>HG992324.1:10000000-11311810 GCA_905220615.1 Tinea trinotella
GACTGTGAAAATGACCACCAAAACTGCCTGCTCTTGAATAATTAAACCTGGAGCAAATATTCGCCTCTTTTTGTATCAAAAATATTACAAACGAATAATGATAGAAAATAAAAACGAACTGCGTAAAAAATCTTTAACTTTTCTACAGTAACATAATCTACAACTAGTCATATAGTAACAAATAACAATGCGAGAAACTTACCATCCACCCATTTCTTGCCACGCATCCCAAAGAATCCATTCATCTGTCCCTTCCTCTTCGGCCATGGGCCTTCATTCATCAAATACTTGATCTCTTCTACGTTTCTTAAATCCTTCTTACCCCTCACGCCGACAAATTTACCCCTGAATGACAGATCAAATGGTCTTTTGTTTGCCCCTTTCTTGCCACGTACCCCAAAGAACTGATTCATGTGTGCAGCTCTCTTAGTCATCATAGCTGAATGTTCATCGCTTCTTTCCTCAATCGAATCCATTTTCTGTTTTTCATATTCATCCAACAATTGGTTAATGTATGAATAATCGATGTCAGGTACAACTTCAGCAGAATAATCAATCTGACCAATCAGGGAGCCGTGTTTGGGGACGTATTCTGGCGCATTGAAGATAGGCTCCGTGAATTCATTCGATTCCTTTTTGCCTCTCATACCTATAAAGCCCATGGGAGCTCTTTTGTAATACTGGTCATATGATTGGAGATAATCGAGGATGCTCTTCTTCCCCTTGACGCCGACGAAGAATTGTGGTTTGCGTTTGTAGAAATGTTCTACCTCGTCAGTGTCGTAGTACTTCTTCCCGCGGACACCGAGGAAGCCCTGAGGCACTCTCTTAACTACTTCCTGACCACTGATCATGTTGAGCAACTGCAGGAAAGCGATTAAGAAACAGGTCCTTATTTTGATACCCATTTTTGGATGGATCTGAAACAATCAAGGAAAAAAGTAAAGTTTTACGCTAATATTGTTTAATAAAAGAGGAAATGATCAATTTTTCCTCTTGCTGTGATTAAACTTCATTTCTCCATTATGATCACGCCTTATAGGGACAGGTAGAGAAAACGGAATGCAACTTTTCACTCACTAACTTTCTTAACAACTACAAATCCATATATAGAGACTTCAAAACTGAAGAAATTTAATAATGATTAAGCTCTATTTAATCATATTTATCAAAGATACCTTGGCACCGGCAACTGGTTTTGAACCTGTGATCTCGATTTGTGTGACTTCTCTATTATGTGGTGTGATTATTGCACTACCACTACAACACAGTTTTCTTTAAAGGTACATTTCCGTTTATACGTCTAGGGTAATAACAATTATTACCTGTTGTACTATTATATAATATACCTAAATAAAATCTTTAAAAAAGCTTCTTTAGTGTTGATAGGTATCTTTGGAGATAAAATCATTACAAATAAAGCCTAATAAGACTCGATTTCTTTGACACCAATGAATTGAAAATGTCCCAAAAGACGTAACAATTACAGGTTCAACATCAAAAGAGTCACACGCGAGGAAAGGTGACTATCCATATACGAAATAGTACCTATATTAACTTTCTTTACTATGAATTCGAAGAGTCCATGAATTTTCCTATAACAAGGAATCAGGAATTATATAATTAATTTATAAATTTGATGTAAACGTATGCGTTAAACAAGGCAAACCCAGGTCCTCCGACCAAATCGAAGACATTCTTAAGACCGCTCGCTGGGTTGCATAGTGCACATAACCGTAAAGCTTGTACGAAAAGAATTGTGGAAGTGAGAGAAGCAAGGGAGTTGTGTCAGTATCGTGGCAAAAGGCTCTCTATTGTCTCTGTTGAAGAAAGGCAGGACAATTTGATTGATAATTGATATTAGTTATTAACTTATAGAAGAAAAGAAAGCACAAAAAGAAAATTGTAATTGTTAAATTGATTGCAATGAATATATAAAATCTGCTTTTATATCTTTTAGTGTGTAATATACTTTTACTAACATGGTAGGATATATATTACTTTTTTATATTTTGTAGTGTGCGGGGTAAAGGATACACAATGTACTCCCGCGAGACATACTTAAATGTTGATACTTGTCATAATACACCAAGGAATTCAACTAAAATATATTTCCTGGTTTACTTTCCTGTTATCAAATTATTCTGTTAAAAGTTTGCTGTTAATGCTTAAGAAATAAAAAATATATGCTTTGATATTGAAATAATTGTGAATATTATAATCAAACAATCAATCAAATTGTCACGCCCTTTTCCACGGGGACAGGCAGAGACAATGGAGCGCCATTTGCCACGATATTAACACAACTGCCTCGTTTTCCTCACATCCACAATTCTCTTTATACACAAGCTCTACGGTTATGACCGACTGAATCGGAGACATCCTCAAGAAAGTTATCTTGAGGATGTCTCCGATTTGGTCGGAAAACACCCTTCTGGGTCTGCCTCGTTTAACGCATCCATCCACAAAAGATTTATAAATTCCTTTTAAAAACGCAAAATCTTTTATTTTAATTCAATACACAAAACCTCAGAAAGCTATTTAAATATACACTCCCAAATTATGCTGTCTGTCACATTGAGGTTTTTTTACAACACAATAAAACACCGAGGTTTAATTTCGCTATTAAAAAAAATTTGGCAATTACTTACTAATCTTTCTTTATCATTTATTGTGACTCGACATACATGACAGCACCCCGCCTGATGTTAAGCTGGAGTGCGGTTCATGAATGGAGGTAGCAGTCACCTCCGCTATGCCGGCCTAGTTGGCATCGGCAACTTACATGCTGATCTCATAACGCGACTAAGACACTTCACGGTGTGTATACTTCAAGTGGTGGTACTTCCCTGGATCGGCAGACTGGGTACCACTGCTTGCCACTGAGTGATGTTAAGCTGGAGTGCGGTCCGTGAATGCAGGCGACTGCTACTAAAGTTAATTACCTGCAAGTAGCAGTCGCATCCACTATGCCTGTGTAATTGGAACCGGCAACTTACTGTTCCCAACAAGACTTGGAGCAAATAAATGCCTCTTTTTATTAACATTTTTTTTGTAATAATAAATCTCAATAATAAGTATTACAAGTAAAAGCTATATTTGCCGTGACCGAGAATCGAACCTGGGCCTTACTACGAACCCTCTGAGACTAACCCTACGTAAATGTCAATTAAAATTCCAATTTAACTACTTTAAAATATCTAATAAATATAGATTATTATCAATTGATTTTATTCAAATATCTTTGAGCCGATCCTTAATAATACCCAACACAAGTGAATCACCCACTATTTTAGCTTTACCATATGAAAATAGATGTATGTTTTTCTTTGAGCCCCTTTCATATCCTTCAAACATCATGTATTAGATGAAATAATATTTACACGCCATATTGTCGATTACTTACTATGCAAAATTTAACATTCTTTTCGTATATACTTGATCAATGTTTTTATAGAGAGAATATTTAAGGAGTTTTTAGCTGCTCTTCCAATCTTTGTTCCTATATCGTGAAAGTGTTCGAATCGGTACTAAAAGATTTGTCTCGTTGCTTCTTTATAGAAGATTTAATAAGTGGAATACTTTATAGTTTGTCTAACTATAAATGACGCGCCCCTTCACTTTATTAGTTTATTTTAAAGTGTGAATACAAATATTACCATAAGGAGGAGTCCTTTTGTGTCTAACCAGCAACTGAATGACCAATTACAATTGCATTTTTGGTGTGTTGTATCCATATTTTGTATTTTCTCGTGTGCGTAAAAGCAGTAGAGGATCGTGCCATTTCGGCTTAGACAGACTCTACTATCCTATGTATTCTTTCCATTCTTTAACCTTGGATCTCTCAAGCAATGCGTGATAAAGCAACTTTGGCCGGCATGGTAAGGCAACCTTAAACTGAATCATTTTTTTTATTGTGACACGACATCTGACCTCGGCCCGCCCGGTGATAAGCAAAAGGAGGTTCAAGAGTGACGACGGCTGGAAAAACCGAGTCAGTTCCCGGCTGCCCCAGCCGCCGCCACTATGCCGACCTAAGGTGCTTCTTCACGCATCGCTTGAAGGATCCAAGGTCATAGGATGGAGAGAACACATGGGCTGGCAAAGCATTGCACTTGTCAATTGTTCTACAAAGAAAAGACGCACCGAACTTTTTAGTTCGACTGCCGATTCGTTTTTTTTCCAGTCGTCAACGCTTTTGGACTTGCTTAACATCAAGCAAGTCAAGGTCAGATGTCAAGTCTTCTTCGACGACTCTAATACAACTCATTTGTTCTTAACAAGCTCGTTAGTTAGAAGCACAATCCAAGACGACCAAGCTTTAAAACATATATACACACTAAAAAGTGCTTTTAAAAATTTAATTCGTAAAAGGTTAAATGTTATTTACTGTTAAAGGGGTTAAAAGCAAAACCTACTAAAGTCGAAAATAGTAAAAAATGCATTAAACTTTCAAAAATAACAAATACAACTGAACAAACAAACGACACTGAAACACTCTTCGCCAAAGTCAAAGTCATTTTTACAATTTGTTAGAGTGGGAAACCCTATTCAGCTGTAGAAATCAAAACACAAAAAGTCTTTTTTTAAATACATATAAGTACCCTGCTTGATGTTATACTGGTGTGCGGTCCATGAATAAATGCGGCTGTTACAACAAGTATGCAGACCGTGAAGTGACTTAGTCGCGTTTCGAGATCAGCTTTTAAGTTTTCGGTTTCAACTATAGTAGATGTAACTACTACTTACAGTTATTTAATTGTAGGAGCAGTCACCTCAATTCATTGTCCGCATTTCAGTTTAACATCAGGTGGGGTGCTGTCATAAATTGAACCACTTAAAAAAATACATATCTGCTAGTAGCAATCGCATTAACTACGCCGGTTTAGTTGAAACTGGCATCCCAAATCTCGGCCAAAGTGGTGGTTTACTTGTACAAGCTCTAAGGATAAAACTGCTTTTTAAGGCTAAAACTAGGTATATGGAGGCCACCGTGGTCTAGTTTAGTGGTCACGCAAACCCAGATCATATCCGATTCAGAAACCACTTGCAAGTACCAATGTATCTTTGTGATACAAGCTTTTTGAAAAGCTTAGTATAGAAATTATTAAAATATAATTAATAATGGTGGTTTATTATAATTTTGATAAAGATACATTGGTACCAATCAATTAATAAACCAAATTGTCAAGCCTTTCTTCCACAGGAATAGGTAGAGACAATGAAGCGACACTTGTCTCTTGATCTCGACACAACTCTCTCGCTTCCCTCACATCTGCGATTCTCTTCAAGCTCTACGGTTATAGGTAGTGCTCATAACCGTAGAGCTTTCTTGAGGATGTCTTCGACTTGATCGGAAAACAACCACGAGTATAAATATATTTAGTACGAATATAGGTATTAAATCGTATTAAAGATTACATTCCTTATTAATTAATAAAGAATTTTACTCGTAGCCTCCTTGAAATCATAACGTAAAATAAATGTGACATTCGTTCCTACTGTATTTTAACTTGGGACATTCTAACTGCATGAGTGAGACGGAAGACGCACTAATGAGCTTCCTTTTCACGTGTCCCAACTCATCAACATTAAAAGTGCTTTTTAAAATGGAGGGCAAGCACAAATTGTATGTGAATATAAAAACATTTATGCCTTTGTCTTTCATAATAAAAATAAAAGCATTTTGTTTCCTAATTTCTTGTTTGCTTTATTACAAGTTAGAATAAAATTTGTTGGCGGCATTGTGATAGCGACTGAGGCAAGCCGTTTAAGACTCTGTTTTTCATCAGGCAAGTCGAAAAAAAAGGTAAATAAATGGCCTTGCAAACTAAAAGCTTTCCGTACAAAACCATTTATCGGTAACAATGTACCTTTGATATTATAACGTCTTGTTTGTATGATACGAGCACATAGTTAGTCGACCGTGGTGTAGTGGTCAAAAGTACTTGCCGGTACCAAAAATATATATCTGTCGTACAAAAACTTTAGTAGTTTATTATAGAAATGTAAAAAAAATGTAGTTAAAAATATTAGATAATTTTATTAGACATTGTACAATGTACATATACCAAATATGTATGATAAATATAAGTGTGTGCAAAATCTAATAATATACATTATTATGTTTATTCTCATATCATTATTACGTATTATTATTATTGAATTCTGGGCAAATATTTGTCGAAAATATTATATTTTAGGAAACTGTATATGTAGGACTCGTAAGTCTTAGTTTTATTTAATCTTATCGACTGAGGTAACAAATTTCGAAATCATTCCGCACTTTTCATGTAGTTTACTTTACTTACAATCAATGGATATCTAATTCAATATTAACAAGTTGTTAGCAAATAACATGTGACATTTATAAATAAGGTAGGTATGGCAGATAGATTTGAATCTTTAACAATAATATTTATTATTTAAGAAACAAAATAAATATTTACAATTAAATTTCATTAAAAGTAATAATTAAACTATAAATAGAAAATATCATCCAATGACGTCGCATCAGAGATAGTCCCAAGGAGACTGGCAACATTTCCCCTTTGTATAGCAAGGCTAATACGTTGGCAGAAATAATTGCCAGCCTTCCTGTCTCCAGACTTCTCCGTCAGCCGCCTGGACAACTCCCTGGCCAGGCGCTTAGCTGATGGTTCCCAAGGGCCCATCGTCTCGACCCCAAACGGCGCAAATTCGTAACCAGTACCGAGGTTAGCGTATTTGCGCAACTTGAGGTTCTCAGCAGAAATATATAAATATATATAATATATATATTTATATATATTTAATATATAAAGAGTGAAACTGCTACTGCAGGTAATTAACTGTAGTAGCACTCACCTTCATTCATGGACCACGCTCCAGCATAACATAATTATAATTATCGTTGCTATGTTATGTCGGGCCATATTTAATAAAACTGCGTTTAAATATTTGTATGCAGTCAAACGTCATTTCGTAGTACTAAATTGATTTAAAACATGTTTAATGCCTAATGCCTATCTAAAGTGCGTTTAATTTTTTTGTTGTAACATGGAATAATTTGTTACAAACCCTATGATTTGTAAACTACCATTTAGGTATTAGAAATAAACAAATATGACTAACGAAACAAATTATTTCTTTTTCTTCTACTGTCATTATGATTGACAATTTAAGACAATTTTTTATGGAATCGGAATCTATCAATATACAGCGTCGGGGGGATAATACGACAATAAATTAAAACCCGGATAGCTAATGATGTTCTCAAACCACATTAAAAAAATCATTCAAAAATATCCATTACTTTAGCCACCAGACATTATTTTTCATTTTGCAATTTTACTACATGCTGTATTTGTTACTGACCCATATGACACAGGTGAAGGACCCTGATCATCATACTTATTTTTATTTAACCTACCTATGCAGTTTAAAATAATGCTAACTGAAGAAGCTACTTATTACACACTCATGTCTATTGAGAATTGAGTATGTACGAAAGGGATAACAATATGTTGTTTTATTTCTATGTTAGTCGCTTTTTGTTTAAACTTTATTTAAGTAGGTCAGTCAGTGCATCGCAGCGCCCGTGACGTAGCGCGTCCTTACGTAAGATTTTTTATTGTGTAGTGAATTAATTGTGCGACGCTTTTTGTGATTAGTTTTGTTCATCATTATTGGCGGATGCCGCCAAAAGTCCCCGAGGCGTGCAGGTCTCCCAAAGTGATAATGCGCATAGAAATCTATGTCACTGTTCGGCAACGGTTGTATTCCCCGAGCGTCGTCGGAAGAATTGTTTTCGATTGCAACAAGGTGCAAAATGCAAGTGCATTGTTTAGGGCTCTTACGATTCAATGATTCAGGTGTTTCCGGGAATACCACAAGTACGAAGATCAGCATGCGCATTATTAATTTGAGAATACTGTAGGTACAATGACAAGTGCGCTATTGCCGCTCTTATCACAGGTCAGTGATCATAGGTACATTAATGGTGTTTTATTATTTTTTATATTTTTATGGTATTAAGTTTGTTTGAAAAAATAATTATTTAAATTTTGATGTTAGAATTTATTTGATATTTTTTAAAGTATCCTATGAAGTAATATTGACGCTGTTTTATTTTATTGTCGTAAAATCCCCCACACACTGTATATATTGTCTTTGATATAAATACTTTAGTCTCCCCGTGTCTATGATACGGTCCCACAGGATGTCTTAAGGGAAGAGGCCTCACCCATCAGAGATCCCTCTTCCTCCCTTAGCCAACTAGTTCCCTCCAGCATCTCACATTCATTGACTCCAAAGTCGGGCTTCACTCGACTTTGGAGTCAATTCTATTGCTCATGGATCATCCGCATCATGGTGGGGGTCCACCACTTAATCGCGCTGAAATGTCCATATAGAATACAGCAATTCTTCTCACAAAAATAGTCTATGACAGCTAATACCTACATAAAAATAAATATTAATAATGCGAGGGACAAATGTGTAGGGACATGATTTTATTTCTGTTCACGTAGGAGACTGTAGATAATTCAATAAAATCCAAATGACATTTTATCCTAATTTTTATTACATTTATTTATTAGGCCTATTTATTTATTAAGGAGGGAGATGTTGATCACGCTTCAATTAACACGATATTTACATTTAATTTGAATTTTAAATTAAAACAAATTCATAACTAATTTTCTAAAATTAGATATCAAAATATTAATATTGTCTTTATTATGACTAGATTTTTTACATCCAATGTATCTTTTTTGTCCAGGAGGCCTTTAATGGTAATAAAATTCCTTCCTATTTGTCAAAAAGTTACGCGGTTGCTGTTAGTGTCAAAACAACTTTTATTCATTCGGACAATAAGTTTTATTGAGCTTGATTGGTTAATGAAAATAAACATCGATTCTAAGTGTGTTGCGCAGTCGCAATTTTAATTTGAAGCTTACATAGAGTATTTATAAAGGTATTTTTATAAAGAGTATTTATAATAGCTAATTTTTACTCTGAGGAAGCTTATTAATGAATTTAAACTGTCAAAACAAAGCCATTGAGTTACGCGGCCGGCCCACAGATGCAACAACTGACTTTGATGTCAAGAGTGCGATGACACAAATAACAGACTCAGGTTTCGGTGGTCCGGTGGTCACAGTCGCCATGACTAAGGCTAGAGGTACTCTTCGCGCTTTTCTAGAAGGAGCTGACGATTAATTTTAATTTTTTTTTACATTTCTATACTAAGCTACTAAAGTGCCTTGTATCACAGTAACAGGACAACCAAAGTATGTGCAAATACACATACTCTCGGCTTGTGTAATTGCACTGCCACTACACCACGGTCGCCGATCGAAAGAACCTATAAGCTGGTAAAGCATGGATGGTAAAACTTGTCGACTGCTAGAAAAAAAAACGACGGTCCAAAGCGTTTAGTTCGACTATTCATAACAATTTGGATATTATGGTAAAAAAACACAATTTTTTCTTGATTTATTAATTCGTAAATAACTATTAAAACTAGTAATTGTGACAATATTTTAAATATATAACTATTTATAATTTTTTTTATATTGCCTAATAAAATTTCATCAACTCTCAATGCAAAGATCGTAAAACGCGACCGAGTCGTTAAATTAAATGGTGGTACTATGGCATTATGGCTAAATTACTACTGTCTATTAAAAACCATGTTAAATTGTTTTATTGACAAATATTTATAATGTCTAAATATTTTAAATAAATGCTATGAAACCAGGAATCGAACCCAAATAGCGGATCGTAAGGATGTAGTACACAAATACATAAATAGTTATATATTTAAGGGGTGTAGTGGCAGTGCAATGGATACGCAAGCCGAGTGAGTGCACGGGTTCGAAACCACTCACCGCTACCTATAGATACCGCTATGTATCTTTGATATAATGTACTTTGGTTGTCCTGTTTCTATGATACAAGCAATTTAGTAGCTTAGTATAGAAATGTATAAGAATAATACAATGTAACAGTACATTAAGTCATGCCCCACTTTTATCCAAAGCTAGTAAATGATGTAGAGTACACTTTAGCTCACATGTGCATGTACAACCACTCCATTAAAGACTAAAGTGCTCTTAAACTTTACTACAATACAATTTGCATCAAAATTACAACAAATTCTTACAAACAATTTATACTTAAGTTGTTGTTTATTACTGTATGAAAAACTAATCATATTTGGATAGATTCAAATGACACGTTTGATCCTACATGGTCGCAGTTGACAAGTTGTCTAACTATAAATGACGCGACCCTCCACTTTATCAGTTTATTTCAATCAATCAACAAATTGTCATGCCTCTTTCCCATTGGGATATCCAGAGACGATAGAGCGCCACTTGCCACGATCCTGACACAACTCCCTCGCTTCCTTCACATCCATAATTCTCTTCATACAAGCTCTAAGGTTATGGGCACTAGATTATTTAAATGTGTGAATGCAAATATTACTAACTATACTATTATACTTCATCAGCGTGCTCCTCTTTTTGTGTCTAACCAGCAACTGAATGACCAATTACAATTGCATTTTCGGTGTGTTGTGTTGCATTCATATCGAAATTCGACGAACGGTTGGGTCGATTCGATTGGTTTGTTGCGCATAAAGTCCCGGGTTCGATCTCCGGTCGAAGCAAATATTTGTTTCATAGCTTTTATTTGTAATATTGTAATGTCAAAGAGTGGTAGGCAGTGGTACCCAGTCTGCCGATCCGGGGTAGTACCACCACTTACAAGTATACAGACCGTGAAGTGATTTGGTCACGTTTCGGGATCAGCTTGTAAGTTGCCGGTTCCATCTAGACCGGCATAGTGGATGTGATTGCTACTCACAGTTATTGAATTGTAGTAGCAGTGACATTCATTCATGGACCACACTTTGGCTTAACATCAAGCGGGGTGCTGTCATATGTCGAGTCACAATAAAAAAAAAAATGTAATATTTAATTTATTGCAAATATTTGTAATTAAAAAAAATGAGATGGATATTTGCTTCGGGATACTGCCGATCCGGGGTAGTACCACCACTTACAAGTATACAGACAGTGAAGTTATTTGGTCACGTTTCGGAATCAGCTTGTAAGTTGCCGGTTCTATCTAGGCCGGCATAGTGGATGTGATTGCTACTCACAGTTATTGAATTGTAGTAGCAGTGACATTCATTCATGTACCACACTTCGGCTTAACATCAACATCATGCTGTCATATGTCGAGTCACATTTAAAAAAAAAGTGGCGCGTCATTTTGGCTTAGACTCGCTATGATGTCCGTTTTTACGTTTGGCCGTTCATGAAGTTTTGTGTTAATTATTAATAAAGTTTGAACGAACAATTGTTGTTCTTTATAGTGACAATAAAGAACAACGATTTGCTACTTCAAACGTTATTATTATTTAATACGAAACTTTATAAAAGGGTCGAACGTAGTATAGTAATTTATGTAGCAGTAAAACTAGCATTGGAATTAGCCAAAAATTAACAAAAGAAATATAAATAAACTTCTAAATTATTAACTATGATTATTATCCTTGATAAAACTTGTAACAGGAAAAAAAACGCAATAATCAAACCATATCTACGTTTTATACGAATCCTATATGATTGAGTGCTAAATAAATGGTATTGGAAAATTTTCTAAAAAATAAGAGGGACAAAATATGTAATTGTTTCCTTATACATGTAATGCTTTCTTTACGAGATATTTGTATTGTGACTCGACATCTGGCAACAAGGTCTAACGATGCAACGATCAAAAAATACAACTCACTATGCCGCCTTGAAATAAAAGATGTTTATTATTTAACCGAAATATTTTTAAAAGCTTTTAGGCCTAAAGTAGCCGTCTAAAAAGAAGCGAAAATCTACAAATTGTTACCCACCTGAATACCCACCTTAAACTGTAACAAAAATTTCCCTCGTAGATTCATAAAAACTACAAACTTTTACTAGGTGACGTAAAAGTATTTAGTTTTTGTATTAGGTACGTAAAAATATTTTAATTTTTGCAAAATTATAATCACATAGAAAGGATGAGTAAAATTATAGAATTCATAAAACTGATGTGAAAGGATGCGTTAAACGAGGCACACCCAGGAGAGTGTTTTCCGACCAAATCGAGGACATTCTCAAGAAAGTTAGGTTGCCTAGCTCCTATAACCGTAGAGCTTGTAGGAAGAAGATTGTGAATGTGAGAGAAGCGAGGGAGTTTTGTCAAGATCGTAGCAAGTGGCACTCTATTTGCCTGCAGGGATAGCCTGTGTGAAAAGGCGTAACAATTTGATTGATTGATATTATTATTTATAAATAGTATTAATTGAACTATGATCACAGGGATAAGCAGAGACTACGAGTAAAACATAATAATAATAAAATGTTAATGTAGTGAGTAACTGATAAAACATGTAATCCATTATAGTCAACATTTGAAATCGATTCGCTTTTATCAATAACATTATTGTGTCCTGTAATAATAACGATAAAGAGACATAAGTTATATTTTTTCATAGAAATATAGAGTATCCTTATGCGGGTAGTTTCCCACGTAAATATTTCAATGTAGAGTGTTTTATTTTCCTTAAAACTCAATTGGCAAATCCTACTATTATTATAAATGTAAATGTGAGTTTGTTTGTTACGTTTTTACGCAACAACTACTTAATCGATCATCATAAAACTTCGTACACATATTTTTGGAGGTACTAAAAGTAACATATAATACTTTTAATTTAAAAGTATTTCAGCTGTGGAATTATTTTATATTTATTTTTATTTCTGTTTGTCGTTTTTATATGAGTTATCGAGTTATAAATACAAAAAAGGGATATACAGTCGAATTGAGAATCTCTTCATTTTTTATGACTGTGTAATTCATAAACCTAATTTTACGTCGGTGAAACCGCGGACACAGCTAGTATAATTATAATAGGCAGCAAATAAATTTCATGAAAACTTAAGGGTACCGTGCGGATTTCATCTCCCGTGTATTTTTTCTATGTCAAGCATATGAGAGCACCTCGTTTGATGTTAAACTGGAGTGGGATCCACAAATAAAGGCTACTGCTACTACAGTTAAATAACTGCAAGTAGCAGTTATTTAACATTAAACTGGCCTATTGTATTGTAAAATCTAAACCAAAATAAACGCGATAGTAAGCCGCATAAAATTTGTTTAATTCATTAAACTGGCCTAGTTAGTTAAAACCGACAACTTACACGATGATCCCAAACGCGGCTAAGTCACTTTACGGTCTGCATACTTGTAAGAAGTGGTACTACCTCGGATCGGCAGACTAGGTACCACTGCCTACCACTCTTTCTGCCTATCAAAAATATAACACTACATATATCAATGTAGTGATATTTTTCTAAAAACTTAATTGCTCAAAATATTTAAATTATCCGCAGCCAATTAACTTCGCCGAAATTTAAGGGGATCCCGCAGATTTCATCTAAAGTTTTTCATCTTAAGCATGGGGCTGGGCGCTGGCATATGACAAACCACAAATAAAAATAAACGTAAGTATTTTGTCCTAAGTAAAAAGTATCTCTGGTAGGCATATTACGGCGCCTGAGGCGACGTACACTGAATCTGTTTTAAACTGCTCTTAATCATGCAACTCAGTTATGGCGTCAGAATAAAAGAAAATAAATAAATATCGTTCTTAAGTATATCTCTTCCAATTAATTCCGTATTTTTTTGAGTGATAATAATATCTATGTTGTATGTAAAGATATAAAGAACATAACACGAGATAATGAATGCATTAAACATGCTTATTTAAATGAGTCATTTTAATAGCTTTTATTGCCATTAATCCAAAATGCTTTTTAGCACTTTAACTGGTGTACAGGAGTTAAGTTGATTATGTTAATTTTATGATGTGTGAAAAAAGACGAAATTAAAGCATTTTTTGTATCAATTTTCTGATGTACTTAAACGGTGCTTTAATCAAAGACATTTCCCACAGTGATAGGCAGAGAAAATGGAGCTTCGATATTCTGTATTGAGGTAGCCAGTTTTTAAGTTAAGTTTTTAAGCGTTTAGGCTTTTGAAATCGTTATTAAAGATAAGTATTAATGAGTGGATACAAATATAGCTATGCCAGAATAGTGATAGGTATCTTAAACTGCATTTAAGAACCCTTGAATGCCGGCATCCTGACTGCGATCGAGGCAACCGTGACTGAGTTGGGTTTTTCTGTCGTTGGAGCTCTTGGACCTCATCTTGCGTTTCATCAGACAAATAAGACTACCACCACCTGTGCTTTCGTATTCATACGTGGACCGCGCTTCGCTAAGCATTGACAATGGACTCGCCATCTTATCAACAACCTTAAACCCATAGGGATAAGCAGAAAAAACGAAACACTTGCTCTTGCTTCCTTCATCTAGAATAATTCATATAGGATAATAAATATTTTCATTTAGTATAATAAATATAAAGGATATTTTCCCCAAATATTCCTATTTCTATTTTTTACTGATGTTCAAAATTAGGTAATCCAAATAGGCAACCCTACCCTATCGAAAAACCAATTTTCAACAAAGGAAACCTATCAAAATGAGCATTTTATAATCAGGCGGAAATTGTTAAACGCGCAGGACTTCGTAATTAATTAGAAAATTGGTCGTGAATTTTATTTGTTTAACCAAAAATAAAACCGATTACTAGACGTTGTCGGTTGTAAAGGTGAAAACGTTGTAAAACTTTCCCTAATGGCCGTAATAATTGGCGACAAACAAAATGGCGACCGCTCTTGTTGTTGAAAATTATATTTATTATTGAGACAAATCGTTAATTTTATTGCTTCGAGTTTAAGTATTATTTATATTTGCCAATTTCCACTGTTTTGGGTGGTTTGTTAGCTGCAGGCAGTGGACAAAATAACATAATCATCAAATATATGCACAATATTTATTTATTTATTTTAAACTTTATTGTTTTTTTTTACAAAAGGCGGACTTAAAGCCTCATGGCATTCCCTACCAGCCAAACCTTCATAATTATATGGTGAACGTTAAGATGATGGTGGTGGGTAGTGCAACAGTTTTGAATATGGCTATATAAGTATTAAGTATAAAATTGATTACATTATATATAAGTAATTAATATATACAAAATAAATACTATACACTTAAATATATATGTATATATATATATATACATACATACAAATACAATTATAATATATATAATAAAGGTGTTGTGTCGAGCCATCGTTGAGCCTTTAGAAAAATCGGTTAACTCAGTGTCTATGCCAGCAATTATTTTCATTACGAGTAAGACTCGACATTTGACCGCAACTTGTCACCGTCACTATGCCGGCTAAAAATAAATAAATTCAACAATTGTTATATTTAGATAATTTGAATTTATCAGTGTTCTATAATAACATGGTGTGTAATTATTGATAGACAACAAAACAACAGGATCCAATAACGGACGCTTTAGTAGCCTCGCAAGTTAATAATAACAAAATTAATTAAGTAATTGAAAATGAAATATAAATAATAATAAAGTTACGCAATTTCATAGTAATTGGCAAAATAGTCAATATTGTACATAACTTAAACTTAGTTATTTCTGTTTGCAAGGCAATATTTGTCAAAAATTAATCAATTCATTGTTTAACTGAGCTAAATTATTAAGGTATTTTAAGCTTTCTTATTTGGCAGTATAATATTGAATTTTATGTAAGTTAGGTTTATAGAAACTTTATTAACTCAAAAGAACATAGTACAATATTCGCTTATATGAGTATTGTTAAATTTTGTGTTAGTATTAATACAGTGACAAATTATTAAGTAATTAGTTAAATAGTTAGGTTTCCATTAGGAGTTTTTTTACTGTGAATTTAAAATGATTTAAACATTTAATACATTTTACTTGCTCTGGCAAGCCATTATACAACTGTGCCCTAAGTTCATGTAATTAATTGTTTATAATTTGTTAAGGGACTGAATAAATGTAAACTTCTAAATATTATGCCATCAATTATTATAAAACTTTAATTTAATTTAAACTTTAATTTGATTTAAACTTTAATATAAAATTTAAACTTTAATTTAATTTAAACTTTAATATAAATTTAAACTTTAATTTAAGTGATTTGTAATTAGTTATTAAGAGATGTAAAAAAAATATGAAACGCGGAAATTATTGTCATTCACTTAAACAAATTGTCACGCGTTTTTCCACAGGGATAGGCAGAGACAATTGAACGTCACTTGCCACTATCCCAACACAACTCTCTTGCATCCCTTTCATCCACAATTCTTTTTATGCAAGCTCTAAAGTCTCTATATCTCGCGTCACTATATATAAAAAAAGAAATTAATTTCAAATAACTGGCATAGAAACATTTAAAAACAAGTGCATTTGTAAAGTAGTTAGCTTTTATTTAAAATATACAATATTTACTTCTTAGTTACTTTACTGAAAACTTTTGTAAACTTCTAAGTTTATTTTTAAACTCGTTAAAATATTGTTAACGTTTGTGTTGTAAGTTGGAACGGTAAAGTTTACTCCATATAGGTAAGTAGGTACTGCAAATAACTAACTACATATTCGGTGTATCGTTAGGAAATATTACTTATTAATAATTTTGTAAGAACTAACTAAAAAAAACTGTCACGACTCTAATAAAAGTTCTTCTTTCGCGACTAATTCTGTACCACTCCGAATCGGCAGACTGGGCACTATTGACTAACCCTAAAGCTAGGTTGCCTAGTGTCCATAACCTTAGAGTATGAAGAAAATTGTGGATGTGAAGGAAGCGAGGGAGTTGTGTTAGGATCGTGGCAAGTGGCGCTCCATTGTCTCTGCCTATCCCCATGGGAAAAATGCGTGACAATTTGATTGATTGATTGACTAACCCTCTAGGCAGCACTATAACGGTGACTGAGAAAATTGTTAACAGTCGTCACAATTAAAAAAAAAACAATAGTAGATCACATCGTCGAAACTGAGCTATTAAAAAAGCCTTCTAACCACGATCGCCTTATTGATTTAATTTTATTAAATTAATTTGTATCCTCCTTATTGTTTTAAGAATTATGTAACATATAGGTCTTCTCTGTTCTGCGTAAATTGATCCCAACTGCGACAAATATACACCGATGTATCAAATGAAAGAAAATATTACAAACAATAAGTTAACACTTTTCAATAACACAGAAACTGTTAAAGTAAATTGTATTGCTTTCATGTAACAAATGTTAGAATTGATTGTTTTTAAATATAGAACTACATACGACTGAAGACCTCTTCAGTCTTCAATAGGTTTTTATATTTTGGCCGGCATAGTGACGTCGACTAAGACAACCCCCCTTCTCTCCTTGCTTACCACTAGGCAAAATAATAGAAGGAATAGGAATATACTACCAGTTAAGCCCTGGTAGTATATTCCTACTAAAACTGGTGCTTCGAAAATTTACGATTTTTATTGAGATATTTTTATTTATTGAGATAGATAACTATAATTAAACTACAAATAAAAAATATCATCTAATTACGTCGCACCAAAAATAGTCCCAAGGCAATATTTTCCCTTTGTATAGCAAGGTTAATACGTTGGCAGAAATAAATCCTGTCTCCAGACTTCTCCGTCAGCCGCTTGGACAACTCCTTGACCAGGCGCTTAGCTGAAGGTCCCCAAGGGCCTATCGTCTCGCCCCAAACGGCGTAAATTCGTAACCAGTACCGAGGTTAGCGTATTTGCGGAGCTTTAGTTAGATGTCTTTTTTAATTATACAAATATTTAGGCAAAGGAATGGTACGAGTAAGGGAGCGGGGTGACTAGAGACAAAACTATAGCTCGTATTGACTCGGTTGGTACTAGGGGGGCTTCGTCATACTGCGTCCGTGTTCCCATGCCGTGGTCGGCTCACCAGTGCCACGCCGTATGTCAACCAAGGACGATCGTAGATTATTTGCTCCGTGCTTATAAAAAATACGAAATTTCAACGGCCAGGTAAGTGTGAAGATAAATATTTTTTACAATCAAACCTATTTTATTTTATAGCTGATGTTATCAATTTGGAGTATCCGTGCGTATAATTTCATTACAAGCTAGATTTATGATATCATTTTAATATATTTTAAGATGGTGGTATTGGGGTAATTAGAGCCTATTAGGCTCTGAATACCCCTTGTAGCTTCAATTACCTCATATGCATTTTAATGTGTTTATTTTTTCAGACACCAAAATGCCATTAAAAAAAGCACCACTACGAAAGCGTCTTGGATTGTTGAAACTTTAGAAAAGGAGGCAAATAGTATACCTTAGAACTGTCGCCAAACATAAAATCTGCTACAATCCCGTTTAATGATAAAACACGCCTGGAGCCAGCTACTGCCAACCCTGCCACGACCTCATCCACAACAAACGACGTTCACTCTATACAGACCCAACCATATCAAACGATACACAACATTATGCAGCCAGTTACTGTCAACTTTGATACCTAAACATTTGCTTGTCTCATAACTACAGAAAAAACAGAATTTGCAAAAGTTCTGCCAGCCCACTACCTAACATACCTGACAAAAATAAAACTTCGCGACAAAAACATTATTCAGTAATGTCAACTAGCACGCCAATATAAACAGTGTTTCAAGAGAAAGAGAAGAAACATTTAGAGAAAAAATGTAAAACCAATCTATATTCAGAAAAACAAATGGTTTTATAAACAAATAAAGAGGTATATCACAGAAAAAACGAAAAAATAAAAAGAGTATTAAAGAAACTTTTTGATGATGAAACTGACACGTCTGAAGAATGAGACGTTAAGAATCTTTGCGACGATGAGTTAGAATATTCAGAATAAGACATTGTTTGCTATTAGCTGTGACACAGGAAAAGGTAACGAAATGTGGTAACGTTGCAGAGATGTGGTAACGAAACAACGTTTTGGTTCTGATAGCCCAGTTAATTATATTTGCGTTTTTGTTTGGATCCGTAAAGTTATTGATTATACAGTTACGATTATTTTAATATTTATATGAATATGTGAGATTTCAGTCTGACTTATAAAAAAAAATAAGGCTGACTTTATAATAAAGTAGCTCCCATTACACATGTGGGAGTTTATAGGCTCTCATTTCCCGCAGAGTTGGGTAATGGGAGCGATTCTGATTTTTTGGAAAAAGTCTATCTGTGACCAAATGCCTAATAATATAATCTCGACGCTTAGATTATTGATAGTCAAATAAGTAAGGATTTAGTTTCTAATAAAAAGTTTCTAAAATATCCATAAATTTGACTTTTATTGAGCTTTTTCCTTAGTAGGCTCCAATTACCCTCTGCTCCCCTATAACGATAATTTAATACAAAAATTATGAAAAAATTCAAAATCTTATAAATTGCATCTGGTTGGCAAATGCAACCGTAAATCTAATTGGTCTTTTAGTCGTTTTCGTTTTAAGTTCAACTTCCGTCTTCAAAGAACAGCACGATCAAAAGATGAATTGACGCCATGTAACTTGACTAATTAGACGACGTTTCCTTAACGTTTATTTTTGTTTCGTAATGTATTCTAATAATCTAAGGTTACAATGTCTTAGCGCCGTCTATTCTGTACATAGTCTGTATTAAATAAATCTCTGTGCATTCTGTGTGGAATAGTTGAAGTGGATGAATTAAATAGAAGAAAACGCAATCTCAACCGCCATTTTGTTTCAATTTTTCATAAGAAACTTTTGAGTGGCTTTTTATTAGTTAAAACAAGGAATATGTCTCCACGTTTCTTTTTAAATTTTATAGTGTTTTTAAATTGTTAAAAGTTTGCTTTTCGTACTTACTCTTTTGTTTTATTGCTATAACTTTAGTTTGATGTCTTTTTAATTTTAAAATTTTATAAATATTTTTTATACATATACATAACTGAAAATTAATACCAGTTAATATTAGATTTATTATTTATAATACATTTCTATACTAAGCTACTAAAGTGCTTGTATCATAGAAACAGGACAGCCAAAGTACATATATTAAAGATATATTGGTAAAACAAGTGGTTTTGAACCCGTGCTCTCGGTTTGAGTGCGGACTGGAGTGCGGTCCATGAATGGAGGCGACTGCTACTGCAGTAAAACAACTGTATGTAGCAGTTAAGTCTACTATGCCGAAAAGGAAAGTTAAAAAGGAAATATTAATAATTTTCATAGTGATGTTCCAAATCAAATCAAATTGACAGAGACAATGGAGCGCCAATTGCCACGATCCTGACACAACGATGTTTCAGATTTAACGAAATTTGTTACATTGTCCATAATAACTATATAAATAAATAAACTATTTTATAACAAAAAAAATATATAAACTAAAAGCAACATTTAAGAAATACTTATTTTGACATAATACGATAAATTTTTAAAATATAACAATTTATTCTTGTATGTAGAACGGAAAAATACGTAGATATATCCAACTTATTTGTGTATGCAAATGGCCACTTCATACATGTTATGCTTTACATAAGAATGAAATGTTATTATGTTGTAATTTAAAAGAGTTCTCTATCGCAGATCAAAATGAATGGTCCTTTGTGACATTTCAACAGAATGGGTTACCCGCAAAACGTTAACAAATGTATTAGGGATATCATTTACGCATTTTGTGAGACTTTTCAATTAGACTTTTGTGCTAAAAGCTATAACTATACTATAATTCCTTAACCGCCGAGCTTGTATGAAAAGAAATGTGGATGTGAGGAAAGCTAGAAAGATGTGTCAGGATTGTGGCACGCGGTGCTCCGATGTCTCTGTTCTCTGTTAACGTCCAGTTTCTATGATACAAGCACAATTTTTTTGTTTACATTTTCCTACTAAGCTACTAAAGTGCTTGTATCATGGAAACAGGACAACCAAAGTACATATTATCAAAGATATATTGATACTGGAAAGTGGTTTGAACCCGTGCTATTGGTTTGCGTAACCATTGCATTGCCACTACACCACCGTTACCTTAATTAGTAGCTTAGTATAGAAATGTTTTTTTATACCTTGCGCTCGTTTTTTTTTTCTTTCTTTTTTTGGGCTTTAAGCATTTTCTGCTTATGCCAGCCCCATGATCACTTAAACTTTAATATAGAACATTTTTTTATTGTGACACATTTGATTTTAACCCGCCTGATGATAAGCAAGAGGAGATCCAAGAGTGACGACGACTGAAGCAACCAAGTTCATAGCTGCCTCAGTCGCCGTCACTATGTCGGCCAAAGTAAAGTCAATCAATCTACCCTAACTATATACAACTATACAAATAACCTAGCCTAATCTACACCTAAAAAGCCAGCTTGCGCTCGTTATCACCGACGATATGTACGATGAACGCTTTAAAAACATATTTCTTTTATTATCTTTAACATCATGGTCACTCTACAGCCCAAGTCCACTACTGTATGGGCGATGACGTTGAGAAATGTACATCGGCTGTCAATAAAAACTGGGATAGATTTCAAAACGTGACATTTTCCGCTGAACACCAAAACGTACGTAACCGATGTTATTGATGTTCATGTCAACTCTAAATTTATACACTTTCCACGCCGTTAAAATAGATTTGCGTTTGAAAGTGTAAAAAAAGAGGGTGAAATTGTTGGTTTTTAAATCTCTATTTGTAGCACGATGTTTGCTAATAAACCTGGAAATAAAATAAACTCTTTTACAACTCCATTCTTAAAAGGGGGATAGGTATGTTAGAGGAGTTGTTTTTTTTATGAATATATGAAGACCATTTCCACATTAACACGACATGAGTAGCATTCGCACAAACTTTTAAGCTAATCCCGATATGGTTGCACAGCTTTCGAAACACCGAAATAAGAAGATTAAAAAATGTATAATCAATAACCAAAATACGATATCCAAAACGCGATAGAAAGCCGCATAAAATTTGTTTTATTCGCGCAAAAATCTAAGAAATTACTATTATTATAAAAAAATATTTTTTTATATTATTTATTCGACGAACTGTATTCCAGTTAAAAAAATAATACAATAAAATAACATTAAGTATGAAGAGTATACTTGTAAAGAACCTCAACTCTAAATAAATTAACTCTTAAGTAGAATTTAAAATTATTTACATACATGGTAATGGTAATAAAATTATTCTTAAGTCTCATAGAAACTTTGCGAAGTTTAAAATTACATTTCATCCTTAAGGAGACCCAATTATGTTAATTCAATCATAATACTCGTATATCAAAAACATAAGTAATTTCAAGAAAAACATAAACTCCTAATCAAGTTATATACTCATATATTTGTTTTATGAAAAGTAATTCTAAGATTTTCTATTTACTTTTGATTTATTTGAATTCTAATAGATTTTTGCGTTGGTTTTGGCAAATTGGAATGGATGGAAGATAGTTTATGAAAGATACGTGGTTAATATGGTGCCCATTAATACTAAGTGTAAACGTGCTTGTATCATAGTAAAAAGTATACCGACTGGCTCTCGGACCATTTATCTACCAGTATACCAGCGGCACGCTATAAGGGATACTTGAGAAGATACTTGGCAGAGCCGTCCCAGAGGTGCGAACAGTACTCCGCGCAAGAGCGAATCTGAGCTTTGTATAGAAGCAAGCGAAGCTCTGGCGCGAAGACCGCCGCACCTTGTTCAGGATGCCAAGTTTGCGGGAGGTGGTTTTAATGTCACGCTCGATGTGGCACCGTTGATTCAAGTCACAGCGAAGGGATATTCCAAGAATGTCTAGTCTGTCCGATTATTTTAACGTGTCGTATTGAAAGCTTTGCAGCTATTGTTGTCTAGGCTATTTTAACTAAAGTTATCAATAAAATAATGAAAGCATACGCTGAAGTGAGGCACAAAAATGGTTTATAAATGTTAATATATCAAAAACAAAGGCAATATCTACACAAAATCATAATCAATCATGTGTACATTTTGTTGCAATATTAAGATTACCCCTTTAAAGGAAATTCAATGAGGCGTTCACATAAAGCAATTAGATTTTTCATATTAATCTAAGGCGGCAGTGTTATTACTAGAAATCTGGGTTGCCTTGTGCATATGATCGTAGAGCTTGTATAAAGAGATTGTGGATGTGAGGGAAGCGAGGGAGTTATGTCAGGATCGTGGCAAGTGGCGCTCCATTGTCTTTGCTTGTGGAAAAAAGCATGACAATTTGAATGAATAATGATTTATATGTCATATTCTGAACTTATATTAATGACCAGCTCACATACACCAAAGCTGTAATAGTTTTAATAAATTAAATTTAACAAATTTTATGCGGCTTATTATCGGTTTAGATTTTACATTTTTTTTATTATTCCGACGTTTCGAGAGCTTTGCAGCCATCGTGGTCACGGAGAGACTGTAATTGTTTTATTAAGACGCCACATCTACACGCAACTTTCTTATTAAAATGTTGGCGAATGTTTGTTAATTAGGAGAATTAGAGCCCTGTGCCTTTGTAATAAAAAGTAATATTAAAAAACTAATTTAAAAATATATAAAATAATAATATGTAAACTTTAAGTAACGCCTAACGTACGCCATCAATTTTATTAATTCATAAAAAGGATGTTTTAAACTTTTATAACATGAAATTATCATACGCATGTTAGTCATTATTTCAAATGAAGGGCGTAATGAAATTCTACACGCAGTTGTATGACGAATCCCTTTGTATATATACACCATAATATACCTACAAATATATTTGCTCCGGTTTGGCTATCAAAGAGTCGTAGGCAGTGGTGCCCAGTTCGCCAAACCAGGGTAGTACCACCAACTATACAGATAGTAAATGTATGTGACTTAGTCGCATTTCGGGATCATGTATTTTGCCGTACGTTCCCGGCTCCAAATTAGGCCAGAATAGTGGGTATGACTGCTACTTGTACTTATTGAACTGTAGTAGCAGTTACGTCCTTCATGAAGCGCTCTCCAGCTTAACATAAAAAAGTGGGTACAGAGAATACTAAGGTGTTTGCCGATTAATTTCAATTCATCATCATCATCATCAGCCAGAATGCGTCCACTGCTGAACATAGGCCTCCCCCTTAATTTCAATTTCAATTAGAAATACTCAATATTTATTGTGAATATTTATCTACATATGACAGCACCCCGCTGATGTTAAGCTGAAGTGTGGTCCATGAATGGATGTCACTGCTACTGCAATTCAATAACTATACTTACAAGCTACAACCAGCAACTTACAAGCTGATCACGAAACGCGACCAAATCACTTCACGGTCTGTATACTTGTAAGTGGTGGTACTACCCCGGATCGGCAGGCTGATCGGATACCACCGCCTACCACTTTATATGATAGTACAATACTTATGTAAGGTATAAACATACCTATGTAAGGTATAAATATACCTACGTAAGGTATTATCAATAGCTCTATCAAATAATAGAGACATTTGTGGTAACGTTGCAATCACGATCTCGAAGTTCAATATGCCGCCAACATTTCTCGCAGAATATAGAAACTCAAATTCGCAGACGACATAACTAAGAGACGTTGCATAGGTCTTCTAAGCAACACTTTTCAGGAATAACCGTTAACCCATGATAAACTGTCTACCTCACACAAGCAACTATAGTTTAGTTTAATCCACCAGACGAGTCACAATAAAAAAAAAACTTAAGTAATGGATTAAACAAATTTTATACGGCTTACTATCGCGTTTATTTTGGTAGTTTATTTTGGAGAGATTCCGTAACCACGATGGCTGCAAAGCTATCGAAACGTCGGAATAATAAAAGAAATGTTAAATCAAAACCAAAATAAACGCGATAGTACGGCTTACTAAAATTTGTTGAACATTGAAAACTCTTTAATCAATGTTCACACAAAATCTAAGACAACTTAAGTAATATCACAATGTCACTTTGGTATCAGCTATATCGATCTCTCAGCGTTATCCCAATTTGTCCAGGAAAATCACCGTATACACCTCCCAAAGGAGAACTAGTAAAACATACCTTAAATGCCTTGTTATATTGTAAGTTTGCTCCTTGTAAACTTTAGTAGTTTATTATGTACATTTTTTTTAAATTGTTATTATTATTTGTTCCTTTTAAAATGGTAAAGTAATTGTAGGCCAATTTGTTCTGACCCTTTATGTTTGGCGTTTTTTTTCTACAAATTTTCTAATGAATAGCCATGTCTAATATGAATCTAATGGTCAATGGTCTGTGATCAAATTCTATTAAATTTTAGTAAAACCACCAATGAATTACATTGACAGCCAACATTCAAGGCTTGCTACGTTTTTTTTTAAATATTGTGACTCGACATAATATGATAGTACCCCGCCTAGAGTGGTAGTACTACCCTGGATCGGCTAGACTGGGTACCACTGCCTACCACTCATTGATAACCGAAGGAAATATCAGCCTTTTCATTTTTATTTACAAATATTTGCAATATTCTATCTAATTAATAAATATTACAAAATTTGTGAAATGAAACGTTATTTTTTCTCTAACTGGGAATCCAACCCGGGTCTTTACGCGTAACGAACTGGTGTGCTAAGCAATGCAATAACTATTTAGCTTTAAAAAAATGTACAGATTTACAAATACAGTTAACTTATCCTTTAACTTCGACTTGCTTGATGGTAGGAGTTCCGATGACTGAAAAACCAATTTGGTTTACGGCTGTCTCAGTCACCAAACTACCTAACATCAGTCCAATGAAGTGGCAATAAGAAATATTATTAATAATGATATATCAATTATACAATTATACCTATGTATTTTATTTTCAATACAAATAGAATCGTTTTCCCTATATATGTAAATGTGCCGCGTGAACCGTTGCCACATTCGCCCCAATATGCAAATAATCAGAATAACATATTCGCCATAATATTTATTTGATATTTTAACGATAAATAACATATTGCCATTTGTCGAATATTCCACAAAAGGTTTTTTTTATTGTGACACGACGTTTGATCGCGACCCGCCTGATGTTAAGCAAGCGACCTACTCTTGTATTTAAGAGTGAAAGGTATTTATTTGTATTATAATAAATAAAGGTTAAACTTTATTCAATTAATCAATCAAATTGTCAAGCCTTTTTTTCCAAAGGGTAGGCAAAAACAATGGAGCTCCACTTGCCCCTTACATTGTTGTCTTCGTACATCAAACTATTTTAAAATGTATATGCAACTGTTAATACAATTTAGCCTGTCCTTTCCTTACATGTATGTTGGAATCAACCCACACTATTGTTATAAAATTTATGATTGGTAATAGAATAAAAGGAAGATACTAATCTTAAAATAAAATTCCTAAAATAATTATTTAATGGTGTTAGGCAAATATTTAAGGAAAAATTGACTAAAAGCTTAAAATCTCAAAGGACATCAAATACACATACTTTATTAAATGAAATTTTACTTGCGAAATTTGTACCTAAAAATTAAAATTATTTTATTTAACCCCCGACTCAAAAAGAGGGGTGTTATAAGTTTGACGTGTCTGTGTATCTGTGTGTCTGTCTGTGGCATCGTAGCTCCTAAACGAATGGACCGATTACGATGCGTTTTTTTTTGTTTGAAAGCTGACGTGATCGAGATGGTTCTTAGCTACAATTTATGAAGATCTGATCAGAAGTTTCAAGGTCATAATGGGTATTCAAAAGTACTCCATTAAGAGCGAACTGATAAGAAACTAACAAAGAAGACGAGAAAGACTTAAGTGCGGAAACAAGCCTGTACTTAAACACATAATTAAGATTTTCATGGTAAAAACAATAACGGTACAGACAGTAACTTAGACTTAGTCGCATTTCGGTATCAGCTTGAAAGTTCTAATCTTTGATTCTTCAAGCGATGCGTGAAGACCTTTGGTGGTAATTGTGACGGCGACTGAGGGAGCCGTGAACCGAGACAGTTGCAACTGCTACTTGCAGTTATTTAACTGTAGGTAGTAGCAGCCGCCTTTAATTGTGGACCGCACTCCAGCTTACGTTTAGGCGACAGGCGTGGACGCAAGGTTAGCGATTGGTTTGTTGCGTTCCGGGTTCGATTCCCGGTCGGAGCAAATATTTGTTTCATAGCTTTTATTTGTAACGATTAATAAGTATATTAAATATTGCAAATATTTGGTAATAAAAAAAAGAGGCGGATATTTGCCTCGGGTCTGGTTATCAAAGCGTTGTAGAGAGTGGTAGGCAGTGGTACCCAGTCCGCCGATCCGGTGTAGTACCACCACTTATAAGTATACAGACCGTGAAGTGATTTGGTCGCGTTTCGGGATCAGCTTGTAAGTTGCCGGTTCCGGCATAGTGGATGTGAATTGTAGTAGCAGTGGCATCCATTCATGGACCACACTCCAGCTTAACATCAAGCAGGGTGCTGTCATATGTCGAGTCACAGTAAAAAAGGTGCTGTAATGATTTGCCACAATAAATAAATAAAACTGTTTACCTTTATAGAAATAAAGGCGCGACAGTTAGTTTGTTGTCTCAAACGACTGAGATTTAATGACATTGTATGCAACTGGTTTTTCGTATTAAACGCATGTCAACATGTGTTTATTACAATGTATCTCATTAAATACTAAAATGTAAAACATAATGGGCACTTTGTCCGTTTTAAACATAAACAGACTTGTTGACATAGCTCTTTGTGTTTTAGAACGTATGTAACTAGTTTTATGTCATACTAGCTGTGCCCGCCGTTTCACCCGTGTAAAATTAGGTTTATAACACAGTCATAAAAAAGGAGAAGGTTCTCAATTCGACTGTATATCCCTTTTTTGTATTTATAACTCGATAACTCATATGAAAATGACAGACGGAAATAAAAATAAATATAGAAAAAATCCAAACAGCTGAAACTATAGTCAATTGGAAACTATAGTAAAAATATTTTTTTTTAATTCAAAGAGTTCTATCTTACTTCTAGTACCTCCAAAAATATGTGTACAAAGTTTTATAATGACCGGTAAAGTAGTTGTTGCGTGAAAACGTAACAAACAAAATCACATTCACATTTATAATAATAGTAGGATTTATGTAAAGTATGGCGGCTTAAAGCGTCCTTTATCGCCAACACAAGTACGAAGAACTCTTTAACCTAACGTCTAAATCGTACTACTTAAAGTCTGCCGATCCGGGGAAGTACCACCATTTACAAGTGAACATACAGCTTGTAAAGTAACTTTGTCGCTTTTCGGGATCAGCTTGTAAATTGCTGGTTCCAAGTAGGCCGGCATAATGGATGGTAATTGAACTATAGTAGCCTCTATTCATGAACCACACTCCCGCCTAACATCAGGGGGGTTGATGTAACATGTCGAGCTCCATAAAAAAATTAAAACTTTTCACGGCGCTAATTATACTAAACAGTTCAACGCGTTTTTTCTTTGTCAACCAATTAATGCTTTACCAGTCCATGTGTTCTCTTCGTTGTTTACCCCTAAGACCCTAAAAAAACATCTCTGGTCAGCATAGTGACGATGACTGAGGAGCTATAAACTGATTTAGTTTTTTCCGTAGTCGGCGGTCAAGGTTTTCCTTTTGCAAATCAAGGTGAGAAGTAGCTAAAACAGAACTCACTTCAAAGAATGTCTTAACTTCTGAGTTTTTCTCGTCTTACAATTTCTTTCAACATTCTTTATTAGAATTGTCTAGTAAAATGACCTAGGTTAACTAAGAAACAGCAGTTTTATTATCTATCTGCTTGTTGCTGAAGTCCACGGCTTACTACGTCACGTAAAATATTGCAAACTGACTGAAAACTCAGTTACGAACTACATTACAACTTTGTTACAATGTTCTCATTGTAATGTCTTACAAAATAATAAACACTATTTTTATACGTACAAAAATAGAAAAATATTCTTTAAACAATATGTTAAGTTATTAATTTTTGGCATATGTTTAATCGAATTTTCATTTTGAAAATGATAAAGATAAAATACTAACAATTTGCAAAGAAAGTTGATAACCGATGACACATGACGACAGACGTGGCCGATTGTCCAACGATTGTTTTTTTACGCTTAAAGTCCAGGGTTTGATTCCCGTTCGGAGTAAATATTTGTTTTATAGCTTTTATTTGTAACGTTTAATAATTATATTAAAAATTGCAAATATTGGTTAATAAAAAAAGAGGCGGATATTTGCTTCGGATCTGGTTATGAAAGAGTGGTAGGCAGTGGTACCCAGCCTGCCGATCAAGTATACAGACCGTGAAGTGATTTAGTCGCGTTTTGGGATTAGGTTGTAAGTTGCCGGTTCCAACTAGGCCGGCATAGTGGATGTGACTGCTACTTACAATTATTGAATTGTAGTAGCAGTGGCATCCATTTATGGACCACACTCCAGCTTAAAGTCAAGCGGGATGCTGTCATATGTCGAGTCACAATAAAAAAAATAAAAAAACACCTAAAGCAAAAATTCTCGACCCTCTAATCACACAATATAAAAGAAACTTATTCAAAACTTTAACGAACTAAAAGGATATAAAATCATTTGGAACAATCGTAAAAGTAGTTTGTTAATCTAACGCGGAATCTCTATTTGCTCAAACTCGTGAATCACTGGCTGAAGTGTCCTAAAAAACTGTAATCTCTTTTGTTAGAAATCACATAAATTTTACTATAGATTAACTATTAAAACGTTTCCGTTTCTTTTGAAAGTTTTGTCTAAATATACTATAGTATGATCTGTAAAGGTATCTATTCTGATTATTTAAACATATTAATTGATGAGTTTTAATTGATTCACCTAAAGCCTAGTGTTCTAACCCATTAAGAAAATTGTGGATAGGAGGAAAGCAAGGGAGTTGTGTCAGGATCGTGGCAGGTGGCGCTCGCTACATTGTCTCTGCCTTTTCCTATGGGAAAAAGGCAGAGACAATTCGATTGATTGATTGAATAGTACATATTTTCATTTATTTTATTTATTTATTCAAATTTTTATTGTACTGTAATAACTTAAAGTGAAACTTAAAAGTGTTTGGCATAATATATGTATATAAAAACAAAGTTAAACAAAAAATAAAAATTATCTTCTTAGATTTTGCGCGAACATTGATTAATGAATTAAACAAATTTTATGCGGCTTACTATCGCGTTTATTTTGGTTTTGATTTTACAATTTTTTTATTATTCCGACGTTTCGAGAGCTTTGCAGCCATCGTGGTCTCTCCGTGACGAAACGGTCACGGATTTGTTTAATTCATAAAAATTATCGTAAAACAACCAAGATTAAAAATATATAATAGTATACTATATATAATAGTCTGTATTTGTTAATGTACAAGTAGTTTACGGGGTATACGGTCAATATTGTAAATGCGTATCGTATCTATTTCGCATTAAGAAAGCGAGCCCATGCATTAGTCGAGATTTTGGTGTGGTTTCCATTTTATAAGATATACACTTTATAAGTATATCTTATAAAGTGTATACACATAGGTAAATCCAACCGTAAAATCGCTTTAAGTTTTCCTATATAAAGTTGTTTATTGGCTTTACTTAAAGTTGTTTACAAAGCCTCTGAGGTCCTGTCAAATAAAATCCATTTCAATATTTTTGTTTCCTAAACTTTTGGTAAATTTTTCGCACCTATGAATATAAATGTGTTATTTTAACGACACAGTGACATTTTCATTATTGCGGTGAAAACTTCAAACAAATATTTATAGCAAAATAAACAAAAACAAATATTTAAGAAATAGAACTTTTAAAATATACGGTACTGCTTACGAATTTGCGCCGTTTGGGGTCGAGATGCTGGGCCCTTGGGACCTTCAGCTAAACGCCTGGCCAAGGAGTTATCCAAGCGGCTGATGGAGAAGTCCGGAGACAGGAAGGCTGGAAATAATTTCTGCCAATGTATTAGCTTTGCTATACAAAGGGGAAATGTTGCCAGTCTCCTTGGGACTATCTCTGATGCGACGCTATTAGATGATATTTTTATTTATAGTTTAATTATAGTGAAAATATTAAAAATTCACATCCATTCACATCCACAATTCTCTTCATACGATGTTGTCTCCTGCATAAATAGTAATAATATACTTCTTTTTACAAATTTATTTTTTATGACATCAAATTCAACAGAATACGTATGAATATATATAAGTAAATATATGTAGGGTATGTGATCATCAATCATTATAACCAGTATATATTATTGTAAAAAATACAACCCCAACGAATTGCTAGAATATAAAATCCACAAGAATAAGGATTATTATAATATCAATGTAGCATCTACATAGAGAGGATAGGCAGGCATAATTTTATTATACTTACTAGAAGTATAGTAAAATTAATTTATAAATTAATAATGAAAATTGGAACACTTTTTTCATCCGGCTGCGATCTGGAATCAAACCTATCGATCTATCGAGTCTGATGTTTGAAGTTTGAAGTTTTTTCATGCCTTAATCCTCACAGGGTTAGGTAGAGACAACGGAACGCTACTTTTCAATATTTTTCATCCAATTTCCATTAATTTTAAGTTAGTAATAAAGGAAAAGTACTTTTTTCGTTATTGGCTCGACACATGACTGCAGCAGCACTATGTTAAGTGAGAACGAACTCATTCGATTGCTGCTACAGATAAATATGTGAAACACCAGTCCCATCCATACGAGTATGACAGCCTAACGAGTCAGTTACCATATTTGTTTATTCAAATGCATTTATTTTTTTACATTTCTATACCAAAGAAATTGGACTTAAGAAATAGAAGGAGCCCTAAAATAACTACAAAATACAACCGTTTACACTATTTTCACTTATGGCATTAAAAAGAAGTCAGAAGGGGGTGAATATAAATTTTTACATTCCTAATATAGAAGGTTGTCACTGGTTTTTATGATCATTTGACATCCTAATTTGACAGAATAACAAATGACATTAAAATACTTTAAAAAAAGGATGACGGAACAATTATGCCGCTACTCTTACTACCACGTGACTTTTAATTAAGCAGTATTAAAAGTCAACCAAGTGGTTGTTATTGCAAAAAGTAGTGACAACCTTTGAAAGAAAGGAATTGAAGTACAAGTATAAACATAGTTATAAATGAGATAAATAACACTAAATTAGCACAGCTTCTATTCTTTCCATATTCTTAGTTTCTATACTAAGCTTTTAAAGGTTTTAATGTGGCGCGATATATGACAGCATCCTGCCCGATGTTAATGTAAGCTGGAGTGAGGTCCATGAATGAAAGTGCCTATGCCGGCGTGTACTTTTGCTATCATAGAAGCGAGACAATTAAAGTACATATATCAAACTGGTGGTTTTAATTTCACTACCACTGCACCACGGTCGCCTTTAGTAATAGTAAAATAGAACAGTACATAATGTGGCGAGATCCAGTTATCTACATCGGAGTGGTGCAAAAGCTTTTAGTGAATGCCACAAGTTGTTTTGTATGCATTGGATTTTAATATACGCTGCGACTTTTATGTGCTTGTCTTTTATAAATAAATCTTTTTATTTCAAATTGTTATTTACTTAGGTTATTTCCTTTGCTAGCTAAAGATTTTCAAATTAGCTTTTTAAACTTCTAACCCAATTACGTGTTACAGTTTTAAATTTAGTTGGGTAGAGGGGATAGTGAAGGCAGGGAAGGTGAGTGGTGACATGTCACACTGCCTTCGTTCTCCCGCCTGTCACGCGATGGACCCGGCACCTGCACGGAGAATCCATGGATGCTAAAAAATTGTTTCATTTTTCAAGTTAAGAAATAATTAATATTTATCAAAATATTAGCAAAATATTCTCACAACTATGAAGTTTTTAAATAAAAATATTTGTCATTATAAAAAAAATGTCCTCGAAATAACCCTCTCTTTTGATCTAAGTAAGATAACATAATTTTTTTATGTTATCTTACTTACTTTTAAATTTATACCTACATACATAAGAATAATAATTAAAAAGAAGATAGTACTTAGTTTTATCGTTTTTTTTTTCAATGTTGCTCGACATAATACTCGTATTACAGCTGATGTTAAGCTGGAGTGTGATCTATGAATGGAGACGACTGCGACTGCTCGCACATTTAAACAACTGCAAGTACCTACGCAACCCTGCGTCTTCCGGTTCGTGGTCTCCACTCAAGAATCTTTCATCCCAATCGGTTATCAGATCCACGTCGCTCCAAGAATCGATATAAATAAATATAGATAAGTATAATCCCTCCGTGACCACGATGGCTGCAAAGCTCTCAAAACGTCAGAATAATAAAAAGTTGCAAAATCAAAACAAAAATAAACGCGATAGTAAGCCGCATAAAATTGATTTAATTAATGAAAGTATATTTAAAATTAATGTTTTATAATATTATGATATAATGTCATCGATAAGTAAAACAATCATGTTGGGGTGAATTTATGAATAAAAAAACATATCAATCATTTCTCCATGCGCTATGACGGTAAATTCGTAAAATTAAATATTTACGTCAATAAATCAAATTGTGACGCCTTTATTCTCGCAGGGATATGCAGAGAAAATTAGGCGATTTAGTGATTATCCACGATCCTGACACGGATGTAGAAACAGTAGTGTTTCCTTCACTTCCGCGATTACTGCCCATTCTAAATATAGATCTTTCATTAAAAAAATGCGGCTTACTATTGCATATATTTTTAGTTTATTGATTGTAAATTTTATTCCGGCGTTTCAAGAGCTTTGTAGCCATAAATATTATAGCAGAATCTAACAATTAATGAAAGAGCGCAAAAAAATTAAGGCGATCGTGGTTAGTGGAAGTGAATTACGCAAACCAAGGATTCCAGGGTATCAAAACCACTTGCCCCTACCAAAGTATTTTGGTAAAGCCCCTTACAGAAGAATTGTAGATGTGATAAAATTTTGTCAGGATCATAGAAACTGACTCCAAGAACCGACAACCGATGAGGAAGAAAGGTTCTTGAGTGTAGACCACGAACCGAAAGACGCAGCGTAGGTAGGCTTCCCTTTAGGTGGACTGACGACATAGTGAAAGTCAGAATGGCGTTCTAAGGAGGAGGCCTATGTTCAGCAGTAGACATCTTCTGGTTAAAAGTGATAGAATCTGGCGCCACATTGTCTCTGCCTATGAATAAAGGCGAGATAGTTTGATTTTTTTCCTAATAAAGATAGACTATAAAAATAATAATTCCTGACGCATCAATCGTCACATCTAATGTAAAAAAAATCAAACGAACAACGAAAAACAACACGTTTATTTTCGTTATAAAAATCAAATAGTCATAATCAGAAAACGTTGGCAAGACTATAAAATAATATAACGACTTACCACCCGTACATTTTTATAGATATTTTTATAGGTGTTTGCTACCTAGAATTATTTTTCCCTTGTTAAACTTAACCGGTATTTTTATTAGATATGTAATATTCACGTAAATGCTTAATAGGATTTTTTGTCCCTATTTTGAGGCTATTTCATAGCTCTCTGCATTGGAATGATTTACCAGCCCATGTGTTCTCTCCATCCTATAACCTTGGATCCTTCAAGCGATGGGTGACGGATCCAAGGTTCGGATCGGATCGGATTGACGACAGGCGTGGTCGAACGGTTTAGCGACTGGTTTGTTGCGCGTAAAGTCCCGGGTTCGATCCTCGGTCGGAGCAAATATTTGTTTCATAGCTTTTATTTGTAATATTTAATAGTATTAAATATTGCAAATATTTGTTAATAAAAAAAAAGAGATGGATATTTGCTTCGGGTCTGGTTATCAAAGAGTGGTAGGCAGTGGTACCCAGTCTGCCGATCCGGGGTAGTACCACCACTTACAAGTATACAGACCGTGAAGTGATTTGGTCACGTTTCGGGATCAGCTTGTAAGTTGCCGGTTCCATCTAGGCCGGCATAGTGGATGTGATTGCTACTCACAGTTATTGAATTGTAGTAGCAGTGACATTCATTCATGGACCACACTTTGGCTTAACATCAAGCGGGGTGCTGTCATATGTCAAGTCACAATAAAAAAAAAATTAAAAAAAAATGAATTCAATAGAATTTCAATATTTCATTTCCATACACCATAGACATTATACTATTAGACTGCACATGAAAAGGCCCATCGCCTATCTTTATTATTATGTGGTTATTATTAGGTGATTGATACATTTAATAAAAACTTTGCCAATTGTAATCACTGGGTAAAGTTTGCCCATAATAATTACACACATTTTACCACTTTAGAAGTGTCTCTCGCGCAAACTATTCAATTTAGCAAAAAATTATATTAGAAATCATTTTTAAAGACCTATTCATAGATCCCCACGTATGGGTTTGATATTTTTTTTTATCAAACCTCCAAAATTTATTGTTTTTTTTTTCTATTTATGTGTGAAAATCTTATTGCAGTTCACATAATACATCTATTTACCAAGTTTTAACAGTATAGTTCTTATAGTTTCGGAAAAAAGTGGCTGTGACATACGGACGGACAAACAGACAGACCGACATGACTAATCTATAAGAGTTCCGTTTTTTTGCTACCGAACCCAAAAATGGTCGAAAATATTAGAATACTTCAAGTTATTAATCTAGGCCGGCATAGTGGGTGTGACTACAACTTACAGTTATTGAACTGTAGTAGGAGTCACCCCCATTCATTGACCGCACTCCAGCTTAACATCAGGCGAGTCACAATTTAAAAAAATAGAAAACATGACCATGGACATATGGGAGTAGCAGTCATGTCTGCCATGCCCCAGTACAAATTTTAAATAGAGCAGAGTCTAAAAGTTTTTACTCTGTGCCTAACCCCTTTTATTGATACTATCATTGGTCAATCTGCAGGTCAAAACACATAAATCAATGTCAATGGAATTAAAATTCATACTGAAAAAGATAAGGAGTTTGTGGCATAAATCAAGCCTTGATCATGTAGAAATATTCTAAACTTATTTCATAGCTTAGCGTCTCATTTTCCATTGAAGAGACTGCAACTGTTCTATCTGTCAGGATAAAACAGTCAGGAGCGTGATAGGTGGTGCATCGTGTCCACAAGCTTCTAGTCAAAGAGCAATCAATCAATCAAATTGTCACGCCTTTTTTCCACAGGTATAAACAGTGACAATGGAGCGCCTCTTGCCACGATCCTGACACAACTCCTTCGCTTCCTTAACATCCATAATTCTCTTCATACAAGAGAGCATTCGTTTATTATTAGCCATAAGTGTAAAATATATCAACTTAGAATCGTAGCGTGCCTTGGCGGGGCCCCGTATGAAATTTTGTTTGGGGGCCCTTAGGAAGGACCTAGTATCAAATTATAAATTATAAGAAAGCTGGGTTGCCTAATGCCCATAACAGTGGAGTTTGTTTAAAGAAAATTATGGATGTGAGGAAAGCGAGGTAGTTATGTCAGGATCGTGGCAAGTGGCGAAAAAAGGCGTATGTTAATAAACAATACAACACACTTTTATTTTTATTATTGTGACTCGACATCTGACCTCGACCTGATGGTAAGCAAGAGAAGGTCCAAGAGATCCGACGACTTTAAAAACCGAGTCTTCACGGTTACCCCAGCCGCCGTCACTATGCCGGCCAAAGGTGCTTCTTCTCGCACCGCTTAAAGGATCCAAGGTTATAGAATGGAGAGAACACATGGGCATGTAAAGCATTACACTTGTCGATTGTTCTACAAAAAAAGCGCACTGAAACTTTTAGTTCGACTGCCGATTCGAACGACAAAATGCGGATGTTTTCCCGGACCTGTGCGGGTATTACGGGTGTAAAAAGATTTAGTATTAGGTATTACATCTTTTAGGAAAGTGTAATATTCTCTCGTGTGTGGTCCCGTACGTCTACAGCCACAAGACCTTCGACGCTTCAATGAAAAAGGTATTATTGGAAAAATGTATTCTTATATTAGGATTTATTTTTGTGGCAATACGTGTAAGAATAGACTATTTATTTAAATAACATATTATAAAAAATAAATCAAATGATATATAAAAAGTTTGTGTGATTATTTAATCTAAATGATATATTTGATTATTCTTAGTTAAAAAAATCTTAGTTTAAAAACGCTTTTATTAGCTTGACTTGTATGTATGTAACTACGTAACGGAATCTATCTTGCAAATTAATTTTCACCCACAGACGTTTAAATATTATGAAAATTTGTACACATATTATAAATCGATGACAATACAATAATTTCAGTAAACATTTTATTGGCTGGCATAGTGACGGCGACTGAGGCAACCGTAAACTGACCTGGTTTTTTCAGTCATCGGCATCCTTTGACCTTCTCTTACTTACCATTTATTTACTTTTTAGTTTACATCATCATATAAGCGTGTTTATAGTTTTTTTTAACTATAGTTTCATAATTTATACATTTCTATACTAAGCTACTGAAGTGCTTGTATCATAGAAACAGGACAACCAAAGTACATATATCAAAGATACATTGGTCGTGAGTGGTTTCGAACCCGTGCGCGTAACATACACCACGGTCGCCTTAATATTAATTGTTTATTAACAAATAATATTTTATATTATATAATAACAAATCATATCTTTATTAAATTATATTAATACACTTATATATTAAATTATTTTTAAATCTTATAATATAATAAATTAATATCTTCATTAAAAAAAGATGCAAATGATTTTGGATTTCGTTTTTTTACAATAAATGTGGGGATCGTTTTAATAATTCCTTAATTTCATAATCACAGTTTAATAAACGACTACCTCTCCTAGACGAAGTAGGTATGATACTGTGTAAGAGCAATTGCAAAAACACAATTTATCTTGCTATACTGAAATGCGCTGAAGATTTCATTTCAGTTATTACACACAGTTGTACTATTAACCTTAATCAGTCTGCCAACTAACAAGAATTAAAAGTTTACTTAAAAAAGGCGTCAGATTTGAAGTTAATATTGGTATTATTGTATATACTCGTATACTATTATACTTTATAAACTCGTATTATAATTCTTCTGTCCATGTATATTTTTTTTATTGTGACTCGACATATGACAGCACCGCGCTTGATGTTAAGCCGAAGTGTGGTCCATGAATGAATGTCACTGCTTCTACAACAATTCAATAACTGTGAGTAGCAATCACATCCACTATGCCGGCCTAGATGGAACCGGCAACTTACAAGCTGATCCCGAAACGTGACCAAATCACTTCACGGTCTGTATACTTGTGTAACTGTATATTTCTTTGTATACAATATGTCTAAATTTGTATAAATAGAATTGTGTGTGTATGTGGATTCAATGATGGTTTAGAATCTAAGATCTAATCTAAGAATCTTTAGATTAATAATTTGACCCTACAACTTTGGATGCGTGAATAGTGACGTAACGCTTAAAGTGACGGCGTAGTGACGGCGACTGGGGCAGCCTTAAAATAAGACGTTTTTTTTTCAGTCGTCAGCTAAGAAGTAACAATAATATATATCTTACTCAGTTCACGGTTACCTCAGTCCCCGTCACCATACCAGCCAAAGGTTAAGTATTCACGTATCACTCGACGAATCCAAGGTTCGTGTCATGATCGTGGCAAGTGGCGCTTCATTGTCTCCCTATGGAAAAAAGGCGTGACAGTTTGATTGATTGATTGACATAATGGTTATTGCGTATGTTATTTTGTGGAAGCGTGATGTAAGCAGTCACCGTCACTATGCCGGCCGCAGTGGTGGTCGGACATATTATACCTAATTAAAACAATCTACAGATCCTTTGTTAAAATTATGTCTTCTAATAAAAAATATATGCTTAGGTACAAACCTAGGATACCTATATAGCTTTTAGATTTAGCATCTGGCTGCAGATTCATTGCGTTACTCGGTTGTAAATTGAAAACGGACAGTCCCTTAATTTTATTTTAACGTTTCGACTACGAATTGTAACTTTCGTTAGGAAAAATGTTACAGAAAATTATTTCAAATTTTATATATAGGTAATTTTGTTCCTTTTTTTTTCAATTTATTTATTTAAAGTGGCTTATAGTTGTTCCTGTTTTAGTAAAATAATTTAAAATTTTATGGGTAAATAATAAGAACAGGCGTGGCGTATTCCGTAACGCGGAACGTCCCGGGTTCGAGCGGTCAGAGTCGATATATATATATTGATATATTTGCTACACCATTAGCACATCACAAAAACTTATCATTTTGATATTAATGTTCCGTAACCTTTACGCAACATCATACGCAATGTACGCAACATTCATTTACAGAATAAGAAAACTTAATAAAAATTAAATTACCTAAAAGACTATTGTATTACAAACAAAATATAAAAAAATACTGATATTGAAATTTAAAATTAAAAAATAATAAGTAAATAAATAATTTAATAATTTGGGAAACATATCACAAGTTGGTTTGTAGTACAGTTGACAAGAAGAGTGCTTTAATAGCAAAGGGTACAAAAGCTCCTTTGGCCGGCATTGTGATCGCAACTGAGGCAACCGTAAACTGGATCAGGTAAGTCGAGGTCGAATGTACGTCTTTTAAAACAATACAGATTATGTATGTATATGAAAATACTAAAATAAAATAGGATTAGGTATAACAAATCTCAAGTCTTGGTTTAATCTATAAACCAATCAATCAATCAAATTGTCACGCCTTTTTCCCACAAGGCTGCCTATCCTATAGACAACGGAGCGCCACTTGCCATGATCCTGACACAACTCCCTCGCTTCTCTCCGATCCACAATTCTCTTCATACAAGCTCTATGGTTATGGGCACTTCTTGAGGATGTCTCCAAATTGGTCGGAAACAACCTCTATAACCTTGTGATAGAGGTTGTTAATAGGTTCGAAATCAAATAACATGCTCCGAACTATCACTTTAAGAACGTCGAAGTAGTTAGGGCGTCTTTACATTACTGAGTCTTGGGCGTGGAGGTAACGAATGTAGTTTCCATGTTCTCGGGGCCACTTATACGAGTATACTATTTAGCGCAATGATATTAGGTAAATGAGGTGGAAAGTCACGGGTAACCGGTGGATGCAACTGGCATCTTGTCGTTCGGAATGGCGTTCGGTCGTTCGGAATGACGCCTTCTGGCTAATAATGATGATGATAAGGTGGAAACTTCATCTACGCAAATGGCACGAGTTCGAATGATCACCTACAACTAGACATACAAACAAGTGAAAATAGCATGGAAATATAGTTATTAGGAGCGAAAAAGAGACAAATATATACAAATATGCTTTGCATCGCGACACTAAGGTCAGGTTTTCTTATTGGCATAGTTTTAACATGTCTCGTTTGAAGCGCGTATAACACAAATTGCTTTCGAAAATCTAAAAAAATTAAAAATATATAAAATCTAAATATAGGCAGGCATGTGTATGCACGTCCTTATGCTACTATGCCTTACGCCGGTTTGTTATCTCCGCTTTGATAATAGTTATTTAATGTATATAGAAATTATTATACCGCGCTTCTAGGAATACAAGTTGGGACGCATAGTCGTAAGTCCCGGATTCGATTCCCGATCAGAGCAAAAATTGCTTTTATTTGTAATATTTAATAATTAAATTGTATAAGACTCATTCGAGGCCTCGTAGAAAACTCGAATAACCATAGAGCTATTCCACCAAGAGACCACCAAAACCAAGAGAATTGTGAATGTGAGGGAAGGAAGGTAGTTGTGTCAAGATCGTGGCAAGTGGCGCTCCATTGTCTCTGCCTATCCCTGTGGAAAACAGGCGTGACATTTGTTTTAATAAGTGGCACGTACCTAAGGCCGTCTTTAACCTATTGAAGGCCATGGCAACATAAGGATAAAGCTCATTGGGGGTTCATAAGCTTGACAGAGCACTATTTTATTAGAATAAACAATTCAAGGTCCACAAATCACGTTGGTATTGTAGTCAGTCGTTATCGTTTGATGATCTAGCAGGAACTAGGGCCCCCCTGTCATTACGGGGCTCTGGGCACGTGTTCAGAGTGCCCAGTGAAAAAGAAGGTCTAACATGTATCTATTTGCTCTGCGGGGTTAGGTTGGACAAATAAAAAAGACATCATCTCTCTTTAGCGATTGACAAAATAACATAAAACTAGGCTGAAATCACCAAAATGATATATTAAAAAAATATTTTTAATCAATGACTCTTTAGCCGGCATAGTGAGGCAACCGTAAACTGAACCCTTTTTTCAGTCGTCGGTGCCATTGAGCGATCGTGGTAGTGGTAGTAACCACGCAAACCGAGATCTACAAATTAAAAGCCACTTACCAGTTCCAATGTATCTTTGATGTTATGCACTTTGGTCATCCTGTTTTTATGATACAAGCACTTTTATTAGCCTAATATCAAAATGTAAAAAAACGTATCCTAATATTCGTGCCCCAAACAGAACAATAGCACACCAATCATCACGTATCTCCTGAGCTTGCCAGTAGTATGGGTGGCTTATAATAAAAAAAAAACTGTCAGATAAACTTGCTGACTTATTCTCGATATAAGCAACAAACCTAAATACAGGTAAGTATATTCGTGTAATATTTTTTTACATGTCTATACTAAGCTAATAAAGTGCCTTGTATCATAGAAACAGGACTACCAAGGTACATATATATCAAAGACACATTGGTAAAAACAATGGTGTTTTTTTTATAGAGGCGCGACATCTGAGCTCGACTTATCTGATTAATCAATCGATCGAATTTGTCACACCTTTTTCCCACAGGAATAGGCAGAGACAATGGGGCGCCACTTGCCACAATCCTGACACAACTCCCTCGCTTCCCTTAATTAATTTATACCCTGATTAATACTCGATTCTATATCGTTACAAAACTATATCTGAATATGTCATCTGTGCGTCGACTTACCTGATTAATCAATCGATCGAATTTGTCACACCTTTTTCCCACAGGAATAGGCAGAGACAATGGGGCGCCACTTGCCACAATCCTGACACAACTCCCTCGCTTCCCTTAATTAATTTATACCCTGATTAATACTCGATTCTATATCGTTACAAAACAATATCTGAATATGTCATCTGTGCGTCGACTTAGCTCATATAATATTTATTATAGCTCACAAACAACAAGCACAGAGGAATAGAGGAACATGCAAACGTTTTACTACTAAAAGGCTTATTTGCATTGAGACATTACGTCAATGCAGCAGGACTAGAGTATTGTTTTATTTGGCATTTTCTTTTGTTCTTCTGGGACTGGGAAGGTTTTAAATTAAGTAGAGAGCACGTTAAGGTCGACAACATGACGACCGTGTGAAATATATTTAAGGCAACCGTGGTGTTACACAAACCGAAAGCACGAGGTTGAAATCACCCACGGGTACCAATGTATTTTTGATATATGTACTTTGGTTGTCTTGTTTCTATGATACAAGCACTTTAGTATCTTAGTATAGAAATGTAAATGAATAAAAAAGAAAAAAAAGAAAGAAGAAGAATATAATAATTTTCTACGTACGATCCCGTGGCTACATTCGCTGCAAGCCTTCAAAACGTCGGATTAATATAAATACATTAAGTAAGCCGCGAATTGTTTTAGTTTTTTTATATAGGTAAACAATATTTGCGTAAAAATTACTTTGCTTATTAACTTAACTTAACTTACAAACTTACAAAACATACTTAACTTACAAAATTTCTACTGTTATATTTTTAGTCTTAGTTCGTTGATTAAATAAGCGTCGATAAAAAAGTGCTTGTATCATAAAAACAGCACAACTAAAGTACATAATATCAAAGAAAAATAATGGGTTTCTAGGCAGTTTATTATTTGATTTTATAATGTAATGATTATATAACATCATTAGAATTAATCTATAGTAAAATTATTATTTTGCATCTTTTTAGTTTAGACGTTTCAATCTTTCTGTTGAGTTCCCTTAGGGCAATAAGATCGCAAAAAAGGTCAATGTTTATTTTCCAGGCCTTAAAACAGCAAAAAAAACAGTATAAATAACACAGTTCCCACCATCATTACACGTGCCAGTTTTTATATTTATTCACACGCATGACATTTGGACGCAAGTTACTGTCGCAGTGTGAAAAAGCTCCCTTTTATCATTGAGATAAAGTCAAAAACTTATCTTCTCGAAGCTTGAAAGAGAAGATAAAGTTTTCAAAACCCACAAACTATACCTTAAAATTAAATACACATACTTATTCAGTTTATTAAGAGGTTGGAAAAATTTTCAAAACCCACGAACTATACCTTAAAATTTAATTCACATACTTATTCAGTTTATTAAGAGTTTGGATTTTTTTTAAAAACCCACGAACTATACCTTAATATTTAATTCACATACTTATTCAGTTTATTAAGAGGTTGGATTTTTTTTAAACCCACGAACTATACTTTAAAATTTAATTCACATACTTATTCAGTTTATTAAGAGGTTGGATTTTTTTTAAACCCACGAACTATACTTTAAAATTTAATTCACATACTTATTTAGTTTAATAAGAGGTTGGTAAAATTTTCAAAACCCACAAACTATACCTTAAAATTTAATTCACATACTTATTCAGTTTATTAAGAGGTTGGATTTTTTTTAAACCCACGAACTATACCTTAAAATTTAATTCACATACTTATTCAGTTTATTAGGAGGTTGGATTTTTTTTAAACCCACAAACTATACCTTAAAATTTAATTCACATACTTATTCAGTTTATTAGGAGGTTGGGTTTTGTTTAAACCCACGAACTATACTTTAAAATTTAATTCACATACTTATTCAGTTTAATAAGAGGTTGGAAAAATTTTCAAAACCCACAAACTATACCTTAAAATTTAATTCACATACTTATTTAGTTTATTAGGAGGTTGGAAAATGTTCAACATAATTTAAAATAGAGGTTAAAATAGTTTAAATAAAGACATATATCGTAAGAAAATAGGTCAATAGATTTATAAAGAGCAAAAACTCATTTTAATTAAGTTAATGCACCCACAATCCCTGCTCACTATCCCAAAGGTTAGCTAGCAGAAAATGACACTAGACATTAATCTCGCCCATGTACATTTTAAATGTGATTTTATTTACTGTGAAATAATGATTTTTTTATTTTTTACATATCTATACTAAACTATTAAAGTGCTTGCATCATAGAAACAGGACAACCAAAGTACATATATGAAAGATACATTGGTACCGGTGCGTGGTTTCGAACTCGTGCTCTCGGTTTGTGTAACCAATGCACTGCCACTACACCACGGTCGCCTTATTTATCTATAGATAGTCAAAATCTGAAACTCTTTTATTAGCATCCATGGATTCTTTTTGTGCATGCCAAATCCATCGCGTGACAGACAGGGAAGTGAAGGGACGTTTAGGGCCTTTAGGATTAATATTTGATATTAAAGAACCCGCCGGCATTGGCCTTAGATGTTAATGGACGGTCTACATTTTTTTATTGTAGCTCGACATGTGATCGCACCGCTCCTTAAGTGCGGTCCATGAATAGAGGCGATTGCTACCACAGTTAAATAACTGGTAGTAGAATTCGCATCCACTGTATCCTAGTTGGAACCGGCAACTTTCAAGCGGATCCCGAAACGCGACGGTTTCACTTCACAGTCTGTACTATTGAAAATGATGGCACATACTACCCGGAATCGGCCTACCACCGCATCTTTGTTAAAAAATATTTGTGATATATACTTATTAAATATTGCTAATAAAAGTTATGAAAGAAACCTCTGTTCCGAATGGTAAAGAGCAGTAGGCAGTGGTTCGCAGTCTGTCGATCCGAGGTAGTAACGTGGTGTTACAAGTATACAGACCGTGAAGTCAGGGCCGTCTTAAGCATATTCAGCGCCGGGGTGCGAAAGTCAAGACTCCGCTCGCGTGGTCTCAGTGTAGTAGGTACCTATCGAAATTTATGGCGGTCGGCATGCGCCCCCTAGGACTTGGCGCCCGGGTGCACTGCACCCCTTGAACCCCCGGATAAAGACAGCCCTGCGTGAAGTGATTCAGTCGCGTTTCGGGATCAGCTTGTAAGTTGCCGCTTCCAACTAAGCCGGCATAGTGCATGTGACTGCTACTTACAGTTATTGAATTGTAGTAACAGTGACATCTATTCATGGAACACACTCCAGCTTAACATCAAGCGGGGTGCTGTGTCGAGTGTGACTGAGATAAAAAAAATCGAACCCGGGGCTTTACACGTAACAGACTGTGGGGTTAGGTCGGGCAACTTGAAACGATTATCGTCTCTCGTCGGCGATTGTCATAATAATAAAAGCTAGGCTAAATCCAAAAAAACAAGACTATTAATCCTTGTAACAAATATCGTTTGTGCGACGACACGTTTGATCATTATCATCCATAGTCTCATTTTGGTGGATTTAGCCTAACTTTTATTATTTTGCCAATCGTCGACGAGAGACGATTATCGTTTTAGATTGCCCAACCTAACCCCGCAGGTGTGCTTATCAAATAAATAGTCCACTCAAAAATGCACACGGTTATTTTACGTGTATTATTGTTGAATGGAGTTTCAGCTAGCATGAGTTTCAGAAACATGCTTCCTACTAACTATACAACAATTTGTAAAGCTTGTTTGAAACTTTTTTCTATTAAATAGTTTTTTTTTCTGTTGTAAAAAAAACAAAAACTTTCCAATAAGCATGTCCAATTCGATTTTTTTTATTTAAAAACTTTTTCAATCTCGCCTTTTTTTTTATATCATTGTATTTTATACTTGTATGCTGATGCAATTGGAAAATAAATTTATTTTTAAGTTGTTTCTATTTTATTTGCATAAACGTTGAAGTTAAAGATTACTTCTAAGTTACCGCTTAAAAAGACATCAAAAGACCTTAAAAAGACCTTAAAAGACCTTAAAAGACCAAAACTGTCTATAAAGAATGACAAGTTACAATTAATGAAATTAAAATCAAATTATTACGCCTTTATTCCACATGTATAGGCAGAGACAATACAGTGTCACTTGTCACTATCCTGACACAACTACCTCGCTTCCCTAACGTCAACAATTCTCTACATACAAACTCTACGGTTACTACGAGTACACTAGGCAACCCAGTTTTCTTGAGGATGTCTCCGATTTGGTCGGATATCACTCTCCTGGGTCTGCCTCGATTAACGCATCCATCCACATCAGATTTATAAACTTTCGTCAATCTACTATCACTCCGTTAGAAAACATATTATGTTGGAGTCACGTAAAAAAGCACGTTTAGCCAGCATAGTGAAGGCGGCAATCGATAATATTTTCAGTCGTCGGAACTTTTGAATCTTCCTTTGCTTATCATCAGGCGATGTCAAATGTCTCGTCACAATAAAAATACCTACCAGCAAAATTAAAAATAACTATACAAAACTCTAAACGGTTAAAGTCGGAAGCAAAAATTTCCTCGGCACTTCAATTATGAAATTAAGTTTTTAATTATTAAATTACACTAAAAGTTGAATTTTTAAATTACATCCCTTGTAATTGTATTGTTAAAACGTGTTTTAGTGGGCGACTTTAAACTATGCTATTATGAAATAATCTTTTAAAAATTAAAACCTTGTTTAGGGATACTCCAATTAAACAAGTACGACTATACTTGGAATGGTACGAAAATATAACCGTCTAGCAGAAATAAAGTTTGTTTTAATGGCCAGTCTCATTAGACTCGGCAGTCGCATCCACTCTGACGGCCTAGTTGGAACCGGCAACCCACTAGCAAATTCCGAAACGCGACCAAGTTACTTTACGGTCTGTACACTTGTAGTGGGCGGATCGGCAGACTGGCCACCACTGCTTATCGCTTTTAGAAGTGATCCGTTTCGGGATCAGCTCGAAAGCTACTAGTTCCAACTAAGTCGGTATAGTGGATACAACTGTTACTTATTGACCTGTAGTAGCAGTCGCCTCCATCTATGGACCACACACTAGCTTAACATGAAAAAATGAAGACACAGAAATCTAATTTAAATCTATTAAAAAACTATAAATCTTTATAGTTTTTTAAAGTTGATAATTCATATATCAATCGATCAAATTGTCACGCTTCTTTCCCACAGGGATAGGCAGAGACAACGGAGCTCCACTTGCCACGATCCTGACACAACTCCCTTGCTTCCTTCACATCCACAATTCTCCTCATACAAGCTATGTATTATAGAGATTATATTATATATATAACCATAGAGCTTGTTTGAGGAGAATTGTGGATGTGAAGGAAGCGAGGGAGTTGTGTCAGGATCGTGGCAAATGGCGCTCCGTTGTCTCTGCCTATCCCCATGGGAGAGAGGCGTGACAATTACATAAATACATAAATGTATGGTATGTTATGTTATATAGGTTACATAATAATACTTAACATGTCCCAGTTAATCCGGAACTACTGTGTAAATCCTGCGGGAACACAAAAATCCCTTTTCAATGATACTGTTATCCAATAGTGTTGGCTTAACCCTTCAATATACTAGTTTGTTTCGTAAGCGATTCTACCTGCTAATATTCTTGTCATCCATCAATAAAGGAGAACGAGTGATAATTTGTTATTATCGCAAATAACATAGAAATATATAGTTTTGTTATCATTATCATCAGCCAGACGGCGTCCACTTTTGAACATAGGTCCTTAGAACGCCATTGCGAACGACAAGATGCCAGTTGCATCCACTGGTTATTCGCGACTTTAACTATGTCGTCAGTCCACCTAGTGGGAGGCCTACCTACGCTGCGTTTGCCGGTTCCCCATCGGTTTTTTGAGCAATATTTATTAATACCTATAAGAGAAAATATAGGAATGTGTGGAATTTTCTTAGATTTTGCGCGAACATAGATTAATAATGTATTAAACAAATTTTATGCGGAAGTCTGCAGGAACGAGGAGTGTCTCCTAACCTCCCTGGGGGAGATTGGATGGCTCCCCTGAGAGCAAACAGTTGAAGAACGCACAAAGAAGCCGCAGAGGACTTATACATTAACGAGTCCGTACATAAAGTGCAGAAGAACAGAATGACAAGAACTTTGAGTATACGAGTACATAATGTAAACTGAAAGGACAAGAATAAGTAACCGATTGTGTAATTCAAGTGTTCTCGAACAGAGATTGGGATTTAGCACTTTAAAGTTACTCAAAGAACAACCGCCGATATCTACTTACAGGTTTTCAGTTCCTTTCAGGGTTTACTTTATCTTTCATGATCCTTTTTCAGGTAAAAACTTTATTTTTATTTGTCCAGTTCTGTTAAATCAAGAATTAGGTATTTGTGTTATTTGATTTATATGTCTTTGTTTAATTGAGACTCGACATCTGACCTCGACTTACCTCAAAGTCGGTGGCCTCAGTCGCTGTCACTATTTTGAAGAACGGCAAATTAATAAGTTTTAGGAAAAAATAAGTGTGTCTGTCAGTACACTGTACGCGATAATTAAAGAGTGATGTGGGGAAACGATTACGTAAAAAGCAAAGAATGAATAATTAATGCCGTAGAAATGCGATTCTTCGAGCGATGTGGCCAGCCCATTACTACATTAGCTTACAAATCCTACGAGCTATGTCGGTAATTCTGATTCAATCAATCAAATTGTCACGCCTTTTTCCCATGAGGATAGGCAGAGACAATGAAACGCCACTTGCCACGATCCTGACACTACTCCCTCGCTTCCTTTACATCCACAATTCTCTTCATACGAGCTCTAAGGTTATGGACACTAGGCAACCCAGCTTTCTGGTTCTTCGGCGAATATCGTCATTCCAGATTCTATTGCCCATAATGATGAAGATTATGTAAAGAATTAAATGAAAGATTAATATATATATATATATAGTACTGATTGTTGTATTGTTTGTTTTTTTTTTCGAAAATTTGTTGTTGTTACTACAGTTTGATTTAAAACACAGTCACACACACAGATACACACAAACACACCCACCCAGAGACATCGCAAGTTACTACTAATTATATGTATAATTAGTTGATACATTCTGTAAATGGCTATATCCTTGGATTATAAAACTGTATAAAATTGATAAAAAAAGCTGTAGAATTTACGAATAAATAAATAAATAGATAAATATCCAACTGTACCTATGTAAAACCCACAAACTAATTAAAACGTCACTGTCACACTGCCTACGTCTAAAACACTTAAACCATGACCAATGTAGTTGGCAAATAACTTTAGATACTAAAACTAACTTTTGCATCTTGTTAAATACTTTGGTTAGAAAGTGCAGGCATGAAACTATAACCAAAGACATTGGGAGTATCTCGAATAAAAGGCATTCACTTGGGTTAGTTAAACTTTGAATTGGCTCCTGACGTTGCACTTTGACATCGGTCAGCTTTAACGCTTTAATTGCTAGAGGTTTCTTTTAAAAAATTTCTTTTAATATTAACGAAAATGTGTTTTTAATTTAATATTCTCTTAGATTTTTCGCGACCATTGATTAATGAATTTAACAAATTTATTGCGGCTTCCTTCGCGTTTATTTTGATTTTACAATTTTATTTTATTAGTTTTCGAGACCACCATGGCCACGATGGTTGAAAATCTCTCGAAACGTTGAATTAATAAAATAAAATTGTAAAATCAAAACCAAAATAAACGCGATAGTAAGCCGCATAAAATTTGTTTTTAATTTATAGCGGACATGGACATTGACAAGGAATTTATAAATCTTATGTAAATTGATGCGTTAAATGAGGCAAACCCAGGAGGGTGTTCTCCGACCAAATCGGAGACATCCTCAAAAAAGCTCAAGTGCCTAGTGTCCATAATCGTAAAGCGTGTATAAAAAGAATTGGGAATAAGTAGGAAGCAACAAAGTTGTGTCAGGATCGTGGCAAAAGGCGCTCCATTGTCTCTGCCTATCTCTGTGGGAAAAAGGCGTGACAATTCGATTGATTGAATAACAAAAAAATCAAAATATTAAAACACTTATTAAGATGTGTTCTCTCAATCCTATGACCTTGAATCCTTCAAGCGATGCGTAAAGAAGCACCTTAGGCCGGCATAGTGACGGCGGCGGGGGCAGCCGGGAACTGACTCGGTTTTTCCAGTCGTCGTCACTCTTGAACCTCCTCTTGCTTATCATCTAGCGGATCGAGGTCAGATGTGTCACAATAAAAAAAGATGCATATATTGTGTAGCTGTAGACAATGTTACCTAGTATTTAAGTTAATTCTACTGTAATAATATAATTCAACAACTCCTTGTTCACAACTCTCATAGGAGTTAACGAGTAATTGACATTTGACATAGGTATTTACTCAGAGCCGTCTTAAGCATATTCAGCGCCGGGGTGCGAAAGTCAAGGCTCCGCTCGCGTGGTCTCAGTGTAGTAGGTACCTACCGAAATTTTTGGCGGTCGGCATGCGACCCCTAAGACTCTGCGCCCGGGTGCACTGCACCCCTTGAACCCCCGGGTAAAGACGGCCCTGTATCTACTCATAATCATTGCTAAAACTCATGTTCTACAAGCAAATTTAAAATAGTAAAATAGGTTTTTTTTTAATAGTATAAACGGTTTTTGTTATTTAATTATATTTTTTAAATACTAATAATATTTAATTATATTGAATTTTGAATTTGAATTACTGTCTATGAGAATATAAAATTAATTAAGTATTTAAACTTAGGCCATTTAAATTATTTTGTATTTGTAATTGTAGTAAGTAAATAGAGCCATTTTTTTAACAGTATCCTGGTTTTTCGAAACTGATTAAATTAGGAACTATCATAGATATGTAATTATCTGCACAATTATCTCCCTTCCACAGGATATCCTACAATGGCTCACTTTTCACGATCCTAACACATTTAATACTCTCGCTTTTCTCTATAATAATCCTTTATTTAATTTTTCACCAAATCTTGACATTCTCTTCCACACATTAGAAACAAACACCACATAGTATAATTTTTTATTGACAGCACCCCGCTTTATGTTAAGCTGGAGTGTAGTCCATGAATGGATGACCCTGCTACTACAATTCAATAGCTGTGAGTAGCAACCACATCCACTATGCCGTCCTAGATGGAACCCGCAACTTACAAGCTGATGACGAAACGCGACCAAATCACTCCACGGTCTCCATTATGTCACTAAATGTAATAATCAAACTGTAACTATTTACATTAAAATTCATAATCCATAACATTGTTACTATGTTTGGTATATTGCATTAGGGAACTCCCTGAAGACCGAAGCTTTCAGTGTTGGCTCTAATTTTTGGTTATCGCAAGTAATTTTGAGGGAAAGTGACAAGTTATGTTTAACTTGGCAAGTTCATCTTGCATGATAATGATAAAGTTTTCAGTTGCATAATAATGTGTGAATATAACTGAAAAAGTAAATTTATATTACTAAAATTATAAACATTGGTACCTAAATGTAAAAATGTGTGTCTAGAAAAAGTTAAAAAATGGTGGATCAAGTCTTTTTTTTATTGTAACTCGACATATGAATTCACTTTGGTTACCAAGGGGACTACTGCGCCGACTACTGAAAAAACTGTCAGTTGTCTTAATCGCCTTCACTATACCGCCTAGAGGCACTTTTTCACGCCTGGCTTGAAAGATCCAAGGTTATAAGATGGAAAGACGAATGACTCTGCGAAGTTTCACCTCTGCATCTTGCACCTATAACTCGGAGAACTTGTCGCTGCAACGATTCTAAAGCGTCGAGAAATTATTTGGCAGATCCGTCCCAGAGGTGAAAATAGTACTCGGCGCCAGAGTGAATTTGAACCTTATTAATAGGCGATGCCTTGGCGCGAAGAATTCAGGATGTCATATTTGTGGGAGATGAACTTAATGGGCCGCCGTATTTGGTCCTTGTGTTTCAGGTTGTGAATACCAAAATAACTTTGATAATACAAAAAATCCAAGAATTCAGTGACTGAAATACCATATTCATGAAAATATGAATGGTTAACGAAAGCTTTTATTATGTCAAATTGAAGGTACACGGCTGGTCACTGTTATGGAATTTTTCATGACCCAATTTTAAATATGGCGGTGTAGTATTCTTTTGAAATTCACAAGTTAAATTTTAATAAATACGCATTAAAAATAAGTTTAGTATTGTTAATTTATTTATTTTATTTTTGAAGTTGCTCATTAGGCATAGTGGATAGTGGCGCACTGCTACTATTTAAGCATGTTGACAATCGCCTCTATTCATGGACCGCACTCGAACTTTATACCAGGCGGGTGCTGTTATATGTCTAGGTACGATAAAAAACTGTTGAACACGTAAAAGAACGTAGAATTTGCAGTTTGATTTTATTTATTTATTTTATTAAATATTTATAATTAATTGTGGACGTGAGGAAAGCGAGAGAGTTGTGTTAAGGTCGTAGCAAGTGGCGCTCCGTTGTCTCTGCCTATACCTCGGGCAAACAGCGTGAAAGTTTACCATCTAGCAAGACTAAGACAGATGTCTCAAAAACTATTTCCTTAATAACAACCAGAAAATATATAAAAATATAAATGAGTACTCGTATTTTAAATAAAAATAGTTTAACTATTATCTATAAATAGTGTGATACTTTCTTTTTGTCCACTAATAACCCACTATACAGTATCAATCACTAACTAAGAACTAAATACAACAGTTCTGCAAAGCATGTATAACAAAGTTTGCAACAAAGCATTGTTTTATACCTATTATTGAACTAGACACGCTTGAAAGGTGCGTTTTCTAAGACATGTTTTTCATAGATAAAAGAAACATTATACTTTATTTAATAATACACACAATAGTGAACACAAAGATGATACAAGGGTTTTTTGTTTACTACCAATAGGTTCTACAATTCTCTATAAAACTGTATATGGATTGCGATTGTGGGAGTACATGCTACCATCAGTAATGAATACATTTAATACTCCGGCATAGTGGATGTGACTGCTGGTTACAGGTAATTGACTGTAGTAGCAGTCACCTTTATTCATGGACCCCACTCCAGCTTAACATCAGGCGGGGTGTTAATACACTTAAATAACGATCCAAAGTATAGTAAAATAATTCTCAAAAATATTGTCTATCGAAACAAGTAAAATTTGTTTCAATCAATCAATCAAATTGTCACGCCTTTTTGCCGCACTTGCTACGATCCTAACACAACTTTCCCACTTACCCCACACCCACAATTCTCTTCATACAAGCTCTACAGTTATGAGCACTAAGTAACCCAGCTTACTTAAGGATATTTCAGATTTGCTCGGACCCAGGTCTGCCTTATTTAAAGCATCCACATCAGATTTATAAATTCCTTCCGTCAATCTACTTTCACTTATCCTTTTCATGTGTTCAAACCATCAAAGCGTTTCCTTTATCAATCCTTGTCACTACATCTTCTTTTTCCAACGACATCTATGTGCTATTCTTCATACTATCCGCTATCGTTACTCCACATACACTCCTTAATGACCTCAATTCTACAGCATTACAATAATAATTCCACTTTCATGCTTCTTCTGCCACACACAACATTTACTTTCATACATTACTTTCATATTTACTTTATTTTACTTTCATAATATTGCAAGAACAAGAACTGCATAATGCAGTACTTGTTCTTGCAGTCTGCATTATGAACAGTCATCCGTGACTTTTGGAACATTATTAGGCTGTTCATTATACTATGGATGGCACCGTTCACTACGTTACCCATTTGCACTTTCCTTTTAATATCTTCTTCGCACTTGTCTCATCTTTTGTAAATCCCATCCACTTCCTAAGCAAACAAATTGTTTCACCTTCTTTTCGTCTATCATTACCTCGCATTCTTTCCTTTCCTCCTCTCTTCCCTAAACCATTACTTTAGTTTTATTTACTTTTATATTTTTCTTTTCTAATTCAGTATTAAATGTTAATAAAACTTTCTACCGTACCTATATAAATATAGTTATAAACATTTAGGCATAAAAGAAATTTAACCTTCTGTGAAAATAAATAAATAAAATTATTAGTACATACCACAAATTCTACGTCTTTTTATCGTGCCCTGCCTGATGTAAAGTTGGAGTGCGGTCCATGAATCCGGAGGCGACTGTCACTAGGCTTAAATAGCAGCAGTCGTATCCACTACCCACCATCTAGCAGGCAACTTGCAAGGCCAGAATGCTTACAATTTTTCTAATACATAATAGGTGCACTCGTAGTTAAGTTCTATTTATTTTCTGTGATTGTATTTTTTAAATTCTGAAACCTTTTTAATTCTTAACACAAATACATACCGTTGACACTGCTTGTACTCATGGGAGTAGAGACACAAAAGTTTTATTGGTCGAGCATAAATGACAAAACTTGCAAAACAACGATACCTATCGATAAGAATAAAGGTAAAATAGAAACAAAATATATTGACGACAAGCGTGGACGAACGGTTAGCGATTGGTTTGTTGCGTATATAGTCCCGGTTTCAATTCCCGTTCAAAGCAAACATTTAAAAATTATATTAAATATTGCAAATATTTGTTAATAAAAAAAGAAATGGATATTTGCTTCGGGTCTGGTTATCAAAGAGTGGTAGGCAATGGTACCCAGTCTGCCGATCCGGGGTAGTACCATCACTTATAAGTATACAGACCGTAAAGTGATTTAGTCACGTTTCGGGATAATTTGTAAGTTGTCGCTTTCAACTGGGCCGGCATAGTGGATTTGACTGCTACTTACAGATATTTAACTGTAGTAGCAGTGGACTGGATTTATGGACTTTATTTCGGGTTAACATTAGACGAGGTGCTGTCATATGTCGAGCCACAATAAAAAAAATTAACCTAAAAAATACTATTTTTAAAATATAATATTATACGTATAATAACAATGAGGGGGTGAAGAAAATGATTGGATATTTAAAATCAAATGGACGTCCAATTTTTAGAGTAAAAATATTAATGGAGCGGAAGGGGGATTAATTTAGAATTGGTAGAAGATGGGTTGAAGAGGAAAATCAAAAAATATAATTAAAATACTTTAAAATGAAAATCATAAAATCAAATGTTAAATATCTAAATATGACTAATAATTTTGATTAATAATTTATTTTGATCATTTATAAAGAGAATTGAGGATGTGAAGGAAGTGAGAGAGTTTTTTCAGGATCATGGCAAGTGGCGCATTTTATTTTATTGTGACTCGACATATGACAGATCCCCGCTTGATGTTAAGCTGGAGTGTGGTCCTTGAATAGACGTCAGTGCTACAACAATTCAATAACTCTGAGTAGCAATCCCGCTGCTCCCGAAACGCGACTTAATCACTTCACGGTCTGTATACTTGTATGTGGTGGTACTACCCCGGTTCGGCATACTGGGTCACTGCCTACCACTCTTTACTAATTTATTTACACGAAGTAAATATCGACACTTATTTTTATTTTTTTATTAACAAATATTTACAATATTTAATATAATTAATAAATATTACAAATAAAAGATATGAAACTAACCGTTCGTCGCTCCATTGTCTCTGCCTATCTCTGTTTGATTAATTGATTGAAGCTTGTTACATTATTCGCATAGTGTTTTTAATACAAGCACTATAGTTACTATAAAATTACTCTTTACTATTTATCTAAGTATCAAATCTATAAATAGTTAGAGACAAGTTGACATTAGCTTTTGCCGTAAAAGGTAGATCATAAAAATTTGCTAGGTTTCATATTTTGTTATGTCATAGGTAGCATAGAACATTAAAAATAACCATATAAATAAACATTTAATATTGACACCGCTCGTGGACGGCATTTTAGCTTGGCAACCTTTATTCCATTGCACGCTATACTATTTTCATTCGTGTATCATGCTACTGTTAACAATCAACTAAATTGTCACGTCTTTTTCCCACATAGATAGGCCAAGATAATGGAGCGCCTCTTGCCACTATCCTGACACAACTCCCTCGCTTCCTTCGCACTCACAATTCTCTTCATACAAGCTTTCCTGAGGATGATACTGTTAACACCTGGGTATTATATTTTTGGTCAAGTAATTTATTTAATAATTGGGTTAAATAATTTATATTAAAAGTAGCTTTAAAAAAATATGCCTAAAATCCGTTTGACTCAAAAAGTAATTAAAAGTCCTTCGAACGGAAAAGCATTTTAAAAGACTTTGGCCGGCCACAATTATATATTTTTTAAATTATTGTATTGTCATTGGTTTTTGATACGTGTACAAAATTTTAAATTATTTAGACCTCTGGAAGTGAGTGAAAAATTATTCGAAAGATTCTGTTACATAGTTACATACAAGTCAAGCTACTAATAAAAGCGTGTTAAAAAGCCTTTGACATAAATAAATTAATCAAATTATCACGCCTTTTCTTCACAGGGATAAGCAGAGATCGAGGAGATCCACTTGCCACGATCCTGACACACAAATAAAGTTGTTTTTCTTTTAGTGTAAATAGGTCAACTTCTGCTTTTTTAAGTGATTCTACAATTATCACTGAGGCACCCTTTAATCGAGTCGGTGTTTTCAGTTTTCGACAGTTTTAGACTTCTTCTTGTTTACCATTTATTCGCTTTTTAGTCACATTGTCATATTAACGTGTTATTTAGTTTTTGAGTGAAAGTATATTGATGAAAAGAATTTATAAATCTGATGTGGATGGATGCGTTAAACAAGGCAGGCCCAGGAGACATCCTCAAGAAAGCTAGGTTAAGCTAGGTAACCACAGAGCCTGTATGAAGAGAATTGTGGATGTGAGGGAAGCAAGGGCACTCCATTGTCTCTGCCTATCCCTGTGGGAAAAGGGCGTTACAATTTGATCGATTGATTGATTTAGTTCTTTAACTATAGTTATTATTATTTTAACACAGTTACAGCTTGTAGCCGCTGAAATATCGGCTTTATGTAGAGCGATGTGATAATGTTGATTGAAAATTCGAAATATGATTCTTTATAATATAGGAAAATTTATATCTGATTTCCTCAAATTTTCCTCCTGTTCAGTGGTCATTTTGATATTTTGTAAACATATTTAGTTACAAAACAAATGTATTTAATTAAATGTTAATTAAAGAATTTTATTATTAGAAATAATTATATTTATAAAATCGCCAGGTTTTGGGTTCTGATCCAATTTAAATTATACGGTTTGTATATTTTTTGTTACATCAAACATAACATAATATTAGGCAACCCATTTTTTATAGTGACTCGACATATGACAGCACCCCGCTTGATGTTAAGCCGAAGTGTGGTCCATGAATGAATTTCACTGCTACTACAATTCAATAACTGTGAGTAGCAATCACATCCACTATGCCGGCCTAGATGGAACCGGCAACTTACAAGCTGATCCCGAAACGTGACCAAATCATTTCACGGTCTGTATACTTGTAAGTGGTGGGTACTACCTTGGATCAGCAGACTGGGTACCACTGCCTACCACTCTTTGATGGAGGTGAATGTTACTTTCAATTAAATAACTGTAAGTAGTAGTCGAATCTGGCAACTTACAAGCTTACGCGACTAAGTCACTTCACGGTCTGTGAATAAAGAATTTAGATGATTTTTTCTATATTTTTTATTGTGACACGACATCTGACTTGGACCCCCGCCTGATGATTAGCAAGAGAAGGTCTAAAAGTGACGACGACTGAAATTAACCGAGTTAGTTCACGGCTGCTCCAGTAGCTGTCACTATGCAGGTCAAAGTTTTTTAATGTAATACATTCATATACTAAGCTACTAAAGTGCTTGTTTCATAGAAACAGGACAACCAAAGTACTTATATCAACGATACATTGGTAACGGTAGGTGGTCTCGAACTCGTGCTCTTCGGTTTGCGTAATCATTGCACTGCCACTACACCACGGTCGCCTTACATACAATACGACTATTATGATATGTATTTTTATTTATGACGGTTAAACTGTTAATTGGTCCTTTTTCCTATCATTTTTAAATACTGATAGTAATCTATTTTGTGTTTATTTCAACTCGAGTATTCTAAAAATACTATCATAATTCTTGTCTTAGACAATACTTGTAATAAGGAGGCAGATGCTGATAACAAACATTTATATTCATAGAAAACTCTAAAACTAACTTCGTATAGTTTAGCTTATTATTTCTTATATTATTATTTATAGCATTATATTATTATTCCTAATATATTTAATAAAAATGTTATTAAATATTTAGTTTTTTATTGGGAATAAAACGTGTTTGTGATATTTTACATAAGTAAAAGCGTTTCGACGCATGTTATAATTGTTAGTAATGTAGTCGAATTCCATTATTTTTAAAAGGTCGAAGACATTTTAATAATAATGGAAACCGCAGTATCCTTTCCAGCAGATAGTTGTGGATATCATGAAAGCGAGAAAGATACCATAATAAAGAGAATAGATATCATAAAATGATAATATGATAAACTGTATCTATTAAATGGATATTATAATGCTTTTATTCCTTCTATTATCTAAAAGTTCTGCATTACGAAAAAATACATTTAGGTATGTTGATAAAAGTATTTCCGTGTATATTCGTATATAAGTTTTTCATGATAGTCTGTTATACTCGTAAATCAATTTTTGGAATGGAAACTTAATGCATTTTTTTGCAAACCAACATTAATTTATATATTTTTTCTTGCTAGATCGTGAATATAATATAACCATAGAGCTTGTTTGAAGAGAATTGTGGAAGTGAAGAAAGCGAGGGAGGCTCGTGGCAAGTGGCGCTCCATTGTCATTCGCCTAGCCTATCTTCATTGATTGATTGATTATAATAAGGTTGACAACAGGCGTAGCGTATTGGTTAGTACACCAGTTCTTTACGCATAAAGTCTTAAGTTCGATTCCCAGACAGAATAAACACGTGTTTCATAGCTTTTACTCGTAATGTATTAATTAGTTTTAATATTACAAAAAGAGACTGATATTTGCTTAGGGTCTGGTTGTAAAAGAATGGCAAACTAATAATTCAAGTACAGTACAATAACTGTTTCTAATTACAGTTATTGAACTGTACTAGCAGTCAGCTCCATTCATGGATCACACTCCAGCTTAACAGCTTAAAACCACTTGCCTGTACCATTGTATACAATATATTATGTGTATCTGATGTGGATTGATGTGTTAAACAAGACAGGCCAAATCGGTGTTTTCCGACCAAATCGGAGACATCCTTAAGAAAGCTGGGTTGCCTAGTGCCCATAACCCTGTATGAAGAGAATTGTGGATGTGAAGTAAGCAAGGGAGTTGTGTAAGGATCGTGGCAAGTGGCGCTCCATTGTCTCTGCCTATCGCCGTGGGAAAAAAGCGTGACATTTTAAATGATTAATGGTTCGACTTGTTTCTTTGATACAAGCCCGTTTAGTTGCTTAGTATAAGAATATTTAAAACATGACCATACCAGCTAAAACTAGTGCACAACTGTGAGCCTTAAAGTTAACGTTTGCATGCACACATTGTCATGCGCCTTCAACAATCATACCACTAACTTCCGCTTTCATTCAAAGTTACAGTACAATAGACACTGAAGACAAAATACTGAAAATATATTGCTTTATCTATTTATAGCGTCGCACTTCGGAAGAGTATGTACAGTCATTTGACTGTATACTCGTATATTAATTATTCTTTATTGAGAAACAGACGAAATTGAAAGTATATTAACTATAATTAAACTATAAATAAAAAATATCATCTAATGACGTCGCATCAGAGATAGTCCCAAGGAGACTGGCAACATTTCCCCTTTGTATAGCAAGGCTAATACGTTAGCAGAAATAATTGCCAGCCTTCCTCTCTCCACACTTCTCCATCTGCCGCTTGGACAACTCCTTGGCCAGGCGCTTGGCTGAAGGTCCCTAAGGGCTTATTGTCTCGACCCCAAACGGCGCAAATTCGTAACCACTACTGAGGTTAGCGTATTTGCGCAGCTTGAGGTTCTCAGCAGAATTATGTATCATATTATGACTGCACCATTTGACCACACGCGTGGCCTATTGGCTAGGCCACGCGGTTTAGTTAGCGGTAGGTTAGGTTCGATTCCCGGACGGAGCAAATATTTGTTTCAACGCTTTGACGATAGCGGGCGGATAGAATGAGGAACAGTGCGCGATAGATGTGGTTTGAAAGAAGATGTAGTAACAAGAATTGAGAAAGGAATGCTTCGATGGTTTGGGCACATGGCAGTGATAAGTGAAAGTAGCTTGACGAAAAGAATTTATAAATCTGATGTGGATGGATGCGTTAAACAAGGCAGGCCCAGGAGGGTGTTTTCCGACAAAATCGGAGACATCCTCAAGAAAGCTGGGTTGAAAAGTGTAATGAAATTATCATGAGCATAAACTTAGCAAGCACTTGATCATCGTCTGATTCTACCAAGACTTCGGAATGCGTATGGCGAGAAGAAGGCAACAAGAAACTCGTCAATTATCGTAAAGAATCTTTTGATATTTGTTACAATGTCCCAATTAGGAGTTAAAAATAAATTATAGTAGGTAGGTACATAACTATTTGTTATTTTCATCCTTGTGATTATTAATGTTTTCTTTTAACGAACTTATTGTTTTCAAATTGAGGGAGAATTCTAATCAATTTATTAAATTAATTGCCACGCCTCAATTCCAACAGTGATAGGCAGTCACAATGAAGCACCTCTCATACAACTCTCTCTCTCTCGCTCTCTTCATTCCCATCCACAATTCTCTTCATACGTGCTATTATACTCGTATTTAATACACACGATTCTCCCCTGCTTTTTAAAAATTTAATTTACATTTATATGCTTAGCTAATTAAATGCTTGTATCATAGAAACAGGTCGACCAAAATACATATATATATAAAAGAAACATTGGTACTGGTGAGTCGTTTTGAACTCTAGGTTTACGTGATCATTGCACGCTCTAAAACACCACGGTCGAATTATTTTCCTGATTACTTTTCGATGTCATCTCTGCTGTATCTTCTATTTTAATTTACTAAACTAAGCTGTTGAAATTCTACGCTCCATTGTCTCTACCTGACCCTATGGGGTTTCATTTAATTGATTGAAGTATGTATAACAAAGGTGTATTTTTTCACAAAAATTGCCTTTTAATATTTTTATTTAGTGCAGTAAAGATATTTTATTAATTCTCATCTTATTGCTTCGGTATGAATTATGAAAATTAGATCAGTAGCTAAATGGTCAGAACGGTCGTGCGTTAAGAGACACACCGGGTTTGTCCTCGGCCCCAGTTGACTTTTTTTTTTATTTTTTTTTTATTGTGACACGACATTTGACTTCGTCCCGCCTGATGATAAGCAAGAGGAGATCCAAGAGTGACGACGACTGAGAAAACCGAGCCTGTTCTCGGCCGGCTCAGCCGCCGTCACTATGCCGGCCAAAGGTGCTTCTTCACGCATCGCTTGAAGGATCCAAGGTCATAGGATGGAGAGAACACATGGGCAGGCAAAGCATTCCACTTGTCGATTGATCTACAAAGAAAAGACGCACCAAACTTTTTAGTTCGACTGCCGATTCGGTCGATAAAGTGCGGATGCTTCCCTCGACCTGTGCGGGTATTACGGGAGTGAAATGATGAGGTAGGAACAAGGTTAAAGAGCTCCTCGGAACATTCCCCGTGGTATAGGCGATAGAGGACGCACAGAGCCGCCATGTCTCTGCGTAGTTGCAGGGGCTCCAGATTTCGCGAGACCTCTGCATCACCTATAATTCGGACAGCTCGGCGCTGCAATGAATCCAGGGCATTTAGAAGATACTTGGCAGAGCCGTCCCAGAGGTGCGAACAGTACTCCGCACAAGAGCGAATCTGCGCCTTGTACAATAGCAGGCGAAGCTCTGGCGCGAAGAACCGCCGCACCTTGTTCAGGATGCCAAGTTTGCGGGAGGTGGTCTTGATGGCCCGCTCAATGTGGTCCCTGTGATTCAGGTCGCAGCGAAGGGACATTCCTAGAATGTCTAGTCTGTCCGAAGCACTAAGGGAGATGTTACTAAGAGAGGGAAGGGGAGTAAACGGGGATTTTTTCATCGAGAACGCGCATACCTGAGTCTTGCCTGCGTTGAACTGAACTAGGTTCTTGTCGCCCCAGTGGGTAATACGATCAAGAACCCGGTTCAGTCCCGCTACAACAGACTCTCTCATATCGGCTATCTCCTGTTTGCCAGCTGCGGGGCGGGTAGTGTAGCGTCCATGCACCGTGCTGTCGTCTGCATAGCAATGAATGCTGGATCCAAGGTCCAGCATGTCATTGATATGCAGAAGGAACAAAGTCGGCGACAGCACGGAGCCTTGAGGGACGCCGGCATTCACCGACATCCTGCGCGATGCGCTTCCATCCACAACGATGCGTATGGAGCGTTCACGCAGGAAGTCAGCTATCCAACCCCGCAGACGGTCAGGTAAACCGTATGCCTCGAGCTTGGATAAAAGGCCCCTGTGCCAGACCCTGTCAAACGCTTTGGAGATGTCCAAGCCGATGGCAAGGGCTTCTCCATTACCATCCAACGCTTCACCCCAGACGTGCGTGGTGTACGCCAGAAGGTCACCAGTTGACCGTTTCGGCCTGAAGCCATATTGACGGTCATTGATCAGCTGGTGACCCTCCAGGTAGGCCATGAGGCGAACATTAATTATTCGCTCCATGACCTTGCATAGCACTGAGGTTACAGCTATCGGACGGTAGTTCGCCGGGTCTGAACGGTCGCCCTTTTTTGGGACCGGTTGCACATTGGCCTCCTTCCAAGCCCGAGGCACACAGCCCGATGCGTACGAGAGCCGGTATAGCCTCGTCAAGACGGGAGTCAATTCCGCTGCACAAGTCTTAAGCACAAGCGCTGGGACACCATCGGGACCACTGGACTTACGGATATCGAGCGATCGTAGCTCCATGCGGACATCGCGTTGTCTGATACGAATCTCAGGCATCGTATGCCCGCATGGACGCAGAGTGGGTGGTTCTGCACCACGATCGTCGAAACGCGAATTTGTGGCAAAGACTTCGGCCAGTAGATCGGCCTTTGCCTTCGCCGTATGCGCCAGTGAGCCATCAGGCTGCCTCAGCGGTGGCAGTACAGAACGACAGAAGTTAGATTCTACAGTCTTGGCGAGACTCCAAAAGCTGCGACTACCCGTTGGGTGCGCTAATAGACTCTCGCCAATCCTGGAAACGCGCTGTGCCTCCGCTTTTTTAAAGACCTTTCTGCAAGACTTGGTGGCACGATTATAGGCTGCTTTCAACTCATCCACGTGAGGGTCATGATTTATTCGACCCCTGGCCCACGCGCTGTGAGCTGCGTTTATCGCTGAAACAGCAGCCGCGCAGTCACTGTTGTACCAGGGCCTGCTCCGGTCGTTACGAGATGCACAGTTGGATGGAACGTAATATTCGATCCCCAGTGCTATCTCATCAGCAACGGCCGAGGCACACGTGGATGGATCCTCGGAGTTGAAGCAGCGCTGCCACCAAGGGAGCGAAGCGAAATAATTTCGCATTCCCTCCCAATCCGCTGACCTGTAGTGCCACAAACGTCGCACCTCTTTCCTGGCAGGAGGAGGCACGACGCGCGGCACTATCGTCTCGACCAGGCAGTGGTCAGAAGTCCCTAGAGGGGCCTTGACCGAAATTTTATACCCGGTCGGACGAGTGGTCAGTAGAAGGTCCAGCAGAGAGGGGGCATGACCGACAATGTCTGGTACCCGGGTGGGCTGGGTAACCAGCTGCGTCAGGTCATGCAGAAGGGCGAAGGCATGAGCGGCCCTTCCCGCGTGGTCGGTCCTCTGGGACCCCAACCACACCTCATTGTGTGCGTTGAAGTCCCCCAAGACAACGACCTCCGCGGTCGGGAACCGCTCCAGCGCTTCATCTGTCGCCCGGCTCAGAGAATCGAAGAGCCGGGTTGTCTCCGAATCCCCGTGGTGGGAACGATAAAGGCACCCGTAGATCCTGGTTTGGGAACCAAGATCCACGTGTACCCAGAGGATGGACAGGGAAGGATCCTCCAAGCAAAGCAGACGGAGACAACAGATATCGGACCGGATGTACACACATACCCCGGCTTTCGCGAGGAATCTTTCCTCAAGCGAATAGCCGGGGTATTGAAGGTACGAGGTGTCAGCCGGAGCCTTTATCTGCGTCTCCGTCAAGAAGAGCAGAGCGGGCTGTGCCGTCTCAAGATGGTGATGGACGGCACTGAGATTGGCATGGATTCCACGTATATTCGTGAAATCCACGCCAAACTCCTTTGTAATGGGGGTTTTTGTTGCCGCTGGAAGAACTCTATTTTTTTTGTTGTGTGCTTGCATATGGGAGGGGGGGGGGGGGGGTGCCTGAAAATGTTGGGGGTTGTTTCTTCGGCAGAGACGAAAGTGCAGCTATCCGCTTAGCCACATGCATCCCGGCGGTGTGAGTTTGCTGATCCGTCGGACGGAAGGGCCCCCGTACCCTCCCGGAAATGATCGCCTGGACCCCATATCCGATCACCAATCGGCAAGACGAATCACCCCGAGATTATGCGCCGCATGGTGGGGCAGCCTCCCTCCGTGGTTAGCGGTGGGCTCAGGCCCCTGTACTATACGGCGGGCGGCCAGCGGTGAACCGTTGCTACGGGTCTCCCTGGCCGACGGGTCAACAAACTCTCACCGGGATACTGCAGGTCAGCAGGATGCCACTGTCCCTAACCGAATCCACAACCCCCAACGCAACTGGTGCTACACAAACTAGTCCCCGAACGCGACTTGGTCACTATGGGGGGATTTGCACCTGTGTAGGGTGGTAATTTCAACCAGCTGAGGACACTTAATGCACCGGAAGTGTCCTCTCCCACTCCCTGATGTCCTTGCGTGATTTTTTTGTCCAATTTATAACAAATTAGGATTTTATTTAAAAGTTTAACTTAATTGTAAAATATACTTAAGAAAACATTGCGGCATATCTTCTCGTCAAACATCCCGCAGTGCCTGAAGACAAGGGTCTCCGTCCACTATGCCGGCCAGGTGAGGCATTCCTTGCTTAAATTTACTGTGTCTATAAAGTTGACAATATCAATGAAATTGTCACGCCTTTTTCCCACAGGGATAGGCAGAGACAATGGAGCGCCACTTGCCACGATCCAGACACAACTCCCTCGCTTCCTTCACATTCACATTTCTCTTTATACAAGCTCTATGGTTATAGGCCAGTGCCCAGTGGCAACCTAGGTTGCCCAGTTGACAATATCCTTTGTGAATTATTAAAAATCAAGTTGTTACGCTTTCCAACGAGCCTACTTACTGAAAAATTAATTAAACCGTTTGAAACTTTTTTCAGAAACAATGTCCTGTTTAAAATTTAATAACGCGACTTTGTTTATGTGTAACATCGCGACCGTTTAACCTTTAGGTGTTTACAGTAAGTAACTGTTAACTGTACGCCGCACCTTTAAATAATTAAAAAAATATTTTAATATCGAGAGAATTGTGGATGTGAGGCAAGCGAGAGAGTTGTGTCGGGATCGTGGCAAGTGGCACTCCATTGTCTCTGCCTATCCTTGTGGGAAAAAGGCGTAAAAATTGATTGACTTTTAAATACATATTTTAAATAAATACATAAATATTTACCTATATTTTTCATTGTTACCTTTCCTAGATTTTTTTAAATAAACTTATTTTTCCCTGTTGATTTTTCCTACTTTTATAAGTTATTTCACAGGGAAAGGCAGAGATTGGGCGCCACTTTCCACGGTCCTGACATAACTCCCTCGCTTCCTTCACATTCACAATTCTCCACATTAACATTCATTACATTCGAAGTATTATACTAAAGCAGGTAAAAGTGAATATTTAAATAGGTATTTTTTATATAAATTGTCCGGAGACAAGTATGAGGAAAGTTTTGAGAGCTTAAAAGCTTTTAATTATTTAATATGAATTTATAATCCACTTGATAAATAAGCTGGGGTTTAAAGTAGACAACAGAACATTCTTTCAGTTACGCTAGGCCAGCATAGTGGATGCAATAGAAGTCACGTCCACTCATGGTTTGTAATTCATTTTTATTAATAACCAAAATTAAATTTTTTGAAGGGTTATATTATTAAATGTAGATATATTTCGTTTAAGTAATTCAACATAAGATGTTATATTTTACATAAATACTGCTCCACTATACCGGCCTGGTTGAAATCCGGTAACTTTCAAGTTCTGTAAACTTAAAAATATTGGTACTATATCGAATTGTCCGACTGGGAAAACTAACATCAACTGCCTACCTCTCTTAAAAAAATAATTTAGTCAATAACTTTATTGTAAAAATAATATATTTTAATGTTAATACAAAAATACTGCATAATTTAGATATTTAAAAAATGTATATAATTTTTATAAAAAAACAATAAAAATATTTTATTGCTATAAATACCTATTTGTTACCTTATTTTTTATTTATACATAAAATAATTAAAACCTAAAAAAATTAATGAAACAAATAAAATTTAAAAAAATACAATTATAAAAAAAATACACTAACCTTTTTATCAAATTCAGATGTAAGAAGGCCCAAAATTAGGCAACCATTCCTATCGCAACTTGAATTTCGCGGCACATTAACAATGTTGCTGTTGTCGCGCGAAAACTCCCAAGCAACTGAATTTTTGCCGCGAAAACTGCTCTACTTACGTGTTTTATCCACCAATCGGAGACGTCAGACGCCTCCGCGCTATAGTACTAACCAATAGGGACGTGGGAAAACAATTTTATGGTTTAATAGGTTTTTCTTGTACGCTTATCACCTTATTAGCGAAATGCATTAATTGTTGCAAGGTTATTTAAGTTATATAGTATATTATAATTAAAGATATAATTATTTATCTGATGTGGATAGATGCGTTAAAGACCGTGAAGTGATTTAGTCGCCGTTCGGGATCAGCTTGTAAGTTGCCGGTTCCAACTAGGCTGGCATAGTGGATGTGATTGCTCACAATTATGAGAATTGTAGTAGCAGTGGCATTCATTCATGGACCACACTCCAGCTTAACATCAAGCGGGGTGTGCTGTCATATGTCTAGTCACAAAAACAAAACAATTTAATTAATCAATGGATTGGAAATCACATGTCGAATCTGAATAATAAAGGAATAATCATATCTTTAATTATTTAACTTTATTTAAATATTAACAGTTTACCATTTTTAGAGTGGTACGTCAGACAGTTAATAAACTCAGGAGGAGCTTGAAAGTAGCCAGCTGCAACTAGGCCGGCATAGCGGATGTGACTGCTACTTGCAGTTGTTTAACTGTTGCCCACCTATGTGTTTTCTCTATCCTTTTTTTTCTATATCTTTATTCTTGCTGGTATAGTAACTGCGATTGAGGCAATCGTGAATTCAGTCGGTTTATTCAGTCGTTAGAGCTCTTAGACATTCCCTTGCTTATCATCAGGCAAGTCGAGGTTTCTTTGACCGGTATAGTGACGGGGTCTGAGGCAGCCGTGAACTAACTCGTTTTTTTTTCAGTCGTCGTCACTCTTGGACCTCCTCTTGCTTATCATTAGGCGGGCCGAGGTCAGATGTGTCACAATTTAAAAAAATATGTCGAGTCACAATATCCTCAGTCAACGACATTATCATGCTTAACCGTAAAGTAAATGTGAATGTTTGTCAATTTAATTTTTTTTTTCATTTACATTCCTACACTAAGCTACAAAATTGCGTGTATCATAAAAAAAAGGCCGACCAAAGTACATATATCAAAGACACATTGGTACCGGTGGGTGGTTTCGAACTCGTGCTCTCGGTTTGCGTAAACATCGCTACACCACGGTCGCCTTAAATTACGCAATTACCTGTGATATTATCTAATGATTGCAATGACATAATTAATTTTAATTGTGTGTCTGTGTTAAATGATACAGTTTGCCTGTGTTATGGAAATGTTGCGTGAAAATACTAAAACGCACGTTTTGATTTGGTATTTGAAATTTGTTCCACCGTGGATAATATTTAATTTTTTATTGTGACTCGACATGACAGCACCCCGTCTGGTGTTGAGCTGGAGTGCGGTCCATGAATGGAGGTAGCTGCTACTACAGTTGAATAACTGTAAGGGCTAGTCATATTTGCTATGCCGGCCTTGTTGGAACTGGGCAACTTACAAGATGAACCCGAAACGCGAATAAGGCAGACTGGGCACCATTGCCTACCCTGCCACGCTTCACAAACAGACCCGGAGCAAACATCTGCCTCTCTTTTCCAATAATATTTGTTTTATTAAATCAAATTATTAAATATTACAAATAAGAGCTATGAAACAAATATTTTTCTCCGATCAGGAATCGAACCTGGGACTTTCCGCGTAACGGACTGGTGTACTAACCAATACGCCACGCCTGCCATAGAAACATTAGACAAAGTTCGGCACAGATGCTACATTTACAATATCTAAACCTATTAAAATTTTTTGTATTTTAAGAAAGACAATTATTTCAGTCGTCGGCACTCTTGGACTTCCGCTTGCTTACCATCAGTCGCATTTTCTATATTGGCAGGTATTTTTTAAGCTGGCCTGAATCACAACTGAGATCATTGTATTTCCTACCTACCTGTGCCTACAAAACGAGCACCAGTTGTTTAAAAACAAAGCCGAAATAAAAGATTTTTTTCCTATTTACGAATATTTAATTGTTAATGTATGTATTGAAAATTGATATAATCGTCTTATATCAATTTTCTCTTGATTCTCTATACTACGAATTTCACTACAAAAAAATGGAACCAATTTTGAGGTTAAGCTCGGACAGAACTCAGTCCATGTTTGTACTAATTGACAACTGCCTAATGAACTGATTTCATTTTCAAACATTATTTTAGTTACCAATTACTTGTATCGAATACACATTCAATTAACAGTCAATATTTGTGATACATTGTTAGTTGGTAACACAAAATGCTTTGAAGCCAAAATGCTTTACACATATACCTCTATGTTAATAATAATAATAACATGATTATCTCTATGTTTAAAGCATCATTAGTGTAGTGTACCATAGTCAGAAGAGTAGCGTATCTTGGCGGGGCCCCGTATAAGAATTGGTTCGGAGGCCCTTAGAAAAAAAGAAACAAAATGTTTGCATGAAATTAAAATAAATATTTATTATAATTATCTGTCACATTTTCCAATATTTTTACAAACAATTCAAATTAAATATACACTCCTTGCCTTTTTTTCGGCAAACTGATTTTATAAATCATTTATAGGAGATGATGACTGTTTTTCGTTCGTTCGACTGAAAGTTTCGTTTTGGGAAGTTTTTATTAATTTTTGCTAACGCACGTTGGGGGCCCGTATAAGTGATACGGCGATAGCTACGCCCCTGACCATAGGGCATAGCTAAGAGTGATACATATAGGCAAATGTGCTCAGCGGGGTTAGGTTGGGCAAGTTTAAACGATTATCGTCTCTCGTCGGCGATTATCAAAATTTTCAAAATAACAAAATCTAGGCTAAATCCAATAAAAAGAGACTATTAATCGTTGTGACGAATAGCGTCTGTGCGACGATACGTTTGATCAATATCATCCATAGTCTCATTTTGGTGGATTTAGCCTAACTTTTATTATCTTGCCAATCGTCGACGAGAGGCGATAATCGTTTAAACTTGCCCAACCTAACCTCGCAGTCTGCCAATCTGGGTATAGATCGTGAACCGGCTTGGTCGCCTTGTAAAGCTGGTTCCAACTAGGCCGGCATTGTATCTACAGTGCATCTGCACTGCTACTTGCAATTATGTATTTAACTGTAATAATAATCGCCTTCATTAATGGTCTGCACTTCAGCTTAATATTAAGCAGCGTGCTGGAGAACTTTGTCGATATCTCTCGAGCCCCAATAAAAAAGTATCTACACTCATATCTTCTCGTCAATCATCCCGCAGTGCCTGAAGACAAGGGTCTTCGAACAATGTGTGCTGCCAGTCAGTAATGACATATGGCACTGAGATTTGGCCTTTAAATGTTGGCCTGTTGGAAAAGCTCAGAGTCGCTCAGCGGGCCATGAAGAGGGCTTTGCTAAGTGTTTCGTTGCGCGATAGAATCCGGAACGAGGATATTCGCTAAAGAACCAAGGTTACCGACATAGCCCGTAGGATTCTTAAGCTAAAGTGGGCTGGCCACATCGCTCGAAGAACCGACAACCGATGGGGAAGAAAGATTCTGAAGTGGAGACCACGAACCGGAAGACGCGGCGAAGGTAGGCCTCCCGCTAGGTGGACTGACGACACATGAAAGTCACAGGTAACCGGTGGATGCAACTGGCGTCTTGTCGTTCTAAGGGGGAGGCCTATGTTCAGCAGTGGACGCCTTCTGGCTGATGATGATGATGATGACAGTAGGAAAACGTCCTAAGAAGCTCTATAAGCTTGTTCCTACCTCGTCTTTCTACACAGATCGGCAAAAGCATCCGCATTCTGTCGACCGATTGGCAATTGAACTAATACTCGTAGGCACGTTGTTTCACTGTAGACAATGCTTTACTAGCCCATGTAATCTTCCTTTCTTAGATTATTCCAGCGAAACGTAAGAAAGCACCATAGGCCGGCATAGTGATGGCAACTGAGGCGACTTTTTTTAAATTGCTATTATTTAAAACACCTTACAAGTAAAGTACCACCACTTACAAGTAAACAGACCGTCACGTTTCGGGATTAGCTTGTAAGTTGCCGGTTCCATCTAGGCCGGCATAGTGGATGTGATTGCTACTCACAGTTATTAAATTATTGTAGCAGTGACATTCATTCATAGACCACACTTCGGCTTAACATCAAGCGGGGTGCTGTCATATGTCGAGTCACAATAAAAAATCTTCGTACATCAAACTATTTTGAGATGCATATTAAACTGTTAATACAATTAATACAAAATGAATGATGTCCTTTATCTAATGCAATCACTCTGAAACAGGTGAAAGAGAAAGAGGTGCGTCATCTTTGAATAACACATGGTACTATTTTTGTGACTTTAGTGTGTTTTAGTTCTAGGTTGCAGTACTAGATGTCACTAGCAACAATAAACATTTTAAAAAATTTTTCAATAATTTTTTGTTCAAATAAGAAGTAAATGTGTTGAATTTTTATTGTAATAAAACAGACAACAATGTTAAAATAGAATTCTAAAAGACAATAGTTAAGAAATAGAATTATTTATATATTATACTAATTGCATTTTCTAGTTGGCAACATTCGTTTTTGACCGTTTTATCGATTTGTCCAGCAAAAAAAGTAAAATGTCACTGTGAATTGTGAAATTTCTGATTTCGCGGCGTCTTTTTAATTGTTACTCTATTAATTAATACCTAACGTAGTTCCTAATTTGCATAACACATTTAAGCGTCCCGCTTACGACCAACAGACTTGCAAGGTATGTTTTACCAATAGTTTCTTTGTTAGCGTCCTTACCGCTATAACGCCCTTCACCCTTTATCACATTAACTTTAAACTATTATGAATTAAAAGCAGCTAATGTTGTTATTAAGATATAAATCATTACCTAAATAACAAAAAAGATTATTTGAACTATAACACAGCAACAAAAATTTGCCAAACTTGCAGAATGTCAGGCCAGGATAACGAAGCACCACTGCCCGAAGGTTGGGAGATGCGAACTAGTCGGTCTACGGGTATGACTTACTTTCTCAACATACACACAAAGGAGTCGCAATGGGAACGGCCGGAAGTTGTTTCTGAGAAAGTTTGCTGTAGTCATATACTTGTGAAACATGCCGGTAGCCGGCGTCCGTCGTCATGGCGCGAAGAGACCATTACGCGCACGAAGGAAGAGGCTCTGGAGCTATTAAAAGAATACCGCAAGCAAATAATTGCAAAAGAAGCAACTTTTCATGATTTAGCAACTAAATATTCAGATTGTTCCTCTGCTAAGCGGGGAGGTGACCTTGGGATATTTGGAAGAGGTCAAATGCAGAAGCCATTTGAAGAGGAGTCGTTTAGATTAAAAATTGGCCAACTCAGTGATATTGTTGAAACTGATTCTGGAGTCCACATTATATTAAGAACTGCTTAAATTGTATTTTAAATACATTCACCATGATTTCAAAAGGTTATTAATTTGAAATTGATCACACCTAATTTGTAATATACTAGGCAACAAATAAATAAACATTTAAACCTTAATAATAAATGATAAAGCATTAAATACAAATTGTATTTTATTACATTACTGCCTTTATTCATGATGTTTAAAGTTAAACTGCCTGTTCAGAGGTGTGTTCCTACTTTGAATGGTCATTGAAATTAATAGAAAAATACAAGTTAAATTGTCTTCTATCATGTGGTTAACAATTTTGTTGGCCATAGTGGAAACACAGCTTTGTACCCTGTTGCTTTTTTTTTCAGAGATGTTATATAGAATACAGCCTGTTTTTAATTTATCAACCAATCAAATTGTCATGCCTTTTTCCCACGGGGATAGGCAGAGACAATGGAGCGCCACTTGCGACAATCCTGACACAACTCTATTGCTTCCTTCACATTCACAATTCTCTATGGTTTTAGGCTCTGGGCAACTTAGATTTCTTGAGGATATCTCCGATTTGGCCTGCCTTGCTTAACGCATCCATTCACATGAGATGAATTCATTTTGTTAATCTACTTTCACTCATCCTTTCCATGTGCCCAAACCATCGAAGCATTTCTTTGTCAATTCTTGTCACTTCATCCTCTATTATAATTTAATATATCTACAAGGGAAAATGCCATTACACCATTTTAATCAAGATGACCTTGACTTGCCTTCTGGTAAGCAACAGTGCAGGCAACTGAGAAAACTGTTACATTTTACAGCAGCCTCAGTCACAGTCACTATTGCTGACTCAATGTGCTTCTTTACACTTGACTTGAAGGATCTGATAACATTGATAAGAACCTGGGGAAAACAATACTTCTTCAGTTACTTGCAGGCGTCTGTAGTAAAATCCTTCCAGCTTCATCATCATCAGCCAGAAAGCGTCCACTGCTGAACATAGAGCTCCCAAGCTTTGCAGCTTTCCAAGATGCCTACAAAGCTCTTGAAACGTTCTAGTAATAAAAAACAATGGGTTTGGTAGTTTGTTTGGCACTCAATTGTCACTCCTTTTTCCCACAAGGATAGGCAGAGACAATGGGAGCGCCAATTGCCCACGATCCTGACACAACTCCCTCGCTACCCTCACATCCACAACTATATCCTCAAGAAAGTTAGGTTGCCTACTGCCCATAACTACAGCTTGTATGAAAAGAATTGTGGATGTGAATTAGCACTGGTAAGTATAAATGTGAAATTAAAAAAATAAGTATAAGACAATTCAACATTGTTTTTTATTTGTTTAGAAATAAAACTACTTATGAACCATAGTCAAATTGAGTTTATTTTTTTATTTTTAACAACTACAATATTTTAAAATTCAGCACTTTATTGTGTTTGAAACATTCTGAATAATTTAAATAGTTAGAGACATAATTTGAATGTGATAATATTAATAATAGTATATTATAATAGGTAATTAATTATCTATATACCAAAGTTGTAGATAATTAAGTGTATTGGTCTATCAAAATTAGGATTTGTTTTTTATTGTGACTCGACATCTGACCCCCCCTTGCTTGCTATCAAGCAAGGGGAGGTCCAAAAGTGCCAATGACTGAACAATACGTCTTAGTCGCCGCCGCTATAAGGAATTTAAAAATTTTGGATTAATACACACCCCATTTCAGATGAGTAAATTAATAATACATACAAAATAGTTGGATCTAGTTATTGTGACGTCTGGCCTCGATTCGTCTGCTGGTAAGCAAACTGGTACAAAAGTCCTGACGACTGAAAAACTGACTCAGTTTACGGCCTCAGACACCGCCACTATGCTCGAAGGATCCAAGTTTTTAAGCTGAGCAAAATACATGGTCTGGTGTAGTATTCTAATTGTCGGCCGTACGATAAAGATGGAACGCACTAGATAGAATGCAGATGCTTAATGGGAGCGAGGTATAACGGGAGTAACAAGATTATTTATTTATGCATCCATAGATACAGATTTGACCCAAACTATTTTTTTCTGTGTACTATGGTTATCAAGACGGCTACAAGTTAGACTACCCAAAGTATTTATTGCTTTGAGTATTCCTAATTAGACATACTCAAGGAACTACATGTAATTAGATTTTGTACAAAATGTAGCCCCAGTTTATGTGAGCCAGTTGCCAGTTCTATTAAATATTACAAATGCTTTAAAGAGAATATTGTGAATTTAATACATATTAATGTCTTGAAATAAAATAACAAATTTCACAAATTCCTTTGTAAATAAGTACTTAATATAAAACCAAAATATATTATTTATAAGGGCTTGTTTACATAGTCAACATATTATTTTTTTATGAAAAGACGCAGATCTGATGTCTTAACAACACTCTTTAAATAAAATATATTATTCCAATATTAATTAAATTGTCACGCCTCTTTCCCACCGGGATAGACAGAGACAATGGAGCGCCACTTGCCACGATCCTGACACAACGTCTCCTCGATTATTCTAATATATAGGAAAATATTTATATATTTTTTTAATGATCGTGGTGAGAGGCGCTCCATTGTCTATGCCTATCCCTGTAGGAAAAAGGCGTGACAATTTGATTGATTGATTGATTTTATAAATATTAAAATTATATCTCTAAAGATTTACAAATATTAATATATTTAAATATACATAAATAAATTATATATAATTTTCACATAACCGGACAGGGTTCGTCATAAATAAATAAATTAAAGTACAATTAAATAATAATATTAGGCGTTTAGTACTGAGTACTAGTAATCTAGGTATGAAAATTAAATTAACTAAAACTAAATTTAGATGAAATTCTAAAACATGTTTTACATTAGATCAGCAAATTGTAGTAGGTACACTCTGGTACACATTTTCACCAAAATGTCTATCAGAGATAGTAAAATATACCTACTATTCTTAAAATCCCATTTTTAATGGAAGCTAACTACCTAGGTAAGCTCTAATTGAGTTTATTAATGAATGTCTACATTGAAGAGATTTTAGTTTGTTGGCACGCAGCCTGATGTTAAGCTGGAGTGCAACCCACGGGTAGGGATGAATCTGCAAGCAGGAGTCGAATCAACTATGCGACTGAAACTTCAGGATTAAGAACAGAAACCTATCTTGATAATTGACAACCAACACTACTATTAACTTTTAAATTGAATCCCACAAAGCGACAGTATTTCAATGTTTTTTTATGAGTTTCGACTCGACTTGCCTGATGCTAAGCAAGAGGAAGTCCAATAACGCCGACGACTGAAAAAACCGTCCCAACCTACGGCCGCCCCAGTCGCCGTTGCTATGACGCGGTACCTACATACAACACTATAGACTAGCCCGACCTAATATAGATCATGCTTTAAAGTTAAACAGACCTGATACTACACCATGAACGTTTGAAGCTGTATTATAATATTTTTTCCATGAAATCATTGTTTTTAATCATTAGGGTTAATTATTCCTGTGTATTATGTCATGAGTAAAAGGACATCCAGTAGCGTAGCGGGCTTTGGCGGGGCCCCGTATAAAAATTTGTTTGAGGGCCCTAATGATTTCTCACAAAAGAAAAAAAATTGCATAAAAATTAAAAGAAATTTTTATTCATCATAATGTGTCAAAAAAAGATTGCTTTTTTTGAATTTTGTCTCTTAAATTAAAACAAATAGGAAGTTTTTATTAATTTTTGCTTACGTATAATTGATACGGCGGTAGCTACGCCCCTGAGGACATCATTAAGTTTGTATTGAAACTTGGGCTAAATTGTATTAACAGTTGCATTTACATTTTTAAAATAGTTTAATGTGCTAAGATTACAGTGCAATTGGAAAATATCCTTTATTTTGCACAGTGATCAAACTATAATTATGACAGTAGTACAAAAATAGCCCAAAATTAATTATGTCCTTTGATTGTCCTTTAATAATACTGCTAAGAAAGTTCATGGTTTTATCATTGCACTGTTTGCTCAGTGTATTGACAGTTTTAGATAATTAATCTTTGTACAATAGAAAGTCTTGACTGTTGTATCTAAATCAAATCTATTCTTGAATTTCTTCGTTAGGAAACATAATAGGACTAGCATTCATTGTACCGGAGTTGGATCGATCCTTTTCTTCTTCATTCGGAGTCCATATAGGTCCAATGACGGGTTGAAATTTCTTCCCAGCCCAATGGTTGAATTTAAACGACTTCTTTGCCTTTATGTTACCGTCTTTCGATGTGTCAACATGCGCATACGTATGACCAGGTTTGTAAAATTTGTTCTCGTTATAATATTCGAATGGCTTGCCTTCCTTTATTAATCTACCTTCCAGATTACTCAGTGAAAGAATTCTGATAGAATGCCGTTTCTCCAGCGCATTTAACAACGGATAATTGGATATGATCTTACTCATTTCTGGAACCGAAGCTGAGAAGATTAACTTAGAAGCCTTTATACCTGGCTTGTAAAGAACTTGGCCACTTCTTTTGCCACCCCATGGACTGAATCTTACTCTTTTTGGCATAGCCGTGTCCTTCATTTGTGTCTCACGTTTCCATGACCACGTTGGTTGACCTAACAGATTGTTACGTTTCCCACCCCAAGGACTAAAGCTACGTTTCACCAATGCGTCTGCTATTTCATTTGTTGTATTATCCTCTTTATTATCAATGTATATTGGTTCTATGATAATACTTTTAGGATTTTCATTGCTTAAGTAAACCGTTTCATCTTTATCGATTAAATTAGGTTGCCAGGGTCTATCTTCCATATTCATTTGTAATCTCCGGTTTCTATCATCCACGTCCATGCCCTTTTGTGTAAAATCTGGGTTTTCATTGTCGTCTTTAACGAAGTCGGTCTTGTAGGCAAATTGATTGAAATTGTTTTCATATTTGTCTATAATGTCTTTAGCTGGGTTGCCGTTTAGGTGTTGAAGCTTTGCATAACCAAACCAGGAGAACGATAATATCAACCAATAGAACGACATTTCTGAAATGTAAACAAAGATTTCATTAATGTTAGTTCTGATAAATTAAAAGTATTTTTAATTGCAATTTAAACTGCATTTAATTTGTTGTTTTTTTCATATTTAGGTATCTTTAAATATACTCGATGTAAAAAGCTGTCGGTTCTACGTGTGCGTTTGCTACTTGCAGTTATTTAGTTAGTTGTATTTAATTGTTTGTATATTGTTTAACGGACAAAAATAATTTTGCGAAACCCTGGTAACTTTTCCACGGAATCCACTTTATAAATCGTTGGTATAGTATAGAGTATATCCTCTGGTTTACGGGATTTCTCGTATGTATTTTTGTACCTGATATTTGCATTTATTTGAGTTATTTTCGGGGTATGTTTAAAGGATAATAGCCCGGGGATAGGGTTCGTTCGGATGCGATGGCCTCGGGTTAAAGTCCATTTGGATCTGCTAACACGAAAGTGTCATTTTAATCTTTTTGGCCTAAACTTGACAGTAGAATAGTATTAAAAAAACAATACATGCGCCTTCACTTAAAAGAAGAAGAGGGTAGTGGCTCTGTATGGAGGCACAATGAACTTTTATTAGGACGCTTTATTTTATTAAACTCTCCTCTAATATACTTTTATTTAAAATATCAAAAACATTTTAATAAAATTTAAAGGGTTTTCCAGCGATGGCGGATTGAATGGACAATGAAATTGAATAAAACAAGCCGAGTGTGATATATTATCTACTTATTATTTATATCTGAAAGGCCCATGTATGTATGTATGCTATTATACTAATGGAAAAAATTAAAGGCACACATGTTTTTGACAGGATAGGATGTGTTTCAGTGAAAAATGGTCGTATCGGCAATCTATTCATCAATCAATCAAATTGTCACACCTTTTTTCCACAGGGATAGGCAGAGACAATGGAGCGCCACTTATTACGATCCTTATATAACTCCCTAGCTTACTTCACATCCACAATTCTCTTCATACAGGCTCTGTGGTTATGAGTACTAAACACCCATGTAAGCGTATACATGGGTGTTTCAAATGTTAGGTTATAGATATGTTTAAAAATAAAGTAAATACCGAATAATCGCCTAAGATCCCTTCCATAGCTAACAAAAGGACCTTAAAACCGCTGATCAGATCTTTATCAATTGTAGCTAAGAACCATCTCGATCATGCCATGCCAGCTTTAAAAAAACCGCATCGTAATCGGTCCATTCGCTTAGGAGCTACGATGCTACAGACAGATATACAGACACCTCAAACTTATAATTTTTAGGGCGGGGGTTAAAAACATTTAAAGCTCCAAGATTATAGATGTGATATTTTCTGGTCAAACATTTTTAGAAGTCGCGGTTGTTCCGTGACAAACAAATACGAGCAAAAATATTTTCCATTTTTTAAGTTTGTTTCTTGAGACTGCGGACTCTTTGGCGATTTATGACAAAAGGGTCCTTTCTAACTCAAAATAAAATATCTCTGCGAGAATAAAATAAAAGCTGGATAAATGATCGTTTAGCTAAAAAAGTTCGTAGATTCAAGAAACAAACTAAAAAAGTTGTTTTAAGTGCTATTTGTGTGAATCACTTAACAACCGCAAATATTTCTTTAATTGAACTTTCATTTTATTTAAATTTCTATACTATATGAACTACTAAACGTACTTATAGAAATAAGAACTTATGAAAATTCGTACTTGTAAAACGTCATAAAAACAAGGCCATCAAAGAACACATATCAAAAATACATTTGTACCGGCAAGCGAACCGGAGGCTAGTTGTTTGCGAGGCTATTCCACAACCACTAAGACGCGGTCGCCTTATCCTACTTTCTCGTAGGCTATCTAAATTAACTTAATGAAAACATTGACTTAAGTAATGCAAGGAATTAGCTTGCATTACTTAGTAGCTCTTTGAAAACTTAAATCTAAGTTAACTCGTCAATTTAAAAATAAAAGGTTTTAATTTAAATTGTCAAATTCAATAGAATTTTCTATTTAAACTTTACGAGTACAAATAGAAGTAACGTAAAACTTTTAACCTTTTTGAGATGCTTTAACTACCTATGAAATCGACGCATAATCTGTTTTATTATGGCTCGACATACGCCTGCTGTTAAGCTGGAGTGCGGTCTATGAATGGAGGTGACTTTTACTACAGACAAATACCTGTAAGTAGTAAGCCGGCCTAAATGGAACCGGCAACTTACAAGCTGATCCTAAAACACTTACAATACACGGTCTGTGCACTGGTGCCCAGTCTAACTGGGCACCAATGCCTACCACTCTTTCAATTTTACAGGGCTCAGTAATTCAAGAATTCTGGGTTGCCTAGTGCCCATATAACCGTAGAGCTTGTATGAAGAGAATTGAAGATGTAAGTAGAAAGTGCCAGGATAGTAGAAAGTGGGAGATACTTTATATTATTTGCAAAAAAATTATGCAACTTTATCACAAAAATATTTTTTTGTGATAAAGTTGATTTTGATTTTATTAATTAGATTTTTTTCGCATATATTTATAGTCAATTATTAAATTGGACACTTAATCGCCTAGATATTTAATAAGGCACACGGTTTTCTAAAAATTCAAAATCTTGTTATAAAAGTAAAATAATTCGTACGGAAAATATCGCACGCTCAAGAATGATGTGCAAATCTCAACCTTATTTCGCCTAAAACACGTTTTGTTCATAACGCAGAGATTCCTTGCCTTATATAGATTAGAAGATTATTAATTATCGATGAGTGGACCAAAAATAATGTTTTTTCTGGCGATTTGCGAGAAAATAATAGCCTGGTTTTAGCCCTTCACGACTTTTTACACATTATTTTGTACGAAGTTTGGATTTTCTTCTAGACGCAAAAAACATTTTTACGATTTTTGGGTTCTGGCTGACATTTTTCGCTGTTCAAAACCAATAAACCCGATTTCAATTATAAAAATATAGATATACTCGTATATTTGCGCTACTAGGAATGTACGGTTCTCAAAAGCTAATTCTATGAGACTATAAAAAATAACTACGATTCGAAAGAAAATTTAGCGAGGAAGGTATGTTGCGGTGGTTTAAGAACATTGAAAGAATAAACGAAAGGAGATTGACGAAAGAGATAATATATAAATCACGCTCTTTTCCCACAGGCAGAGACAATGAAGCGCCACGATCGTGACACAACTTAAACTTATTATCATGAAATCATTTACATGCAAATACAGCGCCATTTATATGATTTTAATGTATAATTACTATCACAAATATAGTGTTCGAAATTATAAATAACTATTTTCGAGTGCAATAGGATTTATAATTAAATGAAATTCAAATAGAAAATAATATCAAATTAAAATATAATACGAATCAAAATTAAATAGGTTTAGAAAATAGAACCAATTTTCAACAAATATTAGTTTGATTTGTTGTTAATATGTTATGAAATTGATTATAATATGTCTTTTTTTATTGTGACTCGACATCTAACTTCGACCCGCCTGATGATAAGTAAGAGGCGGTCCAAGAGTGACAACGACTGAAAAAACCGAGTTAGTTCCCGGCCGCCGTCACTATGCTGGCCATATCTCTTCAATAGTCAGGCGCGTCCTTTTTTTGAACATTCTTTTTGAATATATCTCTTCAGATATAAGAACTAATTCATTGTTATTTGTCTCATTTATATTAAGTTTATACCACGTGTGACTGAAAGAGACAATTACTTGTACTTCAATTCCTTTATTTCTAAGGTTGGCAAAACTTTTTTGCAAATACAACCACTTGTAATTGTGGTTGACTTTTAATACTGCTTAATTAAAAGTCACGTAGCAGTAAGAGTAGCTGCATAATTATTCCGTCATTCTTTTTAAAGTATTTTAATATCATTTGTTATTCTATCAAATGATCATCAAAACTAGTGACAACCTTCTAAATTACGAATGTAAAAATGTATATTCATCCCCTTATGACTTCTTTTTAATGCCATAAGTGAAAATAGTATAAACGGTTGTTTTTTGTCGCTATTTTAGGGCTCCTTCTGTTTCTAACTCCAAATTCTTTGCTTAATTCAGAATCTGAATTGTCATATTACCATCGATGTTTAAACATCGATGGATATTACGTAGGCAAATGTAGGTAGCCATTTTATTAGTTCTACATTTCAATATATAACACATTTTTTAAATGTTGATTTAATCATCTATTAAATTATAGTACTGAACGTATAAAGTACTTTAGTAAAAATATTGTATGTGATTTATGAGTTTTATAAGTTGCGTGTAATTCTCCAGGGTCCTATCTATCTCTATATCAAAGTTCATGATAATCCAATACATCAAAATTCCTAATAATAGGTGGTTCAGGCGTAAAAGCGTTACAAACAAACAAACTTATTTTGCATCTATAATATTATGAGTACCAAGGATGTACTTAAATTAAACGCTCAATCAATTCCTTTATGAAAAGGCAGAGGTATAGATGAAGGATGTAACGGAGGTAGTTTTATCGGAACCGATGGCGGAGTCGGAGTTTTTAAATTTGCTTTATCGGAGTCGGAGGCAGGATCAAAAGTGGTGAAATAAAAAGACATATATAAACCTGTTCATAACAGTCGACCGCCGCTATGTTATGCTTCGACCTCCGATTAAAACCTTCGATTTAAAAATGTCGGAGCCGAAGTCGAAACCGAAGGTGTAATAACAATCGAAAGTTCCGACTTAACGGAACCGGAGTCGAAGCTTCGTAACATCCCTGGTATAGATACCGGCATATAAAAGGAGCGCTGCCATTGAAGCGTAACTTGTTTTGTTACTAATTACTTTTCGTTATACGAATGTGTATATAATTTAAAATATTATTACATTTGTGCACGGCTGGTCCAGAATAGATAGTCCAGAACTTTTTTTAATATGCCGATTCTTATACTGCGCACTTTGATCATTTATCATATAGGTACACGATTGCCGCTCAAAAAGCGACAAAATAAATGCAAGTCCAATTGATGTTGGACTTGCATTTGTTCTCAGTTCAAAATGATGTATGTGACATTTATTCGTGACAAGTTTCTACTTTGAAACATTGTGGTAAGGTTCAGTTTACAATTCACATTTAATTCACTTACACAGTTTATATAAGCCCCCTAGCACAACAAGCCAAAAAGGAAGATAAAGAATTGCAAGGAATATTATTGTAGCTCATTTTAAATAACTCAATAGCCAGTCTATCATCAAAATGTTTAAAAAATATATTTAGTAAAGTTTGTTGTGTTGTTTTGTGTGAAGTTTCACAGAACCTTTATATATCTTTTTTGCGCATTTTAATGTACTATTCTAGTAAGTTACTTAAAACGAGTTTCAATGTTATTCTTTATGTTGTTTCTTGGATGGCCGTGCTAGGGGGTGTATGTGAATTCTGACGCGCGGATACTTTTACTTTATTTTGTATGGGACTGTGTATTTATTAAAATGATCGATGACTGTGCAGATCGCTATATAAAAATGAGTGCTATTTTTGTCTGCCGGTGTGTACAATTCAGCGTTACTTTTCACAATGATGACACAACTCTTTCGCTTTGGTGTTTACATAAGTCATTACCAGATGTAATTGGACATTTTATCAGCCATTGAATTGTTGCCATTGTTTCAAATACAAAGTTATTTTCTACGTAGTTTCTTTGTGCGCGTTACGTACACATATTACAACTGTTATTGGGAATGCATTGGGAAGCATTATGGTGGAGTAGGCTTTATGCAGTGCAGTAGGACAATAGGCGTGGACGAACGGTTAGCGATTGGTTTGTTGCGCGTCAAGTCCAGGGTCGATTCCCGGTCGGAGCAAATATTTGTTTCATAGCTTTTATTTGTAATATTTAATAATTTTATTAAATATTGCAAATATTTGTTAATAAAAAAAGAGGCAGATATTTGCTTCGGGTCTGGTTATCAGAGTAGTAGGCAGTCTGCAAATCCGGGGTAGTACCACCACTTACAAGTATACAGACCTTGAAGTGATTTGGTCGCGTTTCGGGATCAACTTGTAAGTTGCCGGTTCCAACTAGGCTGGAATAATGGATGTGATTGCTACTCAGAGTTATTAAATTGTAGTAGCAGTGACATCCATTCATGGACCACACTGCAGCTTAACATCAATCGGGGTCCTATCATATGTCGAGTCACAATTAAAAAAACAATCAAATTGTCAGGCAGAGACAATGGAGTACCACTTGGCACGATCCTAACACAACTCCCTCGCTTCCCTAACATCCACAATTCTCTTTATTCAAGCTCTACGATTATGGGCACTAGACAACCTAACTTTCTTATAGGTAGGCAGTCTGCCCATCCAGGTAATACCACTACTTTCAAACCTACAGATCAAGAATTGTCTTAGTTTCAGACTCAGAATCAGCTTGAAAGTTATCCGGCATACTGGATTTGATTGCTACTGAATTATTTAATTATACTAGCAGTCTCCTCTATTCATGGACCGCACTCCAACTTAACATCTCCTGACAATTTATTGTTATTCTGTGAAAAATTTATTCGTTTTGCTTTTACGTTAGGTAGAATATCGTTTTATTTATGAATTAAAAAGACTTTAGTCGGCATAATAACGGCGACTGACGCAACCTTTAATTAAGTCGTTTTTTAGTCGTTAGCACTCTTGAACTTCCCCTTCCTTACCATGTCGGAAAGTCGAGTCACCAAAGAAAAATAATCCCAAAACCATATTCATATTCGGCATATTCACTATCCTTCGTGCTGTATATCTTATATATAAAAATATATAATTTATAAACATAGAGATATGTATGTATATGTTATACCCTATATATACTAGCTGTGCCCGCGGTTTCACTAGCGTAAATTTAGGTTCATAACAGTCATAAAAAAGGAGGAGGTTCTTAATTTGACTGTATATCCCTTTTTTGTATTTATAACTTGATAACTCATATAAAAATGACTAATATAGAATAGAAATAAATATAGAAATATTCAAACAGCTGAAACTACAGTCAATTGGAAACTACAGGATATTTTTAATTGAAAAAATATTTATTTTTTCAATTAAAAATATCCTATGTTACTTCTAGTACCTCCAAAAATATGTGTACAAAGTTTCATGATGATCGGTTAGGTAGTTGTTGCGTGAAAACGTAACTAACAAACTCACTAATAATAGTAGGATAGTAGAATATATCTCTATGTTTATAAATACAAAAAATAGGAATATATGTATTTGCTCCGGGTCTATGCAAAAGTTGCAAGGGGGCGCAGAGTTTGCATTTCGAAATCAGCTTGAGTAGCCGGTTCCTAGTCGACTGCTACTTGCAGTCATTGAACTATAGTAGCATTCGTCTACATTCACAGACCGCCCGACCAGTTTCATGTCAAAAATACACGAGTTTTCGAAGAATCCATCTTCATATTTACTATCTACATTATGTTTATTTTAATTTACATATTTATTCAACAATAATGTACAATTTCATGAAAAACATGAAATTCGTCAATTTTTGTACATAAATTTCATTGTAATTAAATGTAAATAATGCTATGTAATTACATAAAGACGTAGGTTTATTTTAATTACGATTGTAGGAAGATATTATTCGCTATGGAAATATTTAAATTTTTTTTTACTAATAAGCGAAAATGTTATGTTTTTTTTTAGATAAGGGTAATTGGAGATGTGAAGGAAGCGAGAGAGTTGTGCTAGGAACGTGGGAAGGGCGCTCTGTAGACTCTGCCTATCCCTGTCGGAATCGAAGCGTGACGATTAATAATTTATTTAATTTTGACGCGACTTCTGACCTCCATATGCTTAAAATAGGCAAGAGGATGGGGTTGAAGGGCGCCGACGACTGGAAAAAAAACTGAGTTAATAGTTGCCTCAGTTGTTTCCACTATGCTGGCTAGAGTTGCTTTATCACCCTTTGTTAGAAGTCCTTCAACCAGGACTAAAAACAACTCTTTAAAACAAACAGGTGTTCTACAGGATCTATCATCAGGTTCTCAAGGTCAATGGATCGCCACTTGCCACGATCCTGACACAACTCCCTCGCTTCGCTTACATCCACAATTCTCTTCATACAAGCTTTTAACGCATTCACATTAGATTTAAAAATTTCTTTCGACAATCTACTTTCACTCATTCTTTCCATGTGTTCAAACCAACGAAGCATCCCTTTGTCAATTCTGAACAAATAGGTTATTTTAGTGTTTTCTTACATTTTGCGCGAACATTGATTATTGAATTAAACAAATTTTATGCAGCTTATTATCGCGTTTATTTTGGTTTTGATTTTATATTATTCTAATTCTACTCTTCAAGAGCTTTACAGCCATTGTGACAGTTCCTCCGTGACCACGATGGCTGCAAAGCTCTCGAAACGTCGGAATAATAAAGCCGCATAAAATTTGTTTAATTCATTAAGTTATTTTATTTATTTGAATTTGATTTTGTACTACGCTACTAAAATTAATATAATCATAGAAAGAGGACGACCAAAGTACATTGATACATTGTACCGGTCAGTGGTATTTGAACTAGGGCTCTAGTACTAAACCACGGTTGCCTTTATTCGCCTATCCAATATAGAACGGGTTGCAGCCCCCCAAGCACGGCAATCCAAGAAGCAAGATAAAGAACTGCAAGGAATATTATTGTAACTCATTTTAAATAGGCCGGCACATCAAAATATTTAAAAAAATATTTATTAAAGTTTTCAACGTTGTTTTGTGTGAAGTTTAATGATATTCTTTGCCGGTCTTTATCTTGCTTCTTGGATTGCCGTGCTAGGGGGGCTGCTTTTATTTAAAATTTTGATACACAGTGTAGAACAAAGGCGGACTTAAATTAGCTCGGTCATACAAATAAACAAACAAATATTTGTTTAGCTTTGTAATATGAAATCATCATTATCATCATCAATTGTTACGCTCCAATATAAATTCGACAGCGAGCGTGGTGTAGTGATAGTGCAATGGTCACGCAAACTGAGGGCACGGGTTCAAAACCACTCGCCGGTACCAATGTATCCTTGATATATCAATCAATCAATCAAATTGTCACGCCTTTTTCCCACAGAGATAGGCCACTTATCACGATCCTGACACAACTCCCTCGCTTCCTTCACATTCACAATTCTCTTCATAGAAGCTCTATGGTTATGGGCACTAGGCAATCTAGCTTTTTTGAGGATATCTCCAAATTGGTCGGCGAATACCCTCCTGTATATAAATTCCTTTCGTCAATCTACTTTCACTCATCCTTTCCATGTGCCCAAACCATCGAAGCATTCCCTTGTCAATCCTTGTCTCTACATCCTCATGTACACTACATCTATCGCGCACTGTGCTATTCCTTATTCTATCCGCTATCGTCACTCCACATACACTCCTTAATGACCGCATTTCTACAGCGTTAATTCTACTCTCATGCTTCTTCTGCCACACCCAACATTCACTTTCATACATTAATGTAGGAACAAGCACCGCATTATGAACACTCGTGACTTTTGGGACATTATTTTATATATCATATATGATACAAGCACATTAGTATATATTTTATACATATAAATATATTTATTGCTCTCATGGAATGTTGATTACTAATGTTTGGCCATAATTAAACATTATTAGGGAATTATTGAAACTTTACAATAATATAGCTTATTAATATATATTAATATATATAGCTTATTATATTAAAATAACACAATTTATAAACATATTGTGTGAATAATGAATAAAATAAAAGAAAAAACATTTTCCCATACAAAATTGCGTGCGTTCAGAAATTTATTTTGGGTAAACTAAGGATAAAATATAGAACATTCATTGACTTTCAGGCGGTATGAAGTTCGCCGGGTTAGCTAGTCAGATACAAAACAAAGAGAAACCAAAAAAGATAGATCCGATGTTATATGTAGGTGTATATACAATACATTCCCATCATTGAATAATTTTGTCTCTCTTAATGTGGGAAAATTATAAATTTGTTGTCATTTATAAAATGTGTTCATTTTCTTTTATACTTTATACTTTTATGTTTTTTGTTTTATCTTATTCTCTGATTGTCTTAAATAATTAATCATAATAATATAAGTTTCAATGTAAATGTATTAGGATCGGGATCAGCTTGTAATATGCCGGTTCCAACTGGGCCGGCATAGTGGATGCGACTGCTACTTTCAGTTATTTAACTGTAGCAGTCACTTTCAAATCTTAAAAAAATCGTTGATATATTTTGATATATATATTTTTTTAATTCTAATCGACAAAATAAATAATTTCTTGAAGTATGCTTCTACTCGATTATTTGGTAGATTTTTTTATTTTGTTGTAATATTTTGGTTTTCAACTTTTTGGTAACTATTTATTTATGATATAAATAAATATTTATTATAACATAAATTTTACGTAATAAACTAAATTAAATTAAAATTAAATTAAAGGAGACTAGGCGAAAATGTATGGAGAGTGGTCTATGGACCAACAGAGCAACGGTGGTGGTATTCATATAGAGGGCCTTCAAATACACCATTGTGCAAAGGGGCAACAAAATCTTACCCGGGAGTTTTTAGTAAAATGAGCTTTTAAATAAATATATTTTTGTTATGCTGAGTATTAACTAGGAGACATTTTAGCACACAAATTGTCGTGTACCATTCATAATTAAACGTTTTACAATCCTCTAGTTGCATTTGCTTCAAAGTGCTTTATGCAAAAAAACTTTTTTTGGGCACGGTTTATTTTGAAACACCAACACTGTCGACTATTGTTTCGTTTCGGGGTGATACGCATATATCCAAAACCTGTGTGGATATTATAAACAGCTTTTGAAGAACGACTGTTGTATTTTTTATAACATTTTTTCCCACCAATGTTTTGTTGAATTCTCAAGTTGTGTGGGATTACAGCCAAATGTTCATCTTATGTATGCTTGTCATACATATGACCAGAGATGTCTCTATCTCGCGATATGTAACATGACGATTAGTTCACGCACAGCATCGATGTTTTTTGGTACAACAACCAATTTAGGGCGAGCTTCTTTAAATTCGTCCGTAAAAAAACGAACCAGTTATATACAGTTGTTTTCGATGATGCTTCATCCCCAAAACTCGAAGTGAGTTCATCGGTGTACTGTTTTTGAGTTAACCCAATTCGAAATTCGTAATAAATTATTGCACGATTATTTTCAAGAGATAAATCCTTCGTACTCATGGACACGCAACTTTTAAAATGGCGCCAACATGTTAAAAGACACTTGACAATTTTACCCATCATTTTAAGCATTTTTATTAAAAGAATCAACGCCACAACTGTCATCCATCAATTAATGGTGGCCATTCACGCTGAGATTTGTATCGCAACCATAGAGATATATTACTAGAGTTGACATTGCTAAGAAGCAAAACGATACACAAAGGTGGCCCGACCCTGCTCCACTAGCCGCAGTGTGACGTTATCAAAGAGTATTTAATAGCGCAGTAGTTAAAATTCAAACTTGTCGAATTATTTTCACAATTTAAATGGTCATTATAGTTTGTTTTTTTATAAAGTTTTTGGCAATATTACTTTTTATTTGACAATTTTCTACTATTTATTAATGATAATAAATTTATAAAAACAAATACGAATAACACTACAACTAGTGTTTTCTTATTTGCCGCTGCCCGCGAGCGGCCAGCGGTGATCATACAATCAATTTTTCTCGTTTTTTGCCTACATATATTTTGTATCTATTTTCGCATTTACACTAGCTATCAAAAATACCTAACTGGCAAATTCCAACTTTCATTCATGGAAACTAGCATGAACACTAAAGCTCGAGTTGCTGTAGCGTCCTCGTCTTCACCTATTACTGGACCTGCGCCAAAGTTGACTGTACCAAGTTTTCGATCTTTATTGATTAATTTTTGATTCCTGATTGCGAACTCATCGAATACCAAAGAACATAGCACAGGTTTTTCACATAACTAGCTTTTCTTTTTTAAAACTTTAAAAGCTTCGTCGGTAAAGCCCGGTTCTGCGTCCACTGTTGAGTACCAACGGCAGATTGTTATTGTATGCGGAAGTGCTTTATTATATGTTTCTCTAATATATTTATAGGCACCTGGAGAATAATAGTGCAAGGTTAATGCAAACTTTCGCATTGGTGCAGTATATAGTAAAGAATGTCTGCAACGTTTTTTTTTTTGAATAAATGATTTATAAATATCAGCCCTTTTATTGAGGTTATTTCCTATTTGTGCATTAAATAATTGAATAAGACGGAAATTAATTATAGAAAAATCTTAAACAGCTGAAACTATAGTCAATTGGAAACTATAGTAAAGATTTTTTTTATATATAAATGTATCCTATCTTACCTCCAAAAAAATGTGTACAAAGTTTCATGATGATCGGTTAAATAGTTGCGTGAAAACGTAACAAACAAACTCACATTCACATTTATAAATAGTAGGATCTACATTTTTCTACGTACTGATTTAACATACTCCTCTGAGAACACAATTCGTCATACTATATGTATCTTTTAAATTACATTATTACTTATTTAATAAAAAAATGTGTGTTATAATTTTAAAAACCCCAAGTGATCACGCATGCTAGATGGCGCTACAGTCGTGCACATATTACAATTCCTTGTGTAACACCCATTACTTTACGTTCTACATACTCTGTGATAGAATGTGTCAACGTCAAGCCGATGGAGGGGAATTTTCGGCTCGCAAATTTTGTTCGCCGCAGCGTCTCTAGTGATAACATATATCTCTATGATCGCAACATGCATTATTGATTCCGTATCGTGACACTAATTTTAACGAGTAAACGATGGTTTCAAAGTATCAGATATCGCGGTATTGGTTTCACGCCAAATGAGTTTGTGGCACAAGTCAAAGAACATAATACTCTCTAGCGTAAGAAGAAGCCCAACTCCCATAGACACAAAGTGCTGTTAAGTATCGCAGGAAAAAAACACGGAAAAGAAACTATTAATATTTAGTAATTTTATTGACTATATAATTACTAGTAATAATATTTTCAACACAATATTGCCAAAAGTATTAAGTAAAAATCTACACGTGTAACCCACAAATAAAATAAATTTTTATATGAATTAAAATATCTCAAAACTGCCCGGTTATATTTTGATGATATCATAATAAAAAATAATCGTGTATATATAATATGTACGTTTTAAAATTGTGTATCATATCTCTGTTGGTTCATAGACCACTTCTGCCCAGTCTCCTATATTAAATTTTCCTTTTAGAGTTGTTTTGGACGAAACCTCTGTCCGAATCGTGTGGTTATCGAAACGAATTTTAGTTACTTAATTTTTTTACATAAAAGAAAATCAACATTGATTATTATGGAAAATTATGGAAAATTTAATTATTATTTTAGGATCAAATATTTTTATATCATTTCTTCCTAAAGATTTTTTAAGAACGGTCTATGCGGAACGGTCTTTTGTACTTAGTATCTATATTTAGGTAAAATTTCAATCATAAAAAATAAATTATCATGCCTTTTTCCCACTGGAAAAGGCAGAGACAATGGCGCGCCACTTGCCACGATCCTGACACAACTCCCTCGCTTGCCTCACATCTACAATTGCCTTCATACAAGCTCTACGGTTATAGGCACTAGGCAACCTAGCTTTCTTGGGGATGTCTCCGGTTCGGTCAGAAAACACCCTCCTGGGCCTGCCTCGTTTAACACATCTATTCATATCAGATTTATGAAATTCTTTCGTCAGTCTACTTTCATCCTTTCTATGTGCGCAAACCATCAAAGCATTCCTTTGTTAATCCTTGTTACTACATCCTCTTTCAAATAAATAATGTTATAATATATTAATTGTTAGTATTTTCTTAGATTTTGCTTTATGCGGCTAACTATCGCGTTTATTTTAGTTTAATTTTTTTCATTTTATTCCGACGTTTCAAAAGCTTTGCAGCCATCGCGGTCACGGAGAGACCGAGGTGTTGGTCATCTTGTTGGTTGATGCTAAATAGTAAACGCGATAGTATAGTAAGCCGCATAAAATTTGTTTAATTTATATTAATTGTTTTAAACAAAAAAAAACATTATAAATAATTTTTACCAAATGTTTGGGGTTTAGCAGTTTCTTTTCATGTTTAAATTTTTAATCCGACATATTACGTAATTTTTAGTTACTATTGAAGTCATTTATAATTTATTCTTGAGGTTTACATTTTTTTTTCACATATTTATTTGTATTTTGTATAATCCTATTAGTGGCTTTATTTTTGTATATCTATTTATTGTATTAATTACAATGCTGTTGGATTATCTGAATTTTAAAAATAATACGTTATAAATTTATTAAACACAATTTTTTTTTATTGATATTGTATTTAATTAAAATCTAAATTATATATCTATTTTTATTTTATTTTCATAAATAAAAATTTGAGAAAATTTCATAATTAATAAAAAACAATAACTCACCTTAAATTATTTTTAGAGCGGCTTTAAATGAAGCACCATGTATAATTCACATTTGTTCGAACTATGAAAATAAAACTGAAACAATCCAGTCACCCTGCTTTCGTTATCAGAGATGCTGAATGTATGAAGTGTTGATCTCGCTGCGACTCGGTTTTATAGCGCGACCTGTTAGTGTTGGGCGTTCCGCCATATAACTGTAGCGTTTGCAGTATAATCTGGCATACTTCATTTTTATAAGTATATATGGTTTATGGAACAAAAGATAAATAATCCCACCTTAATTCCCAAAGATAAAAAAGATTTTTGGCCTCCACAGCGACGGTGACTGGGGCAACCGTGAACTGACACTTTTTTTTCCAGTCGTCAGCATTCTTGGATCTCATATTGCTAACCATCAGGTCAGGCGCTGAGGTCAGATGTCAAGTCACAATTAAAAAATATAGTTAATTCTCTTTGTCTTTCCAGTTTCATCATTCTACTCGTAGAAAGTATAACTCAAATTAATATATTTATAATTTACATAGATTTTATTTAATTTTAACTCGACATGTATTCCACCATGACTAAGTTACCTTAACTAGTCAGTTATTGAATTAGAAAAAAATATTAACGTCTGGTTCTTATGATATAAATAGTAGCAGTTACACAATCCAATAACCCGGATCAATGAAATCCACTTGCCGGTACGAATGTATCTTCTACATATTATTTGCTTTCTTTCGTTCAGTTTTTATGATACGAGCACCATTTGTAGCTCAGTAGGTATAATATGCGGAGGTTCCCTACTTCGTCACCTCTGCCTTCTTTTATCTACCGCTCCACTGGCTTTCTTTATTTAATATATTAGGTTTAAGACAATTTATTTATCTTTATTCTACCCAATACATTTTATTGACTCGTATTCATTATAAATCTATGAACAGTAAAGTCACTATTAGTCACAGTCAGTGCAGATTTATAAGCGCTGACGACGAACTATTGTAGGATGAACACTATACCGACTCAAGTATTTTCTCTTTCATGACTAACTTAATATTAAGTCTGCAAATGAATTTATGTGTTACAATAATGCAATAAAATATTTAATCACATAGTAAAACTAAGTCATTAAAATACAACCAAACTAACGTCATTGTAATCTTGAAAGTTGTTTATTGGACATGTTAATTTGTCTATATATGATAAGTACATTGACCAAACGGACGTATAGTTTAAACATGCTGTAATGTGTTGCTTAAAGTTAAAAAATTAGCCAATTCAATAAACTGCAAACTTAAAAAATAAGTATTTTCTTGACCGAATAGATATCATTTTTTTTTTAACGCATCGTTTCTACTCGCACAAACAACCGTAAATTGAATATATATTTTTTAGTCGAATAGGATTCTTGGCTCTTCCCATGCTTACCATCAGGCTAGTCAAGGTAAGCAACTACTACCTTAGATCCTTCAAGCAACTTTACTGAGAGACTGAGATAACCGTAAATTGATTTAGTTTCTTTAGTCGTAGTGATCTTGGACCTCTGGTATTTCTATTGTGGTAAAAATAATATGCAATAAAAATAATACAAGAGACTTTTATTATTTAGAAATATATATATAAGGACATTTATTTTCTGAACAGTCAAATTGTCAGGCCTTTTTCCCACAGGGATAGGCAGAGACAAGGGTGTTTAAAACCACATATATCGCGCACTGTGCTATTCCTTATTCTATTCGCTATCGTCACTCCACATACACTCCTTAATGACTGCATTTCTACAGCGTTGATTCTATTCTCATGCTTCTTCTGTCACACCCAATATTCACTTTCATACATTAATGTATTCCAAGTACCGCATTATGAATAGCAATCCGAGACTTTTGGCACATTATACTATGGATATATAGTACGTATATATACATCTCTTATAACATGTTAATAACGGAATATAATCTAGCCTTAGGCTCTTCGTTATTTTGAATGATTTGTTTTGTTGTATTATTATTTACGTTTCATAAAAAAGATCTAATAATATTTGTGTTTATAACGTATCCTTCATTATTTTGCAAACCATACAAGCTTCAACATTTCATTCTATCTTTATTTCATTCAATGATAATTTTATTAATATTGTATTATTTTGGGATAATTAAACTTGATGTTGATATGGATGTATTTGTTGTTAAATTATATCCATCAATTTATTATTGGGTATAAAATTACAAGTTATCCATTTACGAGTATAATAATACATAGGTGAAGCTAGAACTAGTCCTTGATTAGGTACAATTAATTTTTTTTACGTTTCTATACTAAGATACTAAAGTTCTTGTATCATAGAAAAAGGACAACCAAAGTACATATATCAAAGATACATTGGTACCGGTGGGTGGTTTCGAACCCGTGCTCTCAGTTTGTGTAACCATTGCACTGCCACTACACCACGGTCGCCTTATGCCACTATGCCGGCCAAGTTTGATCCAGTATCTCTAAGCGCGACTAAGTCATTTTACGGTCCGTTTACTTGAAAGTATTGGTACTATACTAAGACCCACTTATTTGTAAATTAATAAAAAATCCTCGATACCTCTATTCTTAAAGCAAAGCGTGAAAAAACAGTGACGGCGACTGTGGCTGTTCGACGAGGCTCTTGTACTTCCTTTTGCTTACCAAGTTGAGGTCAGATGTCAAGTCTCAATTAAAAAAAAACGAAACTTATCCCACGAACGAATAATTCATTAAACATCCATACAGACAAGTGTAAATAAATTGAAATTGTGCTTCGTTAATTTGAAAAACTATTAAGTTTAAATTGTTTATTGTTTATTTAGGTTTGAATGGAATTGTTTTTGTAATTTGTAACTTTTACTCGGAGCTCTAATTTAAAATGACTAGAGTTTTGTCTATTGTACGAAATATACAGAAGTTGTCTCTGCCTATCCCTGTGGGAAAAAGGCGTGACAATTTGAGTGATTGATTGATTGATGGTGGACATTTACGTCTGCGGAGGTATCCCCCATTACGTTACGGTCCATGTACAAACCGTAACGTAACTCAGTCGCGTTTCGGTATCAGCTTGAAAGGTTCCGGTTCCAACTAGGCCGGCATACTGGATGCAACTGATACTTTTTTTATTAATAAATATTTGCACCGACCAGGAATCGAACCCGGGACACCCTCGTAACGGATTGGTAGTTACCATTACACCACGCCTGTCGTCATGTTTTATGTACTATATAAGTACCTATATTAAAGTTTCTTTTTAATTAATAATATCCATTGAGATCGGTCCCTGTGGTCACTTTACGACATTTTTATATCTCAATATCTTCAGAATCACTAAGCAACATCTAAGCTTTAAAATGTTTAAGATTCTTTTAGTATTATATTCTATTATTTTCGTGAAAAACTCATCTATATAGATAGCTACTAATCTATATAAATAATAATTAAAATTAACGCCTATTTTTTAATTATTGTGACTCAACTGACTTGGCCTGAGTAGGTCAAAGAGTGGCAACGACTAAAAAAAACTAACTCAGTTCACGGTTGTCTCAGTCGCCGTCACTATGCCGGACAATTTATAGAAAGTTAAAAGTTAGAAAGGATCCAAATCGCCTTGGTAGAGTTAGAGGAAACTCCGAAGCGTTTTTTTGTGCCTCAAAACAATTGTTAAATGATTTGTCTAACCGGTGATGACATATCACTCGCAATGTTTATTAATCCTTTTATTTAATACATTTTATCAAACACATTGGTAGACTGGGCAAACGACGATTAACTCTTAGGCCGTCCATAGACGGACCGCTTCTTGCGGTTCGAGCGGTTGCCGCACGGCGATCTGCAGTTTCCATACTAAATTCATATCCGCAATACACGGACCGCTCGAGCAGTTCACGAGCCGTTGGAGCAGTCGCTCGGCGGTCCGGTTTCGCCGTGCGGTTGACTGCTTACACCTGCCAATCTCACCATACACGGACCGCTACAAGCGGTTGCTGCCGACTTCATTTTGGAATCTGTTCGTTGTATTATATGGCTTAAAATATTAACTAATTTATCAAATGAAACCACGGACATTCTAAAGTAGTTGAAAAACTTTTTAGTGTCTTCTCTCAGCTGGGGATACAAAGCATGAAATATTCCATACTGTCCATATCTAGTATATATATTCCATATATAGTCGTGTACGACTTTAACGCGACCGCTTTAGATCAGTCGGTCTCGACTGCAACATGCGGTCCGTCTATGGCCCGCCTTAGCGTCTTAAAACTGGAACGAATATTTGTTTATATATTTTTTTATTTGAATAACTTCATTGAGAAACAGATAAAAGAAAAAGTAAATTAACTATAATTAAACTATAAATAAAAAATATCATTGATTGTCTTCAGAGATAGTCCCAAGGAGACGAAATGCGGCCAGCATTTCGTCTCTGTATAGCAAGACTCCAGACTTCTCAGCCGCTTGGGCATCTGGCAATGCAAATTTATAAACAGTACCGAGGTTGGCGTATTTGCGCAGCTTGAGGTTCTCAGCCGAAATCGCCGCACTTCCTGCGCTTAACGAGGTCGCCTGGATGTCAGATAGGGCTTATGTGTCTACACATGTCGCATCCCACACCAGAGACCTGCCAAGTTTTCACGGCCCAACGGTCATGCCGCCGGGTCCCTTCGGATAGAAAATAATAGATTTTTATTTATATTATTTAAATTCTACCCTAATAACAACACTGTTTACCCCTATCTAAATGATCTAAGTTATTACCACTACTATGTGTATACTATTATCTTTGAGATGTCATTATTTGTCAACAAAGATGACAATTTCAAAAATGTCCGCCTATTGTTAATTTTCTTCATTCAACAATTATTATTCAATACAAAATCTGTGTATATCAAAACTAAAAACACTTATCCTCCGTTCCCACAGAGATAAGCAGAGAGAATGGAGCGTCATTTTCCACGAAACTGACTTAACATTCTCGCTGCCTTCGCATCCTACCTTCAAAGTCATGGCCACTACGGATGATGTATAACTTTATTTTTTATATATTTAAACAAAGTAGGCTAGTTTAAATCCTATAAATAGGATCCTATAAGCTGTGGGATCCTATGAGCTAAGAGTGGTAGGCAGTGATACCCAGTCTGCCGATCGGGGTAGTACCACCACCGAGTCATAATAAAACACACTTATAGTAACAGTTCTACGGGTCTTTTAGATATTTATCCTGTAGAATTATTTACAGTTTTTAGCGGTTTTTGGCGACATAACGTTTGTCCGTTGCTTAACAACGACAGGGTGTATAAGGAAGGAAGAATATGTCAAAATGGAAAAAAATAGACAAGTTTGTAAGTTGAAATGAGTATGAGTTTAATTAATTAAAGTCATATTGAGTATGGTCTATCCACATATATATAATACTATAGATCCTGTACTATGAATACTACATTTTACTACATTGTTGTACTACATTTTTAGTTACCTCGAAGTGCTCGTATACCTGAAACTATTTATCAAAACGAAATAAGAATCTGAAAATAAACGCGTTTGAAATGAAACCTTATGAAAACTACCCTGTTTATTTTTAATTGGAAAACCACAATTTATAAACTTTAATGAATAGGTTAAAGAATAACTATAAATATTAAGAATTTCTACGTACAGTTTAAAGTTGGTTTTAATTAAAATTAATGAAATTGTAATGTATACTATTCCTTCAGTTCAGCGATGGGATGCAACTTTTGCACTTAGAAGTTTTCCATTGTAAATAAATAATAAAACTAATTACTACTCTATTTAAACTTTTCCTAAGTTAAATTAGTGTTTATTTTGCGTTTACATTAATCCGGGGTGATCACCGCAACCACGATGGTTGTAAAGCAGCTAAAATGACCGCAACTGTAGGCCGCAAAAATATTCCTAAAAAATATGTTTGTAAAAATGATTTAAGGAATAAAACTATTGCGTTTTTTTTTCGCGTTTATTTTTGAAGAACAGTCCTTTTACAGAAGAACACAGTCATTTTTTTTAAACGTCTATAATATATCGAGTAATTAAGAATGGCGATTAAAATAAGAATGGGACGGAATCGGTGCCATTTTGTGACGTCTAACTTTCCAACCAACGTCACTTTAGTATGGTGTCTTTTTCTTTGCCCGTCAACGGCCGGCCCGTCAAGAAAAAGACACCTTTGAATCAGTCAAGTGAAGTTAGCCAACGGCCCGTCCTATTCTTATTCTGATAGCATAGTACCTATACCTACTCGTTAACACTACAGTTATACCTTTTGTTTAATTTAAACTTTAAAGTTTACCATCCAATCTTCTCTTTGCTGCAATAGTACAATAGCAAAAAAATACAGCTTGTCTTGCCACTGTCCTGAATTCTTTTTTGAAAGAGAATTACTGTATGTATTCTATACGAACATTTTAGCCTAGTTAAGAGCTGGATCCCCCGTAAAATCAAATCAAATTATTACGCCTTTTTCCACTTGCCACAATCCTGACACAACTCCCTCGCTTCCTTCACATTCACAATTCTCTTCATACAAGCTCTATGGTTATTACTAATAACAATCCATTTATAACTAATTATAATAAAATACCTTAATATAAACTCGATTAAATTTTAAATACAACCACGTGAGTATTTTATTACTAAATAACTTTTGTAATTACATTGTATAATACTTGTTTAATATGAGACGTGTGTAAACTTATTGAAGCAACTTTGTATACAATTTGTTTATTAAATATACACTAATGATAAATTGAAGATGACGAAACTTCTTCCCCTTTTAGCAAAGTAGTTGTAGTGCTAAATGTTTAGCTCAGCCAGGCTGGCATAGTTTTTTATTTTATTTATATACTAAGCTACCAAAGTGCTTGGTAGCTTAGTATATATATCATAGAAACAGGACAACCAAAGTACATACATCAAAGATACATTAGTACCGCTGGGTGGTTCTCGGTTTGTGTAGCCATTGCACTGCCACTACACCATGGTCGCCTTGACATGACGACCATGTGAGTTAGTATGACGACAGTCAAACTAAAAGCCTCGGCGCGTCCTTCCCTTGTAGAAGAATCGACAAATAGAACACTTTCCCAGCGCGTTCTCACCATCCTATAAGCTGAAGTGCAATCCATGAATGGAGGTGACTCTTACTATAGTTAAATAACTGTAGTAGTAGTCACCTCCACTATGCCGGCTTAGTTTGAACCGGCAACTTATGAGCTAATTCTAAAACGTATACAAAACTTCACGGTTTGTATACTTGTATCACACCCAGATTGGCAGACTGGGAACCGCTACCTACCACCCTGGTAACCAAACTTTATATTAACAAATATTTGTAATATTTTAATCTAATTATTAAATAAAAGCTATGAAACAAACATTTGCTCAAACAAGGAATCATACCCGGGACTTTACGCGTAAATAACTAGTAAGCTAACCACTGCGCCACGCCTGTCGTCACAAAAATACTATTTTATTAGGCCTGATTATAATTGGGATCCGCAGTGTTTATAGAGCTCGTATAAAGGGGGGTCTACCTCGTATCCACGCTGAAATATTCGCAATGTAATATAGCAAGTAGGGTTCCGTTGCCTCTGCCTACCCCTGTAGACGTGACAATTTGATTGGTTGTTTAATAAAGAGGTAATAAATGTTAAGCTCATCGCCCACAGATATGTTTGACATCAAACAAAAATGATAATTCCCAAAGTTAAATTAAATTCACTAAAAGAGTGCCTAGTTAAACTTGATCCTTTGTTTATATTGTTTTCTACCACCTGAGTCTAACAGGTCGTGTTTGTCTCAATTGTACCTAAATATTTGACCTTTAATAAACTTTCGACCCGCACTGTGTGGGTGAGTTTGTTGTTACACCCGCTATTCTATATAGTTGGAGCAAATGTAATCTGATTGGCGAAGGGAGAAATAAAGTACTTAGCGCCCGGAGATCGTCTCGTTGTCTGTAGCTTAACGCGCGAACGCCCTAATCAACCTACCCAGCGCCTCTTGTGTTGAAATTCCTGTCTCTTATTTTTTTTTCGTATAGACTTCGTATAATTAAATCTTAGTGGGAAATGTTTAGAAAATTTAGTTATACATGTACAATAGAATCAAACTTATATATTAGTCATAAGTACCTAATTTTGTATTTTCTCCTTATATAAATAAATTAATAGTTTTTTCAATTTGTGTTTCACGTCGCTAACCATTTGCCGGTACCATCATTATCTTTGATACAATATATTCTTTGATCGCCAAGCTTTTATGATACAAGCACGTTTAGTAGCTTAGTATACCAGTGTTAAAAAAATAAGTTAAAATTTGGAATATGCATATGCCATAACATACTCCGAAAATGCTGTTTTTATTCAGTTTATTTTATTTAGAGCCGCAGGTCAAAATTTCAAGGCAACAAACCGTAACCACCTTCTCCGTGTCCATCCAAATTAATGGAATGAAAACATCTGATCTTTGAACGATCTTAGACAATCTACTTGAATTTATTTGCTCTCAACTTTGTAAAATACAACTTGTACGTAATAGAAAATTCATTTCATTATTATTTCAGTAATGCGTAATAGACCAGTAAAATGAGTGTTTTGGCGACTAAAAAACGCCGTAGTCAGTTTGAAACTTGATTCAGAAGTCTTGAGTCAAGTACATCAATAATAAATTGTTTTGGACAACTGAATTTATTTGGAAGTATTTTCTCTGGCGTCATTTATGCATAAAAAGTGCTTTTTTTATATAACTTTTTTCCTGCTTGTTTTACAAAAAAATCTTTAAATAGAAGACGTAATAGAATAAATTGACATTAAATAAAAAAAATACTTTTAATATTATGGTAATAATTACTTATAATAGTATATTCTTTTCAGTATTACTAAGTAATAATAATTCTTCTCTTCAGTAATATTTTTTAAATCCTAATTTGTATTCTATCTATTCACATTTATAGTAACAGCAGTCGCCTTAGTTTTGCACTAATGCGACTAATTCAATCTAACAACAAGCAGAATGCTATCATATGTCGAGCAAAGAATTTAATTTTATAAATTGTAAGTTTCAACGAGGACATTTTCAAAGATTATTTTTTAAATTATCTCTGCCTATCTCTGTGGGCCTGGCGATTTGATTGATTGATTGATTTTTAAATTTAAGTTGTATTGATTCCAGCTGGACCGCAATAGTGGATACGGCTGCTACTTGCAGATAATTAACTGTCGCAGTCAATCTTCAATAAAAAAAACTATAATAAACCACTCGAAAAATTGCTTTATGATAAATAATTCACCAAAACTAACAGGGCAAAGGAGGAGTGCATTTTATTAACAAAATATAATAGATTGTGGATTTAAAAGAAGCGAGATCAGTGTATCAGTAGTATCAGAATCGTGGAAAATGGCGTTTCTTCGCCTCTGTCTATCCCTTAGAAAGTGACAATTTGATTGATTGATTGATTAAAGTTAACTTGTGAAATACTTTTCGAAGTTTATACTCGTAATAGTTTGCGGAGGTTTATATTTTCCTTGGATAACTTATTTCTGTTTTTAATATCGCAGTAAGCTATTGTTACTCGTATTCTATTTTGTTGTAAAGAAAATCATGAGCCTAGTTTTTCTTTAGTATTCAATACTTGAACTCGCATTAGAGAGCAATAACTGAATATAAATATGTTTAGACACAGCTTTACCGGACAGTAGTAGTTCTTAGCATATTGACTTGAATAGCTCTAAAACCCTTTATCGCCTATACCACGAAAAGTCTTCTAAATAGCTCTTTAACCCTATTCCTACCTCGTAATTTACACCCGTGATACCCGCGGAGAAAGCATCCTAATTCTGTCGACCGAATCGGCAGTCGAACAAAAAGGTTTCGTAAAAACAATTTGGGAATGCTTTTCAAGTTAATTTGGATCTTTTAAGCAACGCGTTAATTGGCATTTTTGGTTACATAGGTCTGACAATGGTGACTGGGACAACCGTATAATATATTAAACTTTTCAGTCGTCAGCGCTTTTGATTACCATCTGGCAAGTCGGAGCGAGATCGCGTCTCATTAAAAAATGCTCGTAAAGTGACTTTCAAGAGCATTTTTTCGGGATCAGCTTGTATGTTGCTGGTTTCAACTGTAGTAGCAGTCACCTCCATTCATAAACCGCACTCCAGCTTAACATCAGGAGGGGGCAGTCATATGTCGAGTCACAATAAAAAAATATACTAGTGGTTGTTCGATATTAGTACTGCCGTTCTGAGGTTGTTGCCGGCTTCAACTAGGCCGGTATTGTAGATACAACTTTAACTTGCAATTATTTAACTGTAGTGACAATCGCCTCCATTCATGGACCGCACTCCAGCTCAACATAGGCGGGATGCTGTCATATAGAGAGCCACCAATAAAAGAAAAACGTCAGTTATCTTGTGGGTGGACGTCCTACGCCCAAATACAAATACATAAATGTATAATATATATCTGAATATTAATAATTTTATGCGTATATCTAATGCATAAAACAATGTAAAATATACTTAGGATTTAATGTATTGAAAATTTCAATGTGTGAATTATTTACGCATTATTTGTATGTAAATATTATTGTACACCCTTTCAGCCGGTTGTATCAAGTTTTAATTTACGAATTTAGTTTTATTCTATTACGTTTACTATTACGAAATCGTGAATTGGGTTGTTAATAATTTTATATCGAAACTACCATTACCTATATGTTTTTTATCATTAGAAATAACAAAAGTAGTACATAGAAACCCAAAATGAATGATGTCCTTTAGCTCTGTATAAAATATCCGTTAAACGTAAATGTAAAATGTGAAGAGTGGTGCAACCCATTTTTCTTTTTTTCTTTTACGTATAACCTTTTACAAATTGTAATTTTTGGTACAACCGGCTGTTTGTAAAGTTATGTAGTTTGATGCCTTTATTGGCGAACGACGGAAAATGACTGAAAATTCCAGTCTACGCTATTCGACTGTTGAATAATAATTTTAACAATTTAGCCATTATTTTATCATTCAAATTGACACGTCTTTTTCCCACAGAGATAGACAGAGACAATGGAATGCCACTTACCACGATCCTGACACAACTCCATAGATTGAAGCTTACGTTCATTATTTAGTCAAATAATATGACTTTATTATTGTTTCAGGTTTCGACTGAAAACTAAAAAGCATTCAACATGGTGAGTTTATGAAATGGATTTAAAGAATTACTATTATTAATAATTTTTTATTAAAAATTTAATGAAAATGAGTTGTGTCAGGATCGTGGCAAGTGGCGCTCCATTGTTTCTGCCTATCCCTGTGGGAAGAAGGCGTGAAAATTGCCAACATGCTCTATTCTTTTTTATCTCTTTGGTAGTCAAAGAGAAGGTGTGGCGCATTGGTTAGCGTACCAGTTGCCACGCGTAGTCCCGGGTTCGATTTCCGGTCGGAGCAAATACATGGTGGGGATTGAAATTGCGTAATATGAAAACGTGGTATAAGGGTATCGCGTTATAGGAGGATTAATGTATTTGTTTCATAGATTTTATTTGTAATATTAAATAATTGAAATAAATATTACAAATATTTGTTAATAAAATAAAAAAGGGTGTTCTGTGTCTGGTTATCTAAGAGTACCCAAGTTGGTACCACCACTTACAAGTATACAGACCGTGAAGTGACTTAGTCGCGTTTCGGGATCAGCTTGTAAGTTCCCGCTTCCAATAAGGCCGGCATAGCATAGAGGATGTGACTGCTACTTACAGTTAATTGTAATAGCAGTCACCTCTAGCCCTCGAGCGCACTCCAGGAATCAGGCAGGGTGCTGTCATATGTCAAGCAAGACGCCTGTTTTGACGACAGGCGTGGACGAACGGTTCAGCGATTGGTTTGTTGCGCGTAAAGTCCCGGGTTCGATCCCCGGTCGGAGCAAATATTTGTTTCAAGCTTTAATATAATTAAATATTACAAATATTTGTTAATAAAAAATAAAAAAGAGAGATGGATATTTGCTTCGGGTCTGGTTATCAAAGAGTGGTAGGCAGTGGTACCCAGTCTGCCGATCCGGGGTAGTACCACCACTTACAAGTATACAGACCGTGAAGTGATTATTTGGTCACGTTTCGGGATCAGCTTGTAAGTTGCCGGTTCCATCTAGGCCGGCATAGTGGATGTGATTGCTACTCACAGTTATTGAATTGTAGTAGCAGTGACATTCATTCATGGAGTCACAATAAAAAAAAATATTCCAACGATTAGTCGAACCTTTTAGTTCGACTGCCGATTACGTTTTTATTTATTATATTTTTTATTTACTCTTTAACTTTGAACCTTAGAAATTCAAGTTCTGCTCTGATGGTGACTGTCCCCTGTGGGCCCTCTCTGGCTTCAATGCCGTGAGCGCTCTGCCGCCTGAGGTACTGAAGGAGGTCCTGCTGGTCATGATGGACGATGATATTGTGAGTATGAAAATTCAAACGCCTTTTTTAATAAGACACGACATCTGGGGACAGACTTAGAGGGGATCTAAGAGCTCCGACGACTGATAAGGTCAGGTCATTTTACAGTTGCCTCAGTCGCCGTCATTATGCCGGTTAACAAAGTAAATAATAATAAAAGAATTCTTTATTACACATAAATAACTACAGAACTTAATGGCTTACGGCATTTTCTACCAGTTAACTTTTGTACCAAGTTTAACCATCCGGAATCTTTTTGAAGAATATTAACTATTTAAATTGTTGGGCTGTGAAAACAATTTGGAACGCCACTCAAAATTGTAGAGGTCGGTAGGAGCGGCCAAATTTTAATAACCTACTGGCGGCAAATGCATAAACTTCTAGGCCAGCATTATGAATGTTACTGCTGCTTATAGTCATGGACAGCACTCTAGCTTAACAGACAGCGTGCTGTCATATGTCAAGCCACAATTATATCATTCATCAAATTGTTACGCTTTTTTCCCACAGGGATAGGCAAAGGCAATGAAGCGCCACTCGCCACGATCCTGACACAACTCCCTCACTTCCACAATTATATAAAATTGACAAATATTTATATCCTTGTAATATTTCTTTGATATTTTCTTATTATTATGTTACCCTAATTCAATTATGTTACCCTAGTCTTTAAATAGGATTTGAACCGCAAACTATGAACCCACGAAACAAGGACAAAAATACATAATTAAAGATAACATTGCTATATAACAAGTATACAGACCGTGAAGTGATTTGGTCACGTTTCGGGATCAGCTTGTAAGTTGCCGGTATCATCTAGGCCGGCATAGTGGATGTGATTACTACTCACAGTTATTGAATTGTAGTAGCAGTGACATTCATTAATGGACCACACTTCGGCTTAACATCAAGCGGGGTGGTGCCATATGTCGAGTCACAATAATATATATATATATACCGGCAACTTACAAGCTGATCCCGAAACGTGACCAAATCACTTCACGGTCTGTATACTTGTAAGTGGTGGTACTACCCCGGATCGGCAGACTGGGTACCACTGCCTACCACTCTTTGAAAACCAGACCCGAAGCAAATATCCATCTCTTTTTTTTATTAACAAATATTTGCAATATTTAATACTATTAAATATTACAAATAAAAGCTATGAAACAAATATTTGCTCCGACCGGGGATCGAACCCGGGACTTTACGCGCAACAAACCAGTCGCTAAACCGTTCGTCCACGCCTGTCGTCAACATATAAATATATAAAAAAACAGTATGTAATAGCAAAACTATAAACATCAAAGTGTAGCGCCCATTACTATGTAAATTGACAAAGACACCCCTAAATGAATGTGGGCGTGATGGTACACTTCATAAAATATCATGTCGATAGTTCAAAAGTTAATTTACGTAAGCTACAAATTGTAATAAACTCTACGGAAGAGCATTTAACTATAATTCTATGAATCAAATTGCCTAGTGCCCATAACCATAGAGCTTGTATGAAGAGAATTGTGAATGTGAAGGAAGCGAGGGAGTTGTGTCAGGATCGTGGCAAGTGGCGCTCCTGTGTCTTTGCCTATCCATGTGGGAAAAGGCGTGACAATTTGATTGATTGATTGATTGAAATTGTCATAGGGATAGACGGAGACAACAGAGCGCCAATTTCCACACAACAACCAACTCTCTCGCTTTCTTCATATCCACAATTTCTCTTCGTATAGGATTATGGAAATTTTTAAAAATGTTCCCATTTTTAGGAATTAAATAATTTACTTTTCTGTACTAAGCTACTAAAGGGGACGACAAAAGTACATATATCTTAAAATACATTGGTACCAGTGAGTGGTTTTAAACTCGTGCTTTCGGTTTGCGCGACCATTGCACTACCACTACACCACGGTAGCCTTATAATAAACAATTTTTTTTAAATTCAAATTCATCTTTATTTTCAACGACGTCTTGACTGATGGTAATCAAGTAGGAGTCCGAAAGCGCCGATGACTGAAAAAAGTGACTTAGTTGCCTTATTCACCATCACTATGACGGCCAGTGGTGATTTATCACTTTTCGCTTGAAGGATGAGAGAGGACGAGATGGTAAAACATTCCACTTGTCGATTTTTCTATAAAGAAACGACGCGCCGAACTTTTTAGTTCGACTGTCGATTCAGTCGACGGAATGCGAATGTACAGGAGTAAAAAGACGAGGTAGGAATAGGGTTAAAGAGCTTCACAGAACATTCTTAGTGGTATAGATGATTAAGGAGCAAGTCTCTGCGGAATTGCAGGGACTTCAAGGTTCTCGAGACCTCAGCACCTTCTATAACTTGTACAGCTCGACGCTGACCTGCAAGGTCCAAGAGTGCCGACTACTGAAAAAAACCTTTTTATCTTACGGTTGCTTCAGTCGCCGTCACTATGCCGGACAAAGCTTGGTATAGCAATGTAAAATACGAATTCAACGTCGTTGTCATAATGGCTCTTACTTCAATAGTCGTTTTAGCCGTGGACATCAAATGTGGTAAAACATGAAGGAATACATATTTATAACCTAATAAAAATGGATCTAATAATGATATTTGCTTTTTTACGTGTAATAAGATTTCTTGACGCTCTTTAGTGTACGGCAAAGGGAATCTGTGGGGAAATTTCCAGGAATAGATGGGTTTGTGTGGGTTAATTCGCCCAAATCCCTTGTGTTAGTGAGTTTACTTGAATGACAGTGACTCCGCTTATCAACGATATTTTTTAGAGAATTAGCCTCGAGCGTCCCAGGCTCTTTTTGTAGGGTACTCTTGGTTTAGCAGGGTAGGAACTGTAGTTATGCCGGACTCACCGACTTTCATAATAGCTTATTAAATTTCTTATAGCCCAAGAGCCCACGACGGCTGGACCTTATACTGGTATAGCCCGCGACAGCATATATCTATCTTTTATGTGTAAGCCAATGTGCTGTGCTGAATATCTGGCTATTTTATACACCTTTACTACCTGTTATCTGCGCAAGTAACCACAACCCTAACTCCATAGTCGCTGGTCGTTCTTACCTGTGTTGGGGACATGCTCAGAGAAACTTTCAGCTTTTATAAAATAACGAAGGTCTGGCCGTCGTGGGCTCTTGCTCTATTAGTACGTAGCGGTTGGCTAACGCCGAGCTTTTACTTAAGAGCGATACCTCAAAGCACAATGAGAGGAAGTACCCAAGCCGCCATAATGGACCCAGCTGGTGCCAGCACAGGCCTCTGTCCGCGGCAACAGTCATCATTACTCATTGACTGCGCTCTGATTTAACATTAGGCGAGGCGATATGCCGACCTAAATGTATTGAAAAAGAAAACTAATAACATCAATCAAATCAATCCACAACGAAAGAGCCGACAACCGATGGGGGAGAAAGGTTCTTGAGTGGAGACCACGAACCGGAAGTCGCATCGTAGGTAGGCCTCCTACTAGGTAGACTAACGACATAGTGAAAGTCACAAATAACCAGTAGATGCAACTGGCATCTTGTCGTTCGGATTGGCGTTCTAAGGGGGGGGACGTATGTTGAGCAGTAGAAGTCTTCTGGCTTGATAATGATGAATTAAATCAATCAAATTGTCACGCCTTTTTCCCGCAGCAATAGGCAGAGACAATAAAGCGTCATTATAACGATCCTGGCTTAACTCCCTCGTTTCCCTCACAACCACAATCCTCTTCATACAAACTCTAGGCTTATGGGTAATAATAAGTTTTTGCTCGGAGCCCTGGGTATGAACTAATTAGAGTACCGAGGAGCAAGAAGATATTATGGCACTGAAGATATTGCGTGGGGATCTGGATGCCATCGAGCTGTCTGACTCTCTATGCAGTGCCATACAGACATTCGCGATTGAGAGCCTGTCGTCTCGTGCCTCTTTTAGCGATGCCATCATGCCGCACAATTAGTTATGCTCAATCCCCCATCTGCAGAATGATCACTTCAGTAAACGGTCTCCTTGGCGTGGCACCGAACTGTGATGTTTTTGACGACGCCTGGACCAGGATTATTTGTGACTGCGAAAAATATTGTGAAGGTCTGGGTGAATAATAAATAAGTTCATTTTTAATAGTATGTAAGAATATTTTTAAATAAATTTATGTTTTTAGATAGTGAAATAATTTGTATATAGTTAATCATTTATTGTAAAAGGCGACTCGCCGTTCTAAATGACATATAAATAAATAAATAAATAATGACTGTAACACACAAGTAGGTATAATAAAAGTTGTATGAGATTATGTAAATTTTCTATGTGAGAACGTTACGTTGAATTTTAAAACGTTCACGAACACCGACTCGACAATAAATTCAATTTGATATTTGCAAAAAAAATAATTTTTATTTTCTGAATTTAATTTTAACGTATATGTATAATGTTCCGTAATAACTTTGTTCCTACCTCGTCTTTTCACTTCCGTAACACCCGCACAAGTCGGGGAACTATCCACATTTTGTCCACCGAATCGGCAGTCGAACTAAAAAGTTTGGAGCGTCATTTCTTTGTAGAACAATCAACAAATGGAATTCTTTACCAGCCCATGTGCTCTCCATCCTATTGCCTTGGATCCTTCAAGCGATGCGTGAAAAAGCACCTTTGGCCGGCATAGTGACGGCGACTGGGGCAGCCATGAAGACTCGGTTTTTGCAGTCATCGGCACTCTTGGACCTCTTCTTGCTTACCATCAGGCGGGTCGAGGTCAGATGTCGAGTCACAATAAAAATACTGAGCCCAGTCAGTCGATCCGGATAGTACCATCAGACCGTGAAGCGACTTAGTATCCATAGTGGATGTGACTGCTCCTTACTGATACTTAACTGTAGTAGCAGTCGGCTCTATTCATAGTTACTAGAAAATCAGCAAAAATATAACAGATTTTTGGATTTGAACTGTAGTAGCACTTGCCTTTATTCATGGACCGCAATCTAGCCCAACCCCAGGCGGAGTGCTGTCATATGTCGAGTCACAATGAAATGTAAGCGATCGCTGTACGCAGATGCTCCTATAGCGACAGTCGGCTTCGTATTCCAAGAAACAAGAATATTAATTGAACAAATATAGTTTTAGTCCAAAAATATATTTTCGTTTGATTCATATTGATATTTGGATATTTCCCTGAAGGTTTTTGGTTGTTTGTAAAAAAGCCAATATATTCATGACTTTAAGGATTTGTAACCTCTCAAGGGATATTATAAGGAATAATATCATATTTTCTAATATTTATTTTAAATCTGTCTAAGGAATTGCTAAGGTTTTATTATAGTTTGTAAGTGGGTAATTTAAATTATTATAGTATTTTCTTAGATTTTGCGCGGACATTGAATGAACGAATTATACAAATTTTATGCGTTTACTATGGCGTTTATTTTGGTTTTGATTTTACAATTTTTATTAATCCGACGTTTCAAGAGCTTTGCAGCCATAGTGGTCACGGAGAGATGTGTGATCGTCCTTTGGTTGATGCTGTTATTGTTTCCGGAATTACTCCGTTTGATGTTATTGATTCTAAAAAAATTAAATCAAAACCAAAATAAACGCAATAATAAGCCGCATAAAATTTGTTCAATTCATTAAATAATTATGTCAGGAAAGTGCGGTTCTCTTGACTCTGTCGAGTAGCAAAAAAATCATGATATTTCAGTTAATAAAAAAATAAAGATAAATGTACTAAACTGGCTTAATTTACTATCCCCGTGTCATCCTTCCTTTTACTAGGCCGGCATAGTGGATGTGACTACTACTTACAGATATTGAATTGTAGTAGCAGTAACACATTTCAGCTTAACATCAAGCTGGGTGCTGTCATATTTCGAGTCACAATAAATAAAATCGCACATTATTTATTACTACATTTATATGATCTGAGACCATGACTTAGCCTTCCTGATGTTAAAGAGCGCTGTTGACTGAAGCCGGTCGGGATGCCTTAGGCACATTGCTAAAAAAGCGTATTCCCGCACCCTGTTTTAAAGATCCGATGTTGTAGGAAGGGTGTAAACAAGAAGTTATTATATAAAAGTAATATATTTGTTTTTATTTTCAGGAAGACGACGCCATCTTTGAAGTAATGAAGGATACCAAAATGTGTAAGTTTTATCTTATTTATTCTATGTAGAATCTGCAGCTTTACCATAACCGTAGAGCTTGTATGAAGATAATTGTGGATGTGAAGGAAGCGAGGGAGTTGTGTCAGGACCGTGGCAAGTGGCGTTCCATTGTCTCTGCCAATCCCTGTGGGGAAAAAGGATTTAAATTTTGATTATATGATTAATTTTGACAGCCCACCGTGATGACTGCGCTCGAGTTGTGGGTGTGCTCCGCTGGGCTTTGAAGTCTACTTGGCGCTCCAAGTGCGAAGGATCCCAGCTGACCAGAGATCTGCTGGTCTTGGGCGTGCCCCGTGCCCATGCCACTGTCATGGCCGAGGCCGCTGACAGGGGCAGGAAGAAGTATGAAGATCATGTCAAGCGTAACCCATTCATGGGTAAGTTTATAAAGTGATTTAGTAGCGTTTCGGGATCAGCTTGTTAGTTGCGGGTTTCGAGTAGGCCGGTATAGTTTTTTTTGTGACGACATATGATAGCACCTAGCTTGCTGTTAAGCTGGAGTGTGATCATTGAATGGATGTCACTGCTACTACATTTCAATCCAACGGTCTGTATACTTATAAGTGGTGGTCAACCCTGGATCGGCAGACTGGGTACCATGGCCTACCACTCTTTGATAACCAGACCCGAAGCAAATAGCCGCCTCTTTATTTTTATTTGCAATATTTAATATAATTATTAAATATTGCAAATAAAAGCTATAAAACAAATATTTGCTCTGACCGGGAATCGAACCCGGAACTTTACGCGCAACAAACCATTCGCTAACCGTTCGGCTACGCCTGTCGTCAAGTGAATGTAACCATAAGTTCATCCATTCAGTTACCATTCATCCTGTCAGTTACGATAAAAAAACCTTGCAACAAATTATTCTAAAACATTTTTTATAATTGTGGCTCGTCATATAAAAGCACTTTGTTTTTTTTCTATACTAAGCTACGAAAGTGCTTGTATCATAGAAGCAGGACAACCAAACATATATCAAAGATACATTGGTACTGGCAAGTGGTTTTGAACCTGTGCTCTCGGTTTGCGTGACCATTGCACTACCACTACACCACGGTCGCCTTAAATAAGGTTTTCTCTTGTTACAGTCAATAAAGTAAGCCAAATCAAGATTGAGGAGACCCCTGATACTGTTCTCAACTCCGTCACCTTGAAAATAAGCTTGACTGACAGCTTCACTGGTGAACGTCGTGATGACGAGGTCTTCCTGAACAAAGATCAGATCCCGGATTTGTTGAAGGATCTCAAACGCGTCTATGCTAGCATGAAAGATTTGTGAAAGAGTAAAGTATAGTAAAGCCAGAATTTTAATGAATATAAGTTAACAAGCCCTGTATAATGAATTAAACAAATGACATTATTCATTTTGTTTAGGATAAATGATGTCCTTTATGCAGATTACTATCGCGTCAATAACCAAAAATAAACGCGATAGTAAGCCGCATAGAGGACATCATTAATTTTGGGCTTTTATGTACTACTTTTTTAATGTCCAATGATGAAAAAATATATACTCGTAAATGGTAGTTTCGATACTTATGTTGATAAAACTAATAACAATTTTGCTTTTAATTGCTGTGCAATTGAGTTATTTGGAAAATAAGATTTTGTATCGTCTGGCAATTACAAAGACACGTCATATTAACAGTTCTGCTGTGAACTTTCATAATTATAGTTTGATCTTATGCAAAATAAAGGATATATTTCAATAACATGGTAATCTTTGTACATCAAACTATTTTAAAATATATATGCAACTGTTGATACAATTAAGCCCAAGTCCCCATACAAAATGAATGATGTCCTTTGTTTAATTCATTAATCAATGTTTGCGCAAATTGTAAGAAAATACTAAGCCCTGTATACTTCGACCTATTGAAAGTTGACTACAAATCGAATAGACATTTTAGAAACGATACTAAATGAAACAGTAAACTAATCTTTAGCCAAACAGAAGTATCAGCCAATAGGTCAGTCAGTCAGACGTCAGCGTCACGCACGTAAGCCTTACGTTAGGTTCATATAATGTTTGTGTGGGAGTTGAGTCAGGATCGTGGCAAGTATCGCTTCATAGTCCATGCGGGAAAAAGGCGTGTCAAATTGATTGGCGTGATGAAAGAATTTGGACTTAAGAAATAGAAGGGGCACAATAGCTACAAAATACAACCGTTTATACTATTTTCACTTATGGCATTGAAAAGAAGTCAGAAGGGGATGAATATACATTTTTAACCCCCGACCCAAAAAGAGGGGTGTTATAAGTTTGACTTGTCTGTGTATCTGTGTATCTGTGGCTCTGTGTATCTGTGTGTCTGTCTGTGGCATCGTAGCTCCTAAACGAATGGACCGATTACGATGCGGTTTGTTTCATTTGAAAGCTGACGTCATCGAGATGGTTCTTAGCTACAATTGATGAAGATCTGATCAGGGGTTTCAAGGTCATCAGCTCGATTTTCTAGCTGCGGTAGCGATCTTAGACGCGCTGTTTAGAACGACAACTCTTGTACGTCGCTATGCGACGAAGATTGTTATTTTATGTCAAATAAATATGCCATTGTTAAAACACGTAAAAAATGTTATAATTTTTCCCCTAAAATATTCAATCAAGGTAATCGATCTAAACACGCATAAGGCTGGGAATACACGTCCGATATTGCTGAGCAAATTATTTACAAATCGGAAGTAGGAATCGGACGTCTATTTTGTTTCTGTATTTATGAAAACTGCACCTTCAGACAATCGGATCGGCCATAAAATCGTAAGCGCCTTGGCGTTGTTTCCGATTCTGACATCCGATCCGACTATCGGATCTGACGTGGATTAAGTATTCAAACAAATGTATGGGCACGAGTGCTTTCCGATTGTCTGATCAGACAATCGGATCGGACTATCGGAGAGGAAAATCGGACTTGTATTCCCAGCCTTATAGGTATTTACTTTACTTTTAAACAAATCTGTGACTTAACATTTGAAATAAAAACGTATACAAATACATGTGTGTTTTAACTGGTACCACTGAGCTACTCTGATGATGGAACTCGAAGGTAGGAGACGAAATCCTGGATGTGTTCAAACTTTTTTTTGGTATACTAAGTTTGGACTTATTAGATTTGTCTTGAAGGTAGGAAACTAAGTGTAGAAAAGTTAGTGCGATAAAATAAAACATTCCGGATCTAAAAAATCTGATCATGGATCCTCTCAGATCAGCAAATCAACAAGAAATGGACCTATAGTGCTTTAACTAAAATTGTTACTCACTATGAGCCATTAGCTGGACCGTTATCAAATTAAAGACCGAGAGTATCTGATGAGGCACCATCATGAATCCTCTCAGATCAGCAAATCAACAAGAGATAGAACTATAGTGCTTTAACTAAAATTGTTACTCACTAAGAGCATTTAGCTGGACCGTCATCAAATTGAAGACCGGGCAATCTGATGATGCACCATTATGAATCCTCTCAGATCAGCAAATTGATATCAATTGATCAGCAAAAAAAAGAGATAGAACTGTAGTGCTTTAACTAAGCCTTTAGCTGGGCCGTTATCAAATTGAAGATCGGGAGTATCTGATCATGAATCCTCTCAGATCAGCAAATCAATAACAGATAATATCATAGTGCTTTAACTAAAATTGTTACTCTCTATGAGCCATTAGCTGGGCCATTATCAAATTGAAGACCTAGAGTAGTTATCTGATGATGCACCCTAAGGATCCAAGGGATATAACTATTGAGCCATGACTAATGTTGTTTATTACTATAAAGCTGATGATATGACCAAAGTGGTTCCAGGCGTTTCGGGGGTTCCTTTAAAATTTTAATTTTGATTTTATTACATTCGTAATTCAGAAGGTTGTCACTGGTTTTGATAATCATTTGACAACCTAATTTGTAATTAGGTTTAATAAAAAATAATAAAAAATGACATTAAAATACTTCAATAAATATAAAATCTAAAATTAAAATTTTAAAGGAACCCCCGAAACGCCTGGAACCACTTTGGTCATATCATCAGCTTTATAGTAATAAACAACATTAGTCATGGCTCAATAGTTATATCCCTTTAATATCCCTTGGATCCTTATGGTGCATCATCAGATAACTACTCTAGGTCTTCAATTTGATAATGGCCCAGCTAATGGCTCATAGAGAGTAACAATTTTAGTTAAAGCACTATGATATTATCTGTTATTGATTTGCTGATCTGAGAGGATTCATGATCAGATACTCCCGATCTTCAATTTGATAACGGCCCAGCTAAAGGCTTAGTTAAAGCACTACAGTTCTATCTCTTTTTTTTGCTGATCAATTGATATCAATTAGCTGATCTGAGAGGATTCATAATGGTGCATCATCAGATTGCCCGGTCTTCAATTTGATGACGGTCCAGCTAAATGCTCTTAGTGAGTAACAATTTTAGTTAAAGCACTATAGTTCTATCTCTTGTTGATTTGCTGATCTGAGAGGATTCATGATGGTGCCTCATCAGATACTCTCGGTCTTTAATTTGATAACGGTCCAGCTAATGGCTCATAGTGAGTAACAATTTTAGTTAAAGCACTATAGGTCCATTTCTTGTTGATTTGCTGATCTGAGAGGATCCATGATTAGATTTTTTAGATCCGGAATGTTTTATTTTATCGCACTAAATTTTCTACACTTAGTTTCCTACCTTCATGACAAATCTAATAAGTCCAAACTTAGTATACAAAAAAAAGTTTGAACACATCCAGGATTTCGTCTCCTACCTTCGAGTTCCATCATCAGAGTAGCTCAGTGGTACCAGTTAAAACACACATGTATTTGTATACGTTTTTATTTCAAATGTTAAGTCACAGATTTGTTTAAAAGTAAAGTAAATACCTATAAGGCTGGGAATACAAGTCCGATTTTTCTCTCCGATAGTCCGATCCGATTGTCTGATCAGACAATCGGAAAGCACTCGTGCCATACATTTGTTTGAATACTTAATACACGTCAGATCCGATAGTCGGATCGGATGTCAGAATCGGAAACAACGCCAAGGCGCTTACGATTTTATGGCCGGTCCGATTGTCTGAAGGTGCAGTTTTCATACAGAATACAGAAACAAAATAGACGTCCGATTCCTACTTCCGATTTGTAAATAATTTGCTCAGCAATATCGGACGTGTATTCCCAGCCTTATGCATGTTTAGAACGACAACCCTTGTACGTCGCTATGCGACGAAGATTGTTATTTTATGTCAAATAAATATGCCATTGTTAAAACACGTAAAAAATGTTATAATTTTTCCCCTAAAATATACAATCAAGGTAATCGATCTAAACTGCAAACCAACCTCGCCATATGAATATTTTAAGGGAAAAATTATAACATTTTTTACGTGTATTTACATTGGCATATTTATTTGACATAAAATAACAATCTTCGTCGCATAGCGACGTACAAGGGTTGTCATCCTAAACAGCGCGTCTAAGATCGCTACCGCAGCTAACAAATCGAGCTGATGACCTTGAAACCCCTGATCAGATCTTCATCAATTGTAGCTAAGAACCATCTCGATAACGTCAGCTTTCAAATGAAACAAACTGCATCGTAATCGGTCCATTCGTTTAGGAGCTACGATGCCACAGACAGACACACAGATACACAGATACACAGATACACAGAGCCACAGATACACAGATACACAGATACACAGACAAGTCAAACTTATAACACCCCTCTTTTTTGGTCGGGGGTTAAAAAAGGATGACGGAACAATTATGCCGCTACTCTTGCTACCACTTGACTTTTATTTAAGCAGTATTGCAAAAAGTAGTGACAACCTTTAAAAGAAAGGAATTAAAGTACAAGTAATTGTCTCGTTTAGTCAGACGTGGTATAAACATAGTATAAATGAGATAAATAACACTGAATTAGTTCTTAATTTAACACAGCTTCTATTCTTTCCAAATTCTTGGGGCGTGATAAATTTTGATGTTTCCTAGTGACAACCGATCGATGTGATTTTAACGTTAGGCATGGTTTACTTGAAGTCAGTGCTGACTTGGTTTGAGTCAGTTATTCGGCAGTTGTTTTGTAGACAGTTTTTCAAGGCAAGCTAGCAGCATTTGCTCGTCTTAACAACTCAGACTAGGCCAGCGTTGGCCTATTGAACTGGCACCAGCAGCGTACTGACTTCGTGTAAACCATGCATAAATTCTGTAGATTTATTATCAATTGTCATTTACTGCTGATGCGTTGATGGGTACAGGGCAAGACTTGACAAGTGAGGCATATTGAATCCGGTATACTAGTTTCATCTTTAGGGAGAAGAAGAGAAAATTTAAATCTCTAAGCAATGTACGCTAGCCACTTACACTGACATTTGACACCCGTCACTACAAGCGTCATCAAGATACCGGTCTCTTATTGGTCAGTTCCACTGTTCACCGTATTCACATTTATTCTGGATTTTCTATAGATACACTACTAAATACTAAAGCCCATATCTCAATATTTGAATTTGATTAGATTTAATTTATTTAAAATAAAAATTATTTTAAACATTAATATGTATATGTAATATTTTCTTAGATTTTGCGCGGCTTACTATCGCGTTTATGTTGGTTTTGATTTTAACTAAAAATAAACGCGATAGTAAGCCGCATAAAATTTGTGTAATTCATTAATATGTATTTTATGAATTAATTTATTTTAATATTAGATTGTTTATTGATAACTTTATTTTATAAGCAACAACAAGGTTTGTTTTTCTCGAGGCTCAAAGGGACCATATACACCAGATAAGTTAGAAGTTAGTTGCTTTCTAACTTCGCTGGCATATATAGTAGGATTAGAATAAGAATAGGACGCGCTGTTGACTAACTTCACTTGACTGATTCAAAGGTGTCTTTTTCTTGACGATCCGCAAAGAAAAAGACCATACTAAGACCATAAGTGAAGTTGGTTGCAGAGTTAGACGTCACAAAATTGCTCCGATTCGGTCCTATTCTTATCTTAATTGCATTATACGAGTACTCGTACTACCTGGTCACATTATCTGTATACCTCGCTGGAATTTGAAGCTCTATCCCATTCCCCGTTTACCACCCCACGCTCGCTCCGTTGCGTCAGTACGGTTAGTAGCGATAGCGACGTCGAAGTTTGAATGACAGGCATTGAGCCAATTATTTATGCTGGCGATAATTTTTTTTTTATAGTTATCACTTTTTGTTTAGTCTAACATGGGCAATGATAAGAAAGCTAGGTTGCCTAGTGCCCATAACCATAGAGCTTGTATGAAGAGAATTGTGGATGTGATGAAAGTGAAGGAGTTGTGTCAGGATCGTGGCAAGTGGCGCTCCATTGTTGCTGCCTATCCCTGTGGGAAGAAGGCGTGACAATTTGATTGATTGTATTGTAAGAATTTTTGTTATTATCTATTAGTATGTATTTCACCAGAGCGCCAAAGTGACTTCTTCGACGCCAGGACTACAGATAATATAACCGGGTAGTACTTGATTGTACATAGCAGAAAATTCAAACGCCCTCATTAATCGACATATTATTGTGTTTTTTCACTTAGAGGCCAATACATCTGATTGGAAATGCACTCCAATAAAGCAAAAAAACCTATTTCGTATATAGACGAAGTGTTAGTGCCAATTACTTATATGTTCATTTTTTAAAAGCAGTGATTATTTTTGGTAGTAACAATTTCATGGGCTCTATTTGTTTTTATTGAATTAAGGATATTTAATTTATTGCCCTACAAATATCATTTAATTTATATTTATTAGGTTTTACTCTTTTATATAGGTACTTATTGTATTCAGAATGTTAATTTTAAAATAATTGAATTGTACTGACAATACAGTACCTACTGTTAAACTTAATTAGAAACTAGTATGAAGTAAAGTATACCAAGATAGTAGCAATCTCCAAATAACCGGTGGTCATGGACCTCCTATTGTGCCATCTTTATTCGCTTATAAAGTTATTTGTTTATATTAGAGTTCTCAACAAAATAAGGGTTATTCAGATATTAAAGTTATTTACTAGAATATTAAGTTTAACAGTTGTTACTGTAATTTTAATTTTATCATATAAAGTTAAGTCTTGAACAAACGTTTGTTGATGTGGAGCAGTTACATTTATGTTTAACAGCATAATATAATTAAAACTACTTTTAAACAACTATTTTATTCCAGTAGCATTGACACTTTATAATAAGAAACCTTTAATCATAACAAATGTAATCTTGAATTAGTAATTCAAACATTTTTGAAAATAAAATATATACTCTATGGATTTGTTTCCTTTGCCTGACATTTTACTTTATAAATTAGTGTTGAAATTTCTCTTCTGACGATTTGGAAACTTTTCGTCTACTTCAGACGTCTGCGAAAATATAAAAAGCTCTTCGTTTTCTATAAATAAACTGTCTCGATAGATTTATAATATCTGCTCCATGTGTTGGGAAAGCCTATAGAACGTTAGTGTTTTGTATACGTTACATAAATACGTAATTTACGCTTCAAACTACCGCTGCCTGTGAACATTATTTTGCAGCACGAAAATAACTCTGTTATAGTGTCTTAATATGACTGAAATACTGAGCTTGTAGCTTTATTTAGTTTTGTAAACATTACGTTTGTATTGGACAGTTTGTGGAAAATAACAATGAGTGGTCAAAATAACTTTAAATATACCTTAGAATATAACAGTTATTGTAATATTTTAAGGCATAAATATGTATATTAACTAAAAAACTTTTTAAACCAATAAGTGAAATTGTGTTTATTATTTAATGTCTTAATTTAGTAAAACTTCAAAAATGCCTGGTAAGGTTAAAGTGAAAATATTGGCTGGTCGTAATCTACCAGTTATGGACAGAGCTGGTGATACAACTGATGCATTTGTTGAAATAAAGTTTGGTGGTGTAACTCATAAGACAGACATTTGTAAAAAGTCATTGAATCCACATTGGAATAGTGCTGAATGGTATAGGTTTGAGGTAAGTCTTTCATATAATATAAATTTACTTAGACATTAAAAAAAAAATTCTCATAGTCACTGCAACTGTGATTTAATAATATAATTTAGTGGCTCTCTTGAACTTCCCTTTGCTTACCTTGTCGAGGTCAGGATGTTTCTATAAAAGATATTTATTTTTAATATCAATCTTTATGATAGTTATTAGTTTATCAGTTGGGCAAGCAAATATCAGTTTATATAACTTGTTTATTATTATGTATGGCCTTGTTCTCCACACTTGAGACCTTTGCGGCATCTTTGTGCATTCAACAGTTCTCGCTCAGTGGAGCCTCCAGATTTTTTTCAAGAAGGTCAGAAGTTCTGGGTCCTGCAGACCTCCTGAAGTGTCCTTAGATTTATATATTTTTGTTATTCAGGTTTTATTAAAACTAGAATTTAGTAAAACATGACTGATTACTCAAAGACTTAAATTAAAATTACTTAAATTACTCAAGACAAGATTATGTGATGAGTTTAACACAGGCTATAGATTCTAGATGAGGTGCAATAATAATTGTAGCATTTTCTACTTATGCCAGCTGCATAAGTACTTAAACTTAATAACTGCATAGAATCCAACTGCATGGATACAACTGAGATACAAAATTATGCCACTCAATACAAAGTCCTGCTGGATCATGATTCAAGTATAGCTGGCCAGACAGCTCAATTAATCAATCAATCAAATTGTCACGTTTTTTTCCCACAGGGATAGGCACAGACAATGGAGCGCCACTTGCCACGATCTTGACACAACTCCCTCGCTTCTCTTACATTCACAATTCTCTTCATACAAATTCTATGGTTATGGGCACTAGGCAACTTAGCTTTTTGAGGATGTCTCCGATTTGGTCGGAAAATTACCCTCCTGGGCCTGCCTTGTGCATCAATGTGTTTGATGTAATTTTACATGTAAACAGGTAGATGAATCTGAACTGCAAGATGAGCCACTTCAGCTGCGTCTCCTCGACCATGACACATATTCAGCAAATGACACAATTGGAAAAGTTGTCATCAGTCTATCACCATTGATTTCAAGAGATCCAAATACACATTCTAAATATTCATCCGCTGGTATGTATATGTGTATTTAAATGTATTAGTTTGTCATAAGACAACACTATAACACGTTTTTGGCGTTAACTTAAGATGATTTAAACTACGTCGGTTTTTTTAGTCATCAGCACTATTGGACCTACCACCAGGCAAGTCGATTAGGTCTGTGCCAGCTGCCCTAGTCGCCGTAACTATGCCGGCCAAAAAAATCTCATCGCAGTGCCATAATAATTGCGACGTTTGTGTTACTAGACAGCCGAAATAACACGCAATGGTAATGGAATCGCAATAGCTTGTGGAAAAACACCGTGGTCCATGGAAAAGCCTCAAAGAAAAAACCCTTGGCATAGTTCCGATCCTTAGCACTGAGGTAGCCAAGAGACTGTGTTGTCTATAAATATCAATAAATCAAATTGTCACGACGTTCCCACCGGGATAGACAAAAACAATGGATCGCCACTCGCCATGATCCTGACATAACTCCCTCGCTTCCATCACATAGGCTAGGCAACCTAACTTTCTTGAGAATGTCTCCGATTTGGTCAGAAAACACTCTCCTGGGCCTGCCTTGTTTAACGTATCCATTCACATGAGATTTATAAATGTGGAGTGTATGTGGAGTGACAATAGGGGATAGAATAAGTAATAGCACAGTGTGCGATAGATGTGGTTTGAAAGAGGCTATAGTGACAAGGATTGACAAAGGAATGCTTTAATGGTTTGAGCACAAAGGATGAGTAAAAGTAGATTGACGAAAAGAATTTATAAATCTCTATGTCTATAATTAAATAAATATATATAAACTTTCAGGTTCAGTGATGTCAGGATGGGTACCAGTGTTTGACACAATGCATGGTCTAAGAGGGGAGCTTAATATAATTGTTAAAGTTGAGCTTTTCTCTGATTGTAATAAATATAAGACTTCCAGTTGTGGGGTGCAGTTCTTTCATTGTAAGTTATTTTATTATTTCTTATTTTCTTAGATTTTACGTGAACATTGATTAATGAATCAAACAAATTTTATGTGGCTTACTTTTTACAATTTTATTTTATTATACCGACGTTTCGAGAGCTTTGTAGCCATCATGGCCTGGAAGCTCTCAGTCTCTCCGTGAACACGATAGCTGCAAAGCTCTCGAAACGTCGGAATAATAAAATAAAAATGTAAAATCAAAACCAAACTAAATGCGATAGTAAGCCGCCTAAAATTGGTATAATTTATTATTTTATTATTAGTTATTTAAAGGCGGACGTGGTGTGCCACTACACAGTGCAATGGTTACACAAACTGAGAGCACGGGTTCAAAACGGTTTCAAAATGGCTGGTACCAATGTATCTTTGATATTATGACTTTGGTTGTCCTATTTCTATGATACAAGCGCTTTAGTAGCTTAGCATAGAAATGTAAATTAATAAAAAAATAAATTTCTTATTGTGCACTATTATGCAATTTATAATTCGTGTTCTCTTTTGCAGGTCCAGTGGTACCACCAGGATACAAAGTAACAACAATACATGGTTTTGTCGAAGAGTTGGTAGTTAACGACGATCCAGAGTATCAGTGGATTGATAAAATTCGAACACCAAGGGCATCAAACGAGGCACGACAGACTACGTTCATTAAACTCAGTAATCAGGTAATATCATAGATACCGCACAAAGATACCGAAGAGGACTTCAAGTGCGGAAACGAGCCCGCTAAAGACTACAAAGACTACAAGAATATCATTTAAACAAAAAATGTCACGCCTTTTTCCCACAGGGATAGACAGAGACAATTGAGCGCTACTTGCCACGATCCTGACACAACTACCTAATGCGTTCGTTAAGAAGTGTATGTGGAGAGACGACAGCGGATAGAATAAGGAATAGCACAGTGCGCGATAGATGTGGTTTGAAAGAAGATGTAGTGATAAGGATTGATAAAGGAATGCTTCGATTGTTTGTCGATGGAAAGGCGTCTATCATGTTTTACTTTTTTTTAAATATCGTCATCTAGCCTTCTATTTGCCAGCCTGTGTATGTTTCTTTTATGGGGTTATTTTATAATTACCAGGTTCAACGTTTGGTGGGTGTAAAAGCAGCAGATTTTGGGGCCAATGCAGTTATAGGATACAATCAAGCCTTTGATATGGAGGGGGAGGCAGGTGTTGTGGCCAGAGCTATAGGTATACAATTTTGTAATAAGGCATACAATATTTTTAATTACCAGTTGTCTAACTGCTGGCTAGTTTAATAATAATAACGAGACTGGAATAGCGGATGCGACTGACCCCTTTTGTAGATGACACGAGTAGCGCATTGCACACCAGTCCGTTGCGCGTTGTCCCGGGTTCGATTCCTGATCGGGGCAAAGAAATATTTAACAATTTGATTAAATATTACTAATGGTAAAAAAAAAATTAACAAAAAAAAACAACTTCAAACAGTAAACTAAAAAGCAAAAAATAAATTTACTTCGCACGAAGTAAAACGTATTTTTATTTCGTTAAATAGAAATGATTAAATAATTATTTTATAATTTATTATTACATATATACGGTCGAATTGAGAAACCTCTTACTTTTTTGAAGTCGGTTAAACCCTGATTTCCTTATCATGGGACCACCTTTGAAATATCTTCTTTCCAACAAAAAAAGAGTAATCAAAATCTGTTCATAGTGAACGAAGTTATCCGCGAACAAACATAAAAATATATATATACGGTCGAATTGAGAACCTTCTCCTTTTTTGAAGTCGGTTAAAAAAGAGTCAGATATTTGCTCCAAAATGCAATTAAAACCTATTTCAAATTCAAATCTCTTATTTCGCATAGGCCCTTCCGGCTCTTGCACATTGTCAGACTCTGCCATTATTTCTGAAAGACATATATTAACTAAGGTAAAAATTATCCTCAAAACTATCAAATCGATATCAGAAAAAAAATTATCATATATAGTCCACCAAACCCAAATATCCATTCTTCCAGGTACTGCAGTAACAATAGAAAAGATACCAGTCGCAGCTCAACCCATCAATGTACCTGTTTGCAATCAGCAGTAAGTAATTAAATGAAGACAAATGTTATGCGGCTTACTATCGCGTTTATTTTGGTTTTGATTTTACATTTTTTTTATAATAAAAATAATATGTCGGAATAATAAAAAAAAAAATTATTGTAAAACCAAAATAAACGCGATAGTAAGCTGCATAAAATTTGTTTAATTCAATAATCAATGTTCGCGCAAAATTTAAGAAAATAGTAATTATACTTTTAAACATTATTAATTATTTTTTAAAGTATCCACCTTTTTTATACACTAGTTCCCCATTATGTCAAACACCCGATTGATCTCGCCGGTACACTCGCCGCGTGAAAGCTGTTCTCCGTAAACCTTTAAGATTGGTTGCGGGTGTACAGGCCAGACCAAACATTTTGCTCGCTTATGACAGATCATTATTGAAAACAAAAGTTAATGACAGGACATTAATAAAAGTAATGAACTAGTGAATAGATAAATACTGATATAAAACTATTCTATTCTTGAAATGTTTTAATATAATGTTATGGCCGGAAGCGTGACGGTGACTGAGGCAACCGTAAAGTAAAACGATTTTCTCAGTCGTCAGCACTCTTGGATCTCCCCTTGCTTACCAAGTCAAAGACAAATACAGTAGAGTCAGTGGCGTAGAGTGTGAGTCAGCCGCCCCCTTATTTAGAAATTTCAATCATAGATACAACAAAGATATGAATTTCTGGTTCAAATTTTAACGATTTATCTTAGTTTTTTAAAATTTTGCCGCCCCCAAAATGTGCCGCCCGGGGCGGACCGCCCCCTCCGCCCCCGCCACGCTACGCCACTGAGTAGAGTTTCTTTATATAGGTTCGTAAATTCTAAAATTAGTTTCAGTATCTTAGTTTAATCTGGTAATTAAATAATTAGTTTAAAATTTTCATCTATTTCGAAGTAGTTTGCTTGATTTAAGATTCAAATTAAGTTATAAATTCTAATTAAAAATAAACACTTGCATGGTTTTATTGTGTTCGCTTGAAATAACATAGTCAATTAAAAAAATACCTAGATATTTTGACAACAGACAATGAGAACATTACCGATCTGAATGAATACTTCCAAACGCACCAAGAGGAGCTTCAAAAACTCATGCATATTTTACATCCAAAATTATCACCCAACTTCTTAGAAGAAGACGACGATAACGATAGCATCAAATTGAGTTTTAAAACTGATTCTTTGTCCCAAGAAGAATATCAACAAAATATTAGACATGTAATTGATGAGCAGGAAGATCGAAATAAATATTTATATTGCAACGATAGAGATGAAGAGGAATCCGCAAGTCCAATGAAAAAGATCAAGAAATTTAGATCGAATTTCTTTTCAAAACGTTTTGGGTCTCATCGTTCGAAAATCACTGATAAAGATACTATTTCTATCAAGTCGAATTCTTCTGACGCCTCACGTATTTCTTTAGCTGAGATTAAAAATGAATTTAAGAGGTTTAAACGCCTCAGAAAGCCGAAGTTCCGTGCTTCTAAAACTAGTGAGGAAGGTGTTGGAATGGCGTCTATTTTAGCACGATCTGTAATCCATGTGCACTCTAGTTTAGCTAGAATAGCTGAAACACTAGACTCAGAACATTCGCCGTGTTCTACTTTAAGACGTACAAGTGAATCTGAACCGACCGTACACAAATCAGACGAGGAAAAAATAGAGCCACCTGTTGCTATAAATATTGAAGAAACCAATACAAATAAAGTCCTACCACAATCACATTTTAGTTCATTAAAGAATCTAAATACTGAGCTGAAAGTACAACATAGAAAAATGTCAATCTCATGCCCGAACACACCTTATTTAGGACGAAAGCATTTGCTTAAGCTTCCTGGCGAAGAAGGTTATTACGGGTCTCTATCATCAGCTCTCTCTGGGGAAAGTTCAGATATATATTCAAGCTCCGAAGATGATGACGATAGCTCAGATTTGAAAACAGAATCAGAAAAAATTATAGAAACACCTCACTCTATTGCACAATTTGTTCTTAAACAAGAATTGCAATCCGCAGCTCTTTCTAAAATAGAAAAGAAGTTCGAAGATCTTGAATGTGAAGATATTTTAAAAATTGAAAACAGTCAGGATATTATGCCAAAACATTCTTCAGAAGGAGATGTTCGTGTTCTGGCAGAACTACCCAAAATGCAAGAGTTAAAATTGCTTGAAGATAATGTAAACGCAGGTCCCAGTACTGCTCCAATACCTACTAATTCCCATAATCATTATTTCAAATTCCACAATCCATTTTCTCATAAAAAGTCTAGTTTTAGCGAACCATCTTCTCCGACTGATAAGAAATCTACGAGTTTCTTACCCACTACTCGTAACATAGTTTTTCGTTCATCGAAACGTTTAAAAGCGCAACTTGCTAAATTTACTAATAATAGTAAGATAAAGAGTTTATCCCATTATTCTTTGTTTCCTAAGAAAATAAATGCAGATACTAAACCTATTCACCATAGTTCTGCCACTGAAATCGGACCAAAAAGACATAGTCGCGAGACTGTTTTAGGTTCCCCCTTTATGTCTTATTCAGACCTTCTAAGTTTGGATAAAGATCATAATTTTAAAAAAACATTAACAAATGATGAGAGATCACCAGTGCGTATGTATATAGGGTCTGAGCCCGTATCTAGGATGTCTTCGAGCTGTCCATCTTCACCCAAAAGCTTAGACTTCATTGATCATGATACTAAACCACACACAAAGGAGAAATCAGCAATTAAACCAACTGGTCTTTTGCATACAGCTATGGAAACAATCCTACTAGATAAAGTGCAATCACTACTTATACCAGCTACTCCTGACGTTGTTAACAAAGAAGAAAGGAAGTTTTTCGATGATGTTAATGAAAAATTGGGCAAAGTCGAAGAAATGCGAAAAGAGCAAGATAATATTGAAGTGAACAGTGATAATCAAGACAAACTAGGCAAAGTCGAAGAAATGCCTAAAGGGCAAGACAATGTTGAAGTGAACAGGGAAATTTATAAGAAATTGGTGCGACAGAATAGTATTCATTCATCTTTAGAGAATCTAGCCCCAAAGACATTGTCAAAAGAAAAAAAGGAACCAGTTTTGCAACATTTTCACCCTATAATGAGTGGTCCTATTCATCCTAAACTATCCCATTTAGAGACAATCCCATCGCTTCCAGAAACTAGTTTCGATCGTGAGTTTAGTATAGATTCGCAATCCGAGCTCGATTCAACGCAATCGCTTTGTGAGAACCTCGTGCCGAAAATTGAGTTGACTAACGTAGGGAATAGTGTGGTTTGTGATAATACGCATGCAGTGTGCGGTGGGAATTTCCCCAGGAACAAAGGGACGGAGAAAGGATCACCGCGGCACAGTCGACAGGAAAATGGCCCGAGTTCTGCGGGAAATAATGTGAACACACCTCCTGTTGGTTTTTTTAGAAGATCGTCGGATTCAGATGCGAGTCTAACACACAAAGGTACGTTTTGCAATTTCGATATCATTTACACCGCTTATTATCATCGTACACAAAAAAAAAACAAGTAAGCTGCTAGAAAATACCGTTTAGTTAATATCTTTACTTTGCCCATTAGAAATCAAATGAATTAAACAAATGGCTTACTATCGCGTTTATTTTGATTTTACATTTTTTTATTATTTCGACGTACGGAGAGTCTCTCCGTGACCACGATGGCTGCAAAGCTCTCGAAACGTCGTAATAATAAAAAAAATATAAAATCAAAACTAAAATAAACGCGATAGTAAGCCGCATAAAATTTGTTTAATTCATTAATCAATGTTCGCGCAAAATCTAAGAAAAGAAATAAAATTGATAAAAAAATAATTAAACATTGTACTTGTTTCTAATTACGTTAGAGTATATATATAAGTAAATATTGTAGTAGGGTTTTATTTTAAATTAAATATGTATGTGTAATCAATTATGTACTTAGAAGTATGTATTATGAATTGGCGCTGTCATCTGTCTGTCAGTGCACAATTTATTTCTTTATTTACTTTTATATGACATAACGTGGGTTAAAAGATCTTAACAGGAATAAAGTATTGAATTGAGATTGAATTGCTAGTGAATGTTTTTTTTTCTAAATCGTGATTATAGCATCCCGCCTGATGTTACGCTGATGTGCGGTCCATGAATGGAGGTGACTGCTTCTACAGTTGATTAAATGTAGAAGCAGTTACATAAAGATTTAGCAGTTGTCCGGTCAAGTGCCTATCCATGTGAGGAAGAGCTTCTCAAGATTGCCTGCTGCAGGCTGCTGTTTGCAACCATGCACTTTCATGCAGGTTACCTGTTCTTTGGTGCTGCAGCTAGCTACGCAGGAACTGGAAAGCTACCCATGGTCCCAGTCTAATTGGCTGAGAGGAGAGGATGATTCTCTCCTGTCTAGTTTATCCGCCGCATGATTTTTATTTGAACATATATTTTTAGGTAGTTATCCAATTGGTGGTGCAGTATTAAAATCATCGATGCATCCAAATAACATTGACATGTTGGAGTATCCATTTCTGACATTGTCTGAATATCCAATTGGATTTGTTAAACATATTGGTAAGTTCAACAATTAATTTACTATACACTGATGAAAGGATTGTTCCTTTCGTGAACAATTTATTCATTTTACTTTTAAGTGAGGTATGTAGAGAGTTATTCAAGGTTTCGTTGGGAAAATCTAAAAGCTACTAATTAAGGTATAATTTAGATTATAGCAAACGTTTCTGACAGTACCAAATTTACATTTTTTTATTATGACTCGATATCAAACCTCGACCTGCCTGATGGTAATCATGATGGAGGTTAAATAGTGCCGACGACTAAAAACCATCTCAGTGCACGGCTGCCACAGTCACCGTCACTATGCCGGCAAAAGGTGCTTTTTTACGCATGGCTTGAAGGATCCAAGGTTATAGGTTGGCAAAGCATTCGCTTCCGATTTTCAGACGTAGGCACTCTTGTTCTTATTTACCTCAAAAAAGTCGAGGTCAGATGTCTATTCACAACAGTTTTTTTTTATATTATTTTTTCAGCCGGCAGCGTGTTTGCTCGTTCGGTGAAATTAATAGATGGTGACGCGGACGTGACAACCCGGACAGCCTGGTGGACTGAATTGAGAACGGAACTAAGGTCACACGCGAGAGCATTGAAGTGCAATTCAGTTATATCATATTCTGAAGGTGTTTCTATATGGTGAGTAATTTAAAACATAATTTCAGTAACCGATGGGGAAGAAAGGTGGACCGGAAGATGCAGCGTAGGTAGGCCTCCCACTGACGACATAGTGAAAGTCACAAATAACCGGTGGATGCAACTGGCATCTTGTCGTTCGTAATGGCGTACTAAGGGGGAGGCCTATGTTTAGCAGTGGACGTCTTCACCTCGTGGAAGGCCTACCTGCACTGTGGCTGCCAGTTTGTGGTCTAAACTCTAGAACCTTGCTTCCCTTATCATGGCATTACCATTGCTTAAAAAAGAAAAACTAGCTGTTAACGCAAAACAACCATTTTAACCGTTTGGTTGAAATCGTCAACCGCTTTCGCATCTATAGTAGTACCACCACTTACAAGTATACAGACCTTGAAGTGACTTTCGGGATCAATCTAAAGAGTGGTAGGCAGTGGTACCTAGTCTGCCGATCCGGGGTAGTACCACCACTTACAAGTATACAGACCGTGAAGTGATTATTTAGTCACGTTTCGGGATCAGCTTGTAAGTTGCCGGTTCCATCTAGGCTGGCATAGTGGATTTGATTGCTACTCACAGTCATTGTAGTAGCAGTGACATTCATTCATGGACCACACTTTGGCTTAACATCAAGCGGGGTGCTGTCATATGCCGAGTCACAAAAAAAAAACTTGTAAGTTGACGTTTTCACATTTGAATGTGGCTGCTACTAACAGTTATTTACCTGTAGTAACAGTAATCTTCGTTTATGGACCGCACTCTAGCACAACATCAGGCGGAGTGCTGTCATATGTCAAGTCACAATAAAAACATCTCTGCGGAATTGCAGGCGCTCCAGAGTTTTTGTTACCCTACTAGTAGCATCTCATATAATTCGAACAGTTGCAATGAATCAAAAGCATCGAGTGTTTGCCGAAGTCTTTACATATTTATTAATGTATTCATTTGCATTGCAGCGAGGATGTGTGCATATTATCCGTGTCTGGTACGGCAGCCATTATTAATTTGGAATGCGATTTCTCAGCTGAACAAAATGACGGTATAGATTTATTTTTAAATTGTAACTCAACATATGACAGCACCCCGCCTGATGTTACGCTGTAGTGCGGTCCATACCTAGAGGTATTTGCTACTTACAGTCAATTGACTGTGAGTAGCAATCACATCCACTATGCCTGCGTAGTTGAAACCGGCAACTTACAAGCCGATGAACGCGACTAAATCTCTTCATGGTCTGTATACTTGTAAGTGGTGGTACTACCCTGAACTGCCGACTGGGCACCACTGCCTACCACTCTTTGATAACTAGACCAGCAAATATTCGCCTCTTTTTTTAACAAATGTTTGTAATATTTAATATTACAAATAAAAGCTATATTATCTCCGACCGGAAAACAGAGACCGGGACGCGTAACAAACCTATCGCCAACCATAAATAGTTAAAATCGTTTTGTATGTTTCAGGTACAAAGTCGTGCTCGCTGACTCACTTGAATGCGAATGTACCACAATATAATTCGAGCGTGTGTGGTATTTGTGGTAACAATTATGTGTGCAACGTATTGTTTGCCACGTGCAATTTGCCACAATTTCTGGATGCCCATTCGGTTGCCAACACTATTACAGCTGCAGGTCAGAATAAAAAGCATATCTATCATAGGCTAGAAGAGATCCAAGAGTGCCGACGACTGAAAATATCGCTTCAGTTCACGGTTGCTCCAGTCGCCGTCACTATGCCGGCCAAAAGTGCTTCTCACGCTTCGCTTGAAGAATCCAAGGATGGTGAGAACACATAGGCTGGTAAAGTATTCCTCTTGTCGATTGTTCTACAAAGAAACGACGCATCGAACCTTTTAGTTCGACTACCGATTCGACAACAGATTGCGGATGCTTTCCCCGACCGGTGCAGGTCGATATTTATTACATTATATCATGTATAGATAAAGTAATATAACTATACATTTATTTTTTATTATATATATACATATATATGTCATCTCATAATTGTGAAAACCGTTTGTTTATAATCTATCTCGCGAGTTGTAAACTGTCGATAAATTGTGAACTGTAGGTACCATACTGTTTACAATATAACGTATTAATTTTCGATAGTTTACAACATATCCATATATAGATATATGGTTAACATATATCTATATATGATAGAATAAAGTATAAGTAAATTAATACGTTATATTGTAAGCAGTATTTTTTTTAATTGTGACTCGACATATGACTGCACCCCGCTTAATGTTAAGCCGAAGTGCGGTCCATGAATGAATGTCACTGCTACTACAATTCAGTAACTGTGAGTAGCAATCACATCCACTATGCCGGCCTGGATGGAACGGCAACTTACAAGCTGATCCCGAAACGTGATCAACTTGTAAGTGGTGGTACTACCCCGGATCGGCAGACTGGGTACCACTGCCTACCACTCTTTGATAACCAGACCCGAAAAAAATATCCATTTCTTTTTTTTTATTAACAAAGATTTGAATTAATAATATTATTAATAATATTAATATTATTATACTATTTAATATTATTAAATATTACAAAGAAAAGCTATGAAACAAAAATTTGCTCCGACCGGGAATCGAACTCGGGACTTTATTCGCAACAAACCAATCGCTAAACCGTTCCTCCACGCCTGTCGCATGATATAATAATGCTGAGTATTTCTTTCAGCATCTCGTGCGCGCAGAAATCCCCAAGGCGAAGCTGGTGCTCGGGATCTGTCGGACCAACTACCATTTCTAGAATATGAACTACATAAGCTCTTGCTTGCTAAATTAAGAATGCAGGTATGTCGATAATAAAGTGATTATATATTTTTTTTATTTTTTTTTTCTTATTGTGACTCAATAAGATTTTTTTTTTTATTGTGCCGGTTCCACCTAGGCCGGCAGATATTTAACTGTATTAGTAGTAGTAACCTCCATTCATGAACCGCACTCCAGCTTAACATCAGGCGAAGCATCCTCGCGTTGCCAAGGAACTTCTGTCTTGCTTCGCATCCTACGACTATCTTATTCTTATTTTCATTGTTTATCATCATCAGCCAGAAAGCGTCCACTGCTGAACATAGGCCTCCCCTTAGAACGCCATACAGAACGACAAGCCACTTTCATCCACCGGTTCTTTGTGACACACTATGCCGTTAGTCCACAATCAATCGATCAAATTGTCACGCCTCTTTCCCACGGAGATAGGCAGAGACAACGGAGCGCCACTTGCCACGATCCTGATACAACTCCCTCACTTCCTTTACATTCACAATTCTCCTTATACAGGCTCTACGGTTAAAAATTATTTTAATTGTTGCAGGGTGCAAATTCTATATTCAATCTCCATACTCAAGTAACGATTGGTGAGAGATTTGTGACCGCATTAGCGTCAGGGACAGCTGTCAAGTTATTGGCTTTGCCATCACCAACAGCGCCACAAATCAAGGTACATACTTATTATTACGACTCAATTCCTACAGCGACATGCAGATTTCCTTTTTGACGGCGACTGAGGCAGCCGTAAACTAACTCGTTTTTTTCAGTCGTCGTCACTCTTGGACCTCCTCTTTTTTATCATCAGGCGGGTCGAGGTCAGATGTCGTGTCACAATAAAAAAAAGATAGAATAGAGCCTCACATCCACAATTCTCTTCATTCTATCTTACAATGATGTGAAAGAAATTACCGGCCATTTCTTTTTATATGACTCGACATATGACAGCACCTCGCCTGATGTTAATGTAGAGTGCGGTCCATTAATAGGAGACGACTGCTACTACAGTTTAATAACTGAAAGTAGCATTCAGTCCACTATGATCCTTCTGTACACTTTGAAATGGCGATACTATCCTGGAAGCAACTGGTATGCCTACTACTCTTATTTATAAGGCGACCATGATGTAGTGGAAGTAAAAAGGTCACGCAGACTGAGGGTTATCAGTTCGAAAACCACTACAACTTTATTTTTGATATGATATACACTTTGGTCAATCTGTTTTTATGATACAAGAAGCACTTTTAGTAGCTTAGTATAGAAATGTAAAGGACATCATTCATTTTATATGGGGGACTTGGGCTTAATTGTATTAACAGTTGCATATACATATTAAAAAAGTTTGATGTACGAAAATTACAATGTGTGGAATATATCCTTTATAATGCCTAGTTTAGGTGTGCAAAATGATCAAACTATAATTAACATAGTTCAAAGCAAAACTGTTAATATGGCGTGTCTTTGTGATTGAAAGACGATACAAAATCCATATCTTATTTTCCAAATAACTCAATTGAACAACAAATAAAAGCAAAATTGTTATTAGTTTTATCAATACAAGTATCTTAACTACAATTAGTATATTTTTCATCATTGGACATTACAAACATAGTACATAAAAGCCCAAAATGAATGATTTAAAAAAAAATAATGTTTTTTAGGCCACAGAGGGAGATAAAGCAGCGGCCGAACTGCAGAAGTGTTTATCGGAAACCTTTGTAATAAACAAAGCTTCAAGCGGATACGATACCGGTAGGTTTTTTTTAGTTGACAATGCCTCTTTACAGCAGCTACTAATCAATCAAATTGTCACGCCTTTTTCCTACAGAAAAAAAGGCGTAGTCGTCGTTTTTATTTATTTATTGTGACATGACATCTGACCTCGACTAGCCTGATGATAAGCAAGAGGAGGACCAAGAGTGACCACGACTGGAATAACCGAGTCAGTTCCCGGCTGCCCCAGCCGCCGCCATTATGCCGGCCTAAGGTGCTTCTTCGAGCATCGCTTGAAGGATCCAAGGTCACAGGATGGAGAGAACACATGGGCTGGCAAAGCATTCCACTTGTCAATATGCCGTAAATATACTATTTGTACAAAATAATAATTACGCAAATAGATTAAACTAAAGGATTGCTCCGATTGTTTTGGCACATGGAAAGGATGAGTGAAAATAGAGTGATGAAAGGAATTTATAAAACTGATGTAAATGGATGCGTTTAACAAGGCGACCCTATCGTGTATTCCAACCAAATCGGAGACACCCTTAAGAAAGCTGGGTGGTCTAGTGCCAGTAACCGTGTATGAAGAGAATTGTGGATGTGAGGGAAGCGAGGGAGTTGTGTCAGGATCGTGGCAGGTAGCGCTTTTGATTGATTGATAAAACTACAGCATTCGCCGTGACTGATTTATTGCTTGATTTAAATTTTATTATTTTACCATGCCAGATCCAAGTGAACCGAAAGTGAATGGTTTCTCTCCAACCAAAAGTACAGTAGAAAGCACACCACTAGACCTATGCTCAGATAAAGACGCATGCGTTCTGGAAATTGATGAAACAGAAGATGTAAGTTATAAACATTTTATGTATCAATTTAAACCACACCTTAATTCACCTATCTACTATCTACAATTATAGCTTGTCTAACTAAAAATGACGCGCCCCTCCAAAACATAATACAGTTAAATGTATGAATACAAATATTACTAACTATACTACTATTCTTTAGTAACGTGCTCCTCCTTCTGTGTCTAACTAGCAACTGAATAACCAATTACAATTGCATCGGTGTGTTGCATTCATATTTTATATTCGCACGTGTGCTTAAATGCAGTGGAGGGGCGCGTCATTTCGGCTTAGACAGACTCTACCCATCAAGATTGAATTTTTTAAAAACTTGCATTAAAAAATCACCTCTAGCTGAAACTGTGACGATGTAAGGTTAAATAATTTCAACGTTATTACGTGTAGTTATTTCATGGTCTGTTTTTTTTATTAACTTTTGCCGATCCGGGATAGTATCACCACTTACAGACCGTGAAGAAATGTAGCTTGTTCCATCAAGTTGCCGGTTCCAACTATGCCGGCATAATGGATGTGACTTCTACTTACACTTATTGAATTGTAATAGCAGTGACATCTACTCATGGACCGAACTCTAACTTAGACCAGGCGGGGTGCTGTCATATGTCGTCACAAAAAAAAACATTCCTACTGGCCAGTAAATAAATGTACCCTACAACTTACTTACGGTACGGAAGAGAGACAGAGAGAGAGAAGAGGGAAATACTAAATGACCTATATTTATTTTAGGTGGAAACAGCAAAAGCTTTATGTATAAGACGACGACCACTCCCGATACTTAATTCAAATTCTGATATTAAGCCAAAACTGGACGCGAACCCACATGCCTTCATTCAGGTAAGGTAAACTTAAATATTATAACTGACATATTAACTGAGTTGCTGCGCGATAGAATTCGGAACGAGGATATTCGCCAAAGAACCGGAGGTACAGACATAGCTCGAAGGATTTGCGAGCTGGAGTGGCAATGGGCTAGCCACATCGCTAGAAGAACCGACAACCGATGGGGAAGAAAGGTTAGAAGACGCAACGTAGGTAGGCCTCCCACTAGGTGGACTGACGACATGGTGAAAGTCACGAATAACCGGTAAATGCAACGCTCATCTTGTCGTTCGAAATGGCGTTCTAAGGGGGAGGCCTATGTTCAGCAGTAGACGCGTTCTGGCTGATGATGATGGTGATGATTAACTGAGTCGGTTTTTCAGTCGCCCATGCTTTTTTATTTATCCTTACTTATCATCAGGCAAGTCGAGGTGAGATGACAAGACACAATAACTAAATTATCATAGTATACAGACCGTGAAGTGATTTTGGTCACGTTTCGGGATCAGCTTGTAAGTTGCCGGTTCCATCTAGGCCGGCATAGAAGATGTGATTGCTACTCACAGTTATTGAATTGTAGTAGCAGTGACATTCATTTATGGACCACACTTCGGCTTAACATCAAGCGGCTGCTGTCATATGTCGAGTCACAATAAAAAAAATAAAGACCGATTATGATGCGTTTTTTTTTTGATTAAAAGCTTAGAGCTACATTTTGTGTAGATCTGTTTTCCTGTTTCAAGGTCATCAGATCTTTTTATAAGGGATAAGGCTGGTGATATGACTAAAGTTGTATCAAGTGTTCAACAACTTATTTTTTTTTTAATTTTGATTTTATAAAGTGTTTTGTTTTTTGTAGGTATGGCGTGGTAAATACATGACCGGCACCACAATGGCGGAGAAGAGTGTGAGCCGTGTACTTGATGGTGTCTATTTCAAGTTGAGGACAATGAGACCCTGCGCTCTCTCACCTATTAGATTTCAATTGGACTACGCTGAGGTAATTAGAGGCACTGTAAGATGCGGTCATTGGGTAGATGGGTGACCGCTAGTTGAAAATAAATGCCGCCAAAGGACATCATTTGTATGGGTACTTGGTCTTAATTGTATTAACAGTTGCATATACATTTTAAAATAGTTCAATGTACGAAGATTACAATGTATATACAATGCATATCCTTTATTTTGCATAGTTTTAAGTCCCAAGTTGGATTCCCGGTCGAAGCCAAGATTTGTTTCATAGCTTTTACTGGCAATATTTAATAGTAGGTAAATTTAATTAAATATTGCAAATGTTTTTAATAAAAAAAATGCGGATGTTTCTCCGGGTCTGGTTGTCAAAGAGTGGTAGGCAGTGCTCAGTCTGCCGATCTGGGGTTACCTCTTACAAACCGTGAAGTTACTTAGTCACGTTTCGGGATCAGTTTGTAAGTTGCCGGTTCCAACCAGGCCGGTATAGTAGATGAGATTGCTACTTAGTTATTAAATTGTAGTAGCAGTGACATCCATTCATGGACCATACTCCAGCTTAACACCAAGCGGGGTGCTGTCATATGTCGAGTCACAATAAAAAAAAGTAGATTTAGAGTGAGGTAATGTTTTTTTTATATCTTTTTTAAATTCCAGGAAGACATCCAATTACTCATAACAGGCGCTGCCATACCACTGTTAGAGCCATACGGGGGCCCTGAGAATGGCACCAGAATTAAAAAGGCATCATCACTATCGCAGAGTATTGCCAAGAATATGGGTGAGTTCCGGAATAATGTCAGCTACAGTCAATATAGCTTGGAGACGTTTTTGCATTTGTAGTAGTATGTGTAGTACACACGCCTAAGAGCGCGTTTCTATTATATCATGGCGGTAGATAAAGATGTTACGATCTCCTATCATTATGTTTCCTCCATAGATCTCTATATTCTATAACCTTGGATCCTTTAAGCGATGCGTAAAGAAGCATCTTTGGCTGGCATAGTGACGGCGAATGAGGTAACCGTCGTCGGCACTCTTGGATCTTTATCCATGCTGACCATAAGGCATGTCGAGGTCAGATGTTATTTGACCTTTTAAAAAATAAATGCTTTGTCACAGGTCGCATAAACAAGCAACACATTATAAAGCACATAGATAACGATGACATAATATTTGACTTCGAAGATGACAGACTACTGCCACATATTCCTGACAAACAACCACACCCGTCGGAGTTGAAGCAGAAATATGTGAAGATTGTAAGTTGATTTAATATTGCCTTTTAAATGATTTCATGACCCAAATTCTAAAGACTGGTGAATCAGCAGTTTGGTGCTTTGGGTGCGTAGTTTCTTTGCAGAACAATCGACAAGTGGAATGCTTACATCCTTGGATCCTTCAAGCTATGTAGTATTTACAGATTTTAATGAGCATGAAATCAAACAAAATTGTCACGGAGATAGGCAGAGACACTGGAACACCACTACCCACAATCCTGACAAAGTTTTTGCTTCCATTACATTCATAATTCTCCTCATACAAGCTCTACGGTTATAAGCGCTAGGCAAGATTTCTGGGTTCTGGGTCTGCTTCATATGTATTTATCATACAATATTTATTATATTATTTGTTTATTTACTTTACACTTGGCTTGACATGTGAGCACCCCGCCTGATGTTCAGCTGGAGTGCGGGTCATGAATGGAGATGACTGCTACTACAGTTAAATAACATACATAGACTATGCCAGCCTAATTAAAATTGCTAACTTTCAAAGTGATCGCTAAGTCACTTCACGGCACGTATGTCGAGCCAAAATAAGAAATAAAATAAAAAAACCTTTTTTTGGACAGCGTCCTCCATCAATAGCGCTAACCCCCCTGCCATATATTCACGGCGCAACAAGACAAACATGGATATGTGCCTTAAGACTGCTTTTTGTTAGAGAAACGACATCTGTCAAAGAATTGGGCGGTTTAAATGGATTTCTACATTCAACTATGAGCGAGGTATTTCAATTTATATCAATCAATCAATCAAATTGTCACGCCTTTTTCCCACAGGGATAGGCAGAGGATGGAGCGCCACTTACCATGATCCTTACATAGCTCCCTTGCTTCCTTCACATTCACAATTCTCTTCATACAGGCTCTGTGGTTATGGGCACTAGGCAACCTAGCTTTCTTAAGGGTGTCTCTGATTTGGTCGGAAAACACTCTCCTGGGCCTGCCTTGTTTAACGCATCCATCCACATAGATTTATAAATTCCTTTCGTCAATCTACTTTCACTTATCCTTTCCATGTTTATTTATTGATTTAACTTTATTAAGGAAACATACAATTATTCCATGCACAAAATATAACATAAAAGTAGAACACAAATCAGCAAGGTTTTCAAATAATAAAAGTTCATACAAAGAGATAGCAATTTATTACAAAAAAAAAGGAATTAAATACTATTATCAACATCATCAGCCAGAAGGCGTCCACTGTTAAACATAGGCCTCCCCCTTACAACGCCATTCCGAACGACAAGATGCCAGTTGCCTCCACCGGTTATTTGTAATTTTCACTATAATCGGCAGCAAAACTAAAAAGTTCGGTGCGTCGTTTCTTTGTAGAACAATCGACAAGTGACCTTTACCAGCCCATGTGTTCTCTACAATCCTTCAAACGATGCGTAACGAAGCACCTTTGACCAGCATAGTGGCTGCGATTGGGAAAGCCGTGAACGGTTTTATCAGTCGTCAGCACTCTTGAATCTTCTCTTGCTTGCTCACCCGCCTGAGCAAGCAAGCAAGAGAAAAAAAAATTATAATCAAATTAAAACGTTACTACGCCTTCAATTCCCGCAGACAACGTGTCGCCACTTTTCACAATCCAGAAGTAACTCTTTCTTGCTTCACATCCACGTAACAGGAATAGTAACGGCGACTGGGGCAACCAAAAACTGAGTTTTTCAGTCATCGACGCTCAATAACTTCCTTTTGCTTATCATCAGGCTATTAGGTTATGGTCAGAACGGATTTCCTATCTTCAAGTTTTGTATTTTATTGCCGTGGGCTTTTCGTAGTAAAATGGTCACGATAACCAAGAACTCCCCGGTTCAAACCACTTGTCGGTTTCCAATGTATCTTTGATATATGTACTTTGGTCGTCCTGTTTCTATGATACAAATAAAAGATTTTCCTCAATTATATTTTTGTTTGTAGGTATTAGCGATAGTTCGCGCGTACACATTCGCATTGGGTGGTAATACGTTGACGTCATTTTTTATTACACAACTTATGATTGAGAACAATGCGCACAAAAATCAGGTAATAATTAATCAATCAATCAATCAAATTGTCACGTCTTTCTCCCATAGGGATAGGCAGAGACAATGGGGCGCCACTAGCCACGATCCTGACACAACTCCCCCGCTTCCTTCACATTCACAATTCTCTTCATACAAGCTCTATGGTTATAGGCACTATAGCAACCTAGCTTTCCTGAGGATGTCTCCGATTTGGTCGGCGAACACACTCACGAGGTGAATTTAGTTGTTCAATATTTATCGTTCAACAAAAAGTTGACTGAATATAAAAATTTAAAGCGAATATTAAGTGTAGCGTTTTTACGGTTTAATAATAATCGACTCAATATTACACGTGTCATTACACTATCTGTCTATTTTAGCATTTTTCTCGTGGATGCGGAAGCCATAATTTACATTTTATTTACATTTATTTTACAAACAAACAAAACACTGGTGACCGGAGGAATACAATACATAATCAATCGCGTTGATTAACTGACTCATTGGACTGATTATTGAATGCGAGTTGAACGAACAAGTTCAGACGAGTCGATTTGCTTTCAGCTATTAATTGAATCAATAAAAGTTTAAAGGTTAACTTTTGTTGAATATTTATTGCTTCAACTTGATTGAAAGTCGGTTCAGAGGGTTCAAATCGCAAACGATTACGTAGTTGATCAACTAAATTTGCCTCGTGTGAACGCCGTGTAAGCTATTTGTGAATTGAATCTGCTACCGATTATGGTAACTAAGAGAGATAACTCTCGCAACCTGTATTTTAAAAGCAAAAAATTACAAATAATAATCTTTTTTTCAGGGGCAATGTATATTTTCAGTGGGCGGGGATGTTATACACGTCTCACATTAACACATCGTATTTTTGTTGTTGAAAATTTGTGGTTAAAGCACCATCTTCCACCATGAAGATAACTTCAAGGGGGCCGTTCAAGTAACCTACATTTCGATCACAAGTCCGGAACGCTGCCTTCATTCTCCCGCCTGCCACGCGATGGACCCGGCACCCGCACGGAGAATCCATGGATGCTAAGAAATTGTTTCATAAGCAGAATTATTACAATTATCAATCCCCCTTGTCGGCAAAATTAATTAAAGCTCTTACCGATGCTTACGTAAGCAAAGACGAGGGTCTTTACAGTGGGGGGTTTCTATAGTGCTTACATAATACTTGAATGGCCCCAGGGTTAATATAGCTTACACGGCAAAGCAAAGACAGGGGGTCTTTATAGTGGGAGGGGGGCCTTCTATAGTGCTTACGTAATACTTGAATGGCCCCAGGGTTAATATAGCTTACACGGCGAAGCAAAGACAGGGGGTCTTTATAGTGGGAGGGGGCCTTCTATAGTGCTTACGTAATACTTGAATGGCCCCAGGGTTAATATAGCTTACACGGCAAAGCAAAGACAGGGGGTCTTTATAGTGGGAGGGGGCCTTCTATAGTGCTTACGTAATACTTGAATGGCCCCAGGGTTAATATAGCTTACACGGCAAAGCAAAGACAGGGGGTCTTTATAGTGGGAGGGGGCCTTCTATAGTGCTTACGTAATACTTGAATGGCCCCAGGGTTAATGTAGCTTACACGGCAAATTAAGGACGGGGGGTCTTTATAGTGGGAGGGGGGCCTTCTATAGTGCTTACGTAATACTTGAATGGCCCCAGGGTTAATATAGCTTACACGGCAAATTAAGGACGGGGGTCTTTATAGTGGGAGGGGGGCCTCTATAGTGCTTACGTAATACTTGAATGGCCCCAGGGTTAATATAGCTTACACAGCAAATTAAGGACGGGGGGTCTTTATAGTGGGAGGGGGGCCTTCTATAGTGCTTACGTAATACTTGAATGGCCCCAGGGTTAATATAGTAGCTTTTGTTATCCAACTATGTAACCCGTTAGTGAATACAGGAGAATGGAGTGGTAAAATAAATAGTTATCTAAGAGTAGTAAGAAGTTAAGGTGCCCAGTATTTAGCTCCGGGATAGTACAAGTGTACAGCTTTTACGTTGCTGGTTCCAACTAGGCCGACATAGTGGATGCGACTGCTACTTACTGTAGTAGCAGTTGCGTTCCACAATTTTTATGGATATTTTTTACTCATATATATAATTTTGGGCTGTTTTAGTGTTTATAATATTAAGAAAATTTAGAAAAATGTATATAAATTAATCATTTTATATAGCATAAATCTCCAGACCGTAGGCTGGTGATGGGACCCGTACGCCATATTGTGCGAATCAAAAAGCTTCCTCTATGCGTCCCACAATTTTAGTGGATATTTTTTTACTCATCTATATAATTTGGGGTTGTTTTAGTGTTTACAATATTAATAGTAGGGGAGCCCAAGAGGCTAATCGGGGATTTACTCGAGCGTCGTAGGGACCTATTAAATATTAAAGTTTAGGTGATAAAAAAAATTAAATGTTATGTGGGTTTTTGGTTTTAGCGGTGGGGGAAGGGTGTACGGATTTTCAAAAATGTAAAAAAAAAACAATAAAAAAAATATACTCGAGCGCGTCAGATTTTGATATTGTATATACTCCACGTGTCCATAATACTGTAGGTATGTTAATCTGACGGTTTGCATGGTGGGGGTGGCAGTACGGAAAGGTAGAAAAACAAAAAAAAAAAATTTGCTCGAGCGCGTCAGACATTCAGAGGGGATGTTAAATAAGCCCCACAGAAGCTCCCATTCAAAAGACTGACCATTCCGACATGACGCAAGTTCGTGGCGGAGTTTTGAAAATGTAAAAAAAAATCGTTAATTTGAAATACTCGAGCGCGTCAGTCTTTCATACAGTAGGTTCAGTAAGATGACCCAATTGTACTGACCCTTAATCTGACAATTATCTGGAGGGATTTCATTAAGCTGACAATTTGAAAAAAAACGAGGTAATTTTTTTAAGGTAATTGTTACACACTCACTATAGCACACTAATCGCGGTATAGTTTAGACTATTTCTCTCTCTTTCACTCACAATCACTGCCCACTTTTACTAATAAGTAATAATATCTCAAAAACTGTGTGGAATATGAGCTATATTATTGTAAAGTTTCAATAAAATCCATTTAGTAGTTTTGCGTGAAAGAGTAACAAACATCCATCCATCCATTCATACAATACATACTATAAACTTTACTTTACTTACGAAAAAGTATATATAATTTATGGTTATTAAGATCTTATTAAGATAAGATCTTAAAATCTTCTTTCTTGTACAGTTTATACTTTTTTACATTGTACATTAGGTCAAAATGTTCATAGGCGTTCCATAAAATATATGTTCTATGTAATTTACTGTTTAATTTCACTGAAACAGGGTTGGCACATTATTGAAATAAATATTTTATAAGAGACCATTTAACACCTTTAAGGGGGATCGGCTTTAGGAGGTGTTTTGTAACACCCTGTATATGAAGACTGTGCGAGAGAGTAATAGATTAAGAAGAAGTGAAAGGGAACGAGAGACGCGAAGTGGGGAATACATGCTCTACTGCAACTGCTCGCACAAAACTTTATCAACGATTTTTGCTACTTCGGCTTGTTGAAATTGACAGATTATAGTTTTTTAGTATATCTTAGTCATTTTTCTTCAAAATAAAATTAAATTCGACCGCGCTCGAGAATGTCCAGGTGACGATTTTTTTTACAAGTTTGTGACCTTCCCATTCTCTTCCGTCATACTCAATCCGTCAGATTAAGAAAATGTGCACTTATTAGTATGTAATTAACTCACCTTAGCTTAATCTGACGCGCTCGAGTATATTCAAAGATCGATTTTTTTTACAATTCTGACCAGCTGCCATACACGTACCCCCCTGTATTAAGGGCTAATATTTGGTAGATATACTCTACAGGGTACAAGGTATCTCCCATAATTTAATCTGTCACGCTGGAGTAAATCCAGAAATCCCCGCTTGGGCTCCCCTACTATAAGGAAATTTAGAAAATTGTATATAAATATTATATCAAATATTAAGATATGTTTTATAGTCTGATAGAATTGGCATATTCGAAAACTTTATTAATGACCTGTTTTATTTTTTTTTCTAAATAATAACGTCACAATTAGCATGTACGGCGCGGATGTGTTGTCAGAAATTGACAAAAATCGTAAAAAAAAAAGTTTTTTTGAGTTTTCACAAATAAAACTCCATCTGATGGAAAAAGTGCATTAAAAAAAGTATGAATAATGCATATTAAAATCTCGAACCGGTCTAGTAGTTTTTGAGTAAATTGTAAAATAACGCATTTTTTGACGATTTTATTTTTCGAAAGTTCATTGCTTGCATTTTCGTTTTATAGGTCCTCACATGCACATACAATGTCAATTAGATCGACCGTAAACTTTTATAAAAAGCTCATTATGTAAAAAACAGCCATCAAAGTAATTTTTGAAACGCGCTTTTATTCGTTACTATATATTTCTTGACACTTTTTAATTTTTGACCGATTTCCTGTCACAGCAAATTGACAGATATACCGAAATTGTTATGCTGTTTGTGACGTTTTATCTAACAAAATAAAGTTTAAAACCCAAGTTATCAATTATGTTTATTTTTGGCTTTGACGACAGGCGTGAACGAACGGTTAGCGATTGTTTTGTTCCGGCCTACCTACAGTCCTGGGTTCGATTCCCGGTCGAACCGTTATTTGTAATATTAAATAATTATATTAAATATTGCAAATATTTGTTAATAAAAAAGAGATGGATGTTTGCTTCGGGTCTCGTTATCAAAAAGTGGTAGGCAGTGGTAAATAGTCTGCCGATCCAGGGAAGTCCCACCGCTTACAAGTATACAGACCGAGAAGTGATTTGGTCGCGTTTCGGGGTCAGCTTGTAAGTTGCCGGTTCCAACTAGGCCAACATAGTGGATGTGATTGCTACTCAGTTATTGAATTGTAGTAGTAGTGGCATCCATTCGTGGACCACACTCCAGCTTAACATTTTATTTTTTATTGCTGCCAACAATAAAAATTGCCAAATCAGATATCAGACTATTATGTTATTTATTGTTTAAGACAAACTTTACTGCCATTAAAATAAATCCTCAAAACGCTTTAAGTACATACTCATTAAAATCAACCAAAGATATTTTGTGAATTAAATTTAAAAAACTAATGTTATAATGAAGACTTGCGCGTCAAATGAGTGTTTTTATAAATTCTGTCAATTGCTAGTGACACATAAAACGACTGCCAAACATACGATACATTTATTTTTTAACCTTAGCCACATTAGCGGCTAAGGTGGATTTGAGTCGTTACGCGGAAGTCCCGGGTTTAATTTCTGGTCGGAGCAAATATTTGTTTCATAGCTTTTACTTGTAATATTTAATAATTTGATTAAATATTAAAAATGTTTGTTAATTTGGAGTATGTTCTCCGACCAAATCAGAGACATCTTTAAGAAAGCTGAGTTGCCTAGTGCCAATAACCTTAGAGCTTGTATGAAGAGGATTGTGCGTGTGAATGAAGCGAGGGAGTTGTGTCAGGGCCGTGGCAGGTGGCGCTCCATTGTCTCTGCCTATGTCTGTGGGAAAAAGGCGTAACAATTTGATTTATAATAAAAAAAAGGCAGATATTTGCTCCGGTTATCAAAGAGTGGTAGGCAGTGGTGCCCAGTCTGCCGATTCGGGATAGTACCACCACTTACAAGTATACAGACCGTAAAATGGCTTAGTTGTGTTTTGGGATCAGCTTGTAAGTTGCCAGTTCAAACTAGGCAGTGAACTGTAAGTAGCAGTTACCTGCAGCACCGCAATAACGGAGCAGCTTAACATCAGGCAGCGTGCTGTCAAATTTATGTCGAGTCACAAAAAAATGCAACGTAAACCCAGTAGTTGAAAGACTTGTTTAATGAAAATATAGTATAGTTTAGATAAATTTCGACGCCGGATAACTTAACTTAGTGGCCAGAATCGGTAAGTGACAGACACCGAGTTCGATCCACGGTCGAAGTTGACCAATGTGTACGCGTAAAAATATTTTCTGTCCACTTTTATCACATATTTATTTTCTCGTAAGAATGGTGCTTTTTGTATACCTACTTAATACTATTTTAAGATTAATAATTAAATATTAAAAAATAATTATTTTGTTTCATTTACCCTGTAGATCATTAAAGCAAACCAAAACTTAAAAACACAAATATTTTATTATGAATGGGATAGGCGAATGGTTAGCACACTAGTCCGTTTTGCTTGGGTTCGATTCCCGGTCGGAGCATAGATTTTATACAAAGGTTTTATTTGTAAATTTGCTAATCAGATAAAATAGTACTAATTTTTTTAAAGAGGCGAAGATTTGGTGATATCGTTGCTAGTGGCGCTTTATTGTCTCTGCCTATCCCTGTGGGAAAAAGACGTGACAATTTGATTGATTGATTGAGATTAAAAATGGTAGTTGCGTTGGAGGCAATTTAATAGATAAAGACCTATTATTCAGTCCCGTAAATATTTACAAATTAGTTTTAAATCTTTTCGTATACTTGATAACTTTTAGAGCCTTGTAAATTTGTATTTATTGCTATCTTGGAGCTCTTTGAAGGATCTGTTATGAATAATAATTATTTTTATAAGCATGCTTTATAAATTGTATTTATAAGCCTTTTAGGTAAAATAATGGACCAGACGCAGGATTCCTTTTACAGTCAAATTCACTCCAAGGTTCCATTTTTATTCTACATAAAAGTCATGATATACTTTTTTAATTTACATTTCTATACTAAGCTGCTAAAGTGTTTGTATCATAGAAACAGGACAATTAAAGTACGTAAATATATCAGAGATACACTGGTACCAGCAAGTGGTTATGAGCTCGGGTTACGTCCCCATTGCACTACCACTACATCACGGCCGTCTTTTATGCATACTATATCTATTTGTTTATTTTACTTTTGAACGGCAACAAAGTCTGCAACAATGATAGTATTGCCGTTTGAAATTTTTTTGATAAGTTTGTGGTAAAACATGAATTTATCACAACTTATACCTGTATCTTAATAGTAGAAGAAATCAAAATTAACATCAAGGAATTAATTATTTTTTTGTCTCTACCCATCCTTGTGAGTACTACCGTCTACCTGTATTGTAATTAGTATTATCTTAGATTTTACGCGAACATTGATTAATGAATTAAACAAATTTTATACGGCTTACTATCGCGTTTATTATAGTTTTGAATATACAAACAGAAAAACGAAATCAAAACATCAAACTATGTAGTTTTGGAGACAATAACAGCATCAACCAATAGGACGACCAACACATCAGTCTCTCCGTGACCACAATGGCTGCAAAACTAAACGTCGGAATAAAAAAAAAATCAAAACCAAAATAAATGCGATAGTGAGCCGCATAAATTTTGTTTAATTCACTGTAATATGTAATTTAAAGTTTATTGTTTAACGGTTTTATCAGTCTGTGCCTTTGGTTGGACCTCACCTAGCTTACCATCAAGTAAGACGAGGTCAAATGTCGCGTGTCAATAAAAATAGTATTTGATATATCTATTACATGTGTAAGGTTCGGTTCCGTAAACCCATAAACGGAAGAGGAAACGGTTTATAGTTATGGTTCGACTTTGACTGTTTTTCGTTTCTGCTTGGTTTAGTATTCTGAAATATTGAAAATGAGTTACAATAATATTCTTTGCAGGTCCTTATCTTGCTTCTTGGATTGCCGTGCTAGGGGGCTGCCTGACTCAAAATTCAGGTCTTCCAATAAAAAGGCTTAATAAAAATCTCTCGGCTTGTCATAAATATTTTTAATTTATATTTAAACATAATTTATAATTCGTGTCAAATGCAATGCGACAAATTAATTTGACAACAATACAATTCACACAACTTATCTAATAATACTAAATACATATACACATTTGTATCCATATTCAATAACATACGCTATAATTTTATTTTATTATTTGATATATTTAATGCTTGGTATTTTATTTAAAAAAATAAGGTTGGTTTTAAATCCATAATAGTCGATTTAAAATTCTATTTACTAAGTTTAAATCGAAATAATTATTGATTTTTTTGTTTAATAAATCAATCAAATTGTCGCCTGTTTCCCACAGAGATAGACAGTGAGAATTAAAATATCAAACATTTTATATCAAATAATAAAATAAAAGTACATCAATTATTAAATTAATTTCATAAAAAGAGAGAGGTTTATTCTTAATGAATAACAATAATTTATCTAAGTAATTTTACTACATACATTGCACAATAGTTTTGGACGAAGTACTTTTTCTTAATATTACGTAGTTTTGTATAAATGTGATTTTTAAAATTTAATCTTTTTGTCGCGATTTTAATAAGTAGTATAATCTAGATAAAACAAGCCAGTATATGTTTATCATAATATAGTAAAGTTTTAGTAAAATAACGATAAGATTATTAAAACTTTAGGAAGGTTAAATCATGAAGGTTTATTTAGGAAGGTTAAATCATGCCTTACAACTTTAAATCACTAGTCAACTCACTTCTCAATGTTAATGGAGAAAATAAATTATACATTAAAATTCAAGTAAAGGTAAGTTACAATTAATTAAAAACTAGGCCTGTCAAGCAGTTACCCGCAAAAACTCCCAAAATGGCGAGGGTCCATAGACAATTTTATTTTTACTTCCAATTTTCCTATGGCCTTGGACACAATTTAATTTAATATTTTATAAATTATTTAAAATCGCATTTATACAAAATTCGTAAATATATATTTTAACACGAACAGGCAAATAATTTTAATATGCTGATAGTAAATCAATATTGTAAAGCGTTTTGTCAATTATCATAGTCGGTTAGTTTTGTTTGGTTTGTCGGCCATACAGTCAGCGCCGACGGCCGAACCGAAGGAAGCTGTGGACGACATCTTGACGCTTCATTCCGGTATCTAGGAGCTGAGGATAGTCACGGACGAGAGCTGTAAAAAACATGTAAAATAGTTTTAATATCTTATTATTTAAGTTGGGTGCTTTTACTACCTCTCGTAGAAAATTTAGGCGCTTATAGTAGGTATGGTGACAAAAAGCATAAAAGTATAAAAGTTACATTGGTCCGGTACCAAGTGGTTTTAAACCGGTGGCTCTGGGGTTGACTTCTTCATTGCAACTACTTTTATTATTTTTTTATTGTGACTCGACATATGACAGCACCCCCCTTGATGTTAAGCCAAAGTGTGGTCCATGAATGAATGTCACTGCTACTACAATTCAATAACTGTGAGTAGCAATCACATCCACTATGCCGGCCTAGATGGAACCGGCAACTTACAAGCTGATCCCGAAATGTGACCAAATCACTTCACGGTCTGTATACTTGTAAGTGGTGGTACTACCCCGGATCGGCAGACTGGGTACCACTGCCTACCACTCTTGCAACTACCTTCTACCACTAGGTCGACGTTTATTGTTTCTAATTGTATTGTAAAATAAAATATATTTGTCTTAGTTTATTATGATAGTGTGGCATTTAGATAAATGAATTAAACCAAAGGACATCATTCATTTTTGGCTTTAATGTACTACTTTTGTAATGTCCAATGATGAAAATATATATAAATGGTAGTTTCGATACTTGTATTCATAAAACTAATAACAATTTTGCATTAAATTGCTGTGCAATTGATTTATTTGGAAAATAAGATATGGGTTATTGATGTTGATGTTACAATTTTTAATTACTCCGACGTTTCGAGACCACGATAGGTGGTAAGTGTTAAGCCGCATAAAATTTTATTTGACTCATTAATCAATGTTCGCGCAAAAATCTAAGAAAATACATTTAGTTTACCTTGGTATTCGGGCACTTGTTCCCCCGCAGCCTCCGCATACAATTCGAGGAACGTATTAAGCGCCTGACAGAATCTGGCGGCCCTTGGGTCATCTTCGGCCACACCTGAGCACAACTGCGCCGGGGCAGCAGACCCAAATGCGCAGAGCAACGCCAACACACAGCACACAGCGGTCAACCTCCAGGAGTCCCCACTGTAACAAATGAAAAATAACATAATATTTAATAATTATATTAAATAATGCAAATATATGTTAATAAAAATTAGAGTTGGATATTTGCTTCGGGTCTGGTTATCAAAGAGTGGTAGGCAGTGGTACCCAGTCTGCCGATCCGGGGTAGTACCACCACTTACAAGTATACAGACGGTTAAGTGATTTGGTCACGTTTTGGGATCAGCTTGTAAGTTGCCGGTTCCATCTAGGCCGGCATAGTGGATGTGATTGCTACTCACAGTATTGAATTGTATTAGCAGTGGCATTCATTCATGGACCACACTTCGGCTTAACGTCAAGCGGGGTGCTGTCATATGTCTAGTCACAATAAAAAAAAATGCTAATAAGAAAATATGAATATTTTACAATAGTTTTGTATTGTAAATAAATAAATTGTATTGTTGTAAAGAATTATTACTTTTACTACGTAAAGAAATAATTGTTTCTCTTGGTGTCAAAATGGAAAGGAAACATTATCCTCTTTAAAAATAGAACTAATCCAAAAATAATATAACTCAAGTGGGAAAGTTAGAGATTTATGAAAAATCCATGTAGACTTAACTCCTAAGATAACATTTGCCTTATTACTTTTTGTTTCCAAGAATTAGGGTTGCTGATAACTCTGACAAAATACTTAACCTAACATTCAAAAAGTTGTGATGTTAAGCTGGAGTTATTGAATGGTAGTAGGCTCTGTTACTACAATTCAATAACTGTAAGTAGCAGTCACATCCACTAGGCCGGAATAGTTGCAACCGGCAACTTACGAGCTTTTATTTTTTTAAAGAAAAATATTTACTCCGAACGAAAACCAGGACTTTACGAATGAATTTCAATTGCGTAACTTTAAAATTTAAAGAAGATCCATGGGGAACATTCTTTAAAAATCAGGGCGGGCGCACTGCCCATCCATAGAGTCTGTAGGTATGAAGAGAATTATGGATATGAAGGAAGGATCGAGGAAAGTGGCGCTCCGTTGTCTCTGCCAACTTTGGCTTTATATTAAGGCTTTATATACATGATGATGATTAATTAATCAATCAAATTGTTACGCCTTTTTCATACAGGGATAGGCAGTGACAATGGAGCGCCACGATGCTGACACAACTCTCTCGCATCCCTCACATCCACAATTCTCTTCATTAAAATTCTACGGTTATGAGCTCTAGGCAACCTAGCTTTTTTTAGGGAGGTCTCAGTTTTAGTCGGTTAACACCCTTCTGAGCCTGCCTCGTTTAACGCATCCATCTTCATCAGAATTATAAATTCCTTTTGTCAAAGTGCATCGATTCTTTTTTACATTTTCTGCATGATAATTTTTAATGGCTTTAACCGTACATGATATTTTGTTTTAATTAGTGAAGAATGAAGTTTTGTTATTTAGAGAATTAAAACATTGTATGGGTGTGGTTTGTTACATTGTAACATGTAAGGTCATGACCTCTGCAAATATCTAAAATTTGGCAACCGCTATTTGGGCCCTTCAGCATTCCAATAGAAATAATGTTAAGTTACAACCCTTTGGGTTTTAATAAATACTTTATTTGTAGGGTTAATGTGGATTGTAGCGCTTTTTTATTTTTCACTACTATTCCTTAATATTATATAGTACCATTTATCCATAAATAAATATATTATGTAAATGTAAAAAAAAATATTTTCTTAGATTTTGCGCAAAATTTGATTAATGAATTAAACAAATTTTATGCGGTTTACTATCACGTTTATTTTGATTTTAATTTTACAATTTTTTATTATTCCGACGTTTTGTAAAATCAAAACTAAAATAAACGCGATAGTAAGCCGCATAAAATTTGTTTAATTCATTAAATAAATTATTTATCAAATACCTATCTATCTATACAAAAGATCGAAAGGGCGAATGCAACTAAAAATAAAAGTAAAAACCGCGAAAAACAAATGTAATAATTGATATAAATATGAGCGTGCCACATCTACGATGTACTGGAATGTACATGATTTCAAAGTGAAAGGAACAGATTTAAGTTACCGGATAGAGTACACGTGAGTGTTGAAATTTGGATAATTTTGCTATCACATTAAGTTTTTTAAAGTTTATTAATTTTTTTAACAAAATTTAAATAATTGTTGAATGTTTTAGTATATGGTATTTAAATGTAGTCGCAAACGACCACGCTGTTTTTAAGAGACTTTAAATATTTTTGTTTAAAAATCCTTTTATAAAAAAAACACGATTCAATAACCAAAGATTCTGTAAAGTATGAAAAGAAAATTGTAGATGTGAAGAAGCAAGAGAGTAGTGTCAGGATCGTGGAAATTGACGCTCTGAGAGTTGTACCCTTTGAGAGTTGAGGCGATACAAATTGATTGAAGTTGCACTGATATTAATAAATAAACTAAAAAGAAAAAATATCAGCTCTAGGAATTTCTGGTAGAGTGAAGAATATTGGTTTGGGTACATTAAATCAGATTTGATGTCTGATTTAGTCAATCTTAAATAATAGAGATTTATAAATAAGAGGAAGGATAAAACAGGAGTCCACTGTGCCCTTAATGATAGAGCTTGGTGAAAATAATTGGTGATATCCAGGGAAATAAGAAAACTGTGTCAGGATAGTGGTAATGAAAACTTGATGACTTTGATTTAATTTAAAGATTCTGAAATGTTTAATTTAACCTACATAGTCTACCTGAAGTTAAAGATTGTTTCAGATGAAATAAAATATTTTTAACAATATCGAATTCAAGTGGTTACAGCAGCATATCCTCTTACTCAAACAAAAATACCACAAAGGAACACCTCGATTTTTCACATAAAACGAGAAAAATATTCAAAACTATTTTAGCTATACATAGCTCCTACCTCTAAGAAAATAAAGGTGAATTTAGCTTGTAGTTTAACTACGAGTGTGAAGATTTTGATAAGGGTAGTGAATTCGTTTCGTGTGCATTTTCGCGTAGTAGCGATGTTATTCGCTTATTAAATATCTCTCTTTGAATTGACGAATACTTTTTTTATATACATAATATAAGTGGAAGGTTTTATTGAAAAACGCAACATAACATCACAATATCATATATAAAATATAAAAAATATTTTAAGAAACATTTGCTACTTATATTGTTACAAAGTTATAAATTTATATTAGAATAGATTTAACGGGCTTAGTGCCAATAACTGTAGAGCTTGTATGAAGAGTATTGTAAATGTAAGGAAAGCGAGGGAGTTGTGTCAGGATCGTGGCAGGTGGCGCTCCATTGTCTCTGCCTATCCCTGTAGAAAAAAAGCGTGACAATTTGATTGATTGATATAAAGTTTAAAGTTAAAATTTGAAGTAGGTATATTTTTTATTCTATTCTTATTTGTTAAAAATATATAAAATGCGTCTAGGTTTTTTTGCATAACTTTTAGTCAAATTGTCACGCCTTTTCCACAGGGATAGGCAGAGACAATGGAGCGCCTCTTGCACAACTCATCCTGCCACAACTCTCTCGCTTCCTTCACATTTACAATTCTCTTTATACAAGCTCTATGGTTAACTTTATGAATAACTTTTATTGTCATATAATATCTAATACTAATAACTATATTAACCATAAAAAACTAAATGTAAAAACATGCGAACACCCTCGCAGACTGTATTTGAGAGTATAATGTCCTTCCGAAGTTTTTAATAAATATGTTAAACTAAGAAATAAAACTAGGCAATATTTAAAATATAAACCGTATGTGTGTTTATTATATCATATATTGTTTTATGTATATTGTATATTGTTTTATGTATATTGTATATTGTTTTAATATCGTGAAAAAGTGGCGCTCCGTTGACTCTGCCTATCCCTCGTATATATTGCTAATTAATTTGTAGTGGTAGTGCAGTTCGAACCCACTCACCGGTACCAATGTACCTTTGATATATGTACATTGGTTGTTCTATTTCTATGATACAAGCACTTTAGTATAGTATAGAAATGTATATTTAAAAAAAGTAGAACATATAAATGCATGTAAGAATAAAGTAATTTGTATGCATGTATGTAGTTCAATTATTGTGTGACCCTTCTCGACAGAACATTATTGCATTTTTTTTTTCATAGTTATTAAAAATATTTTCTACAACTCTATTACTAAAGTACTTGCTTTTAAAGCTTGTACTGTTTTAGAATCATTAATTTCGTTGCATGTATCGTTGCAATATATTTATTATGTCTTACTTTATGAATTGAATTATGTAAAGATATGCCTCTCTTTTTTATTGATTTCTTATATGCAAGATATTTAAAACTCTCTCACAACGATAACAATTTCAACTGTTTTTTTTCGGCTTACTATCACGTTTATTTAGGTTTTGTTTTAATTTAATATTAGGTAATAGTAAGCTGTAAAAATCTTAGTAAGCTTTAAATATTACCGCATAGTCTCAGAAAACACCAAAATTCGAAATACATTTTTAACTTTATTAAATGAATGTCAGTAAATATCGAATACTGTAATTTATATTAGGTTTTCATTCATATTTAATTATGTTGATAAATCAATTCAAAAATATTCTTTCCCTTCTATCTTTACAATTGTCAAAGAAAGAAGCTTCGTGCAATGTCTAATTAATCATGGTATTAAACTTTTTTTATTGTGACTCGACATACGACGCATCCCGCTTGATTTTAAGCCGAAGTGTGGTCCATGAATGAATGTCACTGCTACTACAATTCAATAACTGTGAGTAGCAATCACATCCACTGTGCCGGCCTAGATGGAACCGGCAACTTACAAGCTGATCCCGAAACGTGACCAAATCACTTCACGGTCTGTATACTTGTAAGTGGTGGTACTACCCCGGATCGGCAGACTGGGTACCACTGCCTACCACTTTTTGATAACCAGACCCGAAGCAAATATCCATCTCTTTTTTTTATTAACAAATATTTGCAATATTTAATATTATTAAATATTACAAATAAAAGCTATGAAACAAATATTTGCTCCGACCGAGGATCAAACCCGGGACTTTACGCGCAACAAACCAATCGCTAAACCGTTCGTCCACGCCTGTCATCATAATAAATTAATAATAATCAATTTAATAACTACTGTTATGTTTCATTGTTAAGAATACAATGAATTAAACAAATTTTATGCGGCTTACTATCGCGTTTATTTTGGTTTTAATTTCTCATTTTTTTATTATTCTGACATTTCGAGAGCTTTGCAGCCATCGTGGTCACGGAGAGACTGAGGTGTTGGTCGACCTATTAGTTGATGCCGTTATTGTTTCAAAAATTCCCGGTTTATTTCAAGTTGTTGCAACGGTGTCATCTGGTTTAGCAGTTTGCTGGACTTGGGACTTGAATTTGTGTATTATGGGGTCCCAGGTGTTAGATAATAAACGCGATAGTAAGCCGCATAAAATTTGTTTAATTCAATAATTAATGTTCGCGCCAAATCTAAGAAAAGAATTCAATGCTTAGTATAAATAATTAGCACAGATTTTGTGCTGGAATCGAACACCGGAGACATCATTATGGAAGTGCGCTTAATTACAAACTAAAGTCCAGGGTAAGCGTCAATTTGTGGTGAACACGAGCAACCATTAATTGGATGTCCTTTGAAATCTAAGCTCGCTATAGGTATGTCACAGGGATACGATACAAAACAATATTTGATAAAACCCCAGATGAGAAACTCACGGAAAAGGACATCATTCATTTTGACTGGAGACGGGCCTATTTGTATTAAAAGTCTAATATGCATGCATATTAAAATTATTTAATGTACTAAGATTACAATGTAATTGGAATATTTTGCATAGTTAGGTGTGCAAAATGATCAAACTATAATTATGACGGTTCAAAGCAGAACTTTTAATATGGCGTGTCTGTTATTGACAGACGACACAAAATTTATTTCTTATTTTCTAAATAACTCAATTACATAGCAATTAAAAGCAAAATTGTTATTAGTTTTATCAATTTATGTATCGAAACTACCATTTATATATTTTTGCATCATTGGACATTACAAAAGTAGTACGTAAACCCCAAAATGAATGATGTCCTTTTAGATCTATCATTTACTTATATTGCAATTTTTACTACGATACTATAATAAAGGAAGCATTGGGCATCGCTGGATTAGCCCATAAGCAATTGCTTGTGGGCACTACGTCTCAGGGGGCTCGAGAAACAGCAACAAATAATAAACATTTGCGGGCATATGAAAGCACATTTTTATTATATGAAATAACGTACTCCTCATATCTCGGCCATCATACATATTCTAAAGTACGTAATAATCTATCTTATTGTATCTATCTAATTTTTTTATATTTTACTTATGAGTGGAATGCATAGGGCATCATGATCTCATTTCTGTTAATATTAAAATTTTATCATTTAATACTATTTCAAAGATCCAATACATTTATCGTAATTAGTATTTTTTTATAAACTTTGTAAAACTTTTCTTTTTCCTTGTTTAGTCATTTAATGTCATTTTGTGCATTTCTAATTTGACGTGTTTACGAAATAGTAAAAATTACTGTTCTACAATATTGTATGACCAAATCGTAGAGTTCTTAAAAAAAGCTGTGTTGCCTAGTGCCCATAACCGTAGAGCTTGTATGAAAGAGATTTTGGGTGTGAGGAAAGCGAGGGAGTCTTGCCTATTCCTCTGGTAAAGAGGCGTGACAATTTGATTGATTGATAATGTTTTGCAATTGACAATAAAGCCTTTGTGCAATTGATCGGTAGTCTTGTAACCAATTCTTTTTAATTACCGCAGTGTGGTAATAATCTAAGGCAATATAAAAAAACTCTCCTATAAGATAACTTTTCTGCTTCCTTCACATTCAAATTTCTCTTTATTCAAACAAATTTCTCTTCCAGATTTCTTTAGGAGTGTTCCCAATTTGATCAGTAGCATTCTTTTGGGTTGCCCCTAGGCCCGTCAGTAGTTTCTGATTTATTTTTCTTTTTATCTCTTTCGTGCTTTCAATTTTTATTGTGACACGACATTTGACTTCGACCTGCCTAGCGATAAGCAAGAGGAGATCCAAGAGAGATTATGCCGGCCAAGGGTGCTTCTTCACGCATCGAATTTTAGACAAGATAATAGGACCAAGAAACTAATACCAACCACGTATTTGATAAAGTAAACTTGACTCTGTCTCGCAAATTGAGACAAACATCAAAGGTGCGGTTTAATGTAAACAAAATGAAAACAAATTTAACCAATATCCCTTTCCTATTTACAAATGTCTGTAATAAACTATTGTTTTTACCTTTACTCTATCTATTTTTAACAGTTTTATTCTTAGCTCGAGAATAAGGACACCGTTGGCAGTTGATGGGTGATTCGTTAGACAGTGCAACCTAATAAAGACCTAATAATCTTTAAAATATCCATCGGTTGCCTAAAATGACACATTAGTTTCACAGATCGATATTTAGTAGTTTTTTTTACATTAATCACATCTTATTCTCAAAAGGTGTTTGTGACAAAATATACTAGTATTAACGAGGATGAAATAATAACAAAGATAAAAAAGATTTAGAAGTAATGTAAGTTGCGCAAATACGCTAATCTCGGTACTGGTTATGAATTTGCGCCGTTTGGGGTCGAGACAATGGGCCCTTGGGGACCTTCAGCCAACCTTCTGGCCAAGGAGTTGTCTAAGTGGAACGGGCGGAGAAGTCTGGAGACAGGAAGGCTGGCAATTATTTCTGACAACGTATTGGCCTTGCTCAAAGGGGAAATGTTGCCAGTCTCCTTGGGACTATGTCTGATGCGACGTCATTAGATGATATTTTTTTTTATAGTTTAATTATAGTTAATATACTTATAATGTTAATAAATAAATGATTTCTTTACAATGAAGTAATGAAAATAATGAAATATAACCTCTACATTACATAACATAGTTAAAATAACGCAACAGGTAATGTGATTTTGAATTGTAATTCATTTATTTATTAATTACGACAAAAAAAAATAGGTCAACTGCGACCAAGAATCGAACCCCGAACACGCGACGTTAATTTGAAACAATTTTATAACGCCTTATTGAATTTCCACACGCAGTGAACATTAACCCAGCAATATGCAAAGTATATCCAGCAATATGTAAAGTGTACCCAGCAATATGCAAAGTGTACCCAGCAATATGCAAAGTATACCCAGCAATATGTAAAGTGTACCCAGCAATGTGCAAAGTGCACCCAGCAATATGCAAAGTGTACCCAGCAGTTGAAAGAAATGCACGATGTAAAGATAATAATTTCAACCAGCTAAAAATACTCAAACCATTGTCTCTTTAAAGTTAAGTAAATTCTCGAAATCGTATTCTATCATTTGAACTAGGTCAGAGGATGCTAATGCTTTGTACATTAAAAGATTTAACTAATTCGAATTTAATCTTAGAAAATAACAATTGTTTAAATCCCCTTTTAAATACAATTTCATTATTAGGCTTTTCTAATAAAGGCTGTCACAGACCAAACGTGAGTGACAATCGCGAACTCGAATTTATTTACTAATTTACACGTGCTTTTATTTCATTCGATTTTATTTTACGAGTTTTAGAATAAAAAAAGAATAAGTTTCTCAATTAATCAATCAATCAAATTGTCACGCCTTTTTTCTACAGAGACAATAGAGCGCCACTTGCCACGGTCCTGACACAACTCCCTCGCTTCCTTCACATCCACAATTCTCTTAATACAAGCTCTATGGAATTCTAAGAATGGTATTCAAGCATGGGAGGTCATTTACCAAGTGGTGGTACTACCAAGTATTCCGGGTAGTATCGTCACTTTTATATGTACAGACAGAGCAGAGAGGTCGCGTTTGGGATCACTTTCAACTAGGCCGGCATAGTGGATGCGTCTGCTACTTGCAGTTATTTAACTGAGGCAGCAGTTACCTCCATTCATGGACTGCACTCCAGCTCACCACCAGCCGGGGTGCTGTCATATATGAAGCCATAATATAAAAAAATATATACCTACTTCTATAAAATACTGTTTAGTGAAAAGACGATACGTCGCTATCGTCTGTCCGTCCGTCCATAGATAATTTATTTATCCTACTTTTAAGTTAGATATATTAGTGAAAAGATCTCAACGATAAAAGCTTAATAATGTACTGGTAAGTAAAGTAGCTCGAAGAACGGACAACCGATGGGGAAGAAAAGTTCTATAGTGGAAACCACGAACCGGCAGAGGCAGCGTAGGTAGGCCTCCCACTAGGTGGACTGACGACATAGTGAAAGTCACGAATAACCGGTGGCGAATTTATTGATGCAGTAAACTGATTAAGAAAACGATAACATAGTATTTTACTAAATTTGATTACGAACATTGAATATGGAATTAAACAAATTTTATGCGGCTTACTATCGCGTTTATTTTTGGTTATTAATTTTACAAGAGACTGACTACCGATAGCAAGCTGTATAAAATTGGTTTAAGTCCAAAACGATAACAATTTGATATAACTAATATCTAAGAAACAATGTTTGTAGGGGTAAAAACGATGTATTCTCCATCAACTTTTAATCGATTTACAAGTTGTGGTGTTAAGGTCCTTAAGGCTGGTCCTAAGGCTGATCGAAATTTGTGTCGTCGATGATGTGAATGTAAAGGATGGCTGCCAAGCTTCCAAATCAAAGTAGATCATAATAATAAAAAATCTTTTAAAATAATTTATTATCTTTTTATCCAAACGTAGGTTTTTTATTCCTTTGGATATGGATAGAGATGTACTATTATCGATGTTTAAACATCAATGTGTACTACGCATTAAACTTACTAAAACTTACTTATAATATTTTAATTATAATGTCCGTTAATTATAATAAAGTTGCTCAATAAATCTCAATGTGAAACTGCCCTAACCTTTATAATAAACCCTTCTATTATTCATAGCTTATCATTTGAAAGCACAATTAAATCTTTAGCCAACATAATCGATCAATCAAATTAAAACATTAATTAATTTACTTTATTATTGACAATAACAAATTAGGCTATGAAAATAATGACAATAATAATAATATGGAATAAAATTTATGAAATTTACATATAATTATATTAAAATTTGTCTTAACATGAAAATTTTATATTTACAATGGCCTAGAGCATTGGTAACACAGCATTCTGCTACGCGTAAAGTAGAGATGTTGTGGAGCTCAATAACCGTTACTGAAACTAGCGGATATCCGAAATCAAAACATATCCGTAATTGAATTCGTGATAAAAGTTAAGGATTTTTTGGGACGAAGCCTAAATAAAACAGACACACTATAAGGTACCAATAATACCTACCAAATAGTAATTATATTTGTATTTTACACTTAAAGGACATCATTCATTTTGGGCTTCTATAAATAAATAAACAATCAACAATAAACATGATAGTAAGCGTATTGTATTTCATTATTTTTGCAAGTGTAAGGATTTTGGAAAGTAGCGCTACAGTTTCTCTGCTTATCCCTGTGGATATTGAGGCTTGACAATTGATAAAGGTGAACATTTTTGTTTTTTAAATTTAATCATTAAACAAGCCCGCAACCAAATTAAAAAAAAAAACTTAAATACGCTTTTATTAGCTTGATTTGTATGTATGTAACGAAATCTTTCGAATTAATGTTCACCCACACGTAATAAAAACCGATGACAATACAATAATTTCAATAAATATAATTTTTGCCCGCATGGTGAAGGCGACTGAGGCAACCGTGAACTGACTCGCTTTTTTCAGTCGTCACCATTCTTGGACCTCCTCTTGCTTACCATTTATTTACTTTTTTGTTCACATTGTCATATAAACGTGTTTTTTTTAATATAGTTTTATTTATTTCTGACTCTATGTGTTAACAAAAAAAGGTAAAAAGAGTGTGTGTACGTGTATGAACATACGTACATATATAACAGCTATATAGCATTGTTTTATTGCTTGTATATTGGACACGTAGCTCGGTTGATTAGAACTGATAGTTGTTTGTACCTTTCTGCATCAGTAATTTGTTGTTATTGCAACATTAAATAAGGTTTTTAACCTTTAGGGTGATTTTTCAATTCCTTAAGTCAATTGTGATTTAGATCTTGCTTCTTTATTGTGCGTTATTCTATTAATGCTGTGGTAAACAAAATAAAACGTTCTCAAAAAACTTAAATGGGAAATTTTATTTTTATCCAAAAACATCACAAATCTTTGAAATTTAGGAAAAATATCCTTATTTCTAAATTTCAAAGATTTTGATGAAACTCTTTTCTCGCGCTGATAAGCGTTTCCTTCCAAAGACGGGTCTTTGGTGATTAATAAATAAAAAAGATGGAGATAAACTCACATAAAGACTTTGCATTTTAATCATACAAAAAACATGAATTTAACGTGAAATTTGATCTTCATAGACAATATGAAAAACTTTGTAAAAATGTAATTTTCTTCCATCTAGATTACTTCTAACCGCTAAATAGAAGTTTACTCTTATTAAACAGTTTAGTTTGTACACAACTTTGTAATGAAATTCTAAACTGCATCTAACTTTTCATAATGATAAAAACTTTTACAAGACTTTTGACATTTAAATGTATAAATTAAAACTATTTTACATATTCAACAAGTGCTGAATAATTAAGGATGTAATTAACTAAAATCCGTGGCCTAGCATAATGCCTTCCCGCCACAAATCCATCATGGCGGCCAACAATGCAAACGTCAACTGTCACTTTTTGCCGCGAAACGCGTTTTGACTTTTAATCAGATTTTCGTCGCGTACTGCAATTTGCAAGTTTGGTGGTATCAATTATGTTTTAAGTGGTTTGTAATTATTTTGTAAAAATGGCATATACAGTCTTTCGATCAATGATAAAGGGACATTATTTACTTTATTCATTTCTAAACTAAGCTTCTATGCTTGTATCAGAGAATGTTGGGCAAGTTAAAACGATTATCGTCTCTTCGGCGATTGTTAAAATAATGAAAGCTAGACTAAAACCAATAAAACAAAACTAATAATAGTTGTGACGAATATCGTCTGTGCGAAGACACGTTTGATCATTATCATCAATAGTCTCATTTTGGTGGATTTAGTCTAACTTTTATTTTTGCCAATCGTCGATGAGAGACGATTATCGTTTAACTTGCCCAACCTGACCCCGCAGGGATCCACTTAACACACACAAAAACTTCAAAATCGGTCCAGCCGTTTAGGAGGAGTACAGTCTGTACACAGACAAAAGAAATATATGGTAATTTAAAGGTTAGTCGACATCACAGGAGACCGAAGAGTTGGCAGCTACCTCGACAAAGAATTAGTCTAGCTATTCAAAGGGGGAACGCTGCCGGTATCTTCGGAACCTTGCCTAAAGGGACTCCTTTTAATAATGTATTTTAGTTAATTTTTTATCTATATTTTTTATATTATTTGACAATTGTACTTTGTTGTGTTTCAAGATTAAATCACATTTATATTTTATTAGCTTTACAATGAAAATATTAAAACATATGAAATGTAAATAAGAAGTTTTCCAATTATATTGGTAGTCAGATTTCTTAAGTAAATGTATTATAATATTCATCAACATGAGTTTTGTTTCTGTTATTATTTATTTTACTTATATTTATAATGTTGACTTAGTAAAGTAACAGAATAATGAAACAAAAATTACACATAAAACAGATCAATTAATTAATTTAAATAATACATAATTTTCAATAAAAATTTTCCTTCAATCAATCAATTTGTCACGCCTTTTTCCCAGATACAATGGATAAGCAGATACAATGGAGCGCCACTTGCCACGATGCTAACACAACTCCCTCCTTTTTTCCTAATGTTTCCTAATATTACCTCGAATTGCCTGATATATATGACGTCACTATACTGAACATAGATACTTCTTAACTCTGCTTGTAAGGACTTAAGGTTGTAGGAGAGTGAGACTGGCAACTTGTCCACTTGTCTATTGTTCGACTAAGAAACGACGCGTCAAATCGTTCTACAGAAAAGGAATGCTTCCCCGGACATGTTTACGAAAGTAAAAAGACGAGATAGAAATAATAATATATTCATCATCAGTAAGAAGGCGTCCACTGCTGACGACAGGCATGGTCGAACGGTTGGTTATTGGTTTGTTGCGCGGAAAGTCCCGGGTTTGATTCCCGGTCGGAGCAAATATTTGTTTCATAGCTTTTATTTGTAATATTAAATAATTATATATTAAATATTCCAATAATTGTTAATAAAAAAAGAGGCGGATATTTGTTTCGGGTCTGGTTATCAAAGAGAGGTCGGCAGTGCCACTCTACCACCAGTCTGCCGATCCGGGGTAGTACCAATACTTACAAGTATACAGACTGTGAAGTGATTTGGTCGCGTTTCGGCATCAGCTTGTAAGTTGCCGGTTCCAATTAGGCAGGCATAGTGGATGTGACTGCTACTTACATTTATTGAATTAAAATAGCAGTGATATCTGTTCATGGACCGCATTCCACTCCAACTTAACATCAAGCAGGGTGTTGTCAAATGTCGATTCACAATGAATAAAAAACAAAAAAAAACATAGATCTGCCACTTAGAACACCATTTCGAACGACAAGATGCCAGTTTCATCCACCGGTTATTCGTGACTTTCACTATGTTGTCAGTCCACCTAGTGGAAGGCCTACCTACGCTGCGTCTTAACATCTTATTAGGGTTATATTATTTTTTTCAGAAGGGAAAAAATAGTATATAAATGCAAATTGCGAGCATAAACCTTTCTAACGTTTTCCTGTGCTAAAATTTACGTTTTAATTGGCAACATAATAAATTTTGATTGCTTAGGCCCAACTCATGTTCAGCTATTTACATATCAAAGAATATAATCTATGTTAGAGATAATTATGCATTTTTAGTCATTAATGATTAGTTGGGTAGAGGGAGATTGACGAAAGAGATGTGTATACACCCCGGTTCAAAATCACTTGCCGATACCAATGTGTCTTTTATATATGCATTTTGGTCACCCTGTTTCTATGATACAAGCAATTTTAGTACCTTAGTATAGAAATGAAACCAGTAACTTTTTTTATTGTGGACATATGACAGCTTTCCACCTGATGTTAAGCTTAAGTGCCGTCCATGAATAGAGCCGACTGCCACTAATGTAAAATAACTGTAAGTAGCAGTCGTAACCAAACCACTATGCTTGCCCAGAAATGATAAATGAGTAGAAGAAGAAAATAAGGTCGACCATCTGGCATCTAAAATCGACTATAAATTTCCTAAAGATTGGGGATGGAAGCTTAAGTTTTGGAAAGTGAAGCGAAGAGTTTTAACTCTACGTTCCCCTGTTGGAAATAACGCGTGACGATTTGATTAATTAATGATTTAAATACTACTACTATAGTTATTTTCACTTACTACAAAAATATTTAAAACCTTGTAATTAATTGTAACCAGTGTGTGTTGCCAGTGATGACATATGGCACTGAGACGTGGCCCCTAAATGTTGGCCTGTTGGAAAAGCTCAGAGTCACTCAGCGGGCAATGGAGAGAGCTATGCTTGTTGTGTCTCTGCGCGATAAAATCCGGAACGAGGATATTCGCCAAAGAACCGGAGTTATCGACATAGCTCGAAGGATTTGTGAGCTGAAGTGGCAATGGGCCGGCCACATCGCTCGAAGAACCGACAACCGATGGGGAAGAAAGGTTCTGGAGTGGAGGCCACGAACTGGAAGACGCAGCGTAGGTAAGCCTCCCACTAGGTGGACTGACGACATAGTGAAAGTCACGAATAACCGGTGAATGCAGCTGGCATCTTGTCGTTCGAAATGGCGTTCTAAGGAGGAGGCCTATGTTCAGCAGTGGACGCATTTCGGCTGATGATGATGATGATGATGATGATGAATTAATTGTATATATCAAACGTCATTTTGTGGTACTAAATTGAATTAAAATATGTTTAATCCCTGTCTAATGTTTAATCTGAGTTTAAATTGTTGTGTTAACACGAATATTTTTATATTAATGTATTTACGTACGATTTATACGATCACATTTTGATTTTAAGTCCTATTAAGATGAGTCGAATTTATATGTCATCCCCATCTCACTAATAGTATTTAATTTTTTAGTGTAAATGTGTAGTTCACTGTCCTATAAGTTGTTTCTGAAAAACTTTCATTTAACAGTATTATCAATAATTTTACAGACCAAAATAACGACGAAGGCTATTGAACTTTTTGTTAAAGTAAAGAAAGGTAACTATCGCGCTAAGCTTCATTTTTATCAATTAAAAATACTTTTTTAATCTTTGTAAAATTTCATTTATTTATAACCTCATCAAACAAATGATTCTAAGAAATAATGAAACTTAAGTAGCGAAAACTACACAGTAAACAAAAAGCAATACCATTTGAACTTTAACAGTATAATTTCGTGCAAGTCTTAAGAAAATACAAAAGTTAATTTTTCATCAAACATCGGTTGAATTTCCTGCGGGATATCGAACCCCATTCCTTGAATGTCCTCCATTGAGATTACAAAGTAAATTCAATCTTATAACGATTGATTTTTACTAATCATACGGCAGTTGTTAAAGGAACAATTTTACGCTGTTATGTTATAGCTATTATGTTCAAGTATTTTAAAATATGTTTTTAGGGTTCCGTAGGATTTTCACACAAAAATAGAAAAAAACGATACATTTTGGGGTTCCCCATACTTAGAAATAAAACTCAGAATTTTGTTTCATCAACCCATACGTTTGATATTATTCAAAAATATTGAAGACAAATATCATTATTTTTAATATCATCAAACTGAATAGTTTACGCGACAAATACTTCCAAAGTGGTAAAATGTGGTTCCCCCTCCTATAACTTCTAAAATAAGAAAATAATACTAACAAAATATATGATGTACATTACCGTGCAAACTTCCACCGAAAATTGGTTTGAATCAGATCTAGTAAGTAGTTTTTTTTAAAACGTCATAAGTCGTAAACCACATTTTATTTTTAATTCAATCAACTCAAATTTAAAAATCTATCAAAGTTACAAAAACTTTCATATTATGTCACTTGTAGCTACGAAACCCTTCATGGGCGAGTCCGACTCGCACTTGGCCGCTTTTTATAAGTATTTATTTATAAGATAAAGTAAAGAAGACTTCTGTTTTATTAATTTTGTCATGTTTGTCTGTCAGACACCTTCTTTTACGAGTAGCTATTACTAATTTGATTTAGGTTGTGTATTATGTTTTGACAGTAAGCTATGAGAGTTAGAAGACTTTAAACCTTTCACTCTGAAGTTCATCTTTCATTATATCAAATACCGACAGGCGTGGACGAACGGTTTAGCGATTGGTTTGTTGCGCGTAAAGTCCCGGGTTTGATTCCCGGTCGGAGCAAATATTTGTTTCATAGCTTTTATTTGTAATATTTAATAACATTAAACATTGCAAATATTTGTTAATAAAAAAAAAGAGATGGATATTTGTTTCGGGTCTGGTTATCAAAGAGTGGTAGGCAGTGGTACCCAGTCTGCCGATACGGGGTAGTACCACCACTTACAAGTTTACAGACCGTGAAGTGATTTGGTCACGTTTCGGGATCAGCTTGTAAGTTGCCGGTTCCATCTAGGCCGGCATAGTGGATGTGATTGCTACTCACAGTTATTGAATTGTAGTAGCAGTGACATTTATTCATGGACCACACTTCAGCTTAACATCAAGCGGGGTGCTGTCATATGTCGAGTCACAATAAAAAAAAAATTGTAAATGTAATTATATTTATTTGCTAAAGGTTATTAATATTGTGGCTTGATCCCACGACATAGTTGATCGCCTGATGGTAAGTCAAGAGCAAATAACAATCATATTCATTATGCCGACCTGCTGAATTCCAACAACTTTCACGATGATTTGAAAACTTCCTAAAGGTCATTACACTTAAAAGTAGGTATGGTCATTATTTGCTGCTCTTTGATCTATCATCTACCCACCAACTTTTACAACTCGAAATTAAAGAATGTTTATTTCTACAATCCATACACATATCGCCGTACATCGACGCAGAATTGATTTGATATTAATATTTGATACAATTATATTTGTGAAAAGGTTGGAAGAAGTTTTTGTTATAGATTTGGGCATCAGTAAACAACAAATAAAGCCTTTTATTATTAGAGGATTTATAAATGTAAGTATACAATATTTATACTATTTCTAGAAATACACCTTTCTGCTAAAACATAATAAAGTAGTAGGCAGTGGTGTCCAGTCTGTCGATCAGGGGTAATACCACCACTTACAAGTATACTGACTGTGAAGTGACTTAGTCGCGTTTCGGAATCAGCTTATAAGTTTCTGATACCAACTAGACTTCTACTTGCAGTTATTTAACTGTAGTAGCATTCGCCTTCATTCAAGGAGTGTGCTTCACTCCAGGCTAACATCATATGTCGAGCCACAATAAAAAAAAAACATCTAATAAGGTTCTATCTAATTTATTTACATTTACATTTTTATTATTACATTTTTGTATATTATTTTTAGATTGCTAGGTAATAAAAGATTTCAGCAGATTATTATCGCATATTACTTCTTTTAATCCGACGTTTCAAAAGCTTTCCAGTCACCGTGGTCGTCACTGAGGTGTTTACTGACGGCTTACTGACGCTACATTAAGCCGCAAAACCCCTAAATTCCATCGGTGGGTAATTTTCTTGAGGTTTTACAAGAAAATTATTTTACGACAATTTACGAGCTAATTATTTATCAGCATAAATAATTAGCTAAATAAATAAATAACAGACTGACTGCGTGGTTTCGTGAAGTGAAATCTGAGGAGTCCGTTTGTTTTTCTAATTTAAAGTATTAATGACAATAGTAATTAATTTGATTGTGACGATAAATTCGATTGTATCGTGTTACACAAATCAAGTAAGTTGAAGATGAAATTACGTCTTAGAGACGATGGACCTAGTTATGTATATTTACCCTAATTTGTAATTTTAGGAAAATAATTGTTTACAGTTTAACAACAGAAATGATTATTTCTTTAGTAATTAGTAATTTTAGGAAAATAATTTATTTCCTTCTTTGTCTCTGCCTACCCATGTGGAAAAAAGCGAGACAATTTGATTGATTTATTGATAGAATTTTCTTAGATTTTCCGCGAACATTGATTAATGAATTAAGCATAGTATATTTATGTATATATAAATTAATTTATATATTTTTCATAATTTATTTGGTTACCTACTTTTATTTTGCACCCTACCTCTTATCTACATTGTCGGATCAACATCCTAAGGTTTGACTGGTAGAGAATGCCATTGGCATTAGGTCCGCCTTTGTACTATTGTGCATTAAGTTTTTAAATAAATAAATAAATACTTTATTATTGTTGGGTGGTACTAGCAGTATTGGTAAATTAGACACAGTGAATGTGTTTGACAGATTGCGACACCTGTCGCTGTGAACACAAATGCATAAATGTTACTAAATATGATTGGCATAATCACTCGTATTGCAGCTAACTGTAAACCAATTCGAACTATCAATAATGTTCAATATCTAGAGTGTTGCACAGTCTGCCGATCCGGGGTAGTACCACCACTTACAAACACAAGTACAGACTGAAGTTTTGGGATTAACTTGGAAGTTAGCGGGTTCCAACGAGGCAGGTATAGTGGATGCAGTTATTTACCTGTAATAGCAGTCTCATCTTATCAATAGACGCGGTGATATCATATTTTGAGTCTCATAAACAAAAATAATTTAAGTTTTATTTTCTTGTATTGGGACTCGACAAATATAGCCGTGAACTAAGTCGGTTGTTTCATTCGTCGTAACTCTCGGACCTCCTCTTGCTTATTACAGGCGGGTTAATGTCAGATGTCGTGTCATAATAAATAAAATACGACAGCACCCTGCCTGATGTTAAGCTGTAGTGCGGTCCATGTCACTGCTACTACAATTCAATAACTGTAAGTAGCACTCACAACCTCTATGCCGGCCTAGTTGAAACCAACAATTTACAAGCTAGTCCCGAAACGCGACTAAATAACTTCACGGTCTGTATACTTGTAAGTGGTGGTACTACCCCGGATCGGCGGACTGGGTACTACTTTTTAAACACTCTATGTAACAAAATGCGGTGAATTTTATGTGAAAAGGGTTTCTGTGTAAATCTCTTGTTTTCTTTATATTAAGGGACAATTTCTCGGTTACTTTGTTGCAAATATTTTTCATTTAGTTTCGTGTAATGGTTTTAATGAACAATTTAAATCCACCCAAGAAATCCTAACTGTGAGGCGGTATTCTTGTTTCTAAATAAAAAACAATTTGAGTCCGATGTACATATTTAATATATTTAGAGAGTTTTGTTTTTTAATTGTTAATTACTGGTAGGTGGATGTATTTATCCTCAAGAAAGCTGAGTGCCTAGTGCCCATAACCGTAGAGCTTGCATAAAGAGAATTTCGTAATGAAAAAAGTTGTGTCAGGATCGTGGCTAGTGGCGCTCCATTGTCTCTACCTATCCCTGTGGGAAAAAGGCGTAACAATTTGATTGACTGATGGATTAATGACCATAATATTGGTAACACACCAGTCTGCTACGCATGGCTTCGATTCCCGGTTAAAGATATTGCATCCCGGTAGATTTGATATTGTACATACATAACAAATAGATTTGTTATGGGTGTGGGTTTTTAAAATTGGTGGTCTTTGGTGGTTCGAAACCACCCACCGGTACCAATGTATCCCTGATATATGTACTTTGGTTGTCCTGTTTCTATGATACACTATGATATAAGCACTTTAGCTTGGTATACAAAATGAAAATAAAATAAATAATTATGTTTTATGAAAAAGAACGATGTAGGTATTAAATCATTATTCGTAAAACAATTTTAAATTATCTTGAATAAGGTTGGGAGTCAAATTCTCCAAAAGCCGGGGTTAAAGTCGCCGGCAGGTGGTAAGTATCCAATTTCCTCAAATTTTCCTAATTTTGGTGTAAAAAGAGACTTTTCAAGTGTTACTATGGCCTTGAAAATGATCATTCTAGCACCAAAAATATGCTAAAACTATTTTATTTATGATTTATGTCTATTTTGTTAACTAGAGGAAAAAACTACAAGTATATAATTTTACGAGCTATTTAAAAAAAACTGTTTTAATTTTTTAAATTATTTAAGAATAAATAATTTAAAAAAAAAATTTGGGGCTTTACAATGTTTATAGTTTTAATGTTTTTGTTCGAATCATATTACAATTACACAAGATCTGATAACAATTTAAGGCGGCCGTGGTGTAGTGGCTGTGCAATGGTTACGCAAACCGAGAGCACGAGTTCAAAACCACTTGCCGGTACCAATGTATGTTTGATATATGTACTTTGGTTGTCCTGTTACTATGATACAAGCACTTTAGTAGTTTAGTATAGAAATGTATAATAATAAAATAAATTTAAATAAAAATTAAATAATGTCGTTTCTAATTGGGCCGGTAAAAAAATAAAATATATTTAAAACTCCTTGATCTTCTACTCTAAAACTCAGTATTAGATAAAGTTTTATTCGAGCTAGAATTCTTAATCTCGGCGGGACTAGGGGTGTTAAAATGTCCAGCTAGATCATCCCTCCAAATTCTTGGTTACTGGCAGCCGTACGAGATATCGAACATGGGATATGTATGATTTGACTCACAGCTGTAATTTAAAAAACATACTTTCTGTTCTAAGCAATAAAGATGATTTTAGAATTTATGTCTAATATTTTGTCTTCCTTTTTGGAAATACCATGTTATCTTTACAATAGCGAATGTTTTCCAATACAAAGGTAAATAAACACACTTTCATTAAACCGTTTTCTTATAATTCGTTGTAGAAATAATTACCCTAGATGTTTTGTTTTTTGTTATCAAAGGCAATAAGTATAATTGTATAATATATTATTTGAATTATATATAATAATGGATAAAAGCGGTTTTATTATTTTATATTCCTTAACTTTTTTTATCTCCTTGTTCCTATCTAAAATTTAGGTTAATTAAATAAGATTTTGCCAACAATGCCGTTATTATTATTTCGTACATAGTTTTACTAATATTTTTTTTGTTATTTTTTTAATGTAACTCGACCTATGACTGCACCCCGCTTGATGTTAAACTGGAGTGTGGTCCATGAATGGATGTCATTGCTACTACAATTCAATAACAGTAAGTAGCAGTCACATCCACTATGCCGGCCTAGTTGTAACCGGCAACTTACAAGCTGATCCCGAAACGCAAACAAATCACTTAACAGTGTATACTGGTGAGTGGTAACAGTCTATATACAGTATACTGGTGACTACCCCGGATCGGCAGGCCAGACCCGAAGCAAAATTCCGCCTCTTTTTTGTTATTAACAAATATTTAATATAATTATTAAATATTATAAATAAAAGCTATGAAACAAATTTTTGTTCCGACCGGGGATCGAACCCGGGACTTTGCGCGCAACAAACCAATCATTGGATAATATATCGTTTTTAATTTATTCCATTTTAAGAGCAACACAGACGCACCGTGGCGGTCTGTTACTACCGGGTCTGCATTCCGACCTGTCGTTGTACCACGTCGTTGCGGGACGTAAAGTGACTCTGTCCCATGTAGGGATTAGCTTGGAAGTTGCCAACACATATACTGTGTTACCATAAAAAAATAAACAAGCTTTAGACAAGCATTAGGCATGTTTTAAGTCAAGTACCCAAAATTACGTTTAACTGTATACAAATATTTAAACACTGTTTTAAATATTTTTTGTTACAATTTCATAAACCATAAATATCCTAAATACTAACTAAAACATATTTACGATTTTAATTTACGTGGATTCTAATTTCCTACTGTTTATAATGATATAATAACAAAATTGCGTATAATTATACCCATGGAAAATTATACTACATAGGAACAAAACAAATTATACTTAATTGTATTAAGTTCCGCATCAGGCATCCGCCTCTTCCTTTGGGGCGACATGATACGTCCGGCCTAATGGCGCTCAGCGTACATCTCGAAGGGCTGACGACAAGAGAGATTCATAGCAATAAATATACCGGCCTAAGTAAATATACTCCGCTTGTAGGAACCAAGATTAAGGAAAGGTGAAAAACACGTAAGCCGGTAAAGCATTCTACATGCGGATCCAAGATAAGTCAATTAGACCACACAGGCGCGTTATTGCGATAATGCGTTTTTGGATGCGTTATTGCGTCCCGATTCCTTGCGCACAACTGCGTCCTATTCTATTGCGTCTTTATTATCGCAGCAGTGTGTAACTTTGTAGCCGTCCTAATACATGTTGTACTAAAAACAGATATCGCAATAACGCATCTGGTATTACCGACCGATAATAACGCACCTTTGTGGTAGAGGCTTCTAGAATACGGTCGATGTAGAATAGGTCGATGGTAAAAGAAATAGATTACATAATATGTAGTGTGCACCTAAACGCTGTAAAATTTGGTTAATCATACGTCAAAATTATAAAATTATTTCATAGTTGGTAATGTGCTCTAGCAATCTAGCTGTGGATCCTGTACAATTTTAGTGATAAAGGAGGTGTGAAAGTTTAGGTTTTAAAATTGAAATGCATAAGAAAATACATTTAAAAGACGCGATGTTGCATAAAATTAGCCCTTTGAAAATAAGGTTTATTCAAGCTTTTAGTTACTAAATGGACTGAGAAGATTTTAAATTTAAACATGAATGCAATAAATGGCAAAATGTCTATATTTTGTAAATACACTATGTCATTTGTACCATCAGGCAAGTCAAATTCAGATGTCGCGTCACAATAAAAAATATATACAATATATACGCTGGTAAAGAAAAATGCAACCGTTTACCTTTATGTACCTTTTATTCATTTACCTTTTACGTAAATTATATTTTAATAGTTTAAAGTTTTTAAATTTAACTAAATAGTTAGGAATTGTTAATGTTAAGTACCCAAATTTATTCGAAATTGTTGTAAAAGTTTAAGGTGAAAAGGCAAACGAAAGATGTAGTTGAAGCCATAATGTTATGTTCATTGAATTTCAGTTTGTGAAAGGTAAGATGTGAATAAATTACCAACGAATGCTATTCAAACTGTTCACAATTCAAAAGGTGTACAATTTACTTACTTAGATAAAATATTACTTCTCACTTATTCTTTCTAAATTCAATTTTAATAAGTATCACTAATTTTAGGAATTTGGAAGACAATTTTGATGATTTTTGGCCGGTTAGAGTTTGTCTAAGCCGAAATGATGTGCCACTCTACTGCATTTAAGCACACGAGCAAATATAAAATATGGATGTAACACATCGAAAATGCAATTGTAATTGGTCATTCAGTTGCTGGTTGGACACAAAAGGAGGAGCACGCTAATGAAGTATAGTAGCATAGTTAATAATATTTTTATTCGCACATTTAAATAAACTAATAAAGTGGAGGGGCGCGTCATTTATAGTTGGACAAGTTATACTGTCCTTGAGTAGTAGGTGATACATACAGATGTAAACCGACAGTTATTTTTAAAAGTGCTAGATACGAGAATTAAGAGGAAGGACTATTTTTGACGAGGTAAAGGAGGCAATTTTGGCTCATTTTAAAGCTAAAAAGATGAAAAATATTTTTACGATGGCTTAGAAAAATTTATTCATAGATCTAATAAATGTAGCTAAGGGAACATTTATTAAAAGTTAAAAAGTTTTTTGTTTTATTTTATTTAAAACTCTTTCATTCCACGAATTTTTGAACCTCCCCTCGTAGCCCTTGGACTAACCATAAGACAGCAGGCCCCGAAGATCTTGTAGCCTCATTATTAAAAGACATTGGCTCTTATTTGAAATGCGAGTCACGTCTTTAAATTTACTTCTAAAGAAAGAAAATACTTTGAACTATTACTTTTCGGAGTGATGTTTGAAAATAAACGACACTGCATAGTCTTTGTTTTTTACATATATATACTATTTATTTTGTTATATTCAATTTCCACAATTTTATTCATACAAAATTTGGCACATGCCTCGTAATTTCCCCGATTTCTATTTCTGTGAGTATAGTGCAGAGTCATTATTTATTCATTAATCAATCAATCAAATTGTCACGCCTTTTTCCCACAGGGATAGGCAGAGACAATGGAAGCGCCACTTGCCACTATCCTAGCACAACTCTTATTTATTCATATTTCCACAAATTAAATAAAAATAGTCTCGTTGCGACTACAATGGCTCCAAAATAAAAGTTACTAAATGTGTATTATTTCTATTTATCTAACAAATAAATATCTCAAAAAAAAATAATTAAAAGCAGTGTTTAAGATTGCCTGTATAAAGAGAATTATATAAATGTTTTTATTTTTTTAAATATATTATATATAAACAATCAATGTATGAAAGTGTATTATAAAGTACAGTGTATTTTTTTTTAATTATGTACAAGTAAGCCTACTGTTTAAATCCAGTTTAGATCCAATAATCCACTATAAGATTCCACTAAAGCTATCAACTGTAGTCGCTAATGGCTTCTGATGCTAGAGCGACTAAAATAAATAAATTAAAAATATTGCGAAAAAAAAATATTGGGAACGTACAACAATTAAATTATTTAAAGTGCAATGGGTACGCAAACCGAAGAGCACGAGTTCGAGACCACCCACCGGTACCAATGTATCTTTGATATATGTACTTTGGTTGTCCTGTTTCTATGATACAAGCACTACTGAAGTGATTACTGAGATGCTTAGATATAGATGCTTAGTATAGAAATGTAAAAAAACTTTTTTAAATAAAAGAAAATTCTTCTATATAGTTAATATTATTACATTATAAAATAATGAACGATATCCAACTCCAAAATAATGGCATAAAACTATTACTTTATTTTTCCAAGTAATCTCTTAGAGTAAATTGACACGCGAGTGGTAAAAAGGGAATGTCGTTTGTTCTTTTACAAAGAGACCTTTTATGCAATATGATTAAAGCACAAAGAGCATATTGTCATATATATACCTACGTCAAATTATCATTATACACAAATTTATATAAAAAAGCTTTTCGCACAAACTCTAATTATCAAGAAATATAAGATGATGTTTTATTACTTATATTTTTTTAGTACGTGTTAGTATGTACTTAGTAGTTTATATATATGTACGGATGGCAGACTTAAAAATTGTACACATTATTACCTACAAAAGTCTTGTTTTTTTCTCGTAACGTAACATCTATTCTCGCCTTACCTGGTCGTAAGAAAAGAGTGGTCCAAGAATGACGACGACCGAAAAAACAGGCTCAGTTTACGGCAGTCGTTGTCACTATGCCGGCCAGAGGCGTTTGTTTAAGCTTCGCGTAAATCCACAGGTTATAAACATGATAGTGAGAATGCATAGGCAAGTAAAGAAGAATTCCAATTGTTGAGCGTCGTTTCTTTGGAGAACAATCAACAATTTTAACAACAATTTTTTTTTAGATTTTACTTAATTTATTTTTTAATTTTTTATTATTATACATTTCTATACTAAGCTACTAAAGTACTTGTATCATAGAAACAGGACAACCAAAGTACATATATCAAAGATACATTGGTTGGTACCGGTGAGTGATTTCGAACCCGTGCCACTCGGCTTACGTAGCCATTGCATTACCACTACACCACGGTCGCCTTAAGTTAGTTTGAAATCATTGAATTGACAATGTAAAGAAAATTTGTAACATTTAATTACTTCCCTCTTAATATAACATATTCGCGGAAGTTGGAATATCCCTAAAATATAGAGTTTCGATTTGGATTGGAATTTTTCAATTAATTTCGTGTGAACCCGGAAACCAAAGGTCAGTGGATGATAGGTATGGGACTTGATTTGCACAAAGGACATTTTCATGTATTTAACTAAGTATGTTTCAAATTATAAATTAAAACATTTTATTATACGTTATTTCGACGACCGTAATACAAGTCACGGGTTTGATTCCCTGTCGATTCGGTCGGTTTGATTCGTCGGTATTTGTTTTATTGAATTTATCACAAACATGATTAAGGAGTGTATGTAGAGTGACGATAGAGGGTAGAATGAGGAATAGCACAGTTCGCAATAGATGTGGCTTAAAAGAAGATATTGTGACAATGATTGACAAAGAAATGCTTTGATGGTATGAGCACATGGAAAGGATGAGTGAAAGTAAGTTGGCAAAAGGAATTTATAAAACTAATAAGGATAGATGCGTTAAACAAGGCAGGCCCAGGAGTACTAAATAGGAGACATCCTCAAGAAAGCTGGGTTGCCTAGTGCCCATAACCGTAGAGCTTGTATGGAGTTGTGAGGGATTGTATCAGGCAGGATCATAGCAAATTCCGCTTCAATATCTCTGCCTATCCTTGTAAGATATTAATTGACTGATCAGTGGCAGCAGTCGCCTCTTCTGACATAGATCGCATTCCAGCTCAACAACAGACGGTACGCGGTCAAATATGTCGTGCCGATATAAATATATATTTGTAAATTCTATTCTTTATCAATTTGTTTAAGAATTTAGTTTGAAATTCAAAGTCCGAACTGTTTTGTGTTGCTTTACGATCGTGGTTATAGATTTTTTTCATACGAAGTTACCTTATTTACTCATACATACGTATTAACTTCAGATATTTTCAAGAGAAAAACAAGATTTTCAGTTTTTTCATGTGTACGTGATTAATACTCGAGCACAGATCATATACGACTAGACCTCGCTTCTTAGAAAATTAATTTTACCAAAAAGTTTTAACACCATTGATGAAATAAAAAAAATAGTGATTCAACACACACAACATCTGTCATAAAAAATCTGTCCCTTATACCGCTTATCACCTGATGTTTAGTTGGGATGTGATAAAGAAATAAAGCAATTTTGATTTTACAATTTTATTTTACTATTCCGAACCAAAATAAATGCGATAGTAAGCCGCATAAAATTTGTGTAGTACATTAATAATGTTCGCGCAAAATCTGAAAATATTGGGATGCAATGTATGAGCAAAGGCGGGTCGATGTCAGATGTCGAGTCACAATAAAAAAAAGTTACTGACAAAGCCCGCCCAAAGCTATTCTAACTCAGAAAAAATCTGGTTTAAGAAATTAAATGAATTATAGCTAGGTTAGTAAGCAGTGATCAAAAATACTAAAGTTAGCCTTCTCGTGTTTCCGTGCTCTCTTTTTTTAGAAGCGACTTTCTCTGCGCCGTCTATATAAGTCTGTGTTACTGAACGGTGACATGAATTATGTAATTATATCACGTAGCATGTGCTGCCTACCCTTCCGAATGTGTCTATATGTGTACAAATCACAATATTAAAATTACACATGACGTACAGGTATTTTTTTAAATACAGGTATTCATTTTTTCTTCTCTAAGAGTGATAGGCGGGCTTGCCTACCACTCTTGCCTATACTTGCCTGTATAACCACGGTTGTTGTAATATATGTAACTATAACTTTTAATTATTTAATTGATTCATTAAAAGATCAATTAAGAATAAATATAATTCAGAAATATTTTATAAATCTTATTTATACGTTTTCCGAAGAATTATAAACAACAAAAATACAATAATTATAAAAGTTTTAGAAACTTTCTTTTGCAATTGTTCAATTGGAAAACAATAAAATTCTAAATAACAATCAAATTAATTCGGCAACCAACTCTTTTAAATCGCGCAAAAGTTTTAAATTCAAAATTGAAAATAATTGGTTATTTTATTAAAAGTTTTATTTCCTTATTTATTAGGAATAAATAGGTTTGGATTTTTTTTAAATTAACGGATTCATAAATAAAATAGAACAAAACAGGTCCCAATAATATTAATTTTTACATTTCTATACTAAGCTACAGGTGACCAAAGTACATATTTCATTACGGGCATTAAGGTTTCAAACCGGTGACTCTCGGTTTACGTGACCACTTCCACTACACCACGATCGCCGATTAATTAAACATATTTTTTCTCCATGTTCTAGTAACAATATTCTTACAGTTAATGCATCAATACATATATTCATTATATTTGCACCTAAAAATAAAATATTAAATCAACATAGTGCTTCTAAAACAAACTATGAAGACCACGATGCCTGCAAAGCAATCGAAACGTCGAAATAATAAAATAAAATAAAATTGTAAAATTAAAACCAAAATATACGCGATAGTAAGCAGCATAAAATTTGTTTAATTCATTAACTATGAAAAAGCTAGTATTCTTTTTAAGAAAGTACTTTTTTATAATCTTTATATAATTTTTATATTTTATTTACATTTCTGTACTAAGCTATTAAAGTGCTTGTATCATAGAAACATGATAACCAAAGTACATATATCAAAGATACATTAGAACCGGTGGGTGATTCGAACTCGTGCGCTCGGTTTGTGTAACCTTTGCACTGCCACTACACCACGGTCGCCTTTGATCATCTATCAAATTCTGTGTTAGAATTTTAATCTGAGTTAAAAATACTTATTACAGCGGACAAAACTTTTCGGATTTCGCTTTAGTTATACTTTGATTACTGTGAAACAATTTATTGTAACTCATATAATTTTGTAATCTTATGCATGTGAATGTTTATGTTCTTTTGAGTAATAAATGTATTTATCTCTAAGTTTTTATCAGAATAGAGAACCAAAAATATTAATTAAAAATATCCCAAAAATAGTGTGTTAATATTTATCGGTAACTTTTTCTTGTAGTCAATTTTATCTAGTTAATAGCTGCGTAACCCGGCGTTGATTTACATGCTTAATGGGTAAATAAAATCTGTTTTTCTCTTATGTAGTTTTCAGGTATGTAGCTTTCTAACGGTCAGAGAATTTTTAAAATCGGTCGAGTGGTTTTTGAGTAAAATCATAACAAAAAAATAAAAAAACCAATTCTTTTCTCTTAAAATATTAGTAAGTATAGATAATTAACTACCGTTTCGGTTATCCTTTTATCTAGTTTTTTAACGTGTGATAAGCAAAAATAGATAAAATATTTTTATTTCACCTATATTTTAACTACTATGCGTGCTTGTATCATAAACACTAGACGACAAAAGTATTATAGAGATTATTGATACCCAAAGTAAGTTCAAAACCACTTGCCAGTACCATACACATTGATATATATAATGGTTATCATGTTTCTATGATACAAACACTTAAGTAGCTTCGTAAAGAAACGTATAAAACTTAATGTGTATTTATTAATATCATTTTTATTCTACACATCACTACAGTTAGTGATTAGCCAAAATGCAATATTAAGTAAGTAAGCGGGAAGTCTTCTCAAAACCATGGTCCTTTTTTATTGTGACTCGACATATGACAGCACCCCGCTTGATGTTAAGCTGGACTGTGGTCCATGAATAGATGCCACTGCTACTACAATTTAATAACTGTGAGTAGCAATCACATCCACTATGCCAGCCTAGTTGGCAAAAACAGAAGGCTGTTTTCCGACCAAATCGGAGACATCCTCAAGAAAGCTGGGTTTCTTAGTTCCCATAACAGTAGAGCTTGTATGAAGAGATTTGTAGATGTGATGGAAGCGAGGAAGTTGTGTCAGGATCGTGGCGAATGGCGCTCTATTATCTCTGCCTATCCCTGTGGGAAAAGGCGTTACAATTTGATTCAATTTTGATTTGGTTTCTTTAACCCTTTTAGCTGTGATGAAATTATTGATAATATTTTGTGTCTGCCTTTCCCTGTGAGAATAATGGCGTAAATAATTTAACAAGAGTACTATTTAAACAAATTTCGTAATATGTATTTATTCAATGGTCTCTGCCTATCCTACAGGGATAGGCAGAGACAACAAAGCAACACTTCTCACGATTCTGACCCAACTCTCTAGCTTAGTCTATAGCTGGGTCGTCCTATTTAAAATTTAATTCCATAATAAATTTATTTTATTTATTATTATATTTATTTTTAATTTTTCTTATTATTTAAATATTTTTAAAATAAATAAATTAAAGTATTATTTTAATTATTTATTGTAAAAAAAATAGACAACTGTATAAAAAAATAATTTATATAGCTATTAGTTAAAAAAAAAAGTACTTACCGAAAAGCCATTTTTCTACTTGTTGTTTGGTGCTACAAGTGTCTACAACTGTACAACGCGCTACGACGTGCTACGAATTGCGCTACGATGGGCCCCGTCCGCCCTTATATGGGCCCCGGGACCCGCGTAGCTCCGCCCAACAATGACGACAACGCCCCATACAAAATACACTATATTTCTTCATATTTAACAATTGAAATTGAACTTTATTTGAAAATAAAAATAAAATACCTCATGGAAAGTTCTCGTTTCAGAAATAACTTCAGTTTAATTCTATTTCAAGAGATATATATATATTATTGTGACTCGACATATGACAGCACCCTGCTTGATGTTAAGCTGGAGAGTGGTCCATAAATGGATGCCACTGCTAATACAATTCAATAGCTGTAAGTAGCAGTAACATCTACTATTTCAGCCTAGATAAAACCGGCAACTTACAAGTTGATCCCGAAACGTGACCAAATCACTTCACGGTCTGTATACTTGTAAGTGGTGGTACTACCTCGGATAGGTAGACTGGGTACCACTGGTGGCCTTTAATAACCAGACCCGAAACCGATATCCACCTCTTTTTTTATTAACAAACATTTAATATAATTACAAATAAAAGCTATGAAACAAATATTTGCTCCGACCGGGAATCGAACCCGGGACTTTACGCGCAAAAAACAAATCGCTAACCGTTTATCCACGCTTACACATTTCTTTGACAACCGAAACTACTTACCGGTACCAATGTGTCTTTGATATATGTTCTTTGGGTGTCCTGTTTCTATGATACAAGCACTTTAGTAGCTTAGGATAGAAATGTAAAAAAAATCTACCCACAATATGGTGACATTTATGAGAACTACCCACAACATCTACGCGTCCTTAAATGATTACAAAGGGAATTGTAAGTATAGGCCTTAAGATATTCGACTACTTTTCGTATATTCGTTTTATTTTCGGTACTGTTTCATAATATAAACCCAAACTATGACTCAAAAAAAACTCTCAATCAATCAAATTGTCACGCCCACAGGGATAGGCAAAGACAATGAAGCGCCACTTACCACGATCCTTATACAACTCACTTGCTTCCTTCACATCCATAATTCTCTTCGTACAGGCTAGCTTTCTGTGGTTATGGGCACATAACCTAGCTTGACTGTGGTCTAGTGGAAGAAAAATGTCTCACAAAGAAAAAGCCTTCAATTCAAAAGCATTTGCTGAAACTTTTTGTAACTTGTTTGTTGGTAAGACTCATGAACAACTCATGAAAAGGCACTTTTTGTTAAAGTCAAATCGTCGTCCCTTAATATAAATATTATTGCGTTTAATGTGCCTTTCAACAAATTCTCCTTTCGTCAAATTCTCATCTCGTCAAAATTACACCAAAGCGAAGTGAATTAGATGAAATGATATGAGGTACTAGCCAGGATCGGCAAACTGGTCACCACTGCCCATTAAAAATGTATATATTAAGCTAAATTTAAATAATAAAAAATTGTAAAATCAAATCCAAAATAAACGCAATAGTAAGTCGCATAAAATTTGTTTAATTCAATAAATTTAATAAATTAATTATTAGCTAAAACTTGGTATTTTTTTTGGTTTTGGTTTTCCTAACTTAATAAACTTGATTTGAATGGAAATGTAGCTAGAATATTGTTTAAGCTACTATTTCTTTTGCCTAAGTGTAATTTTGGTCAATGCTGTGGTATCGGAAAATAACCCAATTGGTTTTTGTTCTTATATCGTGATGACATATTACATTTTTGTGCCTTTTTTGTATTAATTGAAAAAAATATCAATTATAATAGGTAATTGAAAATAGGTTTTAGTGTAAAAAAAATATTAGACGATTTTTTAAATCTATACTAATATTATAAAGAGGAATGATTTGTAAGTTTGTTTGTAATGAATAGGCTCAGAAACTACTGGACCGATTTTAAAAATAATTTTACTATTAGAAAGCTACATTCTTTGTGAATAACATAGGCTATATTGGATTTTCAATATGGTTAGGGTTCCACACAAATTCTCGAATCATGTAACCCTAGGTTTAAAAAAATTACTCATAAAATTCCTTACATCGCTTACGCTGCGAAAACAGTATATACAACAACATATGTTTATTGGTGTAGGTACAAAGATTATGTATACATACATAATAAGAAAAAAACTGATTATTAAACCATTAAGGGTGCGATGTAACGCCGGGTTACGCCGCTAGTAGTTAATATTTATACGAGATGCGAATCTTACGAAGTGCGAATAACCTTTATTGCGTAAACATGGAAACTATTTCATAAAGCAGATGACGACATTTTTATATCAGATTTATTGAAAGTATTTCAGATAAAATTTAATATTAGTTAAATATTATATGATATTTCGAATAATATAATTTAATCTTTAAATACATATATAAAGTAATATTTGTGATGTAGGTTGGAACTTGACATTCTATTTAAGAAGGTTTTTTTCCTATTTTACATTTCTATACTTAGCTACTAAAGTGCTAATATCATAGAAACAGGACGATTAAAATACATAAATCAAAGATACATTGGTATAGTCTGTCTCCACGTGCGACTATAAATTATGGATGCAACACACCGAAAATGCAATTGTAATTGGTCATTCAGTTGCTGGTTAGACACAAAAGGAGGAGCACGCTGATAAAGTATAGTAATATAGTTAGTAATATTTGTATTCACACATTTAAATAAACTAATAAAGTGTAGGGGCGCGTTATTTATAGTTAAACAAGCTATACCGGCAAGTGATTTTGAAGCCGTGCTCCCGGTTTGCGTAACCATTGCACTGCCTCTACACCGGCGTCGCTATGGCTGTCTAATAGGTTGACATAGGACAGCACTCCGCCTGATGTTAAGCTGGAGTACGACCTAGAATAAAGACAGTGCAACTGCAAGTAGCAGTCGCATTGACTATGAATGATAGTATAAATTATGGTATAAACCGGCAACTTTTTAGCTGATCTCGAAACGCGACTACGATTTCTTTCGTCGGCATAGTGACGTTGACTGAGTGAACCGTAAGTTGAATCGGTTTTTACAGTCGTCGTCCCGGGCTTTCCCTTGCTCAGAATCAGGCAAGTCGAGGTAAGATGGCGAATTTCAATTTTAATGTCTGTACAGTACCAACAATTGAAAGTGGTGGGTGGTATTACCCCGGATCGGCAGACTAGCCAAATACTCGTACTATGCTATTAGAATAAGAATAGGACGGGCTGTTGACTTCACTTGACTGATTCAAAGGTGTCTTTTTCTTGACGGTCCGCAAAGAAAAAGACACCATACTAAAGTGAAGATGGTTGGAGAGTTATCATTTTAATCGCATTATATTCACTAACTTCGCTTGATTTTCTTAATACTAGAAATAATCTATTATTATTTATAAACCAATTAAAATCGAATTCATAAGTTTTGTTATTGTTGTTAAAAATTAATGAGATGTTGGACTTTTGCCTGGGGTCATGTCCTCTGTAGGGGAACGTGACGTACGACACACCTACGTGATAAGACAAAACTTAATAGAATTTATAAGAATTTTTTAAATATCAACCTGTTTTTTTTAAATATTACTAAGTACAACATTAATACATTGAAATTCAATAATCAGGTCAAAAATTAAATAGGTCATAATTTTTTTTCATATTTAAATTATCACGCCTTTTACCCACAGGGATAGGCAGAGACAATGGAGCGCCACTTACTACGATCCTTACCCAACTCCCTTGCTTCCTTTTACATTCCTTTACATGTTATGGGCAAAATTATTTTTTCATTTATTTTAAGATATTAATTATTTATTTTTAAAGTTTTATTGTTAATTTAATTAAATAATGCATCTTTAAGAAAAATAACACTTAGATTTAAGATTTAATTGCAATCAATTTAATTGCTGTATATTTTGTCAAATAAATAAATATAGAAAGAATAAAGATAAGCTAGAAAGGTTGCTTAAGTCCCGGAAAGTCCGAGGGAAAAGGGCCGAGTGGGCAGAGCCATATATACTGGTCAGCCCACGGCGTTAATAGCACCTTAAATTAGCAGACCCCCGTGGCGGAAGATAGTGACGTGGAGTATTTATTTCTTTACTAAGCTACTAAAGGGCTTGTATCATGGAAACATGACAACTAAAGTACATATATCAATATGTACTTTGGTTGTCCTGTACATTGGTAGCGGTAAGTGGTTTCGAACCCGTGCCCTCGGCTTGCGTAATCAATGCACTGCCACTACACCACGGTCGCTTTTAACACTAAGGCAATGATTACATTCACAATTCTCTTAATACAAGCTCTACGGCAACCCAGTTTTCTTAAGGATGTTTCCAATTTGGTCGGGAAACAACCATAATCTCGAATAATCTGTACCTATTTTATTTAAATCAAATTATACAATATTAATATCGTATACAAACGGAAGTTAACAATCACATTCATAATCTGAGATGTCACAATTCCATTAGCATGTCCCAGATTGTCAATCAAATTAATAGTAAATAGATAACGATAACTATATCAAATATATTTTTACGTCATGATAAGATCGCTGGGGTTAAGTGGGAGAATTATATATTTACATACATCTATATACTAAGCTACTAAATATGTTTGTATCTTAGACACAAAACGATCAAATCACCTGTAATGTAAATAAATAAGAACTTAAATTATAAATAATTGCTAATATAATATTTTAAGTTAGTTTAATTAGTAAATTATACAATTTTTTTGCGGCTTACTATCGCGTTTATTTTGGTTATTGATTTTTCATTTTTTTATTATTTTGACGTTTTGAGAGCTTTGCAGCCATCGTGGTCACGTTCTCGTAAAATCAATCATCAAAATAAACGCGATAGTAAGCCGCATAAAATTTGTATAATTCATTAATCAATGTTCGCGCAAAATCTAAGAAAATATTAGTTTTATTAGTTTCATGCCGGCATGCAAAGGCAAATTGGGCGGCATAGTGACGCCAACTGGGGCAGCCGTGAACTGTCTCGTTTTTTTTTCAGTCGTCGGCACTGTTGGACCGCCACTTGCTTACCATCAGGCGGGTCGAGGTCAGATATATTTGTCTTTGGAAAGACTCCTTCGAGGCACAAGAAACTCGAAGAAGACACTTCTAGGTTTAGGGCGGGCTGAGTGGTTGTCGAAATGACGGCCAAGGTTGCTTCTTTACGCCTAGCTTAGAGAATCTAAGGTACGGCATCAGGGCAATAAAAATACAATGTAGAAACAAAGCTTCTCAGTACATTTTCTGTAGAATACACACGTATAAGCGATGTAGGATGCCGCTATGTTTTTGCAAATGTTGCAGTGACTCGAAAATATCGCTTGTTCATACTGTAATTAAAAATCTTTGCCATTTTATAGTTCTCCTGATTGAGTCAAAAATAGTTACCTTAATATCAATCAATCAATCAAATCAAACTGTCCTGCCTTTTTCCCACAGGGATAGGCAGAGACAATGGAGCACCACTTGCCACACGATCCTGACAACACTAGGGATTCCTTCACATTCACAATTCTTTTCATACAAGCTCTATGGTTATGGGCACTAGGCAACCTAGCTTTCTTGAGGATGTCTCCGATCCGGAACACCCTCCTGGGCCTGCCTTGTTTAACGTATCCATTCACATGAGATTTATAAATTCTTTTCGTCAATCTACTTTCACTCATCCTTTTCATGTGCCCAAACCATTGAAGCATTCCTTTGTCAATCCTTGTCACTACATCCTATTTCAAACCACTTCATAATTGCATATTTATATTTTTTATTTAATTTCTATATTCTAAAACTGTATCATAAAAACATGACGGCCAAAGTACATATATCAATGGTAAATTAGTACTGAACCAGGGGCTCCTGGTCTGCGTGATCATTTCACTACCACTAGACCACGGTCGCCCTATTTGTATATTTATTAATAAAAATTCGTGTATGAAGAACACCTGCTTTGTTATTCATTGGACAATAAAAATGTAAACATGTTTCCTGCGTATTAGGTAAGCATGGGGGTTATTTTTATATGTTTAGATTAAAGATGGCGCCGATAGCCGCAAAAAATAGTCCTCAACTTGTCTTTGGTGTTATTATTTAGTCTAGCATCCTAAAATTAATGTCATCTTTTTTTAATGTGACTTGACATATGACAGCACCCCGCTTGGTGAAGCTGCAGTGTGGTCCATGAATGGATGTCACTGCTACTACAATTCAATAACTGTGAGTAGCAGTCACATCCACTATGCCGGCCTAGTTGGAACCGGCAACTTTCAAGCTGATCCCGAAACGCGACCAAATCATTTCACGGTCTGTTTACTTGTAAGTGGTGGAACTACCCCGGATTAGCAGACTGGGTACCACTGCCTACACCCCTTTGATAACCAGACCCGAAGCAAATATCCACCTCTTTTTTTATTAACAAATATTTGCAAATTTTTTTTTTATTATTAATTAGGACAAAAAAAGCTATGAAAAAATATTTGCTCCGACCGGGAATCAAACCCAGGACTTTACACGCAACAAATCAATCGCTAACCGTTTATCCACGCCTGTCGTCACATAACAAGTCCTAATTTTGAAGCACATAAGAAGCTCCACTTACAACTCCCTCGCTTCACTCAGATTCACAAATCTCTTCATACAAGCTCTAGCGCTTTAGTAGCTTAGTTTAGAAATGTATAATAATTAAAAAAATAAGTTTATCCTAAGTAATTCCGCCGCCCTTTTAATGCGTGATTAATTTTTTACGAATTAAAAAATAAAGCTGATTTTGAAACTATGTTCCTCACCACGGACAATCTGTTTGCGTACTGTCCCAGAGATATGTCTTATAAAATATGAATAATTAAAGGACATCTCTCAACAGAAAACTCTATGCATATTAATTAACAACTTTCGCCTTCAAGCTCGTTTCAGTTCAAAAAGACAAATTTAGTTGAAGACAAATTGCTTGAATTAAACTGATGTGCAACAAAAGTTATTCTTTATATTTTGGCTGTTTACATTCCAAAACTTAAATATTGTTCTTCGAGCGACAGACATTGGGTTCGATCCCTGGTTGCAGTTGTCCGATGGCAACTGTCTGTCTATCTTTAATAATTAATCTTTTTACAATAACAATTAATTAATGTGCGTCTTTTCTTTGTAGAACGATTGACAAGTGGAATGCTTTGCCAGCCCATGGGTTCTCTTCATCCTATAACCTTGGATCCTTCAAGCGATGCGTGAAGAAGCATCTTAGGCCGGCATAGTGGCGGCGGCTGGGGCAGCCGGGAACTGACTCGGTTATTCCAGTCGTCGTCACTCTTGCACCTCCTCTTGCTTATCATCAGGCTGGTCGAGGTCAGATGTCTAAAAAACAATTGCTTTAAAATAAATCTATGCTCCAACCGGGAATCGAACCCACGACTTATGCGTAGCGGTATGGTAACCAATGTGCCCCGGGGCTCGCCACGTGATCATCAAATCGGTTTAAATCTCATTAAGAGCATTATTATAACTTATTTTATCACGGTAATGACCACACGAACCAATTAAAATAAACAAAATCATATTTTCCTCAGTCCACCAAGTTTCAAGTGTTTGATATACGTAAAGTCCCGGGTTCGATTCCCAGTCGAAGCAAATATCTGTTTCATATTATGTATTTGTTAATAAAAAAAGTCTGTATTCGCTTCGGGTCTGGTTATCAAAGAGTGGTAGGCAGTGGTACCCACTACCGATCCGGGGTAGTACCACCACTTACAAGTATACAGACCGTGAAGTGAGTGAGTGAAGTGAGTCGCATTTCGGGATCAGCTTGTAAGATGCCGGTTCCAACTAGGCTGGCATAGTGGATATGACTGCTACTTACAGTTATTGAATTGTAGTAGCAGTGAACTCCAATCATGGACCGCACAGCTTATCATAAGGATGCTTTCGAACCCTAATAAAAAAAATTAGGTCATCAAAATAGGAGAATAAGGTTAAAAGTATGACAGTTATTAAAAGAGAAACTTAAGTTAATCAAAAGATATTCATTAGACGCCATTGAATATTGTTTTTCGATCGCAAGTATAATTATACTTCATTCCCTATCAATGGGTTCAATTAATTCTTTCTTTCAATATTCAAAGTAAATATTAATTTCTTATGGGGCGTTCTCACGATTCAATAATAACCGACTCAATATTACACGTGTTATTACACTATCTGTCTATTTTAGCATTTTTCTCGTGGATGTGGACGCCACAATTCACATTTTATTTTACAAACAAACAAAATACTGGTGATAGAGGAATGCAATACACAGTACATAGGTACTCAATCGGGCTGATTGACTGACTGATTGAACTGATTATTCAATACAAGTCAGCTATCAAATGAATCAATAAAAGTCGAAAGGTCTTTAACTTTTGTTGAACTGATATTTATTGCTTCAACTTGATTGAAAGTCTGTTCAGACGGTTCAAATCACGAACGATTTCGCAGTTGATCAACTAAAATCGCCCCATTAGGCGCCATTGAACACTATCGCCGTATATAACAAGTTTAACGGCTGTCTAAAGCGCTTTAATATTTTTTAGGTAACACTGTAAGTAGCTTACAAAACTTGAATTAACTAAAGAATTAACTATAGAATCTATAAATCTCGGGTGAATGGATACGTTGAACAAGGCAGAATTTTATAAAGATACAAGGATAATAATAAAAGAATTAAAATAATAGAAATGTATTAATTTTTCAATCAAATCAAATTTTCACGCCTTTTTTTCCACAGGGATAGGCAGAGACAATGTGGAGCTACTTGTGACACAACTTCCTCGCTTCCTTCACATCCACAATTCTATTACAAGCTCTGTGGTTATGGGCACTAGGCAGTCTAGCATTCTTGAGGATGTCTACGATTTGGTCGGAGAACTTCTTGGGCCTGCCTTGTTTAACGCATTCCTTTCGTCAATATACTTTCACTCATGATGTCATTAAAAGTAGTGAATTAAACAATTATTAAAATTATAAAATATTTTTATTATTTAACAATAATATTGATTTATATATAAACAAAATTGTACGGCATTTAATACCTATATCGCCTAAAAAAATATAATTGTGATAGTTTTAAAACTCGGCTCATAAGAAACTCGACTCTTCTACTCGGGCTACGATTGTTTTAGTAGGTTATCAGTACAAGTTTTCAATGGACCGAGTTGCAGAACAATCCAATAAAGTTTACCTTATATAAAAAAGGAAGTTAAATGAAGTTTAAGCACAATTTAGCTCCAAACGCTATGTTTTATTTGCTATATTATTTCTTTGGCCGGCATAGTGACGGCGACTGGGGCAGCCGTGAACTAACTCGGTTTTTTCAGTCGTCACTCTTGGATCTCCTCTTGCTTATCATCAGGCGGGTCGTGGTCAATTGTCGTGTCACAATAAAAAGAATAAAAAAGGTCCTATGTTATACTTTTAGATTTTCCGCTGCGGCAAAATAGTCTACACTGGCTATACAATTTACATGAGATTGTTTTCTGGTTTCGATAAACATATATACAATCAATCAAATTGTCACGCCTTTTACCCACAGGGATAGGCAGAGACAATGGAGCGCCACTTGCCACGGTCCTGACACAACTACCTCGCTTCCTTCACATCCACAATTTTCCTCATACAAGCTTTATGGTAAATACAAAAATACAATACTTAAATAAAATAAACTGGGAAAGGACTTTTTTTAAATGTGACGACAAATGACAACAACACCCGCCTGATGTTACGACGGAGTGCGGTCTATGAATAGAGACGGCTGCTACTTCAGTTAAATTACTGTAAGTAGCAGTTACATCCACTATGCCGGCCTAGTTGAAAACGACGAATAATTACAGACGCCATTAAAGAACCGGAAAAAAATCGCTCTGCGTATTTTTTAAAAGATATATTTTATTACTACGCCTAAATTAAGGAATTAAATTTAGAATCAACAATCATAATATTTTCTACACAAAATAGTTGTTTTAATCAACAAAGGAATATTATTGTTTCGTTGATCCAATGAAAAATTCATTGTATATTTTTTAAATTGAAGTATTTAACTGTATCGCATGGCAACGAAGCGAGTCGCCCTGATACTCCGTTTCGTTGTTAAAATATCAATCAATCAAGCAATCAAATTGTCACGCCTTTTTTCCGGGATAGACAGAGGTTGCCATGATCCTGACACAACTCCCTCGCTTCCTCAACATCAACAATTCTCTTCATACAAGCTCTACGGTTATGAGCACTAGGCAACCCAGCTTTCTTGGAATGTCTCCGATATATCCGTTGTAAACACAGTAAGGTGCTCGAGCTATATCTTAACAATTAGCCCCATCCCAGTCCCACACACAGACGACCTCGTTAAGCGCGGGAAGTGCGGTGATTCCGGCTGAGAAGCTCAAGCTGCGCAATACGCTAACCTCGATACAGGTTACGAGTTTGCGCCGTTTGGGGTCGAGACGATGAGCTCAGAGCCAGGACCTTCAGCCAGAACAGAGTTGTCCAAGCGGCTGACGGAGAAGTCTGGAGACAGGAAGGCTGGCAATTATTTCTGCCAACGTATTAGCCTTGCTATACAAAAGGAAAAATGTTGCCAGTCTCCTTGGGACTGCCTCTGATGGGACGTCTCTAGATGATATTTCTTATTTATAGTTTAATTATAGTTAATTATTACTTTTATATAAATATATTTGATTAAATTACTTGATTCTATTCAATTTTATTACAGATTTATACAGTAATAATACTAGCATAAGAATATGCCAAATTAATTAATTTTAATTAATTTAATAAAATAATTCAAAATTTCTAATTAGTAAAAAACTTATAAATATTAAAAAGGAATAATAAATTCACATAATACACAATAATCTTAAAGCAATTAGAAAAGTCAATAAAAATAAAAACGTCTATACTTAGGGCTGTTCTGAACGGGTCAATAAATATTTTTAATTATAGTAAGTATAGGGCCCGACGTAGTAAGGGGTCTTACAACCAACTTCCTTTTGTATGTGCCTTGATATGACTTTTTAGGGTCATATGTTTTGGCCCTGTTTGCTTATTAAACAAACAAAAAACGCGATAGCAAGCCGCATAAAAGGACATCATTCATTTTGTATGGGGACTTGGGCTTAATTGTATTAACAGTTGCATATTCATTTTAAAATAGTTTGATATACGAAGATTACAATTTAATTGGAATATAGGATGTTCCAATTGCTTTGTAATAGTTTAGGTGTGCAAATGATCAAACTATATTTATGACAGTTCAAAGCAGAACTGTTAATATGGCGTCTTTGTGATTAACAGACGATACAAAATTTATATTATATTTTATTTTCCAAATAACTCAATTGTACAGCAATTAAAAGCAAAATTGTTATTAGTTTTATCATTATCAACACAAGTATCGAAACTACCATTTATATATTTATTCATCATTTGTCATTACAAAAGTAGTACATAAACGCCCAAAATAAATGATGTTCTTTGTTCATTGATAAATTTTTATGATTCTTACTATAATTAAAAATATTTTAAATACATTAACGCGTACAATCACCTATAAATGTGTCAAAATATCAATCAATCAATCAAATTGTCACGCCTTATTCCCATGGGGATAGGCAGAGACAAAATATGTTTTACTTAAATCTATATAATGCTTATTTATCTTGTAACTGCACATAGTTTGCTGGAAACAATCCATAGGCGCCATTGCATAGCCCCTGCCACCAGCCCTCGTCGATCTGCAAAAAAAAATTTAATGGGTTCGATTCCCGGTCGGAGCAAATATTTATTTTATTTTTTACTTGTAATATTTAATAATTATAATATATATCACAAATATTTGTTAATAAAAAAGGCGTATATTTGCTCCGGGTTTGGTTATCAAAGAGTGGTAGGCAGTGGTACCCAGTCTGCCGATCCGGTTTAATACCACCACTTACAAGTATTCAGACCGTGATTTGTTCTGTATACTTAAGTTTACAGAACAAATCACAAATTAGAAAATAAGTTGCTGGTTCCAAATAGGCCGGCATAGTAGGATATGACTGCTACTTAGTTATTTAACTATATTGGCAGTTACCTCCATTCAAAGACTGCACTCCTTAACTTAACAATTGGGTGAGCCGACCGGGAATCGAACCCGGGACTTCCACTACGACACGACTAAGTTGTAATAATAGTTACCATATCAATATTGGTGATAATATCATTAGGATCGAATGATATTTCATCCGGGGCTGCTGCTTGGTAATCATACAAAGCCCTCGCCGTGTAACCACCTTCTTCATCATCAGCAACGTCCTCGCCTTCCCAACCCACGGGGGAGACCACGATCGTCGGTTGGCGACTTAACTGTAATAAAACGTATCATTTAAGCTTTAAGGCGACCGAGAGCACGAGTTCGAGACCACACACCGGTACCATGTATCTTTGATATATGTAATTTGGTTGTCCTGTTTCTATGATACATGAAAAAAAAACAATGTTATTTTTCTGCTACTGCACGAAACTATAATACGATAATTATAGGTGATGCAGAGGTCACGCGAACTCTCTTTTTTATTTTTTTATTTTGACGACATATGACAGCACCCCGCCTGATGTTAAGCTAGAGTGTGGTCCATAATTGAATGTCACTGCTACTACAATTCAATAACTGTAAGTAGCAATCACATCCACTATGCCGGCCTAGTTGGAACCGGCAACTTACAAGCTGATCCCGAAACGTGACCAAATCAATTCACGGTCTGTATATTTGTAAGTGGTGGTACTACCCCGGATCGGCAGACTGAGTACCACTGCCTTACACTCTTAATACTCTGGAGCCCCTGCAACTTTGCAGATACGGCGGCTCTGTCCGTCCTCTGCCGCCTATGCTACAAAGAATGTTCCGAGGAGATGTCGATTCACAATAAAGAAATCACTCACCTCTTCCTTATCATTTTTGGCTTCTGTACCAAGTGTAACATCAGGCAAATTACTGATAGGTCTGCTTTCACTCACTAAACTGTCCGTCAGGGAATTGTCAGTTGGGGAATTGTCAGTTGGGGAGTTGTCAGTCGGCGGACTGGCAGTTGGGGTCAACACAGGTTGTACTGTTTGTGATGGTCGTACTACATCTGTTTCCTTAGTTGTCTGTTCCACTGTTGGTGTATTTTCGACTACTTGTTTTTCTTTCTCCTATAAGAAACATATTTAATTTTTTTTTGTATTTTTTATAACAAATAAGATCGTGTAATAATTTTGCATAAATTAGTCTTTTCTTAGATTTTGCGCGAACATTGATTAATGATTTAAACAAATTTTATCCAAAATGGCCTGTTGGAAAAGCTCAGAGTCGCTCAGCGGGCAATGGAGAGAGCTATGCTTGGTGTTTCTTTGCGCGATAGAATCCGGAACGAGGATATTCACCAAAGAACCAAAGTTACCGACAGCTCGTAGGATTCTCAAGCTGAAGTGGCAATGGGCTGGCCACATCGCAAAAGAACCGACAACTGATGGGGAAGAAAGGTTCTAGAGTGGAGACCACGAATCGTAAGACGCAGCGTAGGTTGGCCTCCCACTAGGTGGACTGACGACATAGTGAAAGTGACGGGTAACCGGTGGAAGCATCTGGCATTTTGTCGTTCGGAATGGCGTTCTAAGGGGGAGGCCTACGTTCAGAAGTGGACGTCTTCTGATGATGATGACTATCGCGTTTATTTTGGTTTTGATTTTGGTTTTAAACATATTTACCTTAGTTGATATATCTTTATCGATTTGTTGTCTCTGTTGTCTTATTCTCTGCACAGATTCCTGTGCTTCCTTTTCCTTCTCTTTGGCCATATTCTCGAACTTCGCACGCAGTGAAGACGGCTTCGCACCGCCTTAAAATATAAAAACTTTAACTTTTCTGTTTAGCTCAGACTTTAAATCAAACCCGACTTGCCTGGCAAGCAGGAGGAGGTCTAAAAGCGCCGAGGACCGAAATAACGATTCAAGCTTCAGTTGCCCAAGTCGTCGTCCCTATGCCGGCAACTTAGGCATGAATCCGTTTTAATTCCTCTTGCTCAATTTTTATATTCGTTGCAAATGAAATATAGCTTTTATATTTATTATTATTGTGGCAAATTTTTTTTACTATAGTTTCCAATTGACCTTAGTTTCAGCTGTTTGGAATTTTTCTATATTTTTTCCGTCTGTCATTTTTATATCGAGTTATAAATACAAAAATAGGGATATACATTGATTGAGAACCTCCTCCTTTTTCATGACTTTGTTATAAACCTAATTTTACGCGGGTGAAACTGCGGGCACAGCTAGTATTCAAATAGTATTACCTATATCAGGCTTCTGTTTAGTATAATTAGTACCAATTTTGTCTATGCTCTCGTCGAATTTATGCGCCGATTTGTCTATGCGATCAGTCTGCACTCCAAACTTCCCGCCAAAACCCTGTCAACAATTCATTATTTTTAAATTTAATTACCGGCCGTAGATTTTTCTCTTATTGTGACTCGACATATGACAGCACCCCCTCTGATGTTAAGCTGGAGTGTGGTCCATGAACGAGTGACATCCATTCATTAACTATAAGTAGCAGTCACAACCATTATGCCGGCCTAGTTGGAACCGGCAGCTTGCAAGCTGATCCCGAAACGCGACTGCCGGTCGCTCTACCTAGTCTTAATTAAAATATTGTTACAGGAAAAAGATCATTATTTTCCTGTCATTGTAACCTTTTTTATATTAAAAAACTGGACTGTACGTTAGTTTATAAATTAATAGTTTATAAATGATCTTCAAAAGCCTTAATCCATTAAACATTATCACAGTCCTTTAAACTTTATCACAGTCCTTTAAACATTATCCCAGTCCTTTTAAACATTAGCACAGTCCTTTTAAACTTTATCACAGTCCTTTAAACATTATCCCAGTCCTTTTAAACATTAGCACAGTCCTTTAAACATTATCCCAGTCCTTTTAAACATTATCACAGTCCTTTTAAACATTAGCACAGTCCTTTAAACATTATCCCAGTCCTTTTAAACATTAGCACAGTCCTTTAAACTTTATCACAGTCCTTTAAACATTATCCCAGTCCTTTTAAACATTAGCACAGTCCTTTAAACATTATCCCAGTCCTTTTAAACATTATCACAGTCCTTTTAAACATTAGCACAGTCCTTTAAACATTATCCCAGTCCTTTTAAACATTAGCACAGTCCTTTTAAACATTAGCACAGTCCTTTTAAACATTATCCCAGTCCTTTTAAACATTAGCACAGTCCTTTAAACTTTATCACAGTCCTTTAAACATTATCCCAGTCCTTTTAAACATTAGCACAGTCCTTTAAACATTATCCCAGTCCTTTTAAACATTAGCACAGTCCTTTTAAACATTAGCACAGTCCTTTAAACATTATCCCAGTCCTTTTAAACATTAGCACAGTCCTTTAAACTTTATCACAGTCCTTTAAACATTATCCCAGTCCTTTTAAACATTAGCACAGTCCTTTAAACATTATCCCAGTCCTTTTAAACATTATCACAGTCCTTTTAAACATTAGCACAGTCCTTTTAAACATTATCCCAGTCCTTTTAAACATTAGCACAGTCCTTTAAACATTATCACAGTCCTTTTAAACATTAGCACAGTCCTTTAAACTTTATCACAGTCCTTTAAACATTATCCCAGTCCTTTTAAACATTAGCACAGTCCTTTAAACATTATCCCAGTCCTTTTAAACATTATCACAGTCCTTTTAAACATTAGCACAGTCCTTTTAAACATTATCCCAGTCCTTTTAAACATTATCCCAGTCCTTTTAAACATTAGCACAGTCCTTTTAAACATTAGCACAGTCCTTTTAAACATTAGCACAGTCCTTTTAAACATTATCCCAGTCCTTTTAAACATTAGCACAGTCCTTTAAACTTTATCACAGTCCTTTAAACATTATCCCAGTCCTTTTAAACATTAGCACAGTCCTTTAAACATTATCCCAGTCCTTTTAAACATTAGCACAGTCCTTTTAAACATTAGCACAGTCCTTTAAACATTATCCCAGTCCTTTTAAACATTAGCACAGTCCTTTAAACTTTATCACAGTCCTTTAAACATTATCCCAGTCCTTTTAAACATTAGCACAGTCCTTTAAACATTATCCCAGTCCTTTTAAACATTATCACAGTCCTTTTAAACATTAGCACAGTCCTTTTAAACATTATCCCAGTCCTTTTAAACATTAGCACAGTCCTTTAAACATTATCACAGTCCTTTAAACATTATCCCAGTCCTTTTAAACATTATCACAGTCCTTTTAAACATTATCACAGTCCTTTAAACATTATCCCAGTCCTTTTAAACATTAGCACAGTCCTTTAAACATTATCACAGTCCTTTAAACATTATCGATTTTTCTTTCCGTTTTATTTTTCCAGTCGCCTTCGATTTATAAATCTCTTTCATAAATTATTTCAATGTTCTTAAACCATAGCTAAATAAATACCTTTTTGTGATCAGTTTGACTTGCATGTGCTGGTGTTTTCTCAACATGATCCCATCCGACTGCACTCGCATCCTGCCTGTCCGACTGTACGCCGAATTTGCCACCAAAACCGACTGTGTAATCTGTCGAAAATAAATCCTTGGTTATTTAAAATAAATAATTATTTAATTTGTAACGTTCCGCGCTATAGGGTTCTAGAAGAAGCGCCAAATTACAAATATCTCAATCCTCGAAGTCCAATTGTCAAGCCAAAGTACTCCTTTGCATTTTAAGAATTCCAAAGGGCTTCTACCACAATTCGATCTCCTTGCGGGTCGCATTGACAATACGTCACTTTTTTACATACTAGCCCCACTAGCACGGCAATCCAAGAAGCAAGATAAAGTCTTGCAAAGAATATCATTCCAACTCATTTTAAATAACTTACTAGAACAGTGTATCAAAAAAGATATTTAAATGTACTGTAAAACTTTAACACAAAATAACATTAAATCTTTAATATATATTTTTTTTAACATTTTGATGTGTCGGTCTTAATAGGTTATTTAAAATAAGTTACAATATTATTCCTTGCAGTTCTTTACCTTGCTTCTTGGATTGCCGTGCTAGATAGGTAGATTAAACAAGGATAAGATATAAATCAAAATTAAAATTTTAAAGAAACCAACCGAAACCACTTTAGTCATATCACAAGCCTTATAGTAAGAAACAACATTAGTCATGGCTCCATAGTTATATCCCTTGCACCCTCATGGTGCATCATCAGATACTCCAGGACTTTAATTTGATAACAGTCCAGCTAATGGCTCATAGTGAGTGACAATTTTAGTTAAAGCACTATAGTTCTATCTCTTGTTGATTTGCTGGTCTGATTTCGTTTATCTGTGTATCTGTGATTTCGTGTACACAGATACACAGATAGACAAATACACAGACACGTCAAACTTATAACACACCTTTTTTGAGTTGGGGGTTAATAAAATACACATTATTGTCTGGATGACGCTGGTCAACATACCTTTCTGTGACTGGTGATGTTGTGGTTTCTCCTGATGGTCCCATCCGACTGCTGAGGAATCTTGTCTGTCTTCTTGAACACCAAATTTTCCACCAAACCCAACAGAGTAATCCTTTTGTGATGAATGTTTCTCCACTTGCTCTTTGTGATCCCATCCCGCAGCACTCTGTAATTAATCCATATCGTTTTTTTTATGGCTGTAGCTATCAGTACGAACATTTACGACACCGTCTACACTTTTCGTGAGCTTTGTAATATATTTACATAAATACATTTTTTTATAGAGACTCAGCATCTGGCTTGTACTTGCCAATTCAGTTTCAGATTGCATTAGTCACTGTCACTGTCATGGTTTTTTTATTACATTTCTTTACTAAGCTACTAAAGTGCTTGTATCATAGAAACAGGACAACCAAAGTACATATATCAAAGATGCATTGGTACCGGTGGGTGGTCTCGAACTCGTGCTCTCCGGTTTGTGTAACCATTGCACTGCCACTACACCACGGTCGCCTTGCAATTACAGATTACATTGTTAAAATTATCGACAAACCTTATCAACCCGATCTGTCTGTACACCAAATTTGCCCCCAAACCCTTGCGCATAATCCTTCTGCGACACATGCTTCTCAACCTTTCCAACATAATCATGGCCGACGGCACACGAATCCATTCTATCACTTTGTACACCAAACTTTCCACCGAATCCTTGTGAATAGTCCTTCTGCGATTGATGCTTTTCAACCTTCCCAATGTACTCGTGGCCAACAGCTGAATTGTCCATTCTGTCAGCTTGCACGCCGAACTTGCCGCCATAACTGTTTCAAAAGTTAAATACAAGATAAATCAATCAATAAAATGGTATAGTGTGGTTGTACAATAGCCTCGCAACTAAGAGCCTTCGGTTCAAAACCAAAACAAATGATTGCAGTATTTCAGTAGGACCCAAGTTTGGGTTGAAGAAATGCTTCTTTGGTGTAGCAGTCGTGAAATGGTCACGCAAACCAGGAGTCCCTGGTTCAAAACCGCTTACCAGTACCTATATATCTTGGATATATTTACTTTAGTCATTCCAAACTTTAGCGTACAACCTAACTTCCACACTGCTTGAGAAATATGACCAAAGGCTAAAATATCTACAGCTGACAAGTCTCAGAGAACGCAGGATGGGAAGAGAATTAATCGAAGACATTTAAAATCTTAACAGGCAAGTATGATTGCCCTCACCTAGCCATGATGGTTCGTTTTAATTCAATTATATGTGATCACGAAATGAAACTTATGAGATAATCCTGCAATACGAATTTGGTATATCACTTTATAAGCAACAGAATTGTAAATATGTGGAAGAAGCTGCTGGATGACGTTTTGAAGTCCCCAACTGTTAACACTTTTAAAAACAAACTGGACAGGTGGTTAGGGACTATAGATATAGATTATGGTGATAATTAAATAAACTTATGAACTTTTAACCAGTGCTTGATATAGGCATATTAGCAATCAGTTGCTCGCCTATAATAATTAAAGATAGGACGATCTCGATTTTTTTAAATCCACCCGATCTAGTTAGATTTAAAAATATGAATAACCTGATTCGCAAACCGAATTGATGAATTCGATTCAAACTGGTTTACAAACAGAGCTGACAATTCGGTCCGACAATCTAAATTGCATAATACACAGTATGGTTTGCTATAGAATTTAGGATGTTGAATATAACGAAATAAATTTGGTGTCCGATCTAAAATTATATATACTTAGTTCAAACCAGTTTATTGGTTTATTGTAGATGTCAACCGACCCAACTAGGTTTAGGTCTCAACTCGGTTTAACCGGGGTTAAAAAGTCGAGTCGTTACATCTCTAATGATAATATTTATCATAAGAGATGTAATGATAAATATTATCTTTAGAAATGTAGCTTAGTATAGAAATGTAAAAAAATGTATTTATTTAAAATATCCTTACCCATAAGATGATTTAGGCCCCTCTTCAAATTGTTTCTTCTTGGCGAGAGCATCAGCTTCAGCAACCTCATCTCTTAACTTCCTCATACTAAACAAAATAAGACGAATTAAATTTTTATTAACTGGTTTGGAGAGAAAATAATCACTCGCTTAATTGGCATTTACCTTTGATATTTGTCATTTTATCCAAATTTCAAAGGCACTTATGATTTTAATCTAATTTTGGCCGGCATAATAGCAGCAACTGAGGCAACTATGTACCAAGTCGTTTTATCAGTTGTTGGCAGGCCTAGACTGTCCCTGCTACCCATTAGGCCAGTTGCGGTCAGATGTTGAGTCAAAATAAATAAAAAGTAATAGAATACAGAATACTAACTCGATAGCTTCAACATTTCTTCCACCTGGACCCCATCTCTGTTCCTGTTCAGTGACATCATTAATAAAATCAGGATCTGTTTCCCAATCATCAGCCTCCTCCATCGCCGGAGGAGCAATATCTGTTGACGCCTTCCACATCTAGAAAACAAAATTGTATAGTACCACCACTTCCAAGTGAACAAAGCGTGAAGAGACCAATTTGTGTTTCAGAATCAGTTTGTAAGTTGCTGTAGTAGTAGTTGCCTCTATACATGCCTCCAGCTTAACATCAGGTGGGGTGCTTTCATATGTCAAACCTCAATATAAAAATATATAAAAGTACCAACACTTTAACTTGAACAAGCCCTGAAGTGACTCAGTAAGGATCAGTTTGAAACTAGGCCGATATAGTGGAAGTGACTGCTACTACAAGTTTATTAACACTCGCCTTAATTCTAGACAACACTCCACACTCAGGCAGGATGTCATAAGTCAAGCTCAATAAAATAACAAACTCTTCGCAGTTTTTCTATTTAAAATGTACTGTCCTCAATCAGCAGAGTCAAGTAGAAGCACTACAAGATACCTGATGATCTAGCAGTATCAGCTTATAGACTAGACAATTTAGTTTACTCTCGACACTTAAAAACTATCATCATACTCACCGTTCTGTAGTAAACAAACATTCCAAAGGTCCACAACATCAAGTCCAATAAATATTATGATCTCACAAATGAGACGAAGAAAAATGGTTTCAAAACCTAGCTCTACGCAGTAGATATGGGGGAAGAGGAATACCAGCAAACTTTGCATCATCTTTTAAAGAATATGGGCCTCCAAAGGTACATTTTTAATAAGTACATTTTTAGATCATATATCAAAGGCGGCATTGGTGGGGTCTTACAATATTTGGTTGGATAGAGGGGATAGTGAGGGCAGTGAAGGTGAGTGTTGACATGTCACAAAAGCTTTGAAACATACATTCCGGTCACAAGTCCAGAACGCTGCCTTCACTCTCCCACCTGCCACACTTTGGACCCGGCACCTGCATGGAGAATCCATGGATGCTAAGAAATTGTTTCATTCATTTCTCACCCTAAATCCCACAGGGATATCAAGACACTACACCCCTTTCACATTTATGATTACTCCTTCATCAATACCACACTTGAGTAGTAGTTGTATTACTTAATACACAATGATATTGGTTTGTGTAACCAATTGTCTTTGTTGTATTCACTATTTGTAAACTTAATAATGCAATTGTTTCTGCTCTTAATCTTGCCTATTGTGAAGATGCATTTAAACAAAGAGTTGCTGTGTATATATTGTATATATTATAATCTTAAGGAAGTATATATAACATTTAATTTAAAAATACTACTAATGAACCTAATACAGAAGCATAATAATATGAACACTTTAAAATACACAATATTTATTTTTTGGAACGTGTTTAGCACTTGAGCTTGCAAGCTGAAGGGGAAATGGGCTGGCTGCATCATTCTAAGAATGTACAACCAATGGGAAAGAAAGTTTCTTGAGTGGAGACCACAAACTGGAAGACGGTAGCATAGTTAGGCCTCCCACTTAGTGAACTGACAACATAGTGAGTCACGAATAACCGGTGGATGCAACTGGCATCTTGTCATTCGAAATGGCATTCTAAGTGAGAGGCCTATGTTGAGAAGTAGACATCTTCTGGCTGGTGGTGATGATGATGAAGGTGTTTAGCCACCATTTGCCTTTTAGAACAGTTTTGCAGAATACATTCATTGAGACTGAATATGTTTCAAAAGAATGTTACATTATTTTACCAAGACATCTGAAGATTGAGGAGAGATTCGGAAATGTAAAATGCATCTAATGTTGCAGTTATTAAAAATGTGTAGGAAAATTATTATGACTGTGGAAAGATGTCACTCTATTGTCTCTACCTATTTCAGTAAGAATCAAGGTATGAAATTGATTGCATTCTATAGAACCATATTAAAATTTGGCTACAGAAGTAATAAAAGTTTTTTGTGCTATCTTAACTAATTCTACGCCACAAAAGATTATAAAAATGGACAAGATTCCAGTTGCATTCACTAGTATCTTGTCATTCATAGTGGAGAGAATGGGGGGTTGCCACAATCCCTATGCTCAGCAGGCGGCTTGGGATTGCAGGATACTCACTGCACATTAAGAGAACAGACTGGTCGAGTTTAAGAACATCCTAGGTCTAACTAGATATTATTGTCATAATGAACAATAACAATCAAAATCCTATTTAATTTCTCACTCTAATTCCCACAATGATATCAAGACACTATGCCCCTTTCACATAAATGATTATTCCTTGATCAAATTGGGGACATTTTTGAAAAAGCAGGGTTCAACACTGTATAATAAAAGAACATAATATTAACGAGAGTATAACCTAAGAATAAATCGTTAATTCATATCAGCAGAAAAAATATATTTATATAAGGAACATTTCCACAATTACTGACTCACCATTCTGACTGATAAATAATTAACTATCAAACATATCGACGGTTTCCGGGCTATTTGTTTTAAGCGACATTTTTAAAACTTTACAGGAGAGCGATTTAAAGTTTTGATTTCGAGAAAAAAATTCATAACTTTTTGAAACCTGGTTTATTTTCAAAAAAGTAAAGTTTTTCTATTTTCATATTATATCCCCCATAATTTGATTAAGATACTTCTTTTAAAAAGGCGCTATTAGCAAATATATGTGTCGCTTAATACAAGACGCCCATACTTAATCAATTTGTAGAATCAGGCTAAATGATTTAAGCACCACATGTTGCAAGTAATAGATTCAAGCAAAACGCTTTAAGTATAACTTTTGTATTTTTTTAGAGTAAGGCTAATTGTATCAATTACAACGTGAAGAATAAAACAGAAAAAGGCAAATTAGTTTATACGACTAGTAAAACACAGTTGAGATACAGGATAAATGACTAAAGAGGCAAATAGTGTTTAAAAAGTAATTGTTTGAAATGACAATAAATTAGTAAATTTCAAAATAAAAGTCGGTTAAAACATAATAATACTTTGGTTAGAAGGGAAATAACTCTTTGTTGTTTCAATAATAAAATTAAAACTAATAAAACAAAACTATTAATAATTACCATTTTTTATTTATTAACATAATGTTACTTAAATATCGTGTTGTACTCAATAAGAATCACTTTGGCATATAATGTGTCCCAATATTCAGCGATAAAACTGCAACAGATGGTAGCCCTGGACATGACTAGTCAAGAAAAAAAATTGAAAAATATCCATTGTTTTTTTAAGTGACGAAAAAAAATAATTTTTTTTCAAAATTTGTTTACTTGGAAAGTATGTTTACTAGGGATGGGAAGTGTGATAAAGATATTGAGAGAAGAGTGCAAAAGGGTAACGTAGTGAATGGTGCCATCCATAGTATCATGAACAGCAAAATAATGTCCCAAAAGTCACGGATGGCTGTTCCAAATGCGGTGCTTGTTTCTACATTAATGTATGGAAGTGAAGGTTGGATATGAGAAGAAGCATGAGAGTAGAATTAACGCTGTTGAAATGCGGTCGTTAAGGAGTGTATGTGGATAGATACTGCGTGATAGATGTGGTTTGAAAGAAGATGTAGTGACAAGGATTGACAAAGGAATGCTTCGATGGTTTGGGCACATGGAAAGGATGAGTGAAAGTAGATTGACGAAAGGAATTTATAAATCTGATGTGGGTGGATGCGTTAAACAAGGCAGGCCCAGGAGAGTGTTTTCCGACCAAATCGGAGACATCCTCAAGAAAGGTAGGGTGCCTAGTGCCCATAACCACAGAGCCTGTATGAAGAGAATTGTGGATGTGAGGGAAACAAGTGAGTTGTATAAGGATCGTGGTAAGTGGCGCTCCATTGTCTCTGCCTATCCCTGTGGGAAAAGGGCGTGACAATTTGATTGATTTTTTGCTTAAAATGTTGAAAGATTTTTACTTTCAGTATTTCACTCATCGTGGTGTAAAAAAAAGTATGAATACTACTATGACAAGTTTTATCAAAAAATGACGCTACTAATCAAGATTCTAAAATGGTATAATACTCTAGAAAAACTAGCCACATAAAACAATACGAGTGGTATTTCTAAACAAGAATCAAATTTCATAAAATTGTTTAAATTAATAACTTTTACTATGGGATCAAAACAGGTTTTTGTTAGTCAATATCATTTTAAAAGTAGAGAGAGAGAGATTTTACCTTAGAGCGAGATAGACTTATGTTAATTTTTGAATATTATAGTAATTACCTACTTTTACTTTGTATCCAAAATGGGTTTATGGATATAAAATGAAATAAAACAACTAGTTTAAACAATAAAACATTTAATTTTTTATTGAATTTAATTACAATAAATGTTCGAATTGTTTGCCACCAGCATTAATACAAGCACGACATCGCCTTAAAAATGATCGTTTTATTCGTCTTGCATAACTTCCAGCATTTATGTGATCCGCAGCCTGAGTGATTTTTTGGCGAAGTTCGTCCAATGTTGTAATGGGTTTTGAGTAGACCCTGTCTTTGAGACAACCCCAATAGAAGAAATCCAGGGGGTATAGGTCAGGTGAACGGGGTGGCCATGAAATAGGACCAAGTCGCCCGCTCCAACGCCCTGGAAACTCATTGTTCAAGTAATCTCGCACAGAACGGGCATAGTGAGCCATACCATAAGTATCGTAAATCACTTACAGACACGTCTTCTAATAATTCTGACATGTTATTTTGTAAGAAGTTCAAATAACTATTGCCATCCAAGTTTCCGTGTAACTCAAAAGGCCCAATCACTTTTCCATTTAATATGCCCGTCCAAAGGTTAAGGTTGAATTGGTATTGGGATTTATCTTGTCTCACCAGGTGTGGATTTTTATAATTCCAGCTATGTAGATTGTGAAGATTTAAATAGCCATCTTTCTTGCAGGTTGATTCATTCGACCATAAAACTTTATCTAAGAATTGAGAATCTTCCCTGTGCTTTTGTAGCGGCGGTAATAGCGTCTGCACACGTCTGTAATTTAATGGGTAAAGCCTGTGATATTTTAAAATACGATGAGCAGAACTTCTTGGTATTCCCGTAGCTGCTTCCGAGGTAGTTGAATCCATTTCTATTTCATGCAGAACTTCTTCATCTCGATCCGATCTTGGTCTTCCAGCGTTTCTCCTATTAGATGGTAAACGATCCTCCGAAAACGATTGATGTACATTTATAAATACTCTAAAATCTTTGAGCATTTGGGTACTTTCCCGATACAATCTGCTAGCAGAGTTTGCATTGCTTCGGCATTCACCATAAATTAAGTGCATATTAGCGTATTCCCATGGTGTGTATGATAGCGGCATGATAAATACAAAACAGTCCACTAGGTCAAAAGTCCAATTCACAAAACTCACAATCACAGTCCAAAATAATGCCAGGTCAGTCCAGTTTGCAGATCACTTAATCGAGTCCAAAAGCCAACCCAAAAGTCGTCAGTACGAGAGCCAATTTAATGCGGAACGGCGCACAGTAAACAAAGGAACAGAGCATACTGACTGATAACAGCAACTTCTCTACTTGCCCCATTGTTATATTCAAAAATTAACATCTGTCTATCTCGCTCTAACGTAAAATCTCTCTTTCTCTAGTTTTAAAATAATATTGACTAACAAAAACCTGTTTTGATCCCATAGTAAAAGTGATTAATTTAAACAACAATTTTATGAAATTTGGTTCTTGTTTAGAAATACCACTCGTATTTTTTTATTTGGCTAGTTTTCCTAGAGTATTATACCATTTTAGAATCTTGATTAGTTGCGTCATTTTTTTATAAAACTTGCCATAGTAGTATTCATACTTTTTTTACACCACGATGAGTGAAAGTGTACTAAAAGTATATTTTTTTTTAACATTTTAAGCAAAAAATGTAATATAAATCATTTTTATGTAAAAACTATATGTTTTCTGGGGTTTTCAAGGATTGTGATAAATAGCAGATATATTCAGCTTACTGATACAAAAAATTTAATTTTTTTTAAAAATACATTTTTTTCGTAACTTAAAAAAAACTATTTTTTAATTTTTTTTCTCGTCTAGTCATGACCAGGGCCACCCTCTGTTGCAGTTTTATCGTTGAATTTTGGGACACATTGTACATGGCACCATGTGGTGTAGACTGAAGCGCCCGTTTAGGGGGATATAGTATAAAAACTTGCTTGTTTAATGGACGCGAGCGGCGAAAATGTTTTGTTTTAACCGACATTTGGTACAACGATTCATACAAAATTTGCAGTGTCTGAATGTCAAGTTTTCGATGTAATCGGTATAGGAAAAATGAATGAAGTTATAGTACTTGTAGATTTAATTTGTTTGAAGCGACCAATCAAAAATTAACCGATTTAGGAATAAAGGTTGATTTGCCATTTAAAGACTGTTTCAACTACAGGGCAAAATGTTTTAATAGCATTTTTTTACTAAAAACAGATGCAAGCGAAATGATTTAAGCGACATTGCATACCAATTTGGGATTCAGGCTAAATGTTTTAAGCGACATGACTATATCTTTTTTGGGGAAGGTGTAATGCTTTAACAAACATCACCTATAGAATGTAACTTCAGGAAAAACGCTTTAAATGACCCGTTTGGATGATTTGTGTGTAAGGCAAAAACGCTTAAGTAAATAACCAATAAAAACTTTTGTGGCTCAAGTACACTTTCTATATAAAAGGACATATTTTGCGTCGGTTCATACAATGAAATTTCGGATCGCCCCAAAAAATGGCATTGTTTGAAGCGCCAAAAAAGTACTCTGATCGTCACCAAAGTCGACTCAGTCGACGCAAAAAAAATCGCTGATTCCGAATATGTATATAAGTCAATATCGGTCAAAATGTCGCTTAAAACAAATAGCCCGGAAACCGTCGATATGAATTTAACTTGAAAAATTCTTACCAATACTTTTTATACACAATTATAATTTTTTATCTATTATTATCGCAACGTTTTAAGCTGTCACGGGTATCAAAAATAATCACCCAAGTAGATTATCACTTACTTTACAAAAAGTTATGTTTAAAAATATAACTTTTTCTGAAAGAACATCCAAGTATCCTTAATGTATAGAGACAAGTAAATTAATTACTGACTTACGCATATAGTGTTAGGATCAGCTATAATTATTGTATTTATAAGGTGTTGTATTTTGTAAGATGAAAATTGCATTTACCTTATTTAAAACCGGTGTTGATAGAGAAAAAGTGAAATTTCTTCGTTTCTTGCACGTTAAACTTCAAACAATAACTTAAATCTTTAACACTTATTACTTGGTAATTTTCTTTACTTTTGTTGTTTTAAACAATTTATTAAATTATTGTCCAGAATAAATATAAAGTATAATATTCTGATAGAAAACAGAGACCGTGGGTGCCACAGATAACTATTATACTAGTAATACAGATAGGACAGCTGCTTTGACTTTGTTGACTGAGTTCTAAACGTTCACACGCAGCGCTAGCGTCGAATATGACTGATATTGACAAGCTGATTTTGGAAATCAAAATGGACGAAGGAAATCAAAATGGCTGCATATCGACGAGTTCTTCGCAAAAAGAAAAATTCTTCCTTTATTTATTTTAAATAGAAATCTTATATTATGATAATAAAACAAAACAGTTTATTTTTAAAATATATATATTATGTTTAGTACTTTTCTGATGCCAACTTTTGTGGCATTTCCATTTTCAAAACAAACTTTTCCTGGATTGATCTGTTTAGCAATATATTAATTATGTTGCATCAAATGTGTAGTTTATCTCTTAAACATCGTATACTGCATGATAGTTCTTCAACATTGCAGCTATATGTATGGTCTTCATGTAATTCTAAAACAAACATCAACATTATAAAAGCCTTATCAACCTACAAACATTAAATGACTTTTCTATTGTTACTATTGCAAATAAGTATGCGATATTTTAGTAAAACTTACCGGGTGTACATAATATTCTAAAAACAACTTCTTCAGCAGATGGTAATAACAGAAAACTAAGTAACAAAAACACAATGAAAATAACACGCAAGAAGGACGCGAACGCCATTTTCACTCCATAGTAGTGATGTGAATAATCGAATGACGATAATCGAATTAATTGATTTCAGTAATCATTCGACTTAGTTGATTGTTAATAAGGATTAGTTATTAACAATCCACAACGGAGTTTAATGTATAATTACAATAAACTCCGTTGTAATTATTTACTAGCATACATTCGTTTAAAAAATTAGCTTTTCGATAATTCGAATAAATTGATTAAAAATTAGTATTATGGATTTGTTGCAACTACTACTGTTTTATTAAACAAAAAGTAACAACAAGCGTGTCCGAGCAAGATGATCGTCCGCGTATTAAAGTAAAACAAAACTAATATTTAAAAACAATCATTCAATTAGACACAAAGAAATAAATAAGAAAAAAAAATTTTTTTTTTTGTTTGTCGTAGATCTGCGACAATGGAATACGACGAGTTAATTTAATCAGATAAAAATAAAATTTATAAGTATATGTATAATGTAAATGTAAATGTATTAGTATTATCATTCGATTATATTAGTTCAATAATCAATTGGTTATTCGATTAATGAAATTATTCGACTTGTACATCGCTACTCCGCTACTACTGCAGCGCTTCGTGTGAACTTTAAGAACAAAGCTGTCACCACCCTGGTGGGTGCGTCACTTTAAATGTCAACCGCGTCATTGAGAAACAAAATATGGCATAGATAAAATCATTCAGCCAAGTTTCAATTTAATATTTTCATAAATTCAGTGGACGAATGATGTCGCCAGTGACATGAAGATGATGACGACAATTTTAGTAAAACAGAAATTTTCCTAAAAAAATCTTTAATAAAATAAAATGTCTTGGTAAGAAATCTTTTATGGATGCGTTAGATGAGGCAGACTCAAGAGTGAGTTTTCCTACCAAATCGGAGACAAGAAAGCTGCGTTGCCTAGTGCCCATAATCGTAGAGCTTTTATGAAGAGAAGTGTGGATGTGAAGGAAGCAAGGGAGTTGTGTCATGATCGTGGCATGTGGCGCTCCATTGTCTCTGCATATCCCTGTGGCAATAGGTCAGCTTTAATATCTTTTAAAATTAAAATTAAAACCTAATAATTAAAACTAAATACATATTTCATATTAAAAAAAAGGTATAATAAAACAAATATGTATTAACAATTTAGTTTAATTATAATGACAAAATATGTTAAAGATATAAAATAGCCCGATCATAATACCAATAAATTAAAAATAAGTATTATAAGTAATGTTTTTACTATTCTATTTGGTATATTTTACTTAAACTAAGTAAATTTTACATTAGATAAGCACCTATGGCCGGCATGGTGACGACGACAGAGGCAAGCGTGAACCGACCAGTTTTTCAATCGTCGGCGCTCTTGGACCTCCCCTTGCTTGCATCAGGCAAGTCGAGGGAGGTCAGATGACGCGTCACAATAAAAAAATATAATAAATAAAACTTAATTATTAACAATCATCACAATTTCATAGCAAAGAGCGATTTTCTTATTAATCAAATAAGAATTTAATAATTAGTCCAAGTTGGTTTTGACCTGGAGTCAGGCAGGTCGAGGTCAGATGGTTTTATTTATTATTGTGACTCCACCTAATGTTAAGCTGGAGTGCGGTCCATGAATAGAGATAACTGCTACTACAGTTAAATAACTGTAAGTAGCAGTCACATCTACTATGCCGGCCTAGTTGAAACCGGAACCTTAGAAACTGATTTACAGTTATTAAACTAAAAGTAGCAGTTACCTCCATTCATGGACCGCACTCCAGCCTAACATCAGGCGGGGTGCTGTCATATGTCGAGTCACGATAAAATAAAAAATCTTTCGTCATACACATTAATACAAGAAACATGAGTTTTACAAGTAATTTATAATTATAAGACCTCTTACTTGCAGTTGCCCTCCTAAACTCCTGATCCCCTTTTGGTTTGTAATGCCATCTTAGGGTACGAAATTGCCTGAAAATCGCTAATTGCAAAGCACTTTCTAAAATGCCTTTATAAAAATATACTTCCGAACCCATTTATAAAAGTAACTACTTTTTGTTTCTGGCCTTTGATCATATATCATTATAGATACAAAATTGCCGCTCAAAATCCGACAAAATAAATGCAAGCCCGATTTATGTTGGACTTGCATTTGTTCTCAGTCCGAAATGATATATGTGAAATTACATTCGTGACAAGTTTATACTTTAAAACAATGTGATAAGGTTTAGTTTAAAATTCACCTTCAATTCACTTACAGAGTTTATATCAGTGTAAGTGAATTCTGACGCGCGGACACTTTTATGACATTATTTTGTATAGGACTGTGTATCTATTAAAAATATATGATCGATGTTTCTAGCTTACATTATTTTATAATTTAAAATCAATCTACCTTTCTATATGTCACCGTATAATTGTGAATACCGTTAGTTTATAAATCTATCACGCAAGTTTGTAAACTGTCGATAAATTGTGAATACCGTTAGTTTATAATCTATCACGCAAGTTTGTAAACTGTCGATAAATTGTGAATACCGTTAGTTTATAATCTATCACGCAAGTTTGTAAACTGTCGATAAATTGTGAATACCGTTAGTTTATAATCTATCACGCAAGTTTGTAAACTGTCGATAAATTGTGAATACCGTTAGTTTATAAACTATTGAGCAAGTTTGTAAACTGTCGATAAATTGTGAATACCGTTAGTTTATAAACTATTGAGCAAGTTTGTAAACTGTCGATAAATTGTGAATACCGTTAGTTTATAATCTATCACGCAAGTTTGTAAACTGTCGATAAATTGTGAATACGGTTAGTTTATAAACTATTGAGCAAGTTTGTAAACTGTCGATAAATTGTGAATACCGTTAGTTTATAAACTATTGAGCAAGTTTGTAAACTGTCGATAAATTGTGAATACCGTTAGTTTATAATCTATCACGCAAGATTGTAAACTGTCGATAAATTGTGAATACCGTTAGTTTATAAACTATTGAACAAGTTTGTAAACTGTCGATAAATTGTGAACTGTACCATACTGTTTACAATATAACGTATTAATTTACGATATTTATATATTATCCATGATAGATTTTAATAGATATAAACATATATAGATATGGATTTATAGTTATATATAATTTGATATGGATAGATTATAAACTATCGTAAATTAATACGTTATATTGTAAACAGTATGGTACCTACAGTTCACAATTTATCGACAGTTTACAAACTTGCGAGATAGATTATAAACTAACGGTTTTCACAATTATACGGTGACATATTTATATTTTTTACAATAAACATAACACTAGTGTCAAACTAATTATCAACCGCCAAATTTAGTCCTAACTTGAATTCGGACATCTTATATTCACTTCACGCACATTTCTATCCAGCAACTGACCCTTAGTTTGAAAACTTATTACTAAGTCTTGTTAGCTCAAATTGTGCTAAAGGGAGCGCATATATTAAAATTCTGGATCTGGCGCATCTTCTGCGTATCCCAATTTCTGCAATGCTGTCTTAATTTCTCCGAACACTGTTGCATCTTCTATAGTGGCTGGTAGTTTAACAAGTTGTGAACGAGCCAACTTAGCTATTGCGCCTCTTAAAGCTTTTCCTGATCTGGTACGTGGTAAAGCTGGTACAGCTATAGCCTTTCTGAATGCTGCGATTGGGCCGATTAGATGACGGACCAGAGCTATTAATTCTTGGGTGACAGTCGCTTCTGCCACTATTTCTTCGTCTGAAATACAATACAATAATATTTTTGAACTATTTCCATTATCTCCAACCTCCTCTTTTAACTCCCGTGATACGATACCCAGATCGGGGGAATGCATGCATTCGACAGCTGAACAGGGTGTTTAAAACAATTAGTATAGTACCGTTAAAAAAAGGCAGACCCAGGAAGTTGTTTGCCGACCAAATCGGAGACATCCTCAAAAAAGCTAAGTTGCCTAGTGCCCAAAACCCTAGAGCTTGTATGAAGAGAATTGTTAATGTGAAGGAAGCGAGGGAGTTGTGTCAGGATCGTGGCAAGTGGCGCTCCACTGTCTCTGTCTATCCCTGTGGAAAAAAGGCGTGACAATTTGATTGATTAATACCTCGTTGAATGCTCTATTCAAACGGGGGAATTTGTTCTCCACATTATATAAACATATAAGAGCACCTCTGGCTGTCATAGTGAAGGCGACTGAGGCAATTTAGAACTGAGTAGATTTTTCGTTATGTTAGTTAAAGTCAACTGACAGAAACATCCAAAAATACAAAAATGTGGAAAATAACATTTTTATTCACATTTCTATACGCTACTAAAGAATCATAGAAACAGGACAACCAACGAACATATATCAAAGATACATTGCGTAACTACCACTACACCACGGTAGCCTTAAACGCATTATACGTTTAATAATGTTTTTTTTTAAATAAATGTTTATTTAAATGTTTTCCTCACCATCCTGCGGAGGTCTCATTACATACAAGCACAAAGGCACGTCTCCTTTCGTAGGATCTGGTGCACCAACTACGACAGCATCAGCAACCCTGGCGTGACGCAGCACAACATCCTCCAATGCTGCCGTGGACAACCTATGACCGGCAACATTGATCACGTCATCCGCACGGGCTACCACCCAAACTGCACCATCGTGACCAATCCAGCCAGCGTCTTGTGTGTCATAATAACCCTGTAAATAATATATGAATTACAATCAATCAATCAAATAAGCCACTTGCCACGGTCCCGACACAACTGCCTCGTTTCCTCCACATCCATAATTCTGTTTAACAAGCTCTATGGTTATGGGCACTAGGCAACTCAGCTTTTTTAAGGATGTCTCCGAGGATATGAAATAGACGATGATATTAAATAAAATAAGGTAGATACGTTATATATACCAGTTTTAATGTTCGCATAAGTTTGAACCGTCACCCACGACGAAGTGATGAAGTAGGACGAAATGATATTTATTGAGAGCATAAAAGAGACAAATACAATGTTGTCCGCATCGCGACACTAAGTTCTGGTTCGCTTATTAGTATAGTTTTAGAGTGTCTCTTTCGAAACGCGTATAACATATCTACCTCTTTTGTGATTAAAATATCATTGCAATCACATATATCTTTTTGTTAACATCTAGTATTTACGGTCTTTTAATTGACTGATAGTAGGTAAAGGGAGGTCCATGAGCATCAGCACCGAAAAAACAGACTTTCAAAAAATTCACGGATGCCTCAGTTGCCGGCCAAACGTTGTTGATTTGTTGATTGGCCAAACGCGCTGGGTTGAAGGATTCAAGGATAAGGAGATTGCTAAAGTTATCATTCGATAAAAAAAAACAACGTGCCTAGTCGTTTAGTTCAACTATCGATTTGGCTAACAGAATGCGGTTGCTACCCCCAACCGTGGTATAGGCGATATAAGACGCAAAAGGCCGCCATGTCTGCAAAATTGGGCTCTTAAGTTCTTGTGACTTGTCATAATCCCCACGCTTGGCAGGCGGCTTGGGGATTGAAGTATACTCCCCACACGTCAAGAGGACGCTGCTGGCGATCATCCGGTGAGACTAGTCGAGTTTCAAGAGATCCCGAGTCAACATCAAACATGTTTTTTATTGTGGCTCGATATATGACAGCACACCGCTTGATGTTAAGCTAGAATGCATTCAATGAATAAAGGCGGCGGCTACTATAGTTGAATAACTGCAAGTAACAATCGCAACCACTATGCCGGCCTTATTACGGTCTGTACACCTGTAAGTGGTGGTATTACCCCGGATCGATAGACTGGGCACCATGACCTATCACTCCTAGATATACCTATATTGATTAAGTAAGTTAATTAATTATTTACCGGGTAAGATTCAAAATAGGTTTTCTTGAAGCGTTCATCAGCCATCCATAAAGTTGATGCAAAACCAGGTGGTAAAGGCAATTTTGCTACTAATCTGCCAACTTCCCCAGGCTCGCATTCAGTTTCATCCTCGCGTAAGGCACGCACTGAAAGAATGTAAAAGATTTTTTAAGCCGGTATAGTGACGACGACTGTGGCAGCCTGAATAAAATTGACTCAGTGTTTTCAGTCGTCAGAACTCTTGGACCACTATCATGCTTACTGTTAGCCAGGTCACATGTCCAATCACAATAAAAAAACTTATAATTTATTGTTTTTAACGTAGACCTTGTATGAAATTTATCAGAATTGAATTGTGGATTAGAGAGAAGCGAGGGAGATGTGTTAGGATCCATCAGACCCAGAGCAAATATCTGCCTCTTTTTTTATTAGTAAATATTTGTGATATTCAATTTCATTAATAAATATCACTAATAAAGCTACGCGTAAAGTCTGGAAATCGAACCCGAGACTACACGCGTAACGGACTGGTATGCTAGTCAATGCGCCACGCCTGTCTTTAACTAATTTTTATTATTTACTTCTTTATTACTTTTATTTAATTATATCTAATTACAATAAATTAATTTTAATTACCTACCTACCTATGCACATAATACATTACTATACTAAGCTACTAAAGTGCTTGTATCATAGTAACAGGACAACCAAAGTTCATATATCAAAGATACATTGGTACCGGTGGGTGGTCTCGAACTCGTGCTCTCGGTTTGCGTAACTACACCACGGTCGCCTTAACTTTTTGTAGTGATACTTACTATCGTAGCCTGGGACGGGGTATCCAGCAGAATGTGCTGGTATTGTTGACATTTCATAGCCCAAGCAAGCGGCTGTAATAGCAGAGCCAGTCTCTGTCTGCCACCAATGATTTAATACGGGTGCACCAAATATACGCTCTGCCCATACCTAAAAATACAAATAAATACGATTAAATTATTTTCCTATTATTTAGTAAACATTAAAACCAAATTAAAACTAATAATCAGAATAAAATAGTACGTAGAAAACATTTTAGAAAATAAATAGATTTATTTTTATTGTGACTCGACATATGACAGCACCCCGCTTGATGTTAAGCCGAAGTGTGGTCCATGAATGAATGCCACTGCTACTAATATTCAATAACTGTGAGTAAACTTACAAGCTGATCCCGAAACGTGACCAAATCAATCCACGGTCTGTATACTTGTAAGTGGTGGTACTACCCCAGATAGGCAGACTGGGTACCACTCTTTGATAACCAGACCCGAAGCAAATATCCATTTTTTTATTAACAAATATTTGTAATATTTAATAACATTAAAGCTATGAAACAAATATTTGCTCCGACCGGGAATCGAACCCGGGACTTTACGCGCAACAAACCAATCACTAAACCGTTCGTCCACGCCTGTCGACAAATTTTCATTTTCATTGTAATTAGTATTTGTTTTCTTTGTTCTTACAAATTGTCATCATTATATTGCACCTACGTACTATTGATACTGTCTTAATGTTCTAAAGGTTTGGCTGTCAGAGAATGTCTATTTTTATTTTATTGTGACTCGACATGTGACATCGCCTCGCTTGATGTTTAGTGGTCCATGAATGGATGTCACTGCTACTACAATTCAATATCTGTAAGTAGCAATCACATCCACTATGCCGGCCTAGTTGGAACCAGCAACTTACAGGCTAATACCACTCTTTTATAACCACACCCGAAGCAAATATCCGCCTCTTTTTTATTAACAAATATTTGTAACATTTATTATAATTATTAAATATTACAAATAAAAGCTATGAAACAAATATCGAACCCGTGACTTTAAGGACTACAAACCAATCGCTAACCGTTCGGCTACGCCTATCGTCACAACAGCAATAAGTTCGCCTTTGGACATATTGCAATTAAGTTAGAAATAAAAAGGGCTATGATTTATAAGTGTCGATCATACAGCTTTTAAAAACGTTTCATTGAGTTGTTCAAGCGGCTGACGGAGAAGTCTGGAGACAGGAAGGCTGGCAATTAATTCTGCCAACGTATTAGCCTTGCTATACAAAGGGGAAATGTTGCTGGTCTCCTTGGGAGTATCTCTAATGTGACGTCATTAAATGATATTTTTCATTTATAGTTTGATTATAGTTAATTAATATATAGTTATTTAATTAAAATTATCTATTTACAATTGTATGAAAACAGGTTAATAAGTAATTTTTACATCCGTAAAATTGTTATTAATTAGTACAGAACGATGTGTACCTACACCCGGACACGATGAATTAATCATAGGTAAAGAATAACATTATAATAAATTTACATCGCATAAATAAACTATAGCGTACATGAATTGGTAACCTATGAACTGATTACTAAATGATTACGCTTTTAAAAATCTTCAATTATAATTATTATATCATTATGGTAAAAAGCAGGGGTCCGCATCAGCCTATTGCCATAGAGATATGTAGATAGATAGAAAAATCTTATTTATTAATTATGATAGGTAGGTACCACACATTGCATCATTATCATCAGCCAGAAGGCGTCCACTGCTGAACATAGGTCTTCCCCTTAGAACGCCATTCCGAACGACAAGATGCCAGTTACATCCCGTGACTTTCACTTGTCGTCAGTCTACCTAGTGGGAGGCCTACCTAAGCTGCGTCTTCCGGTTCGTGGTCTCCACTCTAGAACCTTTCTTCCCCATCGGTTGTCGGTTGTTCGAGCGATGTGTTCGACATTGCATACTATGTATCCCTTTCACTTAAAGGTTGCCCCAAAGGTTTGCCCTTTAGTAATAAGGTCGCCTTTTGTATCACTGTTCTTATATAGGAATTATTTCAGCTCAGTTCATTGTGTTGCAATTAATGATTTATTGTGCATAATAAACAATACAATATACAATACTATACATAAAGGTACAATACAAAAATGGCGATCTCTTTGAGGCCACAAAATGAGTATTGAAAAAATAAAGTTATCTAAACATGTAATGCACAGCACAAAGCTATAAGAACTAACAGATTAGATAAGAATGAAAGGACAATAGCCTGAGAATGAAGAGAATGCTTATATGAAGCTAATAAAACAGAAATAGTTGCCTATCACGAGGCATTACAGTTTAACTGATTGTTATTAAGGTATATACATGTTTTCTAAGGACAGTAGTATTTGCTGGCTGCATACAGTCAGCACAGTGACGACGACCAGTAACCGTTAACTGAATCTCATTTATCAGACGTCGGTACTCATTGACATTCCTTTGCTCACCCCCGGGCAGGTCGAGGTCAGACCTTCATCAATGATTCCGGAGGAACAAAATAAAACTGAGCTAAACAAAAACATAAAAATGCAATAAAACTTTGAAGGTTTATTGTGAAAAATTAAAAACAAAAACAACTTTTCAGGTGACGTAATAGAAACATGACGTCAACGTATTATAAACATACTCCGCTTGATATTAAGCTTGACAAGTAAATCAAACTGCTACTACCGACGGATACTTAATAATTATGAGCATCTAGCCTGGTTTGGCAAACTGCTGCAATGAAATCATGTAGGATTCGACAATGAAATGATTTACCCTTGGCCGGCATAATGATGGTGATTGAAGGAAATATAAAATGAATCAGTTTTTAATTCATCGGCGATCTTGGGCCTCTTCTTGCTTAACATCAGGCAAGTCTGGATCAGATGTCGTGTCTTAATAAATAAAAATACTCACTCTGGTATCATTATCACAGTGTTCCCCAGCAATGAAGATGGTCTTCAGTGATTTTTGGCAATATCTTCTCGCGTATTTTGCGTTTGGGTCTGATCGCTTTAATACTCGAAATGCTGTAGGTATGGTAAATAGCGCATTGACGTGATGTTGGTCTATGATTCTGGAAAACAAATAAATTACTTATATTATGTAACGCAGCGTACAACAAGACAGACTGACGACCTGCTAAAGTTAGGAGGAAACCGCTAAACGAGGCTACTGTGAGATTGCTGGAGTAGCCCTATATCCAGCGGTGGATGACTAGTGGCTGATATGATGATGATGTACAAGTGAATCAGCTGAAGCTGGCAATTACATTGAAGAGAACAAAATATAAGCAAAATATAAAATCTTTACGATATCTTTTTAAAAATAAATTTTAACTGTCGATTCAGTCGACTTCCCGACACAGGAGTGAAAAAACGAAGTAGAAACAACGTGAAAAACTCCTCAGACTATTCTCTTTGGTATACGTTTAAGCGATAGAGCCATTATGTCTGCGAAATTGCAGGCTCTCCAGTCTCCAGAGCAATTGTCAAATTATAATTGTCAAAAATGTTGAACCTCAAGGTCTATAATAGTTTTAAATTTATTATAATATATTATCATATCATTAAAATATATTAGTTTCTTTTCACCTTAAGGTTGCCTTAAAGAGATTTAGAAAGAAGGTCGCCCTTTGTGTCTTATTTTTTCATATTTGTTATAATGCGCATTAATTTATTTTATTATTAATAATAAAATGTCTTTTTACCATGTCTAATATTGTTAAAGAAGAATTTTAGCACTACAATTATTTCTACTCTAATATTGTGTGTGTTTTTTTCGAACGATAGATTTTTTGCTGTTAAATATTAATTATTATAAGCTACAAAAATCTTGAAGTTATTACTATTCATATTTTGATGCCACTCTATCTTATTCTTAGCTCTATGATGTTAACTTTTGAAACTACATTCAAATGACAGAGTGTGATTCTTTTGACCATTTATTTTTCATAAATAATTGGCTTTTATTTAAATAATATAATTTTGTTGTATATTTTTCAGGTGTACCACTTTAGATCTAGCTGACCTTTTAGAATATGAGATACATTCCACTTGGAAATATAATTATCAGTTATCTTTAAGAATAAAATAATCTATAGCAGGCAGAAGTCGGTAAATATTGAGTCAAAAAAAACTTTTGCTCTGTATTTTTCATTAAAAAAATTATTCCACATCATAGAGATTATGTTATATAACTCAATGTTTCAAACATAAAATAATGATAATATATAAGTTTATACTTTTTCCAAATCCCATATTTTGACCTTATATTCTATATTCGATCTCTGTTTTATCAATCAATCAAATTGTCACGCCTTTTTTCTTCATGGATAGAAAGAGGCAATGAAGCGCCATTTGCCACGATCCTGACCCAACTCCCTTGCTTCCCTCACATTCACAATTCTCTTCATACAAGCTCAATGGTTATGGGCACTAGGCAACCCAGCTTTCTTGAGGATGTCTACGATTTGGTCGGAATACACCCTCCTGGGCCTGCCTTGTATAATGAGATTATTATTCCATTCATTAGGACGCTAATTGTATATGTATTATAGTGATAATAAGGCCGTGGACTGCGAGCGGCCAACATACATAAAATAAATAAAAATGTGTAAAAAATGCAAATCCTAACGCAATAGCATACATTTTATAAGGAAATAGAGTTAAAAAGCGACCTCAATAATGCAGGGTAACAATTGATTTACGTGAAGCATTCAACGCGGACAATGAACCGACTTAAATGACTTTAAAAGAACTCTCTTTGCGTCACCAAAGTACACGTGTTTATTTCAATTTAATATTGTACTATTGTTTTTAGGCCTACATGAATACGTGACAATACGTGACAAAAAGTAGGTAACTTACTTACCTATATAGATATTTGTACATAAATAGAAAATAACCTTTAGTCGCGCAAAATGTGGAACCAAATAGCTTTTAGACAAAAATTCACTTGGTCGAATTGGTTTGAATTCGTTTTGGAACTTGGTTTTGTAGCAAAATTTGACGATGGTTTCCGTGAAAAGTTAAACGTCAAATCAAATCAAAAAAATCATATTGTCACACCTTTTTCCCACAGGGATAAGCAGAGACAATGGGCGGTCCGAGGTAGTCCTGACAAAACTACCTGGCTTCCTACACATCCACAACTAAACTTGTCATGCAGAAATCGTTTGGTACAGTTAAATCTCAACAGGTAAAAAAATACCTTAGCATTCCCTGTTATAAAATATTGTGCAATCTAATATTTATTTGTATTGTATATATTTAGACCGCCATTCCGAACGACAAGATGCCAGTTGCATCCACCGGTTACTTATGACTTTCACTATGTTGTCAGTCCACCTAGTGGGAGACCTACCTAAGCTGCGTTTGCCGGTTCGTGGTCTCCCCTCTAGAACCCTACTTCCCCATCGGTTGTTGGTTCTTCGAGCGATGTGAAATGGCGGTCTAAGGGGGAGACCTATGTTCAGCAATGGACGCCTTCTGGCTAATGATTATGATAATGATGATGACACAATACAATAGAGAATATACACAATATGACAATATATACTTAAATATCATTGTTGCAATCAATCAAAAAAAACACTCCTAGCCTACCACGCTCCTGACACAACACTCTTTTGCTTCCTTACCATCCACGACTACAGGTATGAAATTATACTTGTAAAAGAAACATTTACTAACCTAAAATATTGCCCAGGATCTGGAGTACGATCTGGTTTGCCTTCATACAAAACTGTTGTCAGCCCAGCTAATAAGGGCCCATAGCATATGTAGGAATGGCCTACAACCCATCCAAGGTCTGACGCCGCCCACCAAACGCCACGCTTCAGTCCATATATAGCATGCATTGACCAACATAGTGTTGCTGCGTGCCCACAAGGACGTTGGACACCTTTAGGTGCATCAGTTGTTCCTGGAAATAAAGGTTAATCATATCGCGTCCAATGTAATCCAGGCTGCATCACTTTTTTTTATGGCTTGATATATGATAGCTCCCCGTCTAGTGTAAAGTTGAAGTACGGACCATAAATGGAAACTTTTTTATTTTTTTATTGTGTCCTAACATCTGACTGACCCACCTGATGGTAAGCAAACGAAGGTCTAAGAGTGCCGGCCGTCACTATCGCTAAGGCTACTGCTACTCCAGTAAAATAACTGCAAGGCCCAGGGCCAAACATGGGTACACGCACATGAAATGGACTCTTTCATCATCAGCCAGAAGACGTCCATTGCTGAACATAGGCCGCCCTCTTAGAACGACAAGATGCCAGTTGCATCCACCGGTTACTCGTGACTTTCACTATGTCGTCAGTCCACCTAGTGGAGGGCCTACCTACGCTACGACTTCCGGTTCGTGGTCTCCACTCTAAAACCTTTCATTCCCATCGGTTGTCGGTTCTTTGAGCATACGACTTCTTAAGTAAGTCCAAAGTACATATATCAAAAATACATTGGTTTTGGCGGTGTTTTTAAACCCGTGTTCTCAATTTGCACTACCACTACACTACGGTCGGTAAAAGAGTGGTAGGCAGACAGTTGGCGGTCATTTTCCCAGTCCAGCTTAACATCAGGCGGAGAGCTGTCACATTTCTTGCCACGTTAAAAAAGAATTATGTCTGTCTACCCTTGTTGGAATTAAGGCGTGTCATTTTAGTTCATTGATAGTTAATAAATGTATGCGTTATTTAATGTACGTATTCTTAATTGTTATAGAATTGTTTCGCATTTTAATTGTGTTTAATGGCGTCACTATTTGAATAGAAATTGATTTTTAAATGTAAGTCAATTCTGTCTAGGCGTCTAGGCATTATGTATTCAATTCCGTATTGTATCGGCAATTAAATCAATCAATCAAATCGCCACGCCTTTTCCCCATGGGGATAGGCAGAGATAATGGAGTGCCACTTGCCACAATCCTGACAAAACGCCCTCGCTTCCTTCACATACACAATTCTTTTCATACAAGCTCTAAGGTTATAGGCACTAGGCAACCTAGCTTTCTTAAAGATGTCTCCGATTTGATCCGATAGGCATCCTATCGGGAAATGTTCAGTGGGGCTACGATTGCAGATAGAAGTAAGGAACTTGAAAAGAAGATGTAGTTGCAAAGATAGAGAAAGGAATATTGAGGTTTGAGCATTTTTATATTTTTTTTCTTGTGATTCGACATGGAGTGTGGTCCATGAATGGATGTCACTGCTACTACAATTCAATAACTGTAAGTAGCAATCACATCCACTATGCTGGCTTAGTTGGAACCGGCAATGTACAAGCTAATCCTGAAACGCGATGTCGATAAATGCGATAAATGCTGTCATATATCGAGTCACAATAATATAAAATAAAAAATCTGCCTTGTTATCTGAAATGACAGTTACCTTCCTAATATATTTACCTGAGGTATATAAAATATATAATGGTTCATTAGCTTCAACCGGAACACAGGGCGATGGCTCAGATTTGAGAGCCTCCAACCAACAAATATCTCGGTCACGCTCCAAGGTGCATTCCAGGACTCTACTTCTTTGGTAAATTATGCAGTTGCGCGGTTGGTGACCACTCTGGTTTAAAGCTTCGTCAAGGATCTCCTTGTATCTGTAAGGAATGTGCTTTCAGATGTGGTGGTAAAAGTGACATTATTATATTTTTTTTTATTGTGACACGACATCTGACCTCGTTCCGCCTGATAATAAGCAAGAGGAGGTCCAAGAGTGACGACGACTGAGAAATCCGGGTTTGTTCACGGCTGCCTCAGTCGCCGTCACTATGCCGGCCAAAGAAATCATTCATTTTGGGCTTCATTGTACTACTTTTGTAAAGTCCAATGATGAAAAAAATATATAAATGGTAGTTTCGATACTTGTATTGATTAAACTAATCATAATTTTGTGGCAGTCCCAGTCTGCCGATCCGGGGTAGTACAAGACCGTAGTACAGTTAATTAACCATAGTAGCAGTTGCTTAACGTCAGCGGCAATAAATTAAATTTAAAAAAACTACCAATCAGTTGTAAAAAGGGTTATAAAATTTTTAAAGGTACTTGAATATTCAAATATTTGGTTTTTTGACGTATAGCCAATTAAAAGGTCTTTATAATTAACTAAACTCAATGTCAAATAAAGTAAATTTCCAATGACATTAAGCTAATAATTAAGCCCAAAAGGTGCTTTGTGCAACGGTTGTCAAAATAACTGCTAAAAAATATATATTTTAACAAGAACTATTTCTTTTAATAAATAAAAGAATGGATATTATTTAAATATTCAGGGTTTGCAGTGCTCAAACCTATAGGATTGTACGATTAGAATTGTGGATTTCATAGAAAGAGGCGAGAGAGTTGTGGTAGGACGGGTCGCAAGTGGCACTCTATCGTATGTGCCTATACCTGTAGGAATTGAAGTGTAACACTTTGATTAATAAATAGCTTTTTACAATGAAAATTTAAATTTTTACCGGCAAATATGGATATATTATACCTCTGACCTCGACACTCTTTGACCTCTCCTTATTTACCATCATATCAGGCAAGTCGAGGTCAGATGACAAGTCACAACAACAAAGGTGTTAAGTAAAGAATGTGCTCAAGGATGCTTTCTAGTTTGACATAAAATTTTATTCCATACCTTACAATTTTATTTGGCTCCACGCCGCAGCTAGCTGCAATAATGACTGTGGGTTCTGCGTGATCGATGCGCGTGCGCAACTCGCGGGCAGCAAATCCTACAAAATATATGAAATATTACTATTTCATATAAATATATACTATCTCTATTATAACCGTAGAGCTTGTATGAATAGAATTGTGGATGCGAGGGAAGCGAAGGAGTTGTGTCAGAATCGTGGCAAATGGCGCTTCATTGTCTCTGCCTATCCCCGTGGAAAAAAAGTGTGGTATTTTGAATGAAATTTTACTTTTATTAGAACGAAAGAGAAAAAATATTAACTCGCAAAGATAACGTATAAAGGTTTTTTAAGTTTTCAAATTGAATTTCAGAAAATTGAAACCTATATCCTACCTATCCTATCTCTATCCATAATTATGCTCGCAAATGTAAAACAAAGTTATAAAGAATATGTACAATGAATAATTTGCAATAAGTATTGTTTTCTATTACCCATATTTGTAATATTCGATATAATTATAAAGAAAAACTATGAAAGAAACCTTGTACTAATAAATAAATTGACAATCCAATTGCTTATCGGATTGTTTACTACGCATAAACTTATCTTATATAGGTAATCGGCCTACGTATTGTTATAGTGATTCTATTTATAACCAAACGGATTTCCTTTGTAAATATTTAAATATATATTTCGGAATACATTGTATACCTACATACTTCTGTTCATTGAAAGCACCCGCGGGAAACAGTTCACATTCGAGAATCGCAACTGCCACAATTGATTAAGTTTCTTAGATTTTGCGCGAACATTGATTAATGAATTAAACAAAGGACATCATTCATTTTGGGCTTTTATGTACTACTTTTGTAATGCCCAATGATGAAAAAATATATAAATGGTAGTTTCGATACTTGTGTTGATAAAACTAATAGTTATTTTTGCTTTTAATTGCTTTGAAATTTAAGTTATTTGGAAAATAAGATGTGAATTTTGTATCATTTGTCAATCAACGCCATATTTGGTCTGCTTTGAACTGTCATAATTATAGTTTCATCATTTTGCACACCTAAACTATGTAAAATAAAGGATATATTCCAATTAAATTGTAATCTTCGGGCATTAAACTATTTTAAAATGCATATTAAACTGTTAATACAATTAAGCCCAAGTCCCCATACAAAATGGATGTCCTTTTATTTGAAAAGACTCAGTGACCACGATGGCTGCAAAGCTCTCGAAACGTCGGAATAATAAAACAAAATAAAATCAAAACCAAATTAAACGCGATAGTAAGCCGCATAATATATAATTGATATTTTAAGAAACGACGTAGATATGTTATGCGCGCTCCGAACGGGGCACGTTGAAACTAAGCTAATAAGCAAACTCATGATCTCAGTGTCGCGATGCAGACCAATATAAATTTGTCTCTTTTGTCTCTATTTAGAGCACTCTCAATAACTATCACTTCTGCCAAGTCTGTTAACGGTTGTCTTAGTCACCGTCACTATGCCGGACAAAAGTTTCACTTTTTCACGCATCGCATACCAAAAAAAACTAACATTTAATGAATTAAACAAATTTTATGCGGCTTACTATCGCGTTTATTTTGGTTTTGATTTTATAATTTAATTTTATTATTCCGACGTTTCGAGAGCTTTGCAGCCATCGTGGTCACGGAGAGACTGAGGTTTTGGTCGTCCTATTGGTTGATGCTGTTATTGTTTCGATAGTAAGTCGCATAAAATTTGTTTAATTCATTAATCAATGTTCGCGCAAAATCTAAGAAAATATTAACAGTTACACAGAAAAGCACTTACCACCAAAAACAACAGAATGTATGGCGCCAATTCTGTTAGTTGCGAGCATGGCTATAACGGCTTCAGGAATAAGGGGCATGTAAATCAAAACACGCGAGCCTCGCCTCACTCCAAGAGATTCTAATGTGCCAGCGATACGTGATACCTGCGATTAAGTATATTGTATTACAGACGTCTTACAATACGTTCTAAAGCAGAAGTGAAGGTGGACAGGACATATAGCAAAACGCACAGACAAAAGGTAAAGACTGAAGGCTACATGGGAGGGACCAACAGGAAAAAGGAGAAGTGGACGCCCTAAAAAAAGGTGTATAGAAGATATAACAGCAATATCATGAAGAGAATAGAGAAAAAGAGCTTCAGAAAATACTGATTTTAACTTTATAGTAATGGATGTAATTACCTGGTCGAGCATTTCAGCATACGTGATCCTCTTCACAGTATCAGTGAGTGGCGAATCGTGTACGAGCGCCACATTACGCCCATTGCCACTATTCACGTGGCGATCAATTGCATTGTGGCATACAGATAGTTCCCCACCAACGTACCTGCGAATAAAGGACCACTGTCAACTCTCAACATCTTCAATGTGGTCTTCTACATCGATTTTCACTTGCATGGGGCGGACGACAACGAAAAAATAAATGGGAGTTTATGTGAAAATAAATTATTACTGTACACTTTTCTTTACTTGGCAAAAGTAGTAAACAATCTGTCGGCATAATGACGGATTAACAATTACTACTGACGCCAATCAATACGAATATATATAAATATCTATGAATTACTGTGAAATGGTTTTATTATTATTGGGCCACAACATTTGCCATTTGTAAATATTCCTTTACCATATTTTTGATAAAAATAATGTACATATGTGTGTGATTTTAATAACTGTTGTGCATTTGTTACATTGTGTATTCTATAGAATAAAACAGTAGTACATCGTTTCCTTAGATAAAAGGCATGGGAAATGGTCATTTTTATGTATATTTACTACTTGTGCCAAGTAAGAAAAAACACAGTATACTACTACCTACTGATTAGTAGTATTCTGTGTTTGTATTACTGTGTATTAGCTCGACAAATATTGCAGAAGGGTCTACCAAAAACGAAAATACCCGTTGAATGGCCTACGGGCTAAAAGTTTAGGAGAGTCTGGTTTAATACTTTTACCAAATATTCGGCCGGAAATTTCACAAGTCTTCGTTGCAAGTATAGCCTTCAGTCATCATGATCACATCGGCCAAGATCTTTGTCTACCAAATATCCATAACTATTCCAGTAAACAGACTGCGAAGAAACTTAGTCACGTTTCGGTATCAGCTTTTTGTGTGATTATTTATTTTTAATGTTTCCACATAGGTCAGCATAGTGAATCCGAGTGCTACGTGCTTTTATTGTTGTAGCAGTCGCGCCCATTTATGAACCGCACACTGGTTTTTTTATTGTGACTCGACATATGACAGCACCCCGCTTGAGCTTAAGCCGGAGTGTGGTCCATGAATAGATGCCACTGCTACTGCAATTCAATAACTGAGAGTAGCAATCACATACACTATGCTGGCCTAGTTGGAACCGGCAACTTAAAAGCTGATCCCGAAACGCGACCAAATCACTTCACGGTCTGTATACTTGTAAGTGGTGGTACTACCTTGGATAGGCAGACTTGGTACCACTGCTTACCACTCTTTAATTTTTTTAAGAGTGGTAGGCTGCCTTTCAGCCCGCCAGCTTAACATCAGGCGGGGGTGCTGTCTTATACAAAGACTATCTTACCATTGTGTAAACGGTGGATTGCTATTATCTAATACTCTATCCCATGGTTTACTCCACTCCAACTCTTGGCCAACTTCAGCCCAAAACTCTTCAGGATTATTCAGTGAACGTGCATGCGCCTTCTTGTATGCCTCCGAGATACTTTTGTCTTCTAAAAATCGAGTTAAAAGTAAATAATAAAATTATAATATGTCCGTACAATCGTAAAACGAGACCTGCAGCAAATATCTGCTCGGTAGTATTTTCTTAAATTTTGCGCGAAATTTAATTATTGAATTAAACAAATTTTATACGGCTTTTATATGATTTTACTATAAATTTTATATGATTTTGCAATTAGTTAAATCAAAACCAAAATAAACGCGATAGTAAGTCGCATAAATTTTTTTTAATTCATTTAATTTTTGCTCAATTTTTAAATTTACAAATATAAGTTTAACCTTCTTTCGTTTAACCGAGAATCAAACCCGAGACTTTTGCATAGTAAGTTGGAGTGTTAACCTTTGCGCTAAATCATCAAAATCTTACTATAATAATTGTAAGATATACTCTATAAAAATTCTAAAAATAATAATATTATTTTTAGAATTTTTCCTAAACACTCTGATTTATAAAATTAATTATTATATTTTGCAATTACTTTTGTATATTTACAACTACTACAATATCGATAATAAAGTTTAAATTAAAAACTATATACTTTGGTTAAACTAGTATTGTAAAATTATTTTATTGTGATTCTATATGTACATCTGACCACAACTTGCCTGAAGCCAAGGGGAGATTCAAGAGATAAATTAAAATGTTTTGACTGTGGATTAATGAATTTTCCTGTTTAATAATGAAAACACTAAAATGTTTAATGTACAAACAATGCAAAATAACAATTTACCTTCAACAGCTTTAAGGAGAAATTGTCAATAGGTAATAAATATACAAACAAAGTCGTAAAAATATAGTGTGAAGAAAAAACAAATAAAATTAATGTATTTGTGAAAAATAACAAAATAGTAAACAACATTTTTTTAACAATATATTTTAGTGCTTTGAAACAATTCAATATTAATTAAATAGTAAAATCGTTAATGTCTTTGTTATATTTTACAATACATTATTCTTTTTTTATGAGTATTTTGGCACGAAGTAATGAACGAAATCTCCATCTTCATCTACGAAATCGATTCTACATCTACGTATTTATAAAGCTTGTGGTAGAGAACCACAAGCTTTATAAATATTTCAAAATTTAATAAATATTCTAAACTACTTTTTCATTAAAAAAATCTATGACGCATAGGTAAACTGCATCCGCTATAAAACTGCTACGGCCCGGCATTTGAATGTTTCTTAAACTGATCAGACACAGTTCTCGGTTCTATCAGTCACATTTACAAAAACAAGCTCATGCTCATACCCGAACCATTGAAAACCAATTAATCTTGATCAAGACCAAGTGCATAGCCTTGATTGCGACAACTTTTATTTAATTTTGTTGCAGATGTGGAACCGATTGGGACTTTCTATATTTATTTTATAATCATATTCTGAACATTTGTATCAATTTTAGCTCTACGCGATTTTTTGTAACCTTGCATGTCTAAGTTGACCGGGGTATTTAAAGTTTAAATTTTTCATTATTGTGTTTTTTATGGTAAAACAAGAGGAGGTCACACACACGCACACTAGTCCTCTTTCAAATAAAAATAAGAAGTAACGTGGTGGATGAGTACTATTGTCACAATTCCTCTGGAGAGAGAAAAAATAAATAACGAAAAACTTAACCATCACTTTAATACGATCTAAGTGTTTATACAAAATTATTCCCTTGAGTTTTCCGTCAATTCAATCTTTTGACTAATAAAAACAACATCTAGCATTGTTCAGACAATAATTATTAATTAATTTGATTGATAAGCCATAAGCCTCTGTTATTGGGGTGATATTTAAATAATTTATTTTATTTTATTAATTAGTATTTAAGTTTTATTGTTAATCTAGTTAAATTATGCACGCTGTAGTTATCTTTAAGGAAAATAACACTTAGATTTAAGTATTTTTTTAATTATCACGTTAAGTTGTATCAGTGTATATTTTGTAGAAAACATAAATAAATTCACAGTAGGTTGGAGCTCTGAGCTTTTGTTGAATCTCCAGAATCCTAATACATCTATTTTACATGCACAATTCTGTTCATATAATTATGATCTATGGATATAATTTATTCTTTTTAAAGAATGTAGCTGCCGTGATCAAGAACATTATTCTTGGTTCTCGTTTTATCTTTTACTCTCCTCTGATTTGTAAATCTCTTTTATCTATCTCATTTTTTCTATACCGCTTTTGTTTAGTTTGTTTAGTTTATAATGTTCTCGCCTAAGATTTTGTATTATGTACGATGCGCGTCTTGCGTCTACGCCGTAGATGCCGCGCGTACAAGTCTTAGGTTCTCGCTAAGGAAATGCGGGAGATTGAAATGAAATTTCAATCAACTTCAATTTTCAAACGCCAATGTCGTATGTTCAAAAAGAGTGTACCAACATAACAAAATAAATATAGGCTAGTAGCAGCGCTTTCTTATCGAACTGCAAAACTTATCTAACAACCCGATAGCTTTAAGGGTACTTACTAACTTAATGTTTTTTAGTTGTAAAGTTTAGGGTAACCAGTAATTAAAATACGAGTTAGTATTGTTAATTTTTATTTATATTATAAAAGTTATTTGTCTGTTTTTATTTATGCTATGTTCAAGGATTTTTCTTGCATAAGCCTAAGGGTCCTGGATAATCTAATAATAGTCTAATAAAAGTTCCCTTAAACCGGGCGATTAATAAATATAGGTTTTCTTTATTATATAATAGTAATTACTTTTCCGTATTTTTTTTTCAGTTTCAACATGGATAAACCAGGTGCATACTTCAAATTGTGAAAAAATTAACGGATCGTAGGCAGTGGTGGCCAGACCTTAGATTGTTAAGATTATATTTGATTTTCTTTACTTGTACCCCACTTTTCTTTACTTATCCTATAAGTAAGTAATTTATTTTTATTTTTATTAATAGTATAGATATTTAATAAACGTAGAAAAGGTCGACTGTCCGATATTGTCCGAAAGTGTTATTTTTATTATATTATACCTACTATTATTATGTATATAGTCTTTTATTATACAATTAAATAATAATTTAAATTGTTTTAAGACTGCTTATCTATCTGTGTTGATTATCTACATACCTAATTTAAACTTTAGAAAATCAGCCTTTTACTTTATTAGGTTATTTTTATAATTCCCTAAGTGTCCGGTACTCGAGGATATCATTTATATATTGTAAATGTTTCTTACTTAATTATGTTTCGTATGATTGTATGGCAAATTCAATAGATAAATTATTATATTTAATTCTTATATTTATATTATAATAAAATATATTAAATATTTAAAAAATCGTCCAAATTTTAATAATCAATGTCGTGACGATCTGTAATCGAAAGAACAATTAGATATTAAGTTTTATTGCAAGTAATTGTTTTAATTTATAATGTTGTTACTTTTGTTGATCTTTCAAATAATATTAATGAATCTCTATATTTCCATTGGTCACGCCATGACATGAGAATGGCCTATTTTGATAATTCTTTTATTGAATTAAACAAACTTTATGCGACTTACTATCTCGTTTATTTTGATTTTGATTTTACAATTTTATTTTATAATTCCGACGTTTCAGAGCTTTGCAGCTATCGTGGTCACGGAGAGAAGTAAATGAATTAAAATTTATTATATCATGTTCGCGCAATCTAATCTAAGAAAATATTAATTATTTTATTGTTGTTGTCAGGATAAGGTTTATATTAATAAAAAACACATTACAAATATAATCGTATAGGTATATTTGGAATCACCCAATCAAATTGTCAAGCCTTTTCGCTACAGGGAAAGGCTGAGTTATTTGGAATTTGATAATCGTATTTTCTTTCTAAATCTGCCGTTTAACTGTTAATAAAATAGTTAACTATTTTTCTAGTTTTATGTCAAAAAAGTTGAATTTAAAACAATTTACATTGAGAAAATAAAGACGAAATTTTCAATTAGGGAAGTAATTTATTCCTGCTAGGTACAAAAAAACCCTATTATCTAGTTTAATCTGGAAGAAATCGATGTCTATATGAATTTAAAATGTTACTGTCATCTAATACGACTATCATCTATACTGATAGTCGTATTTTAATAATAGGCGTTTTGTGAATATGTACAGATTGTTTTGGTGTAAACTTCTCCAAAAAGTGCTAAAAGGTTTCCTTTGTGAGTTTCCAACATATTCTCTTATGTTCGGAGTTGACCGACTGCTCGAAGTTGGTATCAGATAATTACAGCGCACCTCAGAACAGGTCGCGTTATTGTACTCATATCAAGCTTTTTATTGTAGTCCGACATATAACAACACCCCGCCTTATGTTAAGCTAAAGCGCAGTCTATGAATTAGGGCGATTGCTACTACAGTTAAATAACTGCAAGTAGAAGTCGCATTCACTATGCACTTCACGGAATGTACACTTGCAAGTGTTCTACCCCGGATTGGAAGACTGGGCACCACGTTATTTTCAGAACGCCTTTGAAACATCCCTGTATATGACATCCATACGAATATTTATGAGAAGCTATGATTTTTCAATAAATAAAATAAAATAAATGAATAATTAAAATACAACGATTACCTCCAGTATTTCCGCTATTGCCAGAAATACTGAACAAACTATAAATTAATATCAATTTAATAAACAATTAAAATAAAATTATAATTAATTTAAATAGATCAATAACCTTTTTTATGTATTATGAATCTATATTATATTAATAATAACAGAAACATACCTGTATAAACAGATTCATTATCCGAAATAAATGATTTCTTTGTTAATTCCTTAAAAGAATTCTCGAAGATACCCTTTCTTTCAGAAGACAAATTTTGTTCTTCGTACATTTTTTCAACAAAAAAATAATCCACAAATAAAATCCGTAACAAACGTCTTTACAGTATTGAAGCGCAATGATTTACTGAATTCATAATGTTTTATTTAAACTCAAGCTAACCTATCACCTTTTACATATATTATAGGTACACAACCGTATTATAAAAGTTACGTAGAACTAACCATTTACATACACACACTTTTGTTAACTGATAAACCAAGGCAAATGCTGCTCAATTCAGGAGGAATACTCAGAGCTTCAGAGATTGGTTTGTTGCGGGTTCGATTCCCGGTCGGAAAAAATATATTTTTCATAGCTTTTATTTGTAATATTAATTAATTATATTAAATAATGCAAACATTTGTTATTATAAAAAAAATAGATATTTGCTTTGGGTCTGGTTATAAAAGAGTGGTAGGTAGTGGTACCCAGTTTGGCGACCCGGGGTAGTACCACCACATACAAGTATACAGACCGTGAAGTGATTTGGTCGCTTTTCGGGATCAACTTGTATGCTTCCAACTAGACCGGCATAGTGGGAGTGACTGCTACTCACAGTTATTGAATTGTAATAGCAATGACATCCATTCATGGATCACACTCCAGCTTAACATTAAGCGAGGTGCTGTCAAATGTCGTAACAATAAAAAAAAGGATTTTTGTTTTTTGATATATGACAGCACCCCGCCTGATGTTAAACTGGAGTGCGATCTATAAGTAGAGGTGACTACTACAGTCGGAAGCGTAACGTGCCTTGGCGGGGCCCCGTATAAAAATTTGTTCGGGGGCCCCCAGGAAGGGTAAAGATTTCTCACAAAAGGAAAAACATCTCTGCATAAAATTAAAAGAAATATTTATTCATCATAATTATCTATCTGTGAGTTTTTTCAAAATTTTTACATATAATATAAATTAAATATACACTCTCCTTGTCTTTTTTCGGCAGACTGAATTATTAAATCATTTATAGCTGATGCTGACTATTTTTTCTAGTGTATTTTTGGGAAGTTTTATTAAGTTTTGCCTACGCACGTTGGGGGCCCACGTATAGTTGATACGGCAGATACGGTGGTAGCTACGCCCCTAACTACAGTACAGTTCAATAACTGTAAGTAACAATCACATCTAATATGCCGGCCTAGTTGAATCCGGTAACTTTCAAGGTGTTTCCGACTAAAAAATCTTTGGCTGTCGGAAACGGGATTCAAACTGGCTGGTTAACCAATGCGCCAAATAACAAATAAATGAGAACGTACATGCAAAACACATTTTTATGAATTATTTCAAAGGTTGTTGTCCCGTGTGTTCTCTATTTAAATATTGTATTCATTATTTTTTACAAAAGAGATTTTACATCTCGATGAACTGACAACCGATGGGGAAAAAGGTTCTTGAGTGGAGACCACGAACCGAAAGACGCAGCGTAGGTAGAATTCCTAGGTAGACTGACGACATAGTGAAAGTCACGAATAACCGGTGGATGCAACTGGCATCATGTCGTTCAGAATGGCGTTCTAAAGGGGCGACCTATGTTCAGCAGTGGACGCCTTCTGGCTGATGATGAATGGGGAACGTGTGGTAGACAGACCGTTTGTAGTAATTTGCCCAGTCAGCCTAACCTTTGGCAGACTGTCGCAAAGACTTTTAGTCGTTTCGGAATTACCTTGTATATAGTTCCAACTATATAGTAGAACCGGCATATATAGTTGTTTACCTGTAGTGACAGTCGCCTCTATTTATGGACAGCACCCCAGGTTATCATCAGGCAGGGTGTAGTTATATGTCGAACCAATAAATAAATAAAACTGTATGTTAATTATGAGAATTTCCAGACTCAGCAAAACATTCGGAGACCTTTTATCACAATTATTATTTTTTGATTACACATCCTAGCAGTCACATTACACAAGTCCCAGCAGCAAATATTTGTTACAAAGCTTTTTTTATTATATTTAATAATTAGATTAAATATTTATTAATAAAAAGAGGTTTATATTTGCTCCGGGTCTAATTATCAAAGAGCGGTGTCCAGTCTGCCGATCCGGGGCAATACCACCACTTACATACAGACCAAAAAGTTACTTTTTGGAATCAGCTTGTAAGTTTCCGGTTTCAACTAGGCCGGCATAGTGAGTGTGACTGCTAAACTGCAGTAGTCACTTTCATTCATTGAACGCACTCCAGCATGAAGTCACAATAAAAAATATATTTTTCTATATTATTTTTAACATATTATAATTATATTCTATTCTTCTATACGTTTTTCCAACTCGACTGTCCACCCTAAACATCGATTTAGTACTTATTTACTTACAATAGAGGGAGAATATATTGTATAGGTCGGGCGACACGTAATAATCCATTGTCTTTAAAAACTAAAGTTTCCTGTTTGCTAGAAGTTTCTAGAAACATGTTTACAATAATAAAATTAAGTAGTATAAGAAGAATAAAGTTTTTTTGCATATCCATACTTAGCTACTAAACGTGCTTGATCATAGGACAACCAAAAATTTACACGTATACAGTAGGATAGATTTTACAGCTCAGATAAAGCTATTTGTCACGCATGATAAATCTAGCCGAGTTAGAGTCAAAGCCAGTTCAAATGATGTAAGCGTGAAGCCACACGGTGCGACGCGGTCGCGGCGCCTGAGCGACGTCGCTGCGGCGTCCTGCATATAAAAACAATGATATGCCAGACGGCGCCTTCCGCACTTCGATTGAGCGAGACGCGAGGGGGGAAATCTCCGTCTCTGTTTCCTAACGCGATTATTGGACTGACCCAATATCGTCTGATTCTATGTTTCGGCGGTGGCGTAGTAGTAGAAGTAACAGGACACGTCTTTTCCGATCCATTTTGCACTGGGAGGCTAGGTCCCCGTTCCGCATACCACATAGTGATGCGGCAAAATGTTTGCGATGCGACGCCGCACCGCACCGTGTGGCTTCACTCTTAGAGTACTGCGCGGTACGTTATAGTACCCGGTAGCTGTATAGTATAACATTATAGTAGCGCTGACTTTTAAGCTGCACAGCAAAAGTATCCGTTGATAACAGCGGGCGTGGGCGACTGCGGTAAGAGCAAGTGCGCGCATTTATTCTGTCATGCTCATAGTTTATAAAATTCTCATTCGAAAAGTATGTAACAAAAAAAGTTACTGTGCAGCTTCAATGCCAGCGCACTTTTTATCTGCCGGAAACTATACCTACACACCTATATCAGAGCCACGGTTCGCCCAAGTAAATCTCTAAAAGGGCATCATACATTTCGGATTTATTGTTCAAGAAAATGTCAGTCTCCCGACTGGATGTAAGCTTCTCACTGGTGTCGAGCTGGAGAGCGGTCCATGAATGGGGGCAGCTGCTATTAGTTAGATAACTGCAGTAGCGATCCACTATGCCGATCTAGTTGAAACAGGCAACTTTTAATTTGATCCTGTAACGCGACTGAGTTATTTCACGGTCTGTACTCTTGAAAGTGTTTAACCACGATAGCAGTTTAAAGGGAATAAAAAGAAACAAAAAATATCGTATTAACTTTTTATTATTTCACATTAAACGAATAAATGGGTGCCATTTCTATGAGAGCTTACAATTTGGTTTTACAAACTATTATGTAATTATTAACATGGCATTTATTACTAAAATTTTAATTATTTAAGAATTGAAAACATCGTTCAAGCCTACGTTCAAACATTAAGCATTTTTATTATAATACATTTCGATACAAAAAACAAAATATATCAACAAACATTCAACAAAAAGATAGAAAACAAATTACTTATTTTATTAATAAATATACTATTTTTTATTTATACTTTATATTAACAAAACAATACATTCAAAAAAGCGTGTGAACGTGATTTAACCAAAGTACATGACAAAAACAAACTTTGACACACACTCGGGTTAACGATTCCTGACGATGACGATATTACGATCCATTTAAATAGAATCGGTAGAGATTTTATCGTGAAATGTCTTGAGTAAATTTATGCAGAGCCATTTAATCATTCCATTTCTATTTCAAACACAACTCTTTAAATTCTAGAATAAAAAGATTTGTTATGCGTACGAACAAGTGGGTTTTACTGGCCTGGCGAATGTTAATTCGCAGCAGTGCCAGCTTACGCCAATTACAGAGTTACGCGGACGGTCTGCGCGGATTGCCTGCATCCCGCATAAAATATATGTATCTCCATGCATCGCTGAACTCTGGCCTAACGTACAACTCGCGGACGCGGTGCTGTTTCAAGCTCCTGTTTACATTTGTCGCCAGGTAATGGGCTTGACAAGTTTGAACTGAATTAACTCGTGAGCTGCCGCACGTTTGTGCGAAAGTGAAATGTTGAGTCACTAGCACTAACGCAGGAGACTTTGGCCCTTAATTAAGTAATTAATGAAGTTTTGAATAGAATGAACCATATTTGCCAACCATGCATTGGTATATCCTATTATGATGTAAATGTCCATAAACAAATTAAACAAAATAACGTCTGTTTAAATTGCTTAAGTCTATTTCACAGGCGATGTTAGCCACGTTGAACTAGCTAAATGGACTTCGCTGCCTACATTGCAATAAATCAAATATAGATCTCTGAATATGAATTGGGTTTTTACAAGTCTGCGTGTACTCAATTAATTTTCATTTGGCGAATTAAAAACTTAATTTTACTACTTTCATTGGGGCCTGATAGTATCATCATCATTTATCAATTCCAATCTCTTAATGCATACATGTATGAATAAAGTTAATTTTGCGTAACTGGTTGCGCCAAAGAACGATATGACAGTGCATAGTCGCTAACAACAGACGACTGGTAAAGCTTGATACAGCCAAGCTCCGCAACATAGTATGTGCCATAACGGGACTCTGTGCTTTCAATGAACACCTTTACAATCTCAACAGCCTGAACGAGGAGGAAACAGTGTTTTTAGCAACGGGAGGACACTTTCAGATGTCTGCAGAAATGAGAAGGGTGTCCTGGCCTTCTTGGAAGAAAACGGGTCGCTTCACTGAGAGCGAACAGTTGAAGTCTGAACGAACACAGAAGCCTCTCAAGTGCGAAAACGAGCCCGTACATAACAATAACGTTAATTAATTAATTTACAAAAATCACAATAAAATAAAATGGAATGTAATTCCAAAATATAAAATAAAATATATATCACTTTAAAAAAAAACAAGAATTACAAAACATCTACTTATCCTAGTTAAGTAGTAGTTCAAATGAATTTGCATTTTTTCAACAATAACCAGTGACCTAAGGAAGTGAAGTGCGGTCATACATTTAATCATATTTTAATTCGATGCAAATTCTATTGAAACCGAGTGTATTATAATACGACTAAGTATAATGAATCATGATTTATTACTTTATACACTATGAATTAGAGTTATCTTTGCATGGCGATTTCTATTATAGCATATTTAAAAGCATTTGAAATCCACTGAAAAAAGGCTGAATGGTTTTATCACTGTAACCAGTAAGATAGAGTGTTGGAATCTTTTAAATATACTCGGTATTAGTATCAAATTATGAACATGTACGCAAATTTTTATTCAATAGTTTAAATAGATAATGGTAAATGCATCGCAGCAGACCCAGATTCAACTCCGAATTGGAATCCGGAATTTTCGCGCAAAACCTTTTAACGTAACGTAATGACACGACATCTGACCTCGACCCGCCTGTTGATAAGTAAGAGAAGGTCGAAGAGTGACGACAACTAAAAAAACCGAGTTAGTTCCCGTCTGCCTCAGTCGCCGTCACTATGCCGGCCAAAGGATCCAAGGTCATAGGATGGAGAGAATATATGGGTTGACAAAGCATTCCACTAGTGAATTGTTCTACAAAGTAAAGACGCATTGAATGTTTTTAGTTCGACTGCCGATGCGGTCGATAGAATGCGATTGCTTTCCTCGACCTGTGCGGGTATTATATATACAATTATTATATAATCTTTACTTAATAAATCATTAGAATTTCTAAGTACAGTTATTAAAAAGTGCTCGTATCAGACACTAAATGAGTAATGTATTTGGTGCCGGCACGAAGGACCAAACCGCTTATTAAATATATCATTTATGCCTTATGGTGACTAACAAATAACAAAGTTGATAGTGTATAAAGTATTATCTAACATTACAATGAAATAGGCATTAATATCTCTACGATTAGAAGAAAAACGCCTGTACAAACCGCGATTACTACTTTTATGTCTTTCAATTTACTTTAGGCTGTGGCTTTGAGCCTAGCGGTCAGAGTAGTGCGATGATCAGCGATAAAATCAATTGGATGGCCGCAGTAGCGAGTGGTTTTGAACTAGGGATGTTATGGAGCTCCGTAACCGTAACCATCGAATATCCGAAATAAAACCCTATCCGAATTCGTTATAAAAGTTTCGGATAGGGGCGGGGTCTAAATGAAACATGTTATGACAGGCTTTTGTTTTTCCCAAGTCATATCTATTAGGTAGCTTATCTGGTAGGTTACGGATATGTAATTATGATCTGAAATAATTACATATTTGTAACCGTATCTGAAACCTGTATAATATAATATCCGAAATTTCAGATTCATAACATCCTTAATTTGAACACAGTGGATCTGCGCGGTGCAAGGGGTCCAAGTTCGAAAGAAGTGACGGCAGCCGCCAATACAATTTAGTTAAATTTTAATTTGCTCGAGCCTTTCATATTTACGTGCTACTGATTACGTTGTTAAAAACCAGGCGTCGGCGTCGCCTGCGTCGTCCCGCTCTCACCGCTTTAGGAAAACCACAGCCTTAGGAGTTATATTCAATAAGAAATACCCTAAAAAGATTTGTGCTTAGATAACAAGTTAGACAGGGGTAGTCATTTGGCTAGTCTGGGGTAGTACCACTACTTTCAAGTGTACAGAGTGACTGTAGCTTGAAATCGCCAGTTCCAACTAGGTCGCTATAGTGGATGCTACTATGTTTTATACTTATTTTTTATTTTTTTGGTGACTCGACATATGACAGCTACCCGCTTGATGTGTGGTCCATGAATGGATGTCACTGCTACTACAATAACTGTAAGTAGCAATTACAACCACTATGCCGGCCTAGTAACAAGCTGATCCCGAAATGAGACCAAATCACTTTACGGTCTGTATTGGCACGACCCAAAGCAAATATCCGCCTCTTTTTTTATTAACAAATCTTTGAAGTTAAAGCGATGAATTGAAGTTGTCTCTATTCAATGATCACACTTCAGCTGAACAGCAGAATGCTATCATATGTCGAACTTAATTGCTTAAGATCCATAAAAGTTTATCTTGGCGTTGTATATCAGCCATTCAACTAGATAGGTAATCGACCGCAGGGTCTTCGTTCTTTGATGTCGGTCTTTGTATAAATGATTATACTAACAAATTGTCTGTGATAGTTGGTCGAGGAACTCAGATAGCAGAGCCATCTAGCGGCGTGACGCCGAAGTTACTTGTTGGTATACTATACTTTGTAAAATGTAGCTTGGGTCCTGTGACACATGAGAAATTTTGCGGACGACTTAACATTGTAGCAGCGACTCTCTTCGATCGTTCATTTCAGTTATTTATTTTCGTAGTTTCAACCATAGCTTACCAATAATATTTATCATACAATAATATAATACAATAATAACACAATAATTTTTAAAACAAACAACAATAAATCAAATAAATCATGTAACAAAAAGAAATCTTGCCGCTCCGTCAAGGTTACATCTGTTAACAAAAATACGAGTACTATAATAGTGGATGGATACTATAATGGGACTAGTAAAGTCATTTTGGGATCTGTCATAGGACCCAAGCAAATTTTTACAAACCTTAACGATTGGATCGGATGCTTTGACAACTTTAAATTTATGGATAAATGTGCAGGGTCGTAGAAAGAGACGCTATATTGTCTTTGCCTTTCTTTATGGAAAGAAGGGCGTGACAATTTAGTAGATTGACGATTGTTATTGTCAATTGTAAAACTTTTATTGTTATTTTATTACTTAATAAAATAACGACCCTGCCCCGTTACTGGCCAAGGCTGGTTTTATTTTTGTACCTATTACGGCTGGTTTTATTTTTGGACGTGTTACGGTGAGAAAATCCAGCTGAAAACAAAGCTCGGCAATCGGACCTCGATTTGCACGAGGAAACCCAATAGCGTCGACGACTGAAAAACCTATGCAGTTTACGGGTTTTTCAGTTCGCCAGCCGAAGAATCAAAACACTGACAGCATAAGAATACAGCTTGCAGACCTTCATCCGTGGTAGCTGCGTCAGATTTTTTTAAATTGACACGACCACACACTGCATGATGTTAAGATATAGTACGATCCACAAAAAACTGTCGACTCTACTATGCAGTCGAGACTTTTGATGTATTTTCATTGTCGCTTGATGACAACATAGTCTGTACACTAGAAAGTGGTGTTACTACTCCGGATCGGCAAGACTGGACTGGACAAATAACCACCAACCGTATGCCTACCGCACTTTAAAATTGTCTAAGCCGAAATGACGCGCCTCTCCACCGCATTCACGCACACGATCAAATGTAAAATATGGATGCAGCACACCGAAAATGCAATTGGTCATCCATTGTTGGTTAGACACAAAAGGAGGAGCACGCTGATGAAGTATAGTAGTATTAGTTAGTAATATTTGTATTCACACATTTAAATAAACTAATAAAGTGGAGGAGCGCGTCATTTATAGTACAACTTCTTTAACGCTACTCCTTTATGGATATAAAACCTTATTTATTTCGAAAAGCGCGCCATTCTATATAAATTTAGATATTAAGCGTGTAATAATTGAGACCGACAAATCCGCCATATTAGAAATGTCGCTTTACTTATACGGCGTTCTCACGAGGCGAATTTATTTGTTCAATCATCAAAAAATTGAAAGCGAATAAAGACTGTAGCGTTCTCACGGTTCAAAAATAATCGACTCAATATTACATGTGCCATTACACTATCTGTCCGTTTTAGCATTTTTCTTGCGGATGCGGACGCCAAAATTTAACTTTTTTAAAACACTGGTGACAGAGGAATACAATACATACTCAATCGCGTTGATTGACTGACTAATTATTGAATGCGAGTTGAACAAACAAGTCGATTCGCTATCAACTATTAATTAAATCAATAAAAGTTGAAAGGTCTTTTGTTGAACCGATATTTATTGCTTGAACTTGATTTAAAGTCTGTTCAGACGGTTCAAATCGCGAACGATTTTGCAGTTGATCAACTAAATTCGCCTCGTGAGAAAGCCGTGTTAGTAGAATGCTATAGAGTTCGCATAACCATTGCACTGCTATTCTGACCGTAACCATTTTAATTTATTTATGTCTATATCCAAACATGCTGCGTATCATAGACACTATATGACCATAATGCTTATATTAAACATTGATACTAGTACAAAGTGGTTTAGAACCCCCTGCATCTTCATATAGTTTACGGTACAATTACATTACCGTGGCCATTAACAAGTCTTTATATTATGTATGCAGGCTTTTCTATGTATTTATTGAAGTCGATTAAGCAAACAAAATCATTGTATACCCAGATCAATAACGTGAGAGTTATCTCTGAAGCAGCGCTGCCCTAAGGGATGGAAGCAAAGTATTCTCGCATTCCAGCCCCAATCTGCTGACGAACTAGTCGTTATCTTACCCTCGAACGCGGGGGAGAGACGAAAGACGCACAGAGGACCAGGCACCGATCGGAAGTGACACTGAGACCACGTACTTAGCGGGACGTATCGTCGGCAAAAGGTCGAGCAAGGAAATTTCCCATTTATGTCAGTTCTAATTAGGCCATATGGCATATTTGAACATAAATCTAAATGCAATTTCTTATATACGTCGCATAAATATAATCAGCGACACGACCTACAATAATAAACAAGTTTTTTAGTATTAAAAAAAAGCGTAATAACTACCGTTCATACCTATGATAACAGTTCATACTAGGTCATGCGCACTATATACCTTCTACTAAAGTTATATAGTAATTTCGCGGTTTTTACTATTTCAATAATAACGACTTATAATATCGTGGAGATGATCAACACAAATCCTCGCTGGAAGTGATTTGTTTCTTGATGCGAACCAATATGGCGGTGTACCATTGGTCAAGGCGAGATATGCTATCGTAATTCTTGACCGCGTCTGTGAACGCCTCTACGTTCTGCTCCTCCAGGTGTTCAATCAGCTCCTAAAACAATGTACAATTTACTACTAGGCCGGAATAGTGAACTTACTATCAATTAATCAATCAAATTGTCACGCATTTTTCCCACAGGGATACGCAGAGACAATGGAGCGCCACTTGCCACCATCCTGACACATATCCCTCGCTTCTTTCACACTCACAATTCTCTTCATACAAGCTCTATGGTTATGGGCAATAGGCAACCTAGCTTTCTTGAGGATGTCTCCGACTTGGTGGCAAACACCCTCCTGGCCTGTTTGCTGTTTGCCTGGGCTTGCCTGCACTTGCCGCCTTGTTACTACACTTACTACTTAGTTATTTAACAGTATCAGAAGCCGCCTCTATTCGTAGACCGCACTTTAGTTTAGCGTCAAATGGGGTGCTGTCAATGTCTATTCTTTGCCTATCCCTGTGGGAATTAGGGCGTAACAATTTAATTTATTCACCTCTTTGATACCCATTGCATTGCCACTACACCAAGGCGACCGTGGTGTAGTGGCAATGCAATGGTTAGGCAAACCAAGAGCACGGGTTCAAAAACCACTCACCAATACCAATGTATCTTTGATATATGTACTTTTGTCTATCTGTTTCCATGATACAAGCACATTGGCAGGTAAATTTATATTTTTTTTTAAATATATATATTCGATTCGACATCTGACCTCGACTTGCCAACGACTAAAAAACCGACTCAGTCAGTCACCGTCACTATGCCGGCCAAAGAAGAGTCTACCTTGAGCAGTTTATATTCCCTGGTGTCAGCGAACGCTGGATATAATCCGCAGTATTTCTCCAAAGCGTGCTGGGCGTTGAGTGCATCCACACAAAGGTGACACAAAGCAGCACGGAACATGTACTCCTTTGCGCTGTACTTCAGGAGGCTGTTCTCAAGGGATGACTTCGCGATCTATAATTAAAAATGGGGTTTAGTAGAAATGGTCTTAAATCTGGCAGGCGGCTAGTAGCCGTTTGGACGGTCTACCAATCCAGGTAATTCGTGCAACCACTTTTCACCACTTTGTCTCAGAACATTGGTACATATTAGTATGTATAATAATAATAATCGTTTATTAAGTTAATGTGTCTGATATATCCACTTTGGTCGTCAGGTTTCTATGATACAAACATTCTTTTTGTATAGTATTACAAGTGTAGATAATAGTAAAGAAATCTGAGCCACATCGCTCAAATAACCGACAGCCGATGGGGAAGATAGGTTCGAACCGGAAGACGGAGTGTAGGTAGACCTCCCACTAGGTTAGGCAGTGGACGCCTTCTGGCTGATGATGATGATGATGATGAAAGAATTGTGAAATAGGCTATGATATATGATTTTCTTGTGGCCTTTCCGAAGCCATGGTTGAGTTTGCATGTGCTCTTAATATCTGCGGATGGTTATACTAACCTGTTCATATATCTGTATAGCTTTGTCGTAGTGCTCCAACTGAGCAGCGTACTGCGCCAGTTTCAGCATGCATTTGTTAGCAGCCGATGTGGATTCCTCGCCACGGAAATAATCAGCAGCCTGCTCGTAGTGTTGCATTGCACGGGCCAAGTCGACGCACTCCGTCTCATACAACTCAGCTATGTTCTGCAATGAATTATTAATCAATCAAATAGTCAAGCCTTTGAGGAGAAGACAGCTGCGCATGTGCTCTTGAGTTGAAGGAGTGCAGAAGTGGGCGAAGCATGACAGAAGTTGCTTGGCAACGCTAGGACGCTTCTCGAGGTCTGCAGGAACAAGAAGGGTCTCCCGGCCTTCCTGGAGGAGATCGGGTGACTCCGCTGAAGGGGAGCCGTTGAAGAACACAAGAAGAACTAAAGAGGACTCAAGCGGTCAACATTCAATATATTCAGGAATAAAGAAAGTTATAAATACTCAGTCCACAAAACCTTTGGAATTATACTGATTCTATCCAAGATGACTTCCTTATTGTAACTCGACATCTGACCTCGTTTGCCTGATGGTAAGTAAGAGGGGTCCATCAGCGCTGACGACTGTAAAAGTTGAATCCGTTTTCGCCACCACGGTCACATTGTAGTGACCGTGGTGTAGTAGCAGTGCAATGGTTACACAAACCGAGAGCACTGGTTTCGAAACCACTCACCGGTACCAATGTATCTTTGATGTATGTACTTTGGTTGTCTTGTTTCTATGATACAAGCACTTGAGTAGGTTATTATAGATATAACAATAATAATATGCTATAAATACCTGATGTTGTTTGGCAGCAACAGTGAATCGTCCCATGTCAGTGTAGATCTCAATTGCCCTTAGCAGGCAAGAGACAGCCTCTGCGAGTTAAAAAATAAATTCACTTTATTTTACTGTGGATATACATTATGCAGCACCATACGTAATGTAAAGCTGGAGTGCGGTCCATTAATGGTACTTTACTGCTACTAAGTGACTACTATTATACTTTAAACTTTTTTGAAGTGAAAACTTCTTTAGCGGCGTTGTGCACTTTTTGGGATGGGTAAAAAAAATTTAACTCGCGTCAGGACACGTGACCTAATTAAAAATTCGTAAGACGAGGGACGGCACGGCGTAGGAGAGGAACTATCCCCTTCTCTTTCTACCGCGCGGCGAAAATGTATGCCTGCGCCTGCTGTTTCTGAATAGTTCTAACGTGTTAAATTTTTAATGTAATATAAATTAAAATTAATGTCAATAAACAGATGCACTAATGCATCTGTTATTTGACAGTAGTTGCAGTCGGCTCCATCTGCCAGCTTAATAACAGGCGAGATGTTAAGCTGGATGTCATACAAATTTTGTAGATACAACGATGCCTTGAAGTACAAAGTGTAAATCTATTATGTCATATCTGACTTAATCTTTATCAATGAGTAGGTTTTTATCTAATCTCCTTATTACTCTACAACTTTACCTACAAAATAATGTTATGTACACATAAACATAATAAAATAGGATAACTGTCATACAGATTCCCAAATAGAATTTTTTGTATTAACATATTAAATACCGTCAAACCTGGATAAGTGAGAACTGGGTAAGCGAGAAAACTCTTTATGTGAGAGTAATTGACAGGTCCTGTCATTTTAACTACCAAAAACCTCTATAAGTGATAGTCAGAAACCTCTATAAGAGAGAGTATGATTTGCCCGTGGACCTCTTTTTCTGAGACTGCTACTTGCCTATACCTTCATAAACGAACAGTCAAGTTTATTTAACATCTGCTACTCAAAACCCATTAATTATTTGTGAAACTTACAATGATTTTGTTTTCTTAAACTTCGAGAAACTAAAATTGCTTTTGTATTGTATTCTATTTGAATGGCGAAATGTGCATGGGAACCGAATTATTTGTACAACAGTTAATACTTACTATGTATCAATTGCGAAGAAGGGGTCGACACGTACTCATTATGTTTATTTCAACATATTTGCAGTATTTTATTTATTAAAAACCTCTATAAATGAAAAATGCTACATTTTTAACTCCATAAGCTAGAAACTCGGGTAAAAATAAATCGCGGCCTCTTGCACTCTCACTTATCCAGGTTTAACTGTATTTGTTTATATATTGTATAAATTAGGCGACTTTGGTGTAGGGGCAGTGCAATGGTGACGCAAACCGAAGAGCACAAGTACGAGATCACCCACCGGTACCAATGTATCTTTGATGAATATACTTTGATTGTCCTGTTTCTATGATACAAAGACTTTAGTAGCTTAGTATAGAAATGTAAAAAAAATTTAACTGGCTCGACATATAACAGCACCCCACCTAATATCAAGCTGTTGCGCCCTGGATTAAAAGACAAGAATTGATACTTTAAACGAGGCAGACCAAGGAGGGCGTTTTTCGAACATATCGGAGAAACTATCAAGAAATCTGGGTTGCCTAATGGCCATAACCATAGAGTGTTTGTCAAGAGGATTGTGAATGTGAGGAAAGCGAGAGAGTTATGTCAGGATCATGCTCCATTATCTCTGCCTATCCCTGTGGAAAAAAGGTGTGATAATCCAATTGATTGCTGTCCAATTGAGTTATTTGGAAAATAAGATATGGATTTGTATGGTTTCTTAATCACAAAGACACCACACACTTTGAAGTGTCATAATTATAGTTTGATCATTTTTCACACCTAAACTATGCAAAATATTTTTTTTTTATTGTGACTCGACATATGACAGCACCCCGCTTGATGTTAAGCCAAAGTGTGGTCCATGAATGAATGTCACTGCTACTACAATTCAATAACTGTAAGTAGCAATTACATCCACTATGCCGGCCTAGATGGAACCAGCAACTTACAAGCTGATCCCGAAACGTGACCAAATCACTTCACGGTCTGTATACTTGTAAGTGGTGGTACTACCCCGGATCGGCAGACTGGGTACCACTGCCTACCACTCTTTGATAACCAGACCCGAAGCAAATATCCATCTCTTTTATTTTCATTAACAAATATTTGCAATATTTAATACTATTAAATATTACAAATAAAAGCTATAAAACAAATATTTGCTCTGACCGGGGATTGAACCCGGGACTTTACGCGTAACAAACCAATCTCTAAACCGTTCGTCCACGCCTGTCGTCAATATAAAGGCTATATTCCAATTACGTTGTGATTTTCGTACATTAAACTATTTAAAATGTATATATGCAACTGTAAAATACAATTTATTTCAAGTCCCCATACAAAATGAATGATGTCCTTCGTTTCTGAATTTTTTTTTTTCATTAAAGTAAAAACCACTGACCATTAGGATCACACTTCTTGAAGCAATTGGATGCATCAACAAAGTTGGTTGCAGCATCATGTCTCACTCCTGCCTTGAGGTGCAATTGAGCAGCACTACAGAACGTCTGTCCTGCCTGAGGCCACTTCTTGGCCATCTTGAACAAGTTGGCCGCTCGAAGGTAACAGTCCACTGCATCTTCAACCTTTGATGAACTCCTGTATGGAACACATTTTTTTTGTTATTGTGACTCGACATATGAGTCACAATAAATAATAACCTGCCTGATGTTAAGCTGGAGTGCAGTCCATGAATTGAGGTGACTGCTACTACAGTTAAGAAACAGTAAGTAGCAGTCACATCCACTATGCTGGCCACTTACAAGCGCGAAACGCGATTAGGGCACCTGTCTGTTGAACAATTGTTGCCAATTTTAATAAGAAATCAGTGGTGTCTAGCCGATCCGTGAATAGTGCCACGGATCAGCTGACTGTGGATAGGCTGGCATAGTGGATGTGACTGCTATTTGCAGTTATTTAACTGCAATGTTAAATAATTTACATTTATTATGATCTGTGTATTGTGCATAAAATATATTGTGAGTGTGAAGGAATGAAGACCATTATTTATGTCTAGAATGCAGCAACCTATTTGAATAATAATCATTTTACAAATATTAAAATATGTGTATTTTAATAAAATACAATTTAGAAGAATATATTTCTAATAGAACTGACTACTACTGCTACTTCATCTGGGAGTATGGAGTATAAATAATTATAATTGTTTTTACCAACAACCATTTAGTTATTTCCCAGCAATAGCTAAGTAACATATAAGACTTAGAATTTTTAATTATTAATAAGACACGATTGTGTATATTCTAGCAAGTATATAGATTAAACATTAGTTCATAGTCAGGGCCATCTTAAGCATATTCAGCGCCGGGGTGCGAAAGTCAAGGCTCCACTCGCGTGGTCTCAGTGTAGTAGGTACCTATCGAAATTTACGGCGGTCGGCATGCGCCCCCTAAGACTCTGCGCCAGGGTGCACTGCACCCCTTGAACCCCCGGGTAAAGACGGCCCTGTTCATAGTCATAGTTATATTTTTACTTTATGAATCACATGTTAAATCATAACTGTGAAAATTAAGACGCACTTTGGACTAAAATTTGAATTGAACTATTTCATAAATTATAGTACAAAATTACGTGTTGTATAATCAAATTGTAGGAGAATTAATGAAAATTTCAAACATTTTGAATTGCTAATGACTAAGCGTGAATTTAATAATATTTAGCACTTAAAATTCAAAAATAAAACTATTTTAATGTAAACTAAAGTCTATTGTATCTATGAATATTAATTCAATTCAACACATATGCAAAATAAAGTAAGATAGAGATGATATTAAAACAAAGAGTAGTGTTCGTACCCGAATAGGGAACCGAGGAAAGATTTCGATGAATTTAGTTTCTTTTCTGCCTCCGCCACCAATTGCAAAGCCTTCTGTTCGTTGTCTGCCATTCCTACGGCAGTAATATAAACAATTATACAACAAACACTGAACAATTCCGCACTAATTTAACGAAATCTACTGTTATTGACAAAATGTCGTCAGAAAGTGGAACAACCCATCGCTGTCATCGATTGATTTTTACTGTTGCCAGACTAAAAATCACACTATTCAGAAATTAACATGATTGACTATTATTTCAAAAGTTTGATGTAATATTTAAGTGCATAGAAATTCTTTATCCTAGACCTATCCCCACATAAATTTAATGTTAAACAAAATGCGACCCACAAGGGGAGGCGGCCTCCTAGCTTAGCTGCGCCTGGCGCAACTGTCAGCTTACACCTGAAAGTGGTGGTCTCAGACCGACAGACTGGACAAATCACTCCTGAACAGACACTCGGGTTTATTAAAAGTATACTGTACTATAGTACACAAGGCTGCGTATATTCGAGTATAAGTAGATTCCGATTCTAACTGCAGTGTTTGGATGTATTGTTAATTTGCAATTATATTCTACGAAATATATATAAAAGTCAGCCATTAGTATTTAAGTTAAGTGAACCCTATTTTTACTTACCTTTCTCAGCTGGCTCAAATTGGCTTTCTACTTATACCTTGCAAGTACGTGGAAATCAAGTATGATTTTCAGCACCGCATACAAAAATAAGAAGTGGAAAATATACTGCTGAAATAAAAACGTATGTTTTTTATCCACTTACCGTGAAGTGACTTTAGGGGCGTTTCAGCTTCCAAGTTACCGGTTCCAACTAGGCCGGTAGTAGATGCGGCTGCTACTTGCAGTTATTTATCCGCCTCTTTTTTATTAAGAATTATTTGTAAAAAGAATTCAATTAAAATCACTTTAAAAACAAACTTTTGTTACGATCAGGAATCGAACCCGGGAGACGCGTGATGGATTGGTAAGCTAACCAATAAACCACGTCTGTCGTCAAAAGAAATATCTATGTCGTTCATTAAAATTAAATATTTATTTTGCCCCAACCGGATAGCGGACGACTCTACGTTGCCAATTTCTGGTACTTTTAGGTAGGAATTTTTTCAAGACTCGACATCTGACCTTGCCTGCCTTAGTAAGCAGAGTATAGTCCAAGAGCGCAGACGACTAAACAAATGATACAGTTTACGTTTGCCTCAGTCACTACGCCGGCCAATACAATTTTAGCGGAGCTATATTCCGCATGTCAGAAAAAGAAAGGAGTACTCCCAGCTGCACGCGTGTTGCGTACGGGGCTCAACTTAGCCGTGTGACGTCTTCTCGTTGGAGCGCATTTATATTGATTACTTTGTCGGTAAATCGTTTTCGAGATATTGGACACATGCAACGCCATCTAGCGGTAGCATGTAGCGGTCGCTACACAATTACCATTTAGGTCAAGAAATATGGCTTAATGATATATAATAGGTTGAAATAAAACAATAATTTCACATACATTTAGTTTTATTCGCACATTTTTAACTAATCGCGATCCAACAAGATACAATTTTGAAAGCATCCGAAGGGACTGTTCACGGACATCAAAAATACACAATTTACTCTGAATCTAGTCCGTATTAACAAAAATATATATTTCTCAATATATACTTTACTAATAGCTATGTAATTTATATATCTATGTGCTCCTATAAATAGATAAGTATATTTTTATTATTGCAGTAACTCGAACAATCTTGATATTCATAATTTCTCTCGTATAGTTAACTCGAGAATAAAGTTTTTTTTGTAATATCATCTTAATACTGTGATTAATATATTATAAACTAGGCTATGCCTATAAAGACCGGTCTTTTGTTTTATTGTGAAAATAAAGTTTAAATATTATGATTTTTTAAGTAGATTTAAGACCGACCTTAAAACGCTTATAAATAGACAAGCTACGTCACAATAGTCTAGTAACACCAACATCTTAACAATAACGGCGCTTCCCGATTCGAAATGAATTAAAACACGCATACGAAGATTTTTTAATCAACTTCTATTAAAAAGTTGCCCAGAAAATCTGACTAACTATTTTCATTTTGTACTCTTGTGAGACTATAGTTAAATTTAGACCTAATGGCGGGCCTGAAGTTAGGCGCGAGTCGATAACACAAGTAATACGGTATAGCTAGTAGGTGAGAGAACGTATTATTGTGATGCTCGCAGCTAAATTCAGAGACACTATAAAAGGCCATCATTAACCATCATATGCATTCGAACTTGGGCTTAATCGTATTAACAGTTGCATATACATTTTGAAATAGTTTAATGTACGAAGATAAAAATGTACATTAAAGGTCAAAATGAATGATGTCATTTGATTCTATATTAGCTATGATGACTGTCTATTTCTGCCTATAGGATAAAGTAGAACATACGAGTTCTAGAAACATCGAGAAGCGCCTCAATAATTTATTTTATAATATAATCTATTGAGAAGTATTGTCAAGGGATAGTGTGAGAAAATACATTTAGAATATAATAGACATCCATGAACTAAAATCTACGATAAACTCTATTATTATAGTACTTACTATTAGTATTAAGCATAAACACTTCAACACAAAATAGGGATGGTATAATTTGGTGATTTTGATAATGGTGTAGTAAGCCCCCACTCCGGTCATGGGATAATCAACCAGTCGGGCCTGATTAGTAGATTTAATCTGTATTTATTATGATCTATGGTTAAAAAACTGCTGATTTATTATCCAGCCGAGGGGTTCATGCCATAATATAGTGTCTACATACGTTGTTAATCTCTGATGGAATAAAATGTTCTCAAAACTTTTTTTTTTAAGTGAGTAGGATTGTATTGACACAAAAAAAATGTAATGACCTAATATTATAATAATATGGCCAACATCTAATTTGTACTGCTAGTCGTAATAATACGTGTCTGTAATTTCTTTAATTTACAGAAACACTTTATTGAACTATCACAATGGACCCTTTGTTAATGAATAAAGGAAATAATATAAATAAAAATAATAAAATATTTAATTTATTTATTTTTAAATAAACAAAAAAGTCTAAAGACAAAAAAGGAAAATGTAAATAAAAATGTGAATATTTACAATAATAATTAAAAAAATACATTTACGACTAATCAAGATAATAGAAATACATAAGCTTTGTAAAAATAAAAACTTAAAAATTAAAGACTAATTCCTCGAATCCTATTTTTTACACAGGCAACATTGACACAGCAAATTAGGACAATACACAAAAATATACATAAAAGGAGGTACATTAAAAACAAAATAACCACAAGAAATAATACTCTTTAGACATAAGATATCGGCTCAAAATCGACATGTAAATATACAGCTACAATTTATGCTATTCATAGCTTAAAAAAAATTAACTATAGATTGTCACTATATGCGCAAATTATAGCTCTATGAAAGGGACCTAGTCCAAATTAATTATTGCACATGATAAACCAAAATATTTCAGAGACCTCAGGCTGGAAAGACACGTTACAAATTTAAATAGTAAATATACACCTACAGGCGATGAGACTATGTTCTACTATATCCAGCCTTAAATCAAAATTAAACATCTCATTTAAATGGAATTTATAGACAACGAATTTTCGATTCCAACGCTTCTTTTCTCAACAATTTAAAGGTAATTTTTCTGTGACAAAGTATATGATATTACATACCACAATAAAGTAAAAATAGCACTACGTACCAAAATAATCCATTTACTCGTATATACAACGTTTTTTTACGAAACCTAAATTAAAAATATTGCCACAATTGGCAACCCTAAACAGTATTGCTAGCATAGAAAAGCATAAATAGAAAAAATATCTACGAACATTACATTTTTATATTTTCCCTCAACTTTATGTATTTTTACTTACATATTGCAAAATGAAAATGATTTCTTGAATATGACAATACAGCGTTATTTCTATATATTTTTAGATACTAAAATTTGGTAAAACTACAATCTATTGCATAATAATAAATGCGACTACATCCAAAAAGAATTAGGTTCTAAGACAAAGGAATATTTTGTGATCGACAAAATAGCGGGACAGTTGAGTAGCTGGCAGGAATACTTCTTTACCCAAAATCACTTTATTAATTAATTTTAAATCTCCATTCTCGACGTCTAAAAATTAGAACTTGTGGAAATCTATAGTTTAATGTAATTGTAGCATTAAATTTAACTTTTCAATAAATACCCGCCATTTTATCTCACACGAAAACATAATTTGATTTGTACATTAATCTGGAATGTGATGTCATGCGTTAAATATATACATACATCGCAAATGGAGATTAAAATTTAATGAAGTTGGTATATCTACGTACCAAATTAAATAAAAAATAAAGACCAGTTTTTAACAGTTTTATTTTCCATACAGAAAATAACATTGGTTGAGCTTCAAGATTCAAAATTAAAATTTCACTTTTATAGATTGAACTCTCCATCTACGATAACGAAACGTAAATTGAAATAATAAAGACAAAATAAAATAATAAAAATATCTACAATCCTTATGCTCCACTAAGTTATAATTTGATAATTTACTATTAGAATATAATTTAATTTCGGCTGGTATCATTATTCCGTCATTATCTTGACATGTTTGACATTTCAATTGAATTTATATAATTTTATAGTTCTAATAATAAAAGCTGGCACGCACTCACAAATATTCATCAATTATTTAAGCAACTAAGCACGAAATATACGATATGTGTCAGATTTGAAGTTTGAACTATACATTCAAATTAATAAGTTATTATTTTCATATTCTCTTTTTAATTTTGAATAGGGCTTTGCATTTTGAATATTCTTAATTAAAGATGAATTATAAACACACTTTAAAATCAATTATACTCGACACATGTGGCACCATTGTGGTTTTGTACAGTCCTATAGAAATAGACATTTTTTCCGCATCATGCAGGCTTTTTGAATAAGAAGTATATTTAAATTAATGGCAAAATTATATATGTACAAAATAACTTCATACTTCAAAAACTAAGCATAATACAGGGTTTTAGGCATTAATACAGGGTTCTTGTAAAACAATAACAACTTCGCAAGACTATAATTTATTAACATCATAATTAACAACTCCCGTTTTACGACTTATAAAAACTCAAGATGACTCAAGTTTTCTTGTACTATCCGATACTGGCGCTCACCACCCCTCCCCCACAGCATATCTACTTCTGCATCTAGTTTAACATTTAGAAAGGTCAATTTAAACATTGTGAATTTTGTATGTAGGTAAAATCTAATGAATCATTTATTCATACAATAAAAATTGTTGTTTATAATGTTAGTAACGTAGTTCTTATTGTTTTACAATTAACTCTGTATACAAGTTTTATTAGAAAGTGTATAAATAGTACATAACAACTATCCAAAAAAAGAACTATAATTTTTAACTATAAAGAAACATTAAAATTATCTAAAAACTTGCATAAGTATAACATAATTTAGTTTTGTAAGCATAAATTAATAATTTTCTCTAAAAAGCTATAAAATTGATGTACCACTGTTAGTCTGTTACAGATGCAAAAGATACGCAATTAATAGTCAATAATACAAAGGTCTTATGCAATTTATATTTAGAATAAAAACACAGTATTAACGCAGTATTAAGAAAAATCAAGACCAATTACGGGTAGTTAGAAAAACGCTCGCTTGTCACCCGCAGTCTTGTCATGACTATGTCACCGTATAATTGTGAATACCGAGAGTTTATAATCTATCTCGCGAGTTTGTAAACTGTCGATAAATTGTGAACTTAACTATATGACTCGCAATCGCAAGATAGATTATAAACTAACGGTATTCACAATTATACGGTGACAACTACAGCCTTTGCAACAGGGTATATGAAAACGAGCTATATAAAAATGCGTTAAGACCCGTTTTAATTCTATTCTAAGTATAATTCCTTCTCTGTTTCCTTGTAAGCATCATTGTCACGTGCTCATCCTGCACGCATGCGTTGCAGTGGGACAGTTCATACCTTCATGCCAGCTCGAACATTAGACAACAAATTCTTTTTTTTTATTGTGACTCGACATCTGACCTCGACCCGCCTGATGGCAAGCAAGAAGAGGTGCCTATGCCGACACTATGCCGGCCAAAGGTGCTTATTCACGCATCGCTTGAAGAATCCAAGGCTATAGGATGGAGAGAACACATGTGCTGGTATTCCCTTGTCGATTGCTCTACAAAGAAACAACGCTCCAAACTGACTTAGTTGCGTTGGTGGATCGGCTCAAAAGTTTCACCTAGGCCATTTTGGTAAGTAGAAGTAGTAGTGTCATATGTCGAGCCACAATATAGAGAAGGCACTATTTAAACAGAATCAGCATATTTTATTACAATTTTACTTCTATAATTGGTTCAAAAACGCGCACTTAAACAATCTAAACTCCCTGTCGGAACAAAGATAGGCTAAAATGGAAAAATCATTCTATTACATTAACTAATGAGCTAAAATTTAACTAAAATTATTGTTGGTGGCTGTTTGCGGTGGTATACCCGGGCGTAAGGGTTGTAACGTTGGCATCATGGTCGCTGCGGGCGGCATGACCATTACCATGCCCGGTTGTTGCTGTGAAAGGAAACTATTGTTTAGGGAAAAATAAAAATTAATCTTCAACTGGTTTTACAAAAAACTGCGTCTGCTTTTCTTGTTAAAAATTATTATACTAGCGGCACGCTATGATGACTGTTTGACGTTTAACCGTTCATGAAGTTTTGTATAAACTAATAAATGAAGGAGCTAATTGCTGTTCTTTATAGGGACAATAAAGAACAGCAATTTGGTTAGATTTTGCGGGAACATTGATTAATGAATGAAACAAATTTTAGGCGGCTTACTATCGCGTTAATTTTGGTTTGGATTTTACAATTTTTTATTATTCCGACATTTCGTGAGCTTTGCAGCCATCGTGGTCACGGAGAGACTGAGGTGTTGGTCGTCCTATTGGTTGATGCTGTTATTGTTTCCAAAACCACCCCGTTTGATGTTTTGATTTTGTTTTTCTGTTCCCGGTTTATTTGTAAATCTAAAAAATCTAAACCATTTAACGTTTATTGTAAAACCAAAATAAACGTGATAGTAAGCCGCATAAAATTAGTTTAATTCATTAACGACAAGTTGCTTCTTAAACGTAAATATTAATTTATAAAACCCCTGTCAAATGCTAACATGCTTGACCTTGAGAATAAACCATCAAATTAGTACTGTTAGCAACGCTTTCGAGTAAGTTATTTGTTTTATGAACGCGCTGTCATTATTGTATTTTTTGTTGAATTTTCGTTATGGTAAGTGTTTGTTATATTATTATTAGTTATTAAAGTTAATTTGTTGTTATTTGTATTATAGTTTTGTTGTTTTTAAAACTATAATACAAATAACAAGTTCCAGTTTAACCTCTGAATTTAATTCAAGTGAAGACATCGAAAATATGATTGGAGTCGAAATATTAAAATAAACATTATTAATCTGTCCGTTGTTTTTTTCTTTTCTGACCGTACTTCTCCAAACGTCATTTCGGCTTACTTTGACAAAGACCCAGCGCATTGGCAAATGACGCGGGTTATACGAATCTTCATGAAAGGTCAAACGTCAGTTTTTTTTAACAAGATACGACATCTGACGTCGACTTGCCAAATGGACCGGTTACACAATACGATTCGGCGTGCGAGTTGGCCTGACGGGTTACTGCATTGCATCTGCTGGCACCGTGTGACCGCATATACGAGTTACTGTCATGACCATTGAGTAGATGCGGCACCTACGCGAGTTTTAGTGTTCGCAAATGGCTCAACCATTACTAGGCATACATACAAGTGGAAGTAGGATGGAATGATAGTTATTGAGAGCCAAAAAGAGACAATATTGCTCTGCATCGCGAGTTCAGGTATACTCCCTTAGCATAGTTTTAGCATGCCTCTTTCGGAGCGCGTATAATACTTATGCTGAGATCTTTAAAGCGTGCTCTGACTATACTCAAGCTTTGCTCACGATATAATTCAAAATTAACACTTATCGACTATTTCGGAATAAGAAAAAAATTGTAAAATCTAAACCTAAATATTCGCGATAGTAAACCGAATAAAATTTGTTTAATTTTTTTTTTAATTCGCGCAAAATCTTAGAAAATACTATGACAGTCAGGTCAACAGCTTGTACTGTGTAACCGGGCCATAATGGTAAGCAAGGGAGGTCGACTGGAAAAATCGTTTTAATTCACGGTTGCCTCAGTCTCAGTCACTATGCCGGTCAAATAGGTAGATCCAGTTGAAGACTGACATAATTAATTAAAAGAAAAGATAATCGAGTAGATTTATTTTAGACATTTTAAAGATATGATAGTATCTTTAAAAATAATAAAATCTTAAGTTTAAGAAAAGAAATACTACAATGAGGCTCATATTCGAAATATCGGTTACCGCAGATTGTACCCTAATGGGCCAAGGAGTAGACTATAGTATTATTTCGAACCGATATTTCCAAAGATGTCGTTGTAAATACTTAATAATAAATAAAACTATTATATATATATTATAAACTACATAAATCCAAAACACACACACATGTAAAGTAAAGCACATCAAATACAGCAAAATTAATAAAAAAAAAGGAAACTGTTAAAAAGCGATTGTAACTCAGTTCGCTAGTCGCCTGATAGCAGTCACAGTCACTATCGCCGCGCTGGTTAGATGATTGTAAAAAACGGAATGAATAATAAAAGAGTTAGAATCGCTTTATTCTGTAGCTCTTATGCTATTTTATTTTACCTAAAAGCTACCCATATAACTAAGAAAGAGTTTAAAAATATATACAGTCGTAAAAAGTAAGTTTACGTTACAATATATTGGAGAATAAAAAGTTAATAAACTTTGTGACCCTTAATTTTAAATAATTATCTATTCTTTATCATTGGTTAGAACGGGGCGTAAATTTAAGGCTTTAAATTCGACAAATCGCGGATACTCTAAAAAAACCGCACGGCTATAAATAAATCTTATGAACTTTTAGGAAGAAAATTATGATTGTAAAGGAGGCTCTAAAGTGTTTAAGGATCGTGGAAAAGGTTTCAAATAAAAATCAAATTATCACGTTTTTTCCCACAGGGATAGCACAATGGAGCGCCACTTGCTACGATCCTGACAAAAGCGAGGAAGTCGCTTGCCTCACATTAACAAGATGGCTTAATAATTCAATAGTATATAATAAGTATATGGGTAACTTATTAGGGAAGACCGTTTGTGTGTTTGTGCTCGTGAAACAAATTAACTTACCATAACATAATGCGGTGTGTGATAAGTATGAGGCATGGGGGCGGGCGGCATGCCGTGGCCCTGCAAATAAAGGAGGGGAAGCAAAGCATGCTACTAAATACAACTCAACAAAAAATAAAACAATTAAAAAAAAAGAAATTAAGGGGATTGTAGTGAAAATTGATCTCTATCGTGAAGGAATTCGAATCGCAGAGGTTTTGCCTTGGGTACTGACCACACACAAAATAAATAATTAAAAATTAAAATTTTCATTTTAAGTATTGGGTCGGGGAAAAAGAATTTTTGCATATAGTATGTATAAACTTTTAATAAAATATCTTTAGCTGTACTATTTGTATCTTGGTAGTTTTTATGACATTAAAAAGGTGACATTTCAAAACAAGAATCTAATTAGGAAAATTTAGTTTCCCACTTTTTTGCATTTGTTTTTATTTGTGTCAAAATGAGCGAATCGAATTAATACATTTTAAAATTTTATTACAAAAAAGGCAAAAATATGAAAAAATATTTTGCCACAAATACTTTATATAAATAAACACCCTGGAGTATCTTTATTAAAGCGTGAACGACCCGTGACAAAACCTCTGGGCAGCAGCAGAACTCCTCCTTAAACTAGAGAGCAGCAAGCTTTAAGTTTAAAAAATACACTTTTTTTAATTTTCATCGTGACTCACACTTGACGATAAACAGATTCAGTCGCTGTCACTATAATTTATATTTATTTTACTATTTTTTAGGTTAGCGACGTCTACCTGCACGTCGACATCAAATATAACCTTAATACTATTATAAAATTTTGTTTACGATCTAATGTAGAACAAAATGTACATTAATCTCAGATATAGAGATCAAAAATCACTAAAAAAAAAGATGGAAATAGCAGTTATGCTGACAACATCCAAAAAACTTGAAATAAAGTTAAAACCTCAAGCTTTAGTATTAAATATTTACTGCCTTAAAAACTTTTTTAAATAACCGCCAAATAACATTTTTGAAAATGCTATAAAAAAAACTACTTAACATTTTTTCAATTTTCTTTTTTTATTTGAAAGTACAATCCTTCCGGTTAATGATAGAAAATAATTTCATTCAAATTCAAATTTCATCAGAAGGATTGTACTTTCAAATATAAAAAAAATTTGAAAAAATATTCAGTAGTTTTTTTATAGCATTTTCAAAAAAAAAAAGTTATTTGGCGGACCCGATATATATTACACATGAAGAAGAAAAGTATAAAAGCAGTTTTTTTAAATTATGACTGTGCTGACCTTCTTGCTCCAGAAAAAAAGGCAGTAAATAAATCGTAGAAAAAGACCTTACCTTTCAAGAGATAGTAGAAGACAGGCGAGAGATAGTTTGTTTTTAAGCTACACGGATAGAAATTAAGCTATTTGAAGCATATTAGGCCGTGATATTGTACAATAACTCTTATCTATCATATGATAAGAATTAATTTAGAAAGATTTTTTACAAAAGTTGAGGTGTGTATAAAACATCTATCTATAGCTCGCACGTTTAAGTATCAGTTTAACAACACTATTGCTATCTCGCTTACACAGGTTGTTGGAACGAGCGTCTCATTTTATTATACGTGCGCAAATCATTCGATCCCGCGCCTTAAGCAATGAAAGCTGCGGTCAGGGTTAGATGGGTGACCGCTTGTAAAAAATAATTTCGATAAATATTTCGACTTCAGTCGTGATTTGGATGGCAAGTTAAACTGTAGGTCCCAGTCTAAAGTTTTATAATGTGAATCACATCTTGAGCGGGTAAACCGACTCGTATGCCGTGACGGCAAATGGCATGACGGTCTCTTATGCCGTCATGCCCCCGCTACTCTCTTGTGTTAGTATATATTTTTTTATAATTACATATTCACGCTACATTTTGACATAAATAGAATAAAAACAAATAAATATGTGTTTGAAAACGACAATTTAAAAAAGGAAAATGAATTATAACAATTTTAGTGCGAACTTGGAAAAGGTCGGCACAACATATTTATTATACTACCGAAACAATATTTTTCATTCATTTATTGCTTTCATTCTTTAATAATATAATTATAGATAATTGTCATTTGCGACTTCTGGGTGGCGTACCATGACAGCCATTTTGTTTTTGTTGATCTGTCACGACATCTGCCCAACTGATAAACTCGCACCAAGGTGTATCAGAGATGCCATTCCGTTTTCTAAGTTAGTCATACGTTATTAATAAAAACACAAGTGCGGGTCATTAAAGCTTTCTCACTCTATCAATGCAGTACGCAAGCGAGACGGCAATAGTTTGTCACTTCCCTCAACCACGTGTTATAACTGCCTTACCATTGGTCTGTATCCTGCTCCCGTGGTCGCCTGCATCGGTTGTGGACTCCATGTATTGCCAGCAGTTTTGGAACCATTTTTGGGCGAATTCCACTGCATTGGTCTAATAATGCGAAACACGTACACTTGAGTCATGCTTTTAAAAAAACATTACTTTAAAGAAAATATAACCCACTACTTCTTGGATCAAAATAAATTTAATCTCCACTTACCTGATGGTAAGCAAACAAGAGAGAACGATGGCAAAATCGGCCAAACGTTATCAAAATAATATAACAAGTCATATTCATTTCACTTCTATAATTCAATTATATTCAAACAACTTAATTCCCACAGGCAGAGACATACTTCTTACGCTTCCTTTACATACACAATTTTTTTTATTGTATCCCCGATTTGATCAAAAAACAATATTTTAGGGCGTCTCTCTTTTATCCTTCCACTCACGTTCGATTTGAAAATCTCTTTCGTTAATCTTCTTTTATTAATCCTTTCAATATTCAAATTCCATCTAGGCCGGCATAGTGGATGTGATTGTTACTCACAGTTATTGAATTGTAGTAACAGTGACATTCATTCATAGACCACACTTCAGCTTAACATCAAGCGGGGTGCTGTCATATGTCGAGTCACAATAAAAAAAAATGTCCAAACTGACACAACATACATTTCTCCATTTTTATCACATCATCTTTCAAATTACATTTAGCACAAATAAATTTATTGCTTATTCTTTCCTCAGATAAAAGACATGCCCGTGCAATGGGACATCTTTTATCATAGAAAATGTTATAGATCAATCATATTCCATAACTTTAACATTTTTTATACCAAGAAATTAATGTGAGTTATTTTCTTTTAAGTAATGTAGAAAGAAAAAATACTAATGAGTTGCATAAAAAAGCATATCACTAGCGCTACATAGCTTTAAAAAACTTGCCGTGCTCCTAAAAAAAATAACTACAAAACTAAAAAATAACGGGGATTAAAAGTAGCGCTAGCGATAAAATAAAAAAAGGACATCATTCATTTTATATGGGGGACTTGGGCTAAATTGTATTAACAGTTGCATATACATTTTAAAATAGTTTAATGTACGAAGATTACAATGTAATTGGAAAATATTCTTTGTTTTGCATAGTTTAGATGTGCAAAATGATCAAACTATAATTATGACAGTTCAAAGCAAAACTGTTAATATGGTGTATCTTTGTGATTGAGAAACGATACAAAATCCATATCTTAATTTCCAAACAACTCATTTGCATGGCAAATAAAAGGAAAATTGTCATTAGTTTTATCAATAAAAATAGTACAAAAATAGCCCAAAATGAATGATGTCCTTTTGATATAAAATAAATGTATATACAATTATTAACCTATATATTTTTTTCATTATTCACAAGGAAAAAAATTGAGAATCATACCGCTAGGAAGTATTCCAAACGTAAAATTTTAACAAAAAGTACGGATGACGAGGCTAGTATTTAAATCCGCCATTTTTATGCGCTATTCTGCAATTCTTTTTAGAATAACGCACCAATACAGAGATTTACTCAAGTAGCTTCATTTACTAGCCTCGTGTCCCCCGAACATAACTAGAAACACCCTCGTAAATGACACTGAACCTAGTTCTTTGAGTAATAATTAAAATGTCTAAACCGCAAGTGACTGATCAATAGTCTAATCATTACAACCTATCAGTTGACAGATTAGTCAATTCTAACCAATCATCTGTCGAGAAACTAGGGTTCTGTAAATAAAACGTATACATACTAGATCCTACTTACTTCTGAGCTGACGCAGTTTTATTAATTGTTAGGTTATTCGCTAGGGACGCAAGGGACGAGTCCAGGTCCCCTGTGAGTACCTTCCCAGGTTGCTGTTGCGGTTGTGGTCCCCCTGCTTATTTATTAAAATAACTTTTAAACATGGAATTATTAACTAAATAAAAAAATGATAAAAATAAAACAAGCAATGTATTTTTATTTGGATGAAATTATTTTAAAATCCGTGCCTGAACAAAATTTGTTTGTGATAAAAAAATAAAATAAACGAAGCTATGATATTGTGGCAATGAAAAAAAAATGAATAGTGCGCGACAATTAATAAGGTAAGTCATAAAACTAGACGACAAGAAAACACAAAAAAAGTTAAACAATTATTATAAATAAAAAAAACTTTATGAAAATTATTAAATGCCAACGACATTAACGGAAGAATTTATGTAAGCATGGAAAGGTCCAAGAGCACCGACGACTGAAAAAACAGTTTCAAAATACGGTCGCCTCAGTCACTATTACAATGGCCGCATTTACTATTCTTTGTAGACGCCATTTTTGTTCTATTTTTACCATGAACCATTAATACCTTTCAAAAGTAAGCATTAGTTTATTTATTATTTTCATTGAATCGATGGAACTTTTAAACAAGTTGACCACCAGATGGCGTTGTTTATCATTGAAAGTTGAAGCAAAAGCGTTACAATTGAAAAAACGACCAATACTAAGTAAAAATTAAAAAAAAAATTGTTTTAATCACATTAAAAACATATATAAAACAAACAAAAAATAGCCACTACATCAACACATAAACCGCACCCATAGGGGAAGCCATCGAGCCCATGGCACCCATCTGCTGCATGCCCATTGGCTGTCGTGCTGGAGACCCAAACATCGGCTGCTGCATGCCAAGAGCTGGCTGCGTTGTGATTGGCTGATTGTGTTTAGCTGGTGAGCCACCCAACGACATGCGCATTGCGTCCTCCAAGTCATCGAAGGCAGACTTCGGTTGCACAGGTGCCTGCGGGGGTGGAGGCCGCGCGGGGGAAAGGGATATTGGCTGAGTGGGGTCACCCATACCCATGAATGGATTCGGTCCAGCAGCTTGCGAAACAAAATCAAGTTATACACTAACACCACCTCAAGTTTAGATCATATCTAAATACTTAGTCGAGCATCCATATTGCAAAGCTGACTCGTGTTGGGCAGCTGTGTTGGAGTGCAATCTGAAGCATCAACAGTACACGCCACTAGAGGGCGTTGTAAAAGTTCAGCCATTTTATTATTTTACTGTGTGTTTCACATGTGACAGCACCCTGCCTGATGTTAAGCTTACTAGCGGCAACTGATACTGCAGTTAAATAACCAAGGCAATGCGACTGTTGCTACAGATGTCTTTAAACACACGACGGCTAAGCTAAATTCCGTTCGATGAATTTATTCGGAGACAGACACGGAAAATTGGATTTCAAATGTATATGAACACCCATCATAATGAAAAGCGTCGCAATATGCATACCCGACTGTTAATACAGCTAGCATCAAACCCAATTTATAAATTACCCACACCAACCACATACTTATAGAACTTTCACCATCTTTACTATGTAGTAAAAACCCAATACTTAAAACTAAAGGGCCGTTCATATCTACAGGCATCATATCTAGCCAGACTGGCTAGACCTTTATTGCCCTTTCACATGTACCGTATAGTCGGTGCGGGGTACCAGACGGCGAAGTACCTGGACGACTATCCGTCACGTTTTAGCACTAGCGCATGAAAGCTTCGTACGTGTTTCATTTACTGCTAAGTACGGCCGCCGGCACTATTTGTAAATCCGGTTTATACACTTCGCCACCGGCTTCCCGGCAACGAGGTTGTGTGTAAAGGCACTTATTCACATCTACTGTAATAACGGTCGCTTTCAAAACTCATTTCGTAAAAAAAATGTGCACAGTTCCGATGACTTATTCATACTGGCATCCTCAGACACGAACCGCAGACAAAATATTCTTCCCGCGAATAATAGCCGTGCGCAATCCGTGACTTTCTGCGTCTGTCCCGCCGTGACACGATAGATATAAATACATTTATACACACTGTATAGAAAAATATTATTTTGTCTGGCACAGCATGTGTCTGACACGTTCAATGCCTGTAGATTTAAACGGACCTGGAATGATTGAAAAAGATGCCAACCACCATCGAAAATTATTATAATTAGTGTCAATTGATAATACGCTTGCTTGTACCAGACTTACAAAATCTAAGTTAATTTTATAGCGATACGGTTTTGGTACACTTTCCTGATGGTAAGCAATAGTGACAACTGTAAACAAACTAGCCTCAGTCGCCTTTACTATGGAGAGACCACATGCTTAATAGTATACCCTACTTAAATTTTAATTTATTTCTCATTATACCCTTCCGGACCCTGAATAACAGTAAACATTCATTAAGGCTACAAGCGCATTATCAAAATTGACCAAACATTTTTATATTAAAGGAAATAAATAGATATAAAAGTCACTCACCAGAAGAATCGGTATTGTCGAAGACAATAGAGAAGTTAGCGTCCGACACGAAGGTGTTATTGGTCGCCGGGAATGTGCCAGAATTGAAGCCATTGGTCGGCTGAGACCACGCCGGGGCAGGAATAGAGGCGGGCGCAGGCGCTGGGGACAAATACGCCATTTTGGATCCAAACATACTACTCTAGATTTTCATTAACTACATATTATAATTTTTGTACCGATTTTTTCCTAATTATACATAATACCCGGGAAACTTACACGAAGCGAATTTACTTGATCAACTGCGAAATATTTCGCGATTTGAACCGTCTGAACAGACTTTTAATCAAGTTGAAGCAATAAATATCGGTTTAACCAAAGTTAAAGACTTTTCAACTTTCATTAATTCAATTAATACAATCAGAGCGTCAATCAATCAATCAGCGCGTGTTTTATTCCTGTCGCCACTATTTTGTTTGATTGTAAAAAAATATATAGCGTCCACATCCACGATAAAAATGCTAAAATAGACAGATAGTGTAATGACAAGTGTAATATTGAGTCGATTATTATAGAACCGTGAGAACGCTCGAGTCAATATTCGCTATCAAATTTTTGTTGAACCCTAAATATTGAACAACTAAATTTGCCTCGTGAGGACGCCGTATTATGCATTACACTCAATCAAATCATGCCTAAATTTAAACAGGCAGCACCAATGGAGTGCCAGTCCCCATGATTCTAATCCCTTTCTCGCATTTCTCATATACAGGATTCTTTTCATACGGCGTCTCTATGGTTATAGGTAACGTGGACATCTGCTTTTTAGGAAAGAACCTATTTGATCAAGAAACAATCTTTACTTGTTCTATCGTTCCACCCGTTAAATACTTTGTTTTATAACTTCTAAACCCTTTCAATCACATCTTTCGCGCACTGTATTCTAGATTTTAACTCTGTCCGCGATTGTTAACCCCACATGCAATCCTTATTGACCGCAATACTGATCGCATTAATACTACTTTCTTGCCAATTCTGCCAAGAAAGTAGTATTAATAGTCATCTGACTTCGACCCAGACCGACACCTCCTCAAGCAAGAGACACTTCCTTAAGAGGTACCGACGACTGTAAAAGCCGAGTCTTCTCAGTTTCCTCAGTCGCCGTCACTATGCCGACCAAAGAATTCGATTTATGTTCGTTCGGACGTTATTAATCAGAGGGCGTTAAATGTCAAACCTATTAATAATGGGAATATAATTGGTACTTAAAATTTTGACGGTAGTACATAAATTCGGATCCAAAATCTAGCATATTTAAGGATATAACAAAAAAGCCAGGTGCTTTGTATTTACATTTGTGTCATGAGTTATAAACTATTATATGTAAATTATTTATTATAAAAACATTATAATTATATTACACTTAGAATATATTAAAACTAGTCTTAACCCTTCTTTTACTTAATTCGAGTCTTATCTCGACGTTTCGGCTCTGTTTCAAGAGCCGTGGTACACAAGATGTGTGTCACAACAAAAAAATATTTGCTCTTTAGACAGACATTAAACATGTTTTAGGTCAATTTAGTGACATAAAATGACATTTGCCTGTATACAAATATTAAAATACTGTTAAAAAATACAAATTTTGTAGTATTTTAAGTTGTACTGTGAACTGTACTTTTTGCTTAAGGAATATTCATTTAAAAAAAAAACTAGAATAATATAGACATTCCTTGAGTTAAAAGCGTATTTGAAGTTGTGACTTAGAATATACGTGTTAGACTCGTTTTACTATATTCTACTGGTAAATATTCGAATTAGAATAGAGTATAATCCTATAATTATTTTATCAACCATAACCAAAATAACTGTACATTTTATTATTATACAATAATTTACAATTTAGTCTATTTTTTTTAAATTAACTTTATGATATATTCCAAAAGTAGAATTATAAAAAAAATCACGCCTTTTTCCCACAGGGATTGGCAGAGATAATGGCGCCACTTGTCACGATCCTGACACAACTCCCTCGCTTTCTTCACATTCACAATTCTCTTCATACAAGCTCTAAAAATTATAAAAAATGTTCTGCAGCTAAAACACGAACTCTGGCGTTCAAGGCGAATTCGTGGCAAGAGCATAGGCAGGAGCATAGCATAGCTTAGTGGTCAGAGTACGTGCGTTTTTTTCTATACATTTTACTATTACTGCTGGAAAACTCACGTTTGCCTTCGTAGAATAAATAATTAAGCATACTAAGCTACTTAACGTGCTTGTAGCTTAGAAACTGGGCCAAAGTACATTGGTATTTCAAATAAAAATACCTTAGTACCAGCAATTAGTTTTTGAACCGGGAGTTCCTAGTTTGCGTGACCATTGCACTACCACTACACCAAGGTCGCTTTGAATGCCACTTTTCACTTTGCATTCTTCACATTCACATCTCTTTTCATAAAAGGTCTAAGAAGGCAGGCCTAGAAGGGTGTTCGCCGATCGGAGACATCCCCAAGCCTAGTGCCCATAACCATAGAGCTTGTATGAAAAGACTTGTGAGTGTGAAAGAAGTGAGGGAGTTGCGTCAGGATCGTGGCAATTGGAGCTCCATTGTCTCTGCCTATCCCTGTGGGAAAAAGGCGTGACAATTTGATTGATTGGTTGATTGAAGTTTTATATATATTTTTGCAAATAAAGAACCCGCCAATAGGCGTTGAAACTAACCTCCAAACATATCAGCGAACGGATTTCCTAGCGCCAGAAGGTCATCTGAGGCTTTGTTGGACGACGTGGTCGTGGTATCAGGGCCGAATAACTCAACGATACTCTGCTTCTGGGGTGTCGGAGCAGAACTGAGGAATGGGTTGTTTGCAGAATTTGTTGGCGATTGAACTTTATTCTGAAATAGTTACAAATATTATTTTCTTTATTGAAACTTGACATCAGACATCGACTTGCCTGAAACGAGAAGTCCAAGAGCGTCGACGACTGAAAATTTAATTTGCGTTGCCAAAGTTGTTTTAAAAAGTGTTTTCATTAAATTAGAAGATGTAGATGTAAATGTAATCTTATTTAATTCACTTTACGGTCTGTATATACAAGTTTATCGCGTTTCAGGATAAACTTGTAAGTTGCCGGTGCAACTAGGCCTGCGGATTGAACTGTAGTAGCAGTTACCTCCATTCATGGACCGCAATCCAGCTTAACATCAGGCGGAGTGCGGTCATATATCGAGTCACAATAAAAAAATGCTTTTTAACTAGGCTAATACCAAATTGAAGATCTGGGGTACATAATGATGGACAATAAAAACCCAAAGGGTACCTAGAGTTGTGTAGATTGTAGTGCTCCGTTGTCTCTGTCTATCCTCGTAGGAATTTAGGCGTAACAATCGACGAGGAAAAATATCCCAAGCAAAAACTCTTATTAGAATCAAAGAAACCGTCAAACAATCCCAAATATTAACAATACAGTAAGCTTGAAGCAGGAAAAGAAACTACTATCGTTTTTTTTTTTCAAATTCTAGCATGATCTCTATTGGTGGGTACATTTGCCCTAAGTAATTTTTCACACGTTCCGGTTGCCGGGTAGTCGGGTATTATGCCGGAACGTCTGAAAGGTTCCATACATGCCCATACTCGGCATCCGGAACTTTATATCCTTTTTTATTAAGACGTGTCATCTGACCTTAACTTGCCTAATGCAAGGGGAGGTCCAAGAGCGCCGACGACTGGAAAAACCGTTTTGTTTTACGGTTGCCACTATGCCGGCCAAATGGTGTGACAAATCTTATGGCTCAAGACGTAAAATGTAGAGACTCTTATGAAGTGCAAACACAAGTTGTGCAGGACGATATGTTTTATCTCTTCATTAGCAGGGTCAATTCGCGCTGTACTACTAGCGCTTCACTGGAGGTCCCTTATAATCAGTTAAGCGCTGTCTGTAATGTTTCAAGTCTTGAGCTTGAACTAATTTCGAATCTTTTTAAAACTGAAATAAATCCCACAACATCCCTTCAAATACACTAACAGAACGTTTAAAAATCAGCGCCCCCTATTCTTGATGCCAATTCCAACTTAATCCAATATTCATAAAGAATAGAGTGAGGTATTAATGCAACCATAGTGAACAGTCGTACTAAAAGATGGCCGACTGACAAACTCCTCAGGGAAGTCCCCAGTAAACATATTTTATAATATGTTAGGTTTATGTTAATTGCATTAATAATTATATATTCTTTAATAAATTTCTTCCACATTCTGTGTTTATTTATACAATTAGCTTTACTGCCTACTTGTTGCTCTCTGAACAACCCAAAGGTTGACTGGCAGACAGCCTTGGCTAGAAAGTAAATTAATAACTGGAATCGTATGTTAATGCCTTAAACAGCATTTATCTGTACTTTAATAATCGTTTTGTCCAGTGGAAAACTAATTTGGCATCTCTATTCAATATATTGCCAATGAAATTGGAATTGCAATCGGATTGACAACAAGAATCAGACCTGATAACCGTCCCAACAAAAGAGCGACAAACACATATAAAAAGTCCCTTCAAAAGAAAATCTTACGTAATCAGTACTAAAAAGATTATCTTCATAATTTAACAAGTCCGTAGTATAGTTCGCGCTGCTTCCGTGACCGCTTAAATTAAACTGCGATCCGTATCTTTGTTCGGGATAGTCACTTTTCCTGGATAAATTTAATTCGGAGCCATATTTATAGTTAGAACTTGCACTTTCAACACCATATTTATAGTTGTCTCCGCTCAAATTATATTCTGAACCATAAGTACGTTGTGTTTTATAGTCAGACATATTTGTATTATCGTCCATCCATTTATAATTATTTTTGGCTTGTGTCTGCAAAATTGGTAAGTTGTTGAGGTATGTTAATATAGGAGTTATGCTTAAAGGTGTCATACCAATGGCGACCGCAGACCGCGATACTGGTTTGTATATGTACAGCGCGGTCGCAGACTGCAGTGTCGCCTTGCACGGAATCAATCTCACAAACTAGTCTCCAGTCGTAGTCTGAGGTCACTATCAGAATGACACCTTAACGTTACATAAGGTGGGACAGGATTGGATCAAGGGGTAAATATACTTCATCACTTTCATCAGGAAATTCATTTGTAAATTCAATAAAAATTATTACTTTATCATAGCCCTGTATGTCCACTGTACCTTACCTTATACAAGTTCATAGCAGCTTCCTCTTCATCCAGAGCAATTTGTTTGAGTTTATCATCGATTTCACCATGTTTGTCGATTCTAGAACTCGCGGCCGCGGAGCCAAATGATGATGATGTTGATGATAGAGCTCCCATCACATTGGCAACACTCTTTTGGGCACTAGAAATAATAAATATAAGTTATAAAGCTATCATAGAAACAGGACAACCAAAGTACATATATCAAAGATACATTGGTACCGGTGAGTGGTGTCGAACCAGTTGCCACTCGGCTTACGTAGCCATTGCACTGCCACTACTCCACGGTCGTTATATTTTATTAAAGGTTATCATTCATTTTGGGCTTCTCTGTACTACTTTTGTAATGTACTATGATGAAAAAATATATATAAATGGTAGTTTCGATACTTGTATTGATAAAACTAATAACAATTTTGCTTTTAATTGCTGTGCAATTGAGTTATTTGGAAAATAAGATATAAATTTTGTATCGTCTGTTAATCACAAAGATACGCCATAGTGTTAGACTGTCATAATTAAAGTTTGATCATTTTGCACACCTAAACTGTGCATAATAAAGGATATATTCCAATTACATTTTAAAATGCATATTAAACTTTTAATACAAATAAGCCCAAGTCCCCATATGAATGATGTCCTTTTTACACTAAGCTACTAAAGTGTTCGTATCATAGAAACAGGACAACCATTGGTACATTGGTAGCGGCAAGTTGTTTTGAGCCCGTGCCCTCGGTTTGCGTAACTATTGCATTGCCACTACACCACGATTGTTATTTAAAAAAAATATACATTTGTAATTTTTATTTATCCACTAGCAAAACAGCCTATTTTTTTAAATTGTGTCTTCGATGGTTTGGGCACATGGAAAGGACGAGTGAAAGTAGATTGACGAAAGGATTTAAATCTCATGTGGATGGATGCGTTAAACAAGGCAGGCCCAGAAGTGTGTTTTCCGATCGGAGACATCCTCAAGAAAGCTAGGTTGCCTAGTGCCCATAACCACAAAGCCTGTATAAAGAGAATTGTGGATGTGAAGGAAGCAAGGGAGTAATAATCGGATCGTGGTAAGTGGCGCTCTATTGTCTCTGCCTATACCTGTGGGAGAAAGGCGTGACCATTTGATTGATTGATTGTCTGGTCATAATGACAACTTATTGTTTACCTGGCTGTCTGCGTGGGCGTATTTGCTGCAGATCCCTTCTTTCCCTCAATAGCTGCTAGATGCCCTTCCAAAGCATCTAGGAGACTGCTTGGTGCCTTCGTCAGATCAGGGATGTCACCTTTGTCAATGCCCACGTTCTCGGCTACCTGATGGGGAGACGACATTCAAAATTAAAAATATAATCTTTTTTTTTTTTATTGTGACTCGACATGACAGCACCCCGCTTGATGTTAAGCCAAAGTGTGGTCCATGAATGAATGTCACTGCTACTACAATTCAATAACTGTGAGTAGCAATCACATCCACTATGCCAGCCTAGATAGAACCGGCAACTTACAAGCTGATCCCGAAACGTGACCAAATCACTTCACGGTCTGTATACTTGTAAGTGGTGGTACTACCCCGGATCGGCAAACTGGGTACCACTGCCTACCACTCTTTGATAACCAGACCCGAAGCAAATATCCATCTCTTTTTTTTTTATTAACAAATATTTGCAATATTTAATATTATTAAATATTACAAATAAAAGCTATGAAAGAAATATTTGCTCCGACCGGGGATCGAACCCGGGACTTTACGCGCAACAAACCAGTCGCTAAACCGTTCGTCCACGCCTGTCGTCAATCAGCATAAAGTATATATTTTTTATTTTATTGTGACTCGACATCTGACGTCGACCCGCCTGATGGTAAGTAAGAAGAGATCCAAGAGTGCCGACGACTGCAAAAACCTAGTCTTCACGGGTGCCCCATTCGCCGCCACTATGCCGGGCAAAGGTACCCCATCGGCGCGGCAATTGTCTGCCTTAAATTTACAAATATTTGTGAATAAAAAGGAGGCAGATCTGCCGATGCGGGAGGTCCACTTACACGTAAAGTGACTTAGTCGCGTGTCAGAATCAGCTTATAAATTGCCTGTTCCAACTAGGCCAGAATAGTGGATGTGACTGTTGCTTACAGATATTTATTTGTAGTAGCAGTGACATCCATTCATGGACCGCACTCCAGCTTAACATCAAGCGGGGTGCCGTCATATGTCGAGTCACAATAATAATAAGAGTTAATAACAATACCTTCAAGAACTCAGCAACCCTATCCATCCTGATGAGGAATTTCTTGTACAAATCGAGTGCTTCACGACAGTTCTTCTTATTCATATCAAAGTATTTTTCAAGTAAATTGATAATGCCATCATTGTAGCAGGCAAATAATCTGCAATAAATAAAATATATTCTGTCTAGATCGTGTTGTTTATAAGACAATTGCCGCGCCAATGCTTGCGGCCGGCATAGTGACAGCGACTGGGGCAACCGCGAAGACTCGGTTTTTACAGTCGGTAATTTTACAGACGAATCGAGGTCGGATGACAAGTCACAACAAAAAAAAACTGCAGTACTGGTTTGTATGATTCTATATGGAATTAATTCTGTGCAAGGCGACACTGTAGTCTGCGGCCACACAAAACATATTCATACAAACCAATAGTGCAGTCTGCAGTTGCCATCGGCATCGCACGTTAACAAATAATCGTTATGGCATCGAATCCGAATCTGTATTAAATCGAATCCGGGACTTACCCGTGGCATAATGGTGTCGTATCACTAGAAAACAAATCTTAGAATAGATTGTAATAGTGTGGTGATTCCGACATACCTAATGAGATCTCTGAAGAGCAGCATAAAGCACATATTGATGACGCCATTTGTGAGGTCATTCGCCGTGCAGTCAAACTCAAGGAGGCCATCCAACTGCGCCTGCAACACTGGCAGGGTTTTCAGCAACTTCTCAGCATTCATCATGCGAAGGGAACCCTCTTCCTTGCTGAAATTTATATTCAATTAACTTTTTTTTTTGGATTTACATTTTCGCATTGCTTACATGTATCATAGAAAAAAGACGACCAAGGTACATATATATCAAAAATACATTGTTACTGTTAAATGGCAACACTATACCACGGTCGCCTTTTCTATTATGAATAAAGGGAGACAAGTTTATAAATCAGGAGAGAAAGCGGGGACTACTCAGATTGTTTTTCAATCAATCCGGGGCACATCAGATTTATTTACCGTAGCTTGTATGAAAAGAATTGTGGATGTGAGGAAAGCGAGGGGGTTGTGTCAGGATCGTGGCAAGTGGCGCTCCTTTGTCTTTGCCTATCCCTGTGGAAAAAAAGGCACGACAATTTAAGTGATTAATTGATATATATATTTTTTTATATATATTTTTAAGAAGACTTTGGGTTTAAGGGAGTAAGTTGTATCAGGTGCGTAGAAGGTAGTGCTTTATTGTCTGTCTATCCCTGTTGGAATAAAGCCTCGCGATTAAAGTTACATAATATAGGTGAGCGTGGTGTAGAGGTAACACAAACCTCTTGGTTTGAGCACGGGTTTAAAACCATTTGCCGATACCAATGTATCTTTTATATATGTACTTTAGTCGCCCCGTTTCTATGATATAAGCACTTTAGTACCTTAATATAAATATGTAAAAAAAAAAAAAATTAAGATGTTAATCTATTCTTTCTTCTTGTGTAGTTAAATTGTCCTTTTAAATGGTCTAAAAATACTAACCCTCGCTTAACCTTGCAGAAATCAAAAGCAACAGTCCTGTATGACAGCGCCTTCTCGTTCAGGTACTTGGCATAACGACGGATGAAAGGTGACATGTCATAACCTGCAACATTTGTTTTTTAGATTTTACATATTATTCACAATTGAATATATTTAAATATGGGTCTGTGTCAGTAAATAACAATTTATATATATATATATATATATATAGCTGTTGGTTTCAACAAAGAAAACCAATAATTTTTTTATTAGAGTCTTATGCTCACGTACAATTTAGTACCCATATGTAAATACATATTTCAAACTACATCAACCCTCAAAAACACCATGCTGGGTATTTTTGACATAACATGAACATGAATTCTATTAGATTGAGTAAATGGAAGTTAAACGTTGTTTAAACAAGTAATCAACCTGCCTTAGTTATTTATTTTTTTACAAAAATGTCTAAAAAGTTGAGTTGTATAAACCGTAATATAATAATTATTATTATTGAACATAAAGTACTACAAAAGTTTACAAGAGACAAATTTAATGGCTTCACGCTTTAAGCAGCCTTTCCCAACCTGGGGTCCGCGGACAAAACAAGAAAATTACGAAAGCATAGTGGTGCAGCCAAATTTAGTCAGACCATTTTGTCTTTTTTCAATTTCAAGATGGAATAATGTGTCAAGGGATAGGTTACCCTACCAGTTACCCTAATATAAATGACTTTACATGAGTTATAAGTCTCTAAATTTAGTATTTTCTGCTAATAAATACCAATCGTATGTTTTGAGTTCAATGTAAATATAAATCTGTGTTATTTTGAAGTTCGCTATTACCGCGGCAAATGTTTTGCGAAACTCATTAATAACCTCATACTTTTTGCCTCACATCGCTGACGCTGAACCAAATCAGGTGATGGAATAAACCACTCACATGCAGTCCATCACTACGAGAACTTAAAAATGGAACAACATTTCCAAGCACGTCTTTCTTCTGTCCTAAAATCTGCTGCTGCTAACTCATTACCTCAGGCTTTGGCGGGGCTTGAGGGATCGAACCCCTCGTCTTTGGATAGCGTATTTTATTAACTGCTTTACTATCCCAAACATTTACTTATCCAAAACTTCACAACCTAACAGTTTACCCAATCTAATAAAACATATAAGGTCTCCTAGACCGTGAACCATACGTTTTGTGTCTAAGAAACAAGATGGCCGAATAACCGTTGACAACTAGCGAACAATTTACAATAATGGACTCTATACTCTCTATCTAATGAAATTTTAATATACGGAATTAGAGCAACGTGATTTTAACAAGGAATATTTTATCCAAACATGAACCATGAATCTAACATCCAAAGAATATGACGAAGTTTGATTCGAAAGCCGTGCCCCCTAGCACGACAATCAAAATATCCAGATCGACACTTGCAAGGAATATCATTGTAACTCATTTTAGATAACTAACCAAGACAGACATCAAAATGAAATATATATATAATAAGTTATAATTATATTCTGTACAGGTGTCGATCTTGCTCCATGGATTGCCGTGCTAAAGGGGCAAATATCCCTAATATCAATCAATCAAAATGTCACGCCTTTTTCCCACAGGGATAGGCAGAGACAATAAAGCGCCACTTACCACGATCCTTACATAACTCCCTTGCTTCCTTCACATCCACAATTCTCTTCATACAAGCTCTGTGGTTATGGGCACTAGGCAACCTGGCTTTCTTGAGGATGTCTCCGATTTGTTCGGAAAACACTCTCCTGGGCCTGCCTTGTTTAACGCATCCCTAATATTCTTACACTTATTATAGCTCAACATGACAGCACTCCGTCTGATGTTAAACGAGAGTGCTGTCTATTAATGGAAGCGTCTGCTGCTACTATACTGCAGCTAGCATCCACTATGACGACCTGAGTGTAGCCGGCAGCTTTCAAGCTAAACCCGAGACACGACTGAGTCTCTTCAGGGTCTGTTATATACATGGAAAGTGGTGGAACTTACCCGGATCGGCAGACTAGGTGAATGATCACCAACTGTCTGCCTACCACTCAAAACTAACCTATTAAACTTTTGTCCAAAATCTCTACCCCAAAATGTACACTCGACATAATTTTTGCCCACAAACCTATTTACATTCCTGCCTCTCTAGCACGGCAATCTAAGAAGCAAGATAAAGACTTGAAAAGAATATCATTCAAACTAATTTTAAATAACTTACCAGAACAGCGACCAAAAAGACATTTAAAAGTTTTGTAAAACTTTACACAAAACGACGTTCAGAATTAATAAACATTCTTTTAAACATTTTGATAATAAGTTAGGCCAGCCTAATACGTTATTTAAAATGAGTTACAAAATATTTCTTGCAGTTCCTTATCTTGCTTCTTGGATAGCCGTGCTAAGGGGACTGTTTCATCTCACCTTATTATAATAAGTACAGCTGATGTTATATTGGATTTAAAAAGTGAGTGACTACGTAATCACGAAAAGTCACTACGTAAGAGTGTACGTACGTCTGACGTCATCAAAAATTTCAATGTAATCTTTCACGTTTTAGAAAACAAATATTTTATTTATTCCTTTATTGTAAAAAAATACACAAGGCGGGCTTTTTTTCTGCCAGTCAATCTTTGGATAGAGCAGAGAAAAAAATAGGTACATAGTGGAAATAACCGCATAGTATAATACAGAACAAAAGATATATTTTAATAAAAAAAATAGAGAAATTAGTAAATATATTAATACTTACATATTGTATTAAAAAAGTGAACAAATATTAATAATAAAATTAAAATAAATAAAGTATTTCTTTGAAAACATGAAGGACTATTTTGAAACTAATTTTTACAATGAGTATAGATGAACTTTTATTGATCATACTTCAAATAAAAGTACAATTGTAATACATAAATGATGATTCAACAAAGAACACATAGTACAACACATAACCAGCATAATGCTAATAACCACCCATTTGAAAACCATGCAATGTTTACGTGCTGCATCAGTTGCGTGTGATTTTCCCTACGTGCATGTGGAATTCAATCAAATACACATAAATCTTAGGTTCTTATCGTTTATAACATATCAATTAATCTTTATTGCAACAGTCCAAGAGCATTTCGAGTGACGATACAGCCCGGCATAGAAGAAGAGCGCTTACTTTTAAGCTGCGCAGCATTAGGATCGGCTGATAAGAAGAGCGCTTACTTTTAAGCTGCGCATCATAAGGTTCGGCTGATAAGAAGAGCGCTTACTTTTAAGCTGCGCATCATAAGGTTCGGCTGATAAGAAGAGCGCTTACTTTTAAGCTGCGCAGCATTAGGATCGGCTGATAAGAAGAGCGGTTACTTTTAAGCTGCGCATCATAAGGTTCGGCTGATAAGAAGAGAGCGTACTTTTAAGCTGCGCAGCATGAGGATCGGCTGATAAGAAAAGCGCTGGGCGACTGCGGTAGAAGCAAATCCGCGCATGTATTCTGCCGTACTCATAATTAATAAAATTATAAAATGTATACACTATCGAAAAACGAAAGGTAAGTAGGTAACAAAACAAATTACTGCGGAGCTTGAATAGCAACATTCTTTTTATCTGCCGGCATCTAACAAGGCCATAGGATGGGGAGAACGCTGATAAAGCATTACACTTGCCGATTGTTCAACAAAGTAACAAACAACATTATTTAGTTCAACGGCAGATTCATGATTATACATTCGATATGCGATAGTATAAATTATTTCTCAATTGAAATGGATTTTACGCAAATTTCGCAACTGATAATAGTTTAACCCTATATGTGAGTTTGAGGAGTGGATATCTTTTTTTTATCTTTTCAATACTAAGGTATAGTAAAACAGGACGACAAAAGTTTTGAACCGGAGGTTCTCGGTTTGCGGTTCACTACCATTACACCACGGTCGCTGTATATTACCAAAGCAGTGCGGCAATAAATGAAATTATGCAGCATTAGTTAATAAAAATAGACAGATCTAAACAATTGCATCTATAAAAAATAAATGACGAAGGACATTGAAGACTGAATATCAAATTAAACTCGAAGAACCCACGATTTATGTGTTTCAATATCAATAAACGTGAAACTACTCAAATTAGTGCGATCGTTTTATGAGCAATCAAAACCACTTATGTGTCCGTTCATTTATTATCCTAGATAAAAGCTAACTTAATTTTCAATTTAAATATACATATAAGTATACTGCGGGGTTAGGTTGGGCAAGTTACTGTCACTAGTTTTTGTTTAAGAGTTATTGCCAGCCTGACTTGCAGTATATCATTATACTTTTTTAATACATTGATTTTAAGGTTAATGGTTTTATATGTACTTATTATGTTACTTTTATTACAGTGTATTTATTGTTATATATTTTTTATGATCTTTCTGTTGGTTTCTAAGGTTAACAAGCAGAGAATCTCTATCGGCATTAAGTTTACCTTTGTACGTAGTATATAGACGTTTAAAATAATAAAGTATATTGTTAGACTATAATTTATAAAATAATGTCTTTTTAAGTCCTCGTTATTGTTTGATTAAAGACAATGTGTTTTTGTTTCTTAGTATTTATCATCCTACACAAATCCCTCACAGTCACTAACCTCATGACCTTATTATTTAGGGCGGCAAGTGGCAAAATTAGTAGAATTGCTGTCAAAATTTAATGCACACGAGTAAGAATTATTTTTATTTTTTACCAAAAAAATATTTTTTATTTTTGTTTAATATTTAATATTCAGGCCGGGATTGACGAGAGTGAACCTTTCTCTTGTCATATGTCTTTCCGAAGTCTGACGATGAGTAAATTCATACTAATATACCCATGCTAACTAATTTTTATTTTATTCGATATGCAACTTTGCAGCCAGTTACAGCTTGAAGGTGTTGCCCCCAGGGAACAACGTGGATGCAACTGGCATCTTGTCGTTCGAAATGGCGTTTTAAGGGAGAGGCCTATGTTCAGCAGTGTACGCCTTCTGGCTGATCATGATGATGTTGAATTTGCAGTTACGGTTATAATGAAGACAATGTGAGCCTCTGCAGTTTCCTAATCGTCAGCTCGACTAAACTGAAGAATCGGTGAGGGTAACAAATAAAATTATCTAGAGAAAACAAAGATTTTTAAATCAATACGAGTACATAACAAAATGTATATAAATTGCAAGAGGTCATTCTGAGGGTTAATACTGTAGTTAAAGAGCAAACGCCTGCTTATCGGGCGAGTCTAAAATTAATTCAATAACAATGAAAAAATATGATAACAATAATAAATGTACCCTTAATCTTTATTTTTATTTTTAATGGAGCACGACATTCGACTCGACCCGCCTGATGATAAGCAAGTGGAGATCCAAGAGTGACAACGACTGAAACAACCGAGTTAGTTCACGGCTGCCTCAGTCGCCGTCACTATGCCGGCCATAAACGCCATTGAAATATAATACATCGGGTTATATTCCTGGATGCAATTTGTTTTACCGTTTTTCAATTTACCATACTAAATTGAAAAACGCGCTTGTATCATAGAAACTGGGCGACCAAAGTATCTATATAAGACACATTGGTTTTGAACCGGGAGCTTTTGGTTTGCTTGACCAATTTCACTACCACTAAAAGTTAACACGTGAATGTATTCTATCCAATTTTCATTATTAATTTCTTAATTTATACAGCAACTACGCTTACTTAACAGAGAAAATCAATGACCACTAAGAACTACTTTAGTTACCTTCCTAATAACTGTAGCTAACATAAAAAAATACCTATTTAAAAAACACAACACATACGTGCTTTTGATTGCTCAATTAAAACAAAATACAATGGGACAACTCTTGCAACTCGAATAAGTACGGCTACAAGTGCGTGGGCCGCCTGATATTAAGTTGAAGTGCGGTCCATGAATAGGAGGTCACTGCTACTATAGGTAAACAACTAAAATAGCAGTCGCATCCACTATGCCGGCCTTACAAATTATAACATCCAAGTATAAATTAAATAGTCGTGGAAAAGCACTTATACTCGTCTTCACTAAAGTCACATTAATTTGCGTGAGATTTCTAGCTGCTAGTGTTACCAACATAAAAACAGTGCAAAATAAAGTGTTTAATTCTAACCCATCTCGTATCCATCGTGCCTTCCTGGTATGCCGTATTCCAAAATGTAAAAAGCAAGTAAGTATACGCCTACAATTTATAATACTTATGCTATATACTAGCATATACTTTGGAATATTATCTTTTAAGTGTTTTTGATTGAAAAAAAAAAGTAAAATGTTTTAAATACATCCATGGAGATATTGACTTAAATTAAAATAAAGGAAAATTAGGTATGTCTTAATAAAGAAAATTACTTATTAAAAAGTTTTATTAAGTAAATTTAAATAAAAGGTCGAGTTAACCAGTTTTTAAATTTAATATTTCACGAAGGTCATATTAAACATATTATTAGTTCATTTTGAACTAATTTAATAAATAATAAAAAAAATAAAATTAACTAGAATTTGTAAAGAGATACAATTAATTGAATATTAATATAACTATTTATAAAATAATATTTAAAAGGGGAAAGTGCTAAATCCAATTTATACAACTACAAAGGAATTTTGGGACATTCAAAGAGTACCCTACCTACTAAAAGCTAATTAATCAGTGTCTATCGTACTGCGACTAGATATGGACGTAACAGTAGCTTTTGTACCATGACTGAATTGTTTAGACTTCATTTAAACCCTATTTTATTATGATCGCTCTCTTTCACCTGTATGGGAATCGAAAGAGAGAAAACATAATTAAGGCCGATACCCATTGCTGCACACGCATGAGTTTATATTTTTATATTTCTGCCAATGTTCATACTTCATAAGAAAGTATACCACATGTAATAAAGTGATTTTTATAAAAACTTTAGCATGGTGACAACGACTGAAGCAACTGTAAACTTATTTAGTTATTTAAGTCGTCGGCGCTATTGGACTTAACCTTGTTTACCATCATACAAGGCGTGATTAAATGTCGCGTCCCTGCATTCTGCATTTAAATGACTAAAATTAGGCAGAACTAAAATTAGGCCTAGATAGTTAACATTAACGATAACAACTGTTAAATAAACTTTAAGTCATTGGACATTAGTTACAGTTCAGCCTAAAACATCCACCATACACCCTCCCAAGAAACACTGAAAGCCACCAAACCCAGAACAGAGAATATAGAATAGAATAGTTTTGCCGAAAAGGTTATATTAATGCCATCTATCATTTCTATTGCCCGCGCAGAGTCTTCCCACAGAACATCTAAGCACCAGGAAGATCAAATGAAGTGTAGTTAAAAGTTGCAAATACGCAGAAATTTGCATCGAGAACAAGCCGTACTAATATTATTCTTCCAAACAAATGATGTAATTTTGAAATAAGTACGAGTGAGTATCAGCAGTAGAATTTATGCCACTTCATTGGATCCTGATGTTACGTGCGAAAACTCTGCGGTTTCAGTGCCTCTGCTACAACCAATAATATTCTATAGTAGAACTAGTAGAGTAAGGGTTTCCAAAAAAAAGCTCAAAAGAACAAATTCTCTCATAATTTTAACTAGAAAAATTATAACCTTTTATGACATTATATTAAATTATCTATTATATTCTTTGTTCTACGACCCACAAGCATTTGCCACGTTGAATGCGTTCTGCGTCCAGCCAAGGAGAACGCACCCACCCTTAATAAAACTATAAGTTTAAGAATATACCACGTGTAAAAAAACAAGAGCAATCCTGTAAACCCGTGGTTGTACATATTATACTTTAAAAAAGGGTAAAAATAACTTATATTTTATTAGGCATATTTTGTTTGGTCCAATATGAACTGCAAAACTGATACGGTGCGGCGCTACGAGCGCAACAACCTCGCATATCGTTTGAGGTCTTTCAACCCACACATGACATACGGGCTGATAACTTTTTTCAATCCCTTAGTATTAGTGTAGCTTTCGGTTAAAGGGATTGCGTGTCTATTTACACCCGGTATATATCTCGCGTTCTAAATTTGACATCCAACGGACTAATGAGCAAGCTCTCTTTTTTATTGATCACTCATTGGCTCATTCAATGTAAAATTTAAAATTAAAACCTTGTAGTTGCGTTCACGTTAACCAGACTGCAAAACGAATCCAGTAGCCAAATCCCTTAACACAAACACACATACAAACACATTATAAGCGACACATATATATTTATTTGATTACGAAACTTACCGATCCTCGCACCAGCCGCGCCTAATCCACGAATGCATAAGAAAAATAAATTTAGTTATAATAAAAGAAGATAATGTTTGGAAAATAATTACGAATAAATTTTAAAATATTATGTTACATTTAAAATATTAATACATATACGAATACATTTATATTAAATATATTTTAAAAAAATGTTAATTATGTATATTAGTTCAATTTAACTGCAAACAAGCTTGGAAACAATGGAAACTGCCCAATATTTCAAGCCGCCATTGCACTGTTAAGCACGCATGGTTTGGCCGGCATAGTGACGACTAATGTTCCACTAGTACAAAGCCACTGGTAGAGAAGTAAACTAGACAAAAAGAGACAGAAAACGCGAGATAGTCGTATGCACATGTGTGTATACAGAGAGATAATGTATTGCGACGACGACGCATCGCAACGGAGCTGTGTAGTTTTGCTCTTAGTGTGCCACGCGTAGCTTATGCGTGCGCAGTGAAATAGAGGCATTAGTATTTTTTTATATTTTGCGCGAGAGCTTTGCAGCCATCGTTGTCACGAAGAGACGATGGCTGCAAAGCTCTCGAAACGTCGGAATAATAAAAAAAATGTAAAATCAATAAATAAAAAAAACCGCATTAAAATTGAATTCATAGATGTATTACTTTTAAAAGTGGAACATTTATTTATGAACTTTCGTGAATTAGTTTCCAAACAAAACATATATAAATACATACTATACTTTTGTTTATACAAAAAGTAAGAAATAAGATAATAATATACTAATATTGAACAATATTTACATTTAATTTTATTGTGATACTTAAAGCTGCAGATTTAATATATTTATAAAAAAAAACAAAGAAAAATTGATTTTTTTATGGAGTCTTGATATCTGACCTCGACTTGCCTGCAAGAAAGCAAGGGGCAGTCCAATTTGTTGCATTATGGCCCCCCTAAGCTTCTGACAAATAAACGTCGAATCACCAGTAGGATAAACGGAACGGAAGAATCAACAAGTGGAATGCTTTGCCAGCCCATGTGTTTTCCCCATTCCATAACCTCAGGTGTGAAAATGCACCACTGTCCGGCGGTATAGTAACGGTGACTGAGGCAGCCATAATCATAAACTTTTTTCAGACGTTGGACCTTCCCATGCTTACCATGAAGCAAGTCCATGATCCTGACACAAGAAACAGGAGAACCAAAGTACATATATCAAAGATGCATTGGTACCGGCCGCGCTCTCGGTTTGCGTGCTATTCCACTGCCACTACACCGCGGTCGCCATAAATTAAAATGCACAATTCTCTTTGTGCAAGCTCCAAATATAAGGCCAATTAAGATATACTCGTACATATAATATAATAACAGAACAATGGCGGTCAATATCCTAACCTCAAAAAAATGGTCTAAATTAATTAATTGCCATTGAAGGTCCACGAGTAACGCATGGAAAAGTAATTACGATGAACTGGCGAAATTCATCTTTAAACATATGTCGTTATGAATCAAATTAGTTTGCACAATTTGGGCAGAGGTCACGACCTAATAGGTTAGAAGTAATTATCAAATGATGGAATGTTATTATCGGCGATAGAGACGTGCTTGTAATAGACACTGAATGACTAAAGTTGTTTTTATTGTGGTTTGACATATGACAGAACCCCACCTGATGTTAAGCTAGAGTGCAATCCACGAATGAAGGTGGACTTCTAGACTTCCACCAAGCTGGCCTAATTGGAATCAGCAACATATAAGCTGATCTCAAAACGAAACTTAGTCACTTCAAGGTTTGTGCACTTATAGTTGACAAAAGCGCCATTTTTATTTTTTTTATTATACATTTCTATACTAAGCTACTAAAGTGCTTGTATCATAGAAACAGGATAACCAAAGTACATATATCAAAGATACATTGGTACCTGCCAGTTTCGAACCCGTGCACTGGACTTGCGTAACCATTGCACTCCCACTATACCACGGTCGCCTTAAAATGAAGAAGGGATGAAGAGGGACTCAGTCAGAGACCTGCCGCATGTCTGATGCCTTATGAACAAAGTCTACTACTGAATGGACTCCAGATTATAATAGACATAGTGGCGTGTGTTTAGGCAAAAAGTGGGACAAATAAGTAGGCCTTTGCTCAGCAGTGGGGCAAATAAATGGGCCTTTGCTCAGCAGTGGGGCAAATAAACGGGCTTATATTATTTTTTATTGTAACTCAACATCTGACCTTGATTAGCCTGATAGTAAGCAATGGGAGACCTTGTTTATACATACAAAAATGGAATAATGGTGTATATATACATTTTTATAAATACATAATTAAATTTGCAGCATTAAGTACACTAATAAATAACTGAAACCGTATAGACTAATAAAAAAACTATCAAAAAATTGATCACACAGTAAAAAAGTTAAAATTTAAAGTTATAAGACTGCATAGAATTAAGCATTGGTTATTTATTAAAAAAAAACGTTAATCAAATACACCTAATACAGTGCAATCTCTTTACCCCGGCACCAATAAGATAAAAAAATTGGATAACTGGACTTTAGGTAAAATGTATATGTACAAATTATAATAAATTGTAAACACATTGAATCAAGATTTTTATACGTATTTTTTACACCACCTAATAAGGATCCAAACGCAAAGTTTTTTTGTAGATGGCGCCACCGGCAACACGACGTTTATTAGTTTTCTATCATCTTTATATTAACGGTTTTATTTTATTTTTTTGTTTAAAATAAACATTAAACATTACTACAAAAAATATTTAAAACAGTGTTGAAATATTTGTATTTAGTCAAACCAAGTCAATTTGTGATACTAAATTGACTTAAAACGTTTAATTCCTGTCTAAAGCTCGTTTAATTTTTGTGGTTAGACCGTATAGGTTTTATTATACATGCATTCTACGTGGAATCTTATAAAGTTAGGAACAGGGTGAAGCCTTTCTAATTTTATTTTCATGTTGGGTTATTGAAAAACAAATTTACGCAGTTTTTGATATAAGGATTTTTAGGCATTTTAAAAAAAAACAAACAATCAAATTGTTACACCTTTTTCCACAGGTATAAGCAGAGACAAAATAAAAAGGAAATAAATACGATAAGTTATATTTTGTATAAAAATGTTAAATAGTCGTATCGACAATGCGCCCTCTGTCGCGAACAATTGGTAGTTTACATCCCCATCAACTCGTATTATGAACATAAATTTTGGTGGAAAAAAATGGTGGCAAGGGCCGCGCCGCGCTCCTTTGTTTTAGTGATGAATTACTAGAGGTACCGGATTAAGGAGATTGCACTGTACTGTATATGGGATCATACTTGGTCACCTTATTTATCTCCGCGCATTAATTTCGTAAGCATTTTAGACCTTAAGTAGACTACATAAGGAACAAAAATGACGCGGTTACTAAAATTCGATACCCAATAAAACCATAATTTAGTTTAATTTAATATACACAAATAAATACACACCTTGCACTCCGCTTTTATCTAAGAAATTACTCAATTGAAACGACGAATTACTCGATGCTAAATACTGAGTAAATCTCTGAAACAAATAAGTTAAAATTATTATCAAAAACACATTGTTTTTGGCCGGCATAGTGACGGCAACTGAGGCAAATCATGATAAGTTAAAGTGGTTTTTGTCATCGTCGCTCTAGGACTTCGATATGCTTACCATCAGGCAAGTTACCCAATAAAAAACGTAAGCAAATAAAGAGAATTGTGGATATTAAGGAAGCTAAGAGTTCGGCAGACTGTGCACCACTGCCTACCACTATTTGATAACCAGACCCAGAGTAAGCATATATCAATCAAACAATTGTCACGCCTTTTTCCCACAGAGATAGGCAGAGACAATGGAGCGCCACTTGCAACGATCCTGACACAACTCCCTCGCTTCTTTCACATTCACAATTCTCTTCATACAAGCTTTATGGTTATGGGCACTAGGCAACCTAGCTTTCTTGAGGATTTCACCGATGCGCGAAGGCAGGCCCAGGAGGCGAATACCCTCCTGGGCCTGCCTTGTTTAACGTATCCATTTACATGAGATTTATAAATTCCTTTGGTCAATATACTTTAATCGTAAATACATGCCCTCTTTTTATTAACAAATATTTGTAATACATAACCAATTTATCAAATATTACAAATAAAACCTATGAAATAAACTAGCTGGGTTGCCTAGTGCCCATAATAGTAGAGCTTGTATGAAAAGAATTGTGGATGTGAGGGAAGCGAGGGAGTTGTGTCAGGATCGTGGCAAGTGGCGTTCTATTGTATCTGCTTATCCCTGTAAGAAGTCGCGTGACAATTTGATTGATTGATTGAAACAAATTTTGCTTCGACTGGGAATCGAACCCGGGACATTCTGCGTAACAGACTGGTGTGCTAAACAATACGCCACGCCTATCGTTAATACAGGATCACGAATCTTGGTCTTTTAATTAATAAAAACTGAAATTACTCTCACATATTTGATAAGTAAATAATGCAAATCAACAAAAAAATAATAAAATTCTTATCAGAGAAAAATATTGATTAAAAAAAAACAATTTACAGAACGCGTCGACCGTGAGCTTCCCGCGTTAATTTTACAAAATACTCTTTTAAAGTCATTCTGTAAAAACACTTGTATCAACAAACGACGTACAAGACTTTTGTGCCTTAAGACCTTGATTATAAAGCCGCATCCACATGCTTGGTGTTCGCGGCAAACAATCAATCAAATTATTAAGAACACTTTTTCCCATGGGGATAGGCAGAGACAATGGATCGCCATTTGCCACGATCCTGTCTCAACTCCAAACACCAAGCACAACAAACAAAGTCCTAAACATTAACGACAATCACCCAAAACAAACGGGCATCTACAAGCTTGGCGAACGTGCTAGTATATTCAGGATAAGCAAATATGGCGGTGGTTAAAACTCACAAGGTCGTACAATATACTTTATATACTATAGCTTGTCTAACTATATTTAATTTTAACTATTTTAATTTGATTATTGACGAACCTACGAGATTATCTAGTAAAACATGCATTGATAATATTGCAACAAATGTAAAGAGAGGTAAATGTAGCATAATGGAATTTGCCCTATCTGACCATACTGCTCAAATATTCTCATGTGCCACCAGCAAACAGTGTAATTTAAAATCATGGAAGGTACTGAGAAGAGACTATTCTCTAGAAAATAAACAAAAAATTACAGAGAGTATTAATAGCTTAAGTTTTAGTGACATTTATAATAATAATAACGTTGACGATGCATTTGATATTTTCTTTGATTATATATTGCTTTTTTATGATCTCTGCTTCCCAATTTTGACCAAGACAATAAAATCTAGAAAACAACAGAAATGGATATCAAAAGGTATTAAAATGTGTAGTACAAAGAAAAGATCGCTATTATAGACATACAGACGCTCCCCGACATTATACAATAAAATTACATTTGAAAAATACAGTAAGTGTTTTAAGAGAATTATCAATCTTACAAAACGAGCGCAAAATACTTACTTTATTAATAATTCACGTAATAAGACGAAGGCAATTTGTCAAGTTATTAATAATACGAAATTTAATTATCCCAATGAAAACATAACTAAAATAAATCATAATAATAAAACAATAATAAAACCCTTTGACATTGCAAATTGTTTTAATAATTATTTTATAGATCAAATTCAATTATTGACAAATAAAAGTAATAATACCAAAAATAAAATAACATATCCTAATTTTAATAAATCTATATATTTCTCCCCTGTAACTACTCATGACATATTTAAAACAACCAAATGTTTAAAAAAATACTAATAGTGTTGGCATTGATGGAATTTCTATTAGAATAATAAAAGAATACATTCATATTCTGTCGGGACCAATTACATATTTGATAAATTTATCTCTAACCAATGGCGTTTTCCCAACTAAATTAAAACACGTCCTTGTTAAACCTTTGCATAAAAAATGATGCAAACTTGAAATGCAAAATTATAGACCAATAGCCCTGAGTCCAACTATTTCTAAAATATATGAAAAGGTGATTTACAATAAATTATATGATTATTTCGAAGTTAATAATTTGTTTTGTGACGAACAGACTGGTTTTAGAAAAGGCAAATCAACTACCACAGCAGTCTATAATCTTCTAAAACATGTTATGGTATCTATGGACAAAGCGATACCAGTATGTGCCATATATATGGACATGTCAAAGGCTTTTGATTTTGTCAATCATACAGAGTTACTTAACAAACTGTATTTGTATGGTGTGAGAGGAATTCCATTACAACTCATATCTTCTTACCTGTGTGATAGACAACAGCATATTCAAATAAACGGTCTATGTTCAAGAAGTCATATCGAAAAATCCTATTTATCAGATTCTAGGTATGTAAATTTGGTTGTTCCTCAGGGAAGTATTCTGGGTCCCCTTTTATTTCTAATTTATATAAATGATTTGCCAAAATATATCAAACATCCAATGACTTTGTTTGCTGACGATTGCACAGTGGTTATTAAGCATAGTGAAAATTATGAATCAGAAATAATTTCAACACTTAATCTTATAAATAACTGACTAGAATATAACAATTTATTATTAAATTTTGATAAAACAAAAATAGTTCATTTTACCCAGAGGAAACCTGAAAAAAATATTGTACTCCAATACCGCGGTCAAACTAGTGAAGCGGTTGAAGCTATACAATTCCTGGGTGTCATGATGGATAAGGGATGTAGATGGCACTTGCATCTGGAGAACATATGCAGTAAACTAAATCAATATGTCTACGCACTTAGGAAACTATCTGCAGTTTGTGACCTAAAATCCTCCCTTATGGCATACCATGCATATGTTACTTCAACTTTAAGATACAATATAATATTTTGGGGAAATTCAGTAAATAAGGATTCGGTTTTCAGGGCCCAAAAGCGTTGTTTGAGAGCTATGTGTGGACTCAAGTGGGACGAAAGCTGTAGAGACAATTTTATAAGACTTGAGCTTTTGACGTTTCCATGTTTGTACATATACGAGACTGCAATTTTTGTGAAAAAAAATATTCATTTATTTGACATTAAATTAGCACCAAAAAAGAAATTACGTCCAAGACCACGACACCAATTAGTGACTCTGTCAGCTAAAAAAATGTTATTACATAAAAACATTTTTGGAATGGCCCCTAAGATATTTAATAAATTGCCAGATTGCCTAAAAGATCTAAATTTTATTTCATTTAAATATAAGTTAAAAATATTTTTAATAATAAAATGCTATTACCGAATTGATGACTTTTTAAATGACGACAATTTCCTTATTATTATATGATAACATTAATATTTTTAATTATTTAGACATTTATTTCCATTTTATAAATTTAATATACACTATTTTCTTTTTTTCCTGTTTTGAATTTTTGTTATTTTATTGAATTATTATTGTGAATAACTGTTTTGTTAGGTAGGAATTTGGAATTTTATGTAAACACCATATAATTATACACCCAAATGGGTAGTTATGGAGGAACACTAACATAGAAATAAGACCAATGTATTTACTAACCCATAACAATAAATAAATTATTTGAATTTGAATTTATAAATGATGCGCCCCTCCACTTTGTTAGTTTTTTTATTTATTTTATTAATATTTTATTATATATTTCTATACTGAGCGTGTATCATAGAAAGTACATATATCAAAGATACATTGGTACTGGTAAGTGTACTCTCGGTTTGCGTAACAATATCACTACCACTACACAACGATCGGCTTGTATTTGTATGTATTGTAATTATTCATCGAACGCGACCGTCTAGTGGTAACAAAAATGTTCTCGCAAACCAAGTGCCTTTGGTTCATAACCACTTGCCAGGACCAATGTATCTTTGATATTGTGTACTTTGGTCATGTTGTTTCTATGATACAAGATTTACTAGATATTTTTCCATATAACAACCTGATGTTAATCTGGAGTGTGGTCCATGAATGGTGACGGCTGCTACTAATCCAAGGAGTACTCACCTCATTCCCATAAGCTAGTAAATGGTGTACAGTTATAAGTGCCTTATAGACGACCACCCAGTTTGTGTTCTGGGTTCTTTCCACGAGCAATGTGGCAAGCTGAGGTATTGATACGTTGGGCTCATTGGTACAATGGACTAGATCTGAAACACAAAACAAAATAATAGTCAAGTTGTGTCTTTGATACAAGATTATACAGCACGCTATGATGGTCGTTGTGACGCTGATGTTTGAGCTGAAGTGCGCTACTACAGTTGAATAATTGCAAGTAGCATTCGCACCCACCGATTCCGAAACGCGACTAAGTCGTTTTATGGTTTTTGAGTGGTGGTGCTACAGACTTACAAATAAAAGCTATGAAACAACATTAAGGCGGCCGTGGTGTAATAGTAGTGCAATTTCATGCAACCGAAAATTCCTGGTTTAAAACCACTTGCCTGGTACAAATGTAATTAAGGGGACTGCTGTTTTTTGCACCTGGTACAATTTTTATTTATTTATTTTATATAAAGTTCTATTTACTTATTGTCAATCAATCATTCAAATTGTAACGCCTTTTTCTCACAGGCATAGGCAGAGAAGCGCCACTTGCTACGATTACGACACAACTCTCTCGCTTCCCTCACATCTACAAATCTTACATATATACAATAATATACAAGCTCTACGGATATGGGCACTAGGCCACCCAGCTTTCTTCAAAATGTTGGACCTGCCTTGTTAAACGTATCCACATCAGATTTATAAATTCCTTTCGTCAATCTATTTTCCTTCCCATGTGCCCAAACCATCGGAGCATTCCTTTGTCAATCCTTGTCACTGCCTTATCTCAAACCACATACATCTATTATGAATTGTGCTATTCCTCATACTATCCGCTATCGTCACTCCACATACACTACTTAATGACCGCATTTCTACAGCATTATTTCTATTCTCATGCTTCTTCTGCCACACCCAACATTCACTTCCATACATTAATGTAGGAACAAGCACCGCATTATGAACAGCCATCTGTGACTTTTAGGACATAATTTGGCTGTTATTTACCTAGGGGTGTTAGTTGAAGTTTGCCGATTTTACCAGTAGACGTCGCTAGCAATATGTATAAATGTATGTCATTTTTTTCTATTGACATTAACCTACAAAAGTCACGTAAGTAACTTTAACGTAAGTCACATTCCGCCAATATAATAGCGTCATATTTGTTTACCTCAGTGAATATGTCGAGTTTCGTTCCAAGTAAATCGCATTTGCGGCATTCGTTGCTTTTCTTATTTCATCAAAAGAAAAAAGCAGCTAAAGCTCACCGGTTGCTGGTAGAAACTTATGGTGAACATGCTCCAGTGATAAGAACATGTGAGACATGGTTTCGTCAATTTAAAAGTGGAGATTTCGATTTGACAGACGGTGAACATCCTGGTAAAGCGAAAAAGTTCGAAAAAGTTCGAAGACGAGGAATTGCAGGCGTTATTGGATGTTGATCCAACCCAATCGCAACAAAAATTGGCAGAAACCCTAAATGTGACTCGAGGAGCAATTTGCCAACGTTTAAAAGCGATGGGAAAGATCCAAAAGTATGGAAAATGGGTGCCACACCAGCTGAACGATAGACAAATAGAAAATCGAAAAACCGTTTGTGAAATGCTGCTTTAACGATTCGAAAGGAAATCTTTTCTGCATCGAATTGTCACGGGGGACGAAAAGTGGATTTATTTTGAGAACCCGAAGCGAAAAAAATCATGGCTTTCACCTGGTGAAGCCGGCCCGTCGACTGCAAGGCCAAATCGCTTTGTCCGTAAGACAATGTTCTGTGTTTGGTGGGACCAGTGTGGTGTGGTGTACTACGAGTTGCTAAAACCTGGTGAAACGGTGAACACGGATCGCTACCGACAACAAATGATCAATTTGAATCATGCGTTGATCGAAAAACGGCCGGAATGGGCCCGAAGACATGGCAAAGTTATCTTGCAACATGACAACGCGCCGTCTCATACCGCTAAACTGGTGAAAGACACAATAAAAACACTTAATTGGGAAATATTATCGCACCCGCCGTACTCTCCAGACCTCGCCCTGTTCGACTATCACCTTTTCGCATCGATGGGACACTCCCTTGCAGAGCAGTGCTTCGCTAATTTTGAAGAAGTCGAAAGAGAAAAAGTTTTTTTGAGATGGTATCCAGGGCCGTCTTAAGCATATTCAGCGCCGGGGTGCGAAAGTCAAGGCTCCGCTCGCGTGCTCTCAGTGTAGTAGGTGCCTATCGAAATTTATGGCGGTCGGCATGCGCCCCCTAGGACTCTGCGCCCGGGCGCACTGCACCCCTTGAACCCCGGGGTAAAGACGGCCCTGATGGTATCCATAATTTGCCTGAGAGATGGGCGAAATGTGTAGAAACCAATGGTCAATACTTTGAATAAAAAAAAATTAAGTGTTTTCTTTATCAAAAAAAACGGAAAATTTCAACTAACACCCCTGGTATACCACGGATGGCACCGTTTACTACGTTACCCTTTGCACTCTTCTATCAATATTTTCTTATTGTATTATTAATAAATATGTAGAATGTTCAGTTGTTCTATAATTTTAATAAATCCTTTTTTTAAATACCAATATATGTGCATTATTATCATTACGATAGGACCGGATATGAACCCCGGACACAACGTGATGTGTAGATAAGTAACAATGCAGTTATGTAAAAAATATATATTAATTATCTTTTCTCTTTAACAATGCTCGAAATAAAAATTAACGTTGGACATTCCACTTGCCCAGATCCTGTCCATATACAGGTCCTGAATTGTTGAACATAAGACATAATTCATTTTGTATGGGGACTTGGGCTTCATTTTATTAACAGTTTAATATGCATTTCAAAAAATAGTTTGATGTACGAAGATTACAATGTAATTGGAATTTATCCTTTATTTTGCATAGTATAGGTGTGCAAAATGATCAAACTATAATTATGACAGTTCAAAGCAAAACAAATATGGCGTTGATTGACAGATAATACAAAATCCATATCTTATTTTCTAAATAACTCAATCGCACAGCGATTAAAAGAAGTATTAAAACTACCATTTATATATAATTTCATTATTGGACATTACAAAAGTAGTACAAAAAGACCAAAATGAATGATGTTCTTTACAATACAGAAAAAAGTTTCGTTTTTAAGCTAAATAAAATAATAAAAAACTGTAGTTAAAAAAACTAAAAAAACACGCAAGAGGAAGTTCCAGAATGCCTACGATTAAAAGAACCGAGTTGTTTCACGGTTGCCTCAATCACAATCACTATGCCGGTCAAAAAAATATAATAAGGAATTTATTGTATTGTGATCGGTTTTTAATACGTGAACAAATTTTCAAATTATTCAGATCTCTGGAAGTGGGTGAAAATTAATTTGCAAGATTTCGTTACATAGTTAACATACAAGTCAAGCTAGAAAAAGCGTCTTATAAAAATGGAAACTAGTACTAATATGACATGTATGGAAAGAATTGAGAATGTAAAGGCAGCAAGAGGGACGAAAGGATCATGTGGATGGCGTATGGTCTCTTTCTTTCTTACGCTGCATTGTAAATAGAGGCGTAAGTTATAGTAAAATATGCAAACTTTAAATAAACAATAGGTTTATTCGAGTTCTTAGAAGAATACACAATATAGGGCGATCGCGGTGTAGTGGCAGCGCACTGGTTACGCAAACCGAGAGCACGGGTTTAAAACCACTTGCCGGTACCAATGTATTTTTAATATATGTACTTTGGTTGTCATGTTTCTATGATACACGCACTTTAGTAGCTTAGTATAGAAATTTAAATAAAAATAAAATAATAAGCAAAAATAATAAGCAAATTAATATTGCTGTGCCCAACGGAGGGTTAAAAGACTATCTCTCGGATTTGAATGGCGGACTTCACGTTAATTTACCCACGATCTTTAAACTTGCATCATAACACAATCCGATTGTCACTATAAAATGAAATCTCAATTAAGAACATCGTTAATTATGATGAAAACAATGAATTAACAAGTACATAATAACAATGTATTTTGACCTTTATGTCGGCCTTGTCACTTCGCATCCTGTATAACCTATTCGAAGCTCATAGCCGTGAAGTTATAACTGTACAAAACTTTCGTATAAAACATTTTTTTTATTAAATGGAATCAGTAACACGGTCTAGTGGCAGGGCAAACGCAAACCGAATGCACGGGTTCAAAACAACATGCTGGTACCAGTGACATAGCGAGGGAGTCAGCCGCCCGGGGCAGAAAAACGAAATTGCCGCCCCCTTATTAAGGATTTCAATCATAGGTACAACAAAAATATGAATTTCAGGTTCAAATTTTAATGATTTATTTTAGTTTTTATAAATTTTGCTGCCCCCAAAATGTCTTGTGTCAGGATGATGACACAAGACATTAATAAAAAATTATAAAAAACCGCGGAACAAAATCCTTCAACCCTTTAAAACAACTTAGCCCACATTGACCCACATTTACCTCCCCCAAATGGGTCAAGTACGCAGCATTGAAAACTGCTACGTCCAGCCACGTTACTCCATTTTCTTTTGACCTTCAAATTTATCCGATAACGTTTCATAATAATAGAAAACTATTTTTAATTCCTCATACATAATTGTGCGATAATTATATTTTTTTTGCGCTAAGTTAGCACTATTATGGTATGTTACAACTAGGCCGGCATAGTAAATGCGACTGCTACTTGCAGTTAATCAACTGTAGTAGCAATCGCCTGCATTCATGGACCGCACTCCAGCTCTTTTTTTATTGTGACACGACATCTGACTTTGACCCGCCTGATGATAAGCAGAAGGTCCAAGAGTGACTACGACTGAAAAAAAACGGATAGTACACGGTTGCCTCAATCGCCGTCACTATGCAATCCAAAGGTGCTTCTTTACGCATCGCTTGAAGGATCCACGGTCATAGGATGGAGAACACATGGGCTGGCAAACCATTTCATTTGTCAATTGTTCTACAAAGAAAAGATGCACCGAACTTTTTAGTTCGACTGCCGATTCGGTCGATAGAATGCGGATGCTTTCCCCGAACTGTGCGAACCTGAGCCTTAGCATAAGGCGGGGTGTTGTCATATGTCAAGACACAATATAAAAAAGAAGCTGTCGCCTCCATTCATGGACAGCACTTCAGCTTAATATCTGGCAGAGGGCTATCAAATGTGAGCAACAATATAAAAAGAAAAATTGCTGATAGATTAAAGATTACAGTTGTACGAGCTAAATATGTTATAGTAATATAAATTATTCCGTTTTCGCCCGCAAACATCGGGCCGAAAGTGCAAATTCCATTTTATGTGCCCACAAACCAGGGGCGTAGCTACCGCCGTATCAACTATACAGGGCCCACGGGCCACGGGGGCCCCAGCGTAAGCAAAAATTATTAAAATCTTCCTAATTTTTTATTATTTCAGAAATGACAAATGTCAAAAAGTGTTTATTTTTTTAATTTGTTTGTAAGTTTTGGAAAAAGTGCGATAGATAATTATGATGAATAAATATTTCTTTTAATTATATGCATTATATTCTCTTATGAGAAATCTTTACCCTTCCTAAGGGCCCCTAAACATTTTTTTATACAGGGCCCCGCCAAGGCACGCTACGCTTCTGCCACAAACTATTCTGTATTGACCCGAAATTCGAGCGAATAGATTTATTTAATTTTATCGCATGTCATACTTTTAGGTTTGGCCAAACTTAAAACACCCCTCGAAAAGAGGGGTGTTTTCTTTCTTCTTGTTTATGGCTTTAGTATTTAACTTGCCAGTGTCAAAGTAAAAATATATGATTCAATGTAAAACATTGTCAAGTAAAGATGAAGATGAACCACGCGAGTGATTCATCAAATGATGATGATGAGAATGAGGTTGATGATGATCGTTTTAGTAAAGCAGCGGAAAGCCTTTACTAAAACTTCAGAAGAAGTCTTGGAGGGAACATGAAGAAACACGTTTCACAACTTGAAATTACTTGTTTATACTTGATCAACTTAAAAACTATTACTGGATAACAATTCCACCATTATTACACATTAATATTTATGAAAAACACAAGCTTTTCAAATAATTCAAAATTGCGCGTCCTGTCAGTTGCAGTTGCCCGCCAAAACTCAAAGAGGGGTGTCATAAGTTTGACGTGTCTGTGTATCTGTGCGTCTGTCTGTGGCATCGTAGCTCCTAAACGAATGGACCGATTACGATTACGAGACGCATCTTCGTTTTGCCTGATGGTTATCAAGGGAGGTCCAAGAGCGCCGACGAGTGTAATACCAAGCCAATATTTTGTTAAATATGGTAATATGAATGAAGATGTACTGACAAAGATTAAGAAAAGTATTTGGCGATAGTTAGGGCACATAAATAGAGTGGATGAAAGGAGATTGACAAGAGATTCATATTTTTTTTATGTCTCGACATCTGACAGCTTGCCGCCTGATATTTGCCGTGCCAGCTGAAGTGTGGTCCATAAATGGAGATGAGAAGTTCAATAACTGTAAATAGCAGTCACACTCACTATGCCGGCCTAGTTGCAACCGGCAACTTACAAGTTGAACCCAAAACGCGACTAAATCGCATAATTGTTGTACTACCCTGATTGGCAGGCTGGTACCCGTGGCTAATTTCCGTCTCTTCATATTTATTACAAAGTATTATTTAATCTAATTATTAAATATTACAAATAAATGCTGTGAAACAAATCTTTGCTCTGACAGGGAATCGAACCCGGGTCTTCACGTGTAACGAACTGATGTGCTAACCAATGCTCCTCGCCTGTCGTCTAGTCATAAAATAACAGAGATCAGTGAAAGGGAACAAAAGACCATTATATTAAAACTTATGAAGGGTTGGGTCGGGATCGTAGAAAGTGGTACTTCGGTGCCTGTAGGAAATATTAATGATCACAATGAAATCTTTATTTGTCATTCCCCAATAAACTAAGATATAAGAAGCGCTACTAACTAACTCTGGGTTATTGTTCGCCATTTTTAGTTCACTATTTATATAACTTAGTTGTCCGGCCGCATAAATCATCTACCAATAACCTTATAAGGACGCGACTGTATACATATTTTTTTGAATTACATTTCTATACTAAGCAACTAAGAGTCCTTGTATCATAGAAACAGGACAACCAAAGTACATATATCAAAGATACATTGGTGCCGGTGGGTGGTCTCGAAATCGTGTTCTACGGTTTGCGTAACCATTGCACTGCCACTACACCACGGTCGCCTTAAATATAGCTTATATATATAAGGTATATTTATAAAACCCATCACTACGTAAATTTCACATAAGAGATAGGTATTATATGTCACTAGATTTGAACCGGCTGCTCTTGACCGTTAGATTTGATGCAAGGCACAGACTCTTACGTCACACGAGAAGGCTTTCCGTTACGTAATACTTTTTATTGAGTGTAATAAACATGAGGATTTTATTAAGAAATGTATGTTGATTAAATATTGTTGGTAATAAAAAATATTTCGGTATGTATAGAATCTGCTACTCTAGCACATTTGGCCGGCATAGTGAAGGCGAATAAAGCAATCAATCTATAAATAAAAACCTAGCCTACACTAGGACAATGGAGCGCCACTTGCCACGATCCTGACACAATTCCCTCGTTTCTCTCACATCCACAATTATTTTCATACAAGCTCTACGGTTATCAACACTAGGCAACTACACTTTCTTGAGGATGTCTCCAATTCGGTCGGAAAACACCCCTTCCTTGGTCTGCCTCGTTTAAGGCATCAGATCTATAATTTCTTTCATTAATCTACTTTCACTCATCCCTTTCCTATGGCCATACCATAGAAGCATTCCTTTGTCAATCCTTAAAATTAATTAGGCAACTGTAAATTAATTAAATCGTAAACTCTTAAAAATGTACTATCATTGTCAACTTTACACCCTAATTCCTACAGGGATAGGCAGATACAACAGAGCGCCACTTATCACGATCCTGACATAACTCTCTCGCTTCACATATCCCATAATAACAAGGACTGTAAAGTCTTGCATGTATAAAGTAAGATTCAGCTTAGATAGGTGCCTAAAAGATTTTTTAAACTTCTACTATTGGAATCTATTTTAGTATATTTTCTTAGATTTTGCGCGGACATTGATTAATGAATTAAACAAATTTTATGCGGATTACTATTGCGTTTATTTCAAAACCAATTAAACCAAATAAAATCAAAACCAAAATAAACGCGATAGTAAGCCGCATAAAATTTGTTTAATTCATCCATTTTAGTGTTTTTTAACACAAAATTATATATTCATGTGACAATTTTATCGATTTAATTTCAAATTAGGTATTTATTGTTTAAACACTACTGTAACATAATTTGTATAGTACCTATAAACATTTCATATTTCTTACAGCCTTGCATTGATACATAAATAAATTATAAAAATGTATAAAATGTATACTTATAAATGACACTCCAGCTGATTTGGTGGTTTGCAGTTTTATTTTTGTATGTTGTGTCTATGATTTTTCGAAACTCTCATTTCCTTCACATACAATTGTGTTCATACAAGCTGCAGATCCCTGCTGTTTATTAATGTCCCCCATTTAATTAAGGCTCAAAATCTTATTAGTCATATTGCCTAATATGTATAGGTAAATAATTAAACATGAAAAGACACATTTTATTATTCATTTAATATTTGTTATAGTTTGAAAAAATTATACAGCAAGATTTAGTCACGTTTCAGGATCAGCTTGTAACTTTCCAGGTCCAACTAGGCCGGCATAGTGAATGTGACTGCTAGTTACAGTTATTGAATTGTAGTAGCAGTGACATCCATTCATGAACTGCACTGCATCTTAACATCAGGCAGGGTGCTGTCAAATGTCAAGCCACAATTTGCCACAATTTGCATAGAGTACATACAATAGCCTTTTTTAGTGTGGCTCCACATGTGGCAGCACAATACCAGATGGTAGGCTGGAGTGCTGTCTATGCATGATGGCAAATGGCATCCACTATGCTGGCCTCATTTGAACAGGCAACTTGCAAGGTTATTCCGAAATGCAACAGAGTAGCATCTAGCAAATAACCACCAACTGCCTGCCTACCACTCTTAAAACTTCATGTTTTTAGTAATAATTTATCTAGGTTATGATTTAATAGTTTTATAGGTTGTGTGATTATAAAAAAGGTCTGTTTTCAAACATATCTGTTACAGTAAACATCTGTTTGCAGTTACTAAGTCATTTATTATTGATAAATACATAATCATTAGTATCAATTTCATGCCTTAATTCACACAGAGAGAGGCAGAGACAATGAAACGCCACTCATCACAATCCTGACACAACAAGCAAGAGCTTCCTTCACATCAATAATTCTCTCCATACATGCTCTTTGGTTATGAGTACTGTAGTAGTATCCTGCTTTTATTGAAAATCATTCCAATTTGTTTATCTCCATTTTATCCCTCTAATAAATAATCACGGTCAAAACTGGGGGCTATTAGTGTCAAAAACAACTTTTATTTATTCAGACAATGAGCTTGAACTGTTAATGAAAAAGAACATTGATTCTTAGTCATAATTTCATTTTAAAGCTCAATAATGGGGTTCTACTGTCAAAACGAAGCTCATTCTCATTGTCATTGAGTTACGCGGTCGGCCTGCTAAAAAGATACATTAATCAATGCTAAAAATCTATTCGGAATTTACCAATATTATTCATTTATAATTAGCAAATTAAATTCAATAGATTAATTCAAACATACAAACTTTTCTTATTCAATTTTTAATGCTAATTTTATGAGCAATAAAGACTATTTATGCATTGGAATATACCAAAATATTAATATATAAATATATTCGGTATTTATTAATTAATGCTAGCTGTAGACTGTTTTATATATAAAATATAATAGTTTGCTAAATTAGCTAGCAATACCTAAGGCATAATCTATAAAGTTGAAAATCCTAAAACTAAAGAAAGACTCTTGGGTGTGACACTGATTATACAAATTAAAAATAAGTAAGCAGAATATCAAGTCGAAATTATACTTCCTTTAGGCATGATTTATTTTTGTAAGAATTATTCTCATATACCTCAATTTTTAAGAGTAAAATGTTTTAACATTAAAATCAACATTATTATTATAATTTAAACATATACTTAAACCATTAATATAACATGATTAAAAACATAATTTTGCTTCACAGTGACAAACTAATTGTTCGCATATTCTTTCATTAAATAAAATATATATGAAAAGAATTTGGAGGGTAATTAAGGCGTAATAGTTTAATTGATTGATTGATTTGGAAGAACACACCATGTAATGAGTAATTGTAACAATTATCTATCACACAATCTTATCTTATTGGAAATTGATTTTACAAACAATAGACAGGCTGAACAGCACCAAAATTATGTAGTAGGCAGTGTAGCTTCACATTCACAATGTTGTGATTGATGTTAACTTACGTAAACATAAATCGATCAACGGATTCCAACAAAATATGTTTCAAAATTCCTAGTGACATAAGATCTGGTAAGAAAACATTGTCAACATTTTGCAAGTTTTTATACAAAGTATTGTGCGTAAATCAATACCAGCTGGGGATAATTATGCACTAGATTGCCTTCCCGTTTATAAACATACATAAAAAGTTGTAAACGAAGCCGTACACGCAATCTACAGTGAATAATAAGTCAAGAACGTAGCGAACGAACAAATTTATCGACCTATGCAATCTGTCAAATGGGCTTTTTTAAATACTTAATTAAATATTTATATGCCGGTACATCAATAAGATGTTATCTCCACTTATTCTTGTTAACTATATTAATACTTACAATCTAAATGTTTCTTTTTAGGTGCGATCATTTCTTCGGTGGTGGCTTTGCATACTGATTTTGCTAGTCCCTGGCCGGCGATACTGTGCCGAGCGGCTAAAAGCCTATCGTTTATAGTCTGTCCCGCCATCATCGTGTTCAATCCAGACATGAACCTATTGGACTTGAAATCTGCACACTTTTTTTGCTTACACTCACAATATTACGACGATGACGGACGAAATATGTCACCGCCCCCCCGACTGGTGAAGTACTAAAGCAAGATGGCGGTTTATTGAAGGGATGTACCATTCAATCAATTATTTATATAATCCATTTATTTTATTAAATAGATAAAATAAATAGACTTTTGTGACTATACAAAAGCTATTTAATTAAAAAAAACTATAACTAATTATATTATTATATTCTTTACTTCTGTCTATTTTGTTTATGGTTTAATTTTACCGCTTTCCTGTCATTTTCTGGACAAGCGATCCAATTCCAATTCCAATGTGTCTATTGAATTTACTTAATTGTAATGTTTTAAAAAGCTCATCTATTAAACTATGTATAATTAATACGTAGAAATTCTTAAGAACAACTTAAGTGCATATAATTTGTAAATTGTTGTCATTAGTTACAATGGCTAAGAAAAAGGCGAAAAAAAATAGGACAAACGCTGCTCCAGTTCAACAGCAGGCACCAAGTGAAGAAAAATCGGTTCTCTTTAATGCTGCGGGTGTGGTTAAAATATGTAGACTTTGTGAATCAAAAAATGGACCCTTTATGAATGTTTTTGGTGATCCTGAATTGGGACTGGCGAAGAAAGTGGAAGATTTATTGCCATTTGTGGTAAGATTATATTTGGTTACTTATAATAATAAATATGTAACAAAGTAATTGTAGAACTAGACATATGATTCTACGGTATTTGTAAGTTCGGTATCACTACAGAAAACTTAATCCATTTATTACAAAATTTAATATTTACAAGCTGGCCAGACTTTTTAGATTTAAAACAGTAGTTATGTTTTGTGCGGGCTCGTTTCCACACTTAAGTCCTCTTCGGTTCTTTGTGTGTTCTTCAATGGAGCCACCCAATCTCCTCTAGGAAGGCCAGAAGACCCTCCTCATTCCTACAGACCTGCGGAAGTGTCCTCGCAACACCTAGGAACTTCTGTCTCGCCTCAGCTACACTACTGCACATAAACGCACATGCGTAGCTGTCTCCCCCTCAGTCCGGCAGCCCCTACAAAGGGGTCTATCCAAAATGTTGAGGTTATAAAGGTACTAGAACAGTAGTAGTGGAATAATGGTATAACAGAAAATTAAGTGTTGCGGGGTGTGGGATGCTCTAAGTAAATAAGAAGGTACATAATCAAAGATACATTGGTACAGGCAAGTAGTTTTACATGGATGGTTCTCAGTTTGCGTGTCCATTGCACTACCACTTCTGGAACCAGCACAAATTGTTTACTGGGTGGACAGATTGTGAAAGTGCAAGAAAAAACTGTCATTTCTAAGTGAATGAGTGTTATCCATAAAAAAAAAAATTGCTACAAATGCTATTGTCTTTTTTACTATCAGTTTAGTGTTATACAAAAGAATTTCGAGTCCATGCCCCATGTTGATGCTGCTTGCTTTTCAAAAAAGTATATATCAAGGAAAGATATTGAAAATATTATTAAATCCTTATTACTAAAGAAAAACTAAGAAATTGTTACCAAAAATTGAACAGCAGCACTTTGATGTCACCATATTAAAAATGGTGCAAATATGTATGTGAGAGCTGAAAGAACAGGTGACTGGCAATGACATATATATTCAGTTTTATATATTACTGAAACTTAAAGCATGGTGTATTCTACCATCTACAATATAACCCAAACTGCTATTGCTGCAATATTTCTAATAACATTAATTGCCCAAGTTTCAATAGATATTTTTTTTTTTGCAAAATTTGTAATTTGTAATTTCAATTTTTAGATTTATAGTTTGTTATAAGTATCAAAAGGTTAAATGCACTTTACTATCTGGCACAAGACCCTTATAATAATAATAGTAGAATTCTTTATTGCGCATAAATTACAAGAGGCAAACTTAATGCCTTAAGGCATTTTTTACATGTTATTTCTTCAGTGTAGCAAGGGAAAGAAAAGATAATTGGTTTTAAATATAATAAATAGATATAATACATTCATCATCATCATCAACAGCCAGAAGGCATCCACTGCTAAACATTGCTGAACACCTCCCCCTTAGAACGCCAGTTGCATCCACTGGTTATTTGTGACTTTCACTATTTGTCCACCTAGTCAGCCTACCCACGCTGCGTTTACTGGTTCGTGGTCTTCACTCTAGAACCTTTCTTTCCCATCAGTTGTCGGTTTTTAGAGCATTGTGGCCAGCCCATTGCCACTTTAGCTTGCAAATTCTACGAGCTATGTCGGTAACTTTGGTTCTTCAGCGAATATCCTTGTAACAAACATATTCCTAGACAACCTTCTTTCTATTCTTAAGGAATATGGTTTACTTTCTCTGTAGACGTTCCATACGCATGCTAGAGTGCTTCTATAAGTACATCTGTGTTTGTGAATCTTGGTGTCTGGAGGATTTATATTTTACGACAACCTTGCCTTGTTATTTTGAGTTATTCATTAATATTATTGATACATTTAATTGTCTCACTGCGGCAGAGTAACTTAACAGCTGTAGAGTCATTTTATGTCAATAATAAATAAATAAATAATTAAAACTGAAATTTCAGATAAAAGAAAATGACGAACTACCACACCGAGTTTGCTTTCGTTGTACAGCGAAATTAGAGGAACTACATGAATTTGTACAAAAGTGTATAACAAGCCAAGATAATTTAGAAAAAATGTTTGGAAAAGAAAACACTTTGGAACTCAAACCAAAGCCTGCTAAAAGGAAATGGGAAGAGACAACAATCAAATCTCAACAGTTAAAAAGTGAGCTCTGTGACACAATTATTAAAAAAGCTATGGAAAGAATGAAGGTTTTACGTCCAACTCTACAACTGGATGTTGAAAATTGTGTTCCTTTGAGTGCACAGACGAGCACTCAAAATGGTTCATTACCGAGTCAAAACAATAAAAATAATGATAAGATTGAAATAATTGATGACAGCAATGATATGGGGCTCATAGAGAAACAATACAAAACTAGATCAGGTGTTCAAATTAAAAGTACGCCTACGATTCCACCTCCAATCACACCTGCAATTACATCTACAATTACGCCTATAAAAACTCCTCTAGTAAAGGAACCTAAAAACTTAAATATATCACACATTAACAAGACTGAGACTAAACTTTCAGATATAACTCTGAAAAAAAGTGAAATACAAGCAAAAGAACCCGCTAAAACAACTGAATTCAAAGTTAACGAAGAAAAAAATTCATTCGACATAATGGACCACGTAACAATAATAAAAGTTAATGGAGTGGGCACTTTATTCCAATGTAAAATCTGTAATAGAAATTTCTTAAGTCGCGAGTCCGTTGTTTTGCATGGATGCGCAAAAAATGGATTAAAAGTGCATTATGCAAATACAAAAACAAACACAGATCAGAATAATTCACAAAATGTAATTAATACTGTTGCAAAACCAAAACCTGGACCAGCTAGGTTTAAACAAAAGGCAGACACTCCAAACAGTTCTTCAATCGTAAAACTCCATTCTGGGCCAAATGATACTTACAGCTTAAATCCAAGTTCAAGTTCAGGAACGCTTACGATAAAAAAGGTAGTAAATCACAGTCCTGTAGAGACGCAAGTAAGTCCAGCACAAAGTGAGCCGTACCCTGTTGGATTATTCACAACATCAAGGACTATGACACCTGCAATGAAAAAGCAATCATATCAGGTGTTACAAACAAGCAATCCAAATAAATTATTAATCAGTAGCAAGGTAGAAGACGCAGGATCCAATTCCAAAAAAGAGTTCACCTTCATAAATGTGGATCCTATAAATCAGCCATCTTATGTATTGCCAACCGATACTGTGGTGCAAGAGCCAAGAATAAGTACATCGGATAAAGACCCAAACAAAACATATACATGCAATATTTGCAACCTAAAGTTTACAAGAGAGAAGAAGTTATTAGCACACATTCAAGAGCATTTTAATAAGCTCGACAACGAAACGAATGATGGTTTTAAAAGAAAAACTCGAAAGAAATAGTTATAATTAGGTCTATAACTACTATAGAATAATTCCTAATTATTAATATGATAAAGGACAAAACTCAAAAAAGTAAAAATTGATGAATAAACCTATGACATTATATTGTTTAGAATATCTAGACCCAGGGATTTAGCTAGTTATACAGGTCGGGGGAAGCATTTCCATTCTAGCGACAGACAAATTTAATGGTTCGTTGTTCCTTTGTTGGACTCGACAAGTGGAACTTGCCTGCATTTAACTAATTAAAGCGAGGCTTGAAAAGTTTATCTGGTCGGCGATGGCGACTGAGGCAGCCATAAACAAAGTCGGGTTATTCAGTCGACGGCACTTTTAGATCTCCCAGTGCTACCATTAAATTTAGTCTCTTTTTTTATTTGTGACAATTTAAGAAATGAGACTGCCTGATATTAAGCTAGTGTTTGGTCTATGAATGCAGGCAGCCGCTGCTACTTCAGTTAAAAAACTATAAGATCACATCCACGCTGATCCCGAAACGCGATAAACAAAATAACTGATCACCAATTACAACTTCAATTGCAATAGGTTTCCTTGTCATCTATTGATTTTTTTTCTTGCATATTTTGGGTATTGCCCTTTTAAATTTTATGGATTATAAGAATTAGAAAAGAAGGGTATGAAAGTGAATGTAAATAAAACTAAAGTAATGGTTTTGGAGAGAGAGGATGAAATGACAGAATGTGAAATAATGATAGACGGAAAGAAAGTGGAACAAGTCAAACAATTTGTTTACTTGGGGAGTATGTTTACTAGGGATGGAAAGTGTGATGAAGATATTGAGAGAAGAGTGCAAAAGGGTAACGTAGTGAACGGTGCCATTCATAGTATAATGAACAGCCAAACAATGTCCCAAAAGTCACGGATGGCTGTTCATAATGCGGTGCTTGTTCCTACATTAATGTATAGAAGTGAAGGTTGGGTATGGCAGAAGAGGCATGAGAGTAGAATTAACGCTGTAGAAATGCGGTCGTTAAGGAGTGTATGTGAAGTGACGATAGCGGATAGAATAAGGAATAGCACATTGCGTGATAGATGTGGCTTGAAAGAAGAAGAAAGAAGTAGTGACAAGATTGACAAAGGAATGCTTCAATGGTTTGGGCACATGGAAAGGATGAGTGAAAGTAGATTGACGAAAGGAATTTATAAATCTGATGTTGATGGATGCGTTAAACAAGGCAGGCCAAGGAGAGTGTTTTCCGACCAAATCGGAGACATCCTCAAGAAAGCCAGGTTGCCTAGTGCCCATAACCACAGAGCCTGTATGAAGAGGATTGTGGATGTGAAGGAAGCAAGGGAGTTGTGTCAGGACCGTGGCGCTCCATTGTCTCTGCCTGTTGAATAATTTAATTGTTTTAATGGGAAATAAGCTTTCATTCTGACTTTGTATGATCAAAAAAGAAGGTAGTTAGAAATATAAAACTACCCACTTTAATTGATTTCATTTGAAAAACATAGATTTTTTACTTAGGTTTTGATACGTAGGTTAGTAATAATATTGACTATAAAAGTGTAGTTACAGTAATAAGTCACTTGAAAGTCTGGCTACCTACATGGCGCATTGGTAACACAGCCTGCTGCACGTAAAGTCCCGGCTTTGAAATCCGGTCGAGCCAAGATTCGTTTTATAGCGGTTAATTGTGAGCTGTGTCAGGGTCGAGGCACGTAGCGCTCCGTTGTCTCAGTCTACCTCTGTGGGAAAAAGTCGTGACAATTTGATTGATTGATTGGTTATTTATTTATTACAGTTGTATCGGGTCCGCCAAATAACTTTTTTTTGAAAATGCTATAAAAAAACTACTGATTATTTTTCGGTTTTTGTGGGGTGCCGTCAAAGATAAGTGTTACGCCGACAAGCCAGAGACAATTGATGCTTTAAAAGACAATATTCGTAAAGCACACAATCGATAATGTACTTAAAAATTGGACCGATAGTGCCTACACTATCGCACATAGCCAGCCGAGGCAGCCATTTGAATGAAATTATTTTCCATCATTAACCGGAAAAATTGTACTTTCAAATAAATAAAAAAAATTAAAATAACATACAGTATTTTTTTATAGCATTTTCAAAAAAAAAAGTTATTTGGCGGACCCGATAGAGTGGTTGACAGACAGTTGGTGGTCATTTGTCCAATCTGCTTAGGTTAGTTCCAAAATTCAAAGTCATTTATTCATTTGGTTTTTACAAATACTTAGAAACGTCATTAAGAAAGAGTGAGGGGACTCTACTCACCACACCTCCACGGGACCACACTACTTTCACGTATACAGACCGTGATACAGGGTGCTTGTATCATAATAACTAAATGCATTACCTAACTTTGATATTGTTATGTAGTCGGCTCGTGTTCATACTTGAGACTTCTTAGTGCGTTCTTTAATTTCAACATTACCCAATACTAGTCTGGTCCCTTCAGGATTTCCGCTTTACAGGGTTAGATTGGACAAATAAAAACGATATCGTCTCTCGTCGGCGATTGTAAACATAATATAAGTGATAGACACTGGTCATAGACAAATAAAACCTTTTTTTTTCTATGACCAGTGTTGCCAGTTATTTCACCCACAACATTTGGATCAAATATAAATTTAATTTTATATTGCTGATTTTGGAATCCTATTTAGTAATAGTTGTTTAGGTTATTTTGTAATAGACTTAAAACGTATAAGATTAATGTACGTTGTTTAATATTCTGTTAATGTATATTTTAATTATAATATTTTACTTTAAAATGTTTAGTATTTTTTTAAGTAAATTCTTGAGCAGATTATAGACGAGTTGTAGAATACTATAAATAAAAAATATTTAATTCTACTACTTTTTTAAATTATCTCTCCATGGAACAATTTTATTCTTATTTTATTTACTTAAATAATATTCCTATTTTTAAGCTGATAAAAACAAAAAAGCAGTCGCTTCCACTATGCCAGCCAAAAGAATTGTCTTCCTTATAATATTTAAACGTAATTATTTAACGTGCTTTGGGGTAACTGTCAACATAAACTTATAATAAAAATTCATTAGGCATATGATTGGTGAATAGAGGCGACTGTGGTGTAGTGGTAGTGCAATAGTCACGCTAACTAAGAGACCACCGGTTCAAAACCACTTGTCGGTACCAATGTATCTGACCGTCCAGTTTCTAACGGAACTTCTAGTTTAGTATAAAAATGTAAAGACTATGACAAGGAAAGCACCAATCATGCCTACTTAATTAGCACAATACCCATCATGTAGCTAGAAATCTCTTCCCCCCGCGTTTACGTAATGAGATTTTTAACGTAAAATACTTGTAGAATTGTTTCCAATTTTTCCAGAAATTGAGATTACGTTAATTGTTACAGGAATAGCGTTTAACTGAGGAGGTTCCTATGGTGGTAGAGGGGGAATATTTAAAGAAAACCTACTACTGCAGGAACCTCTTCAGTTAAGCGCTAGTAGTATAGTAAGTAGGTGTGTAACTTACTAAATAATATTCACCCATCATAGTCATGAATAAACTCGTTGAATTGTCGACTGGTTTATCCGATCTCTTCGGTCCGGTCGAATTTATTTTATTTAAAACGCTTCTTTATTAAGTTTATTCATTTTAATGTATAGAATATGTGGTGGATCAAGTGTAAAAAATATGTAGTTTAACCAATATGGCAAAAACTGCAAATGTAGAAAGTTTTTAAATGAGAATTTTTTTTACTTACCAAGATTTAAAGGTGCGCAAATACCTGGACTTCATATAAATTTTATATTTTTGTGGCTATGATGGCTGAAAATTTCCAGAAGCCTAGGCTCTCACCCCCTTTGTTTATCTCTCCGTAACCACGATGCAATGGCTGCAAAGCTCTCGAAACGTCGGAATAATAAAATAAAATAGCAAAATCAATAACCAAAATAAACGCGATAGTAAGCCGCATAGAATTTGTTTAATTCATTAAATATTAGATAAATACAGGCAAAGCGCTTGTATTTTGGGACCAAATAAAAATGTTTATTTACAATTCAAATGTTTATTTACATTCGAGGCAAATCAATGATGTGATATGCATTCTATCGACCGAATCGGCAGTCGAACAACAAGTGCCTGCCCATATGTTCTCTCCATATTATGACCTTGGATCCTTCAAGCGATGCGTGAAGAAGCACCTTTGGCCGGCATAGTGACGGCGGCTGAGGCAGCCGTGAACAAACCCGGTTTTCTCAGTCGTCGTCACTCTTGAAACTCCTCTTGCTTATCATCAGGCGGGCCGAGGTCAGATGTCGTGTCACAATAAAATTAAAAAAAGATGTACCTTTAAAAACATACACTTAAATTATAATTTTTAAGTAATTATAAATAATAATTTTGGCTGGCATAGCAATGGCGACTGAATCAGTTATTTCAGTCGTCGGCGCTCTTGAACCGCGTTGTTGTAATTCCTCCGTGTTTACCATCAACTAAGTCGGGTTTAGTGGTAAGACTAAGTCTCAATAAAAAAAAATGTAACGGTGTTGCGATGTCATTAGATCACGATGTATAGTTTTATTTTATTGTGACTCGACATATGACAGCACCCCGCTTAATGTTAAGCCGAAGTGTGGTCCATGAATGAATGTCACTGCTACTACAATTCAATAACTGTGAGTAGCAATCACATTCACTATGCCGGCCTAGATGGAACCGGCAACTTACAAGCTGATGCCGAAACGTGACCAAATCACTTCACGGTCTGTATACTTGTAAGTGGTGGTACTACCCCGGATCGGCAGACTGGATACCACTGCCTACCACTCTTAGTTATGTTTCATGAAAATTGAATATTATTATTAGAATTTATAAATCTCATGTGAATAGATACAAGGCTGGCCCAGCTAGGTCAGGTTGGGCAAGTTAAAACGATTATCGTCTCTCGTCGACGATTGGAAAAATAATAACCTAACTAAGACTAACGTAACCCCGTAGGAGGGTATTCGCCGACCAAATCGGAGACATCCTCAAGAAAGCTAGGTTGCCTAGTGCCCATAACCATAGAGCTTGTATGAAGAGAATTGTGAATGTAAAGGAAGCGGGGGAGTTCTGTCAGGATCGTGGCAAGTGGCGCTCCATTGTCTCTGCCTATCCCTGTGGGAAAAGGCGTGACAATTTGATTGATTATTTAGTTTTTAGGAGACTGATTACTCCATAATTGTCTGTAAAAGAATTTAATCTTGTTTTCAAGACGTTTTAATTATAGTAAATATAACGTTATTAAATTGCACTTAATATTAGTTAATTGTAGTATACGAATTAGTAATGATTATTGGATAGAAAAATGGAGCCGACTGCTACTACACTTCAATAACTAAGTAGCAGTCGGCATGACGTAGTGGAACCAGCTACTTACAAGCTGATCCCATGGTAGTGGTGGTACTACCCCGGATTGGTAGACTGGGCACTACTGCCTACTACTTTTAGACAATCAGATTCGGTCGGTGCAAATATCTGCCTCTTTTTTTATCAAAGAAGTATTTGTTATATAGAATTGTGAATGTAAAGGAAGCGAGGGATTTGTGTCCGGATAGTGGCAAGTGGCGCTCCATTGTCTCTGCCTATCCCTGTGGGAAAAAGGCGTGACAATTTGATTGATTGATATTCGTTATATTCAATGTAATTTTGAAATATAATAATTTAAAACTTAAAACAAATATTTGTTTCATAGCTTTGGAATCGAACCCAGAACTTTACGCGGTGCTAATTTTAGAGCCACGCGTGTCTAGCGTGCTAGCTACAAAAACCCTAATCAAACATCGAACAATGCAAGCTTTTTTTTCTATCCAATTTTAACTTACTAATTTTATATTGTAATAAGCTAAATAAATATTTAAATTTGTTCTCACAAACCTTAATATAAAATATATATTTTTAAATACTTATATTCTTGTTTTATTAGATACCTATTAATTTATTTTAACCATTTTTTTAATCTGATGTGGATGGATGCGTTAAACAAGACATCCTCAAGAAAGCTGGGTTGTTTAGTCCCCATAACCGTAGAGCTTGTATGAGGAGAATTGTGGATGTGAAGAAAGCGAGGGAGTTGTGTCAGGATCGTGACAAGTGGCGCTCTGCGTGAACCTGTTTCTTTTATATTGTGACGAGGTCAGGTATCGAACCTGACCTCGACTTGCCTGATAGAAAGCAAGAGCGCCGGCGACGAAAATTTGACTCAGTACACGGTTGCCTTAGTCGCTACCATTATGCCGGCCTAAAGTGCCTCATCACGCATTGCTTGAAGCTTGAAGTATTCAAGGTTATAGGACAGGAAGAACACTGGGCTGGTAAAGCATTCCACTTATCGATTGTTTTATAAAGAAACGAGGCATTGAACTTGTTGCGCGTAAAGTTCCGGGTTCGATTACCGGTCGGAGCAAATATTTATTTCATAGCTTTTATTTGTAATAATTATATTAAATATTATAAATATTTGTTATAAAAAAAAGAGGTGGATATTTGCTTCGGAATAAATAATTAAATAGTGGATATGATTACTACTCACAGTTATTGAATTGTAGTAGCAGTGACATCCATTCATGGACCATACTCCCGCTTAACATCAAGCGCGGTGCTGTCATATGTCGAGTCACATAAAATAAAATAAACCTTTTACTCGACTGCCAATTCAGTCGACAAAATGCGTATGCTTCCCCGGATCTTTGCGGACGGGTGTAATATGCATACGCATAAAAAAACGACTTGCTGGTACAGTGGTTGACACAGCAGTCCTGGGTTCGATTCCCGACTAAAGTTTAGTTTTGTTTCATAGCATTAAATAGTTTTTTTTTTAAATTTAAATAAGCCACTCATACGCCTCCCTGACTGTCGATTCGGGGAAGTACCGGCACTTTTAAATGTACAGACCGTGAAGTTGATATTCGAACAACTTTTTCCGGTATATGCTCCATGTATTTAGTGAGAGGAAACCACGGAATATTTTCCGAGGATAAAAAGTCTGATACCCGCATGAGTCGGAGGAAGCATTCGCATTCGGTTGACCAAATTCGCAGTCGAACTAAAAGTCGTTTCTTTGTAGAACGATCGATATTTGGATCCTATAACCGGCATAGGGACGATATTGGCCAGCAAAGTGACAGCGACTGAGAACCGTGAACTTGATCGTTTTTTTTTCAGTCGTCAGCGCTTTTAATCCTCCTCACTTTTACTATTTACACGATTTGTCGAGTCTAAAAACCTATAGGGGTTTATATCACAAAATATGTCGCCATCAAAATAAAACCACTAACCAAGGTGAATAATATATTTGAATTATCATCAAAGAGCGAAAGCCAAGTTACACGTAAATATGGTCAAAAATGCGATCCATTCTATATATTTCTCATTGATTCTACTTAGCTAAAAACGAGGTCCGACGTAAGTTAGGTCTAAAATAGATATTTATATAAAATAATTTATAATAATATAATTGTATAGAAAATATAACTACAATATTAATAAGTGCATAAAAGTTTAAAATCCATTTTTAGATCTTGTTATTTTTTACTAATACGGGTTTAATAATGTGGGACCAATGCCTAAAAATAAATAATAATTATAACATAAATTGTCTATGGTACGTTGATTTTGTTTTGAACTAGCCTCAAAGAGTAGTCAAAATTAATAATAATTGCTTAATAAGTATGTTATTATTTCGTTGTTTATTACTAAACCCGTATTTAACAAGATCTTAAGTAATTTTGAGCGTAAAGTTGATATTATAGCACATTCAGTAAAACCTGCCATTGGCGTTGAAGGCTCTAAATAACCTACAGTGCAATATATATTTTATAAATAACATTAAATCTAATAAACATCAATCACATATATCTGATATGTATTTAGATCGTGAAGCACCTCAAAGTTGCTTCCACATGATATGTTTTCCGAAGAGATATTACGTTAAATATTAATAAAACTACTATGATATGCATTTTTAGTAAAACTACTGAATAAAACTAATAATTAAATTTATAACTACATTTTAAATGTTTTAATTTTATTTCATGGTCCAGCCAAACATATAAAGCAAGTATTTTTTCAATATCTTTTCCCAAATATCTTTACATCTAAAGATAGATATTTTGTGCTTTATATATTGCTTCAAGTGGACACAAGAAATTTATTTACGGAGCCGCCTCTGACTCGGATTTCGAATTATCTAGGCAAGGTTTTTAGGATTTAGAAAATGGAGGGAAGATTCACACCAATTGGTAGCACAGACATGAGTCTAAATTTAAGGTCTGGTAGACAAGAATTCAGATTCTTATTTAAGATAATGGATATTTAACTATCTATTAATATCGTAGACATTGACAAAAACGAAGTGACCCGACTAAGCGATATCACGGCAGTTTTTTTATATATTTTAGTAGTCTGCATTCATATATATTTAACCAAAATTTTTGTTAAGCTGATAGTTATTTAAATCTGAATTTTTGCCCGTTTGACGCGAAATAAACCTTAAATTGGAATCATGTCATCCACATTCCTAAAATTAATTATATGTTAAAAAAATATCTAATAACTAACTAGTAAAAAAACTACAATGTACCTATCACTTGGTATTAAAGTTTACGTAAATTAAGAACGGTTTAATTAATAGTGAATATCGAGTCCACGTGGCCGGTGTGGAGGTCGAATTCACGCTTTTTAATTATAAATTTACTATAGTATTATAAACCAAAATTGTAATACCCTATGAGCTACCAACAAACACACATAACAATTCGAGTTAAATATTTTTAAGTTGGTACAATTTCCTGTTCCTGTCATAGACTATAGACACCCGACAGTGTTGCCAAAATAAACATACTTAACTCGAATACTACCATTCAATCAAAAGGAGGAAAAGCGCTTAAAAATTACGCAATTTAATTTAAAATTATACACCAGTCCGTAAATGCGAATAAACAAATGCTTAACCGATGAATAACACAGGCTAAAGATCGAGTTATATTTTTAATTTATTTTTATATACAGACTGTTGCATAAATATTAAATTGTAAATTTATTTTTTATATAGTTTTGCGTCGTAGGGTAGATAGCTGTAGAAGGATGAGCTTAAAGGGACGTGAGCTATTTGTATAGCATTGTAGTAGTCAGAGGCTGACTCCGGTTCTATTCAGTCAAGGAAACCGGTGTTCACCAGCTTCTCCAAGAAGAATTTCACATCGCCAAGTTCAGAGTCCTTGATGCCGAGGGACTTCAACATGCCGAGGTCGCCATTTTCAACAGCCATGAAGACGGAACGCAGGTGCTCGAGATCAGAACGCATGAGGTGTAGGGCAGCGCCAAAGTCTTCGATAGTTTGAGATTCTGAAAGAAATAAATGAATTGACAACTAATTCGAACAATAAAAAACTGTTCACCCGTCACTGTGCCGGCCGGAGTTGCTGTTTCGCCTTATATAGAAAACACAAGGGCTGGTAAAGTAATATGATAGCGTAAAGAGAGATCTCACCAGGCTGGCATAGCGGTAATGATTGTTGTCTTTTTTCAAACAAGTACTAAAAAAACTACAGCCTGTCTCGGTATTCCTTGCCAGCTCTCCGTCCCGGGTTGGTATCAAAGGCTCTCTCGCGAACTGCACGTATACAGACCGTGAAGTGACTTGGTTGCGTTTCGCATAGTGGATGTGACTGCACCTTACTGTAGCAGTTACTTTAATTCATAGACCGCACTTCAGCTAACATTCGGTGGGGTGCTGCCATATGTCGAGTCACAATAAAATAGGAATTTGAAAAAACACAAGTTAAAAAAAATACTTGCATGATGCGTGGGTTCGCATCAGTGAACAAACTGGTTACACAGTTCATCTACTATAAGTAGTGGCACATAGTACAACAGCAACTTCTGTTTCGTCCAATCCCTCGGCGTTCACAATTGAAAATGATTACAGCAAAAATGTACATGGTCACTAGTCTCGACCGAGGCCGAGAGTGTACAACCGCCATAAAAATAACAAACGAATATTCCAAAAAGAAGTTAGACTAAAACGGTTTTTCAGTCGTCAGTGTTCTTTGACTTCCCTTTGCTTACCACTAGGCCGGCATAGTAGATGTTACTGCCGCTTACAATATTTGTCGCCTCCATTAATGGACCGCACCCCAGCCTAACATAAGGCGGGGTACTGTCATATCCCTCAATAATTAAACAAAAACTAATTCAACTAAATAATGGTAACGTATGCAAATAGCCAATGGCATCGACTGAAGCCAATTACTGCAGCTAACTCGTGCAGCAACAATTTGCGAACATAAATTCATGCTTCAATAATATCAAATTTGCACAGCGTTGATTGCTTACTGGAAATTCAATTATTTGTTCAAATAATAACAGGGAAATGTTCATGATTTTAATTATGAAAACATCACGAAATTCTCACGCTATACATTTCAATATAGTATATTGTATTCACGACTCTATCTACGCAGTATCTGCTATCAGCAGACTACTTATAATCGGTCGCTCCTATCCCGAAAGGACATCATTTTGTATGGGGATGGGGACTTTGGCTTAATTGTATTAACAGTTGCATATACATTTTAAAAAAGATTGATGTACGAAGATTACAATGTAATTGGAATAGATTATTTATTTTGCATAGTTTAGCTGTACAAATATGTCGTTGATTGACAGATGATACAACATCCATATCTTTTTTTCAAATAACTAAATTGCACAGCAATTAAAAGCAAAATTGTTATTAGTTTTATAAACACAAGTATGGAAACTACCGTTTATATATTTTTTTCATCATTGGACATCACAAAAGTAGTACATAAAAGCCCAAAATTAATGTTGTCAATGATGTCCTTTGTTCTTAATTAGATTGAAACTCCAGGAAATAATTTCATTCTCTATAACGTTTTTAGTTATAAAAATTTCAATAAAATTTTATAGCACAAACTCAAAAGTAGATACATAGGCGAGCTTATCGCCTAAAGCCACATAACAGAAAAATATATAGTTTCTCTATGTTGATCTGTTCTGAGCCTTAGGCATTGTCTTCTAGCTAGCCTTAGTTTTGTGTAAAAAAAAGAGATGGTGGAAAGTGGCGCTCCATTGTCTCTGCCTATCCCTGTGGGAAAATGGCATGACAATTGTTTTTTTTTATATTAAATTAAAATCTCACCAGAAAGTGCAATGGCGACCTTCTCCACGCCACCGAGTGGTTCCAGAGCATCCCTTGCCTTGCTGCCGAACAGTTTCTCCAGGTAATTTGGTCCGTGAGACGCCAGCAGTGACTGGAGGAACGAAGCCGTCTCTTCTACAGGGGGGCGTTTAGCTGTAATGGATATGATAATAAATTGAATATAATTTAATCAATCAATCAATATGTCACGCTTTTTCCCACAGGGAAAGGCAGAGACAATGAAGCACCACTTGCCACGATTCAACACAACTCCCTCGCTTCCCTTACATCCACGATTCTCTTTATACAAGTTTTTCGGTTATGGGTTAGTACCCCATAATATGGGGTACCATAGGAATCAGCCGCTTGGGGCGAAGGGTATTTAAATTTAAAAGACTGAAATATGAAGTCATTCCAAAGAACTTTAAAGTAAAAACAATCATCGTTGTTATTATCTATTGTCAAGGTTCCAAAAAAGGTTTGTAATATTGCTTTTTTCCATGACTGGGTATCAGGAATAGAAAAGTAAATAAAGAGAACTTTCAGTAGAGAAATCTTTACTAGGAGGAAAGAGGAAACAGGGACCTCATTGATTTATAAATCTCGTCAATCTTCTTCGTCAATCGAATCGGCAGTCGAACTAAAAAGTTCGGTGCGTCTTTTCTTTGCAGAACAATCGACAAGTGGAAGTTTTGCCTGCCCATGTGTTCTCTCCATCCTATGACCTTGGATCCTGCAAGCGATGCGTGAAAAAGCACCGTTGGCCGGTATAGTGACGGCGACTGAGGCAGCCGTGAACTAGTGGCACTCCTATTGCTTATCATCAGGCGGGTCGAAGTCAGATGTCATGTCACAAATAAAAAAAAACATTCAACCAAGCAAACTTTTCTTGATAGGCTACAGTTCAATGGATCGAATCGGATCTATTAAACTTGAAAAGTGGTATATCTTCTGTGTGGAAGAGTAGCACTGGCACAGATCAACTTGGTGAAACACTAAAAGTGTTAGACAAAACTTAGGTATGCTAATTTTTTAACAAGCTTTTATTTTTATCCAAACTAAACGTATATGCAAAATTTCAGCTCTGTCATCAAAAGGTATAAGAATAAGTCAAATCTTTAACAATGGTTCATTGAAACCACCAAAATCCATTGTTTAAAAAAAATTTACAGCACATTTTAATTAATCAAGAACAAAACAAAATGCTCTAATTTAAAAATAATATATTTTTCTTAAAAAGGTATATTTTTTTTCATTTTTCATTCCATTAAAACAAATTTCAATTACCTAACTAGCCTTAACAAAGACCATTTTTCGCCGCATTATTGTTTCGAAACACTTGCTAATTTTCGTTGCAAATTAAACTTTGTTTCCTTTGTTGTGAAGCTCTTATTTGATTACTGGGATAAAATAAATTTGTGAGACTAAAAGCATTTCAATGCTTCAGCAGTAAAATCTATTAGCTTTTTATTCTAGAAGAAAAACATTGTATATATTTTCAGAATATTGTATATATTATTTAAATATGCAAGTATTTTTTAATATTTTTATTATTGTGACACGACATTTGTCCTCGACCCGCCTGATGATAAGCAAAAGGAGTTCCAATAGTGACGACGACTGAAAAAATCGAGTTAGTTCCCGGCTACTTCAGTCGCCGTCATTATGCCGGCCTAAGGTGCTTCTTCACGCATCGCTTAAAGGATCCAAATTCATAGGATGGAGAGAATACATGGGCTGGCAAAGCATTCCACTTGTCAATTGTTCTACAAAGAAAAGACGCACCGAACTTTTTAGTGCGACTTATTCGACTTATTTCTTTTCGACTTTCCCCGACCTGTGCGGGCATTTCGGGTATAAATCTAATAAATAAATTAAATGGGAAAAAGTTTATAAATGCCAGTAAGGTGTGGTAGGCACCTTAGATTATTTTATGAACAGTATTATCTCAATTTTATATTTATTAAAACTGGAAAAATAAAAATGTATTATAGAAACAGGACGACCAAACTGCATTATATTATATATTAAAGATACATTGGCCTGAAGACTCTCTACTTTTTATGAAAAAAATAAAATAAAATAATAGATGACCAATAAAATGTCACAAATAATAAACACAAAATGTGATGTTTATAACCGCCACACTTAATAAAAAAACAATAAAAAGCTCTTTCATTATTTATTTTCAAGTTTAACGTGGGGTTGTGCTTTAATTCGCAAAACCACGTTAAACTTCATAGAATTAGTTAAAACGAAATTAAATTTGCGCACGTTCGTGGCACCTCTCTATCAAGCTTTTGAATGCTTGCATTCATTTTGCAAATTACTGTTTTGTTTACGCTGAAATTTGAAGTATCTTTTCACTGAAACACGAGCTTTTCATTCGGTTTTGTGCAATTTCAAAATTCATGTCTACATTTCATATTTCAAATTTATTTACGTTTTCACTAAAAACTTAAGTTTAGTATTTTTGGAAGTCTTCTCGCAACCACGACGGTTTCGAAACTTTGGATTAAATTATTTAATATAAATGCGATAGTAACCCACAAAACACTTTTCCCCAACTGTAAACACTTTTAAAAATAAACTGGACAAGTGGCTAGGGTCTATAGAAATAGACTATGGTCTATAGAAATAGACTAACAATTTCATGAACTTTCAACCAGTGCTTTATATAGGCATATCAGCAATAAGTTATTAGGCTCTTAATCGGTAATAGTTTTCGCAGCATACGCGAAGTAACATAATAAGGGTTTTTATAAGTAATATTTTTACACCTTGGGTTACATTATTCGAGATTTCGTACGGAACCCTAAACTTTTTGAAAATCCAATATAGCCTATGTTACTCACGAAGAATGTAGCTTTCTAATGGTAAAAGAATTTTTAAAATCGGCCCAGTAGATTCTGAGCCTATTCATTACAAACAAACTTACAAATCTTTCCTCTTTATAATATTAGTATAGATACTTGATGACTCGCGTGGCACATTAGAAACAACACACATTCGATTTCCGGTCAGAGAAAACATTTACTTCATAGTTTTTTTTTATATTTATAAAGTAGGCAAATATTTGCTTCAGGTCTTTATCCAGTTTGCTGATCCCTTTCTTTAAATCCACAATTATCTTCATACCAGACCCAGTAAGAAAGAATAACTTAAGAATAATTTTAAGTAAGAATAATTTTTTGACGACAGGCGTGGACGAACGGTTTAGCGACTGGTTTGTTGCGCGTAAAGTCCCGGGTTCGATCCCCGGTCGGAGCAAATATTTGTTTCATAGCTTTTATTTGTAATATAAAATTTTGCAAATATTTGTTAAAAAAAAAAGAGATGGATATTTGCTTCGGCTCTGGTTATCAAAGAGTGGTAGGCAGTGGTACCCAGTCTGCCGATCCGGGGTAGTACCACCACTTACAAGTATACAGACCGTGAAGTGATTTGGTCACGTTTCGGGATCAGCTTGTAAGTTGCCGGTTCCATCTAGGCCGGCATAGTGGATGTGATTGCTACTCACAGTTATTGAATTGTAGTAGCAGTGACATTCATTTATGGACCACACTTTGGCTTAGCATCAAGCGGGGTGCTGTCGCTGGGTGATGTTATATGTCGAGTCACAATAAAAAAATAAAATAAGTGACTATGATTGTCTTACCTGCAGTACACAGCTTGGAGTCTTCGTCATAGCCATCGATGCAGTCTGGTGCACCATCGCAGAGATATTGGATGGAGATGCAGTTGCCATCCACTGGACACTTGAACGGCTCATAAGGGTGACAATACTCTAAAAAAAACATTTATTCAATAAACAGATAACAATAATTAACTATAATTAAAATATAAATAAATAAAAAAATCAGAGACGTCCAATAAGAGATGGAGGCATCCCGGGCATCCCTCATTCTTCTTTGTATATCATAGCACAATGTATATCCTTCAGCACTCCCCACATTCATTGTGAGGAAAGAAGCATCTTGGCTGGCATAGTGACGGCGACCGAGGCAACCGTGAACTAAGGCGGTTTTTTGAGTCGTCGGCAAGACGAGGTTAGATGTCGAGTCATAATTAACAAATCCCCTCTAACTGGTAAATATGAAAGCAAAAACATGCGTATAAAATTCATGCATGTTTATTCTAGGAATATATAGTATATTGTAAAAAAAACAAGTACCTAACAAAGTAATAATAAAGAAAAGTTCTCAGTTTTTCCTGGAAATGTTTTTTATAAGTGGAAGAAAGTAAGGGGGTCGTTAAAATGTAATTGGCGCCAACTCGAGGTGCACTAATTACCTGCTCCAAGCACACTTTTACTATCTACTTTAGCACCTACATCGAATTTATTATACTCCAGGCTAACTTGGAAATAAATAGGATAGTTTTTTCTCATAATTAAAAGAGATATTTAAAATGTTTTCCTTAGTTGAACTGATTCAGCTCAGCGGAATCAGCTTGAAAGTTGCTGATTCCAGTTGGGTTAGAATAGTAGATGCGACTGTTATATGGAAATATTTCACTGTAGCGGCGACAGAACTAATAAATATTTATATGTTCCGTGGTTACAGCAGTCCTCTATTCATGGACAGCACTCTAGCTTATCATCAGGCAGGGTGCAGTCTTATTTTGGGCCACAAAAAAATTAAAATTGAAAAAAAAATGCTATGCCTAAATTTTGAAAGGAGCTTATTCATGGATTTGTATACGTGAAGAAGCACCTTAGGCCGGCATAGTGACGGCGACTGGGGCAGCCGTAAAGACTCGGTTTCCGGAGCCGTCGGCACTCTTGGCACTCTTGCATACGTCAGGCGGGTCGAGTCAAAATAATAAAAAAAAATTATAATAAAATTATTTATTAAAATATATAGGTATATATATAATACTAGCTGTGCCCGCGACTGCGTCCGCGTAGAATAGTTATTTTGGGAATCACATTAATTTTGTGTTTACCTACCTGCTCAGCTTTATTATAAATTACCTATAGCTGTTACCCGCGACTTATTTTAGACGATTAAATTACGTAACTAATAGAATATATTTTAAAGTAGTTTTAAAAAGAATATATTTTAAAGTACTTTTGCGTAAGTTATATTTTCAGTTTTATTTTCTTGTGCGAAAAACTCGCAGCCGCTTTGCAGCAGCAGTCTGCTGAGAACGCTGAGTCTTTTTTCTAGGCATTACAGTGACGAAGAAAGAACGAAGGAAATGAAAACTTAACCAAACTAACTGTATGCTTAAACTAAAACTAATAAGAATTGTAAAACCTAACCTTGAAAGAATGTAGATGACACCTACAGGTGTTATTTACAACAAAACAAAAAAAGTGTTATTGTGAAAATATTAGAAACAAAATACTATACTTAAAACAAACACTACCTACTATAGAGAAAACTACTACAAAATGAAAATACAAAATGCACGATGATATTATATCGTAAAAACAAATTAACGCTGCATTCAACCGATCAGTAGGGAGCCGACCGCATAGTATGCTTGTCTGTCTATAAATGACGCGCCCCTCCACTTTATTAGTTTATTTAAATGTGTGAATGCAAATATTACTAACTATAATATTAAACTTCATCACGTTCGTTCCTCCTTTGTGTCTAACCAGCAACTGAATAACCAATTACTGCATTTTCGGTGTGTTTTATCCATATTTTATATTTGCTCGTATGCGTAAATGCAGTGGAGGCGTCATTTCGGCTTAGACAGACTATACCTCGTAGAGCTACACTCCCCTCCGCCTCGCCCGCAAGCACCGCCTCTCCTCGCCCGCCGGTTAGCGCTCATCATGCGACGCGTGTGAATTTTGTTTCAGAGTTATTTTAAAATTGTATTATCTTATAAGATGTTTATTGAAATTAGGTGATGTCAATGACAATTTGTTCACAGTTAAATACTCTTAATTAATAACACATTTATTTTGATAAAGAATAATATTATTATGTTAATACAACTCTGACAAATAATTTGTAATAATGCATTAATTTAGACCAAATTTGACTATCATAAAAACGGTTATTGTGAGTTAATCTTAAAAGATAGACATATACGGTCGCGGACATTTTTTTAGATAATTTAAAGAGGAATAATTCTTTAGTACATATTTTTTGCGTATCTCGAACGGTTTTCGCAGCGCACGCAACGAATAATATTCCCCGTTTTATCTTATAAGATGTTTATTGAAATTAGGTGATGTCAATGACAATTTTGTTCACAGTTAAATACTCTTAATTAATAACACATTTATTTTGATAAAGAATAATATTATTATGTTAATACAACTCTGACAAATAATTTGTAATAATGCATTAATTTAGACCAAATTTGACTATCATAAAAACGGTTATTGTGAGTTAATCTTAAAAGATAGACATATACGGTCGCGGACATTTTTTTAGATAATTTAAAGAGGAATAATTCTTTAGTACATATTTTTTGCGTATCTCGAACGGTTTTCGCAGCGCACGCAACGAATAATATTCCCCGTTTTTTCCACATTTTTGACTGTTTCTTCGCTTCTATAAGTCGCATCGTAATGTTTGATAGCCTAAAGCCTTCCTCGATAATTGTTCTATCCAATACAAAAAGAATTTTTCAATTCGAACCAGTAGTTCCTGAGATTAGCGCGTTTAAACAAACAAACAAACAAACAAACAAACTCTTCCGCTTTATTATATTAGTATAGATTTTATTTACGAGTTATTATAAATCAATCAAACTTTCACGCCTTTTTCCCACAGGGATAGGCAGAGACAATAGATCGCCACTTGCCACCATCCTGATACAAGTCCCTCGCTTCCTTTACATCCACAGTTCTCTTCAAACAAGTTATTATGAAATCACATAATAAGTATAAAAAGCTCACCGGAGCGCTTAGTATGGTGTCCATAGAGCTTGTTCAAGTCAAGCGCGAGCACAGCTTGAGGGAAGGCAGCGCACAGGGCGACAAGCAACACCGCACACCACGCCACGCGACGCGACATCTCTGTAACAAAGAAAACAATTAGTTGATTCACATACATCTACTTGCACATGTACTCGTATGTACATACGTACATAAGTATATTGACGAAAGGAGTTTATAAATCTCATGTGAATAGATTAAACAAGGCAGGCCCAGGAGGGTGTTTGCCGACCAAATCGGAGACATCCTCAAGAAAGCTAGGTTGCCTAGTGCCCATAACCATAGAACTGAATGTGAAGGAAGCGAGGGAGTTGTGTCAGGATCGTGGCAAGTGGCGCTCCATTGTCTCTGCCTATCCCTATGGGAAAAAGGCGTGACATTTTGCTTGATTGATTGATTCATACAATGTCTATGTGGTCAGAAAGGGCATAAGGCTATATTTTTCTGGCCAGTATAGTGATGGCGTCTGGGGCAACAGTAAACTGAATCGTTTTTACAGTCATTGGCACTCTTGAACCTCACTCTTATTTTTGTTTTTATAGTGACTCGATAAATAACAATACACTGCCTGATGTTAAGCTGGAGTGTGCTCCATAAATGGATGTCACAGCTACTACAATTCAATAACTATAGGTAGCAGTCACATCCACTATGCCGGCCTAGTTCGAACCGACAACTTACAAGCTGCTCCCGAAGCGCGACTAAATCACTTCCGGTCTGTATACTTACTTGTAAATTATGGTCTGTTTGATAACCAGACCCAAAGCAAATGTCCGTATTTTTATGAACAATTTTTTGTGATATTTAATATACATTTGTATAATATAATATACATTAAACCAATTATAGTATTATAGTTTTATTTATAGTATTATAGTAACAAACCAATTAATGTAACAAATTATGAGTTAAATTAAATAAATATATAAAATGATAATGTAACATAAAAACTATTTCTTTAATTTTTATATTTGTAACATTTGTATAATATTTAATACTATATACCTATATTGATAAAAAAAAACTAAAATACATTATTAAAATGAGTCCCTTTAGGCAAGGTTCCGAAAATACTGGCAGCGTTCCCATATATACATTTGTATAATATATAATATACAAATGTATAAAATACAATTGTATAATATACAAATATAATTATTAAAAATTAGAAATGAAAGCTATGAAACAATAATTTGCTCCGACTGGGAATCGAACCTGGGTATTTACGCGTAAACAACTAGTGTGCTAACTAATGGGCAACGCCTGTCGCTACCATTAGGCAAGTCAAGGTCAAATGTCCAGTAACAATAAAAATATATATGCGGTAATAATACCTGGACACTACAACTTGCAATATAAAAGTTTGTTCGCGCATGATTAATCAAGCTTCTGGGAATTTCCGAGTATCATGTGTCATTCAATTTTCGTAGGGAAACATCGTGGGGAAATTCCCCTTAATTAAATGTGCCTATAGGCGACAGCGTTGACACTTTGTAAACTTTTTCGTTACCGCAAATCTTTTTTCCACAAAGTAGTAAACTTTTCTAATAAAGATAGTTTTTACTACGCAGTTTCTAAATAGTTACTTACTTAGAATTGGAATATCGAAAAACGGGTCAGGCCTTTAGATAGAGCGCGAAAAACATAGTTTATTAGCGTTTAAAATGCTTTTTCGATAAAAACTTAACTTAAAGGATTTTCGTTATTGTTTAAGGAAAGTGGCGGAAAATAAAATAATATTTGTAACAGTATTTAAAATCAGTTTTCTATAATAATACTTGAGTACAATAATAAATCCATTGTAATTCACATTAATTATTATTCAAAAAACTGTTGAATAATAACTGTACAGTTTGAAATCATTGCAGTTATTCGCCAATTCTCTTGGCTGGTTTAAACAGAGATTTACGAGACTTTTTACGATTCTCATAACTTTCTCGCTTCCTTTATAAAGACAACTAATTAGTTACAATCTTTAGGGTATACTCAATTTTTATCTTCTTAAAAAAATATTAAGACTTGATCTGGCTCTAAAATTAAATAATTATCTTTTGGAATATTCTCTAATAGTGACTTAGGGCATTAACAGGAAAGGACGAAGGACCTAAGTAACGTATCCTATTAAGTAAATCGCCTCAGCTATGACCTTCGTTCCGTATTTAATCTAAAAATTAATTAATTAAGTAAAACATGTTTTAAGTAAAGACGAAATTAAAAGGGAAATTTGTCCGTAATAAATTAGGTATTTTATTAAATACGCCAGAGGAATCCATATTTATATTAGGGGTGCTTAATGAACTGCGAAGCTTTTTGAAGGAGTTTTTACAAAAAATATTATTAACAATTAAAAGTATTCATAAATTCAAATAAATGTCTTCTTTTTCTCTTTAATTGTGAATAATGTAAGGTATATTAAAACAATTTTAATAACAAGGATCTTTAATACGGTAGACTAAAGTGCTTGTATCATAGAAACGGTACAACCAAAGTTCATATATGAAAGATACATTGATATCGGCAAGTAGTTTTAAACCCGTGCTCTCGCTTTGGATAACCATTGCATTGCCACTACACCACGGTCGCCTTTATCCCACAGGGATAGGAACATACAAAAGAGCACCACATGCCACGATGCTGATATAACTCCCTTGCTTCCCTTACATTCACAAACCATGACGACAGGCGTGGACGAACGGTTTAGCGACTGGTTTGTTGCGCGTATAGTCCCGGGTTCGATCCCCGGTCGGAGCAAATATTTGTTTCATAGCTTTTATTTGTAATATTTAATTGTATTATATATTGCAAATATTTGTTAATAAAAAAAAGAGATGGATATTTGCTTCGGGTCTGGTTATCAAAGAGTGGTAGGCAGTGGTACCCAGTCTGCCGATCCGGGGTAGTACCACCACTTACAAGTATACAGACCGTGAAGTGATTTGGTCACGTTTCGGGATCAGCTTGTAAGTTGCCGGTTCTATCTAGGCCGGCATAGTGGATGTGATTGCTACTCACAGTTATTGAATTGTAGTAGCAGTCTATTCATTCATGGACCACACTTTGGCTTAACATCAAGCGGGGTGCTGTCATATGTCGAGTCACAATAAAAAAAAAAAAACCTCTTCATACAATGTGAATGGTTGCGTTAAACGAGGCAGACCGAGGGATGTTTTCCGACCAATTCTGAGACATCCTCAAGAAAGCTGCTGGGTTGCCTAGTGCCCATAACCGTAGAGCTTGTATGAAGAGAATTGTGGCTAATATTTATATAGATTGTCGACGTTAAAATCATTTTACAGTTTTTATAGGTACATACAGTTTTTGTTGCTTGTATTGTTTATACGTCCTTTCGTGGGATGTATTTATTTATGTAATTTTTCTGCAATTCGTTTATTGTTATTATTATTGGGCATTATTTTATTATATTTTCTCTTGATTTATACACATTACACATTATTCTTACAATTAAATAGCCAATGTCAATAGTCATATTATATTGTTCATAGACAATTCTTATTAAAAAGTATTAAAGATTCTTCTACATTAAATAATTCATGTCGTGACGATCTGTAATTAGAATAATATAATAAGTTTATATTCATTTTATTTTATTATTATTTCGGTTTTACGTTTGTTCAAATAAATAAAATAAAATGTAGAGCACATTACCAGGTGCATGAAAGAGTTTATGGTTTGAAAAATTAAGTATCTTTTACTTATTTAATAGCCTATGCTGTGTGCTTGTATCACGGAGACTAGACTAAGCAATGATAGTAATGGAAAATATAAAGTATAAAAGATTTTATCGATTATATATTTTTCCAATAAATAACCTTTACAAATACATATAAGTTATTTTCTTAGATTTTGCGCGAACATTGGTTAATGAATTAAACAAATTTTATGCGGCTTACTATCGCGTTTATTTTGGTTTCGATTTTGCGTTTTTTTATTATTCCGATGTTTTTCCGTGACCACGATGGCTGCAAAGCTCTCGAAACGTCGGGATTATAAAAAAAAGTAAAATCTAAACCAAAATAAACGCGATAGTAAGCCGCATAAAATTTATTTAATTCATTTAAAAAAACAGTCTCTCCGTGACCACGATGGCTGCAAAGCTCTTGAAACGTCAGAATATTTAAGTTAATAGTAAAGTTATTTTTTGTAAATTCACCTTATTGCAGAACTTTGAACCCAATTTGGTTACGTCAGAATTAGATTAGGAAATGTACTTAACTCCTAACAATTAACTAGTCACAAACGAACATTAACAAATAAGAAAATTATTTAAACAAATAAATTACTATCTTCGTGATAACAATAGCTGCAGAAATTCAAAACACAGTAAATTAGTAGATGAATTAAACAAAATTTTATGCGGCTTACTATCGCGTTTCGTTTGGTTTTGATTTTCAATTTTATTTTATTATTCCGACGTTTCGAAAGCTTTGCAACCATCGTGGTCAAGGAGAGACTGAGGTGTTGGTCGTCCTATTGGTTTTCAAAGTTTTAATAATTAGTTTCAAAGTATTAATATTAAAGAGTCACATTTTGTAAGAGTTAGTGGTTATTTAGCCAGTCTAACACTTTTAAATGAATAGACCTAATGTATATAAACGTGAAGTTTCGCGTTCGGGATCAACTTGAAAGTCAACTAGCCCGGCATAGTAGATTCAACTGCTACTTGCACTCAAGTATAGACCGCACTCAAGCTTAAAGTGTCGACGACTGAAAACCCAGTTTATGTTTGCTTTAGTAGTCGTCACTATTCAGGCCAGAATACTCAAAGAACAGTATTATTTATCCTAAATAAATAGATATCCTCAATACTGTATTGTAACAATCATTCTTTATACTTTAAATTTTATTAAAGTTCTAATTTAGCGTTTTTATTTTCTTGTACCTACAAACCTATATTATGTTGATTTAAAATTAAATAAGAGATTTTTTAGGTAATTTAATTATTATAATCTATAGACAAATACTTTAGATAAATTGGGAGTAGGATTAATTTTCTAAATCTTTTGGACTATTTAAATTACAGTGATTGCTGTATAAATTGTTTAGAAATAATTCACACCCACATCGGTGAACTTTGACTGAACTTTCACTAAGATACACAGGGTCTATGTCACGTCTAAATTCCTCTATTCTATCTTTTCACCGTGCAGTTTTTTCACTTGCTGAAGTCACGTCGCCTATTGCCGGCTTAATACCACATGCAAAATATGTTTAGTAATTAGTCTCTAAGGAAGCAAGTTTACTTAATTTTTATTGGGTACTTATTTACTCAAGGCGACCGCGGCCGTAAGCCGAATGGCCCGGGTTCGAAACCACTCACCGGTACCAATGTATCTTTAATATATGTACTTTAGTTGTCCTGTTTCTATAATACAAGTACTTTAGTAGCTTAGTATAGAAATTTATAATAAAAAATAAATAAACATAAGATAAATTATAAGTAGCCTTACTGTAGTTTTATTTTCGACAACCAAAACATACTTAAAACATTATTATTAATTAAGACCTCGTAGAGCACATTAGTAATTATCAAAGGGTTAAATTAAATAAAAAATGACAATTTACGACCAAGCTTTAACAGAAGTAGGTAACGGGGGTAAATTCCAGAAGTCCTTTGACCTATATTATAATGTTTTCATGGTTGGATTCTTCGCGATGGCCTGCATGAACATATTGCTAATACTGGTTGTAGTTCCTCACGAATGTCAATTGCCAGCAAAGCCAAGCAATTACAGTGACCATCAATGGAAGCAAAAGTATTTACCTATGTAAGTTTTTCTTTATTATTATAGTATACTAGCTGTGCCCGCGGTTTTACCCGCGTAAAATTAGGTTTATAACACAGTCATAAAAAAGGAGGAGGTTCTCAATTCGACTGTACTTTTTGTATTTATAACTTGATAACTCATATAAAAATGACAGACGGAAATAAAACTGAATATAGAAAAATTCAGCTGAAACTGTAGTTAATTGGAAACAATAGTAAAAATAGTTTTCTTTAAAAATAGATCCGCCTGATGATAAGCAAGAGGAGGTCCAAGAGTGACGACGCTGAAAAAAAACGAGTTAGTTCACGGCTGCCCCAGTCGCCGTCACTATGCCGGCCTAAGAAGTTGCAGTCGCATACACTATCGACATCGTAATTCCTAAACGTGACTGAAGTCTTGAAAATAGTGATAGGTCCAGATCGTCAGAATGGCTTAATGACCACCAATTCTCTGCCTACCACTCCTAAAATAGTAATAAATGCAATAATTGTTTATACCGTTTATGTTTGGCCGCCATAGTGACGGTGACTGAGGCAATCATGAACTGGGTCGGTTTTTTTAGTCGTTGGCGCTGCTTATCAGATTTCGCACGAACATTGAATAATGAATTAAACAAATTTTATGCGGCTTACTATCGCGATTATTTTGATTTTGTGTTTATTTGGCTGCAAAGCTCTCGAAACGTCGGAATAATAAAAAGTCCCTTTCTTCTTTCATATTTATAAGAGTGGTAGGTAGACAGTGGTTTGGTGGTCATTTTGCCTGTCTGCCGAAGCAAGTGTAAAGACTGTGAATTGACTTAGTTGCTTTACAGATCATTGAAAGTTGCTGGTTCTATTAAAGCCTGCTCAGAAGATGCGAGTACTACTTGTATTTATTAACCAGTAATAGCAGTTGCCTGTATTCATGGACCGCACTCCAGCTTAACATTAATATTTAACAAAATGATAATAATAAATTATCAATCAATCAATCAAATTGTCACGCCTTTTTCCCACAGGGATAGGCAGAGACAATGGAGCGCCACTTACCACGATCCTTACACAACTCACTTGCTTCTTTTACATCCATTATTCTCTTCATACAGGCTCTGTGGTTATGGGCACTAGGCACCCTAGCTTTCTTGAGGATATCGCCTTGTTTAACGCATCCACCCACATCAAATTTATAAATTCCTTTCGTCAATCTACTTTCACTCATCCTTTCCATGTGCCCAAACCATCGAAGCATTCCTTTGTCAATCCTTGTCACTACATCTTCTTTCAAACCACATCTATCACGCAGTGTGCTATTCCTTATTCTATCCGCTATCGTCACTCCACATACACTCCTTAACGACCGCATTTCTACAGCGTTAATTCTACTATAATAAATTATAAACAGTTAAATCTAATGACATTTTTTTATTTATTATACATTTCTATACTAAGCTACTAAAGTGCTTGTATCATAGAAACTGGACAACCAAAGTAAATATATCAAAGATACATTGGTACCGGTGCGGTGAGTGGTTTCGAACCCGTGCCACTTGGCTTACGTAGCGATTGCACTGCCACTACACCACGGTCGCCTTAATAATGAAATAATTTAACCTTATTTCGCAAACACATGTTCTACTTAAATAATTATTATCTCATAAGAACGATTATCTTTATAATTGTGAATTATTTTATCATAAAACAAATATTCATCTTTTCATTATTTAAATTTTAAAGGCGACCGTGGTGCAATGGTTACACAAACTGAGAGCACGGGTTCGAAACCGCCCACCGGTACCAATATATCTTTGATATTATGTACTTTGGTTGTCCTGTTTCTGTGATACAAGCACTTTAGTAGCTTAGTATAGAAATGTAAAAAGAATGTATAAAATATCGATGCCTCCAACAAGTCGCAATAATTTGAAAAAAGGTACCAGTCCTTTTTTCAATTTCAGCTATATAAACATACTTACCTATATTTTGCCTAGAAATAAGTATAAGAAATAAAATTACAATTAAAACACCCCAGTTTACATAAAAATTTTGGCCTGCATAGTGACGGCGACTGAGGCAACAGTACATTGCATATTTTTTCAGTCGTCGGCGTTCTTGGACTTCCCCTTGCATATTTTTAGACAAATCGAGGTCACATGTCGAGTTTAAATAAAAGTAAGGAGCAAAGAGTTATGTCAGTATAGTGGGAGGTGGCATATTATTGTCTTTGCTTATACAGCATAATAAATGGTGAAATGGTGAAACGCAAAAAAATACTTTAAATTCATGAAAGTTTTTTTACTTTACACGGATGAAAAAAAAAACGAACCATGAAAGTATTCTTAACATAAAAAGTCACGTATTTTATTACTTAGACTTTTAGATCTCACAAAAGATCAAGTTAAGTCCTCAATCCTAGAACTTAGGTATAGTAAATCCGATTCCACGTAAAGCGAAAAAGGTTTTCTGCGACGGGAAAATAAAATCTAAAAAATGCTTTAGGAAAATTCTAGCATTTTCCTGACACTAGAAAATATTTTCAATTACCCATTCGCCTGTAATACGATGAAATTTAATGTCAAAATTCGAAATTTAAATATCCATTACATTGTTGAAAAACGTATTTACGACTTAAAAGGGTGCTTTATAAACTCTAATTCAGACCATAAAGATATAGCAAGTAGAGCAAGTGTGAATTTATAGCTACGTAGCTACGTAAAACATTCTGGATTTGTACAATAAAGTAGAAAAACATCCACTTTCTACTAAAAACAGTGGAAAATAAAACATATTTACTATATATTTCAAAATCCCCTATAACTTTTATTACATTCTCACATTATTGTTTTTTAAATATATTTTATTTTGGTACAATAATATGAAAATGTATTCCAAGTCAAACAAATTCTCTTAGGCGACCGTAGTGTAGTTGGCCATCTATCCAGAATCCCCGGCCCCGGTTCAAAACCACTTGCTCGTATCATATAATATCAATCAATCAAATTGTCACGCCTTTTCCCCACAGGGATAGGCAAAGACAATTGAGCGCCACTTGCCATGATACTGACACAACTCCCTCGCTTGCTTCACATTCACAATTCTCTTTATACAAGCTCTATGGTTATGGGCACTAGGCACTACCTTTTTTGAGGATGTCTCCGATTTGGTCGAGATTTATAAATTCTTTTCGTCAATCTACTTTTACTCATCCTTCCATTTGCCCAAACCATCAAATCATTCCTTTGTCAATCCTTGTCATTACATCCTCTTTCAAACCACATCGATCGCGCACTGTGCTATTCCTTAAAAAGAAGTCTTAAGTTCAATTTAGAAGAAAAAAATTGGCTCGACGTATTACAGCACCCCTTTTGATGTTAAGCTGGAGGGCGTTGCTACAGTCAAATAAATAGAAGTCGTATATACGACTCTAGGGTAACCAGCGTACCTGACCCAAACATTTACGCTCAAGACAATATCTGGGTAGAATTTCCGTCAAAAATAAACTATTATTTGAAAGTTTAATAACAATAGTTAAGAAATAACAATTAAAATGTAATTTAAGAAAGGAATAACAGTAAAAATGTACAAGAAATCTTGAAAGTTTCCGGAACAGCTATAAAAAAACACAAGTTATAATGAAAAGGAGAAAAGTTGGAAAAATTGTGACGTGATGCGCTTGCTAACCGTTATCTCAAGCTTCATTAAATCTGGAAATTATTCTCTGCTGAGAAACTTGCAATGAACTGGCCTTTTTTAAATTTTATTTTTAGGGTTCCGTAATAAAAATCGGAACCCTTATAGATTCGTCATGTCTGTCTGTCTGTCTCTCCGTCCGTCCGTATGTCACAGACACTTTTTTCCGACACTATGAGAACTATACTATTAAAACTTGGTAAATGATGTATTCTGTGAACCGCATTAATATTCTCACACAAAAATAAAAATAAATGTTGGGGGTTCCCCATACTTAGAACTGAAGCTCAAATGTTTTTTTTTCATCGAACCCATACGTGTGGGGTATCTATAGATAGGTCTTCAAAAATTATATTGAGGCTTTTTTTTTAAACTGAATAGTTTGCGCGAGAGACACTTCCAAAGTAGTAAAATGTATGTCGTCGTCCCCTGTAACTTCCAAAATAAGAGAATGATAAAACTAAAAAAAATATATGATGTACATTATTATGCAAACTTCCATCTAAAATTGGTTTGAACGAGATCTAGTAAGTAGTTTTTTTTAATACGTCATAAATCGTAAACCGCATTTTACTTTTCATTCAATCAACTTAAATAAGAAAATCGATCAACGAACTTTTATATTATGTTACTTACTGCTACGGAACACTTAATGGGCGAGTCTGACTCGCACTTAGCCGCTTTTTAATTTTTAATAAGACCATGTAGCTTATATGGAGAGATTTGTGGCGCTCCATTGTTTCTGTCTATCCTTGTGGAAACGCGGGTGTAATACTTCAATTGATTGTTTAACGAACTTAAATCATTGTCTGTAATTTATAATTTTTTGCCCACAACCATAGAACTTGAAGAGAGTTGTGGATGGGAGAAAAGCGAGGAAGTTATTTTAGGATCGAGGAAAGTGAGAAAAATGCGTGACTGATTAATTGTTTAAGTCGACCACCGAACTGCATGTATGTATGAAAGAGCATAATTATATGAAAAGAATTGTGGATGTGAAGGAAGCAAGAGAGTTGTGTTAGAACTTAAACAGTGCCGCTTTGTTGTCTCTGTCTATCCCTGTGCGAATTAAGGCATGAAATTAATGATGAAGAATCTACAGCTAAACTTAAGGGGTCAGCTTGTCCTTCATGTGTTCACTCGCTCATATATACTTTCCATCCATTATTAATCGATCCTTCAAGCAAGGCGTTTTCCACGCTAGACAAGGTAATGACGGGAACTGAGGCAACAGAAAACTAAGTCGGATTTTCAGTCAAGTCAAGTCAAGGTGACGTCTCCTTAGAATAAGTTAAAAAATATATTACAAAGCTTAATGAAAAAAATGAAGTTGTAGGTAATTTAGTATTGAGATTTTTTATTACCTGTGCGAACACGACTTTATTACTACTAAAATGAAGCACAATAAAACTGATAATAAAAGTCAACAAAATAATTAATTAGACTTTGTTCAAATGAAATAAAAAGTAATTTTAATTTAGTGACTTGTATCTTCTGGAAAACGACTATTTAAGAAATGAAAGATTTTTGCGGCTTACTATCGCGTTTATTTTTTTGCTTATTTCTGCTAGTTCTTTGTAGAACAATCTACAAGTGGAATGCTTTACCAGCCCATGCGTTTTCCTTATGGGGATCCTATAACCTTGGATCCTTTAAGCGATGCATAAAGAAGCATTTTGGCTAACATAGTGACTGCGACTGTGGCAGCTGTAAAATGGGTCGGTTTTTCAGTCGTCAGAACTCTTAAACCTCCATTATGCCTATTAGGCAGGTCGAAATCAAATGTCGGGATACAATTAACAAAATATTTAAAAAAATATTAAAAAACGTATTAAGAATTAAAACTAAAAAACAATCTTAAATACATGGTTCAAAACTCTAGATTAATCTCGAAAAATATGATAAGTCTCGCAAAACTTGTAAGGCTATTATATTTTTAATAATTATATCTTTCAAATTTCAGCACAAACAACGCAAAAGGTGAATTAACTTTCAGCGATTGTAACATGTATGAAAATCCTGAAAAGGGCAATGAAACAATCCGTGAGTAAAACACATTAGATTTTATGTTGAGACACAGGTTACATATAACTAGATAGCGCCTGTAGTAATACCAGTAGATAATCCTAAAAAAATTTATTTAAAGAATTAAACAATTTTTTTTATGCGGCTTACATCGCGTTTATTTTGGTTTTGATTTTACATTTTTTTATTATTTCGACGTTTCGAGAGCTTTGCAGCCATCGTGGTCACGGAGAGTCGCATTGTGATTGCAGAATGAATTTGACATTCTTCCAGAGGTAACCAATCAACGTAGATCCCCAAGCGTTTTCACGTCATTTCACTGACATGTATTAAGAGAATCCCCCCCCCCCCTGATTGAATCTTCATTGATTGAAAAACGGAGATACATTCAGGCTTCTCTGTTCTGAGTAATAAACGAGCTGGACCCAGCTGAGGACAACTTATAATAATCAATCAAATTGTCACGAGATAGGCAGAGACAATGGAGTTAAAATCTAAGCTGATAAATTAAATCAATAAAATTGTATTCATTTATTTAGCGATTAGAAATACCAATCAAATAAGTGCACGTGATGTTAATTTTAGTTAATTTACGAGTATTTCTCATGCGAAATAATAATTAGCGAAGTCTAGTTCTATAATAATTTGTAATCTGTGTTAAGATAAGAAAACTTTGAGCAACTTTGAGGATAATTACAATGTTGGATTAATTTTAACTTTAAAAGTAGCAGAGAAGTTTTACAATACTTTGCTAATTGTGTTTTTGTACATAGGTACAATTTATACATGTTAAATAAATGTAAAGAGAGATAGATAGAAATAAATGTGGTAGGCAGTAGTACCCAGTCTATAGGTACAGTATATAGACCGTAATGTGACTTAGTCGCGTTTCGAGACTTTTTAAGTTGCCGGTTCCAACTAGGCCGGCATAGTGACTGCTACTTAGAGTTATTGAATTGTAGTAGCAGTGGCATCCATTCATAGACCACAATCCAGCTCAACATCAAGCAGAGTGCTGTCATATGTCGAATCACAATAAAAAATATCAGCGGTCAAATTGTCAAAATAATTTATTAATTAAATTAATTTATAAATGTTTATATTTCAACTACATATGACTACCATATCTGATCTTATGCTAGAGTCCGTGAATTAAGGCGGCTTAGTAAATAACTGCAAGTAACATCCACTATGCTGGCCTAGTTTAAACTGGCAACATAAAACCTGATGCCAAAACGGACTTATACCCTTGAAAGTGGTCGTACTACCCTGGATCACAGACCGCTACCAATGTATCTTTGATATAGTATATACTTTGGTTGACCTGTTTCTATGAAACATTTTATTCAGAAATATTTACAATGGATTTTTTTCTATTTTTTTCAGAATGTCAAAGTTTCGTATATGATAAAAGATGGTATGAAAACACAGCTGTCACTGAGAATAATTGGGTTTGTGAAAATGAATTGTATGTTGCGAATATTTTTGCGTACACACGAATTGGTGAGGTGATTGGCTCCGCTGCCTTAGGGTGGTTCGGTGACGAGTATGTATTTTATTTGTTAAATAGCTCTTTAACCCACATCCTACCTCTTCTTTTTACTCACGGTAGGGGGTAGCATCCCCACTTTATCGACCGAATCGACAGCCAACTAAACGTTTCAGTGAGTCTTTCTTTGTCAACAATCGACAAGTGGAATGCTTTTCCAGTCCATGTGTTCACTTCGTGGTGTAAAAAGGCTCCTCTGGCCGGCATAGTGACAGCGACCGAGGCAGCCGTAAACTGAGTCGGTTATTTAAGTCATAGACCTTTCCTTGCCTACTACTCGTATCAGGCACGTCACCACAATATACCATATACCATAATAGACTATACTATACTATACTATACTATACTATACTATACTATACTATACTATACTATACTATACTATACTATACTATACTATACTATACTATACTATACTATACTATACTTTTATTTTACAGATTTGGTCGCCGTTCAACTTATATAATATCAATTGCATTGACAATACTCGGTCGTGTCATAAGTTTGTTTTCTGGATCATCATTTATAATATTTGTGAGTGGGTGTGTCATTACCGCAATACCATCATGGATGGCCGTCCAGTGTGCCACTGTCATTTCCATGGAAATATCAGGTGCGTTTTGATAATACAGTAAAATAATAATTTACGACAGGCGTGGCGCAGTTCGTTACGCGTAAAGTTCCGGGTTCATTTCCCGATCGGAGCAAATATGTTTTATAACGTTTGTTTGTAATATTTAATTATTAAATTGAATATTACAGATATTTGTTATTATAAAAAAATCCCTGTCTGGTTGTCAAACCGTGAAGTGACTTAGTTGGGATCAGCTTGTAAGTTGCAGACTCCAGCTAGGCCGGCTTAGAGGACGTGACTGCTTCCCTTTAGAACGCCATTTCGAACGACAAGATGCCACTTGCATCCACCGGTTATTTGTTACTTTCACTATGTCATCAGTCCACCTAGTATGAGGCCTACCTACGCTGCGTCTTCCGGTTCGTAGTCTCCACTCTAGAACCTTTCTTCCCCATCCGTTGTCGGTTCTTCGAGCAATGTTACCAATTAAATCAAATGTTAATTTCAGGCCCCGAGAGAAGAAATAGAATAAATATATTAAGAAGTATTGGCTGGACAGCTGGCATGTGCATGATGCCCTTCTTCTATTGGTTACTAAGAGACTGGAGGTGGTTTGTTATAGTTACCACTGCTGGACTGGTGCCATATTTGTTATTATGCTGGTGAGACATATAATCAATCAATCTAATCGTCACGCCTTTTTCCCACAGGAATAGGCAGAGACAATGGAGCGCCACTTGCCACGATCCTAAGACAACTTCCTCGCTTCCTTCACAATATTTGAATAGTTTCCGAATAACAGTAATATTTTAAAACTATGTATTTTTAGGAGGGTAATAGAATCTCCTAGGTGGTTATGGTTGGAGGGTAGACAGAGGGAATGTATAAGGATATTAAAAAGGATAGCAAAAGAGAATGGGACTCGATTGGAAACGAACACTGAACGCCAACTTTTAACAAGTGTACCTACTGAAGAAGCAAAGGGCTTAGGTCCCCTGGCATTATTTTCAAGTTGGATTTTAGCTATAAATACCATTTTATTACTTAGTCTTTGGTAAGTAAAAAAAGGAAAAATCTTGATTTTTTTTATTGTGACATGACATTTGACCACGACCCGCCTCATGATAAGCAAGTGGAGGTCCAAGAGTGACGACGACTGAAAAAACGAATTAGTTCACGGCTGCCTCAGTCGCCGTCAATATGCCGGCCAAAGGCTTCTTCGCGCATCGCTTAAAGGATCCAAGGTTATAGGATGGAGAGAACACATGGGCTGGCAAAGCATTCCACTTGTCGATTGTTCTACAAAGAAAAGACGCACCGAACTTTTTAGTTCGACTGCCGATTCGGTCGATAGAATGCGGATGCGAGGTAGAAACAAGGTTAAAGAGCTCCTCGGAACATTATATCCGCAATGCTGGCCTAGAGAATATTTATTATTGTCTGTTAATTAGATTTTTTTGTGGACAGGGTTGCTATGCAAGTCAGTTACACATATTTAGTAATGGCGACTGGAGAAAGTTCGACTGGTAATCCATTCTTAGAGTTCGCGTGGCAAGCTGCCGCGGAAATGCCTGGCAATTTCCTCGGAGCATGGATGGCTGATAAAATAGGCAGGAGATATTCTGGTGGGCTCTCTTATGGGTTCTCAGCTGGTGTTTGGACTTTGATTGCTTTGAGGACTATTTGTAAGTTTTCTAGTTTGTTTCAAAAACACAATAATTTCTAAATGATAATAAGTATCATCTGTATCTTCGGCAAATCTTCGTTTTTTATTTTACATTTATACATTAAGCTACTTTATGTGCTTGTATCATAGAAACAGGACGACTAAAGATACATTGGTACCGGCACGTGGTTTTGAACCCGCGCTCTCGGTTTGCGTGACCATGCAATACTACTACACCACGGTCTAACTTAAACACGTTTTTATGTGCTGCTAAATTTAGAAAAAAATTAAGAAGTTAGTAGTCTAACAGAGATGTATTTATCCCGTCGATGTTTGGCTGGCATAGTCACGGCGACTAAGGCAACTGGGAATTCCCCTTGCTTAGGCAAGTTAAGGTCAGATGTTTGGTCAATCAATTTAAATCTAATTGTCACGCCTTTTACCAACAGGAATAGGCGGAGACAATGAAGCGCCACTTGCCACGAAATTGGAACAACTCCCTCGCTTTCAAAAAATTATTTTATACAAGCTCTACGGTTATGACCCAGGAGTCAGAAGGGTGTTCTCCGACCAAATCGGAGACATCCACATGAAAACTGGTTTGCAGTACGAACCTCAGCGTGAATTAGGGCTATTGGGTATATCTAATTTTTTAATTTTTCAGCTAGTCAGAAATGGTTGCAACCGTGGTGGGTGGGACTATTCCTGTCATCTCTGTTGCGTCTTTCAATAACAGTGTCATATTATGTAACCAGTCTACTTAACATGGAACTGTACCCCACTTGTTTGAGACAATCCGGCATGTCACTTGGGAACGTCGTAGCAAGTATTGCTTCGGCACTTGGACCCTATATTTTGTACATTGTAAGTATATTGTATTTGGACCAGTCTTACTAGAAGATGGGCAGCAGCGTCCTCTTAACAGTGAGTATATGTAGATGTGAACGCGTAACTTCAATGGCAAATTCATTCCCATTTGTCAAAAAGTTACGCGGTCGCTGTCGAACAATGAGTTTCAATGAGCTTAAATGATTAATGAAAATGAACATCAATTCTTAATTGGTTACGCGGTCGCAATTTTAAACCTCATTAATGAAGTTTAACTGTCAAAACGAAACTCATTGTCATTGAGTTACGCGGTCGCCCGCTGATCTCGAAAAGCGTCTAAGTTATTTACGGTCTGTATACCCCAGCTCAGCAGACTGGGTACTACTGCCTACAGTGGCGTAGCGTGGCGGGGGCGGAGGGGGCGGAAAAATTTAAACACTAAAATAAATTGTTAAAATTTAAACCTGAACTTCATATTTTTGTTGTACCTATGATTGAAATTCCTAAATAAGGGGGCGGCAATTTTTTTTCCGCCCCGGGCGGCTGACTCCCACGCTCCGCCACTGCCTGCCTACCAATCTATTTTCTAATTAATTTTCTATTTTAACAATAACCTAATTTGGTAATTGAAACTGTTACGCAGAAATGTCAAATGGTTTTAGAGTGGATTGAAATAGATATTTAAATTGTAGTCTAGACTGACCCAAAAAGCAATTTTCTAAAATGGAATACCATTTTAATAATAAATTATCTGGATTGCTTCATAGATTGAGGGCATTTCGGACGACGAATGTTTTCGAAATAAATGACCCTGTAACTGTTAACTCATTTCTTTTATTGAGACGCGACATCTGACCTCGACCTGTCTTGTGGTAAACAAGAAGCGGTCCATGAGCGCCGATAAAAAAATATTGTTATTTAGACTAAATTGTATAATGAATTAAACAAATTTAATGCGGCTATAGTAGGAGCGTTTATTTTGGTTTTTGTTTTATTTATTTTTTTATTATTATTCCGTTGTTTCGAGAGCTTTGCAGCCATCGTACTAATTTATATGAATTAATTTTCAATGATAAAGTCACCTATGTACAATTGTACATCAGTCAACTGTAACCAAAGGTCGAACCCGGTAACGGTAACGCAACGCAGGGTCACTATGACTACTAAGACGGCGTTCTCATGAGGCGAATTTAGTGGTGCGAAAGTTTATCGTTCAACAAAAAATTGTAAGCGAATATTGACTGTAGCGTTATAACGGTTTAAATAATCGACTCAATATTGCACTATCTGTCCATTTTAGCATTTTTCTCGTAGATGCGGACGCCATAATTTACATTATTTTTAACAAATCAAAACTAGTGACAGAGAAATACAACACACAGAGAAATACTTAATCACGCTGATTGACTGACTGAATATTTAATACGAGTTGAACGTACAAGTTCAGACGAGTCGATTTGGTTTCAACTATTAATTGAATCAATAAAAGTTGAAAGGTATTTAACTTTTGTTGAACTGATATTTATTGCTAATTGAAAGTCTGTTTAGACGGTTCAAGTTACAAACGATTTTGCATTTGATCAACTAAGTTCGCCTTGTGAGAACACCGTGTAAACTTCACAGCGCCTATGCGCTTGCGTCAATATTCTTTCCTCTCGTGTATTTCTTTCAACTTTTAGGTCTACTTTACTAATCATCGTGCGAAAACCACATGCATAAGTAACATCAAGGTTTTGCTGTTGATATCGTTGATAGTCACTATGCTGGCCTAAGGTGCTTCTTTACGCATCGCTTGAAGGATCCAAGGTCATAGGATGGAGAGAACATATGGGCTGGCAAAGCATTCCACTTGTTGATTGTTCTACAAAGAAAAGACGCACTGAACTTTTTTGTTCGACTGCTGATTCGGTCGATAGAACGCGGATGCTTTCCCTGGGTTTTACGGTTGTGAAAAGACGAGATAGGAACAAGGTTAAATAGCTCCTCGGAACATTCTCCGTGGTATAGGCGATTGAGGACGCACAGAGCCGCCATATACTTAAGTATAGTACTAGATAAAAGATCTAAAAACTTAATCAATTCTGAAATTTCATCACTGAATTTCAGGTATTTATTTCACTGTTCAAATTACAGGGTCGTAACATCGACGCACGGATCCCAGGAGCAATACTAGCAGTTGTTTCAATATTAGGCACTGTAGCCAGTTTATTACTACCTGAAACACTGAACCGAGAGCTACCTGAAACTCTGGAAGATGCTAGAATCTTCGGTCGTAGTGAAAGGAAGTACATGTCACTCAGATTACAGAGACCAACCTCTAGTGTTGGGAAAGATTCTATTGTCATTTATACTACTGATGTTAAAAGATCTATTGAGGTTTTGATATAAATATTTTTTTTTAATATAATTTAGAAATAGTTTTATTTCCTATTAAACCCACATATCTTTAACTAATCCGTGAATCTACTTAGAAAACAAAAACCAACCTCTAGTGTTGGGAAAGATTCCAATTTAATTTAGTCTTTAAACTAGTGAAAATTTATTATTGATATCTATTCTTGGTAATACTTGCAATATTTATTTGTTAATAATAAAACTGCTACTTATAGTTTTTTTTATTGTAAATCGACATCTGAGTGCCGACGACTGTAAAAACCGTGTCTTCACGACTACCCCAGTCGCCGTCGCCAAAGGTGATTCTTCACGCATTGCTTGAAGGATCCAAGGATAGGATGGAAAGCATTTTACTTGTAGATTGTTCTACAAAGAAAACATAATGAATTGTTCAAGCAGTCACCTCCATTCATGGACCGCACTCCAGCTTAATATCAGGCAGAGTAATATGTCGAGTCATAAAATAAGCTAATAAAATATTACCTACTAAAATACCTACATGTATGTAAAAGGAATGAAAACTTTTATTTTTCTTTTTAACCACCTACATACATTATTCTGAATGTACCTTCCCTAAATGGGTGAAATACGTGAAAAGTCCCCTGAGAGAAACTAAGAGAAAACTTTCGGATAAAAGGGTTACAACCAAATGCCCTTTATTTTATGACTACCAAGTTAGAACATGATTCTCCTGCTTCCCTCACATTCACAATTGTCTTTATGGAATCTCTACGGGCCCAATAGTAGTTTTGTCTTTATAAAAATAAAGGTGTATAGAGAAAAGGGCTTTACGAAACTCAAATTAATAATGAATTACACGATTTTTATGCGTTTATTTTGATTTTACAATTTTATTAAATTATATAAAGGAAATCATTTATTTTAGGCTTTTTTGTACTACTTTCGTAATGCCCAATGATAAAAAAATATATAAATGGTAGTTTCGATACTTGCATTGATAAAACTAATAACAATTTTGCTTTTAAGTGCTGTGCAATTGAGTTATTTGAAAAACAAGATACATTTATTTGTATCGTCTCTCAATCACGAAGACGCGCCAAATTAACAGTTCTGATTTGAACCGTCAAAATTATAGTTTGATCATTTCGCACACCCTAAACTATTCAAAATAAAGGTTATATTCCAATTACATTGTAATCTTCGTACATTAAACTATTTTAAAATGTATATGCAACTGTTAATACAATTAAGACCAAGTCCCCATACAAAATGTACATTTGGAAACGGTGTACTACCCCATATAAGTTGAAGGATGGGCAAAATACCACCTCTGCCTACCACTATTAAACATATAATCTAATTAATATAGAATCTAATAAATTCTAGATGAATCTAATCTAGAATGAATGAATGAATAGATAGAATAAATTAATCTAAACTTTGCTTCGACCGGGATTTAAAGCCGGGTCTTACGCGTAGAAAAGGTATGTTGAACAATGCATCACGTTATTATTTTTAATACGAATTAAATTAGTGATATAATTTTACTAAAAACCCTAAACATTTCTCCCAGTAACATTTGACAATTCGTGGTAAAATTGTGCTAATTTTGTTTAAAACGTACATTTCACTGAGTTATGAATGAAGTACTTTTGGTATAATTTAAAATTCAAATGAAATTTGCTTTGATTCATGCATTAATGTTTTATTAACAATATTCTACAGCAATGGCTTAGTAATTGGGGTAGACACATGGTACGCATAATATTATTTAGGCTACACTGTTTTAGTAATTAACAAAAGGTTTCTTTAAAGTGAAATGCTACGCCAGCCCTAGTGTTCTCTCTCTCCTGTAACCTCTCTCTCTCTCCTTCAAGCGATGCGTGACGAAGCACCTTTAGCCGGCATAGTGATGGCGATTGGGGCAGACATGGAGACTCGGTTTTTGCAGTCGTCGGCACTCTTGGACCTCTTATTGCTTGCCATTAGACGGGCCGAGGTCAAATGTCGTGTCACAATAAAGAAACGGAACAAAAAATTTACAAAGAAAAGTAAGCGTCAGTTTTCAAGATATTCTCTATATATATCCTAGATTTTATAATATTATTAAAAATATATATTATAATATATCTACGTTATATTAAATGTAAGTCGATCAATCAAATTGTCACGTCTTTTTCCCACAGGGACAGGCAGAGTCAACCCCCAGATGAGAATTTCCTCTCTATATCCTCTTGTACCTCCTTTTTCTTTTGTTCTATACATTCTTTTATATAAGTATATAAAAAATCATAGAATAACAAAACAAATAAACTTTAAAAGTTAGTAAAACAAATTCAACTGCCCATTTCCTCGAATATAAATAGCGTTGTTTCATTTTAAAGTTTTAATTATTGAATTAGTACGAGCTGACAAAGCACCACCGCACAAAAGCAACCTAACTTATCTTAACATTATTAAAACTTTTGCTTCGTAACTTTACCAAGATACAGTCAGCATCTATACATACGTACCTAGCTAGAGTCTGCCCAAGCCGAAATGACGCGCCTCTCCTCCGCATTTAAGCATTGCGACTATAAAATATGGATAAAAATATGCAACACACCAAAAATGCAATTGTGATTGGTCATTCAGTTGCTGGTTGGACACAAAAGGAGAAGCACGCTGATGAAGTATAATAGTATCAATCAATCAAATTGACATGCCTTTTTCCCACAGGGATAGGCAGAGACATAGCATAGTTAGTAATATTTGCGTTCACACATTTAAATAAACTAACAAAGTGGAGGGGCGCGTCATTTATAGTTGGACACACATTTACCATATAGCTTTAGTTTCCAGGCACTTCTTATTGTGACTTGACATATTTGACAGCAGCCCGCCTGCCGCAGGAGAGCGATTTATGAATAGAGGTAACGTCTACTACACTAAAATAACTGTGAGTAGCAGTCACTACCATGTCAGTCTAGTTGGAACCGGTAACTTACTAGCTGATCCCGAAACGCGACTTCACAGCCTGTATACTTGTGCACCACTGCCTACCACTCTTATATGTTTTATATAATATTCGCATATATTTCAATTCAATACTAGGTAATGTCCTCTATTTGTGGACTGAATAGAATTTCTATTTCATTTAAAATCCTTGAACAACAATTTTCTAATTTAACAAAAACATTATCTGCTAACAAAACCAACAGAATATAAACTAGATCTAGACTAGAATATTCCGAACACGTTTAGGGTTGATTCACACAACATAATGTAAGATCAAATCTTATTCATGAAAAAGTCCAACCAGATAATTGTGTTGTGTGAATTGGAACATGATGATAATAACGTAATTATGTTATATTGTGGATGTGAAGAAAGCAAGGAAGTTGTGTAAGGATTGTGGTAAGTGGCGCTCTACTGCCTATCCCTTTGGAAAAAAAACGTGACAATTTGATTTGATTGATGTTATACGCGCTTAAAACGAGGCACGTTAAAACTATGATAATAAGCAAAACTGCCCCCCTAGCACGGAAATCCAAGAAGAAAGATAAAGACTTGCAAAAAATATTATTGCAACTTATTTTAAATAACTTGCTAGAACAGTACATCAAAAAGTCCAAAAAAGATATTTAAAGGTTCTGTAAAACTTAACACAAAACAATGTTGAAAAATTTAATTTCTTTTTTAACATGTTGATGTGCCGGCCTATAAAGTTATTTAAAATGAGTTACAATAATGTTTCTTGCAGTTCTTGATCTTGCTTCTTGGATTGCCGTGCTAGGGGGGCTGAACTCAGTTTCACGATTAAAGGCAACATTTTTGTCACTTTTTTGCTCTCAATAACTATCATTCCATCCTATTTCCACTTGTCGTGGTTGATCGTTCAAACTCGTGCCATATCTACCTCATTTTAGTTAATATCATTGGATGATGATTATAAAATGATTCCGTGAATCCAAATTGCGAAGTTTAGACAACTCTATTTTTAAACTCGTTTCTAACCCAGCTTTAACTAAAGTAAATATTCCTTGTGTTCATGTGGATTCACCTCGCGTTTGCGGTTGTTAATTAGAAGTTGCGAGGTTAGTGAAGTTAACACAGGAATAGTTTGTTTAATAATTGCTATGGAACTACGTGCTAGGTTCATCACTTTCAGTTTAGGTTCATCAGTAAACAGAAATCCCAGTGGGCGCAATTAACTTGCTTTAGATAAATAGATAATCTCATTCAGTTTTTTAAGATTTCTACTAAAAGTGTTTGTATCATAGAAACATGATGACGAAAAATACATTACTGATAAGTGGTTTTGAACTGAGGGGTCTCAGTTTGCGCCACCAGATTGCACTACGCGTGTGCAAATTGTAGCTTTTAAACAATACATAATAATATAGTAAGTTGGTAGCCATCACGAAAATGGCTACCAAAGAAACCAAATGGCGATCTCTTCCAGGCAACCGAAAGAAAACACTATTAAATAATTTAGAAGAAATTTTGCACCAAATATTTTACTTACATTTATTAGATTTAAATTTATGTTTTCATTACATATGTTTTCCCCTAAGATTTGTAAGACGGCAGCGTAGAGGCGGGCGCACTCACGAAATCTTAGGTTTTCCCCATCCTATAACCTCGAATCTTTCAAGGTTATAGGATATAGGATGAAGCGTGCAAAATCGCCTTTGACCGGCACAGTGATGGCGACTGAGGCAACCGTAAACTCAGTTGTTTTTACGCTCATGAACTTGCCTCAGGCATGTCAAGGTCAGATGTCACGTCCCAATAACAAAAATATTTATTTTATTTATAAACTCTTTATTGCACAACAGGCGAGATTAATGCCTTTGTATAGAAATATGTTTTTTTTAATCGAACGTTTACGTCAAGCCAATGAGTGGAGTGGCAATTTTCACGATCCTGTCACAGCCATTCCTGCTTTCTTCACTTTTATTTAGGTACAATATTTCGTTCATAAATGCTTTGATTTATTGATTGAAATTTTATAATAAATAAAAAAGTTTTTTCTTACATTTTGCGAGAACATTGATTAATGAATTATATTATTAAACAAATTTTATGCGGCTTACTATCGCGTTTATTTGGTTTTGATTTTACTTTTTCTTTATTATTCCCACATTGATTCAAACCCAAAATAAACGCGATACGAGTAGTAAGCCGCATAAAATTTGTTTAATTCAATAAATTAGTTTTTCAACAATGTTAATCAACATACAAATACTCGTATAGTATAGTATAGTATATGTTACCTTTCCTTTGAGAGCGTAACAGTATGTTTAATACAGTCTAAAATGGAATAAATTATGTTTGGAATAACATAGACTATAACTATAGACATTGAGATATTACCATATTTAGATTACATTGTAAACGTGAATACACATTTCCTATATTTTGTATACAGTACGAGTTATTGCATATTTTATTCACGAAATGCGTTACGAGATGGATTCAAGGCAATAAATAAATTCATGGAATTTCTCATTATATATTCGAGACATACTCGTAAATACGATCTTCTTTGTGATGTCTAAAGGGCATATTTATTAAAGTTTTTTCAGCACAGCCAAGTCTGCATGGCGGATGCGACTACTGCTTGCCTCACTAATGTATAGCACTCCAGCTTAACATCAAGTGGATCGGAACATTTATAACATCTACCTCGGTACTTCGGACAGACTGGACTCTGGACATCTTAAGGCTGTTCCTTCGCAGCGACCTGAATCACAGGGATCACATTGAGCAGGCAATTAAGACCACCTCCCGCAAACTTGGCATCCTGAACGGCGGCGGTTCTTCGCGCCAGAGCTTCGCCTGCTTTTATACAAGGCTCAAATTCGCTCTTGCTACTGTTCGAATCTCTGGGACGACTCTGCCAAGTATTTTCTCAATGCCCTAGATTCATTGCAGCGCCGAGCTTACTGAATTACAGGAGATGCAGATGTTACACGAACTTTGGAGCCCCTGCAACTACGCAGAGACTTTAACCTTGTTTTTACCACGTCTTTTCACACCCGTAATACCCGCACTGGTCGGGGGAAGCATCCGCATTTTGTCGACCGAATCGGCAGCCAGTACATGTATTTTCTTCATCCTATAACCTTGGATCCTTCAAGCGATGCGTGAAGAAGCACTTTTGGCCGGTATAGTGACGGCGACTAAGGCAGCCGTGAACTAATTCAGTTGTTTCAGTTGTCGTCACTCTTGGATCTCCTCTTGCTTATCATCAGGCGGGTCGAGGTCAAATGTCGTGTCACAATAAAAAAACAACATATGTTACTCAATTGTACTGTTATTTCGTTTTACATATAGACTCCAAAGTTTTAGTGAGGCTTTTTCCGCCGCATTATAATTTCAGCACTCAACCATATCTTATATTGAAATCTAACACAATTTCATTAACTGAAGACATGATAAATAGCAGACGATTAACTTTTCTGAAGATTCCTTTACCTTTAATTGTACAAACAACATAAAACATAATCAATCAATCAATCGAATTGTCACGCCTTTTTCCCACAGGGATAGGCAGAGACAATGGAGCGCCACCTACCACGATCCTTTCATAACTTCCTTGCTGCCTTCACATCCACAAATTTCTTAATACAGGCTCTGTGGTTATGGGCACTAGGCAACCTAGCTTTCTTGAGGATGTCTCCGATTTGGTCGGGAAACACCCTCCTGGGCCAAAAAACATAAAGACAAAGATATCACGTTTTAGTGATATTAAAATAATATAAAATTTAATATAGGGTAGGTACCTATGTGCGAGTAGGAATATGAGGCTTTAACAATTGTGAATTCATCTCATTGAAATAATAAAAACTTTATTACATTCTTTATTGTAGTTACGTGTGTATTTTACACACATTTTTTACATGTCCATACTAAGCTACGTAAGTGCTTGTATCATAGAAAAAGGATGCGAAAGTACATTTATCAAAGATACATTGGTACCGGTGGGTGGTTTCTAACTCGTGTTTTCGGTTTGTGTAACTATTGCACTGTCACTACACCCCGGTCGCCATTTTGTATTTTAAAGTCATATTTATTATTAAAATTAAAATAAAAGCTAAGCTGTTGCTGTTGAGCTGCCCTATAAGAAGATTCAATCCAAGAAACAAGACACTATTCTTTGTGATGTTTTGTTAATATTCATACATTCACTGATCATGAAACGGTTGAAGTGCGACCTTCCTCTGTAGCAGCAGTCATACCTATCTAAATTCCCACATATTTTGTTATTATACTGTTTTGATTATTATTAAAAAACGATATATATTAAATATGGTTTAATATTTTTTTATTGTCACACGACATTTGACCCCAACCCGCCTGATGATAAGCAAGAGGAGATCCAAGAGTGACGACGACTGAAACAACTGAGTTAGTTCACAGCTGCCTCAGTCGCCGTCACTATGTCGGCCAAAGGTGCTTCTTCACGCATCGCTTGAAGGATCCCAGGTTATAGAATGAAGAGAACACATGAGCTGGCAGAGCATTCCACTTGTCGATTGAATACGTACCGAACTTTTTGTTCGACTGGCGATTCGGTCGACAAAATGCGTATGCTTCCCTAGTGGTCATATTCAAATGAAAATAATGTTATTAGCATGGGTATGTTCTCAGCATGCACTTGTGGAGATGAGATCTATGATGAAATCTAGAGAACATCGAAACCATAAGAAAGGTTGCAGGAAGGAGAGAAAGAGTGACCGATCGATTGAATAGAAAAAAAAACAATTATGTTTCTATTCCATAGCGATTTCGATTGTAGGAAACCAACTTGTCTCACACCTCTGGTCTTCTTGGAAGAGATCGGGTGGCTCCACTGAGAGCGAACCATTGAAGTATGCACAAAGAAGCTGCTTGCAAATATTGCGGAAACGAGCCCGTACTCGTACAACAACTACAACACAATGGTATCAAATTCACACGTCTCATTAATATTGTAATTTGATATATAAAGGACTTTATATATAAAGGAAGGAATTATTAACAGGAAATCATTAACTAAAGGAAAATATATTAAACTGTTATAAAAGGAAGTTATTGTGAATATTGGTGAGTGGCGCTACATTGTCTCTTGCTATCCCTGTGGGCAAAAGGCCCAACAATTTGATTGATTGATTGATTGAAAAATATAGTCTTTACTATTTGGGTAAATATACTCGTATTATATATTTCTTCTCTCCGTGTTGACTGAACTTTTCCTAAATGGCAGAATTGATTTTATTAAAATATTTGCATTTAAGTTTTCCCTGGATAGTTTAAATTCACAATTAGACGCAGTAGATAGCGCTACGATTGTTTTTATTTACTTTCAGGTAGAACAACGTCTTTTGGATCTGCTTGTATAATCTAATTTATTTTTTTTCAGTGTGGTTCTTACGTTACTATACGTACGTTATGATATTTATTCATTTTATTTATAAACTCTTTATTGCACAAAAATAAGGTACATAGGAGCGAGCTTAATGCCTTAGGCATTATCTGCCAGCTAACCTTTGTTGTGTTGTGCTGTGATTGGCTGGGTGCAAACTATTTATTATACAGATTCAATATTATTTCGAAATTATATTTGTGATGACAATATAAGCAATACATACACATAGATTAGGCAACATATACACAAATATACATAAAATTATACGTTATTAAATGCACGTTGAGATTACGATATTTTTGTTTGGTCGTTCAGCTTACAATAACGAATTCTCCAGTATTCCCTTTACATTTTTTACACAAATTATACAAAGTGGTCTAGCAAGACTATCTGAATAAATAAATATAAATAATTAAATACCTGGAACCGTTACAAGCACCAAATATCTGTAAAGAAATGGAAAAAAATATTGGAATTAAAAATATTGAACAACAATCCATAATTTAACTTATTTGGCCGGCATTGTGACGGCGACTGAGGCAGCTGTGAACTAACTCGGTTTTATTCAGTCGTCGTCACTCTTGGACTTCCTCTTGCTTATTATCAGGTGGGTCGAGGTCAGATGTCGTCACAATATAAAAAAAACTTGTTAATGTGGCACTGAGAAAAATAAACAATCAATAAAAAAACTGTCATTTTATTATTATTTACATATTTATACTAAGCTACTAAGTGCTTCTTGTATCATAGAAACAGGACAACAAAAGCACATATGTTTATCAAAGATACATTGGTACCGGCAAGTGGTTTTGCGTAACCACTGCCAAAAGTCGTGACAATTTGATTAATTGATCGATAGACTCAATAAACTGTTTAAAAATATTATATCGTCAAAAACCTTCGTTACTTTCAAAACGTAGCGTTGAATTAAAATTAGAGAAATATAAACCCACAAAAATATTTTTCTTCAATATACAATGTTCGCACAAAACCTCAAAAAATACAATAAAAAATAAAAAAATATTTTATTTCACGTCAGAAAATGACGCTGAAATACTGAAAATCCACTTCTGTTTTATATAACATTGTATGTTCAAACAACTGCGTAAAATAATTGAACGAAACGGCGCAGTTACAGTAAAACTACTATTGAACCCCAGAGAGGTTATTTCAGCACAACAATATCGACTTTATTGTGATGAAGAATAGAGCTGAATTTCATCTATAAAGCAAAAATATACACTTCAATCCCGTCGGTTTGAATATATAAACATTTATTTCAAGTTTTACTAACTGTAGTATTTTTATGTTTATTTCCTAGAGTGGTTCATTTGACTAGTCTGCCAATCTGGAGGAGTACTACCACTTTCAAGTGAATAGACTGTAAAGTGAACATCAGACGGAGTGAAGTCATTTGAAATATAATAGAAATATAATAAATCCCTACTATTATTATAAATGTTAATGTAAGTTTGTTTGTTACGCAATAACAACTTAACCGATCATTATGAAACTTTGTACACATATTTTTGGAGGTAGTAGAAGTAACATAGGATACTTTTAAATTTTAAAAAATATATTTTTTTTACTATAGTTTCCAATTGACTATAGTTTCAGCTGTTTGGAATTTTCCTATATTTATTTTTATTTCAGTCTGTCATTTTTAACCCCCGACCAAAAAAGAGGGGTGTTATAAGTTTGACTTGTCTGTGTATCTGTGTATCTGTGTATCTGTGGCTCTGTGTATCTGTGTATCTGTGTATCTGTGTATCTGTGTGTCTGTCTGTGGCATCGTAGCTCCTAAACGAATGGACCGATTACGATGCGGTTTGTTTCATTTGAAAGCTGACGTGATCGAGATGGTTCTTAGCTACAATTGATGAAGATCTGATCAGGGGTTTCAAGGTCATCAGCTCGATTTGTTAGCTGCGGTAGCGATCTTAGACGCGCTGTTTAGGATGGCAACCCTTGTACGTCGCTATGCGACGAAGATTGTTATTTTATGTCAAATAAATATGCCAATGTAAATACACGTAAAAAATGTTATAATTTTTCCCTTAAAATATTCATATGGCGAGGTTGGTTTGCAGTTTAGATCGATTACCTTGATTGAATATTTTAGGGGAAAAATTATAACATTTTTTACGTGTTTTAACAATGGCTTATTTATTTGACATAAAATAACAATCTTCGTCGCATAGCGACGTACAAGGGTTGCCCGTTCTAAACACGCATAAGGCTGGGAATACACGTCCGATATTGCTGAGCAAATTATTTACAAATCGGAAGTAGGAATCGGACTTCTATTTTGTTTCTGTATTCTGTATGAAAACTGCACCTTCAGACAATCGGATCGGCGATAAAATCGTAAGCGCCTTGGCGTTGTTTCCGATTCTGACATCCGATCCGACTATCGGATCTGACGTGTATTAAGTATTCAAACAAATGTATGGCACGAGTGCTTTCCGATTGTCTGATCAGACAATCGGATCGGACTATCGGAGAGGAAAATCGTACTTGTATTCCCAGCCTTACAGGTATTTACTTTACTTTTAAACATATCTGTCACTTAACATTTGAAATAAAAACGTATACAAATACATGTGTGTTTTAACTGGTACCACTAAGCTACTCTCATGATGGAACTCGAAGGTACGAAACGAAATCCTGGATGTGTTCAAACTTTTTTTGGTATACTAAGTTTGGACTTATTAGATTTGTCTTGAAGGTAGGAAACTAAGTGTAGAAAAGTTTGTGCGATAAAATAAAACATTCCGGATCTAAAAAATCTGATCATGGATCCTCTCAGATCAGCAAATCAACAAGAAATGGACCTATAGTGCTTTAACTAAAATTGTTACTCACTATGAGCCATTAGCTGGACCGTTATCAAATTAAAGACCGAGAATATCTGATGAGGCACCATCATTAATCCTCTCAGATCAGCAAATCAACAAGAGATAGAACTATAGTGCTTTAACTAAAATTGTTACTCACTAAGAGCATTTAGCTGGACCGTCATCAAATTGAAGACCGGGCAATCTGATGATGCACCATTATGAATCCTCTCAGATCAGCAAATTGATATCAATTGATCAGCAAAAAAAGAGATAGAACTGTAGTGCTTTAACTAAGCCTTTAGCTGGGCCGTTATCAAATTGAAGATCGGGAGTATCTGATCATGAATCCTCTCAGATCAGCAAATCAATAACAGATAATATCATAGTGCTTTAACTAAAATTGTTACTCTCTATGAGCCATTAGCTGGGCCATTATTAAATTGAAGACCTGGAGTAGTTATCTGATGATGCACCATAAGGATCCAAGGGATATTAAAGGGATATAACTATTGAGCCATGACTAATGTTGTTTATTACTATAAAGCTGATGATATGACCAAAGTGGTTCCAGGCGTTTCGGGGGTTCCTTTAAAATTTTAATTTTGATTTTATTATATGAGTTATTAAGTTATAAATACAAAAAAGAGATATACAGTCGAATTGAGAACCTTCTTCTTTTTTATGACAGTGTTATAAACCTAATTTGACGCGGGTGAAACCGCGGGCACAGCTAGTTTAATATTAAATAAATATAATAGAAAAATTAACAAAGTCTATACTTAGGTACTATTGCGCAATTCGTTAGGCTTAACAGGCCATATTATTATTTAGCCTGTATGAAGAGAATTGTGGATGTGAAGGAAGCAAGGGAGCTGTGTAAGGATCGTGGTAAGTGGCGCTCCATTGTCTCTGCCTATCCCTGTGGGAAAAAGGCGTGACAATTTGATTGATTGATTGATTATTTAGTGAAAAAAAAATTGAATTTTATTTTAAAGTGAGGTAGGCAGTGGCATCCCTTCTTCCGATCCGGGGTAGTATCACCACTTACAAATATACAGACCGTGAAGTGATTTGGTCGTGTTTCGGGATCAGCTTGTAATTTGCCGGTTCCAATTAGGCTGGCATAGTGGTTATGACTGCTACTTACTACTTGAATTGTAATAGCAGTGACAACGATTCATGGACCACACTCCAGATTAACATCAAGCAGTGTGCTGTCATATATAGAGTCACAATAAAAAATGAAAACCACAATAAAAGTGGTGGTGCTGCGCCGGATCGGCAGACTGGGTACCACTGCCTACCACTCTTTTATAACCAGACCCGAATCAAATATCTATCTTCTTTTATTAACGAATATTTGTAATATTTAATAATTATTAAATATATCAAATAAAAGCTATGAAACAAATATTTGCTTCGACCGGAAATCAAACCCGGTCCACGCCTTTATCGTTAGATATTATGTTTTTATTTTATATAGCTTTTATTTTATATTGAATATTAGGTAACTCATACATCAATCATTGTCACCATTATCAGCAGATGTGTCCTTAATATTTTATGAAAAGTTGTGAAAATTATTATTTCTGACTTGAAAGATACTTTTTTTTTAATTATACGTTTCCATACAAAGCTACTAATAAAGTGCTTGCTCGTATCATAGAAAAAGGACAACCAAAGTACATATAACAAAGATACCGGTAAGTGGTTTTGAACCCGTGTTCTCGGCTTACGTAACCATTGCACTGTCACTACACCACGGTCGCCTTATATATTTGTAACCAATACGAAATTATATATTATATTATGTAATGTTAAGTACTGAGTACTGAAAAAAACATTTACTCCAGGTCTGTATATTTAAAGGTATGCAGCTTTTCTTATATATTTTATTTTACACATTTGTATACTAAACTACTAGAAGCGCTATCATAGAAACTGCACAACCAAAGTATGTATATCAAAGAAACATTGGTACTGGCAAGTAGTTTTGAACCGAAGTCTCTCGGTTTGTTTTCCATTTCACTACCACTACACCACGCGCAGTTTATGGTCTGATCTAGGTATAGCAGTCCTGGGGTATAGTGGGGTACGACCACTTTCAAGTCACTGAGTCCAATAGGGGTCGCCTCCCTTGCTGGACTGTACTCCAGCTTAACATCAAGTGGCTTGCTGTCATATGTCGAGATACAAAAAAAAATATTAATGAATGTTTAATCTAATGTGGATGGTTGCGTTAAACGAGATAGCCCCAGGAGGGTGTTTACCGACTAAATCAGAGACATCATCAAGAAGGGAATTGTGGGTGTGAGTGAGGGAAGCGAGGGAGTCGTGTCAGGATCGTGGCAAGTGGCGCTCCATTGTCAAATTGATTGATTTGAAATTGAGATTTCATTCTGTAATAAATAAATAAGTACCCTAAATTCATCTAATTGTCACGCCTTTTGCCCACTGGGATAGGCAGCGACAATAGAGCGCCACTTGCCACGATCCTGACACAACTCCCTCGCTTCCTTCACATCCACAATTCTTTTCATACAAGCTCTACGGTTATGGGCACTAGGCAACCCAGCTTTCTTGAGGATGTTTTGACCCCTTTTGGTGGCCCAAAATCTTTAGTAATATAATAAATGTGCTTTATTTCTCAAAATAACCCATTCCTTCCATTATTATAATTAAAAACAGCCTGGCCTTTAATATCAACATACACGCATACACCAATAAAGTTATTATTTATTTATTAAAGGCATCGATCATATTTTAATAGATACAAAGTCCTATACAAAATAATGTCATAAAATCGCGTCAGAATTCACTTACACTGATATAAACTGTGTAAGTGAATTGATTGTGAATTGTAAACTGAACCTTACCACATTGTTTTAAAGTATACACTTGTCACAAATGTAATGTCACATACATCAGTTCGGACTGAGAACAAATGCAAGTCCAACATCAATCGGACTTGCATTTACTTTGTCGGTTTTAGAGCGGTAATTGTATATCTATATATACAATTGCCGCATTTGCATATAGTAAATCGAATTTGGATTTATAATAAGATTAGATTAGATTTAAGCAACCAAAATTATTATGTGTCTAAAATATATGATTCATATTAGATTTACAATAAATCTATAAACCATTTCAATCCTTGAGCGACGGTTGACTAAAATATTAAATATTATTTCGATATATTGTAAACCGTAATATTAAATGTAATTTTGAATAAATTAATGGAATGGAATGGAAATGGAAAATTACTGAACCAAAATTAACCATAAACTTGATTGATTTTGGTTTAATGATATACTTACTTACTTTTCAAATATAATTTTCAACAAAAGTAAATCAATGATATTATCGCGCCTAAACAGGTATAAACTTAGACAGTAGAGCGCTACTTTCCACAATCCTGTCATAACCCTCCTAATTCTTTCACATCCACTATTCTCTGATCACGCATTAAATTCGCAATGAAGAGAATTGTGAATGTTTAGGAAGCCAGGGAGTTGTGTCAGGATCGTGGCAAGTAGCGCTCCATTGTCTCTGCCTATCCCTGTGGAAAAAAGGCGTGACAATTTGATTGATTGATTGATTTGATGACGCATTTTTAATCTCAAAAAAAAATAATTATGTTGTAAAATTTATTATTTGTAAATCAATTAAAATGTGTAAACCATAGAGCTTGTATGAAGAGAATTGTGGATGTGAGAGAAGCGAGGGAGTTGTGTCAGGATTGTGACAAGTCAGGATTGTGCGCTCCATCGTCTCTGCCTATCCTATAGCACTGTCGGAAACTTTTTGTTATATTTGTAAAATATAAATGCCGAAATTCGTTATATAAACGTACTATAAATAAATAAATAACGGTTCTTTATCAAAAAAGGTCTACACAAGAATTTATAACGTAAAAGAACATAAAGTTTCAATATAAACAGACCCTTATATAACTAGAGCTTATGAGCACTCACTAAAGAAAAGGACAAAATACGGTCCTACTTTTACTTCAACAAAGGATTTTGAACCTAAATATCATAGAGAATTAAACGAAATAAAGGTTACATTACTTTAAAAGTTGTAGCTAACTAAATTTCGTCTGCTAATGGCGGACAGTATGTTCATTTTCGCGTGCTTTTCGCTTGACATTACCTCTTACGTATTTGGGGCCATGATAAATAACCACCTAAATTAAGTTAATATAGCCAAATGTGCCCATTTTCCTCTTTTTCCATGATTACGTTCATTATCATTTACTTTTTGTTTTTGCTGTCAAGTTTAATTGTTATTAATTTAATAAATGAAAGCCTTGTTGGATTTAAGTACGTCGGGGAATTAATAGTGAATGCGACTACCACTTGCAGATATTTAATTGTAGTAGCAGTTGCCTCCATTGATCATTTGGAGTGCTGTAGCTAATATAAAAATGGTGTATCATAACGGCATGTGGTTTTGAACCCGTGTTCTTGGTTTGCGTAACCATTGCACTGCCACTACAGTACTTCTTTGTTTATATATTTAGGTTTAATAAATATTTTCACTTAAAAATTAATTTTTAGATAATATACAATATTTATTTTAACATGAACTATTTTATTGTATTACCATATGGTTCATGAATGGAAGCGACTACTACTATCGTCAAATAGCTAAGAATGCTGTTGGATGCGGCCCATTTGAAACTGGCAACTGAACCCTAAATCTGTGAAATCTGTTCACGTGAATGTAATGTTGGTATACCCGGATCCAGGGCCGTCTTTACCCGGGGGTTCAAGGGGTGCGGTGCACCCGGGCGCAGAGTCCTAGGGGGCGCATGCCGATGGCCATAAATTTCAATAGGTACCTACTACACTGAGACCACGCGAGCGGAGCCTTGACTTACGCACCCCGGCGCTGAATATGCTTAAGACGGCCCTGCCCGGATTGGCAGATTAACAAATGACCACCGACCAGTCAAAAACACATTTCATAGAATGTCAGAGGCACGTCCCTAAAGTTATATCAGATTATTAAGTTACTAAACATCGCCTAAGTGCACTTATCTCATGATAATTAAGTTATGAACAACTTTAACTCTGCGTTAAATTCCAACTAGGGAGGATTAATCGATTCTCTTCAACCGTTGGCCTAGTTAACAACGTCTAACATTCTAGATTATAGTTTAATAATTAATTTTCATTACAAACTAGAAACCTAATAACGCTCGCTTGATAATTCATTGGGGCTTGTCTATACGGTAAATAATTGGTAGCCAATTGGCGGACCTCAGTCCAGTGGAACCTCGGAAGTCCAAAACTGTATCGTACATTTTATTTAAAATATTTCTTTCAAATTATTGACTACTATTGTTATATGTACTTGTATCCTTTTTTATGTCTACTATTTTTATAAATATATGTTAGTGTACATATTTATATCATATTTTCAATCAATCAAACAAATTATCACGCCTTTTTCCCACAGGTATAGGCAGAAACAAAGGTCCTCCACTTGCCACGATCCTCCTAACTCCCTCGCTTCCCTCACACCCACAATTCTCTCCATACAAGCTCTACGATTATGGGCACTAGGCAACCCAATTTTCTTAAGTTTATGTGTAAGTAATTATTATTTACACAATATATTTCGTGTACTTTAATCAATCTATTTCTTCCTGAATATGCATTCTAATGTCCGCTCACATGTAGCTATGCTTAGCTGTAAGAGAATGCTTAATGGCATTAGGAGGTGAAGTTTTACGGTCTAAGGTAGTGTAGAAAGAAGTGATCACATGAGTAAATAAATAATTCTATTCACCATAACTACTGTTTATTAATATTAAAATTGTAAAGAAATAATGGCAAAGGATATTGCATAAACCCTTTTCTTGTGTTAATAGCCACATCATTTTATATGACCCTATGTAAGGTCGTAAAAATAAATTATTTATATTTTTCCCGCAAAGTAATGCGTTCCCAATACATTTATGTGAAAAGCAAAGGCACATTGGAGTCGCCCTCGACTGAAATATTTCCATACACTTACGAACAAAATTAGAAAAATAAAATTCCTAATAACTAATTTATTTGTTAAATAACAGCAAAATTTAAATAAGATCTTTGTTTTCTTAAAATAAAACGTACAAAATTTAGTCTGAAAGAATAAGCCAAAAAAATTGGTCTTCATAGAAATTCCTAATAAGGAAAAAAATATTCGCTAGAATAATCGATTGTATTTATTGGTTTCGTATCATTTGAAATGTCAGCCAAGTACCCCAAAAAATTGTAGTCTTGAGTCTGCACAATACGTCAAACGAAAAATGAGTAAAATAAAAAAGATATAGTAAATTAAAGCGAAGAAAATAAATCCAGTTGGGCTAAAGCCAGTCTAGCCGTTTACTTGCAAATCGTTAAAATATTTATTATTTGGTCATTTTTCGAAATTTAATAACTCGCATTCTAACTAATCAATATTCTGAATACAGTTAAGTATTGTAAACCCGTAGCGCGTGAGTATTATGTTTTTGTTTACTAAAATACTAAAATAATTAGTTAGGCACTAGCAAGTTCTGGAAATTATATCTAGGCCATTTTTTATAATCCTGAACACTTGCTCTCTTGATAATCACAATTCTTTTCATAGAGGCCAAGTGGCGGAAAGTCTCTGCCTCTCCATAAAGGTGGAAACTTAAATAAATACACATTGAATACATTTAGAAATCTTCACCTCAACTCTTTTATGTGGAAATGAGAATTTACAATTAAATTCTAAAATAATATTCCTCATCATCCCTCTAACTTTGTCCACAAGTGTAACCATAAGTAAAATTGCCACGCAATTGAGGTTTTCAACATTATGGATATTCTTTGAAGGCAGCGTGGGCGTTTGATGCCTACAATACATTATTCATACATTCGTAAACACAAACAGATGCCCTTGAAATAAATCATTTAAAACAATAAATATTCTACTACGTCATACGATATAATACGATACGATAAATACGTACGTATAAGTACTAACCCTATACATACTTATACATACTTACTTACACTATATGTACATATGTATACTATTTATATTTTTCGGAGACATCCTCAAGAAAGCTAGGTTGCCTATTGCCCATAACCTTAGAACTTGTATGAGGAGAGTTGTGGATGTGAAGGAAGCGAGAGAGTTGTGTCAGGATCGTGGCAAGTGACGCTCCATTGTCTCTGCCTATCCCCATGGGAAAAAGGCGTGACAATTTGATTGATTTATTGATTGATAAAAAAAAACTATGTATACATACTTACTTACACTATATGATATAAACATAAATGTATACTAACACCAACATGACTCCATGACCACGATGGCTGCAAAGCTCTCGAAACGACGGAATAATAAAAAATAAAAAAATTGTAAAATCTAAACCAAAATAAACGCGATAGTAAGCCGCATAAAATTAGTTTAATTCATTAACCCCAACTATTAGATCAAGGGAATTAGATCGTGACGTCACACATCGGAATGACGTCATAGGGACGTAGCACTTTTTTTTTATTGTGGCTCGACATAAATGACAGCACCCCGTACTTTGGTTGTCCCGTACTATAAGAAGCGTGACAAATCACATTTGGCCGGAATAGTGGCAACTGCAAGTAGCAGTCGTACTTGCAGTTATTTAATTGTAGTAGCAGTCGACTTCATTAATGGACCGCACACCAACTTAACCTCAGGCGGGGTGCTGTCATTTATTTTGAGCCACAATAATAATAAAAAAGTGCTACGTCCATATGACGTCATTCCGTCTGTGACGTCACGATCTAATTTGCTTGGTCTAACTGCTGAGGTATATCATATAGTGTAAGTAAGTATGTATGTATACATCATTGGGGTTAGTATTAAAATGAAACGGTTTTGTCAGCCCCCCCCCCCCCCTGCCAATCATCATATAGACGAAGTCAGCTGTCGCAATAATAAAACAATAACAAGACACTATTACTACGATACTGTTTGATTCTACTACGATACTATTACTATACGATACAAAAGATACTGCTTGCTAATTCACTACTCTCTTTTGTAATAGCCCTTGAATGTAAAATGTAATTCAAAAACATTTCCATCTCATAATAAAATAATTAAATTCTAAAAACTTTTTATTAAATTGAAATGGCAAATGGAAACTGAAATTGATTCTGCCTTCGCTGAAATAACATTTGAAAGCTGAAAATAAATCAATATAGAAACACTCAAAGCATAGACTAAGTATAAGTAGACTTCACATTAGGCTAGAACTTCATCAGGTAATTCTATTGACTAGTGGCTACCGCCGTATCTGCCGTATCGATTAAACGGGGCCCCCGGCTACTACAACGTCGCTATTGTTGACCTGTCACTATTGTCTATAGAGGCAGAAACTTTGGAAAAACAAAAGTCATCATCAGCTATAGATGATTTAATAAGTCAGTTTGCCGAAAAAAGGTAAGGAGAGTGTATATTTAATTTGAATTGTTTGTATAAATTTTAAAAAAATGTCAGATAGATAATTTTGATGAATAAATATTTCTTTTAATTTGCAAACATTTTTTCCTAAACCTAAATAAACGCAATAGTAAGCCGCATAAAATTTATTTAATTCATTAATCAATTTTCGCGCAAAAACTAAGATTTTTTTTCTTTTGTGAGAAATCTACCCAAAAAAAATTTATACGGGGCCTTCTCAAAGCACGCTACGCTTCTGGGCTACGCAAACCTGGAACGTATGGCGAAGTATGGAAGCATAAAAACAAACACAAATATGGCAACCTCAGTACAGGTTATGAGTTTGCGCCGTTTGGCCCTTGGAGAGCTACAGCTGAGCGGCTGGCCAAGGAGTCCAGACCTCCCCGTCGCCTGACGGAGAAGTCTGGAGAAAGGAAAGCTAATAATTATTTCTGCTAACGTGTTAACTTTGCTATACTTATTTATTTATTCGTTTAAAAGGGGAATTGTTTCCAGTCTTCTTGGGACTGTCTCTAGGTAATATTTTTTATTTATCGTTTAATTATAGGTAAAATACTTTTATATAAATAAAATTTGATTAAATATTTTAATAAAACGTAGTCTATTATCTTATATCTCAATTTTTTGTTTTTGTTTAACTTTATCTCTTCATCTTGAATTATAGAGACACTAATTTATATTAAAGCAAAGCGTTAGAGTTTTTGATCAGTGAATTGAATTTATTTAGAAATATTCTGTATATTAAAACAAAAACTGTGACATTAAAACAATCGCTTTGGTTATTTATCTGGAATTTATATGATAATATACATTTGATACTAACTAGCTTTTATCATAGAAACTGGGCGGCCAAAGTATCAAATATTCGTTGGGAGACTGTTACACAACCACTATATAGACTACGTTTTGTATATTTAGATATATTATTGACACAGGCGTAGATACGAATATACCTAACATAGTATATGTATAGAAAGTGTTTCGGATTACTTAGCAACAGATCGCATGAAAACTGAGCGGACATTTTGCACGTCAAAAATATATTTTGGTATAAGTTATTTAAACTACCTATTATCATTATTTATACAAAAAGTCGGCTCAGATTTGTCGACCAGTTGCAAACTAAACCCAACTTTCATTAATTCCTAGATTCTATTAATTGTTAATTATTCCCTAAATGGTTAAGTTATACAAAATAATAGTTTTGCCACTCTATTCGAGAAAACAGCGTTACTCATACATTAATAGGTACTTTCACAATGTAAAAGCAAACGAACACGTGCGTTGTAAGGTTCAATTTTGATTAAATGTGTTCTCTGAAAATTAGTATTCAAGTCTTGTATCTGAGCTTTCATTTGGGTAGTAACATATTTAGCTTTTGCGTCGGAATCTCGTGAAAGCTTTTTATCTCGGGGTCTACGTAAGCTTACATTAAGCTCACTGAAAAGGCTTTGTAGATTATCTGAAAGTTCGTTCTGCATGGACTAAGATAAAAGGTCAAAGCTGTATTAAATAATAAAACTACATTAGCTTTATCGTTCATTTTGGATTATATTAATAATACCTATGTTTTATTTTTAATTCAGTATATTAGAAATAAAACATAGGTATTTGTCTATATATTATATTATTCTATATATTAGAAATTATAGAATAATATTTTATATATTATATATATATATTATAGATTTTTATATATATTATATTATAGCCACTTTTCACTAGGCATTCTCCACATTCACATTGTCGGTAATATACTTAGCAAGGGTCCGTCTGCGGTTTCCACAACCATAGTAAAGAGAGTATGTATGAAAATAAAACAGAATCCAACCAAAAGATAAAGATTATAATTATATTATTTCGGCTTGACATACGGCAGCACCCCGCCTGATGTTAAGCAGTTACGTGCAGTTTATATATGAAGGAGGCTTCTACAGGGAATTATGTCTAACGGGAGAACCGTTAGACATAATTCCCTGTTTTCTAATTTAATAAATTTTGATAAAATTATTTTTCTATTATTACATTACAGCCGCTAAACTGAAGTATCATATCTGCCGCATATTTTATTTGTGTTGCGACTCAATATTTGACATTATCAAACAAATTGTCACGCCTTTTTCCCATGGGGATAGGTCTTATGCATTATGGGCAAAGTCTACTATGGGTGTACTTTGGATTGTCAGAGACATCGAGGTACTTGTAAGCTTAAACAGAGATGGCGAGACGGGATAGTCTCAAAAAAAATTCGTTGCTAGAAATCGTAGTTTCGTGAGTCATGGTAAAAAAGAGAAACGCAGAAAAACATAAATTGTTGGAAAGTAGAAATACCTATTATTTCTCTAAACCACAGCAGTATAACAATCTCCAAAATGGCGTATATTTTAATCTCCATCCTTATTTCCTTGTATTTAGTGAAAAAAACGTAAAATATTTTCGACTCGCGTAGCTTCTTGGCCTCTTTATTGCGGCTTTAGTGAACTCGTGACGCGAGTTCGTGGCAATGAAAGGGTTACCGGCGTAGACCCAGCAGTTAAATAACTGCACTATGTAAAGATATATTATATATAAGATAAGATATATAATATAAGAACGAGTAGCTCAATGGTAAAAACGCAGTTGGGTTGACACGGCACCGCGATCGTTCCTCAAGAAAATCAGATTTTAAGAGTGATAGGCAGTGGTACCCAGTCTGCCGATCCGGGGTAGTACCACCACTTACGAGTATACAAACCGTGAAGTGATTTGGTCACGATTCGGGATCAGCTGGTAAGTTGCCGGTTCCAACTAGGCCGGCATAGTGGATGTGATTGCTACTCACAGTTATTGAATTGTAGTAGCAGTGACATTCATTCATGGAACACACTCCAGCTTAACATCAAGCGGGGTGCTGTCATATGTCAAGTCACAATAAAAGAATAAAAAGAGTACTCCATTCTATTAATTTTAATAATATTTCATGAGTATATTATACTAGCATTGAAATATGCTAAAAATATATAAATATTAAAGATTACCTTTTAGCTTTATTAAGTAAAAATAATTTTGTTCGCCCACTAACTAAAAAACAGGCAAATTCAGTATTTTATAAAAATGTAATAAAAATAACATTTTAAGTACTTTTAGGTAAGTAGCAACATTTTTTTGACATAATCTAATCTACCCAGTATAAATTAAATATGAAAATAGCTAATGTAAATTTCATTCGTCAACCTTCACCCGGGGATCGAGCTCAATGTCTGTTGCTTACACCGCGTTCTCACGGGGCGATTTGAGTTGATCAACTGCGAAATTGTTCACGATTTGAACCGTCTGAACAGACTTTCAATTAAGTTGAAGCAATAAATATCTATTCAACAAAAGTTAAAGACCTTTCAACTTTCATTGATTCAATTAGTAGATGACAGCGAATCGACTCGTCTGAACTTGTTCGTTCAACTTGCATTGAATGATCAGTCCAATCAGTCAGTCAACCAGAGCGATTGAGAACCTATGTATTGTATATTGCATCCCTCTGTCACCAGTTTTTTGTTTGTTTGTAAAATAAAATGTAAATTATGGCGTCCGCATCCACGAGAAAATTCCTAAAATGGACAAACAGTCCATTTGCTTCCGATTTTTTGTTAAACGATAAATATTGTACATCTTAAATCGCCCCGTGAGAACGCCCCATTACATACGACCTCTTTGACCACTAAGCTCTAGTAATAAGTTTCTATTTATGAATTTAAATCTTAAGTCTAGAGAAATGCCTTCAAATATTGTTACAAAAAATATATTGTTATTTGATACAGGAATACAACTTTATAGGTTAATATTACTTTTATAAAGGTATATAAAAAGAATATTAGTTGCGTGAAAATGTACCCCAAAGTTTTTTTATTAAACGCATTACACAACTTAAATAATCAAAGGAAATTAAGCCTGCCTAATGATATGAAATGGAATGCGGGTAAAAAATCGGAGGTGATTAATTCTACAGTTAAATAACTGTTCAGATTTCCAACAACTTTCAAGATGATCACCACTTTTAAGTGACTGATTACATCACGGTCTACTTGAAAGTGGTGGTACAGTCACCAGCAGATATATCTGAGCACGCAATGTGATCAAAAGTATGTACACATTCAGGGTGATCATAAGTATCTACACACCATTAGTTGTCATATTAATGTGAGCATTCAATGCGTCATAAATATCTACACACTCATATAATATGTAATATTTTAAAACAAATTTATTGAATGTCTGTTGACATTTTTTGACAAGTGAGTGTGTAGATATTTTTGACTAACTGATTGTATAGATATTTTTGACGCATTGAATGCTCACATTATTATGACAACTAATGTGTATAGATATTTATGACCACCCTGATTGTATAGATACTTTTGATCACATTGCGTGCTCACATATATCTGATGCTGACTGTACTACACTGTACACGGTCCGTGAACAGTGATTAAAATATACGCTGGTATAAGTATACAGACCGTGAAGTGATTTGGTCACGTTTCGGGATCAACTTGTAAGTTGCCGGTTCCATCTAGGCCGGCATAGTGGATGTGTTTGCTACTAACATTTATTGAATTGTAGTAGCAGTGACATTCATTCATGGACCACACTTCGGCTTAACATCAAGCGGGGTGCTTTTTTTATTGTAACTCAACATATGACATATGTCGAGTCACAATACAAAAAGGCGGGTCGAGGTCACATTGTCATATAAGTGTGTTTTTTTAGTTTTTTTTTTTAAATTAATATAGTTTAATATCACTAATATCACGCTAAATATCAAATACTCCCACTAACCGGCTAAGGAACGACATCAAAAGCTTTGTCAGTTAAATACAACGTTCACGTCATTTAAAGTCAGATTTTATTTGTTCCTTTGCCTCTCTCTACCTGTCTGACCTTCCTAATCCCTTTAGGGGAAATCCCTTTATACCTTCAATATAAATGATAAAGGTGTTTATAACTGTGGCTCGACATATGACAGCATCCGCTTAATTTTGAGATGGAGTGCGGTCCATGAATGGAGGCGACTGCTACTATAGGTAAATAACTGCAAGTAGCAGTCACACCCACTATACCGGCTTAGTTACAACCGTCAATTTACAAGCTGATCCCGAAGCGCTAAGTCACTTTACGGTCTGTATACGGTCTGTGTACTTGTAAGTGGTGGTCTACCACGGATCAGCAGACTGGGTACCACTGCCTACCACTCTTTAAACTATGGCGCAACGAGCTTGACTCTCACAACATCTAACAGAGGCAGATCGCACCTAACCGTGAAACGAGAAAAACGTGGTCTTTGCCCAACAGTAAGACAACGAATAATCCCTTTCCATTGTACAGACCGTAAAGTGACTTAGTCGCGTTTCGGGATCTGCTTAAAAGTTTACGATTCCAAATAGGCCGGCATAGTAGATGAGCCGTATTTTAGCTTAACACCACGTAGGGTGCTGTCATATGATAATAAAGTTATTAAATGTGACAGGAAGGCTGGCAATTATTTCTGCCAACGTATTACCCTACGGCAACACACTCGACGAGTGGCGAGAGAAATAGCGAGGGAAAAGAGACATAGTGTGGCTGCGTTATTCGTCCTGCTGCTCGTCATGCCCGGCGATCCATGCTTTGTCGGTTTTTTAGTGCGAGTCAAAGTTACAATGTTGTCGTCCATCGGAGTAACGCGATGAACATCGCGAGTAGGGGAGCGTGTGGCTGTTAGGGCAATATTCACGGCAGCGCGAGGAGCAATGCGAAGAGCATAGTGTGGCTGTAGCATTAGCCTTGCTATACAAAGGGGAAATGTTGTCAGTCTCCTTGGGACTATCTCTGATGCGACGTCATTACATGATATTCTTTATTCATAGTTTAATTATTATTTACTTTTTTGTATGCCCTGCAAACTTACATCGATGATATCTCAACTAATTTTGATCGTAGATAAACAAAAACTGATATATAATAATAAAATCAATAAAATAAATTGTTATTTCCAAGCTTTGATGTTAGTGAGACATTATGTGGAATATATCGAGCGGCTTGTTCAAATATTCATTAGTGCTGGTGACGTATGTCTGCCGCTGTCTCCTAAATGTATACAATTTTGGTTAGGTGGTCTCTCTCTCTCTCTATTCATTGGATACATTTTCAGTTTAATATGTAACGGCTATTGATTTATGTATGTATTTTCTATGTGCGTTTTTTTACATTTCTATATTAAGCTACAAAAATGCTTGTATCATATAAACAGGACAACCAAAGTATATACATCAAAGATACATTGGCACCGGTGGGTGGTTACGAACTCGTGCTCTTGGTTTGTGTAGCCATTGAACTGCCACTACACCACGGTCGCCCACAACATTGCCTCCTAAACTTTCAAAATTATCAATACGTCGAAATATGTATATTACGTCATACTTACAGAGAAATCCTCAAGAAAGCTAGGGTGCCTAGTGCCCATAACCATAGAGCTTGTATGAAGAGATTTATGGATGTGAGGAAAGCGAGGGAGTTGTGTCAGGATCATGGCATGTGGCGCACAATTGTCTCAGCCTATCCCCGTGGGAAAAAGGCTTGACAATTTGGTTGATTGTTGTATTTTACAATTATTATGAATTATCTAATTGATACTTCGTATCTAAGGTAAAAACAATTCAAATACTTTTATCATTCATATGATTTGTTTCTTAGCATTTAATTTCAGGAATTTGGGAGAGATGCGTTCTACGTCCCCGTTCAAGAAAACGAAGCTAAATTTATATACTAATGAGTATACCTTTTAGTGTCAATGCTAAGAAAAGGTATAATATAATATGTACGAGTAATGCTTGTATTAACGATTCGTCTTCGCTCGCTCTACGAAGACCGTACGTCGTCGTAACATGAACGAAGACCAATAATCCTAAAGTCTAATGATATTTTTTTCTTAATTTACTGTTTTATGCAGAGATGTAAATCTTACGTAAAGCAATTTATTCATTTAGATAAAATACGTTGAGGTTAGTATAGTTTAGAAATTAGATGTTCTCGAAAGGCAAAAACTGTTTAATTTTATCATCAGACATTTTTACAATAACCTTAGCCATGTTACTCGTAAGTCTATAAAAAAAATATTTTTATATTTAATATAAAAACAATATATTTTGGTAAATTAACTTTGTTACCTAAGTAGAGAGATATTTAGGGGATGTTTTATATTAAAATGAGGGTTGTTTCAGAGCTGACAAAAAGGTCACTGAACTGACATTTACGATCCCTAAGGCAACATTAAAAATGGCTTTAAATTGTTATTCCACTCATAAAAATGAATTTTGTATAATTTAAAAGGTTTTTATGGGTTCAAGAATTGCGGTTTGGTGAATAGGATAGAGAATAATTTAAAAACTTGTCACTTGTCTGGCATAGGTCACAGGGGACTGACTACTCGTTGATGATGTACTAAAAGTGAGTACTAAAACAAGATGAATTTCAAAAGTACACTTGAAATTGTAATGTTAAAGTACAGACCTAGAATACGCATTCTAAATATATGTGTGAATTTATATATCTCATGTGAATGGATGCGTTAAACGAGGCAGGCCCAGGAAGGTGTATTTCGACTAAATCGGAGACATCCTCAAGAAAGCTAGGTTGCCTAGTACCCATAACTATAAAGCTTGTATGAAGAGAATTGTGAATGTGAAGGAATCGTGGCAAGTAGCGCTCCATTGTCTTTGCCTATCCCTGTGGGAGGAGGGCGTGACAATTTGATTGATTGATTGAAAATAGAAAATACTAATATTGCTGGTTCATCCGTACACAGTAAAAAGAGCGGTAGGCAGTGCTGCCCAGTTTGCCAATCGGGGTAGTACCAGCACTTCTAAGTATACAGACCGTATACAATATTACTATTACAAATAAACACTTTGTAATAAATTTTTGCTACCAGGAATCGAACCAGAAACTTTACGCGTAACGAACTAACCACTTCACCACGCGTTGCGGTTTGAAACACGATAGTAATAAACAAATGCAAAATAAAAATATTACCAAAATTTATTTTCCTTAAAGTTGTTTTTCATGTCGCGCAATAAACTGTAAGTAACAACCGCACAGAGACAAGCTGGGCACAAAAAAGAAAATATATTTTTCTATTAAATATATTCCCAGAAGAATATTATCTTAGGAAACAACAACTCTTAAACTTGTATTGTTTTCAATTGAATACGTTTGGTTCACAATTCATTCTCCTTAACTATGAAAAAATGTACCTACAGGTAATTCTTCTGACTGCTTTTATTTTTGCAAACCAATTTAGACTCAGCATATGACTGTACCCTGCCTGATGTAAGCAGTAGGCGACACTAGGTACAGGTTAATAGCTGCAAGCAACAGTCGCATCTACTATGCCGACTTAGTTGAAACCGGAAATTTTGAAACTAATCCAGAAACTCGACTCAAAATCTGTACTGTTAAAATAAAAGTTGGTGGCAGAGTTAGCATTAGCTAAGTCTGCCACCAACTTTCTACCTACCACTTCTATTTTATTTATTACCAGATAAATCTGGTGTTAGTGGTAGTGGTTGGTATTCATAAGTTTCAAGGAGCTACATTTCAAGTAAGTCCAAAGTAAAGGTCAAGGTTCGTTTCCTTTAATACACCATCCTTTACTGAATATTTTATATACTAAATGATTTAATTTTTTTAATATATTACATCTGCCAGAAATGTAATATAGGGAATAATGTCAGAGAATAATATATAACAATGTAGGTTTATTATATATTATTCGGTCGTACTGTTTTTATGATACAAGCTCGTTTAGTAGCTGAGTGTAGAATAGTAAAAAAAGACAATTTTGGTTGAATTAGATACCGATAATAAAAAATATATAATATAGTATTTCTGATACAATATTGATACGAATTTATTTAAAGAGTTTCTCTTTTATTCATGAGAGTAAGTATTTCATATTTCATTTTCTTATTGTGATCTATCACATGGAAAAATGAATGTAAGGTGGTGATGGTATAAGAAGATTGTTATTTATAATATATTGCCTTTTAATATTTTTTTAATTTATAAAATGTTATATTCGTATGTAATAATAATAATAATAATTATAGTAATTATAAAAATATTACCATAAAATGTTATGGTAATATTTTAAAGAAGAAAAAATATAAGAAGTCATTGTATTATATATCAACCGAAAACTGAGTCTGTTTCTAAGTCGTCGGCGTCGAATTGTTGACCGTGATCTAGTGATAGTGAAATGGATTTTCAAACCGAGATCTCCCGGTGCCATTGTATCTTGGATATATTATGTACTTTGTTCATTCAGTTACTATGATACAAGCACATATCAAAGACACTTTTAAAAAGAAAGGTCCGCAGTGCCCACGACCACAGAGCCTGTATGAAATTAAGTGTGGATACGAAGGATGCAAAAATATTAGGTTTTCTTGATGATCTGCCAAGAACTCTATTATTTTACAATCAAAAATAATACCACCGTACAAGTAACTTAATACGCATGAAATTAACAATATTGTTTAATATGTGAATAATTGAATAGCAATATCCGTAGTTATCTCAGGAGCAGCAGGTTTTGAAATGCAAACTCCCTGGGGCAATCGATACCCCGCCCTTGGCCTACTGGCCGACTCATATATAACATTTAAAAGCAATTCAATTTCACAGAACACCGCCCAACAAAGTTCACTATACAACTTACTTAATTCAGTTTGCATTTTAAATTACATTTATTTTATATTATATGAGTAAAATACCATAGTAACTCTATACTCGCGTTTCGAGATCAGCTTGTAACTTGCCGGTTCCAACTAGGCCGGCATAGTGGATGTGGTTGCTACTGTGGAGCATCAACAGGACGGCGCCAGCCACTAAATCTGTTTCAACAAACTGAATAACCTCGCAAAAGAAAGTTGACTGATACCCAGAATGGTACGCGAGGCTATTGAGATCAAAAAACATCCTAATTTAAATAGAAAAGGTGGTTGGCGATTATCTAACACCTGGGACCCCATAACACACAAACTTTAGTCCCAAGTCCAGCAAACTGCCAAACCAGATGACTATACAGTTATTTTTGTAAAAAAATTAAATCAAAAGGAATAATAAAACAAAATCATAACATTTTGGAACAATATCAGCATCAACCAATAGGACGACCAACCTCAGTCTCCCTGTGACCACGATGGCAGCAAAGTTCTCGAAACGTCGGAATATTAAATAATTATAAAATCAAAACCAAAATAAACGCGATGTTTATTTCATTGCCAATTTATATGTGCTATTTATTTTTTTTAGTACTTAAAAAATGATTGTTTTATATGAATATATTTTTAGCTTGGTTTCCTAGTACCCATAATCGTAGAGCTTGTATGAAAAGAACTGTAGATGGATGTGAGGGAAGAAAGGTATTGTGTCTGGATCTAGCAAGTGGCGCTCGATTGTCTCTACTTGTTCAAAAAAGCCTTGACAAATTGATTTGATTTGATAGTTTTCTCTCATTATTTATTAAATAATATAATTTTGGTGCTAGCTAAAATGGACATTAGGAAACTTCTTTTGAATGCAGTATCCAAAAAGAGTCACAGAAGCAAAGAATATGTAGCAAAAAGTAGAAAGGCATCGTTGAAAACAGATGTTGAACCTCTCCACGGTTAATAACGAAAAGACGAGGCAGACCTCCAAGGAAGGCCTCGCTTAATGTCAAATTAAAATAGAGATTTTTATTTTATGGTAATGCTTAAATTGTCTGTGCCTATTCCTGTGGGAAAAAGGCGTGACAATGTGATTGATTGATTAAAGGAACAGATATTGACCGGGACACAAAAGAAATATCCTGGTAAAATACTTATTTTCACAAAATGCGTGCAAAAAAGCCTGGCAATTTGATTACTTAACCACAAAACACAATTAATGTTTATCCTCATAAACAAAATAGTCGTAAATAACAATAAGTAAATTAGTTATTTATTTACAATGTGAAATCCCTCTAATAAACATTAATTAAAACCAATTCGTGTAATAGCATTAAAACCATATTAATATTTCATCGCTTCAACATATATTTATGTTATAATCCGCCAGCTTACATTGGAAAATAACTTTGCATAAATACCACTAATACCACACCCCATATTTCATATTTTAACGGCTTTCACTAATAGTAATTAAAATGCAAAACTGTTAATTTTTTGTTGGCATTTTCAAACAACGTAGCATTCCGGCTGAAAATAAACTGGAGTACGTAACTATTCGCTCTCTTTGTTTTCCGATCAAATCAGAGACATCCTCAAGAAAGCTGGGTCGCCTAATGCCCATTACCGTAGAGCTTGTATGAAGAAAAGTGTGGATGTGAGGAAAGCGAGGGAGTTGTGTCAGGGTCGTGGCAAGTGGCGTTACATTGTCTCTGCCTATCCCTGTGGCAAAAAGGCGTGACAATTTAATTTTAACAAGGTGATTTTATTGTTTTTTAACAACACCAAAACATTCCACCAGAGACAAGAGATACGGGTATACGTCAATGCCACCAAGCAACCAGCCATTATCAATATATATATATATATATAATTTCAGACAAAAAAATCCAATTAAACTTTGTCTTTTTATTATCAAAAGATAAATTGCAAATTATTAAAAAATTAACATTGAAATTTGGTAATAGCTGTATTTTCAATTTGATGATAACTTCGTGACTTAATTGAAACTTTTTTTTATTTAACATTTCTTTAATTATAATTTAATTAATTTTAATATATTCGAGCAGAAGTTTAATATATTTTTTGGAAATCTAAACATTTCATTTAAATATATATTTTTAATGCCAACAATAAATCTTTCCACCAAGTCATCTTTCCATTTTTTGACATTTAATAATCATTCCTTTGGTAATTATTCAATAATTTGCAATTAATCTATTTTTAAATAAAAGGCAAAATTTCGATAAGTATATTTTATTCATATTAGATATATAATTTAATAATAATTTCTCTGCTTCTTAACATAATAAAAATACATGAAACATCTCTTAATATTCCTGCCGTTCCGTTTGGTAATAATATCCGTGAGTACTATTTCTCTATAACCACTAAATTACCTAATAATTACTACTTGGCACTTTTCGTAGTGCCACAAGTAGCACGCAGCCTACCACATTTCCTAGTATTCATACATTTTAATTGTTACTTATGCGATCGTCATGGCTTTACCTTTTTAACTTTACATACATACATACATACATAGTTACATATAGCTTGACTTATATGTAACTATGTAACGAAATCTTGCAAATTAATTTTCACGGATGGAGGTTACTGCTAGTGCAGTTAAATAACCGCATGCACTATGCTGGTCTAGTTGGAGTTTTTCATCAGTTTGCACGCGTTAACCTTAACACAAAAACTGTTGATAGAGTAGCAGTCAGTAAGCATAAAGCCTTTTTGACCTCTGCACAGTTATTTAATTTTCCAAACCTGAAAAGGTCTTGGCTGGGACGACATAGAGGATGCGACTACTGCTTGATGAAGGCTTGAAGGCTTACTATAGCATTAGAGATTTCTTTGACGACAAGGCTGCTTGGCAGTGAATGAATTGCTAGTTCCCAAGATAAAAAAGATGTAATAGAATATAAGACTAAGTTGAAAAAAGCCGGACTGGAGTTTCTTGAGTGTTCTTCTCAGTCTGTAGCCTTTCCGAACACTCGGTAGAGTCCCCTCACTCTTTCTTAATGACGTTTCTAAGTGTTTGTAAAAACCAAATGAATAAATGACTTTGAATTTTGAATTTTGAATTTTTGATGATAGATATCTGTAGCAAAAATCGCCTTTGCTTAGTGCTTAGATGTTTGTCCTGTCCTAGATGTTTTTAGAAGCCTGCCCACCCTTAAAAGGCTTACTACGCACATCACTACGACAATAGTAAACTACGCACATCAAGAACCTTCATGAAACCATTATTTATAGTGAAAATACTGAAAATAGGAGTGGTATAGTAAAACTGTAAGAGGCTATACTGCTAATCAATTAAGGGTGAGGTTATATTCTAACAAAACATTACAAAACAACTACGCAGAGACATGGCGGCTCAGTGCGTACTCTATCGCCTATACCACGGAGAATGTTTCGAAGAGCTCTTTAACCTTGTTCCCACCTCGTCTTTTCACACCCGTAATACCCGCACTGGGCGGGGAAAGCATCCGCATTTTGTCGACCGATTTGGCAGTCGAACTAAAAAGTTCGGTGCGTCTTTTGTTTGTAGAACAATCGACAAGTTGAATGCTTTGCCAGCCCATGTGTTCTCTCCATCCTATAACCTTGGATCCTTCAAGCGATGCGTGAAGAAGCACCTTTGGCCGGCATAGTGATGGCGACTGGAGCAGCCGTGAACAGGCTCGGATTTTTCGGTCGTCGACGATAGTCTGGTCTTCTTTTGCTTATCATCAGGCGGGTCGTAGTCAAATGTCGTGTCACAAATGTTTAATAAAAAACACTTTACGATGTGGGGTAGGTAGAATTAGTGTCGATTGATATTCATTAAACTTCTATTGTGAAAAATCTCATTTACGAGTGGTTGCCCAGTCTGAAGTAATACCACTTTTTTTAATTATTTACATTTCTCTAAATGCTTGTATCAAAATAGAGTAACTTGGAAATTCCTAATAAATAACGATTCACAAGTCTCAAATCGTAGTTGATCATAGTCAGATTTCTCTGTCTATCCCTGTGGATGCTAGTGGCGAGACTAATTTAATTAGGTATTTGTTTCATATTTGTATGTTAAGTTTAATTAATGTAAGGCGGCCGCGGTGTTGTGGCAGTGCACTGGTACGAAACCACTCACCGGTACCAATGTATCTTTGATATATGTACGTACTTTGGTTGTCCTGTTTCTATGGTACAAGCACTTTAGTCGCTTAGTATAGAAATTAAAATTTACTGTTTATTAAAGAGTTTATTAATTAGAATAAAACGGCTATGTATGTACCTATTTTTGAGTTTATTTTGATGCAATAAAGGATTTAAATAAATAAATAAAAGCATACAATGTATAATTATTTTTTTGTGACTCTACACCCGATATTAAGCTGGAGTGCTGCGGTCCATGAATACCTCTATTCAAGGACCGCATCCAATTCATCTGCTACTACAATTTAATTATTATAAGTAGCAGTCACATTCACTATGCCGGCCTAGTTCAAACCGTCAACTTACAAGCTGGTCCCGAAACGCGACCAAGTCACTTCACAACCTGTATTGTGTGGTGGTACTTCCCCGAATCTGCAGATTAGGTACCGCCTGCCACTCTTTAAAGGACATCATTCATTTTGTATGGGGACTTGGACTTAATTGTATTAACAGTTGCATATACATTTTAAAATAGTTTCATGTACAAAGATTACAATTTAATTAAAAATATCCTTTATTTTGCATAGTTTAGTTGTGCAAAATGATCAAACTATAATTATGACAGTTCAAAGCAGAACAAATATGGCGTTGATTGACAGATGATACAAAAGCCATATCTAATTTTCTAAATAACTCAATTACAAACATAGAGATATGATTACATGATACAGATATACAGATATGATATGATTACAAAGCAAATAAAAGCAAAATTGTTATTAGTTTTATTAATACAAGGATCGAAACTACCATTTATATACATTGGACATTAAAAAAGTAGTAAATAAAGCCCAAAATGAATGATGTCTTTTAATTAAAACGCGTAAGTTTATTACAATTAATAGGAAATACGTAAGATGTCCCTAAAATGAAACTTAATTAAAAAATAACAAAGTAATAAAGATCGCGGTGTGGTTCATATTCCTCTAACAATCTCGTTAATACAATGTTTACTTAACCCATTTAGGTATGAAAGCATAATTATTGATTTAAATTATTTCTACAATTAACTTTCAATCAATCAATCAAATTGTTACGCCTTTATTCCACAGGGATAGGCAGAGACAATGGAGCTTGCCACGATCCTTACACAACTCCCTTGCTTCCTTCACATCCACAATTATCTTCATACAGGCTCTGTGGTTATGGGCACTAGGCAACCCAGCTTTCTTGAGGATATCTCCGATTTGGTCGGAAAATATCCTCCTGGGCCTGCCTTGTTTAACGCATCCATCTATTTAATTTTAAATCTAATAAACCACAAAAATGACTTAAAACTTGTTGATACAAATAACGCGCAACAGATTCCTTTGTTGTTAAAACATCAAAGAATAACGCCCTAATAATAAATATAAAACCAAAAATTCAAATATAATAATTACATTAAATAAAATTTAAATTTAAAAAAATATATAGATAAAAAAACTTACTGAAAAACCGGCTTGGTGTTTCACAATATATCTATATATTCAAATCAGGGTTGATTAAATTTTGAGGGTTTATTTCGCGCGCGCTTCTACACTCGGGGGCTGCTAGCGCCCGACTGAAGTCTCTGAAAATACCTGAACCATACCTGTTACGCTGTTACACCCTCATATTTCATGGTAGGCGGGGTACTAGATATCAATAGTGAGGTACTAGATAAGGATTTTATCGGTATTATTTTACTACTGACATTAGACATAGGTCTTCCTTATTGCGGGAGTGCGTTTTTTTTATTCATATTCAAATCGAATTTATATTCATTTATTAACAGCACTTTTGTACGTCTATATAAATATTAGTTTTAATAATGATAAAATAACAAAATTTAAACCTTATATAATTAACCTTAATAAAATTAAACCTATAATAGTTTCGTATCAATTTGTTAAGTTTTATCTGTTAATCTTAGTTATTAAGAAAATATGTATTGAGATTTAATTGTTTTTTTTTTAATTTTATACATATAGTTATTGTTATTGTCCTTGTCTTGGTTGCTGTCTTTGTTTGTTTTGTTTTGTTTTTTTTTTGTTACCGTCAAACTGTTTATGCTGTGTGTATGCAGTAATGGGATACAACCTTGATTTTAAATTATGTTCAAATAAATTCAGGTAAAGGTTGTGTTCTGTTGTATACACCTTTAATTAATAAATAAATAAATAAATAAACGAATTTTATGCGGCTTACCATCGCGTTTATTTTGGTTTTAATATTAAAATTTACAAATTTTATTATTTCGACGTTTCGAGAGCTTTGCAGCCATCGTGGTCACAGAGATAATTAACGTATTTAATATTAACAAAAGTAGCTGTGCTGTAAAAGGACATTATGACTCGATATAGTACAGCGCCGCATATATCGAGCAATTTTAAGATGGAATTCGGTCAATGAATGGAGGTAACTGCTACTACAGTTCATTAATTATAACTCGCAGTCAGATCCACTATGCCAGCCTATTTAAAACCGACAACTTACAAGCTGATCCCGAAACGCGATTAAGTTACTTCACGGTCTGTATGCATGTAAGTGGTGGTTCTACTTTGGATCGACAGACTGGACACCATTGCCTACTTTTTTATTAACCAGATAATGTAATATTTATTCATAATTATAAAATATCACAAATAAAAGCCATAAAACAAATATTTATTATAGAAAATATTTTCAGGAATACTGAAATAGTAAATAAATATTAACGCTTATAATACTATTAAAACAAAAAGCGTAACCTAAAAGATGTTTGTTTCTTGACAAGAATTTTAACAACACTGATGTTTTTAAAATTTTGACTGGTAATTAAAAACATTTCGATATTTTGTATTTAGAGGACATTTACCATCACTATATCCGCCATATTTTATTCCCAACACGTCACAAACTGTAACAAGTTTTACAACTATCTCCCTCGCTCTTATAATTTTCACGGAAAAAAGCTTTAGTGGGAAAGAGACTAATATAGCTCCCCAGATTTAAATTAATGAACTCATTTGTTGCGTCGGCTCCTTTCATTAGATTGCAGTTTTTATGATGTTTAATTTAGAAAGATATAACTTCTTCGTCGTCTGTTTTTGATTTGTGGAGAATATTGTTAAGATTAAAAAAAGACTTGTTTTATCTTTAAAAGGATATCTTATTTTTTTTATAGAGTAGAGGCGACTATTGCGTTCTAAGGGGGAGGCCTATGCTCAGCAGCGGACGTCTTCTGACTCATGATGATGATGATGATAATGTAGACGGAAGGTTTGATAGTAGCAGTCGAATCCACAATACCGGTCTAGCTGAATTCTAGTGATTTAAAAGTTATAGGCCGAAAAAGTTACGCAGTAAATGATTGATTTTTTGTGCTAGTATAAAATCTTGGTAAGAAATAATTCTTAAACACCAACTGCAACTGATTTCTGATTAAGCTATGTATTTTCTTTATATAAATAAATTATTAAGTGTATGTTCATACCGTTGATGAGATCTGATGGTAAGGCTTACGAGGTGAGGTTGATTCCACAAGCCTCACCAACACCTATGTATATCTCCGAAGATACAGTGGCACTAATATTATCTTTTTGGCACTAATTATCACTAATTCGGCTCTTAATTCTGGTATATTTAGTATCTTTAAATTAGATGGTGAGGCTTACAGGGTGAAGGACACAGAAGAAGCACCTCTGCATCGGTTGGAATAGCGCGTAAGAATTTTCCAAGGTTTATTTTAAAATTGTTTAATTATTGTCACAGTTCAAATAGTACTTTTTAAAACAAATAATAAAATGATTTAAATCAAAACTGTATAATAATTATATTTTACAGGTTTTGTAGAAAACTGCTAGTTTAGTTTAGTTATTTTTCCGGTGTGTAATACGAGGTACCTACCTATACTGCTCCTTTCAGATGTACGGGCCGAAAAGTAATTCAGTCGCGTTTCTGGATTGCATTGAAAGTTGCCGGTTACAATTAGACCGGCATAGTGAATGATAATGGTAATTAAATGTAGTAGCAACCTCCTTTCTCCACGGACCACATTTCAGCCTAACATCTGGAGGGGTGCTGTCATCTGTCGAGCTACAATAAAATATTGTAAATGTTCACTTGTAACCATATTCGAATAAGTGGTCGTTATGTAAATGTTACATAAGCCCATGCAGCTGGTTTCTGTTTATATATGTAGATTTCAGAAGGCTTCAGTTAAAGGCTGTATGCATTTGAAATGAAAACAGCGTACAAGGTTCACCAAGTAAATACCTGCAATATGGTTTGGACCATAGAGGTTGTATGAACATTTTAGATGTGAGGGAAGCAAGAAATTCGATGCATCGTTTCTTTGTAGAACAATCGACAAGTGTAATGCTTTGCCAGCCCATGTGTTCTTTCCATCCGATGGCCTCGGATCCTTCAAGCGATGCGTGAAGAAACACCTTTGCCCGGCATAGTGAAGATATCCGTCAAGACTCGGTTTTCGCAGTCGTCGGCACTCTTGGACCTCATCTTGCTTACCTTTACGTCAAGAAGTCAAGGTCAAATGTCGAGTCACAAAAAAAAATAAAGTTGTGTCGGATCGTAGAGAGTGGTGCTCCTTTATCTCTGTCTATGCCAGGCGTGACAATTTGATTTATTGTCCCATAATCGTAGAGCTTATATGAAAAGAATTGTGGATGTGAGTGAAGCGAGGAAGTTGTGTCAGGATCGTGGCAAGTGGCGCTTTATTCTCTCTGCCTATCCCTGTTTAATTGATAAATCAAACTAATTTTATGCGACTTTCTATCGACGTTTATTTTTGGCTAATCATTCCACAACTTTTAATTCCTAAGTTTCGGGAGCTCTGCAGCCATTGTGGTCAATATCATTTTGTTTTTTTTTATTGTGACACGACATCTGACCTCGACCTACCTAATGATAAGCAAGAGGAGGTACAAGAGTGACGACGACTGAGAAAACCAAGTTTGTTCACAGCTGCCTTAGTCGCCGTCACTATGCCGGCCAAAGGTCCTTCTTCACGCATCATATTCATCTGAAAAATTGGCCGGCATAGTGAAGGTGACTGTGGCTAGGATAAACTGAGTTGTGTTTTTCAGTCGTCGGTATTCTTGAACTTCCCCATGTATCAGGTCGGTTGTCGCGTCCTAATAACAAAAAAGAGCATTATTATTAAAACTATAATTTAATCATTAATTTCTTAATAAAAGCAATTAATCATTAATTTAATCATTATTTCCCTAATAAAAGCAATTTAATTTGATTAATAACATGGTTACATTGTTCTTCCGCCCACACGTGACATTCACGTTCACAAAATGTCATAAATACATTAACTTTTTGAAATATTAAAAATGAACTTTATGTACTTGTAATTGAGTATAAAATTGCCTATTAACGCCCACGATTCTTTCCCACGCTTCCTTTTAGGCACCTACGTAGAATTTACTGTAAGTAGTTTTTTCAATAAACATTTTTACGCCATTTACATTTGAAATGCCCAAATAGAGGTGTTAGATTATTATCAATATATTTGGAATAAATCGAGGCGTATATCCAGGAGTATTCGAATAAAAAATCATTCATTCGAATACGTTTTAGATTCTTGATACATGTACTCGTACTCATATATGTGAACTTATCAATCAATCAATTAAATTCACACGCTTTTTTCCACATGAATAGGCTAGTTACCACGATCCTGGAACAACTCCCTCGCTTCCCTTACATTCACACTTCTTTTCATCCAAGCTTTACGGTTATGAGCACTAGGCAACCCAGCCTTCTTGAGGATGTCTCAATCAATGGGTGCTTCATTAGATTCATATAAAAGTCGCATTGATAAAGCAGTGTTAGTTCATGGAAAAGCCATTTCACTGTTGTCTATTAAGAAATCGGTGCCCGGAGCAATAATTTATTATTAGTCAAAATTAAACAATAAAAACAACATTTAAATATTTTAAATTAATTTATTAATTAACATCTAAACTAAGGCCCAGCGCATACACTCGATTTTTAATCGATCGACTGTTTAGTTGTTTATTAAAAGACACTAATAAAACATCCTAGCTCGACAGATAAATCAACAGTCAATTGGAACTTTTGAGTTTGGCTAAAAAGTCGAACCACAATCCATGACAGTCAAATTAGCTTAGAGACGTTTTTGCATTTGTAGTATGGTCCGCTTTAGAGCGCGTTTCCATTATTAATACACGTTACGAAAACACGGGATATCTTTAGGTTTTAATTGGAAGCAAACGGAAGATAACCGGAAACTTTAAATAGGAAAACACGAAATTCGGTACTTACGAATTAACTATTTGATAAAAATTGCAGAAAATCGTTCACAAAACCGACCAATTGGTTTTCACCGACGAAACATACATACAACACATACCCTCTTAAAATCTTGGTCAGATAGAAGCACTTCAGGTTTAAAGCGACATATAAATAAAAAAACAATTAAAATTATAAAAGTTCTTTATTTATTTATTTCCTGACTGCACACGTCTCCAAGCTTAAGCTAAACAGAATGATAGGAGATCGTATAACAAATCTATCTACCTTACGATATTATGGAAACGCGCTCTTAGGCGTGTGTACTCAGACAAGCTAATTTGACTGTACAACTCTACGGTAGAGACCGTATATTAAAACTAAATTCGTTCATTCAATAACACTTATACCCGGCAGAAAAAAGAGCGCTGGCATTCAAGCTACGCAGTAACTTGTTTTATTACCTACCTACTTTTCATTTTTCAATAGTGTATAAATTTTAGAATTTTATCAGTTATGAGCACGACAGAATAGATACGCGGACTCGCAGTCGTCTTATCAACCGATCCATATGCTGCGCAGCTCAATTCAGCGCCTCTACCGGGATCTATAACAACCGAGTGTATGCGCCAGGTTTAAATTATTTATTAATTTACAACTCCGTATGAGTAGATGGAAATTTCTTCATTACGGCGTGATATAAATTGTAAAAGGCATAAACAGAAACACTTAAAATAATGAGAAGGGAGCCTCCGAAGACTATGCTTAGGAAATTGGCGTCTATCATGTTTGTCCCCTGTAGGCTCTCAGCTTGTCCATGAAAGAGGTCCTTGGTACCAGTCCCGGTTGCCTTGCGCTCTTCCATCATACGTTTCATCGATGATAGTCTGTCTTTTAATTCGTCTATCGATTCTAACATGTCACCTGGAAACAAAATATTATTTAAACATTTCTATACTAAACTTGTATTAAAGAAACAGGACGACCAATGTACATACATCAATCAATCAATCAATCAAATTGTCACGCCTTTTTCCCACGGGACAGGCAGAGACAATGGAGCGCCACTTACCACGATCCTTACACAACTCCCTTGCTTCCTTCACATCCACAATCCAAAGATTATATCATAAGATATCAAAGATATATTAATACTGGAAAGTGGTTTTAAACTAGGTTCTCTTGGTGAACCTACCACTACCACTACCTAAACTACCTTTCTACTAAACAGCATTCTCTTTCAGGCAACCTTTGAATGAAAAAGGAAACAGATATATAATCATAATAGTTAATTAGGAATTAATGAAATCTAAAATAATCTAACAATAATACCCAGTAAAATCTCAACGGCAACGATCCCTACTTAACGTAGAAGTAGGAGTAATAAATTCTCCACGGACGGACGGACGAATGGACTGATACAGAAGTTTTTTTTTATTGTGACTCGACATATGACAGCACCCCGCTTGATGTTAAGCCGAAGTGTGGTCCATGAATGAATGCCACTGCTACTACAATTCAAGCGTGGACAGGCGTGGACGAACGGTTTAGCGACTGGTTTGTTGCGCGTAAAGTCCCGGGTTCGATCCCCGGTCGGAGCAAATATTTGTTTCATAGCTTTTATTTGTAATATTTAATAATATTAAATATTGCAAATATTTGTTAATAAAAAAAAAAAGAGATGGATATTTGCTTCGGGTCTGGTTATCAAAGAGTGGTAGGCAGTGGTACCCAGTCTGCCGATCCGGGGTAGTACCACCACTTACAAGTATACAGACCGTGAAGTGATTTAGTCACGTTTCGGGATCAGCTTGTAAGTTGCCGGTTCCATCTAGGCCGGCATAGTGGATGTAATTGCTACTCACAGTTATTGAATTGTAGTAGCAGTGGCATTCATACATGGACCACACTCCAGCTTAACATCAAGCGAGGTGCTGTCATATGTCGAGTCACAATAAAAAAATAAAAAAAAATGCAATCACATCCACTATGCCGGCCTAGATGAAACCGGCAACTTGCAAGCTGATCCCGAAACGTGACCAAATCACTTTACGGTCTGTATACCTGTAAGTGGTGGTACTACCCCGGATCGGCAGACTGGGTACCACTGCCTACCACTCTTAACACTCTAACTCTGTACACGTTCCGATTGACGGGTAGTAAATGCCGGGTAACCGGCTTCGAAATGTACCTATGGGCTTTACGCTGGAACGTGTGTATTTTAAATCGTACTTTTTTGTGTAGACGCGTAATGTTATCATAAATACAATCAATGAATATATCAAATTGTTACTCTATACTTTCAACAGGGACAGGCAGAGTCAATAGCGCGCCACTTTCCACGATCCCGACCCAACTCTCTTACTTTTTTACTCTCATGCAGTAATATTTTTCTTCATACAAACTCTATGATTACTCTACAGTAAATAAATGACAAAACAAGCAAATTAAAATATGCACTTAGAAACGAAAACAAACTAAAAAAACAACAATTAAAAAAAAACACACACAATAAACTCACCTTCTTGAGTTCCGCTCATTTTCGCAAAAACTTAAACTCAAATACAAAATGTTCACTGCGAATTTGCAAAATAATGCAGGATTGCAAATGGCGGCGTTTCCCGCGCACGCGTACTTAAAATTATCTCCTGTGGGATAAAGGCTGTATTGATCGCTTGTACTTCAAAACCCATGAACACAGCAAGCTATTTTCATCCTTATTTATAAGAGCATAAGATATATTTATGTATAAAATATAGCTGAACCTAGATTTATATTTTGATGTTATAATAAGCGAATTTAGTTGCTACTGTAAATTTAATAAGAGTTATAATTAATTTTAAACTTGTAAGAGATTAGATTAATAGTTTTGAGCTAGGTATCTCTTTAGTCAGGTAGAATCTCTATTGTTAGCAATGCTATGCTTCATTACCTTTTTAGGTCACATGCTAAGTCCTATTTTCTTATGTTTATATTAAGTCAAGACTTTTACTTGACGGTTCGCAAAGAAAAGACAACACAATAGCGCCGATTCCGTCCTATGTTTATTTTAATCGCATTATACCCTGGTCCCCGGTGATGCTCTAATCTAGTGCAAAAGATAAAATAAAGAATCGAATATCAAATAACCCAAATAAATTATTATCTATTGTTTTACACATAGATTGAATCAGCGCAAAAGTATCGATAAATACAAATTAAAAATATAGTCTATTGATTTTAATTTGCTTCATTATCCTACCCAATTATTTAAATTTGACACCACGTAGTTATTCGTGAAAAAAATATAAAAATCGTTACTTGTATCTCCATGGTTATGGGCCCGGATTCAAGTCATTAGGAATACCTTCGATTTAATCACGAAATAATATTCTGCGTCGTCCCCGCTTTACGTAAACCTATTGAAGAACTTGTTTCGAGTTTATATTTCAGGACCTAAGAAGGTTTTAAGTAAAATATTGTATCATATTAATAGTAGGAAGCAAGCGAGTTGTGTAAGGATTGTGGTAAGTGGTGCTCCATTAAAAACACACGCCTATACCACGGAGAATGTTCCGAAGAGCTCTTTAACCTTGTTCCTGCCTCGTCCTTCCACACCCGTAATACCCGCACAGGTCGGGGAAAGCATCTACATTTTATCGACCGAATCGGCAGTCGAACTAAAAAGTTCGGTGCGTCTTTTCTTTGTAGAACAATTGACAAGTGGAATGCTTTGCCAGCCCATGTGTTCTCTCCATCCTATGACTTTGGATCCTTCAAGACTTCAAGCGATGCGTGAAGAAGCACCTTAGGCCGGCATAGTGGCGGCGGCTGGGGCAGCCGGGAACTGACTTGGTTATTCCAGTCGTCATCACTCTTGGACCTCCTCTTGCTTATCATCAGGCGAGCCGAGGTCAGATCACAATAAAAAAATATCCCTGTGGAAAAAGGCGTGATAATTTGTTTGATTGAATAATAGGAGAATCAAAATCAAATTATGAAATAAAAGTAAATCTTTAATGTTGAAAAATATATCACGTATGCGCCATCTAGTGGTAGACTTGAAACAAAAAAAAAATATTATTTTACGCCATCTATTGCTTAAATAAAGTATTATTAGTTTGTAGTTTCATGTTAGTTATGTAGATGGCGCTAAAGTTAGCCTGCTTAAAGTTACTAATTTTAAATTTCGTTGTCTGCAACAAGCTAATCATTTTTAACCCCCGACTCAAAAAGAAGGGTGTTATAAGTTTGACGTGTCTGTGTGTGTCTGTCTGTCTGTGGCATCGTAGTTCGTAAACAAATGGACCGATTACGGTTTGCGGTTTTATTCGTTTGAAAGCCGACATGATCGAGATGGTTCTCAGCTACAATTGATCAGGGGTTTTAAGGTCATCAGCTCGCTGCGGTAGCGATCTTAGACGCATAATAGATATTTACTTTACTTTTAAACATATCTGTGACTTAACATTTAAAACACAAACGTATACAAATACCCCGTGTATATTTTAACTGGTACCACTGAGCTACTCTGATGATGGAACTCGAAGGTAAGAGACGAAATCCTGGATGGGTTTAAACTTAATGGGTTTACTAAGTTTGGACTCATTAGATTCGTCTTGACTGTAGCAATAGTGCAGTCATTGAAGCGAAAAATACGGTCTTATTCAATACTTTTCAAGTTATTTGCAATTGAAAATTCGCAATTTTTTCACGTTTTTCATCGGTTTTTTGCAAATATCTTCAAAAATACACGTTTTATCGAAAATTTTATCAAGAACAAAATTGTAGCAGGTAAAAAATGAACAATTTGATTTTTATAAAGTATTCTAAGTGCAATATTATGCTAGATATTAAAGATCAAAGCCGTTTTTTATTTTGTCTTAAATTTAATCGATGTGGTCAATGCCATCTAGCGGCGAGCAGATGCATTTTATGCATTCTATTAAAAAAGGGTTATGTAGTGCTTGAAATAAGCACTACAAAACCACTATTAAACATCTTATGCACGTAAAATAAGTGAGCTGTATTGCAAATAAGAGGAGCATCTAATGTTTTTTCTTTTAAATCAATGGGTTTCATACGTTTCATATCTTTAATATCTAGCATAATATTGCACTTAGAATACTTTATAAAAAAAACAAATTGTTCATTTTTTTACCTGCTACAATTTTGTTCTTCATAAAACTTGCAAAAAACCGATGAAAAACTTTTTCAATTGCCAATAACTTGAAAAGTATTGGATTTTTCGAAAAACTTATTAGATGATTTTTTGCTTAAAATTAGGCCTTCTATCGATATCCGAAATATTTTGAAAAAAAAAACTTTCACGCCCGAGAAGGGGTGGCAACCACCTTGGGGGGTGGTTGCGGAGTTCAAATCATTTTCACTTTTGAAGTTAAGGGTAAGATGAACCTAATTCCGAAATTGTATGCAATTCGGTTCACAGCAACAAAATTCGGAGCAATAATGCTTCAATGACTGCACTACAAACTAAGTGTAGAACAGTTAGTGCGATGAACTAAAACATATAATAAAAAAAAACATGGTGACCCACGAACATATCCCCTAAACACGAATGAGTCACTTCACCGTCATCACACCTTTTTTTATTGTGACACAACATCTGACCTCCACCCGCCCGATGATAAGCAAGAGGAGGTCCAAGAGTGACGACGACTGAAAAAACCTGAGAGTGATGGGTTTTCCTAAATATAAATACTAAAGTAAAATGTCCACTGACACAATAATCCAAATAAACTTTAAACACATTGCATTCGAGTTATTATTAGACAATAGTCACCACACTACTTACGTCTCAATCCGAGAACCACTTTTAGATATGCTAAAGTATCGATATCGACTATTAAAGTATTAATTATATATAGGTATATATAGGTCCCGCGGGGTTCTTAAGGTATTTAATTAAATGCCAAATATGTTGCAGTTTGAAGTACGCCTTATTTGCTCAATCCAAATTTCCCAATCGTAACCACAGTCGAAGTCCAATTGTCAAATCAAAATCGTCCTTGGGTCGTCTCGCAGTTGCAAGTCTCGCTGCCAAGCCGAAGTCCTCGTTCAAATTTATTGTGACTCGACATGTCTATGAATGGAGGCAACTGTTACTATATTTAAATGGCTGCAAGTAGCATTCACTATGCCGGCCTATTTGGATTGACCTTATATCCCAATAAAGAAATAATGAAATTAAAATTGTCTATATCGATACATGCGTCACTATTAAAGCACAGCTATAAATAAATTGGTGAGTCCATCAATGTGAATCAGACATTTTAAATAGAATACAGTTAACATTGCACTCGCCGTGTTTGGTTCGGCACATTTAGCTGGGCCGGCATAGTGGTTGGGACTGATGCCTGATATACAGATACCGTGTTTATAAATTTGTAATATATTATAGTATTTTTTAGATCGCACCCAGTCTGATGTAGAGATGGAGCGCGGAGCATGAATAAAGGCTACTGACCACGATCCTGATACTACTCCCTCGCTTCTCTCACATCCACAACTCTCTTTACACAAGCTCTATGGTTATGGGCACTAGGCAACTCAGCTTTCTTTAAGATGTTTCCGATTTGGAGAACATACTCCTAAGTCTGCCGCGATTAATCCAATCATGTTTATTTTTATTGTCTTTCTATGTATTCTATTTTTCACAATAGAATTGTACCATATTCTAGTAAATCTATTTCTTGTAAATAATTTCCTATTAATTCCAACCACAAACAATATTAAACGTCAACAAATAAATTTCACAAAACAGTTTCTAGAATTTCAGGCGTTAAATAACGAACCTAAAGTTTGTCAACTAAAACATATCTCATGCTCCTCACTTCACGTAAACTTTGCCAGAGATAGTCAGGTTAAGTCACTGTACAGTGGACAGAGACAAATTTGAAGGCCTGGAGGCCCTGGACAACAAAGGACTAAACTTTTATTTTTTGAATAAATAAGGCCCTTCGGAACAATTCCATCACTTCCTGCCACCGAATAATTTTTTTCTTTTTTAATTATGACTTGAGAGATGAAAGCACCTCGCCTGATGTTAAGCTGGAGTGCGGTCCATGAATGAAGTCTACGTTAGTACACTTAACTAACTGTAAGTAGCAGTTACATCCACTATGCCAGCCTAGTTAAAACTTGAAATTGGAAGTTTCCGGTTTCAACTAGGCTGGCATGGTGGCATAGATCCCGAAACGCGACTAAGTCACGTCTGTATACGGTCTGTATACTTGTAAGTGGTGGTACTACTCCGAATATATCCTCTCCCCGCATACCCTGTTACTTCTGATTTAAATATATCTCTCTCGTTAAATATAATAAAACTATAGTTAATAAACCTAAAAAAACACGCTAAAAACCGTTTTTTTTTATTGTGACTCGACATCTGACCTCGATGACCTTGATGGCGAGCTAGAGGAGATCCAAGAATGTCGACGACTGAAAAAATCGATCAGTACACCGTCACTATGCTGGCAAAAAAATTTATGAAATTATTCTATTGTCATCGGTTAATAATACGTGTACACATTTTCAATTTATTCAGACCTAGAAAGACCTATAGTTACATACATGGACATACAAGTCAAACTAATAAAGCGTGTTAATAAAAATAGGAGTATAGAGAAGAACTCTGACAGACAGAGAGTATTTATCACCTGCTCTTAAACATGATCTAATACTTTATGCGTCACGAGCAAATAACCAAACGCACACACGTGTACACCTGAAAACTGAAAACATCTAAAGGTGTTTCTATTTGTGTGCGCATACCACTGTGCGGTGCAATTAATCACTGAAATGCACAATTTAATCACTTCAGAGCTGTGCATTACATGGATAATCACCCCACGAGAGTAGTCACTAGTTTATTACGTATGGCACTAAATATAACTAAGAATTTTTATTTATTTTATATACATTTATTTTTTATTGTGACACAACATCTGACCTCGACCTGCCTGATGATAAGCAGGAGAAGGTCCAAGAGTCAATCAAATTAAAATTTGATTGACTCTTGGACCTTCTCCTGCTTATCATCAGGCAGGTCGAGATTTGATTGACTCTTGGACCTTCTCCTGCTTATCATCAGGCAGGTCGAGGTCAGATGTTGTGTCACAATAAAAAATAAATGTATATATAATAAATAAAAATTCTTACGCCTTTTTCACACAGGGATAGGCAGAGACAATGGAGCGCCACTTACCACGATCCTTACACAGCTCCACAATTCTCTTCATACAGGCTCTGTGGTTATGGGCACTAGGCAACCCAGCAACCAAAACACTCTCCTGGGCCTGCCTTGTTTAACGCATCCATCCACATCAGATTTATAAATTCCTTTCGTCAATCTACTTTCACTCATCCTTTCCATGTGCCCAAACCATCGAAGCATTCCTTTGTCAATCCTTGTCACTACATCTTCTTTCAAACCACATCTATCACGCAGTGTGCTATTCCTTATTCTATCCGCTATCGTCACTCCACATACACTTCTTAACGACCGCATTTCTACAGCGTTAATTCTACCTTCATGCTTCTTCTGCCACAACCAACCTTCACTTCCTCACATTAATGTAGGAACAAGCACCGCATTATGAACAGCCATCCGTGACTTTTGATACATTATTTGGCTGTTTATTATACTATGGATGGCACCGTTCACTACGTTACCCTTTTGCACTCTTTCTCAATATCTTCATCACAAGGTCCAAGAGTAACGAGTAAAAAGGTGTTTCTTCACGCATAGGATAGAGAGGTCAATAGAGGCATTCAAGGTCATAGGATGGATAGAACACATAGGCTGGTTCTCTCATGACATTTCTATACTAAGCTTGACGAACGGTTATCGATCGGTTTGTTGCGCGTAAAGTCCCGGGTTCGATCCCCATATGTGTAATATGTAATAATTACATTAAATATAGCAAATAATTGTCAATAAAAAAGAGGTGTTTATTTGCTTCGGGTCTGGTTATCAGAGAATGGTAGGTAGGCAGTGGTACCCAGTCTGCCGATCTGGGGTAGTATTTACAGACCGTAAAGTGATCAGCTTGTAAGTTGTCGGTTCCAACTAGGCTGGGTTAAGTAGATGTGATTGCTACTTACAGTTATTAAATTGTAGTAGCAGTGACATTCATTCACGGACCACACTTCGGCTTAACATCAAGCGGGGTGCTGTCATATGTCGAGTTACAATAAAAAATGTATTACTAAATTATTGTTTCGTTAGTATCTATGCCTATGAATGATGATTTTTATTGCATTTGACCGCAACGCTTACGAAACACGCGAAACTCCAAATTGTCATTAAAAGGAATTTGTTACCAAAACAACAAGCCCATAAATAATTTCATCACAATCGTTGTAATTGAGTATTTAATATGAAGGGTAAAGCCTCCGTTTATTGACAGCTTTTTAAGTTCATTCCAATTCGCTTACTAAGTATTTTTATAGGTTTTGCGCGAATATCCGCCTTTTTTTATTAACAAATATTTGTAATATTCAATCAAATAAAAAAAACTTCGACCGGGAATCGAACCCAGGACTTTCCGCGTAACGACCGCTACGCCTATAGTCAAAATTATAAAACATAACATTTTCGGCTTACTATCGTGTTTATATTGGTTATTGAAAAATAAAATAATTTCTAACAAAAAAAAACCGACTTCAAACAGTAAACTAAAAAGCAAAAAATAAATTTTCTTCGCACAACGTAATACGTATTTTCATTTAGTTAAATAGAAATGATTAAATAATTATTTTATAATTTTAAAGTCGGTGCGAAGTAAAACAATAACTGTGTACAGATATTATGAATCTTTCTAACAACTGACGATAATATTAGTAGGTAATTATCACGAAATATCTGTTCTGTGGTAATTATCAGTACTTCCTTATTATCCTTGTTTTGGTTTTGCTAAAAGACATTGTGATTTTTTTAAATTTAATACGTTCATGCTATTATTATAGGTATTTTCTCCGAGTGGGAGAGGACACTTCCGGTTTATTAAGTGTTCTCAGCTGGTTGCAATTACCACCCTACACAGATGCAAATCCCCCCATAGTGACTACGTCGCGTTCGGGGACTAGTTTGTGTAGTACCAGTTGCGTTGGGGGTTGTGGACGCGGTTAGGGACAGTGGCATCCAGTTGATCCACTGTATTCCGGTGAGAGTTTGCTGACCCGTCGGCCAGGGAGACCCGTAGCAACAGCTAACCGCTGGCCGCCCGCCGCACAGTACAGGGGCCTGAGCCCACCGCTAACCACGGAGGGAGGCTGCCCCACCATGCGGCGCATAATCCCGGGGTGAGTCGTCTAGCCGATTGGTGATCGGATATGGGGTCCAGGCGATCACTTCCGGGAGGGTACGGGGGCCCTTCCGTCCGGCGGATCAGCAGACTCACACCGCCGGGATGCGTGTGGCGAAGCGGATAGCTGCATTTTTCGTCCCTACCGAACAAACAACCCCCAACATCTTCCCCCCCCCCCCCCCCCCACCCTCCAACATGAAAGCCAGTTTAAAAAGAAAAGTTTACTCAGCGGCCGTTCTAATCCCCACCTCAAATGAGCTTGGAGTGGATTTCACGAATATTCGTGGAATCCACGCCAATCTCAGTGCCGTCCAATACCACCTTGAGACGGCACGGCCCACATTGCTCTTCTTGACGGAGACACAGATAAAGGACCCGGTGGACACTTCTTACCTACAATACCCCGGCTACTCGCTTGAGAAAAGGTTCCTAGCGAAAGCCGGGGTATGCGTGTACATCCGGTCCGATATCTGTTGTCGTCGTCTGCTTTGCTTGGAGGATCCTTCCCTGTCCCTCCTATGGGTACACGTGGACCTGGGTTCTCAAGCCAGGGTCTACGGGTGCCTTTACCGTTCCCACCACGGGGATTCGGAGACAACCCGGCTCTTCGAATTTTTAAGCCGGGCGACAGACGAAGCGCTGGAGCGGTTCCCGACCGCTGAGGTTGTAGTCTTAGGGGACTTCAACGCACACAACGAGGTGTGGTTGGGGTCCCAGAGGACTGACCACGCGGGAAGGGCCGCTCATGCTTTCGCCCTTTTGCATGACCTGACACAGCTGGTGACCCAGCCCAAATGTCGTGTCACAATAAAAATAAAAAATAAAATAAAATATTAGATAGTTATTCATATTTAAATGTCATTTGATTCCATTTTGAGTATTTCATTTTAGTAAATTCTTTTGTTTTATTTCAACAGTTATATTTCGAGTACATTTGTTATGTAAATAGCTACTATATGTCTAAGTTGTATTCAGTGTTTTTTCATAATTCGTTTTCATTTACTAGTAGTTTGTAAGCCAGTATTTAGGTACATAATATTAAAAAAGTTACTTTTCGATTCTTATATTTTTCTAATACTGTTATTATTTTGTAATTGCTTTGATATATTTAATATTGTGTGTACTTAGTAATTTGATATAGTAGTAAGGTTGTTGAAGCATTGACTCGGCACCGACTCCAAAATTATAAAATAATTATTTAATCATTTCTATTTAACTAAATGAAAATACGTATTACGTTGTGCGAAGAAAATTTATTTTTTGCTTTTTAGTTTACTGTTTGAAGTCGGTTTTTTTTTGTTAGAAATTATTTTATTTTACTATTTTAAGTGATGGGTAGACCGAACAAAGATGCTTCTCGAATGAGGAGACGATGGTTGCTTGAGACGGAAAATGATAGCGGAAACGATTAGACATAATGAAAAAAAAACTTAACAAACGCACTAGTCGCCCCTACGATTTTTTTGGAAGTTCCCCTCGATTTATCTGGTCTGCCATCTTCAAACCCTGATTTACTTATCATGGGACTACCTTTGAAATATCTTCTTTCCAACAAAAAAAGAATAATCAAAATCGGTTCATAAACAACGAATATATACGGCTGAATTGAGCAACCTCCTCTTTTTTTTGAAGTCGGTTAAACTTTGATTCCCTTATCATCAAAATCGGTTCATAAACAACGAAGTTATCCGCGAAAAAACATAAAAAAGATATATACAGTCATTTTAGAAACCTTCTCCTTTTTTGAAGTCGGTTAAACCCTGATTTCTTTATCATGGGACCACCTTTGAAATATCTTCTTTCCAATAAAAAAAGAATAATCAAAATCGGTTCATAAACAACGAAGTTATCCGCAAACAAACATGAATTAGAATGTTGCAAATTTAAGACTTATATGATTTTCTCATGGATGCCATTATCAGAACTGGACCAAATTAAAATGGGACCACACGGGAAGCACCAGCTTTCAAATAAAAAAAGAATCATTAAAATCGGTTTAACCAGTCAAAAATTTAGAGGTAACAAACATAAAAAAAAAATACGGGTCGAATTGATAACCTCCTCCTTTTTTGAAGTCGGTTAAAAATAAATATTTAAATCTCATGTTTTGAGTTTTTGCAGTCATCGTAGCCGCTTAGAGACAGAAAAATAACAATTTTAAAAAAAATTGTCCGGCATAATGACTAAGGCAGCCGTAAACAGAGTCGGTTTTTTAGTCGTCGGCACTCTTGGACCTTTTTCTTGTTTACAGTCAGGTAGGTCGACCTCAGTTATCCAGTTACAACAAAAAGGAAACACGAATATAATCCAAAATATATTTATTTAGCCATAACCACATGAAGAGAATTGTGGATGCGAGGGAAGCGAGACAAGTGGCGCTCCATTGTCTCTGCCTATCCATGTTGGAAAAAGGCGTGACTATTTAATTAATTGATTATTATTTTTATTTACCCATTAACTTTTAATGAATTAAACAATTTTTTGCGGCTTACTATCGCGTTTGTTTATTTTGAGAGCTTTGTAGCCATCTTGGTCACGATGGCAATAGGACGACCAAAGCTCTCGAAACATCAGAATAATAAAAAAATGTAAAATCAAAATAAACGCGATAGTAAGCCGCATAATATTTGTTTATTTTAATAATCACAGTTCGCAGAAAATCTAAAAAAATGCCATTAATTTTTAGAATTCATACAGATGTTAATGGTTCTTTTCATTTGTCACTTTGTTCAATCAACGTTATGTTAGTTTACCTTGTAGGCAGTTTTTTCTTAATAATCCGCCAGTAATTACACAATAGTTGTGTGTTATGGGGAAATGTATGGGGGCCACTTCACTCCGGTGGTCGAGTCAAAGGTGACAAATAAATTGTATGTCAACGTGATGTACGATTTTGATTTGGATGCGGTATCTATATCCATGTATTTAATTTTTATTTTTTATATATTATTCATTTCTATACTAAGCTACTAAAGTACTTGTACTATAGAAAGTGTACAACCAAAGTACATTTATCAAAGATACATTGGTACCGGTGAGTGGTGTACTCAGCGTACATAACCATTGCACTGCCACTACACCACGGTCGGCTTAATATTTCCTTATCCATATACATATCTAAATCCTATATAACACTTAGATTTAGTTTTTAATGCAATTATCACATCAAATGCTTGTATATGTGCGGTGTATATATGTATAGACCTTGAAGTGACTCGGTCGCCTTTCGGGATCATCTTATAAGTTGCCGGTTCCAACTAGGCCGTCATAGAACACGCGACTGCTACTAACGTACGTAAAGTTAAAGTAGTATTCATGGACCGCACTCCAACTTAATATTAGGTGTTATAGTCGAGGCAAAATAAAAAGAAAACAAAAAACCTATCCTTTTAATATTTTCTTAGATTTTGCGCGAACAATGATTATTGAAATAAACAAATTTTATGCGGCTTACTATTGGGTTTATTATTATTTGAGTTTTTAATTTTGAGTCTCCGTAACCACGATGGTTGCAAAGCTCTCGAAAGGTCGGAATAATAAAAATATGTAAAATCAATAACCAAAAAACGCAGTAGTAAGCCATATAAAATTTGTTTAACTCTCCATTCAAGCTCAGAGCAGAAAAGTTTTCGTGGCTTCTTAAAAGAAATAATAAAATACATATAAATTTGCAATAATCATAAATAAAGACACCCGATGTTGCTAACTGATTTATTATTGTAGAAAGTGAGAAATTAACAATATGGCGAAACGAAATAATAAAAATAAAATACAGATTTTTCGGTAATAATTTACAATTGGGTAATTATTCAGTTTTATTCTTAATTGTAGTTTATTTGATTGTTATTATTATTTTCATTTTTTAAATATTCAGACTCGATATCCGATCTCGGCTTGTCTGGGGAAGGAAATTCCAATAGTTGCCTCAATCACCGTCACTATGCCGGCCAATATTGAATATTCATTTAGAGACGAATAATTACATAGATTAATTCTTTATTGAAAAACAGGTAAAAATTAAACTCTAAATTAAAAATATCATCTAACGACGTCACATCAGAGATAGTCCTGAGGAGACCAGCAACTTTTCCCCTTTGTATAGCAAGGCTAATACGTTGGCAGTATTAATTGCTAGCCTTCCTGTCTCCAGACTTCTCCGTCAGCTGCTTGAACAACTCCTTGGCCAGAAGGTTGGCTGAAGGTCCCCAAGGGCCCATCGTCTCGACTCCAAATGGTGCAAACTCGTAATCAGTAGCGAGGTCGCTTGGATGTGAGATGTGTTATATGTGTCATGTGCATCATCATTATCAATCGTCACGCCTTAATTCACACAGGGTTCGGCAGACATCAGCGTGCCACTTCGCACAATCCTGACACAACTCCCTCGCTTTCCTCACATCCACAATTCTCTTCATACAAGCTCTACGGTTATGGGAACTAGGCAACCCAGCCTTCGTAAGGATGTCTCTGATTTGGTCAGGGAGCGCTCTCCTGGGTATGCCTCGTTTATCGCATCCATCCACAACAGATTTATAAATTCCTTTCGTCAATCAACTTTCAGTCATCCTTGCCATGTGCCCAAATCATTAAAGCATGAAATGAATCACAAATATCAATATTATGACAGCGGCCCAGAAACCGTAAATCAATCAATCAAATTGTCACGCCTTTTTCCCACAGGGAGACAACCGTAAACCAAATGTTTTTTAAACGTCGCCGCTTTTAACGCTTTCGAACCTTGTTACTTACTAGTGTCGGGTTACAATAAACAAAATAACAAGTTATTCTAAATAGTTCGCTACCCCGTTTAGGAATGAGGCGTGAGTGCTCTAAATAAAATATATTAATGAATTATTCAAATTTTATGCGGTTTACTATCGTGTTTATTTTTTGATATTGATTTTACATTTTTTTATTATTCCGACGTTTCGAGATCTTTGCAGCCATTAAGACAGGAGTCTCTCTGTGACCACGATGGCTGCAAAGCTCTCGAAACGTCGAAATAATAAAAATCAATAAAAAATAAACGCGATAGTAAGCCGCCTAAAATTTGTTTAACTGAATAATTTATGTTTGCGCAAAATCTAAGATTATACTAAACAATATTATTTAAGAATTGAATATTAGAAGAGAATTGTGGATGTGAAGGAATCAAGGGAGCTGTGTAACGATCGTGTTAAGTGGCGCTCCATTGACTCTGCCTATCCCTGTGGGAAAGAGGCGTGACAATTTGATTGATTGATATTATTTGAATATTCATATCAAATCAATGCTTGGTTTATTTTCTTCTATTTCTATACTTGTAAGACTGGTTTCCTAAATCGCATTTACCACCGGGAAGTGAACCTAATAACCATGGAGACACGTAGCCTAGACTATCCACATTCTAGATCACTGGCAGCCACCTTGCGGCGAGTGCTTCAGACAAAAAACCCATGGCGACGTACTGTATAATTACATTTAACATTTTTACACTTCACTAGAAAAGTGTTTGGGTAAACCGCGATTTTTCTTAACAATTATTGCTATTTTAAAACTTGACATTAACAGGCCATATCGTCAAGTTTCTTGTAACTGTATTCAAAATGTTGTTATTGCTATTTTGAAAATTGACATTAACAGGCCATATCGTCAAGTTTCTTGTAACTGTATTCAAAATGTTGTTATTGCTATTTTAAAAATTGACATTAACAGGCCATATCGTCAAGTTTCTTGTAACTGTATTCAAAATGTTGTTATTGCTATTTTGAAAATTGACATTAACAGGCCATATCGTCAAGTTTCTTGTAACTGTATTCAAAATGTTGTTATTGCTATTTTGAAACTTGACATTAACAGGTCATATCGTCAAGTTTCTTGTAACTGTATTCAAAATGTTGTTATTGCTATTTTGAAACTTGACATTAACAGGCCATATCGTCAAGTTTCTTGTAACTGTATTCAAAATGTTGTTATTGCTATTTTGAAACTTGACATTAACAGGCCATATCGTCAAGTTTCTTGTAACTGTATTCAAAATGTTATTGCTATTTTGAAAATTGACATTAACAGGCCATATCGTCAAGTTTCTTGTAACTGTATTCAAAATGTTGTTATTGCTATTTTGAAACTTGACATTAACAGGCCATATCGTCAAGTTTCTTGTAACTGTATTCAAAATGTTATTGCTATTTTGAAAATTGACATTAACAGGCCATATCGTCAAGTTTCTTGTAACTGTATTCAAAATGTTGTTATTGCTATTTTGAAACTTGACATTAACAGGTCATATCGTCAAGTTTCTTGTAACTGTATTCAAAATGTTGTTATTGCTATTTTGAAACTTGACATTAACAGGCCATATCGTCAAGTTTCTTGTAACTTTATTCAAAATGTTGTTATTGCTATTTTGAAACTTGACATTAACAGGCCATATCGTCAAGTTTCTTGTAACTGTATTCAAAATGTTGTTATTGCTATTTTGAAACTTGACATTAACAGGCCATATCGTCAAGTTTCTTGTGGCTTCTATCTGTAGCCATTTATGCTTGCGAGTGTACGCGCGGGAGATGAGCCTCTACGTTGGCGTCATGCAAGATTGTTGCAGCATTTTTATTTAATTGTTATCGACCGCCGTAATTGTTGCCCCTCTTTACTCCCGGAGAACGTCACCATTCCATAATAAAAGCACTTTGCTATTATTTAAATACTGTCTATGAACGTTTCATCTGATATTAACCTTGTTTTTTCACTCCCGTGATACCCGCCGGGCGTAAGGCGACCGTGGTGTAGTGGCGGTCAAGAGCACGGGCTCAAACCACTTGCCGGTACTCAATGTATCTTTGATACATGTACTTTGGTTGTCCTGTTTCTATGATACAAGCACTTTAGTAGCTTAGTATAGTAATGTGAAACAAATACAAAAAAATCTTGGATTCTCATTGTCGAAATAAATATGTGACTTATATAAAATAAAGTCAGGGAGACGATGCCAACCATTATGGATTAAAATAACCAACATATGTCGCAAATATATTTTTTTTATAAATAATGTTAACGCAAAACCTCTAAAAGGATAATTTTACAGTCAAATTACCTTGGAAACGTTTTTGCACTTGTAGTAGTGCGTCTAAGAGCGCGTTTCCATTATGTCGTGGCCGTAGATAAAGATTTTACGATCTCCTATTATTATATTTATTTTTAGTTTGGTCACTTTTTTGCATTTGTAGTGGTGTACAGTCAGCAAATAAATAAATAAACCATTTTTATAAATTTTATTTATTTTTTATTTAAATATTTTGCCCGATTGCCCTTGAATAGTATGTCGCTTTAAACCTGAAGTGTTTCCATCTGACCAAGATTTCTAGAGGGAATGTGATGTATGTATAATATATTATGTTTTGTCGATGAAAACAATTAGTCGGTTTTGTGCACGATGTTCTGCAATTTTTATCAAATAGTTAATTCGTAAGTACCTAATTTCGTGATTTTCCATCAAAAGCTTTCGGTTATCTTCCGTTTGCTTCCAATTAAAACCTAAGAACAAGACGTGTTTTCGTAACGTGTGCTAAAACGTATCCAAGCTTTGACTTTATTTAACTTGTCTGTGTTATATTGTATTATATTACTCTGTGGCAATTTCCTCACCAAGGAATAGTTGTTGAATACGTTTAAACGTTCATAGTACTCGTATTATTTCGAAGAATCTCAATAATTTTAATGACAATTGTATGTTTTCCGTGATGTTCATGTTTTATTACTTAATTTATTATTTTGCATTTTAATTATAAATATTAACCTATATAACTATAACAAATATTTACATTTACATTCATTTTATTCCCACGTTTAGCAAGGTAAATAGAGTGGCGCTCCATTGTCTCTGCCTATCCCTGTCGGACAAAAGGCGTGATAATTTGATTGATTAATTGATAACTGTAACCTATGATAATACCATTATTAGTTAAACAAATCAAATTAAATCAAAATCATTTACTTGTCAAACACAGGTTACATTAAGGATGGTAGACAAAAATAGAGTCACTAATATATCGCCTAAATTGTCACTACATCTTATTTCAAACCACATCTATTGCGCACTTTGCTATTCCTTATACTTTATTTTTATTTTTATTGTGACTCGACATATGACAGCACCCCGCTTGATGTTAAGCCAAAGTGTGGTCCATGAATGAATGTCACTGCTACTACAATTCAATAACTGTGAGTAGCAATCACATCCACTATGCCGGCCTAGATGGAACCGGCAACTTACAAGCTGATCCCGAAACGTGACCAAATCACTTCACGGTCTGTATACTTGTAAGTGGTGGTACTACCCCGGATCGGCAGACTGGGTACCACTGCCTACCACTCTTTAGATACTATCTGCTATCTAGTAGTGTTATTCACATTCAATTTGTATATTTATTAACATTATATACATTTGAAAATGGTGTTACTGCCCCATGTCATAAAAACACGAACAAACTGCCAACGACTTATCTTTAATACTATGCTAAAATAAACAGAATTTAGAGTGGGAGTAATGTGTTTTAATACAACACCTGGACTAGATTAGGTCTTACATTACAGCTGTGTTATGATCAACATTAGATAAACGTATTGTAAATATTTACATAGTTATTTTTACCTTAGTTCTGGTTTGGTAGTGACTTAGTTTTTTCATATAAAGTAATTAGTGCAATCGATTATATCATCATGTCAGACATTAGTCGTCTACTGCTGGATACATATGATAGGCCTTAGAGTATACATAGGAATGTATACTCTAAGTCAGCCTTTCCCAAACTGGGGTCCGCGGACAAAACAAGAAAATTTCAAAGGCATAGTGATGCAGCCGAGTTTAGTCAGACCATTTTGCCTTTTTCAGTTTCAAGATGGAATAATGTATCAAGTGATAGGTGGCTGGCCTTTTACATACAAAAACACTGCATTAGAGTTTAATTGATATTTTGAAAATAAAATAGATTGACGTATGTGAGTATAGCTTGTCTAACTATAAATGACGCGCCCCTCCACTTTATTAGTTTATTTAAATGTGTGCAATGTGCATGCTAATATTTCTAACTATTTTACTATACTTTATCATCGTGCTCCTCCTCCTTTTGTGTCCAATCAGCAACTGAATGACCAATTACAATTGCGTTTTCGGTGTGTTGCATTCCTATTTTATGTTTTCTCGTGTGCGCAGATGCGGTGGAGGGGCGCGTCATTTTGGCTTAGACAGACTATACTGCAAATAAGTTTTTTTTTTTAGTCTGCAGATCATGGTAATGTGGCGCTGCTCTAAGTGATAGGCTTCCTCCAGCGATATCCTTCTGTATGAAGTATTCAGCGAGGTTTCATGCTATCTTTTGCAGGCCGTCAGTCTTGTGACACCATCGCTGCGTTTTTATTTTCTCTATTTGAGAACTCTTCGGGCTACAAACTTTAAATTCAATGTTGAAAATTGGAGAAGCAATTAATCCATTTACTTAAATAAAATTAGGTAATATGGATTAATTTAAAAGTTGACTGACGACTTTTGTTATTACTTATTGACACCGAATTAAATAAGTTCTACTTTGAGCTGTAACGATAGACGCCTCCAATTATGGATCGAACTTCAGCTTAACATCAAGCGGTGTTCTGTCATATGTCGAGACACAATTAATAAATAAAAGTTTTGAGGGAACAGAGGAAACATACATACTTACACCCACATACATCATAACCCTTAATGATATTTTAATTAGAAAAGATGCAGACATGTTATACGCGCTCTGAAAGTGGCTCATGCAGAGCAACATATATTTGTCCTCTTTTCGCTCTGAATAATGTCCTACTCAGACGACTTCTTTTGACGACAGGCGTGGACGAACGGTTTAGCGACTGGTTTTTCGCGCGTAAAGTCCCGGGTTCGATCCCCGGTCGGAGCAAATATTTGTTTCATAGCTTTTATTTGTAATAAGGTACCTGGGTCGAATATGGCCACCTTAAGGTTTGTTACCCTTTTTAAATAATAATAAAGCTAAAACAAACAAGTTTTAGCACTACTTCATGAAGAGTGGCTATTTATTTTACAACAAAGGTAATAAAATACAAAGACATTAAACAATAAATAGTATTTTCAACAGTTTAAAAAATATATACAAATTGGCCATATTTCTGACGGAGGAGGTAAATATGGCCATATATGTGGCCATATTTACTGTATGAATTTACTATTTAAAAACTTCTGAACAAACTGAAATAAAAGTGGATAATTTGTTTTAAAAGAGCATTTATTTAAAAGATATTCTTTGGGCGCCAATTTTTACAAATAAAGATTGATTTTAATATCTTTAATATTACAAGTAATATTAAAGATATTAAAATCAACAATGAGATACTAAAAGTTATTCTTAATTTTAACTTAAACATACTTACACATACTTATAAAAAATCAACAGAATTATCACAAAGAAAACGTAACTTTTGAGATCCTTCAAGGTAAATCACAATGATATTACAAACTAGAAAAATAAGTAAAAAATAAGTTCGTCGTTATATGGAGGATGAGAAGGTTTAACCTGCTTCTGACCAATTACCTCGAAGTCCTTTAGTTTTATAGCGTGCCATGGTCTAAAACATAAAAAAAGAAAGTTAAAAAAGAAAAATATTTAGTACCGGAAATATGGCCAAACAGTGGCCATATTTGCAGTTGTGCATTTTTTCGTTTTCATATTCACGAATGAAAAACAGACTATTACTTAAATAATTAAACAAAAAAATATCAAATCCCAATCGTCACACAACATCGTAGCGTATTAATAAAGATTTTTATTTGAAAAATAACAAAATACAGGAGAATACTTACTTGAAGTTTTTATAACCACAACAGCACACTTCACTTCAATGGACACTGAGCGACCATAGGGCGCGCGGGAAGGATGACAGGTACGCCGTTCGGATTGACCCTAGCGATAATTTATGTTCGACTTCAGGTTATTACAAATTTTTGTCTTTGAAATAATGGTATGTGGCCATATTTTCCGCCTGGCCATATTCGACCCAGGTACCTTATTTAATAATATTAAATAATGCAAATATTTGTAATAAAAAAAAAGAGATGTATATTTGCTTCGGGTCTGGTTATCAAAGAGTGGTAGGCAGTGGTACCCAGTCTGCCGATCCGGGGTAGTACCACCACTTACAAGTATACAGACCGTGAAGAGATTTGGTCATGTTTCGGGATCAGCTTGTAAGTTGCCGGTTCCATCTAGGCCGGCATAGTGGATGTGATTGCTACTCACAGTTATTGAATTGTAGTAGTAGTGACATTCATTCATGGACCACACTTTGGCTTAACATCAAGCGGGGTGCTGTCATATGTCGAGTCACAATAAAAAAAAACACTTCACCGTTGACCGTTCAAACACGTGTCATTTGCGAACAATAAAACTGGTTTATATAACGTATCTACCTCATTTTGCATCATTGATAATCCTCATAACCCTCCTTTTGCTTCACCGCAGTCGGGGTAAGAATTAAATAATAGAATATTGTTTTTTTAACATGCTGAAATAGAAACATGCTAAAAATATATATAATTTTTTGTTTGTAATTTTAAAATTAACGCGTTAAAGTGCTGAGTTCAGCCTAATTGCTAAATAAATGATTTGATTTGATTTAATTAAATGTCGAAATTCACCTCGGTAAGTATTTTTATTATTTAACGATAAGATACGTCAAAATATAACTTAAAATAAATACTAGACAATTAAATTGCTTTGTTTAAATAAATAAAATAAATAAATATAAATTCCTACACGTATTGCGTCGGTTGACTTTAGTTTTAATAATGATACGGTTCTCATTCAAAAATATGTAATTAAGAATTATATATATTATTATAATTAAAAAGAATTTAAATCGCAAAACTGTGGCAAATCAATTTCTTTTAGTTATATTTCTATTTTTCTTGTTACTCTTTTTTACGCATTAACTGCAATTCGACTGATGTTAAGCTAAAGTTTTTATTATTAAGACGAACCATCCGACCTTTACTTGCCTGATGGTAGGCAGGGAGGTCGAAGAGCGCCGACGACTGAAAAAATACGGTTACCATCCACAAGTAAAGAAGACTGCTTACTAACTAAAAGCCTATGGCTGCATTTAAAATATTGTTTACTAGTACAATTAACCTGTGTGATTCAATCGTAGGAGCAATCGCCTACATTAATGGACCGCACTCCAGCTTAACATCAGGCGGCGTGCGGTCTTATGTTTTTTTAGAGACACGGGTAATAAAAATCCTAATTTAACTTCTGCTAAAAACTTATTATGTTACTAATTCTAAACAAACATATTTTAATATTTATTCTTTTACATTTTTATACTAAACTACTAAAGTGCTTGTATCATAGAAACAGGACAACCAAAGTACCTCAAAGATGCATTGGTACCGTTGAGTGGTTTTGAACCCGTGCTCTCGGTTTGCGTGACCATTCCACTACCACTACACCAATATCGCCTAAATTACTACAATTACAATAAAACGAAAAATGGCATTATTTTAAAAAAAATATTTATTAAAAAATAAATCTTAGCTTAATTATTTACTAGTAAAGTTTCGTTTACACTTTTTCCGATTGGGTTATATTACATTTTTTCTGGTTCTTATTTTACTTCTTTAAAAAAACAACCTCCGTTAGAACATTCTGTAGAACAAATCGGCAGTAGAACAAAAAGTTCGGCCGTCATTTCTATTTAAAACAATCGACAATTTTTCTTAGCTTATGAGTTTTATCTCACCCTCCAATAACCTTGTATCATTCAAGCGAAGAGTGAAAAATCACCTTTGGCCGGCATAGTGTCGGCGACTAAGGCAACCATATACGCTCTTGGACTTACCATCAGTCAAGTCGAGATCAGACTTTTTTTTAAATTGATATAAGTCCCACTTTTGTGATTTTTTGTTACTTCAAAATACCAAGTGAGAAATAGTATTTTCTTAGATTTTGCGCGAGCATTGATTAATGAATAAAACAAATTTTATGTATATAGCATAAAGATATACATGTAGCGACATATCACATATTTTGTACTAAATTACGTGTAAAAAGTCACATTGTATCATAATAAATACAAAAAACTAAGTACTTAATATTATTATATTTAACTTAGATTTATATTTCGTAATCTAATTATCTTATCTTAGTAAACGTAATACTATTATACTTAAGTATATAAAAAATACTAAGTATACTTTACGTTTTTTATTCCTGAAGAGATTGGTAGAATACTTATATTGTTTTTATTATAATATTCTCTCACACCTTCGTTCGCAACGGACTGCCTCTTCCTATAATTATAAAACAACTTTTTCATAATCCTATAATAATATCAATGACAAATGAAATATTAAGTATATATACATAAATACCCTGATGAATAACAAACTTAATTTATCTTAATTCTAAATATTATCGACAAACATCTTGACCAACATGTGGGGAAGTGTAAGACATATATTTTTACGAAACCTTGCACAATATTCAGTGACGTACTGATCGGACATGGTGCCCAGGGCATACAACAAAGTTGCGCTCCTGCGTAACTTACCTAAATGTAAAATAAACATATGCATCATTTAATAAAACAGTTAAAAGTATTGCTTAAGAATTTCTTCAACAAAGGTTAGGTCAAGCAAACCAAGAAAAATCTCCTATCTCAGACTGATTTCTCTTGGGTAATTAATATTTAACATGTTTTATAATTTGTGAATTGGCGCCTCCCTTTGAGTAGCGCCCAGGGCTAATCAACGGGAGTGCCCTACTCTACCTGCCACACCCTAGTTACGCCAATGACGAATAACAAAGCTAAAAATTATTTCTCTTCGTAATTTGCACTTGTATATAATATCAATGGTAGAGGCGATTCCGGACATACACTTTGTACGGTCTGCAGCGACCTATCCGTTGCTGTATTTTTTATAATCCTTTGCAATAACTTCTGTTGTTCCATAAATAATGTATTCATATGTTTCATTTCCTGATCTATCTTCTTTAAGTTAAACGTTGTCTGGTCTAACTTTTCCTGCATGCCTCTTATTTCCAAACTAAAATTATTATCAACTTGTTTATCATTGTCATACCTCTTACTGTACCTAGTTTTATTAAGTATCTCTTTGATAGTTCTTGATGCTTTGACTTTATTAAGTTGCGCGAGTTCGTATGCAGCCATCATTATGTCTGTAGGTAGCCGATTTTCTCTGGGGTTCAAAGGCTTTACGCTTAATATAACTTTACCAGCCTCAGGTGATACCAGAGCTGTCCTATACACGTATTTGTGAAGACAACTTGGCAGCAATGCACTGAACATACCCATTTCTACGAATAAAATTAGTTTCGTTTGTCTTACTAGTTTGGAAAGACCAGCTGTTTTGCGCAGACCTTGAATATCATGGACGGCTATACCTACAAGTAAATTCATCAGGATTATAGTAACAAACATAAGAAATAGAATGAATATAAGTTGTGATGAAAGTTCGAATATCAAGGGAGGGTCCTCTTTCTCTGGATCGTTAATGAGTATATTTAAATTTAATTCACCAACCATCATTGATAGTGTTGAAATGAATCCCATTAATGGATTCGAAAACATCTCTTCATTTGGAAAGACTATACAGAAACATATAGTAAAACCAAGTAGAAGGCACATGTAGGCAAGTAATAGTTTGAAGAATTCAATTAAAACTTTCTGATACATAGCAACGTAATCGCCAAACATTGGCAACTGACCCATCATCAGCATCAAGTTCGTCCAAGCCCCAAGTACAGCATAACCTCCAATATGGTTTTGCCATCCATAATCTTTATTAATATCGTGTAAAGAAAATACAGATAGCAAAACAAACCATTCCATGAGATTTTCAAATGTAGTAAAGTATTGTTTTGCGTTTGAATATCCCGTTATGCCTGTAAATTTTCGTATAATTTCAAATATAGTAATCGCTATCAACACCCATCTTTCGAATTCAATTGGGTTATCATCCAAAATATCACCCAGTAGCGACTGCTTCTGGCAAAGCTCATTGGGAATTCCATACTTCTTAGAATAATTACCTTTACATGTTTTTACAACTGCAGTTAATACATAAATTGATAAGAATGATACGAAAAGAAAACAAAAGATAAGTCTTGCCAAGTAAAACTTTCTGATTTTGCGCCACTTCATGAACAAAAATGCTGAACAAAGCGGATGTAATAAAATATCTTTTTGGCCTTCATCGACTAAACTGTTTAAATATGTTATTTCTCGCGGATAAGAAAACTTTAACAATTTTCCAAAGTCGAATTCAATTTGTACTTCTTCATTCCCTTCCGTTGGTCGGCTCAACGATATACCATTGTCTAGATTATGACGTAATATTTCGAGTGATTTTGGACATTTTCTAGTTATAACACTTAGTGCAGTGTGACCTTTCTTCGACTTCGATGTAACATCCGCACCTAAAAATATCAAGGTTTCCACGCATTGTGACAAACCATCCATCGCTGCCAAGTGTAACGGCGAATACCCATACTCATCTTTCTGATTAACATCAGCTCCCCAACTCACAAGCATATCGATTATGTCACACGCGCGCTCCGAACGACATACAGCGGCATGTAATGGCGTCCTTTTATTATTATCTTTCACGTTGGCATTAGCATTTTCATCGCGTAATAAAACTTCCACACATTCGAGATTTGACCATCTCGCGGCTAAATGTAGAGCGGTAAAGCCTCTATAGTTCTTAACATTCGCTTTAGCACCCTCTGCTAACATCAGCTCAACACACTCAGCATATCCTCTCGCAGCCGCCAAATGCAGAGCTGTACATTCCTTATCACGTTGCTTGGTTGGACCATTAACACTGATTTTCGTTTCTTTCAACAAATAATGTAAACATCGAACTGCACCTACATCTGCGGCTAAGTGCAATGAGTTCATGCCTCCTGTAGTGACATATGATGGGTCTACCCCCCTCTCAATGAATAGCTCCATACATTCGACTGCATCAGCTCGTACGGCGCAGTGAACCAAATTTTCTTCACAACCGGCTCTCTGTACGACGGCATGTAACCATGCACCATGAGATATCAACAAATCAACAATTTCCACAGCATTTCCGAACGCGGCACAATGTAGTGGAGTGAAATATTTTGGCGCAAAATTGACTTCAGCGCCACGCGAAAGTAAATAAACAGCGCACCTTGTCGCTCCACTAAAGGCTGCAAAATGAAGTGCAGTTAGACCACTCGAATCCACATGATGTATGTCACCACCAACATCCAGTATAGCTGGCAGTAACTCGTCACGTGCCAGAAATGTAGCCCACAACAACGTTAAATTAAGCACCGCTTTAGGAGCTGAATTTATGTGATCTTCAATGCTGTCTCCTGTTACTAGTCCACATTCAATATCGTCAAAAAATCGTTCGGCACCTAAACTTACGGCTCGTTCTAATAGACCTCGGCGTACTGATTCTTCTGTGAGCCTTGCTTCTGGGTCGGGCGCAAGAATATCAAAACTGTGATACATATTCGGTGCATCTTCTGCTGGGGGCGAGGGTCCGACGAACAGATACTCTTGCGGCGGAGTAACAACGGCTCGTTCGAGTAAGTCAATATTTCCGACATGTTTGTGAACTAGTGGGTTGAGTGGGAACTCTTCTTCTGTTGGGTGTGATCTGATGCTGCTTGTGAATCGTGATCTTGTTGGTGTTTGTGTTGGCGTTTGCAGTGGTCCCGGCCACCCCATCTCGCGATAACCGAAGTTCTCCATATTAGAGCGAAGACTGAGCCATGTAAGTGTGCTGAAACTACTATCTTATCTCAATTTGTTTTCCTTCGATAGTTCATCTTGTACAGCGTGTTTTGTGTTTAAGGAGATTTTAATTCGACAGTGATTTATTATTATGTTTATATAATTTTGTAAATAGTTTCAAATTTATAGACGCGCCTATATTTGTCATAGACTACTAATGAACACGTTTTGACGTTTTTTACTTTTAAATGCCATGTTAATTAAAAATACATTAATTTAATTGTTAATTCTGTTAACGCATAAACTATTCCGTTTAACTATTATTTTCCACTTTTTTATTGCAAAAGGATTATGGGTTTTTCTATTGCTTTTTTTCTATATTTCTATATTATTTGTTGTTTAGTATTGCGACATCCACTATACCGGCTTAGTTTTAAGAAACGGAAGTATATGCAAGAAACGGGTTGTGAAAAAACTCCAATCATAATTTTTTCTCCTAATAGAAAATGGCGCTACAGTATCTCTGCTTATTCCTATGAAAATTGTCAATGTCATTTGATAAATATATTTGAAAATAATTAAGTTCAAGTTCTTTCAGTCAAAATTAGGTTTTACCAACAGACAAGTGGAGGTCAGATGTCAAGTGTTAATAATATAAAACAAAAACATATTTTTATTTTATTTACTTTACGGTCAGGGCCGTCTTAAGCATATTCAGCGCCGGGGTGCGAATGTCAAGGCTCCTCTCGCGTGGTCTCAGTGTAGTAGGTACCTATCGAAATTTATGGCGGTTGGCATGCGCCCCCTAGGACTCTGCGCCCGGGTGCACCGCACCCCTTGAACCCCCGGGTAAAGACGGCCCTGTTTACGGTATGTACACCTTATATTAATTTAAATATTCCGTTACAAAGTTACATACATACAAGTCAAGCTAAAAAGTTCAGTCGTCTCTTTGCAGAATAATAAAGTGGAATGCTTTACCAGGCCATGTGTTCTTCCCATCCTATAGCCTTGGATCATTCAAGCGATGCGTAAAGAAACACGTTTGGCCGGCATAGTGGCGGCGATTGGGGCAGCACTCTTGGCACTCTTGGCACTCTTGGATCTCTTCTTGCTTACCATCATGCGGGTCGAGGTCAGATGTCGAGTCACAATGATAAAAAAAGCTAACAAGAAAAGCATGTTAATTAAAAAGATTATCACGACAGGCGTGGCCGATTGATCAGCGATTGATTTGTTGCGCGTAAAGTCCCGGGTTCGATACCCAGTCAGAGCAATTATTTGTTTTATAGCTTTTGTTCTAAATATTTGTTAATAAAAAACAGAGACGAATATTTGCTTAGGGTCTGGTTATCAGAGTGGTAGGCAGTGGTACCCAGTCTGCAGATCCGGGGTAGTACCACCACTAACAAGTATACAGACCGTAAAGGGATTTAGTCGCGTTTCGGGATCAGCTTGTGAGTTGCCGATTACAACTAGGCCGGCATATTGGATGCGACTGCTATTTACAGTTATTAAAATTGTAATAGCAGTGACATCCATTCATGGATGACTCCAGCTTAATATCAAGTCACATGTCAAGTCACAATAAAAAATAAATGTTTCATCCAAGGTTAGATCCAAGAATGGAGAACACACTGACTATTGTTATTAATTTTTTTAATTTACATTTCTATACTAAGCTACTAAAGTGCTTGTATCATAGAAACAGGACAACCAAAATACATATATCAAAGATACTTTGGTACCGGTGAGTGGTCTCGAACTCGTGCTCTCGAACTCGTGCTCTCGGTTTGCGTAACCATGGCACTGCCACTACACCACGGTTGCCTTTGATAATAATAATTATCAACCTTTATTCTTAGACACATCTCTTGTCATAATATTTATTTTAATTATTTACATTTGCTGCAAGAAATTGCATTCAAGTTGTCATTGTGATAATTAGAGATAAGCACATTGTGTGGATATGTTTACGGCTGTAAGCAAACACATGTTTAAGGATTGACAAGTTGCTTGTTTTTAGGGTTCCGTAGTGAAAAACGGAACCCTTATAGATTCGTCATGTCTGTCTGTCTGTCTGTATGTCACAGCCACTTTTTTCCAAAACTATAAGAGCTATACTGTTGAAACTTGGTAAATAGATGTATTCTGTGAACCGCATTAAGATTTTCACACAAAAATAATAAATAAAACAATAATATTTGGGGGTTCCCCATACATAGAACTGAAACTCAATTTTTTTTTATAAAACCCATTCGTATGGTATCTATAAATAGATCTTCGAAAATAATATTGAGTTTTCTAAAATGTGTGTCCGCCAGTCCCCCCCCCCCCCTGTAACTTCTAAAATAAGAGAATGATAAAACTAAAAAAAATATATGAGGTACATTACCGTGCAAACTTACACTGAAAATTGGTTTGAACGAGATCTAGTAAGTAGTTTTTTATAAAAATCGATCAACGAACTACAAGAACTTTTATTTTATGTTACTTGCTGCTACGGAACCCTTCATGGGCGAGTCTGACTTGCACTTGGCCTCTTTTTTTTAAACTTTAATTGCAGTCACCTCCAGCCAGTGCCGTCTTTTACCCAATTGGGGTCCCTGGACACATTATTTATTTATTTATTTATTTAATTCGGTATATATACGACAGGTCGCAAACTAAACATACAGAAAAATGAACATTCCAAGATTTATGCTGGTTTGCTGACACAAAAAAGAACATTAAAACGTTAAGATACATATAACAAGAATACACAAAAGAAAAATATACAAAAAAATAAAATTAAAAAAATTAATTAATAAGTAAAGTAATAAATTCGCCATTCCGAACGACAATATGTCCGTTGCATCCACCGGTTACCCGTGAGCCCGTGACTTTCACTATGTCGTCAGTCCACCTATTGGAAGGCCTACCTACGCTTCCTATCGTCTTCCCCATCGGTTGTCGGTTCTTCGAGCGATGTACTTAACATAGCAGTTTTTAATCCATCGATCGGTTATTGATTTATATCAAATCTCTAATATTTTCAAATCAAAATCAAATTGTCACGCCTTTCTCCCATGGGGATAGGCAGAGACAATGGATTGCCATTTGCCACGATCCTGACACAACTTCCTCGCTTCCTTCACATCCACAATTCTCTTCATACAAGCTCTAAGGTTATGGGCACTAGGCAACCTAGATTTTACGGGGTGTATTGTAGTTAGTTATTATCGTTTGATGATCAGGCAGGATCTAGGGAACCCTATAAATCGCGGGGTGAAGGGGAAAGTGGGAGAGAGGGGCTAGCCTCCAGCTTATCATCTAAGTTCATTATGTTGTGCCAATTAATTTTTAAACTGAAAAAGGGTTTGAATTGTGTCAGGATCGTGGAAAGTTGCACTCCGTTGTCTCCGCTTATTCTTTTTGAATATGGTCTGTTGGGATTCAGACAATTTAAACAGTTAATTAATAAAACTATTACAACTTATGTCGCACATGTAGGCAGAGACAGTGGAACGCTACTTTCCACGTATCTGTTAATTTTACAACAAATAGTTTTAATTCAGCTGTCGATTCGGTCAACAGAATACAGAATGTTTATCTCTGTCCAGTATTGGCATGTGTTCTATCAATTAATCGAATTGTCTCGCTTTTTTCCGCAGGTATAGGCAGAGACAAGAGTTAGTGTTATATGTTTTTATTATATAAAACAAATTAATCTAAGACAGAAATAAATCAAGATACTAATCTATTGAATTACATACATTATTTTGTACAGACAGGGAAATTATTGCGTATACGCTATCATCTTTGAAAAATAACTGTTTTTCTTGTGACTTGACGTATGACGTATGGAGTGCGGTCTATGAAGGGAGATATTTGCTTCGGGTCTGGTTGTCTACGACTGGTTGGCAGTGGTGCTGGGGTTAGGTTGGTCAAATTAAAACGATTATCGTCTCTCATCGGCGATTGTCAAAATAATAAGAGCTAGGCTAAATCCAATAAAACGAGACTATTAATCGTTGCTACGAATATCGTCTGTGCGACGACACGTTTTATCATTATCATCAATAGTCTCAATTTGGTGGATTTAGCTTTTATTATTTTGTTAATCGTCGACGAGAGACGATTATCGTATTAACTTGCCCAACCTAACCCCGCAGTCTGCCGATCCGGGGTAGTACCACCATTTACAAGTATACAGACCGTGAAGTTAGTCACGTTTCAAGATTAGCTTGTAAGTTGCCGGTTTTAACTAGGCCAGGATAATGGATGCGACTGTTACTTGCAGTTATGTAAATGTAGTAGTAGTCGCTTTCATTCATGGATCGCACTCCAGCTGGCCACCAGGCGGGCTGCTGTCATATGTCAAGCCACAAGAACAATAATAACTGCATTTATAATGCTATTAAAATCATTTGACTAATTCAAAGATGTCTTTTACTTGACGGTCCTTGACTGTTGTTAATAAAATAAAAAAAGAGATAGAAATTTGCTTTGGGTCTGGTTATCAAAGAGTGGTAGGCAGTGGTACTCAGTCTGCCGATCCGGGGTAGTACCACCACTTACAAGTATACAGACTGTGAAATAATTTGGTCGCGTTTCGGGATCAGCTTGTAAGGTGCCGGTTCCAACTAGGCCGGCATAGTGGATGCGACTGCTACTTACAGTTATTGAATTGTAGCAGTGACATCCATTCATGGACCACACTCCAGCTTAACAGGGTGCTGTCATATGTCAAGTCACAATAAAAAAAATACTAAAGTGAAGTTGGTTGCACAGACGTCACAGAATGGCGCCGATTTCGTCCTATTCTTATTTTAATCGCATCATACAAATTCCTCAAGTGTCCAAGGATTACGCAGATTTATTATTGAAAATAAAAAACCTCTATAAAGTTATGTTATCGATAAATATTAATTAAAATCTCTGGCAGATGTTCTGGATCCGGTGTAATCTATCATGCAGATAGAACTTGTGACATTGCACAACTTATCGCCGGAAACTAAGGCGACCGTGGTGTAGTGGCAGTGCAATGGTTACGCAAACCGAGAGCACAGGTTCAAAACCAATTGCCGGCACCAATGTATTTTTGATATATGTTTTTTTTTATTGTGACACGACTTCTGACCTCGACCTGCCTGCTGATAAGCAAGAGGAGGTCCAAGAGTGACGACGAAATAACCGAGTTTGTTCACGGCTGCATCAGTCACCGTCACTATGCCGGCCAAAGGTGCTTCTTCACGCTCCTACTTCTATTGCGTCGTTATTATCGCAGCAGTGTGTAACTTCGTAGCCGTCCTAATCACTAGCGGCGTAGAGGGGGGGCGGTGGGGGCGGTCCGCCCCGGGTACCAAGCACCAAGGGGTGACAAACAGGGCCGTCTTTACCCGGGGGTTCAAGGGGTGCGGTGCACCCGGGCGCAGAGTCCTAGGGGGCGCATTTCGACCGCCATAAACTTCGATAGGTACCTACTTCACTGAGACCACGCGAGCGGAGCCTTGACTTTCGCACCCCGGCGCTGAACATGCTTAAGACGGCCCTGGTGACAAAGCTAAATACTTTTATACAAAGCTAAGAACTTCGTGGTATAGTTCCAAATTTAACGAAAATCTATGATGAATTTTCTGCAAAGGACATTATTTTGGAGATTTTACGACTGAGGCAGCCGCTAGCATTTCTTTCCAAGAAGCAGTACAATGAACTACCTTGGAGCTTCTGAAATTTATTGTACAATAGTCCCACTATTCTGAGTCAGTTCCGAGTCTAGCGCTGTGATTAAGATTTTTTTATAATATATTTGTGTTTCGATGGCTTCTTGTGAAAGAAGTTTTTCAAAATAAAAGTTAATAAAGTCTTAATTAGGATCCACAATGGGCCAAGCGCTTCTTACCAATCTTTCCAAATTGTCTATTGAAAAAGACAGGAAACAAGTGGAACAAATCAAACAAATTGTTTGGAAAGTATTTACTTGGAAAGTATGTTTACAAGGGATGGGAAGTGTGATAAAGATATTGAGAGAAGAGTGCAAAAGGGTAGCGTAGTGAACGGTGCCATCCATAGTATAATGAACAGCCAAATAATGTCTAAAAATTCACGGATGGCCGTTCATACATAATGCTGTCGTTAAAGAGTGTATGTGGAGTGATGATAGCTGATAGAATAAGGAATAGCACAGTGCGCGATAGATGTGGTTTAAAATAAGATTTGTGACAAAGGAATGCTTCGATGGTTAATAATTTATAAATCCATGAGAATGGATACGTTAAATAAGGCAAGCCCTGGAGGGCATTTGCCGACCTAATCGGAGACATCTTCAAGAAAGCTAGGTTGCCTAGTGCCCATAACCATAGAACTTGTATGAAGAGAATCGTGAATGTGAAGGAAGCGAGGGAGTTGTGTCAGGATCGTGGCAAGTGGTGCTCCATTGTCTCTGTCTATCCCTGTGAGAAAAAGGCGTGACAATTTGATTGTTTAAGAAAAATAAACTTTATTTATGTTTATTATGTTATCGAATATTTTAGAAAAAAGTCACATAAGCACGTTTAGTTTTGATTTGTTGTTTTATTTTGGGGGTGTCAATAGAAAACCGCCCCGGGTGCCAACTCATGCTACGCCGCCACTGGTCCTAATACATATTGTACTAAAAACATATATCGCAATAACGCATACGATATTAGAGTCTGTCTATCGAAGCCGAAATGACGCGCCCCTCCACTGCATTTACGCACACGAGCAAATATAAAATATGGATGCAACACACAGAAAATGCAATCGTAATTGGTCATTCAGTTGCTGGTTGGACACAAAAGGAGAAGCACGCTGATGAAGTATAATAGTATATAATATTTTCTTAGATTTTGCGCAAACATTGATTAATGAATTAAACACGATGGCTGCAAAGCTCTCGAAACGACGGCATAATTTAATAAAATAAAATTGTAAAATCAAAACCAAAATAAAGACGATAGTAAGTCGCATAAAAATTGTTTAATTCATAATAGTAGTATTTCTTAAAAATATTTGCATTCACACATTTAAATAAACTAATAGAGTAAAGGGGCACGTTATTTATAGTTAGACAAGCTATACCGACCGATAATAACGCGTCTGTGTGGTGGAGGCCTAAAATGTATTCGTTGGATAGTGCTGTTACCCTTGAATGTCTATATTTGCCACTGCGAGCGGCGAATGTTTGCGTTTAGTGCACTCGTATTACGCCGCTATTATATAATTGGACATAATAAATTGCTGTTCAGTGCTTGTTTTGTCATTTACATGTAAACTAGTTTTGGTTACTAACTCAACTGTCACGCCTAAGGTTCTACGGTAATAGGCAGACACAAGGGAATGGACCGGACTGTGAATATGAGGAAGAAGTCAATATGGGGTTAGCATACCAGTTTGTTACGCGTAAAGTCCGGGTTCAATTCCCGGTCGGAGCAAATATTGGTTCTAAAACTTTTATTTGTAATATTTAATAATTAAAATTATTATTGCAAATATTTGTTAACAATAAAAAGACGCAGTTATTTGTTTCGGGCCAGATTATCAAAGAGTGGTAGGCAGTGGTGCCCAGTTTGCAGATCCGGGGTAGTACCACCACTTACAAGTATACAAACTGTGAAGTGATTTGGTCGCGTTTCGGGATCAGCTTGTTAGTTATCAGTTCCAACTAGGCCGGCATAGTGGATGTGCCTGCTACTAACAGCATTATTGCTACTACAATTAACAGCATTGAATTGTAGTAGCAGTGACATCCATTCATGCACCACTCTCCAGCTTAACATCAAGCGGAGTGAAGCCATTTATGTCGAGTCACAATTTCAAATTTAAGGATCTAGCATATTATAACGAATACTAAATGAATTATTTGTGTTTCTGAGTATGACTGAGATTTTTGATTGTAACTCGACATATGACAGCACCCCGCTTAATGTTAAGCTGGAGTGTGGTCCATGAATGGATGTCACTGCTACTACAATTCAATAACTGTGAGTAGCAATCACATGCACTATGCTGGCCTAGTTAGAACCGATCACTAACAAGCTGATCCCGAAACGCGACTAAATCACTTCACGGTCTGTATACTTGTAAGTGGTGGTACTACCCCGGATCGGTTGGGTACCACTGCCTACCAATCAATCAATCAAATTGTCACGCCATCTTCCCACAGGGATAGGCAGAGACAATGGAGCGCCACTTACCACGATCCTTACACAACTCACTTGCTTCCCTCACATCCACAATTCTCTTCATACAGGCTCTGTGGTTATGGGCACTAGGCACCCTAGCTTTCTTGAGGATGTCTCCGATTTGGTCGGAAAACACTCTCCTGGGCCTGCCTTGTTTAACGCATCCACCCACATCAGATTTATAAATTCCTTTCGTCAATCTACTTTCACTCATCCTTTCCATGTGCCCAAACCATCGAAGCATTCCTTTGTCAATCATTGTTACTACATCTTCTTTTAAACCACATCTATCACGCAATGTGCTATTCCTTATTCTATCCGCTATCCTCACTCCACACCACTCCTTAACTAAACAAGGAAATAGAAGTAAGAGCTTTCACTTGCGAGTCCAATTCACATAAATCATGCGCCATATTATTGGGGCGTTTTACTATCAGCGTATAGGTGATAATCTTATTGAAATAAGCGCGCGGATACTTGTATCGGAACGTTATTGCATAGTCTTTGAACGGAACGTGACTTGTGTATGATGGCTGTTTTGTTATACGTACCGGCCGCAACACAGAGCTCGTCAGTAGCCTGATTGCCGGCCTCCTTCTCCGGCCGCAAGACGGAACTCGACCGCAGCCCTGGACGTGGGCGTGGACGAACGGTTTAGCGATTGGTTTGTTGCGCCCAAAGTCCCGGGTTTGATCCCCGGTCGAAGCAAATATTTGTTTCATAGCTTTTATTTGTAATATTTAATAATATTAAATATTACAAATATTTGTTAATAAAAAAAAGAGATGGATATTTGCTTCGGGTCTGGTTATCAAAGACGGTACCCAGTCTACCGATCCGGGGTAGTACCACCACTTACAAGTATACAGACCGTGAAGTGATTTGGTCACGTTTCGGGATCAGCTTGTAAGTTGCCGGTTCCATCTAGGCCGGCATAGTGGATGTGATTGCTACTTACAGTTATTGAATTGTAGTAGCAGTGACAAGCGGGGTGCTGTCATATGTCGAGTCACAATAAAAAAAAGAAAGCCCGCTTTCCGGCCCTTCCCTTCCCTCCTTTTAACCACGCTGAATAATCCCATGTGGAATACAGCATATATATATAACTAACATCAAGCACTGATGTTAGGCTGGTAAAGGACCAGAAAAGTGGTAAGCAGCTGATGGTCTGCCGAACCAGGGTAGTGGTTCGGCAGACAACAAGTACGAGACCGTGAAGTGACTTAGTCGTGTTTTGGGATCAGCTTAAAAGTTGCCGGTTTCAACTAGACTACTAGCAGCATTAATGGGACGCCCTCTAGCTTAAGAACAGGCAAAGGGCTGTCATAATATTTATCTCAAGCCATAATAATAAAAAAGGAAGGCCCTTATTTATGCCCTACTGCATTGCAATGCAATTTAACCCTTATGGCAATTATAATAAGAATCACTTGCATACGTGGGCGACAGCATTCAAATCCTCTCGTTTAACAAGGTGATCAGGTAATTAGCATATCTAGATTTGTTTTAGTACTTACGCAAGAACTAAAACATCTTATAAATTTATTTATTATTTATTAGCCTTTTTTATGTATAGATATATTATTACAACACCCCGCCTGATGTTAAGCTGGAGTGCGATCCATGAACTACAGTTAAATAACTGTAATCATCAGCCACATCCACTATGTCGGCTTAGTTGGAACCGGCAACTTACAAGCTCATCCCAAAACGCGAACAAGTCACTTTACAGTCACGTACTTGCAAGTACTTGTAGTTAATGAATTAAACAAATTTTATGCGGCTTACTATCGCGTTTATTTTGGTTTTAATTTAACAATTTTATTTTATTTTTATTATTCCGACGTTTTGAGATCTTTGCAGCCATCGTGGTCACGATAGTAAGCCGCAAAAAAAATGATTAATTCATTAATCAATGTTCGCGCAAAATCTAAGAAAATATTACTTGTAGTTATTTAAATGGAGTAGCAGTCGCCTCCATTCATGGACCGTACTCCAGTTAAACATAAGGCGGAGTGATTTTCGATTCACAAGCAAATTGCACAATGTACCTTGTTCTTGGTTGGAGATTGACGAAACAGATTTATAAATACGTAAAGTGAATGATAAAAAGGGGATGGTTGACTCATGACCTAGGCTGGCATAGTGGATGTGATTGCTACTTACAGTTATGGAATTGTAGTAGCAGCGTACATCAAGACATATTTTGAGTCACAATAAAAAAAATAAAAAACTTCTAGCATCTGACATGTGAACTAAAACAATTCATACCTCCCCACTCTAGTAATACAGAAACCTATACAGTTAAGCGCTAAAAGTATAGCGTCCCCTATGCCTGACGGCCTAGTTGGAACAGACATAACCGTGGAATTGGAATAACTGCATAGCAAGTCTTAAAGACTAGTTCCAATAATCATGATATAAATGTTTATCACAGTGGGTGGCTACTTGTTTACACTAAAATAATAATATTATTTGCCATTTGGTCCGACATGACACGATGGAGAGAATCGACATTTTTATTCCGTTCCGATTTCTCCATTTCCATTTCTTATCTGTATCTAATGATCTGAATCTAATCGGAGACATCCTCAAAAAAAGTTGGTCCCCATCCCAAAAAAAGTTAAACAAGGCAGGCCCAGGAGCTAGGTTGCCTGGTGCCCATAACACTTTTATAGTTTTTCTCATAGGGGAAGGCAGAGACAACGGAACGCCACTTGCCACGATCCTGACACAACTCCCTCGCTTCCCTCATATCCACAACTCTCTTCAAACAAACTCTACGGTTATGGGCACTAGGCAACCTAGCTCCTGGGCCTGCCTTGTTTAACGCATCCATCCACATCAGATTTATAAATTTATTTCGTCAATCTATTTTCACTTTTAAGAGAAATATAATATTATAAATTAAAACTAAATAACACGCTTAAGTATAGTGTACTTTTTTATTTTGAATTTTGACCCGACATTGACCTGGTCTCGTAAGAGAAGATCCAAAAATGCCTACGACTGAAAAAAACGAAAAAATTTTCAGTTGCTTCAGAACAGTCACTATGCCGGCCAAAACTTGTTTAATGAAATTATTGTATTGTCATCTGTTTTTAATACGTGTACAAATTTTCATATTATTCAGACATCTAGAGGTGTGAAAATTAATTTAAAAGATTCCGTTACATAGATACATACAAGTCAAGCTAATAAAAGCGTAGTAATAAAAATTAAAACAATATTTAGATATATTTTAAATGTGCAATATGTCGGAAATGGACATAACATGCTGAATGTACCTATTAAAGTGGACTGAAGTAATCTGCAGTTATTAGAGAGGAGGGTAAATAAAGGAAATGCCTTGTCAACGCAATACATCTATAAATATAATATATATAAACTATAATTACCCCACATACTGGTGAATGTCTATTAGTTTATTCTCTATGGTATTAATTACCAAGGAATTACTTTTGCTAATAAAGTAAAGAATATAATTATGCTTAATATTTTTATGTCGACAGGCGTGGCCACACCACTTTGATACGCGTAAAGTCCCGCGTTCGATTCCCGGTCGGAGCAAATATTTGTTTCATAGCTTTTATTTATATTAAATATTGCAAATATTTGTTATTAAAAAAACAAACAGAGGTGGGTTAATGCTTGGGGTTTGGTTATCAAAGAGTGGTAGGCAGTGGGTACAATCACTTTACGGTCTGTATACTTGTAAGTTGTGGTAGTACCCCGGATCCGCAGATTGGGTATCTACCACTCTTTGATAACAATACCCCAAGCTAATCTAATACCCACCCACATGTTTTTGATTTTTAACAACAAATATTTGCAATATTTATTATAATTATTAAATATTACGCGTAAAGTCCCGATTTCGATTATAACTGTAAGTAGCAGTCACCTCCATTCACGGACCGCACTCTAGCTTAACATCAGGCGGGTGCTGAATATGTCGTGTCACAATAAAAATAAGTAAGATGTCAAATATAGGAACTAACTAACTAATAGTTATTTATATTGTTTATTACCTATTAAAATAATAAATATCATATAACCTTAACCTTAGAGCTTGTATGAAGAGACTTTTGGATGTGAAGGAAGCGAGGGAGTCAGGATCGTAAGGATCGTCAGGATCGTGGCAAGTGGCGCTCCATTGTTTCTGCCAGGCGTGACAATTTGATTTATTGATTGGTGTATTATTGTTATTATTATTTTTCTTTACTGCTGTCTATACCATTTTAGATACAAAGGCGTTATTATGTAGGTATTTTTCTTAATTAACACTATATCTATACTAGCGGCATTCTATGATGCCGATTTTGACGTTTGATTTGCTCATTATTGTTGTTCTTTATATAGTGACAATAAAGAACAACATTTTTTTTTCTTTAAGCGGAATTAATTAATACGAAACTTCATGAGCGAACCTAACGTCAAAATGGTCATCATAGCGTGCCGCCTGGTATAGTGAAACATTTTATTATGTCGCCTATAGGATGTGTGTACACTGTTATTTGCAATAGACTTATTTGTCTATTGCACGTTTAAATTACTATACTCTTAAAAAATCAATACTAAATTTTAAATCCTAGGGCATTAGGTTTAAAATTCAATACCAATGCTAACAATGTGTATATTTAGAAATGTAATAGTTTTAATTAAGATTAGTTCATACAAAAGTAATCGTTATGGTAATGGAATAAAGTTGATATTTATATGAGTGTTTGTAGATGCATACTGCATAGTTCGTTCGCACGCGAGAGTAAACTTCTATGGAAACGCATGTTCGTTCCGAAACGTGCACAAAGTAAATATTTTATTTATATTTAAAAAAATAAAATAAACAAAAACTTATTTTAAATATTTTCTTAGATTTTGTGAGAACATTGAATAATAAATTAAACAAAATAAGCAAAGCTCTTAAAACGTCGGAATAATAAAATTAAAATTAAATCAAAACCAAAATAAACACGATAGTAGGCCGCATACAATTTGTTTAATTCATTACATTATTTAATTTAATGGCACACAAATAAATTTGCTCAGCGATTTTTTTATTTTGACTACTGACCTAGACTTACCTGATGGTGAGCCAAAAAGTTGTATCGATTATAAGTCGTTGGATTTGCCCTAATTTAATCATGCGATAGTTATCTGATAAATATTTTATATTATGCGTACTGTTTTATTATGCCGATTGTAGACGTGTAAAGCCTCTACCACACAGGCGCGTTATTATCGGTATTTGCTTAAAGTAATTCTAATTTTAAAAGACCGGTTAAGTCTTTATTCAAAATCCTTACATTTAAAAATCTTGAGGCTTTTAGGTGTTATACTGAGAAAACATTTTTAATGGCCTGTTAAGCCTTAATTTCCACGATTCTGACACCACTTTCTTGCTTCCTTCACATGCACAATTCTCTTCATACATACTCTATGGATATGGGCATCTAGAATCCCCTTTTGTTTTAGAAAAGAACAAACTGAATTAAATTTTAAGATAAATAAATAATTTTCTAAAACTCTTTAGTTACATTTCGGAACGCACTCGGTTGTTTAGTGGGGATAGTGGGCCGCAGTGATTACCCGTGCCGTTCATTCGTTCACTAGTCCGTCGCGGTGCGTTGTCCGCTCTCACCTGGCGTGCGCTTGCGCCATTTTGAACTAAAGAAAAGTTATTAAAAAGTGTAATATTGACGTGTTAAGTGTTTTTTATGTGAATTAAAGTGATTATTCGTGTTGTGTGTATATAAACAATAAATGTAAGTTGTTTTAAAATAACTTTTTAATTCATATTTGTTACTTAGATGTTGATTCGCGGAAAAAAACCGGTTTCGAAAATTATTTAACTGCCTACCTACTTTATGTGTATTTCTAAGTTCTATGATGTTTTTTTGAGAAGTTTAGACCTAACGGTGTTTTGTTTGGTCCCTTAGTTTAACTGCTAATTATAGCTATTAGAGATTTTGAGAGTTTAATTGTGATTTTGAAGCAAAGTGGAATGTACGTATTCTCGTACTTATGAAAGAATGTTCTATATTCAAAATAATAGCACGAAGGCTTGATTACATACACATTTCTACGAAGATTAATCTTACATATGAATTTGTATGGTATTTAAAGTTTCATAGTATTACATAGTATGGTATTAATCGTTGTTTTAAAGAACTGTTGTCGAGTTCCTCCAGCATTCCTCGTTATAATTGTCTTCGAAGTCAGGCATGCTGACATTTCCGCAAGGCAATACAATGCTCAATCTTGGGTATCTTATACCTAATCAGAGACATCCTCGAGGAAGCTGGGTGCATACAACCGTAGAGCTTGTATGAAGAGAATTGTGGATGTGAGGGAAGCAAAGGAGTTATCAGGACCGTGGCAAGTGACGCTCTATTGTCTCTGCCTATCCCTGTGGGAAAATGGCGTTACAATTTGATTGACTCCAAAACATAAATACGATGTAGTAATTAGTCACACAAACCGAGAGCCCGGTATCAATGTGCCATTGATAAGTACGATAATTTGGTCATCCCGTTTCTATGATAAATCCAATACTAATAGCTTAATAACATTGTTGAAATTACATTAACTACTTAGATATAAAAAATCTTCCTAGTAATAATAATAAGTGAAATCAGTTCATGCAATTTTTGTCAGCGCGTTACCAATCCAACCTTGGAGCAAAATTACATACATGCTTGTAAAATTCTTTTTTTTATTATTATTTTGTATTATTTATTGATAAATAAATAAAAAGCTGATTTAGCCGAAAAACCGCTAAACTGAAGTGGGACTGGGCAGGTTATCTCTGTCGCACTCGCATGTCTGATGCATCATGGGCAAAGTCCACTACTGAGTGGACTCCAGATGGCAGAAGACATCGCGGCAGGCCAAAACGGAGATGGCGAGAAGTGATAGACTCCTACAATAGTTCGTAGCGAGAGATCGCCAAATGTTGTGAGTCATGGAAAAAAGAGATGGAGGCTTTGTCCAGCAGTGGGACATATAATAAATAATAAGAATAAATAAAACAAAAAAAACGTGTCATCATCAAACTTTTAAATAATTTAACAAAATAAACAAATGACAGAGAAAGGATCTGCCTATCCCCGTGGGAAAAGATTTGACAAATGTCAGAAAGCTGAGTCGAGCTAGCTAGGTAGGTAGGGGATTCCCGATCTCGACCAAGCATGTAACAGAACAGCATGTCGATAAAACTTTGATTGACCAAACGAACGATCGGTCAATCAATCAATCAAGGTCAATAGGTACTTACTCTATCTGTGATGCTAAGAAAAGGGAGTTCTAAGAGCGCCGACGACTGAAAAAACCAACTCTTTTTAGTATACGGTTGCTTCAGTCGCCATTTAAAGTCATTATAACATTTAAAGGTACCGTTCAAATACCGGTATTTTATTTAATTATGTTTTTTGGCAAATGTTTTACAATTCATTAGTTTTGTAACGGTGTTTATTTATTGCTTAAAATACTAATATAGTTTGTGACATTTCTAGCAGATCGATAGCACTCTTTTAGTATTTAAGACGTAAAGTGGTGCAATGTTAGCTCTGCCTGTCCCTGTGCATTAAACCTAAATATACACTGAACTAGGTGCACAGGGATAGGTGCGCCACACAACTCCCTTGCTTCTCTCACGTATCCTAGCCCCTCTTTCCTACTGGGCACTCTGGGCACGTTACCAGGGCCCCCTAGTTTCTGCCAGGTCATCAAAGCTACAGAAAAAGACTTTGTTTTGGAATTGGTAAAGAAAAATATAACATTAGTTTTACCTGTGAATGCTTAGTTACTTTTGAGGTTTATATTATATTATCTATTTATTTAATGTGAAAAAAGAATAAATGTAACCCTTAATGTCAAGCACATAGGGGCCCCTAATGTCCCCAGGGCCCACAATAGGTTAAAGACCGCACTGCACGTAGGCATAGCTTGTCTAACTATAAATGACGCGCCCCTCCACTTTATTAGTTTATTTAAATGTGTGAACGCAAATAGATATTACTAACTATACTATTATACTTCATCAAGGAGGAGCACCTTTTGTGTTCAACCAGCAACTGAATGACCAATTACAATTGTATTGTCGGTGTGTTGCATTCATATTTTATATTCGCACGTCTGCTTAAATGCAGTGGAGGGGCGCGTCATTTCGGCTTAGACAGACTCTAGCTACAATTCTCTTAACTAAGTTAAATATCTACTGAACTTAAGTTAAATGTACGCTTAACTTAAGTCGTCCTCAATTAATACGGCATTTAAATTGACCTCTTTCGGATCGTGAATCCACGAAGCAGCTGCTCTTTAAAAAAAAAACGCTGATCCAATTTCGTGGAAACAAAGGAGGTTATTCTTAAATTTTACGTGTTGTAATAATTTGGAGGCTTACAAGGAAATTGGTTCTTTTTATTATCATACCGACAATATGTTGTAGGATTCTGAATAATAAAGTTTCGTGTTTTTTTGGGATATAAACTTCGTCATGGTGCAATTTTGGCATTTACAAGGTTTTTTCGTACATAAAAATGAAATTTAATTGTCACGCCTTTCCTACAAGGATAGACGGAGATAACAACTCTCTTGCTTACAACTCCACAATTCTCTTCATACAATCTCTACAATTATGGGCACTAAGGAACCCAGCTTTTTTACAGTTAACCGGAAAAGGACACTAGTGAATTAATCAAATTTTATGCGGCTTACTATCGCGTTTATTTTGTTTTGATTTTGTTTTTTCTGTTCCCGGTTTATTTTGATTTTTTTTCAAAAATAACTGACGGCGTCATTTGGTTTGGCAGTTTGCTGGACTTGGGACTTGAGTTTGTGTTTTATGGGGTCACAGGTGTTAAATAATCGCGCAACATCTAAGAAAATACTACAAATGACACGATTTGCCTTAAATTCATACATCAGCACCGTTTTATCACCCTTCTAATAGAGAAGACGGCTACTACAGTTAAACATCTTCATCTAGCGGTTGCATCATCCACTTGCCGGCCTAGTCAACCGGCAACTAAAGCTGATCCTGAAACGCGACTTAGTGACTTTAAGGTCTATACACTGCCTCGGATCAGCAGACTGTGTGTGCATAAGTATAACCATCTACTCTCGGCTTACCGCTCTTTGTGAAACCGTACGAAGGCGTTTCATTTTGAGTTTGTTTATTTTATGTAGGGATTTGTGTCAGGATCGTGACAAGTAGCGCTCCACTGACTCTGCCTACTCCTGCGGGAAAATAGATTGACGAAAGGAATTTATAAATCTCATGTGGGAGAGATGCGTCAATTTAATTGTTGATTGATTGTTTATTTCGATTTGAAATTCATTACCAACAGAACTACGGTCGGTATGTTAAATATACCTATGTATGTACATACAATCATGACTGGAAATTATATTTAGAAATGTTTCGTTTTGGTTTAAACTTAATTTTACACAAATTTGATCTTTATTGCGAACTCGTTTAAGGTTATAATAGTTTGTTACATTTCAATGATTTCCTGAGAGAAACATCCGGATGAAAAAACACGTGTTGGTTATTTTGAGGATTTGTTTATGTCTTAAATAAATAATGGATTTAATTTATAAGGAAGTTTAGGAGGTGTTTTGTGAATGGCCGACACAGAAAAAGGTCCAGCTTAGAAAGAATTTTGTATCAATTTAATACCACTCAATATAGCCCAAATAAATAAATAGCCAAATATTGTAAGACCCAACTCTGATGATGTATTTTTAAAAATAAAGTTTCAGAAATTTATGCAATCTCGTTCAAAACAACCTAATTTTAATAATTAATTATTATAGTTTTAGTTTCGAATTGTGGATTTTAATTTATTACTTTGTTTTATTATACATATTTTTTGTTATTATTTCTATTATGTATTATTATTATTTCTATCCTTATAATGCTTTTTGTGTGTATACATTTGAATCTTGAAATGTTAAGTTTTTGCTATGTTAGTTTGCAACATGTCGTATATATTCAATTAAACAAATTGCATGCGGCTTACTATCGCGTTAATTTTGGTTTTGATTTTACTTTTTTTTATTATTCCGACGTTTCGAGATGAACTAAAACTAAAAAATGATGTTTAGTCCAAAAACTTACTTGTGTTTGAGCATGGGTAGCAAAGTTCCTTCGCATACTATAGAAGTACATAAAAGCAAATACAATTGCATTATTTATGCACTTCTTCTGCTTTCTGTAGTGGAAAAGGACAAAGAATAAAACCTAAATGTAATATTTTATTAAAACTTATTTAATGCTAAAAAATATACATTATTTAATAAAATAATTTGATCAGAGAATAAAGATTTATTAAAATATAGTATTTTCTTAGAATATTTTCTTTATGCGGCATTCTATCGCGTTTATTTTTGTTTTTTTTTTGCGTTTATTTTGGTCACGACATCCACTAGCTGCAAAGATCTCGAAACGTCGGAATAATAAAAAAATGTAAAATCAATAACAAAAAATAAACGAGATAGTAAGCCGCATAAATTTGTATAATTCAATCAACAATCAATCGAATTGTCACGCCTTTTTCCCACAGGGATAGGCAGAGACAATGGAGCGCCACTTACCACGATCTTTACCAGCTCTCTTGCTTCCTTTACATGCACAATTCTCTTCATACAGGCTCTGTATTAATTCATTATTCCAAAATCGTTGCATTTTTTGTTTGTAGAGCATACGTTGCATATGTTAAACAAAACGCAAACTATGTAGTACCTATTACACTAAAAACCATTAGCAATTAACATGATAGACAATACAATAATGTTCACACGTGTCATATTCCCATGTATTGTTATTGTAATAATGTTTTATGTAATATTTGGCTAATGGCGTGCGATTGGTATTAGGTAAAGTTACAAAAACAACATTGTTTAGAACGAGAAAGTTACTAATCAAAGCATTATTACTTTACGTATGAAGAATCTACTGTTATCAATCAACCAAATTGTCACGCCTTTTTCCCACAGGAATAGGCAGGGCCCTGACACAACTCCCTCGCTTCCTTCACATTCACAATTCTCTTCATACAAGCTCTACGGTTATGGACACTATTTTTAGGAAGTACTATTATCCTAGTATAATAGTTGATTTTTTTTTAATCGCGTCGAGACATCTGATCTCGACTTAAAGCAAGGAGAGGTCCGAATGCGCTGACTGAAAAAACCGTTTACCTATATTATTTGTGAATTTATTTAGGTATACGCTTCTTGGCGGAATCCATAGTAGTTATAGAACCATTGCGGTAAAAGAGCTGTAGGAGGTAAATTTACAATGAATGTTTTGATTTTGTGATATGTCAACCCGAAATGATATACATATATATTTTTAATACTGTTCATTTGTGTCCAGCCTTAAAAAAATAGGCAGAGATCCTGACACAACTCTTTTACTTTCTTCACCATCCACAATTCTTTTCATACATGATCTTTGTTTTTTACTGCTATATCAACCATATTTTTTTTATATATATATTTTTTTATTATTGTGACTCGACATATGACAGCACCCCGCTTGATATTAAGCCAAAGTGTGGTCCATGAATGAATGTCACTGCTACTACAATTCAATAACTGTGAGTAGCAATCACATCCACTATGACGGCCTAGATGGAACCGGCAACTTACAAGCTGATCCCGAAACGTGACCAAATCACTTCACGGTCTGTATACTTGTAAGTGGTGGTACTACCCCGGATCGGCAGACTGGGTACCACTGCCTACCACGCTTTGTTAAAATACACTTTAGTTAAACTGATTCGGACAGTGCATTTATAAAATGACATTGAACTGAAAAAGAAGTTACGCCATTTCGAAATTTAAGCAAATAATCATTAACACATATTTAAATAACCATTTGAATAATTTAAAGTTTGGCAAAATGACAACAGTGACTTTCGTTATTTTTAAATTTCATTCCATTTCTCACTATTATTATCGCTAACTTTCCCATTTTTATGTTCAATTTTAAGACAAAGGAATCGTATTCAGGATCGTGGCAAGTGGCGCTCCATTGTCTTTACCTATCTCATTGGAAAAAAAGGCGTAAAATTGTTTAATTGTTCACGCAAAATCTAAGGAAAGGACATTTCATTTTTGGCTTTTATGTACTACTTTTGTAATGTCCAATGATGAAAAAATATATAAATGGTAGTTTCGGTACTTGTATTGTTAATTACCCGGGGGTTCAAGGGGTGCACATTCCTACAAGGGGCATGCCGATAGGTACTTACTACACTGAGGCAAAAGTGGGGGGTGCAGGCTGACTTTCGCACCCCGGCGCCAGATATGCTTAAGGCCATGGTTAAAATAATAACAATTTTGCTTTTTATTGCTATGCAAGAGTTATTAGGAAAATAAGATAAATGGATTTTGTATTGTCTGTCAATCACGAAGACACGCCATATTAAAAGTTCTGCTTTGAACTGTCATAATTATAGTTTGATTATTTTGCACACCTAAACTATGCATAATAAAGGATATATTTCAATTACATTGTAATCATTATATTAAAATGTATATACAACTGTTAATACAATTTAGGCCAAGTCCCTAAACAAAATGAATGATGTTCTTTCTATTTCAAGTTAATAAAAAGGCAAAATAAATATAAAATATTGTTTTTAAAAATATTAACACATAAAGTTCAAGGTCACGCATGTTATTATTGTAAATTGAACGCTATTTGGCTAATGGTAAGATGCGGTTTTGAGTAACCTTAATTACTGTTTAAATGGTTCTCTTATTTTTGTTTTTGGAACAACTTCTCTTATACAAAATAATGTTTATTGCTGTGAAAATAGAAGTTATTTTGGCTTGCGATGTAATTTAGTTTGAATCTTACTAATGTAAGGTTACAAGGTTTATTGGTATTACTGAAAAGTAAATTTAAAGATTATTGCACTTTCATCATCATCATAAATTTCAAGTCTTAATTCCCACAGGGATAGGCAGAGACAATGGAGCACCACTTTTTATTTTAAAAGTGTACAGACCGTGAAGGGTCTGAAGTGACAGACCCATTCTAAGGGGGGGCCTATGTTCAGCAGTGGACGCCTTCTGGCTGATGATTACCTACGACGCTGTGTAAAAGTGCGGTGTGGTGTTTTGGATCATTCAGTTGATCCGTAAAGAACCTTTGGCCGGCATAGGGACGGCGACTGAGCTAACTTCCTCTGTCAGCTCCTCTGGACCTTACCATAAGGCAAGTGTCGGATGAAAAATAAAGAGATACAAATAGAATAAAATTAATAATGAAATAAAAAAAAGTAATAATAATAACGTAAATATTAAAATGAATGGAATTTATATTCGAATACATACTCGTGCAAACATATCGACGGTGAAGTACCAATACTTCCTTCCAACAAAACCATTTTTCTGTTGTTTAAATTTAATTTGAACTTTTAATCTAATTAAAGTGAAAAATTCGTTAAAAATGTTTTTTAATAAAAGATTTTTTAATACTTCACTGTCGATTTGATGTCGTCGATTGAAAACCATGGCGTCTCAAAACCATGATATTTTAGCTTTACGTTAATGGTAAATATGGTCTCACACATGACAAAGAGCGAAATTGCCGACATAAGCAGTTACTTACCACGATCCTGACACAATTGTCTTGTCTCTTTTTTTTATTGACATTTTAAAATAATAAATATTTAATGTTATTCATAATAATGAGTGAGAAACCAGTTCATTTGGGATTTAGCGCATAATCAACTTTCATTTAGTGAGTGTCATTGAGTCTTTGCTTTCTAACTTATTGTCTTTAAAGTTGATGTGTACGTAGATACTATACTTATTTATAGTTATTAAAATTAAAAAAAAATTGAAATGAAAGTTTAAAAATAGTAAATACGAGTAAACCAAATTATTTATACGACGGTACACCAATCCGTTACGCGTAAAGTCCCGGGTTAGATTCCCAGTCGGAGCAAAGATTTGTTTCATAGAATGTATTTGTAATATTTATTAGGTTGAATATCACAAATGTTTGCATTAAAAAAAATGAGGCGGTTTCATTACGAATTCAAAAGTTCTGTATTAAATGAGGTGTCATTTTTTTCTCTATTTGCAATATTTAATAATTATACTAAATGTTGCAAATATTTATCAATAAAAAAAGGTGGATATTTGCTTTGGGTTAACAAAGCGTGGTAGGCAGTGGTACCCAGTCTGCCGATCCGGGGTAGTACCACCACTTACGAGTATATAGATCGTAAACTGATTTGGTAACGTTTCGGGATTAGCTTGTAAGTTGTCGGTTCCAACTAGGCCGGCATAGTGGATGTGATTGCTACTTCATCATCATCATCAGCCAGAGCGCGTCCACTGCTGAACATAGGCCTCCCCCTTAGAACGCCATTTCGAACGACAAGATGTCATCCTTATTAAATTGTAGTAGCAGTGACATCCATTGATGGACCACACTCCAGCTTAACATCAAGCGGGTTGCTATCATATGTCGAGTCACAATAAAAAAAGGTATATTCTGTTCAATACGATTTGTTAACATAACCTGGTGTGACACGGACAAGGACAGCCATCCAATGCCATGAGTTCACGGTCGCATAATGAACAAACTGGTCTATGGTGCTAATTCTCGACTTGGATAGTTGATGAAACGATATTATTTCAACAGTTTGAGGCGAATGCAAACTGCACTACTTGTTTGTATGAGATTGATTCCGTGCAAGGCGACACTATTGCGACAATAAGCATTTGCTAAATCAAAGATAAATATGATATTATCTTTGACATAACAATATTAATGCGGCGGCTGCAGACTGGGTACCACTGCCTACCACTCTTTGATAACCAGACCCGAAACAATATCCGCCTCTTGTATTATTTTATTAACTAATATTTGATTTAATTATTGAATATTACAATTAAAAGCTATGAAACAAATATTTGCTCCGACCGGGAATCGAACCCGGGACTTTACGCGCAACAAACCAATAGCTACGCCTACTAGTGACGCTCTTTTGTCTCTATTAATCTTTAGGATTAATACCTAGGCGTGAGGATAATAATGTTTCGTAAGCTTTAGAGTCATCGTGTTCGTGGGAATTTTGTATTAAAATAATCAAGATAAAAGCGATAGTAAGCCGCAAAAATATTTTATATCATGAACAATTACACCACTTACGAGTATACAGACTGTGAAGTGATTTAGTCGCGTGTCGGGATTAGCTTGTAAGTTGCCGGTTCCATCTAGGCCAGCATAGTGGATGTGATTGCTACTTACAGTTATTGAATTCTAGTAGCGGTGACATCTATTAATGGACCACATTTAACATCAAGCGGAGTGCTGTCATATGTCGAGTTACAATAAAAAAACTTATTTACCAATCTTTTTATTCTATTTGACCCTTTAACAAATTCATTGTTAATAATAAATTAAAGCGATTTCATGGTTTTTTACATTAAATCGAGATTCGATTCGTGTTCCCGAGAAAATTAAAATGTAATTTAGATTTGAATTCGTTACAATTCCCACAAAGAATATGTTGTTAGCTTTCTTAGTTTGTCACTATGTCTAATCCAGCGGCTTCATTAGCCACTCACTGGAAAATATCAGTTCTAATTAATTCTGATCGATTTACAAACAATTTACATTTAGACGTGAAAGTTTTAAGACAAAATTAAATAAGAATGAATTATACAATTATATACTTATATAAACTAATTTTATGCGGCTTACTATCGCGTTCATATTTGGTTATTGATTTTACAATTGACCATGATGGCTACAAAGCTCTCGAAACGCCGGAATAATAAAAAAGGTAAAACCAATAACCAAAAATAAACGCGATAGTAAGCTACATTAAAGTTTAATTCATTTATCAATGTTCGCGCAAAATCCAAGAAAATTTAACACAATAAGAACATTGAAGGATTTCCTTTGGCCGGCATAGTGTAAACTGCATTGGCGTTTTTGATCATTGGCACTCTTGTACACCCTCCTCAAACTTATGACAAAATTTTGTTAAAATAATAATTGTCAAATTTATACATTCTAGTAAATTATCCTGATATTGGATAATAGAATGCCCTGAATTTTTTTACATTTCTATACTAAGCTACTAAAGTGCTTGTATCATAGAAACAGGACAACCAAAGTACATATACAAAATACATTGGTACCGGTGAGTGGTTTCGAACCCTTACGTAGCCATTGCACTGCCACTACGCCAAGTCGTCTGACCACGACTTGGCTGATAGTAAGTAAGGGGAGATCTAAGACTGCAAATGACAGAAAAAACCTACTCAACTCATGGTTGCCTCGTCTCAATACAAGTATTAATCGGCTTAACAAAATGTTTTTTTTTATTGTGACTCGACATTTGACAGCACCCCGCTTGATGTTAAGCCGAAGTGTGGTCCATGAATAAATGGCACTGCTACTACAATTCTATAACTGTAAGTAGCAATCACACCCACTATGCCGGCCTAGATGGAACCAGCAACTTACAAGGTGATACCGAAACGTGACCAAATCACTTCACGGTCTGTATACTTGTAAGTGGTGGAGTTCGGCAGACTGGGTACCACTGCCTACCACTTTTTGATAACCAGACCCGAAGCAAAAATCCATCTCTTTTTTTTATTAACATAGGTATATTTGCAATATTTAATATTATTAAATATCACAAATAAAAACTATGATACAAATATTTGCTCCGACCGGGAATCGAACTCGAGACTACGCCCAACAAACCAATCGCTAAACCGTTCGTCCACGCCTGTCGTCATTTTGTCCATCGACAACTTGTTTTAATTATTTTTGTTTTTCATACATCTTAACTTATATTACATGTCGTTTGACATTTCACGACTAATCCTGCGATATCACAGTTTTTTTTTGTGTCGCCGGCAAAATACTTGGAGTGTAATCCTCGGAAACAAGTTTGTTGTGCTTAATTATTGTAAATTGACACAGAGAAATCATTTACGAATTTATCCTCATTATGAGACGACCGTACAGTTCGTCTAAAGCAGTGTTTTTCAACCTTTTTAGGCCTTAACATTTCTAATTTTTTAACCTACGTAAAAATACATAATTTGTAACCTTTAAAAATTGTTTTGTTCCCTTAAGAAATATAAATTACATTACAGCATTTTTTTTAAGAATTTGCCTTTTTTGTTAAATTTGTCACCGCGATATCTAGCATTGCATTTAAATAACCCAAAGCGAACGGGTTAAAATCGTGTTGAGTCCATTTTAAATTGTCCCCCTTAACTACCAAATTACCCTTCTGTGGGGCGTGGTCCCCACAGAGGGAAACACTGGTCTAAAGTCTAAACCAAAAGTCCCAGAACTTTTTTGTCTCGTATATTTGCCATGTTTTTAGGTTTTGGGTAGATCTCTTGCTTTACCAAAATTGCAGTTTTGTAAATTCATAAAGTTTTTTTATTACAGCTCGCCATATAATAACTCCCCACTTGATGTTAGGCGGTCTATGAATTGAGATGACTGTTACCATAGCAACCTTGCCGGCCTAGTCGACGAGTTTCGGGATAAGCTTTCCAGCTTATCCCGAAACTCGTCTTTATAGTCTGTATACTTGAATTGTATACTGTATACTAGATTGGGAAAAAGAACAATACCTATTATTCTTTAAGTATTTGACGAAACATTAATAATGTAATTTTAAAACAAACATTAAACTCGTCAAGTTCTTTATTTAGAAATCAAAATAAACTAAACGAAACATTTCATTCAAGTTTTATAATTTTTAAATTAAAATTCTGTCAAAAGAAATTTCAATTAACATTTATGCGGCGCCACTCTTCCGCTCGATACGCAAAAAACACACAGACAAACAAAACCTGTTTTATATATAACGAGAGCTTTATCAGAAAAAATATTCATAATTAAATCAAAATATTCTAATAGATTCATAATATCCAACTTTGATATCATATTGATATTATTATATTGATAGTGGCGTAGTGGTGTGCGCTACTAGTTACGCGGGTAACACGGGATCGATTCCCGGTCGGAACAAATATTTTTACAAAGCTTTTATTTGTAATATTTAATAGTAAGATTAAATTTACAAATATTAAGTAGTTAACTAATAACAAAGGCAGATTTTGCTTTTAAGTCTATATTTTTAAATAATAAACTGTAGATATAACTCAAGAAAGTTGGGTTACCTAGTGCCCATAACCATAGAGCTTATATGAAGAGAATTGTGGACGTGAGGAAAGCGAGGGAGTTGTGTCAAAAAGTGGCGCTCCATTGTCTCTGCCTATCCCTGTAGGTAAAAAGCGTGACGATTAGAGTTAAATTTAAGTAAAACTATAGACTCTGTATTAAGAGAATTGTGAATGTGAAAGAAGCGAGAGTTGTGTCAGATATCGTAGGAAGTGGCTTTTCGTTGTCTCTTCATATCCCTGTGAGAATCAAGGCACGATGATTATAAGGCGACCGTGGTGTAGTGGCAGTGCAATGGTTACGCAATCCAAGAGCACGGGTTCAAAACTACTTGCCGGTACCAATGTATGTATCTTTGATATATTATGTTCTTTGGTTGTCCTGTTTCTATGATTCACAACATTTAAGTAGCTTAGTATAGAAATGTAAATAAATTAATAAAAAAATATTTAATTGATATAGGTGGCGAAATTTTTAATTGATCCCTAAAAAGATATTTTCTTAGATTTTGCGCGAACATTGATTAGTGAATTAAACAATTTTATGCGGCTTAGTATCGCTTTTATTTTGGTTTTGATTTTACAATTTTATTTTAAAATGGCTGCAAAGCTCTCGAAACGTCGGAATAATAAAATAAAATTGTAAAATCAAAACCAAAATAAACGCGATAGTAATCCGCATAAAATTGTTTATTTCAATTCCCTAAAATGGTTGGTGTCAGCTAATGGGAAAATTTTCAATTAACCAATCGGTCATTGCTGGTACTATTTTCACTTACATATTTATCCACGAATCCGGGTGTATTTCTACAAACAGAGCATGATCTGAATTCAGGGAATATATTCTAAGTGCATTCGAAAAAGTCGCACACGACTTGTTCGATCTAGATTGCTGTGAAGTCACACATGCGTTAGAGATATTTAATTTCAAAATGTATTTCACTAGAACAATGATACTAAATAGGACGTTCCCAAAAAGCGAGATATATTTTGTGAAAGGAATAATTAATAATCTTATGTGACAATTATTTTGACATTTCACTCAATCGCATTTATTAACAATCTGTTTTTCTAATTTGTTATTGAGCCCGCCTGACGCATTGATTAATCAGTCCTCTACGCAAAGTCCTGAATTCGATTCGCGGTTGCTGCGAATATTTGTGTCGAGAAATTGTAATATTTAATAATTACATTGGATATTTTAGATATTTGTCAATAAAAAATGAGGTAATGGGTGTTTGAGATGGCAGGTAGACAGTTTGGTCATTTTTTGATTTAAGGTAGTACTACGTACCACTTTCAATTGCACAGACTGTGAAGTGACTTAGTCGCGTTTCGGTACCAGTTTAAAAGTTGCCGCTTCCAACTGAGCTGACATAGAGGATACAACTGCTACTTCTTGTTGTTAAACTATAGTAGCTGTTGCCTCTATTCATGTACTGTATTCCTGCTTGACATCAGATTGCGTTAGCATCAGCCACAATAAAAAAAAACTCTATGACAAAGTAACCTTACTGGACTGCCCTAGAGCCGACGAGACAAGCTCCCTTCGTACATTTCGAACAGATATAAATCTCGAATGGTCTAGAATTACCTATACCAGTACGCTATTAAACCAATTACGAGCGACACGGCCAACTAATGTCGTGAAGAGTGATAGGAAAAAATGCGACGTGACATTTCTACATGCTCACAGATTAGATTATGTGCGTTCGAGAGCATTTTTTAAATGTCCACGACTTATTTTTCTATTATCAATCAATCAAATTATCACGACTTGATTCTGCCAGGGTTTAGGCTTTTTATGACCCTGACACATGGGGTCTGCCTCGTTTAACCCATCCATCCTCATCAGATCTATAAATTAAGGCGACCGTGATGTATTGGTAGTGCAATGGCCTTGTAAGCCGAGAGCACAGGTTCGAAACCACTCACCGGTACCAATGTATTATTGATATATTTACTTTGGTTGTCCTGTTTCTATGATACAATCACTTTAGTAGCTTAGTATAGAAATGTAAATAATATAGAGAAATAAAAATCCTTTCGTCAATCTACTTTCACTTATCCTTTCCATGTGCCCAAACCATCGAAGCATGCCTTTGTCAATCCTTGTCACTACATCTTCTTTCAAAACTACATGTGAATCAATTATGTATAAATAAAGAACAATAATAAATCACATAAATTGAGCTAGAGTGTAGCACAACATGGTCCTACAGTGTGTTGGACAAGTGCAACGAATCTGCCGACACGAACTAGCAATCGACCCAGTTGCGTAAAGCGCTCGATCACTTAATTAAATTATTTCGACGTATGACCGATGTTCACAGAACACGTGTAGTTAGACTTCGCTTCATTCGACACAAATTCCACCAATTAAAGGACATCATTCATTGGTTGTAATGTCCAATTATGAAAATATATATAAATGGTAGTTTCGATACTTGTATTAATAAAACTAATAACAATTTTGCTTTTAATTGCTGTGCAATTGAGTTATTTGGAAATTTAGATTTGAATTTTGTATCATTTGTCAATCAACGCCATATTTGTTCTGCTTTGAACTGTCATAATTATAGTTTGATCGTTTTGCACAACTAAACTATGCAAAATAAAGGATATATTCCAATTACATTGTAATCTTCGTACATCAAACTATTTTAAAATAACTTCAAGTCTACTATGCTAGTCTGTTTGGAACGGGCAACTTTCCAGCTGATTTCAAAACGCGCCTGAGTCGCTTTAAAATCTGTATATTATGCTTTGTCTAATGTTTTGGAACTCTGTGTCAATACTAGAACTGTGTTAGTGAGTTAAGTCAGCTATTAGATTCTTTTAACGACAACATTTAAATTAAATAGAGTTATTTTTGGAAGTTTTTATACCATGAATTTCATTTGGCGAATTTTTATTGGCACTAGGGTCAGCTATGAAAGAGATTTATTGCTATAAACATACTGCATTATTGCGCGTTACACGTTTTCCTTTAACTATTACCTAATGTATTGTGGCCTAACATTAGCACCTCGCCTGATGTTAAGCAGAAGTGCGGTCTAAGAGCGCCGACGATTGACAAAAACGATTCAGCCTTAGTCACCGTCACTGATGGCCAAGTGATGGCCTGGTAGAATGCCTCTTTACACTGCGCTTAAATGATCCAGGTTCATAGGACAGAAGAAAAACAAGTGTTGAAAACAATAACAGCATCAACCAATAGGACGAACAATACCTCAGTCTCTCCGTGACCACGATGGCTGCAAAGCTCTCGAAATGTGGGAATAATAAAAAAATGTAAAATCAAAACCAAAACAAACGCAATAGTAAGCCGCATATAATTAGTTTAATTCGCGAAAAATTTAAGAAAACACTAAAAACGTGTTCGTTTATTCATTTATTTATAAACAAGGCAAACCATAGAGCTTGTATAAAGAGAATTGTGAATGTAAATAAATGAAATTTTTGATTTATTGAATGAAGGAAATGAAGGAATGTCAAAAAAATTCCTGATGAAGGAAATTTTTAATCTAATTTACAATAATATTAAAAAATCAAAGTTAAAAATATTAATAAAGGTACAGCTTTTATAATACAAAGACATTTTCAACCGTTAAAAGTTGAAATAGCTTTGTATATTTTGGGGATTAAAACCATATTTTTTAATATTTTGTTTGGAAAGGTCACTCCCAAATGTCGCCTGAATCCTTTAAGTATAAATCAACAACAAAGGGCATCAACAATATTAATATTAACGGCAAACACAATGAGGTTTAACCTTAAGTGGGTTGCGAATGACAAATGATTACTGCAAGTCATCATTTGACACAATAACATGTGCGGCCTTGCACCCACATTATTAGTCATTGCATTCGTGACGGATGATCGATTAATACGAATCGATGGTTACTTCGAATTAACGTCAAAACGATTTGTCGTTGCGATATATCTTGTTAAACTTCGTGACCTTGTATTGCTTAATTTTTTCACGACTTTAAGGGACTATTTATAACATATATTTTATTTGGACTCCATAACTTACCTCGACGTGTCTGATGAGAAACAAGAGTTCGGTGCGTCGTTTCTTTATAGAACAATCGACAAATGGAATGCTTTACCAGCCCATGTGTTCTCTCCATCCTATAACCTTGGATTCTTCAACGCTTGTGAGGTGATCAAGTCAGGTAGCCCGAGTTTTGGTGGGTCCAATGCTGGAAACTGCGAGTTTTATTTAAGGCGCGCGCTGTGTAGATCACTGGTTAGAGTGCTTATGCGTTAAACGATAAACGTCGGGTTCGATTCCTGTTCGCAGGGGACCATGAAGAACTATGTTTCGCGTTCCAAGGGGGAGGCCTATGCTCAGCTGATGCTGATGAGATTGTGCACGTATGAGTTTTTCTATCAAATTGTAAATAACAAAAAAAAAAAAATTATGTTGATTAACTTTAAAATTTTCCAAAGAATAGTTTTATGTAACAGTTATTATAAAGATTAACAAGAATTTTAAACTGAAATTGCGTGTAATTATAGTTATTTCTCTTATAATCGGAACTAATCGATCAAAACTCCGATTTTAGACGCAAATATTGCTATACAAAAATACGTGGGAATTTGAACTTTAGGGCTTAAAAAATAGAGATCTGTTTTATTTTAGACGCATACGTTCAAATGACCTAAATATCTTGTAACGGTCCACGGTTCTGTGCTGTATTGATGAAAATGTGGACACATACGTGATTCTATTGTTATTACTTATTTATCTGTTTTGGTGTATTGTGGCTTGACAGCCACCCCTCGTGATGTTAAGTTGGACTCATCATCATCAGCCAGAAGGCGTCCACTGCTGAACATAGATCTCCCCCTTAGAACGCCATTCCGAACGACAAGATGCCAGTTGCATCCACCGGTTTCCCGTGACTATCACATAGTGCGTAAGCTGGAGTGCGGTCCATAAATAAAAGCGACTACTACTTTTAAGGCGACCAAGATGTCTTCATCATCAGCCAGAAGGCGTCCATTGCTGAATATAGGCAGCCGCCATTTTAAACGACAAGACGCCAGTTGCATCCACTGGTTATTGAGGCGATGCTGGATGTTGATATGGTGAAGATATCACCTTATTAATGTATCAATGCCGGTATCAATGTATCTTTGATAAATGTACTTTGGTTGCCCTGATACAAGCACTTTGGTAGCTTAGTATAGAAATGTTAATTAAAAAAAAAACGGTTAATTAACTACTAGTGGCAATTTGGAGCCGACGACTAACAACGCAACTAAGTCATTTCACGGTTTGTACCTAATCAAGCTGAATGTTGGATACGACGAGCCATAATAAAAAAGGGTTGAGTCAGAATAGTGGAAATGTCGCTTAGTTGTTTCTGCCTATCCCCGTAAAAATAAGTCAATTTGTTTTTTTTTTACTATGTAAATAAATTATCTATAAACTGTAATACTGTATGTATGTAAAATAATTCATTGTTTATAAAATAAATGAAACAGTGAAAGTAACTAACTATACTCTTATTAAATGAATAATGAACACTTTGTAAACAAACATTCTCTCTGTTGTAAATACTAAAGTATTTTTTTTTATTATTGTGACTCGACATATGACAGCACCCCGCTTGATGTTAAGCCGAAGTGTGGTCCATGAATGAATGTCACTGCTACTACAATTCAATAACTGTGAGTAGCAATCACATGAAACCTATAGTTGGGGAATGACTTAATTGCATTCGGGGCCTGAGGGGCGGCGGGTGGGCAAATACCTCCCACCCGTATCATACTGGCCGCCATTAGTGACGCGCTTAGCTTGGCGGTGTCACTTAATAGCGCACTATCGATAAAAACGTGTCATCAATTATTTTGTTTGTTTATTACAAAATGAGCAAGTTAACTCAAAAAAAGAGAGTAGTCATCCGTAGCCAGGCTAGAAACATTATTATGAACGTGATTAAAATGTGTGAAGAAGAAATATTATCAAATATAGTAACTATACCTTTATGTAAAAGTATTGATAGATCATGTTATTATACCGGTGTACCTAATAGCACAATTAATAATATAAAACGTGAGTCGACTTTAGCTGGATCATTACTTTTGAAATCACCCACAAAAAAAGGCAAAAAGATAAATTTTCAAACGTAATGTTAATATTGACGACTTTGACCTTGGCGTTATAAGAAGATGCATAGAAGATTTTTATTTAATAAAAAAGATTGTACCAACGTGTCCTAAACTTTTAACTGCCCTGCGTGAAGTATAATAGTATAGTTAGTAATATTTGTATTCACACATTTAAATAAACTAATAAAGTGGAGGGGCGCGTCATTTATAGTTAGACTAGCTATACTTTTCACTTATGCTATCGGAATCATCAAGGTCATCACATTCATCGCATTCGTCCTCGTTAGAATCAAGTATAGTATATACCGACTTCAAAATTATAAAATAATTATTTAATAATTTCTATTTAACTAAATGAAAATACGTATTACTTTGTGCGTAGTAAATTTATTTTTTGCTAGTTTCCTGATTAAAGTCGTATTTTTTGTTAAAATTATTTTATCGGTGTGTTTTATTCTTATTTTATATTTGCTCGTGTGCGTAAATGCAGTGGAGGGGCACGTTATTTCGGCTTAGACAGAATATACTGATTTATGAATATGGACACCTTAAAGTTTCGTAAGCGTTGACGACAAAAAAAACTTATTTAGTTTTTAGTTTAGTTAAAAAGTTAGGTTAAATATATGATTAAATAATTATTATTGTTGTTAATGTATAAACATTTATTAAATATAAATTTATAATATTTAATAACTAAATTAAAATACGCAAGTAAAAAAGTGTGTGTTTATCGTTATCAACATTTTGCATGTTACTTCACTATTCATGATAGACACGTGACGATGACGTCACAACCGCATTCCACGCACGTTTCTTTAAGTCGTTCCCCTACTATAGATGAAACCGGCAACTTACAAGCTGATCCTGAAACGTGACCAAATCACTTCACGGTCTGTATACTTGTAAGTGGTGGTACTACCCCGGATCGGCAGACTGGGTACCACTGCCTACCACTCTTTAAATTGTTTGTAGTTTGATCGAATTAGCGAAAAATCCTCTATAATCAAAGTAATTCCTATGGGAGCGGAAAACAAATTTAAATGTAGATTCAACTATGAGGAATTGATCGCAAGTAAAATTATAGCATGATATTGTCAGGCAAGCTGTCAAAAATAGTAAAAGACTGTTTTTTGCGTCTGAAACAAAAACTAAAGCTCTTACGGAAAAAAGTTAAAAGTGAGACATGCGTGCATTTAAGAAAGAATGAGTTCTGGTAGAGTAAAATCAGACCAGTGGATCGCTCGCAATTGGCAAGTAAGAAGGGTAAAGTATTGCACTCTGTTTACATATTAGTATCATTTACTTTGTGCATAGTATAGGTAGTGTTTATAGATCTCGTTTCCTCCATAACTGTCTGTGGTGGCCCTAATTGAATGGTAAATTATGGCAGGATCCCCTTTGATTTAGTGTCCCTTTCTTAATATATCCTGCTCGAGTGGGATGCAAGATTTATATTATAAATACATGAGTGAAGATAAATAGATATAGATTAAGGAGTCTATTGTTTAAGATAAGCGCGACTGAGGCGACTGGCTGAGGCAATAATGATACTATTTTTACAGTCGTCGGCGCTCTTGGACCTTTCCTTTGTATATCATCAAGTAAGTCAAGCCGTGTCATAAAAAAATATAAATAAGTTTGAACCACAGAAGTAGATATTTTAGTTTCAGGTTAAAAGTGTGATTTCGCTGTCGACTGCAGACCGCAGACTGCACTACTTGTTTGTATGAGATTGATTCCGTGCAAGGCGATAATAGTCTGCAGCCGCCCGCGCCGCTTCAATATTGTTTCCAAATGTTCATATTTATCGCAATAGTATCGCCTTGCACGAAATCAATCTCATAAAAACCAAAAGTAGCCGGCGGAATTACACCTTAAAATTGGACCTAATTGGAGTGCGCGTAGTGGATTCGATTAAAAGATGGCTTGACACATGTATTTTTTAGTGTTTGTGGTTCGATAGTCGAGATGACTTGCTTAACGGCAAGCGGAGGTTAAAAAAACCTGACAGTCCAATGTAACCAAGGCGACCATGTTCTAGTGGTTCCGTGAACCAAGGGACCATGGTTAAAACCACTGGCCCGTAGCAATGTATCTTTGATATATTATGTTCTCTGATCGCTAATTTTCTATGATATAAGCGCGTTTAGCAGTTTAATATATAGAAATATAAAAAATATACATTCTTCACCATAAGTCCTTAACGATTACAGTGACAAACGACACAAAAATACTATATAAGGAATGAGGTATGAACTTTTTTAAACCATAGATATCCCATTAAAAGTGCGGTAAATCCCCGCTCCGTTATCTTAACGGTGTTTCTTTGACACGGTGGTGGTTAGACGAATATAATTAGTGTGCAGTTTTGTAGTTGCTAATTTTACTGCTGACCGTACCTTGGATTGACCATGTGTGAAGCTATTAATTGGTGGACTGTACTTATTTATGAGTAATTGGATAGTTAGAGCTTCCATGTATGTATTATACTTCCATCCATAAATACATAATGAATGGAAGGATGGAATTAAGGCGACCGTGGTGTAGTGGCAGTGCAATGGTTACGCAAACCGGGAGCACGAGTTCGAGATCACCCACCGGTACCGATGTATCTTTGACATATGTACTTTGGTTGTCCTGTTTCTTTGATACAAGCACTTTGGGTAGCTCAGTGTAGAAATGTATTATATTAAAACTAATTTATGTGTGTGTATGAATGAGTCCACAGTTCAATTCCTGCCACTTGACCCACGAAATTAAACTTCGTAGAATATAGCTTTGTCTTTATAATGTTCAAAGACGAAATTTAAATACCCAAGTTTAATATCCAGTAGGGTTCGGTTCAAATCCAGGACAATGATCCTCTTGTACACTCCGTTTTTTTTTAGAGACTCGACTCCTGGGTCTCTCTGAATTAATGCATCCACCATCCACTTCAGATTTCTTTGGCCGGCATAGAGACGACGAATGAGGCAGCCGTGAAATAATTCGGTTTTTTCAGTCGTCGTCACTCTTGGACCGCTTGCTTATCATCAGGCGGGTCGAGGTCAGATGTCGTGTCACAATAAAAAAATATATAAATTCCTTTCATCAATCTACTATTACGTATCCTGTCCATGTGCCCAAATTGTAGCACTTTGTAGCAAATTGTAGCACAAGAAGATGTAGTCAATCCTTGTCACTACATCTTCTTTCAAACCACATCTATCGCGCACTGTGCACTGTGCTATTCCTTATTCTATCCCCTATCGGTCACTCCCACATACACTAAAATATAACTATTTAATATTTTCACTTTTGATTGATGAGATATTAAGATATTAAGGCATTGCCTTTTAATAAATTTAAAGCCGAATTGGCAAAATGGTTGCTTAGTAATATGTTTTATTCATATAAGGAATTTTCTGAATATGAAAAACATATCAAGAAGTTTAATGTAGTGCCACTTATACACTTGTAATTTAGATTGTGTCCCACAAATTGACATTTAAATAATATTGTTAATATATAGATAATGACATTACATATAAAGGAAATATCAAAAAGGTTAGTCGACATCACAGGAGACCGAAGAGTTGGCAGCTACCTCGGACAAAGAATTAGTCTAGCTATTCAAAGGGGGAACGCTGCCAGTATCTTCGGAACCTTGCCTAAAGGGACTCCTTTTAATAATGTATTTTAGTTAATTTTCTTTTTTTTTTCTTATCAATATGTTATATTTCTGTATAGTTAGTAGTATATAATATTATTATTGTGTTTATATTCAATACATATTTGTCTTATTAAGATTTTACAAGTAAGACGCAAATAATAATTAATTAATATTCTATTTACTTGTCATGTAAAGTATGTATTTTATAATTGTTTGAAGGATTCTCGACCTTAGACCAATTAAGATAAAACGTAAAATTGTATATTATAATACATTGATACATATTTTGACATTGAATTATATAACTTTAAATATTTGCATGCTTTATGTTAGCTGAATAAGGAGGACTTACTATATTGTACCATTGATATACTGTACCCTTTTCTAAGTAAATAAATTATTATTATTATTATTGAAAATTAATCTATAATACCAAATCATGTTTATGTACAAACGTTTGATTGATATTTGAACTCGAGATCATGAGGTTTAACCCCTGGAGAAAGAATCTTGGATCCGAAGTAAGGAAAGTACCTACATCAATCAATCAATCTATCATAATTCACTTTCAATTGTGAATTTCAACCAAACACTTTTTTAAATTTGTTGTTGATATCTTTATCAGGTTCCCGCCTGATGTTAGCTGGAATTCGACTGCCACTACAATTAAATAACTGTGAGTAGCAGTCGCATGTTTAGCTAGTTGGAAACGGCAACTTACAAGCTGATCCCGAAAAGAGACTATATTTTATTGTGACTCGACATATGACAGCACCCCGCTTGATGTTAAGCCGAAGTGTGGTTCATGAATGAATGTCACTGCTACTACAATTCAATAACTGTGAGTAGCAATCACATCCACTATGCCGGCCTAGATGGAACCGGCAACTTACAAGCTGATCCCGAAACGTGACCAAATCACTTCACGGTCTGTTATACTTGTAAGTGGTGGTACTACCCCGGATCGGCAGACTGGGTACCACTCTTTGATAACCAGACCCGAAGCAAATATCCATCTCTTTTTTTTTTATTGACAAATATTTGTAATATTTAATGTTATTAAATATGTATGTACTTTGGTTGTCCTGTTTCTATGAAACGAGCACTTTAGTAGCTTAGTTTAGAAATGTAAACAATAAAAATAAAAGAAAATATTGTGGATGTGAGGGAAGCGAGGGAGTTGTGCCAGTATCGTGGTAAGTCCATTGTCTGTGCCTATCCCTGTTGGAAAAAGGCGTGACAATTTGATTGATTGATTGGTAACTACGCTTGCCAATCTACTTCAGAATCTTACAAAATAAAATCTTACGATAACAAAATAAAATGTACCGAACTTTATTTCATTAAACATAAAAGCTGTTATTTTATTATTTTAAAATAAATTATTGCAAATCTATTCGAGCGAACGATGGATTGCATTCTTGTTTGACATAGAATGTAACCTCTCGTGATCGTGATTGATAATGCGACTAAATTATGTTGTATTGAATTATGATGATAAATTGAAAAGAGTTTGCATTGCAATAAGAGGATCGTAAATCCATCGGGGAAGGTTCATGATGTTGAAAATAAAATATTTTATGTCATAATATTGATTAAAGTAATGAATTAGAAAAATAATATTAAATTCGTAAAAATAATATTGACATTGTAAACTTTTATTCAGACCTACGAGTAGAATAAGGGGTCAACAATGTCACATCGTTATGATCACATTTTGAAACTACAACTATAAAGTCTTAGCTTTTTCTATATGTTAATGTATATATTTTTTACTTTTTATTTAAATTACTTTTATATATTATATAGTTCATCATATAAAATATGTATTTATTTATTGTAACTCGACATCTGACCTCGACTTGCCTGATCGTAAGCAAGAAGAGGTCCAAGAATGCCGACGACTGGAAGACCCAGTCTTCACGGCTGCTTTAGTCGCCGTCACTATCCGGCCTAAGAAATATTTGGTATTGTGACTCAATATCTCACCTCGTATTACCTTCTTACCTGATATACTGTGTTTTTTATTACTTGGCACAAGTAGTAAACAAACATAAAAATCACCATTTCCCATGCCCTTACCTAAGGAAACTGTTTACTTCTATAGAATAAACATACACAAAGTAACAAATGCACAAAAGTTAAAAAAAATACGCACATATATAAATTGTTTTTGTCAAATACCATTTATATGAAAACAGTAAATTGACAAATGTGCCGTAATAATAATAAGAAAAAGCATTTTCACAATACTTAATTGATATTTATATATATTCGTATTGATTGGCGTCAGTAGTAATTGTTTTTTTTATCGTTAATCCGTCATTATGTCGAAAGATTGTTTACTATTTTTGACAAGTAAGGAAAAATGTATAATAGTAAGTAAGCAAGGGGATGTCCGAGAGGGTCACTCAGTATGGAGATCAGAGTTGCTTTTATTTATTGTTAACTAGCTGTGCCCGCGGTTTTACCTGCGTAAAATTAGATTCATCAATCATGAAAAAGGAGGAGGTTCTCAATTCGACTTTTTTGTATTAATAACTCGATAAGTCATAAAAAAAAGACAGACTGAACTAAAAATAAAAAATCCAAACAGCTGAAATTATAGTCAATTGGAAACTATAGTAAAAATATATATATTTTTTAATTTAAAGTGTCCTATTTTACTTTTAGTACCTCCAAAATATGTGTGCAAAGTTTCATGATGATCGGTTTAGTAGTTGTTGCGTGAAAACGTAACAAACAAACTCACATTCACATTTTTAATAATATAATAGTATAGGATGTACATAAAGTATTAAATCGCGTACATACCTTAATATCGACGCGAGTACTGTTACAAGTTAGCTTATAGTGTCTAATAAATACACAAGGGCCTTTGTGTGAGAGAATTAGTAGGCAACAGTTCGGAGGCCATTTTACATGTATCGAGATCAATTAGTATTCGAAATGGCGTACTAAAAATATTTGCGACCTAAAAACTAGTTACTACAACAGTTTTTTTAAATATTTATTTATTTACATTTATTATTATTTACAAGCTATTAAATTACTTGTATCATAGAAACAGGACAACCAAAGTACATATCAAAGATATTTTGGTACCGGCTAGTGGTTTAGATCCCGTTCTCTCGGTTAGCGTAACCATTGCACTACCACTATACAACTGATCCATAAAATATTCAAATCATCATCCCTTTTCACGATTCTGACAAAAGTTTTTTTGTTTCATTCGCATCCATACTTATAGGCATACTGTGGATTTTAGAATGCCTATTTAGATTAGGGTCCAGGGGCCGCCCACCAACTTTTAAAAACAACCATGTTTTTAGACAGTACTGTTTGATGTTTAAAAAACAAGACTACTCAATTTCGTAACACCATCTCTTATTTGCGATTCTGTTTTATTCCTTCAAATTCATTCCTACATTCCTACATATTGGTGTGAAATCACAAAACTGCCAATAGTAATTTTATTTAAATAAGCATATTTGATGTACGAATTGACATTTGACGATTAAAACAATAATGCCATAAGAAATGGTGGTACGCCCGCTGATCAGACTTGATTAAGGACTTCTGTTTTGTTTTTATTGTGGCTCGAAACATGTATATTAACTTTAATGTACGATATGTTAAATAATACAAATAAAAGCTTTGTAACAAATCATTGCTCCGATCGGGAATCGAACCCCGGACTTCACGCGGAACGGACTGGTTTGCTAACCAAGGCACCACGCCTGTCGCCTTGCAAATTAAATTCAATTAAACAATTAAGCTGCTGCAAATTGCGCGCGTTTAATCCCAAGATGGCAGCCGCACTGCGGGTTGTCCCTTTTTCTCACCGGCTTGCTCGCAGCAAAATATAATTAACTCCTAATAATGCAACACAATCTGACCGCAACAGTTATTTTCACATTTAGTAACACTTTACTTCACCAACCTATTAGTCACTACTGTTATAAACTAACAGGTATTCCTTTTATATACATACTAGCTGTGCCCGCGGTTTCTCCGCGCAAAATTAGGTTTATTGAAACTGCGAGAATATTCTGATGGGGTATATCACTCTACACTCTCTTTTTTTTATTAACAAATATTGCAATATTTAACATTATTAAATATTACAAATAAAAGCTATGAAACAAATATATGCTCCGACCGGGAATCGAACCCGGGACTTTACGCGCAACAAACCAATCGTTAAATCGTTCGTCCACGCCGCCATCCGCCACGCCACGGATGCTAAGACATTGTTTCATTTCACCGTAGAGATGTCGCGTCCTAATAAAAAAATGTGAAATTATAGAAGTACCTCTATCTTGGTTCCTTGGACGTAATGATGAGTACAACGGCCCTTAATATATCTATGATTGCTACAATTATATTCGCATTTATATTGTTGAATAATAATAATAATATACGAGTGTAATTGCAGTTTATTGTGTCCATTTGGATTATGCTCTATAGTGTAAATTAAATTACAATTTGTATGAGAAATTGAGTGACGTGTCGAACGTATTTAGATTAAAGACGACTGTGGTGTAGTGTAGTTCAAACAAGAGCTACCTAGTTTAAAACCTATTGTCAGTAAAAGAGATTGGGAATAATAAATTAACAAATTTTATGCGTAAGATTTTTTTAGAATTTGCGCTAGCATTGATTAATGAATTAAACAAATTTTATGCGGCTTACTATCGCGTTTATTTTGGTTTTAATTTTACAATTTTATTTTATTATTTCGACGTTTTGAGAGCTTTGCAGCCATCGTGGTCACGGAGTAAAATAGTGGCTTACTATCGCCTTTATTTTTGGTTAATGGTTGTACATTCCCCCCCCCCCCCCCCACGTTTAATAATAAAAGCCGCAAAAATTTTGATTATCTATCAATGTTCGCACAAAATCTAGGAAAAGTCTTAGGAAATATATTTATGGGTTTCTTAAAATATTGAGAAAAGTATTGCTCTTTATTAAAAGTATTGCCCTGATAACCTGGTGTGCTGTCTAATAAAAAAGGCTACTGCTGCCATGTACAAGGAGCACTCCTGACGACTTCGCTAGAAGGCGTCCACTGCTGAACATAGACCTTCCTCTTAGAACGTCATTACGAACGCTATTACATATGCCAGTTGCATCTACTACTTATCCGTGACTTCCACTAAATCATAACATTTCTTAATAAAAAATAAAAATTGTCACGCCATTTTACCACAGGTATAAGCAGAGATAATGGAGCGCCAATTTGTTATTGTTTGTTAACTAATTGTACATTTTTATATTACAGGTATGAAATTATTTTAAAATCTTCAAAGTTGAGTTAAAAGGTTTCTTAATGGTATGTATAAATCCATACATATATTATTTTTGTTATATATTTTTTTATTACTTATAAATATAAAAAATAACCTAAATATAACTTTTGTTCAAAAACAATTTAAAAAGTTACCAAACACCTGTCAATATTGGTCAAGAAACCACTGCGATTGGTCAACAAACAGCGAAAGTACAATAAGCAGGGGTTCACAACAATCGGCAACGCTTCCTGATTTCTGTTCGTTTGTGCGCGCTCAACCTCTGTGACGTACATTTGATATGGCATTGTATTATAGCCTGGAGGTCGCCTACTTTTTAGTTATAGCCTAAGAGCTTACGATTATTTTGTAGATTAATTGTACATTTTGCTGATCAGCACGAAAACCCAAGAAGCAAAGGAAATTATTGTAACTCATTTTAAATAACTTACCAGAACAGTGCATCAAATGTCTTGTCGTGTCGTGTCACAATAAAAACAAAACGTTAAAAATTTTAATATTTTTTTTAACATTTGATGTTCCGACCTGATTAAGTTATTTAAAATAAGTTACAATATTATTCATTGTAGGTCTTTATCTTACTTCCTAAATTGCCGTGCTAGGGGGCTGTACAGTATTTAACATTCCTAAAGAATTTAATGTTTATAAACTGTTCAATAGGACCTTAAAAACATCTCTCGGCTATGTTTAATGACATGACCGACAGGACTTAACAATGGATTGTTTTTATTATTTTACCGCGAGATCTGACCTCGACTTACCTGATGTTTAGTTTTGGAAATCAGAGCATCTTTTTAAGTAGTGATCTATTTGGGACTTGTCGGATACAGGCAGGTTGTTCCACAAGTTTGCGGCAACAACTGTAAACGAGTTGGATATAAAGCTAGAATTATAAAAAGGAATAGAGAGAACACAGTTATGAGATGACCTCAACGATCTGTCATGGAGGGAAGAAAGATAGGCGAATTTATTCCTAAAGCGTCGCAGGCTCATATTTAAATTACAGAACTAAAAAGGCTCCTTGATTCGAAAATGCTTTTATTTGGTATTTTCTTAGATCTAAAGAATTATATTAAACACATTTTATGCGGCTTACTATCGCCAACAAAAAATTGTAAAATCAAAAACCAAAATAAACGCAATAGTAAGCCGCATATTTGTTTAATTCATTTTTTTTTTTTTTTTTTTTTTTTATTGTGACTCGACATATGACAGCACCCCGCTTGATGTTAAGCCAAAGTGTGGTCCATGAATGAATGTCACTGCTACTACAATTCAATAACTGTAAGTAGCAATCACATCCACTATGCCGGCCTAGATGGAACCGGCAACTTACAAGCTGATCCCGAAACGTGACTAAATCACTTCACGGTCTGTATACTTGTAAGTGGTGGTACTACCCCGGATCGGCAGACTGGGTGCCACTGCCTACCACTCTTTGATAACCAGACCCGAAGCAAATATCCATCTCTTTTTTTTTTTTATTAACAAATATTTGCAATGTTTAATACTATTAAATATTACAAATAAAAGCTATGAAACAAATATTTGCTCCGACCGGGGATCGAACCCGGGACTTTACGCGCAACAAACCAGTCGCTAAACCGTTCGTCCACGCCTGTCGCCAATTAGGCTTGTATTTGGGTAAACAATTCTTTTTGATTAATAAAGGTTCTCGCTACAACTTTTTCTATATATTTTTAATTATGTATTTCATTGACTCCTGGGCTATAAAAGTTTTATGCGGTTTGTACACCCGGACGCGGGTGCGGGCAACTATTTTGATTTCCACGTGATCAAATTTCTATTGTAGACGTATTACATTCAATATTGACATTTTAACTACTGCATACCAGACTGTATGATGCGCTATGTCATGTTACAAGGTTCATATTCAGTTACAAGTATTATTTACTACCTGTGTCCTCGTCACTTTGTACTCGAAAACACGGATTTTCACTTCAATCTCACATAAGAAAAAGGCTTCACCTTAGATTTAAACTGAGATCCTTTCAGCATGTTGTTTCCTTTGGCCGGCGCTTACTATCAGGCGGATCGAGATCAGATGTCAAGTTACAATAAAAAAAAAGTAAAGCCCATGCCAGAAGTGTGGTAACAAATAATATCCGAATCAGTGGCGCAGTTCATCTGATGGGAAGTTATAGCAATTTATGGACATGCTCTGTTAACTGGCTATAGTTAAATATTGGTGTCGATGACCTTTGTAATTACACGGCAAAATAACATATACATTCACTAACAACCAATTGGAACGCTGTTAAAAGAATATTTTTATGTTATTTACGGGGTTTTGGGTTTTATGATTTGTTTACTTGCTTTGACAACGGTTCATTCTCCGTTCCTTTAGTAGATTTTTTAAAATGACATGTCCATATACTGTCTTATACCTTATGTTAAGCTAGAGTGAGATCCGTAAGCGCAGGTGATAATGCTACTACAGCCGCAAGAAAACGGAAGCGGCAACTCACAAGCTTATTCCGAAAAGCGACTACTAGGTCACGGTCTACTAAATAAGTAATGGTACCATCAATAATTTAATTTTTTGGTTTAATACCTTGTCTGGACATTAAGATTGTCAGAATGGCGTCCTAGGAACGCCTATGTTTAGCAGTGGACGACTTCTGGCTGATGATAATGATGATTATGATAATGATTCTAGGACTAAGATTCGTAAGAGTAAGATAGTACCGACCCAGAAGAATGTTCTCATTAAATCAGATATTCTCAAATGAACCGGAGACCGGAGTGCTCATAATGGGCCCCATTCACGCTGAGATTTGTATCGCAACATGTATCATTGATTCCGTATCATAAGACGAATCTCAACGTGAAAACGATGTTTTCAAAGTATCAAGGTATCGGATACAGCGGTATCGGTTTCACTCCCTGGAGACGGTGACGCGTTATCATGCAACATGTTTTTAGATCAATATCTTTATTGCTTTTCTTTTAAATAGTAAAATTAACACCTAGTGGTATTAATACTTCTGGAGGGATCTCAGATGTGTTAGAGGTATCTATGATAACGAAAGACTGGATTTTGCATCGTGTGTAATAATATTGAAAATGATACAAATATCTAAGACTCATCTCAGATACCGGGTTTAATACAAATCTCTGCGTGAAAGGGAGCATTAAGTATGAAAAATTGAAAAGCCCCGAAAGTGCCGCTTTTTTCGTCCCTGCCAGTCACTGTGGGCCTGGAAATTTGATTAGAAATACGAAGTGTAAAGTTGAATGATCTGTTATGTTTTTATATTTTTAGACATTCATAAAGCATCTAGAGTTTTATTATTTCCTTAAGGTCAACTGGCTGTAAGTCTAACAGCATTATTTTTACCTTTTGTTGGTGCAATGAAGTTTTAAATGAAATAATTTAATTTACATTCATTGTTTTAACGACACACGTGGCTCATTGGTAACACACCAGTCTTACACGTAAAGTAACGAGTTTGATCCCTATTCAAACAAATATTTGTTTCATAGCTTTTATTTGTAAATTAAATAGGCGATTTTAACGCCTTTCTGAATCCATGGTAGAATCAGACGATAAGCAAGTGCATGCTAAGATCATAAATTCATTTCATTCATTCCTTCATTCCTTCATTGTATATTTTCTAAATCGTACATAAACGGAGTATGTCACGTAGCAGCGAGTAAATGCGAGTGTGCTGATGGAAATGTCGTAGGTCAGCCTCTTTGTGGCTGCAGTTGTTAGTAAGTTGGAGTTATGCAATATTATGGAAATTGTAACGGTGCATTCGAGAATAACTAGCGGTGCCTTTTATGTATGTTTAGTACATTGTGTTTTATGGAGCTTTATGAGATTTTTGTGTAAGAAATGGATTATTATACTAGCTGTGCCCGCGGTTTCACCCGAGTAAAATTAGTTTATAGCACAGTCATAACAAAGGAGGAGGTTCTCAATTCGACTGTAAATGCTTTTATTCTATTTATAACTCCATAACTCATATAAAAATGACAGACGGAAATAAATATAAATATAGAAAAACAGCTGAAACTATAGTAAAAAAAAATATATTTTTATTAAAAGTAACCTATGTTACTTCTAGTACCTCCATAAATATGTGTACAAAGTTTCATAATGATCGGTTAAGTAGTTGTTGTGTGAAAACGTAACAAACAAACTCACATTCACATTTATAATAATATTAAGAAATTAGCCTATTTAATTGTCCCACTGCTGGCAAAGGCTCCCTCTCTTTTTTCCATAACTCACGACATTTGGCAATCTCTCGCCACGACCTATTGTAGGAGTTCATTTCATCTCGCCATCTCCGTCTGGGCCTGCCGCTCAATCGCAATCTGGAGTCCACTTAATAGTGGACTTTGTCTATAATGCATTAGACATGCGATAGAGATGACCTGGCCAGTTCCAAATAAACACGGTTTGACAGTGCGCAAGAGCAGGAAGAGCCTATGCGAAATAAATGATTTGATTTTTGATAACCACCAGTGAAGTGAAGGTCAGATGTCAAGTGTGACATATATTATTAGCGCATATATACATATATATAAAATGCCAATTATGATAATAATCAATGATATAGATTATCAGTTGTTCGTGATCATTTTGGACACTATTGTGTAAGGTTGTTCTTAATATCCATTTATATGCTTGGTTGACAAATTATGAACTAAATTTCTTAACAACTAATACACATTATTTAAATGTGGCTTGACATATGAGTTCACCTCGTCTGATGTTAAGCTGGAGATAACTTTTTTTACAGTTAAATGCAGCCCGATCCCGAGACGCGACGTATCACTTTGCAGTCTGTCACCTATAAATGGTGGTATTATTTTGGATCAGGAGACTAAGCAAATGAGACTCCCAACTGTCTGCCTATCACTCCTAAATTTACATATCCTAATATTATTATTTATGAAGGTTTCTTCACATATTCCAAAGCTTGTACTTTATAAAATAAATTAATAATAAAAATTGTATAGTAAGATTGGGAACGACCTGCACACCGAACCATTTGGTTCGACCGTCGATTCGGTCGACAGAATGTGGAATCCACATCTGTGTGGGTAAATACAAATTTTTATTATTCGTTTATATTTCTGTACTAAGCTACTAAAGTGCTTGTATCATAGAAATATGACAACTAAAGTACATATTAAATCAGAGATACACTGGTTTGGAACCCTTGCTCTCGGTTTGCGTGACCATTGCACTGCCACTACACCACGGTCGCCTTTGTTATTACATTTTTAAATTAACCATTAGACAAAGCTTGTATGAAGAGAATTGTGGATGTGAAGAAAGCGACGATCTCAGGATCGTGGCAAGTGGCACTCCTCAAGTCTTTGCTTATCCTTTTGGAAAATTCCGTGACAATTTGATTGATTGATTGACTTTTTATATTTATATATGTCTATTTATCTAACAAATAGCTCTATTAAATTTCACACGCCTGAAGCTTTAGTTAAGAAATAACAATTTGTATTAATTAACCTTATTTCACAATAATATACAATTTATTGTCTTTATGAAACCCCCCATAAAATAAATAATAAATGTCTTTTTGCAACATTTTAATGTATGTAGATTTTATTCGCAATAAATTTAATTTTTTCGTCTGATCTAGATTTCACCATTATCTGCAAATGTTAAGCTATTTTTTTGGTAATTTATTAGTTTTGCTAAATAATTTATTAGAAGTTTTTAAATTGGATAAAATACCTAATTTACATTTTCAAGTTTACTTCTATTCAAAAATGTTATTTATGTTTTTATTGTGACTCGATCTAACCTCGATAAGCAATCTGACTTTCCTGATAAGCAAGGGGAGGTCTAATGACTGCTAACGACTGAAAAAGCCGACATATTTGCCGTCACTATGCCGGTCAGAGGTGCCACGCCTTGCTTGAAGGATCTAAGGTTATAAATATAAAGTAAGGAAAACATAGTGGTTTTACTGCAACTAGTCCTATAAATAAATAGGCCGATTTTCTGATTATTTTGCAAAAAAAAAAATACAGCACAGAATATATTTTATTCATTTTTTTACTAAGCTACTAAAATGACAGTATAAATTTTATAGTAACAGAACAACCAAAGTATATATCAAAGATACATTGGTACCGGTGGGCGGTTTCGAACTCGTGCTCTCGGCTTGTGTAACCTAACCATTGCACTGTCACTACACCACGGTCGCCTTAATTGGAATGTTTATCGTGGGGAAGCAAACTGAATTGAATAGGTAATTATAAAAGTGACGTCCTTAGTGGGTGAAATTAAATGAGATATTGGTATAAGCGGAATTTCAGAATTATCTTACTACCTGTTAAGGTTTGGATTTTTTTAATTTTTAATAGGGAATGAAATGATTTATTTGCTCGTGAAGAAAGCGGGGGAGTTGTGTCAGGATCGTGGCAAGTGTCAAATTGCTTGGAGACGCAACATCCAACCTCAACTTGCCTGATGGTAAGTTGTTCAAGAGCACCGACAACTGAAAGATTCAAGTCAGATTACGGTTGTCTTAGTAGCAATCCGTTGTCTTTACCTTCAAGAAAACTAGATAGATAACAAATAATCCTAAAATGCTTATCCTAGTTCCTACTAGGATATATATGTATATATAAGCGTGATATATGTACTTTTTTAAATTTTATTTCTCCTAAAATTAAGATAAAACGAGGTATCTTAAAACAGGTTATCTGTCTTATATAAATATCTACATCAGTCTAAAGATAAGGATCCATTCTTTTTAGAAAATTATACTTTCTTTTGTAATACCATAACCTTAAAGTTTGTATTGGAGGTCAGCATCTTGATGGATCGGCAGACTATCAAGACCGATTTTTTTTAGTATTGCGATGTTTATAATTCTTACCACTACACCGAGCAACCGTGATGTAGTGGTATTTATTGATTTATTACTTTATCAATCAATCAAATTGTCACGCTTTTTTCCACAGGGTTAGGCAGAGACAATGGAGCGCCACTTGCCACGATCCTGACACAACTCCCTCGCTTCCTTCACCTTCATTATTCTCTTCATACAAGCTCTATGCAAACTAGCTTTCTTGAGGATGTCTCCGATTTGGTCGGCAAACACCCTTTTAGGCCTGCTTTGTTTAACGCATCCATTCACATGAGATTTATAAATTCTTTTCGTCAATCTACTAGCAATTTAGTAGCTTAATATAGAAATGCAAATAAAATAATAATGAAGAAGCCTATTTAACAACTTAAACTGTCTCAAATACTCAATAGTGTCTAAAGCAGTGTTTCCCAACGTGGGGCCCACGCCCCACAGGGGGGCAATTTGATAGTTAAGGGTGCACTATCATTTAAAAATGGACTCGACGCGATTTTAACCCTTCCGTTTTAGGTTATTTAAATGCAATGCTAGATGTCGGTGACAATTTTAAACATTTAACAAAAAAAGGCAAATTCTTAAAAAAATGCTGTAATTATTTATATTTCTTAAGGAAACAAAACTATTTTTAAAGGTTAAAAATTATGTATAATTTAACAATTTTAGAAATGTGGGCATTGCCTAAAAATGGATGGGAAACACTGGTCTAAACTATAACTAAACTTGTAACGTAGACTGTATTTATTACCACATTTCTGTCTATTATGCGACAAAGACGTGAAATGTCGACAAGCGAAATACATAAAGACATCAAATAAAATTGAGGTTAATGAATGCTTATAAACTTGATGTAATTAACATTAAAAATATGCAATTTTATTATAAAAAATTCACATATTTAGTTGCATAAACAATAAGCACTATTATTTTATGTGCTCGGGTTTAGTTTACACTTGCTCGCGATTATTTCGTCACATTCATTTTGTTCTGTTACTTTTTGTCACAATAAAATTTTTTGAATTTCTGAGACACGGTTCAATGCAAAGTAAATACCGATTATGCGTCTAACATCCCTACCTCAGCTAAAAATACGATATGATGACCTTGAAACCCCTGATCAGATCTTTATCTGTAGCTAAGAACCATCTCGATCAAGTCAGCTTTAACCTTTAACCTTGTTCCTACCTCGTCTTTTCACACCCGTGATACCCGCACTGGGCGGGGGAAGCACCCGCATTTTGTCGACCAAATTGGCAGTCAAACTAAAAAGTTCGGTGCGTCTTTCCTTTGTAGAACAATCAACAAGTGGAATGCTTTGCCAGCCCATGTGTTCTCTCCATCCTATAACCAATAATGAATAAGCGATGCGTGAAGAAGCACCTTTGGCTGGCATAGTGACTGCCACTGGGACAGCCGTGGACTGACTCTCGTCGTAGTCAAATGTCGTGTCACAATAAAAAAAAAGCCTTCACACAACAAAAAACCGCGTCGTAATCGGTCCATTGGTTTGGGAGCTGTGATGCCACAGACTGATACACAGACATGTGAAACTTATAACCCCCTTCTTCTTAAATCGGGGGTTAGAAAGAGTAATATGAATAAGAATTTTGGCATAAGATTATTAGCCGTGTCAAATTCGAAGGTCGTAGTTAAGTACGAACCCTTTGTAATGAGTATAGTATATGAAATTGTATAGTTCATATAAGTGCTTATTGTTAATGTTTTGCAATGATACCAAAGATGGAGCCCCGGTAATGAATGTTGGACTGTTGTGACCTGATTTACAAACATTGATTCTGTCTATTACTCGTACTTTGTTTAATTTTAAACTATTGTTTTGTTTTCTTTTGTTTCTGTGCAGTTATTGAGTTGGCACGTGAAAAGATTTCAAGTCAAAGGCGCTTCTTTTTTTTTTAATTGGGTCTACATATGACAGCACCTCGCCTGATATTAGGGCAGGGATTTTTGACGATATCCTATTTTGCGGTACTTTTGACGATCAAATAACTATACATCTTGAAATGTTATTAATTAAAAAAATATATGTGTAAAGAAAAAATGCTCAAAAAACATTTAATCAAACGGAATTTACAAATATTTTATATTATTTTATTATTTTAACAAATAATAAAGATAAGAAAACACTTGTCCGTTGTATTGCTCAATGAATATATGCCTTAAATTATATTTTTGTTAATGCTAAGATATTTTTATTGTAGTAGTTACTTGTTTTGTAGTATTATAGGTTGATTTTTCCTTTGTATTATATATAGGTGGGAACTAATTAGGCTTAGTTTTATTATAGTTTGTATCTAGATTTATAAAATAGCTGTAAGTTTTCCTAAAATAAATAAATAAATAATGCAACTTTATTACAAAAATAGTTTTTGACTTCAAAGTTCTCGTTTTTTTAACAAATAACCATTAGATTATTATTCATACGAAAAATATCCCACGATCAAGAGTAACGCAGAGATACCTCGCCTTAAACTGGACTGCGGTCTATGAATGAAACTGTAGAAGCGGTCTGCTTCTACAGTAAAATAATTAAATAAATAAAAGTAACAGTAACTTCTATGCGGGCCCTAGTTGAAACCGGCAACTTTCTAGATGATCCCGAAACGCGATCTGCAGTCCTATTATTATGGAAAGTGGTCTACGCCGATCAAAGCCACCGATTTTCTTAATACTTATTAATAATGGATATCTCGTTTTACGAAATAAGACCTTTTAAAATTTAAATGTTTCATGTAATATTCAACAGAGTTGTCTTTGTAAAATAGTTTAATATTCAGGCATCGATTAATGGTTTATTTACACCTTACAAGTGAAGGAAAAAAAACGTTTTAAAATTTCGTGTAAAAGCGTCCGTGGTGTAGTAGCAGTGCAATGGTCACGCAAACCGAGAGCACGGGCTCAAAACCACTCACCGGTACCAGTGTATCTTTGATATGTGTACTTTGGTTGTCCTGTTTCTATGATACAAGCACTGTAGTAGCTTAGTATAGAAATGTATTATTATATTTTATTATTATTTTATTATAGTAAGCGGGGTAGTACCACTACTTACAAGTATACAGACCGTGAAGTGACTTGGTCACGTTTCGGGATCAGCTTGTAAGTTGCCGGTTCCATCTAGGCCGGCATAGTGGATGTGATTGCTACTCACAGTTATTCACATATAGTCACATGTCGAGTCACAGTAAAAATAAAATCGAATGTGTTTCAACAGGTTTCCACTATCATTCTGTTTAATGAGAATGAATTGTTTACTTGTACATTGTAAATTGTGCCTCTGAGTGATGCAATGCAACTCGGAATGGCAAAATGCCCGCAGCATGAATAGTGTTGCGGTGTTGCCCAACACAGTACAGCTACGTTCGTTTAATTCGGACTAACAAGAGAGGGTATGTTAGCGTTGGTTTGGCCACATTAAAAGAATAAAAATTAAAATGTTAAAGAAACCCCCGAAACCTCTTAATTACTACTGCCGAATTCTCTTAGATTTTGCGTGAACATTGATTAATGAATTAAACACTTTTTTTCGACTTACTAGACAGATTTGTCGCCATCGTGGTCACGGAGAGAAACGATGGTCGAATTATGTCGACAGAATGTGGATGCTTCCGCCGACCATTGCACTACCAGTCTACCACTAACTAAACCACGGTTGCTTGTAAGTATTTCTATGACCAAAATTGACTTATGTAATGTTTTTTCATTATGAAATTAGCGTATCAAGATCATACATCAAACTCGTAGAACCTTCACGGCCTAATTGTTATAATTGCGACAATTATGTTTGAATCACACACAATGTGTTAGGTGAATGTTAATTGCTCTTCATTAATATTATTTTAATGTTATTGTGGAAAATATTTAGTCCAGGGGGCCTACCACCAACTTTTATAAACGAGCCAGTTTGTATAAATGTTTCCAGACAGTACTGTTTGATTACTCAAATTTGGTACCACCATATTTTATTTGCAATTTTGTTTTATTCCTACATTCGCATAGCTTTTACGTTCAGAAACGTATTGCTGCTGCATTTGAATATTAAATGCATTTAATATTCAATAATTACCGCTTTGAAGGTATGAATATTGATGTGACGTCACAAAACTGCCAATACAATAATGTGGTAATTTTATTTAAATTAGCATATTTGACGTACAAATTGATATTTGACGTTTAAAACAATAATGCTATAGGACGTGGTGGTACGGCCCCTGGACATGGCGCTCCAAACACATCAATGAACCCTGTCTGAAATCCATGAACCCCAAATCCCTGTGTGGTAAATAAGAGATAGATAGAGGGTGGAAATCCGGGAAAAAAGTGAATCCTAACTCCCTCGCTTCCCTCATATCTACAATTCTCTTTATAGAAGCTCTACGTGTGCCCTAGATAACCCAGCTTTCTTAAGGATGTCTTTGATTTTGTCGGAAAACACCCTTTTTGGCCTGCCTTGTTTAACGCATTTATTCACATGAGATTTATAAATTCCCTCCATGTGCCTAAACCATCTTAACTAATATAAAATAGAAAATTGCGAGTGTGAAGGAAGCGAGATTAATTTTAGAAATCTTATAATTAAGTATAGTTAATACTAAAGGTCTTAGAGATATTGAGCAGATATGGTAAATCGTCGAAGCGGAACTGTTTATATCAAAATGTATAAATACAAACAAACCATCAAATTATTATCGAACATAAATATAAAATTTCTCTCAATAAATTTAATTGTTGTAGCGGATTTTTTGGCCCTTGCCAGCCACGCCCTGATCTCACTATCATCACGATCTAGCCCTCGAAATTGTAGGTGGACTATAATGAACGTTTCGTACTTGTGTGACCTTGATGAACTTTAAAAAAAGAAAGATGAACTTTGAAAACTGGTAGGCGGACAGTTAGAGGGAAATTTAGTCGCGTTTCGGGATCAGCTTTAAAGTTGCCGGTTCACCTAGGCTATCATAGTGGATGCGATCGCGTAATGTTAGACGAGGTGCTGTCATATGCCGAGACACAAAATAAGGCGACAGGCAGTCGTGGCGCTTTGGTTTGTACCCCACCAGTCCGTTACGTGTTAAGTCACAGGTTTGATTCCTAGTCGGAGTCAATATCTATTTGTTTCATAGTTAAGTATTTGTTCTTAAAGAAGGCGGATTTTCTCCGGGTCTGGTAGTCAAAGAGTGGTATGCAGTGGTGACCAGTCAGACAATCCGGGGTAGTACCGCCACTTTCAAGTATTCAGACCGTGAAGTGTCTTAGTCGCGTTTCGAGATCAGCTTGTATGTTGCCGGTTCCAACTAGACTCGCTTGTCTTTGCTTATCCCTGTAGGTATTTAAGCGGGACTTTTGATTGATTGATTGCGTGAATCAATCAATCAAATGTTAAAACATGGAGTAATTTATATAAACGTACATAGTAAGCCCACCTATGCAATTATCAACTTTTACTTTTGTAGAGGTTAACTGTTTACAATTTTAAATATTAATGTAATAACATATCCCGACATTTTGTTGCGGTGAGATTCTTATAAGTGGTTGGCAGACTTAGTGGTCATTTGCCAAGGCCGTCGCTCCAGGGTAGTACCACCACTTAAAAGTATACAAACCGTGAAGTGATTCAGTACAACTTAAAAGTTGCCAGTTCTAAGCGGATGCGACTGTTACTTACAGTTATTTAACTGTAGTAGCAGTCGCCTTCATAAATGGATCGCTCTCCAGTTTACCAACAGGCGTGTTACAACTTGTAAAAAACACGATAATAAATGTTCATGCTAGGCAAAAACAAATTATTACTTGACACTCGTCATCTAACCTCGACTTGCCTGATGGTAAGCAAAGTAAGTTCAAGAGCCTTGACGACTGAAAAAGCCGATTTAACTTTCCACGATCCTGACACAACTCTTACTTCTTTCACACTTACATTATAGTATCTCTTCATGCAGATACATGCTGGTTATAGACTAAGATTTTGTTAGACGACGCGCTGTCCGCTTAGTTTATATGCACTTTATATCGAATCTCGAACTTCATCCGCTAGCCGCCGGGTGCATCTAAACAGCCGGTATGCGGCCTACAGTAAAACTCAAGGACGTTAGTATCGCTCTACAATGACTTTTTTTACTTTTTAAACGCCCGTACTACCTTTCTTTTTACTTAAAGCAGAAAGGACTTATGTTCTTCGATTGTTGTTGAAATTACATCTTTATGCTATGGTTTTACGTGCTAATATTGCCTGTTAAACTTTTTAAAGGCAATGAAATTCTTAGGAACTCTATCTATAGGAAGTACTATAGAATATATTATATATAAGCAAATAATTTCTTAAATCAATAGTTTATTTGAATGATCATGATTCATGTTGGTTGATACAATAATAATAATATTAATAATAATAATAATTTTTAATTACACAATTACATAGTCGTAACAAACCTGTTGCGAACCTGAGCTTTTTCGCAACAAAAACACCTATTACTACACATTCTGACAAGTAAAAAAATTGAAAAACTGTTAGTTCGAAATATATCTAGGTAAATATTGGGACAGTTTAGCGACCCGATTCTGTCAAGAAGCGCAAAGTCAGGCAAAGTCAAAGAAGCGCCACTTGTCACGATTTTGATACAATTCCCTCGCTTTCCTCGCATCTACAATTCTCTTCATACAAGCTCTACGGTTATGGGCACGTAGCACGTGGCTAAGCAACTCAGCTTTCTCAAATATTAAAAAATGTTTTTCTAATTTGTTAATCCATTCTATAGATGCTATGCCCCGAGGTCGTACCATCACATGTTATTTTCTTTTTTGCCAATGCTTTTTTGTGAAGGTTCTTTGATGATGATGATAGGTTCCTGGTACAAAGACGGATTTCTTTATAAGTTCTTATATTGCTCACTTGCGTATTGTTCTTTCATCCAAGTATAAAAAAGGTTGGATGTGATGTAAATATTTCCTTGTGTTCAAGCAAATATTTACTTAAAACAAGGTATTGAATTTTGTATATATATATATACAATATATATATATATATGTCATGTAAAACTTATTAATAAAAACTGAATTGTAGTATAATTACATATGGCGAACTTAAAATCAAAAGGAATGCAAACTGACCGCGTAACCTAATGAAAATGGGATTCGTTTTGACAGCGACCGCGCAACACACTGAGAATCGATGTTCATTTTCATTAACAGTTCTAACTCATTGTATCTCATTGTCCGATTGAATAAAAGTTGTTTTTAACACTAACAGCGACCGCGTAACTTTTTAACAAATGGGAATGAATTTTATTGTCATTGAAGTATCTAAGCTGAAATGACGCGCCCCTCCACTGCATTTAAGCATACGTGCGAATACAAAATATGTGCAATACACTGAAAATGCAATTGGTCATTCAGTTGCTGGTTAGACACAAAAGGAGGATCACGCTGATGAAGTATAGTAATATACTTATTAATATTTGTACTCATGCATTTCAATAAATTAATAAAGTGGAGGGGCGCGTCATTTATAGTTAGACAAGCTATAGCGTGATCAGCTCCCTGTTATATATTATACACATAGATATAAATAAAAATAATATTATTTAAATCTATGATAATACAACAAGTAATAGGTCACCCTTAATATATATATATAAATATATATATATTTTTGTTATAACCACTTTAAAAAGGCTCACCTACCTGCTTCGTTGCCATCTGGTGCATGTTGCAACATTGCTATGTTACAGAGGCAGCTGTGGTACAGCATGTGATACTACATCCATTTAAGGGCCAAAAATGTTCTCAACAAGTCTATGTTCAGGATATTATTCTTGAAAATATCACAATCAGAATACGATACGAGTTTTGGATTGGTTTAATGTCAATTTAAGGATAAATTTTGATTTAATTGTAGCTCAACATGTAACTTCAGTGTGGACGCGACTGCTACTTCAGTAAAATAACTGCAAGTAGCAGTTGCATCCACTATACGGGAATTTATAGTGCAGCCTTTCCCAACCTTTTCCAAGGGCGGGGACCCTAGCGCCACCTTATCATAATCCGCGGACCCCTAAAAACTTATTTGCAGCACTTAGGTAAATGTATTTTATTCTCAAAATCTCAATTAAACTCTAATGCAGTGTTTTTGTATGTAAAAGGCTAGCCACCTATGGCTACGTGGTCACGGAGAGACTCTCTGTGACCACGATGGCTGCAAAGCTCTCGAAACGTCGGAATAATAAAAAATTGTAAAATCAAAACCAAAATAAACGCGATAGTAAGCCGCATAAAATTTGTTTAATTCATTAAACATATATATATATATATATATATATATATATATATATATATATATATATATACACATATATATATATACATATATATATATTACTCAGTCAATCAATCAAATTGTCACGCCTCCCCCTTCTCCCACATGGATATGCAGAGACAATGGAGCGCCACTTGCCACGATCCTGACACAACTCCCTCCCTTCACAATTCTCTTCATACAAGCTCTATGTTTATGGTCACTAGGCCACCTAGCTTTTAATTACTCTACATAAATACTATATTGTTTATCTACATATAATTTGAACTAAGTCAGAATAAAAATTGCGATCTTAAACCAATCTCAATTTCATTTTCGATTAAGAATAAGCATCCCAGTCTCCGGTTTTGCAACATGATTGGCATCCCAAGTATTTACTAGTTAATTCATTTTGTTTATTTTTCAAATTTACAATTCACTTCATAATATTACGTTTACTGTTTACATTTGTTTGTTAATGCGGTTTTTGTTCTTATGGTTTTTAGTTCAAGGTTCTGTTTTAATTGTTTACCTTTGTTGTAATATCGCTATTAATAGATTGTACGCGAGTTTTGTTAATTTCAATTCGTTTCACGTACCTATAAGTTTTTCTTTTAATTTACTTTAAATTGAGACTGTTCATCTGCCCTTGACTTGCCTGATGGTAACTAAGGGAAAATCAAAGAGCGCCGACGACTGAAAAAGAAACTATTCATCCTACGGCTGTCGTAGGATGCTACGGCCGGGAATCGAACTCGGGCATTGACGCGTAACGAAATAATGCTTCACACCTGGTGGAATATTAGAATTAATAAATAAATTGCCTAGTGTCCATAACCATAAAGCTTGTATGAAGAGAATCGTGTATGAGGAATACACACACACATATATACGAGCTATTGCTAGATGCACGTGGCACAGTCTCGAGCGTATCGTAACCCTACGGCGACACACTCGACGAGTGGCGAGAGAATTAGCGAGGTAAATGGGCAGAGACATAGTGTGGCTGCGTTATTCGTCCTGCCGCTCGTGATGCCCGGCGATCCATTTTATGTCGGTTTTTTAGTGCGAGTCAAAGTTACAATGTTGTCGTCCATCGAAGCAACGCGATGAACATCGCGAGTAGGGGAGCGTGTGGCTGTTAGCGCAATAATCACGGCAGCACGAGGAGCAGCGTGAGAAGCAGTGCGAAGAGCATAGTGTGGCTGTAGCATTAAACACGAGTGCCCTGCGACGAGGGTAGACGTCATAATACGTTGGCGAGCCTGTGATTTCAGTAACCCTTAGTTATCTGTGTTACTACTGCATGAGGTACTACACAAACACTACCATAAGTAATAAAAGGATCTGATAGATGGTTTCTTGATTGAATTGTTTCTTGACAAAAAAACATAGGCCATAACCATAGAGAGAATTGTGGAGGAAGGAGTTGTGGCATGATCGTGGAAATTGACACTCTTATAGTCGCTGCTTATCCCTGTGAGAAATAAGACGAATTGTGATGATTAAATAATTGAAATAATCTTTCAAAGGCAAACACTCGACTTAATAAAGGCAAAATTAAATACTTGTCACTAATTATTTAAGCGGCGTTTTTTTACACTTCCCTAGCCTGATCCCAATCTTGTACATCCAGTACACTTAAATGTATGTACCGTACTCAGGATGTTCAGAGTAGGCGAATAACAGACTGCCTGCAACTTTTGAAAAAGTATAAGTTATTTTAAAAATATAAACAGATGTTTTTTTGCGTACATGTAAAGCGACCGTGGTGTAGTCGCAGTGCAATGGTTACGCAAACCGAGAGCACCTACGCAAAAACAGCAAACACGAAGGCTTAAAACCTACCGGTGCAAATGTATCTTTGATATATTATGTACTTTAGTTGTACTGTTTCTATAATACAAGCAAAAGTGCTTAGTATAGAAATGTAAATAAATAAATAATAATAATAAATAATCAAAAGAAATCGTCTCGCCTTTTCCCCACAGGGATAGGCAGAGACAATGGAGCGCCATTTGCCACGACCCTGACACAACTCCTTCGCTTCTCTCACATCCACAATTCTTTTCATACAAACTCTAAGGTTATAAGTTGTCAAATCAAATCAAATTGTTACTCCTTTTTCCCACAGGGATGAGCATAGACAATGGAGCGCCACTTACCACGATCCTTCCACAACTCCCTTGCTTCCTTTACATTATAAGTTATGTAATGTATAATAATTCTTATCATAAAACCCTAATGAGTTTATATGACTACATTTTGGACATTATGAATCATGGATTTTTGTAATTATAAAAAAAACTGGTTCCCGTGTTAATGTATCAAGTTTACTTGGCCGGTTTGTACCAAATTTAGTACGGCTTTTTATAAGATTTATATTTTTAGGAGTGGTAGGCAGTGGTACCCAGTCTGCCGATCAGGGGTAGTACCACTACTTTCAAGTATACAGACCGTAATGTGATTTGGTCGAGTTGTAAGTTGCCGGTTCCAATAGCCGGTTCCATCCACTATGCCAAGGCCGGCATAGTGGATGTTATTGCTACTCACAGTCCACACTCCAGCTTAACATCAGGCGGAGTGCCTTCATATGTCGAAGGCACTCAATACAATAAAGAAAAATATATCAAATATCGTACTGTCATATTTTCATACCTCGAGTAACAATATAAAAAAAAACATTTATTTTTTATTGTGACGACATAAGGCAGCACTCCGACTGATGTTAAGCTGGAGTGTGATCCATGAATGGATGTCACTGCTACTACAATTCAATAACTGTAAGCAGCAGTAACATCCACTATGCCGGCCTAGTTGAAACCAACCGGCAACTTATAAGCTGCTCCCAAAACTGTCTGTATACTACCCTGGATCGGCAGACTGGGCCCTAATACTACCTATCACTCTTTAATAACCAGACCCATAGCAAATATCCATCTCTTTTTTTTTTCATAAACAAATATTCATTATAATTGTGTATGTAAATGAAACCAGCGATTTGCCATTGCCTCTGTCTATCCCTGTGGGGAATGTCGTGAGAGCTAAGAAACAATAGTAAGGAAAGTGAAGAGATGGCCATCGAACCGTTGACCTCTAAGTTATGCAAAACTGCTCCCTTATTTACTTTACTAATTAAGTGTTTGCAAAACAAACTGCAGAGAAAGTGTTTTCGATTCAACAACCAGACTCGGAGTAAATGTCTGGCTCTTTGTCTATTTTGACTTTGTTTTTTTTTATTGTGACTCGACATATGACAGCACCCCGCTTGATGTTAAGCTGGAGTGTGGTCCATGAATAGATAGACGCCACTGCTACTACAATTCAATAACTGTGTTACTCACATCCACTATGCCGGCCTAGTTGGAACCGGCAACTTACAAGCTGTTCCCAAACGCGACTAAATCACTTCACGGTCTGTATACTTGTAAGTGGTGGTACTACCCCGGATCGGCAGACTAGGCACCACTGCCTACCATTCGTAGTAGATTGAGGAATAAAAAAATCTGATGTGGATGGATGCGTTTTGTCCAAACAAATAGAAGAATCTTCAAGAAAACTGGGTTGCCTAGTGCCCATAACCGTAGAGCTTGTATGAAGAGAATTGTGGATGTTAGGGAAGCGAGGGAGTTTTTTTTTAATTTTTTTTATTGTGACACGACATCTGACCCCGTCCCGCCTGATGATAAGCAAGAGGAGGTCTAAGAGTGACGACGACTGAGAAAACCGGGTTTGTTCACGGCTGCCTCAGTCGCCGTCACTATGCCGGCCAAAGGTGCTTCTTCACGCATCGCTTGAAGGATCCAAAGATGGATCGTGGCAAGTGGCGCTTTATAGACTCTGCCTATCCCTGTGAAAAAGGCAATTTGATTGATTGATTGAGCTTTGAGGTTTATTAGCTAATGCGCAATAGTTGTTTATGGTGTAAAATGCATCAAGCATTGTTATTTAGTACTTAGTGAGGCCATAATCTAGCGCAGTGCTAACATAACGTTAACAATACACTTTTGGAATTTTAATAAGTTATGTGATTTGCATAAATTCAATAGAATGACACAATTGGGTACATATTTCGCAATATTTTTGTTTATACATGAAATTCTCACATATTTTCTATAATAATAAACCACAAAATATTGTTTTTTTGTCTCATTGGGGACGTTCTGAAACAAGTTGGGCTCCGCAGTGCCTTAGGATAGTACCTCATCTAAGATGCTTAGATTAATATAAAAAAAATTGATATTTTAATATATTATTAAAGTCATCTCTGTCTGGTCATGGCTGATGATTTTTTTATTTTACTGTGACTCGACATATGACAGCATCCCCGCTTGATGTTAAGCTGGAGTGTGGACCATGAATGGATGTCACTGCTACTACAATTCAATAACTGTGATTAGCAACACATCCTAGTTGGAACCGGCAACTTACAAGCTGATGCCGAAATGCGACTAAATCACTTCATGGTCTGTTGTAAGTATACAGACCGTTGCCTTATGGGCAAAGTCCACTACTGAGTGGACTCCACATTGCAGATGACATCGCGGCAGGCCCAAACGGAGATGGCAAGATGAGATAGACTCCTACAATAGTTCGTGGCAAGAGATCGCCAAATGTCGTGAGTCATGGAAAAAAGAGAGGGAGGAGCCCAGCCGTGGGACATATAAACAGGCTAAGAATCTTAAATTAATTATTGGTCTTCGTAGGTGCTTGGACAAGACGTGTTGATGTGAGCAAAGTGAGAGTTATCAGGATCGTGGTATTGTCTTTACATTGTTAATCTATTTGATTGATTTAAAATTATATTTAATAAATTTTAAAAAAAATTATAAGACTACCAGCGGACTCGACAGACGTTCGGGGGGGTCTTAAACGCTCTTAGACGGAGTTTAGTTACATGAAAAGGTAAAGCAGTAAAGTGTAAGTCAAAAGCATCTCTGGCTTGCAGCGATGTTTTCAGTCGTCGGCGCTCTTGGACCTCTTTATGCTTACCATCAGGCAAGTCGATTAACAGTAAAAAAAACCGTAAGAAAGAAAACGTCATGTTCATAGACAATTCAGTTTATAAATCACAACTATAAAAGCAATTAGCTTAATTCCAATTCCATTGTCTACCCTTGTCACAGCAAAGAATAGTCATGATAGTATCATATTGTGAGTGACTCTCCATCGGTCATTCCAAGCGCGTGCACAACACACTGGTCCCGTTACGCTACCGTTTTTGCGATCGTTTGCTATGATACAACTTTGTAGTAAGGGAGATGGTGGTAGTTTAGACTAATATTTATTGACGTTCTTATGACCACAAATTCCAATCGAGAGCGATCGCAATCAGTTTTGAGCTATGGATGGGGATGAGAGACAATCAGGACGGAAGTATTGGCGTAATTTTATTGTAAACCTATCCCAATATCAATAAAAAAAGTGTAATTTTATAGATAAAGTCCAAAAACAGACGATCATATCAATACAACATCTGACCTGATGGCAAACAGGGGCTAAAAACCGACTCAATTTACGGTTGTCTCTGTCTTTCCACTTGCTAATTTATTGTTCAACAATGGACGCGACAAATCCTTTAGTTCGGTTGCAGATTCGGTCAATACAATGCGGTTGCTTTTCCCGACTGTGCTGGCATCGGAAACATGGTTAAAGTGTTGCTCGAAACATTAACCGTGGTTTAGACGTTAACTTGTGCGAATTGGTCACATGGTGTGGACCCGGGATTAGAGGTCTCGCCGGAAATGACTGATTGTGACTTTAATCACATCAGTCCTAATCTTCATGTTCGATAGTTTTCGCCAAACTTGCCATTGCTCCAAAGATTATTTCTGACTTTAAACGTGTCAATGTCCTCATGATTGCCAAAGAATGAGTGGTGTTTTTATTGGTTAATTCTGTGTGCTACCTCTGAGGCTATATTTTGTTTCTAGTGACTCTTTATCTAGTACTTACATCGTTGACAGTTGTGTGGTTTAGTTACCTACCAGTTTATCTGACATATCTTCATTGCTTATGACAGTGCGATCCTGCGTTTACATATATATACGAGAGCATTTTGATTATTATTATTAACCCATAGTCTCTGCCTATCTCTGTAAAAAAAGGCGTGATAATGTGATTGTTATTAGCCCATTTAATTGTCTCACTGCTCCCATAACTCTTGCTCAAAATCAAAATATCAAACGTGGTAGTTTTGGAAACAATAACAGCATCAACCAATAGGACGACCAACACCTCAGTCTTTCCGTGACCCGATAGCTGCAAATCTCTCGAAACGTCGGAATAATAAATATTGTATAATCTAAACCAAAACAAACGCGATAGTAAACCTCTTATTTTTTTTAAATTCATTATTATTTATTTATTATCAACCAATCAAATTGTCACGACTTTTTCCCACAGGATAGGCAGAGGCGCCACTTGCCACGATCCTGACACAACTCCCTCGCTTCCTTCACATTCACAATTATTAAAATGTATTAAAAATAATTATAAATTTATATTTATCTTTAATGTTTTTTTCTTTTTATGTTTAGTAATCGATAGTTACTCCCATGTTATTATACGAGTAGTATTCGTTAGTGTTCGCATTATTTCAAATAGCTTCCACCTAATGCCTGTATATTTATTCTGGCCACCATGCCCCATTGTGCGTAGGTCTTTAAATATATTTATTGGCACATTTACGTTCAAATATGTCGTGTGTAATTTATGTAAAAATTGTGAATGTAAATAAAACAGTGCATTTTGAAGTAAGCTATTCTTGATTTACTTTGCGTTCGATATTGTCAATCAAATTGTCACGCCTTTTTCCCACAGGTATAGGCAGAGACAATAGAGCGCCACTTGCCACGATCCTGGCACGACTCCCTCGCTTCCTTCACATTCACAATTCTCTTCATACAAGCTCTATGGTTATGGGCACTAGGCAACCTAGGGGATGGGATTGAGGATGTCTCCTTTGTCGGCAAACACCCTCCTGGGCTTGCCTCGTTTAACGCATCAGTTCACATGAGATTAATAATAGCAAACACTGTATATCTGTATTCTATCTTCTTCTTTCGCAGGCTAAATACTATAGATGTATATGTACTATAGACGTACAAGTGGAATGCTTTGCCAGCCCATGTGTTCTCTCCATCCTATGACCTTGGATCCTTCAAGCGATGCGTGAAGAAGCACCTTAGGCCGGCATAGTGACAGCCTAAAACTAACTCGTTTTTTTCAGTCGTCGTCACTCTTGGACCTCTTGTCGTCAGTTGTCGTGTCACAATAAAAAAAATGTTTGTTTCTATTTAGTGTCGCTTATTCGTTTCATAGAGTTTTAAATTACAAGGGGGCTAAATAAGTTTTAACTTTAAACGTATCGTGTTCTTTTTGAAACTATACTATATTTGCGCTAGACTTTGCTATTCTATTCAGAAACGATTTAAATTCGTTTTGAATTCGAATCAATATTGTTTAGTAATAGAGTTCCAGTTGGCCTCGATCCTTCCCGATTGGTCTGAGATTTTTTATATGAAAAAGGTCACAAAATTAATTCCACAGATAAGAAAGCATTAAAATTATTCACGGACGTTCACAAAAATGCATTTTTATTGCACCAATCATTTATAGTGACATTTATTTTATTAATTTTGCCTGATTTAAGACTGCATTAAAGTAAGTTTTCTTTGTATATTGTCATGCGTCAAGGACTAAGGTGTAGGTAGGATAAGGGTGTTTATTTTTACCATTTTTCCTGGTTTTAAAAGGAGATTGGTGAAAAAGATTTCCTTATAAATCAAAAGTAAAATAGAAATACTTAATGACCAGGGCATGAAAAGAATTGTAGATGTTGAAGGGTGCGCGAGAGTTGGCAGGTTCATGGAAAGTGGCGCTCTCAGCCTGTGGGGGAACATTTATGGACACCTTATCAGTAGACTTTTTTATTATTTTAAAAGCCTTTATTTAACTTCACTTGTATGAATATCCTGGAATATTGCAAACAATATTTCACCCACTTCCACTGATGCTAGCGGGTCGAAATTTGGCATACGAGTTTGGTTCTCGTGACAATGCATGATTACTTAAATGCCGCCATTTCTAATCCAATATGGCGGACGTTAAAAAATGGCGAACTAGTTCTTTTTTGCGCAACCCCATGATATAGGTATCAAATAAAAGGGTTTGCTGAGAAAAATACCAAAAATGATATGTATACATGTATTTCATGTCAACGATTTAGAATTCTGGCATCATGAGGGGGCCTAGTTTTGGTTGTAAACATTACAGTTGATTTTAGTTTTTATGTTTCGCCGCCTTCGTACAACGTTGTTTGTTATAGTTTTAAAATAACTCTTATCTGCCTCGTAATAAGTTTGCTTAGAGAATGTCAACATGCGCACGGTGTTAATCTTTGTTAGAACATAACACAGTATAGGGAAGTAAAGTGTTGTAACTGTTACCGTATTGTATCATCATCATCAGCCAGAAGGCGTCCACTGCTGAACATAGGCCTCCCCCTTCAAACGCCATTCCGAACGACAAAAGATAGTTGTATTCACCGGTTACCTGTGACTTTCACTATGTCGTCAGTCCACCTTATGGGAGGCCTACCTACTCTGCGTCTTCCGGTTCGTGGTCTCCACTCTAGAACCTTTCTTCCCCATCGGTTGTCGATCCTTCGAGTGATGTGGCCAGCCCATTGCCACTTCAGCTTAAGAATCCTACGGGCTATGTCGGTAACTTTGGTTCCGGATTCTATCGCGCAAAGATACACCAAGCATAGCTCTCTCCATTGCCCGTTGAGCGACTCTGAGCTTTTCCAACAGGCCAACATTTAAAGGCCACGTCTCAGTGCCATACGTCATCACTGGCAACACACCGTATTGTATATCATCAAGTATGTAATAAATTCGGTATTGGAACATGGCATAAACGGTTTAATTAAAATTTAATATAGCATTGAATGGTAAAGCAGGTGAGGTGCAAGAAAAGATAAAACCAATTCAGTTTACGGAGCCTCAGTCACTATGCATGCTAGTTCTGTTTTTTTTTATGCTTCCTAGACAAAAAAATATTTGCTTTGAAACTTTTTAAAGAGTTTTTCTAGTCTCTTGGTTTCAAATTATAATATTTTTACTTATATTAACAGCATAAATACAATTAAAGTTTTAACAGTATTGTGCAGCATTTTGCATATCGTAATATTTTAAAATTGTAATTCAAAAGCACCTAGAAAAAAATATTTTTGTACGTAGACGATATAAATTTTTAATGGCCGGTTTGAACTTTTACGCCGGCTTCACATCAGGCGGGGTGCTTTTTTTAAATTAAAATTTCTATACTAAGCTACTAAAGTGCTTGTATCATAGGAACAGGACAACCAAACTACGTATATCAAAGATACATTGGTACCGGTTACAACCCGGCACAAAATTGGTACGTGGTTTAGAACACGTGCTCTTTAGTTTGCGTAACCACTGTACTGCCACTACACAGCGGTCGTCTTAATTATGTATCAAGTCACAATAAAACTAGGCTATATAATCTAAAATGATTTTGTAGGATGTAATTCCTTTGCAAAAGAGATGTTTTAAGATCGTTAACTTATCCGTTGCAGAGTTGTCTGAACAGTCTTCCTAGATGCAAATAAGAATGTTGATTTAAATTGAATGTTGTGTTACTGTTTTAAGTTTTACTGTGACTATATTATGTCGTAATCATAGAAAGTGTCCCGGCGCATTAGATTCACGACAGATCGTCGTGCTACCTTGTTGCACACATCTCGCTCTAACATATGCAGATTAGAACAAGATAGATATATTTTATGATTTTTGTGTGCATTTTGCATTGATTACCTTAAGTTTGGATTTTCATTTTTTTACAAAGTAATTATAGATATTCATAAATGTCTGCAATCCTTTATGCCGGCCTGGCTATTATTTGGGAGGTCTTAATTTTTCCTTTCCAAACTAAGCTACTAAAAGTGATTGTATCATAGAAACTGGACGACCCATTGTAGACACATTGGTACAGGCAAGTGGTTTACGTGACTGTTTCAGTACCACTATACCACGGTCGCATAATGAATGTTTTTATGGATTTTTATTTTAGTTCACATTAAAAAAAAACTTATTTAACTCATAAAGATTTCCTGTAGTACTGCTTACCCCATTTAAAGTATGTTATTGTTTTTTTAGAGATTACGTTCTTGTCGGAAGTGTAACCGACTTATTTTTATTTTCAAGGAAATATTCTTAATAAGAGATAATCTATTCTTAAGTAACAATAACTTAATTTCAAACGTCACGCCTCCTTTTCCCACAGAGATAAGTAGAGAGCTTGGTGATTATTTTTACATCAACTTTAGTAAAGCAGGATTTTGCAGGATACAGCAATACTCTCAGAATTTAATAAGTCGAGTGAAGCACAACTTTGAAGTCAATGATGTGAGGAATAAGGCGACCGTGGTGTAGTGGCAGTGCAATGGTTACACAAACCAAGAGCACGAGTTCAAAACCACTTGCCGGTACCAATGTATCTTTGATACTCGTATATTTACATTGGTTGTCCTGTTTCTATGATACAAGCACTTTAGTAGCTTAGTATAGAAATGTAAATAATTAAAAAAAAACATCAAGTTGTTATTGACGGCTCGGGGTAACACACTGTCTATTGTGGTATTACCACAGGTCCTGTCTCGAAATTCTGCACCAGGCAAAAGTAATTATCCAGGCTCTCTGCTTATATCTGAATAGTGTTTTTCACTCTGGACCTCCAGCAGGCAGTGGTAGGCAGTGGTACCCAGTCTGCCGATCCGGGGTACTACCACTTACAAGTATACAGACCGTGAAGTGATTTGGTCACGTTTCGGGATCAGCTTGTAAGTTGCCGGTTCCAACTAGGCCGTCATAGTGGATGTGATTGCTTCTCACAGTTATTGAATTGTAGTAGCAGTGACATTCATTCATGGACCACACTTCGGCTTAACATCAAGCGGGGTGCTGTCATATGTCAAGTCACAACATTGTGCTCTGTCTAAGGGGTTTTTCACACAGACACCCTAATTCACCCACTATATTTACAGCTGCGTTCACTATGCTGTCCAGTGTCCACATATTAATTTCCAATTAATTCTTGAATTCATGTTTATATAAAACTAGTATTTTGTGACGCAAACTCGTTATCGTTCTAAAACTGTTATCTAGTTTAGATCGCGTCATTACTCCGCGAATGTGCATGCACAGTTACGTTCAGAATCAGTATGTCCCGTGACTTTGCGAGAGGAGGACGTGTTCACGCTCCGTTGTTACATAAATATCCGCCTTTTCATTTTAAAATACTTCTCTTAGTGTTGTTACAAAGTGTTTTAAGTGATTATTGCCCGTAGTTTTGGATTTGTAGTTTTTAAAAGTAAGTTTTTATTTGTAATTAAAAAACAGTGGTAGGCTTAGTCTGTAACCCAGGTAGTACAGACAGTAAAGTAACTCAATCGCTCGGGTCAGCTTCAAAGTTGCCGGTTCAGCCTAGGCCGGCATAGTGGATGCGATTCTTCCTTGCATCTATTTGACTGTAACAGTCGTCTTTATGGACCGCACTCTAGTTTAACATCAGGCGAGGTGCTGTCATATTTCGAGCCACAATACCGCATGATGTTACGCTGAAGTGCATCTAAGAACGGAGGCAAAAACACATCCACTATGCTGCCCTTGGAAGTTATACCTGAGTTGACATAAGGTTATTTCTATTACCTTTTTTTTTGCAATTCTTTTGAATGTGAAACATCTGGTTGTGATTGCTTATTTTTTTGTCAAATTTTGTTATATATAGCAAAGAATATTGCTATAAATTTTAAGTTGTAGGTATTTATGATGGTATCATTACGTTTTTACTTCTAAAAGGGTGTACAGGTGTTTTGGAATGTTCTATTTAATTACCTTTAATTTTTTTATAATTCTACGGCAGCTTCAGTCACTGTCACTATGCCGACTTAGAGGTAATTTGGTGTGGTATCTATTAAATCATATTATTAAGGGGATAGGCAGTTAGTGTGGAAAACTTTTAGATATAGGTCAACAGATAAAATTATTGTTTATTTTGTAATAATTTATGACGTAAAGTTGTTTTTTATTGTTATTGTATTTGTATATAATTATTTTTTGATTAAAGTTTTTAATCTTACTACCTACCTGTAATTATTAGGCAATAGATTAAGTGTCAATTACGTAGGTACCTGTTTGGTTTGACAAGTTTTGTTAGTCATACTTAGAGCAATAGACGTCATTTGGGTGACCGTGGTGATGTGGTTGTGGGATGGCCTTGCAAACCAAGAGTCTCCGGTTCAAAACCACTTGCACCTACCAATGTATCTTTAATATTTGTTGTTTGGTCGCCCAGTTTCTATGATACAAGCACGTTTAGTAGGCTACTAGTAAAAGGTAAAAAAATAATATATTAAGACTTCTGTTACAGTATGGATAAACAGCGTAATTTCCGTTTTTACTTCATAAATTATTTACAGTTAGACAACTAAGTAGTAACTGCAAGTAGCAGTCGCATCCACTATTAGAAGTTGATCTCGAAACGCGACTGAGTCACTTGACGTTCTGTATGTACTTTAATTAATTCTGATTTTTGTTTTGTTGCAGGTACTTATTAATAGTGCGGACGGATATATGTTGAGCTCGTCCCCTCTAAATGTAGTGCGAGTGCAGTGTTCCTACCTACCCCTGTGGCTTATAATGTGATACTGTTCCGTTGTGATATAAAAAGCGAAGTGTTTAACAATGCCGTCTGACAGTGGTGCGGCATGGACGCCGCCCAACAATCACGAGAGGAGACTCAGCAACTCCTCAGATGGCAGCGCTGGAAGTGGAGCCTCCAAAGCTGTGAGTATCTATATGTATATTTTAACATTTACATTTTTATACTAAGTTACTAAAGGCCAATCGAAGTACATATAACAAAGATACATTTGTAAGTGGTTTTGTACCCGTGCTTTCGGTTTGTGTAACCATTGCACTGCCATTACACCACGGTCGCCTTTCATATCTCATTAATAAAAATATTTTAAATAAAGATAGACGGAAAGAAAAAGGAACAAGTCAAACAATTTGTTTACTTGGGAAGGGATGGGAAGCGTGATAAAGATATTGAGAGAAGAGTGCAAAAGGGTAACGTAGTGAACGGGAACATTCATAGTGTTCCTGAATATATATATTCAGGAACATTTAGTATAATGAACAGCTAAATAATGTGCCAAAAGTCACGGATGGCTGTTCATAATGCGGTACTTGTTCCTACATTAGTAAAGTGAATGTCGGGTGTGGCAGAAGAAGCAGGAGAGTAGAATTAACGCTGTAGAAATGCGGTCGTTAAGGAGTGTATGTGGAGTGACGATAGCGGATAGAACAAGGAATAGCACAGTGCGCGATAGATGTATGAGTCAGGGTTGTCCTGTAACACAGGGTCTCACGCAGACCTAGTACAGGGACCTTCAATTCACAGATGTATAATGTAAAATTGGATGTCAATAAATAATTTTTAATTTAAAGATGTGGTTTGAAAGAGCATGTAGTGACAATGATTGACAAAGGAATGCTACAATGGTTTGGGCACATGGAAAGGATGAGTGAAAGTAGATTGACGAAAAGAATTTATAAATCTCATGTGAATTTGGATACGTTAAACAAGTCAGGCCCAGGAGGATGTTTGTCGACCAAACCGGAGACATCCTCGAGAAAGCTAGGTTGCCTAGTGCCCATAATCGTAGAGCTTGTTTGAAGAGAATTGTGGATGTGAGGCGCTTGCAGGGAGCAGTGTCAGGATAGTGGCACGTGGTGCTCTATTTGGTCTGCCCAACCCTGAAGGAAAATGGAAGCGTGACAATTTAATTGATTGATTAATGCCATAAAACATACTTGTTGGGGACTATCGTGTTAAACCATGCTATAGCTTGTCTAACTATAAATGACGCGCACCTGCACTTTGTTAGTGTATTAAAATGTGTGAGTACAAATATTACTGACTATGCTACTATACTTCATCAGCGTGCTCCTTCTTTTGTGTCCAACCAGCAACTGAATGAACGAATTTTTTTTATTTTAAATGCTGTTATCCCTTTTGGATGTGACAGCGTGGCTGAGAGATGGGGGAACTGAAGGGCCGGCAAGCGGACTCCGTCTTGCGGCCGGAGAGGGAGGCCGGCAAGCAAGCAGGCTGGTCTTGCGGCAGGTGAATGAGAGGGGTGGGGGGCCGAAGCGTGTTGCGCTCGGGAGACGACAAGGGCCCTCACAAAAATGCTGGTATGGTCCGCGTCGGTAAAACCGATACCGCAAGTAAACTTGCGGCGTTCCCCTATCCGCCGCCCAGGGGACGCGCTCGATGGGAGACCAGCAACTCCACACGAGGAATGAACGAATAACCAGCAACTGATATTTTATAGTCGCACGTGTGCTTAAATGCAGTGGAGGGGCGCATCATTTTGCCTTAGAAACCCTACTACCAAGTGGAATATACCATAAATCACAGTACAATGGTAATATAAATAATAGCATTAAGGTAGTATATTACCATTATTGCACATTCGTTGTTTTATTACACAAAAATGTAAATAAATAATCCATTGTGTGAAGATAACGTTAATATTCACGATAACAATTGTTGCTTATCAAGTAATAGAAGCGTTTCGAAAGTCTACATTTCATTTAGCAATATTTTATATAGGCAGAGATCCTGCCACACAGAGATCTCTTGCTTCCCTCAAATTCACAATTCTCTTCATACAAGCTCTACGGTTATGGACACTAAACAACCTAGCTTTTTTGCCTATTTTGGTGGAAAAAGGACGTGTCAATTTCATTGATTGATCGATAAATATTATATATATTTACTATAAGTCATAATTGTTATGTCGGCATGTCTAAACTCAGACAACTGCTGCAAAGTTGTTGCAATCACGATACAATTTGTCAATTTCATATCAAGGACCGTGAAGTGATTTAGTCGCTTTTCAGAATGAACCAGAGAGTTGCTCCCTTTATATATGGTGATACTACCACACTACTGCCCGTGGTAGTACCACTATCACTTGCCACTTGCAGTTTTCCGCCAAAACTCCCTGTATTGATTTATGGGACGGCAGTTTTGAGGGACCAGATGCAAATTAGCATGAGATTCAAAGAGATTAGTCCATGTTTTAAACCAGCATTAAAAGTTGCTCAAGTCTATCAGTAGCGCAACTATCGTTCTACTTTTTACATAACTATCATCTAATTTAAAAAAATATATTAATTTATTATTTTCCGAAACAAATTGTTAGTTGAATACATAAAAAGCCAATATTTGCGTTTGTTGGAGATTTTTTTTCTTCGCAAAAAACAACTGTACGAACATCGGTTTTAGCTTAAACAGTTATTTCCTTTCACTTTCATTAAAGCGACACATTTTTTTCGTTCATTTACAAATTCGAACGTACTTTTTTTTTACTACATTACAACTCTGAATCTCTGCTCGACCTTGAAATTTTGACCTGTTTAGGTATATTCATTATTTTTGAATAAATTATTTAAATTTCGTTTGTCGGTTTCTGTGAAATAAATAACTTTTTATTATATTTATATGATATTTTTAAAATCACGTTATTAAAGATGTAGGAAGCTAGGTCGTTAAAATGATCATCTAAGGTCGTTATTAGATTAATAAAGATATATTATATTGATGGGAAATATATGTTTTAAACTAAGTTATTTTCGTGTTTTGTCCCATGACAGTCAGCTACGTTTACTGTTTAAATATTTATTATTGCATGGATTTTCTATTATTTATTTTTGCATATTAATAAGATTTATACAACACTAGTAAGATTTATGTAGCCTTACTTGTTGTGTTCAAAAACAATATGCTATACTATGTTTAGCAAAAAAAAGAAATACCTAAAGAAATATTAATTGTAAGCAAAATTCTTAATTTAATAATATGTAATACTTTTATTTTTTTTAGATTTTGCGCGAACATTGATTAATGAATTAAACACTGATTATTGAATTAATTTTTTGCGGCTTACAATCGCCTTTTGAAGGTTATACTTTTCAAGTTGAGTGAGCACTAACCCTTTACGGTGTTAACTTAAGTTTTTCTCTCGCTAAATTCAGTTAGGCATTGTCCAAGAATTTGACTATACGTATTATAAAAAAGGTGTTATTTTTTTTGTCAAATTTTTACGTGGGTGACCGATTTGCTGGTCACAGATCACTTTACAACTAGACGGGGCAACCAAAATCCTACTGTTGACAACATGTTTGAACTGGAAGTGAGAACTGGCAACCTAAAAGCTGATTCAGAAACGCGACTAAGTCATTTTACGGTCTGTACACTTGTAAGTGATCTTACTATCCCGGATATAAATAACTATTGTTTAATATTGAATTAGAGCGCTTCTTTTTAATCTATATAAGAAATATTGACAATTGATATTTAATACACTCTCATGAAGTGTCTGTTGTAATATAGTCTATATTTGTTTCATTGTAAATTAGTTAACTGTTTTTGTACGAGTGTGGGTCAGTCACGTACAATCTCATTGAAGGGATGTTGTTTAGTGACACAGGTTATAAATAACATAGTATTGTTTGATATATTGAATTGAGATTTTAGACGGCATGCAGTGTAGGTGTTTTTTATGTACCAAAATTTTAAAGCTTAGATGTGGTTTGTGTAATGTGGATAGTGCTAATTATACAGACCAGGAAGTAACTCAGTCGCGTTTCGGAATCAGCTTGAAAGTTGCCGGTTTTAACTGTAGTAGCAGTCTCTGTTCATGGACCGCATTTAAAGTTAACAACACTATAACGTACATTATTATCTTTGTTTATTTTGCATTTCTTATCTTTGTAACATGTAAGCCCGTAATACACAAGCTAGAAACTTGCACACAAAAATTCTCGAGTTCGAATCCTGGTCGAAACAAAGATTTGTTTAATAGCTTTTATTTGTAATATTTAATAATTGTATTGAATATTACTAATATTTGTTAATAAAAAATATGTGGTTATTTCCCCGGGTCTAGTTGTGATACCCAGTCTGCCGATTCAGGTTGGACCGCCACTTACAAGAGTACAGATCGTAAAGTGGCTTAGTCGCGTTTCAAGAACAACTTGTAAGTTGCCGGTTCCAAGTAGGCCGGCATAGTGGTTGCGACTGCTACTCGCAGCTGTAACCGTAGTAGCAGTTGCCTTCATTCAAGGACCACACTGTGTATAAATAAGATAATATATTGAAGTTCTGCTAGTAACTTGCATGTCAAGAGTTCGTAAGCTATTCTATCTTTTACTTCCGGGAAGATGAGTAGCGGGAGGGAGGAGGAGGGGAGGGGGGGGGGGGAGTAAAAGGCTTACGAGCTACTCTAGCTGGTATTATCTACACTCAGAAAATGAGTAGCTAGGCTAGCTTACCAGCAGCTTGCACGCCCCCTACTGGCGCGTGTATCACGGGCTTAAGTATAAAATATTAATCTAGATAAAATGAACACTAAAATAAACCTGTTAGCTGTTTGCATACCAAAATGATGACGTGTCCAGCTTACTACTGACTGATAAAGGACTTTGAACTTTAATGAAGTTGCTTTAGGATTTAAATTTCTGTTTAGTGTAGTTGGAATGTAAGTTTGGGTTAGGCTTTGTACGATCTAGATTTTTGACATTTAACTAAATTATTAAATTTAAATGTAAAGGATTTTTCCATTATTGGAAAACGGCAATGATACAAACACGTAGCTTGGTAAAGAAACGTAAAATACTTTGAGCAGTACATTAGCAGTACGCTATAATGTATACTCAAAGGTAAAATATTAATAATGTTATTTAAATTGGGTTAGTTGTCAACTGGTCCCACAAACCTAGGGCCGAGTCTTGTGGGACCAGTCCTACAAGACTATTTGTATAGTTTCATCTACTACAAGTCGATTTAAAGTTTAAAGCGCTCTTTATATATCATTGCTCCACATTTAAATTGATATTCATTATTTTGGCCGGCATAATGGCGGCGACTGAAAATAATAATATCACAAAGCATTTCGAGGTCCAGATGGTCCAGGATGTTTCTATAAAAAAAACATTCTAAAGTTATGATTAAGGCGACCGTGGTGTAGTGGTCGTGTTACGCAAACCGAGAGCACGGGTTCAAAACCACTCACGGGTACCAATGTATCTTTGATATATCTACTTTGGTTGTCCTGTTACTATGATACAAGCACTTTAGTAGCTTAGTTTACAAACGTAAAGAGAAATATTTAAACATGAAACCCCATTTTTTGTTCTACATTGCATTTTGTGACCAAAACATATGTGTGACGAATTGGTTATCGTCGCAATGAGCAATGTGCCGTTAGTTTTGTATGAAGGCCGTCTACTGCAAATGTCGCCGCACTGATTGCACTTACAGGTGCGCTAATGTAACAGGTAACTGATACAGGGTGATTGGCTTTGAAATAATAGAAAAAAAACTATTTTTTATAATAATTTTAGATTCAAGAGACGACATATGGCCTTAATATAAGTTACCTAAAATTATATATCAAAAAATCTATCAATTAAATTATCACGCCTTTTTTCCACGGGGATAGGCAGAGATAATGGAGCGTCAATTGCCATGATCCTGAATCAACTCCCTCGTTTCCTTTACATTCACAATTCTCTTCATACAAGTTCTATTGTTATGGGCACTAGGCAACCTAGTGAACGTTGGGTGTGGCAGAAGAAGCATGAGAGGAGAGTTAACGCTGTTGAAATGCGGTCGTTAAGGAGTGTAAATTATATATAGAAATATAATTTTACAATTAATACATTGTTTTTAATTTAAAATAAAATGCGATTAAAAAATCGGAGTTTAAAATAAATACATCTGTAGTAGTGACGTTCTCTGAACAAATATGACGGGTGAAACCTTTTTTTTTTCAATTTTATCATTATCAGCCAGAAGGCGACCACTGCTGAGCATACGACGACGACATCGAACGACAAGATGTCAGTTGTATTCACCGGTTATTCGTGACTTTCACTATGTCGTCAGTCCACCTAGTGGGAGATCTACCTACGCTGCGTCTACCGGTTCGTGGGCTCCACTCAAGAACCTTTCTTCCCCATCGGTTTTCGGTTTTTCTAGTGATGTGGCCAGCCCATTGCTACTTCAGCTTGCAAATCCCACGAGCTATGTCGGTAACTCTGATTCTTCTGCGAATATCCTCGTTCGGGATTCTGTCGCGCAGAGATACTCCAAGCATAGCTCTCTTAAATTTTATAGTACCCTAAATTTATCTCATGTGCCCAAAGGAGTATTTATTTTAAATAGCAGGCAACAATAATCTTAATAAAAATTACATTGAGAACATTATTTTTATCAAACACACTGTATACAGCAAGTATTATTATAATACAGGTATATAAGTACTTAGCTTAATCTTTTAATAACACCATTAACGTATCAGTATTTAATCACGAAACTATCATAGCATTATAAGCTTGCATGGAGAGGCATGGAGTTATTTTAAAATACATCCTGCATGGTTGATAGATAGCAGGTCTTGCCATTATTAAACATTTTTTTCCTATTGCACGTTTCTATAACAGTGTGTTAGTTTAATACACTAATATAAAACCATTTAAAATATATAAAGCTTATTCGAAGTGGTCTTCATTGGCTCCATACAGCCCTTTCAACGTTAAGGCCGGTTATCAATAGGAGCTCGCATTCTTTCCATATGAAAATTCTTTACTGACAATCGTTTGGACTGTTGTAAGGACTTCAAATTATCAAGCTATACTCTCTAAAACTAACCATAAATCATAATCCAGCGGATAAAGATCAGGACTAGAGGACGGCCAGTCTTCAGCTCTGATGAAGTCCGGAACGTTGGTTTCTACATAAGATTCGGTGGATCGATACGTACTTACATACGACTTAAGCATATGGAAGTGATAAAACACCTCTTAAAAAGTAATAAATGAAGAGCAATTATTTATTAGACACATTTGCCCAGGAACAAAATATAATATCACAATCACCAAGAACAGAAAATAACGTCACTATCACCATCTCTGAATTGTATAATTGTATAAATTAACTCCGTTGTATAATCCACAGAGATAGGATTATACAACGAAGTGACACTTTTCATGTGCTCTTTCTATTGCGACCCGACTTAGTTATGGTTTCCTCGGTCGCCGTAACTATGCTGGCCAAAAATCGCGACAACTCTCGTTACTTTCACAATTCTTTACACATTTAATTGACCAAACTCAAGCTGTCTTTGTTTATTCTTCGACTCTCCTTATTCTTCTACTTCTACTCTCTTACATTTGTTTAAAACATCAAAATGAAGGCGACTGTGGTGTAGTGGTAGTCACGTTGTCCTGTTTCTATAATACAAGCACTTAATATGAAAATGTTAATAAAAAACTTAACTAGTGTGAACACAACTTTAGTAACTTAGACCAAAAATGGCATGCATCAACAAATTTAACTTTAGTTTAAATCTACTATTACTTTAATGAAGTAATTATTAAAATAATAAACTATAATTATTACTGATCGTATAATAAAATCCTAATACATAATTTATAACCAGTTTTTTTTTTATAACTGTACTTTTTCATTCTTACTTATGACATTAGGTTTGCGTGTCACACAAATGGACGAATTTCGTGCGTGGTTAACCATTAAAATGCATTAGGCATCATGTATTGTCTTATATTATAGGGTTACTTTAAATCGGACGGGTTGTAGTGTAACGTTAAGAATTTGGAAAGAATAGAATCTGTGCTGAAATAAGAAGTAATTCATTGTTATTTGTTTCATTTATATTATGTTTATACCACGTGTGACTGAAAGAGACAATTACCTGTACTTCAATTCCTTTATTTTAAAGGTTGGCACTACTTTTTTGCAATTACAACTACTTGTAATTGTGGTTGACTTTGAATACTACCTAATTAAAAGTCACGTGGTAGTAAAAGTAGGGGCATAATTGTTCCGTCATCCTTTTTTTACTACAAAATGGGTTACATTTTGTAGCTATTTTAGGGCTCATTCTATTTCTTAAGTCCAAATTCTTTGTTGTTTGTGTAGGAACTGACTCAAGTACACATGTTTCCATTCGGTTCCTTACGTTATTAGACGGGCTTAAGGACAAAAAGTTCGTATTTAATTGGAAATCACATTAGAGTAAAATAAATATGAAATACAAATAAAACTTGAAGAAATTTCTTACTGTTAGCTTTCATTACTATTTCTCTTACAGCGTAAGCCTTTTATTTCAAAAACGGTTTATTGTATTTAAGATACAAACTTTCCGACATTTCTACGTCAAAATGGCATAATCATATTTAAATTAGCTACTGTTATTTATCTGCAATAGGGCTCACAAAGTTAGGCGATCATGCCTAGTTTTAGTAGCCTTTGTTGCAGGGTATCCTAGTCCATGCAATGTCCTAGAACACGTCCGTCGTGTAAATGTATAAACGTCTTTAAAGGAAAGAAAGCTATAACATTTTAAAGACACGTAACAGTGTTTTACATGGAATGCGGTGAATTGTAACCTGTGATTATACAGTAGCGGGTATTGGCTCGCCTTTTTTTGCTAACGCATTTTAATTTGATGAAGGTCGAAGCACTTTTTGCTAACTATACTTTTGTTGATTGCAATTGTGATTTTTTGTTGTATTGAATTCGTTTTCCGGTTACGTTTGACTTATTTTGTGTGCAATGTGATTGGTCATAAAGACTGTATGGTGGTTTTGATTTGATTCATTATATTTATAACTTTAGCCTTATTGGGTTGACAGATTTATGAGTTGCAGGAAACTGACTGCTAACAATTAATTTATAAAATTAATAATCCATTTAATCTAACCAAATATTGTACTTAGTTAATTAACATGAATAATAATAATTAATGTATGTTTCAGACCGTTTAATAGGGTTAGAACATAATAAATGTAAAGAAAATAAAATTAATTAACACCTGTCTAATATATGTCAAATAACGGAATAGGTAAAATTTAGTTTCCTCTAAAATTTTACCTAGCCTTTGTACACTTGGTTTGGTATTTATACTTTCTATATTTTTTTAATTAACCTTTATTTATATTGTGTAAGTTTTTGTAAGAAAATAATATGTTTTAAATTAGATTCAGCCATATTCGACTCTCGGGGCACTATAAATATTCGACTGTCAAAAAGGCGACCGTAATCGACTGTCAAAAACAGTGGTAGGCAGACAGTTGGTGGTCACTGGCACAGTCTGCTCATCTGGAATAACACCGTTCACTTACAAGTGTAGAGACCGTGAAGTGACTCAGTAGCGTAACGGGATCAGCTTAACGATGCCGCTTTCAAATAGGCTGGCATAGTGGATGCGACTGCTGCTTGCAGTCATGTAAAAGTAAACCTCCACTCATTAACGGCACTCCAGCCTAACATCCCGCTGTCAAATATAGTATCTCAATTTAAAAAAAACTTCTCTCAATCAAAATCAAATTGTTACGCCTTTTTCCCACAGGGATAGGCAGAGACAATGGAGCGCCACGGGCCACGATCCTGACACAACTCCCTCGCTTCCTTCACATTCACTATTCTCTCCATACAAGCTCTATGGTTGTTATCTCTATGCTATTTTCGCAGAGTATCTAGAAATAGAAAAGGTTGTCGAGTTCAAAGTTTACATTTTTGTAGAACATACTAGTAGGTTTATGAAAAGAAAATTCAGCGCATGTAATAAAGAAGTTATTCAGGTCATTTGAGTATGAATGGACTGAAAAGGGAACTGGGTATGTAGGTGCACATTCAGGGCTTCCTTTTGACCCAATTAGACCCAACTAGGTTGTGCAGTCGCTGAAAAACTGTGTCCACTACAGCTATTTTTAGTAGTTAAAATAGAGCCTTTCTTCAAATGTGTATTTTATTAATTATGCTGTTTATTTTACTTAATCTGTTTTATGTTGTTATACTTTAACAACAGGCGTGGACGAACGGTTAGCGATAGGTTTGTTGCGCGTAAAGTCCCGGGTTCGACTCCCGGTCGGAGCATATATTTGCTTCATAGCTTTTATTTGTAATATTAAATAATTATATTAAATATTGCAAATATTTGTTAATAAAAAAAGAGGTGGGTATTTGCTGTTGGTTTGGTTATCAAAGAGTGGTAGGCAGTGGTACCCAGTCTGCCGATCCGGAGGTAGTACCACCACTTACAAGTATACAGACCGTGAAGTGATTTGGTCACGTTTCGGGATCAGCTTGTACGTTGTCGGTTCCATCTAGGCCGGCATAGTGGATGTGATTGCTACTCGCAGTTATTAAATTGTAGTAGCAGTGGCATCCATTCATGGACCACACTCCAGCTTAACATCAAGCGGGGTGCTGTCATAAAAAATGTCCAGAAGTAAGGTAGCTATTAGTGTGTGTTGTGTGTGTAATAATTTGACATTTTTACATTTCTATACTAAGCTACTTAAGTATCATAGAAACAGGACAACCAAAGTACATATATCAAAGATACATTGGTACCGGTGGGTGGTCTCGAACTCGTGCTCTCCGGTTTGTGTAACCATTGCACTGCCACTACACCACGGTCGCCTTATTATTGTGACATAAATACGTATAGGTTGAAAATTTCGAATATAAAATATGCAAAGGAGTTGTCCAGGCGGCTGACGGAGAAGTCTGGAGACAGGAAGGCTGGCAATTATTTCTGCCAACGTATTAGCCTTGCTATACAAAGGGGAAATGTTGCCAGTCTCCTTGGGACTATCTCTGATGCGACGTCATTGGATATTTTTTATTTATAGTTTAATTAATTATAGTTAATACTTTTAATTTTTTTATAATATGAACACAAAGAACACACATTTTTAAAGAGTGGTAGGCTGTGGTACCCAGTCTGCTGATCCGGGGGTAGTACCACCACTTACAAGTATAGAGACCGTGAAGTGATTTCGTCACGTTTCGGGATCAGCTTGTAAGTTGCCGGTTCCATCTAGGCCGGCTTAGTGGATGTGATTGCTACTCACATATATTGAATTGTAGTAGCAGTGACATTCATTCATGGACCACACTTCGGCTTAACATCAAGCAGGGTGCTGTCATATGTCGAGTCACAATAAAAAAAAACAATGTTTATTATTAATAAAAATGTACAAATATGCAAAGGTGATGTTAACAATCGGAACAAGCCAGAAACATAGTATTTTTTTTAATATTGTAATAATATCATTGTGATCATCATGGCAAGTGGCGCTCCTTTGTCTTTGCCTATCCTTGTAGGAGAAAGGCGTGACAAATTGATTGATTGATTAATTGTCTGGTTTATTACTTTGTTTGAAATGTGAAAGATAGGATTTTTTTATTTTATTGTGACACGACATCTGACCTCGACCCGCCTTATGATAAGCAAGAGGAGGTCCAAGAGTGACGACGACTGGAATATCGCTTGGATCGCTTGAAGGATCCAAGGTCATAGGATGGAGAGAACACATGGGCTGGCAAAGCATTCCACTTGTCAATTGTTCTTCAAAGATATTCTAATCCGGTCTTTTTGATTATTAAAGCAGTTATTAACCAGTTTTACCTACACCTAGCAAGTTAATTAATCAACAAAACTGCTACGCCTTAATTCCCACAGGGATAGGCAGTGGTGCGAAATTATTAGACAAGTGTGAATGTGAAGGAAGCGAGGGAGTTTTGTCAGAATCGTGTCAAGTGGCACTACATTGTCTCTGCCTTTCCCGTGGTCAAAAAGGCGTGACAATTTAATTGATTGATTAATATTAAAAAGAAAGTGCATTTAAAATATATCAATGTATAAATTTATCTATGTAGCTATGAAAGGATTCGAAACGTGAATTACTTGTGGTAGATAACAAACTGTATATACCGGTCCTGAAAACATAGTGACCGGGTTTTAGAATATTTCTTTTAACATAGACCACGAACTACTAGACAATATTTAATAATCACAAACAATACACTTACAACCCTTCTTCGCAATTCTTCGCAACCCCTTCTCAGCAATTCATCGCGACCCCTTCTTAGAAATTCTTCGTAACCCGTAAATTGATTGATTGATTGATTGAGCGCATTTACGTGGTCATATTATGCCTGCGGAAAGGTTCCGCGCTTAGAAGAAGCTACAAGGAAGTTGACATTATCAATAATAAGTTGTCACGCCTCAATTTCCACAGGGAAGGGGAAAATAGTTAAGGGCCGCTTTCCACGATCCTGACACTTTTTTTGCTTTATCTTCCATTTTCCTTTACTTCAAGAGTGGTAGGCGATTCTTATTCTTCGAAATTTAGTCGCGTTTCGAAATACACATAGGCCAGCATAGTGGACTTGACTGCTACTAACAGGTATTCAAAAGTGTAGTAACAGTAGCTTCTATTCATGGGCCCCAATCCAGCTTAACATCAGATGGGATGCGGTCATATGTCAAGTCTCAATAAAAAAAACATATTTATTGTGAGTTCATAGTATTACTGATAATATCGGAATTTAAAAAATAATTTACAGACTAGATTTACGTATTTTTTAAATATTTTTTTTATTGTGATTCCACATATGAGAGCACCCCGTTTGATGTTAAGCGGAAGAATGAATGTCACTGCCACTACAATTCAATAACTGTGAGTCAGAGCAATCACATCCACTATGCCGGATTAGATGGAACCGTCAAATTACAAGCTGATTCCAATACGTGACCTAATTGTCTTCACTTCACTTCACGGTCTGTAAGTGGTGGTACTACCCCGGATCGGTAGACTGGAGGTACCACTGCCTACCACTCTTTAAATGCAGTTGTTAAATACAATAGTTGAGCTAATGCAACTATTTCTTTGTTAACATAATAAATAATAAAAACATAATAAATTCCGCTGGTAATTAGATTAGTATTATATAAGCAGCTCTAGTCTTCTGATAACGACTTGGTAAGCTGGTGCGTTCTATGCGATGTCTATTGATTTGTGTTCTGCATTCTGTTATCACGCTTTCTATTGTCAAAGGCGAAATCTTGAAATGCAAATGGGAGCCAGTTAGAAATGTTAATGCAGACATCTTTAAGTTTTTATTGCACATTTTAATTGTGATCGGGGCGAATTAATATATTTTCACATTAAAGCAGTAAAAACGTTACTAACTTTCAATTTATTACCGATTCGGAGACATCCTCAAGAGAGCTAGGTTGCCTTGTGCCTATAACCTTAGAGCTTGTATGAAAAGAGTAGTGGATGTGAGGGAAGCAAGGGAGTTTTGTTAGGATCGTGGCAAGTGGCGCTCCATTTTATCCGCCTATCCCTGTGGGAAAAAGGCGTGACAATTTTATTGATACTTCATAAAGTACTTGGTAGACATCGTAAACTGTTTGCCGAACATCCTTCGATTGTTGAAGAAACATCGACACCGACGCCGAACACGGGCAACCACAAACAAACACCCATCCACGTGTTCATGTTTGTTGTTCCATGTGGACTCCATACATGTGGACGCGGGTTAAAAAAACCCAAGTAAATGTGATATCTAAATTACACGACCTTGTCACACGTCCGCACAATAACAAAGTCGTTGGAAATTAATTAGAGCATTTGAAAATAATTACATTTGAACCAATGATGTGAATAAAGGTTATCAATCAACAAGTAGCATTTACTTATCATTCAAATTAATAATTTATACTCTTTATCTAGAAATGTAGATGTGGTAAACAAACAGGCAGTTATTATCGTCGTCATTAATTTCCAACAGGACAGCAGAGAACCGGAGCTCTACTTTCTACGATCCTGACTCTCTAGCTTTCTTAACATAAACATTTTTCTTCGTACAGACTCCGAAACCGAAAACTACAGAGAACCGTGTTACTACAATTTTTTTTAGACCCCACATGTACTCCTTAATTACCGCATTTCTACAACATTCATTTCATGCATTCACTTCTATCAACATCATCATAGGCCTTCCCCTTAGAACGCCATTCCGAACGACAAGATGCCAGTTGCATCCACTGGTTATCCGTAACTTTCACTATATCGTCAGTCGACCTAGTGGGAGGCCTACCTACACTGCGTCTTTCGGTTCGTGGTCTCTACTCTAGAACCATGCTTCCCCATTCGTTTTCCGGTGTCCGAGCAATCACTTCCATACATAGGTGCTCTAAATTAATTATAAATTACTAATAAATTATACTTTATCTAGAAATATAGATGTTGTGGAATGTTTTTCAATAAACAGCCAATAATTCACGTGTTTATGATTAGCTGATTAAATACTGCATCTTGTAACGTGGAAACGTGACATCCGTAACGTTTGGGTTGGCTTAATGACGTCGACGCAATTGACACTAAAACGGTTTTTTCAGTCGTCGGCACTCTCTGACAAGTCGAGACACAATAAAAATAATCGCTTGCACCCTCATGGTTTATGACCTAGGTTGAAGACCCGGTATAATCAAGCTCAAAGTAAGAAACAATTTTAGAAATAGCACCATATTTCAATCTAGCTAGGCCGGCATATTGAAGTGGTACCTGCCGCCTTCTTCACGGACCGCACTCCAGCTTAACATCAGGCGGGCCACATCACTATTTTTTTAATAATATTACTTTTTTGTGTGGGACCGTGTTTACTTTGTTGAAGTGGGACTGGGCAGGTCATCTCTGTCGCATGCCCGATGCATTATGGGCCAAGTCCACTACTGAGTGGACTCCAGATTGTAGAAGACATCGCGGCAGGCCCAATCGGAGATAGAGAGATGAAATGGACTCCTACAATAGTTCGTGGCGAGAGAACGCCAAATGTCGTGAGTCATGGAAAAAATAGAGGGAGGCCTTTGCCCAGCAGTGGGACAAATAAATAGGCTAATAATTAATACTACGCACCATAGTTCTATCAATCTATACCGGCATATTGAAGTGGGTTTTACCGTCTCCTTTATGGACCGCACTCCATCTTAACAACACTATTAATTTCGTACAACTTTTTTGTTCAAAAGTAAGCTTATTTTTATATTCTAATATTACTTTATTAGAGGTAGTAGTGGGCCCTTAGTAAGAATGTTTTTTTTTTGTAACATCACCATAGTTCTATTTTTGGCCCGTGGTCCATTGTCCGTGGTACAGCCACTTGCCACAATCTCATTTGTATGTCTATGTAATACAAATATAGTTATATAATCGTGATTTAATGATTAAACATGATAATAAATAGATAATTGTATTGTCTGATTTATATCTGCTATAACTGGTATTTGTTCATTACAATTTAAGGTCTCAACACACTTGCACGGGACGATATCAGACCAGACGTAAGCAACGAAATACTAGTTCGGTTTGATTTGAAAAGGCGATTGGAGTTTCAATGGCGATCACGCCAGCATTATTTATTTATTCGTTTATTTTTGTGGATTGTAATTTGAATAATATGGAATCCACATAATTTGAATACCCTATTTGTTTCTCCGACATACTGGCATAGAAGGGACTGCTCCTACAGGGAAAGTAGCAGTCGCATTCACTATGCCGATATGGTTACGATATTGTCATCATCAACCAGGAGGCGTCTACTGCTGAACATAGGCCTCCCCCTTAGAACGCCATTTCGAACGACAAGATGCCAGTTGCATCCACTGGTTATTCGTGACTTTCACTATGTCGCCAGTCAACCTAGTAGGAGGCCTACCTACGCTGCGTCTTCCGGTTCGCTGTCTCCACTCTAGAACTTTCTTCTCCTTCGGTTGTCATCCATTGCCACTTCGGTTATGGCGGTAACTTTGGCGAATATCCTCGTTCCGGATTCTATAGCGCAAAGAAATAACAAATCAATAGGTAAACTACGTTGATTGGTCTCTTGCGACCGCGACGCAATTTCACTGCTTTTTCGTCGTCATAATGTGAGGATGGTGGGTAAATAACTTGTCAGTGCCTACCGCTTTTAAAACTTCTCGTTAACGCTAATGTCTGATTGTACCTTTAGTAAGTAACATAAAATGACCTCCATATTACGATTGTTGGAGGTATCGAGGTCAAATTATAACATTGTTATCTTAAATTAAATAAACTATTAGTCCAATTATTTTATGTTCGTCTCTTAATAGTTATTTGAACAGAAATCACGTTTACATTCAATTATCAAGAAAGCGATAACGTTATTTATTAGAATGGAAAATATTTTATGAATGCATTATACAAGTATTTGATCATCAAAGGCATCCTATTCACGATCCTGACACAACTCTCTCGCTTCCTTCCTTCACGTCCACATTGCTCTTTATACATGCTCTTCAGTTATAGGCTCTTTTAAGTTAAAGAATGGATGTTCCGAGGAGCTCTTTAACCGTGTTCCTACTTCGTCTTTTTACGCCCGTAAAAAGGTCGGGGGAAGCATCCACATTCTATCGAACGAATCGGCAGTCGAACTAAAAAGTTCTGTGCGTCTTTTCTTTGTAGAACAATCGACAAGTGGAATGCTTTGCCAGGCCATGTGTTCTCTCCATCCTATAACCTTGGATCTTTCAAGCGATGCGTCACTCTTGGACCTCCTCTTGCTTATCATCAGGCGCGTCGTGGTCTGATGTCGTGTCACAATAAAAAAAAAACGAATATCTTATTATCATCATCTTTATTAATGTCACCGTTTTGTTCCCACAGAGATAGACAGAGACAATAGAATTCTACTATCCACTATCCTGACAAAATTCTTTTGCTTCCTTTTGCTGCATCGTTTGCTATATTTGCCTTAGATGACATAGTTATAACATTCGTCATAGTTATGGTTATATTTATATACATTAATTTATGCGCGAATGACGTGGTTTTCTTTAATAATGCTTGTTGTTATTCAGACAAAGAAACTTTGTAGGATTCTATTGCCAAGTTATTTTGTTTTTTCAAAGTAGCTAAGAAAATCAGTACAAAATACTTTATACGAAATAAATTAATGGCTCGCGTACTGTTGAAAAGAGGTAATTAGAATGCTTCACCAGTTCCTTCAAGCAATGTGTAAAGAAGCACATTTGGCCGGCATAGTAAAGGCGATTAGGGCCCGCCCCCGTAAACAGTATTGTTTTTTTAGCCGTGGGTGCTAAAGTCGTGCTACTACAGTTAAATAACTGCAAACAGCAGTCGCATCCACTATGCCGGCCTTGATAGAACCGGCAACTCACAAGCTAATCTCGAAATGCGTCACTTCACGGTCTGTATACTTGTAAGTGGTGGTGTTTTTTTTAATCTATTACTTTCTCTTTCCTGCCCCTCTAGCACGCCAATCCAAGAAGCAAGATAAAGACATACAAAGAATGTCATTGCAACTCAATTTAAATAACCTACTAGAACTAGGCGACCATGGTGTAGTGGCAGTGCAATGGTTACTCAAACCGAGAGCACGAGTTCGAGACCACCCACCGGTACCAATGTATCTTTGATATTAACTTTGGTTGTCCTGTTCCTATGATACAAGCACATTAGTAGCTTAGTATAGAAATGTAAAAAAAGCACAGCTTCAAAATGTCCAAAAAAGATATTTAAAGTTTCTTGTAAACTACACAAAACAACGTTGAATACTTTAATAAATATATTTTTAAACATTTTAAGTTTCCGGCCTATTAAGTTATTTAAAATGAGTTGCAATAATATTCCTTGCAGGTCTTTATTTTGCTTCTTGGGTTGCCGTGCTAGAGGGGCTAAGAAGATTTTTTTACTAAATCTTAGACTAACACATTTGTAGAACGTCACACAAAATGACACGTGAATAACCAAAATGAGTTATTAATGATGTGTTTTCTTAAAAGATAACATAAGAAAGGAATCACCTTTATGTCATGCGGTTGACATAAAGTACACTCACATTCAATAAAGCCGACCGTGGTGTAGTGGCAGTGCAATGGTCATGCAAACCGAGAGCACAGGTTCGAAACCACTCCGGTACTAATGTATCTTTGATATATAATATGTTCTTTGGTCGTCCTGTTTCTATGGTGCAAGCACCTTAGAATAGAAATAAATAATATATAAAAATATTAATATACGCATTATTTCAATTTTATCGGAGTCATCCTTAGGAAAGCTAGGGGGAAGACTCCGCCATAACCGTAGAGCTTGTATGAAGATAATTGTGGATGCGAGGGAAGCTAGGGAGTTGTGTCAGGACCGTGGCAAGTGGCGCACCCTTGTCTCTGCCTATTCCCTGTAGGAAAAGGCGTGACAATTTGACGGACTGATTATTTTAATGTTTTGTACTTTGGGTGTACTTGTCAGTCTCACCCACAGAAGCGGAATTCGAAATTCCCCAACGCTAATAAAACGGCGTATAATAATAACAATTTTAATTAAGGTTTAGTTTTTTCAACTATAAATTAATTATAATTAAATACAATAAAGTGTTATGACTATTTTTAATTTATATTTTACATTAACTTGTGAATTTTATGACTCGACTGTACTTAGTATTTGCTAGTTTATAATTAAAAGTTTGCATCATAACACGACCTTCCTTGTCAACTCATCTGCGATGGAACACGTTGACTTATAATTAATTATTATGTTTTAAATAACAAATTCATTGAACAATTTCGTATTTCAATGTATATGTCGCAACACGTCGCTAAGGGCGTTCGGTTTGTTGATGAGTTGTTAAGTCAATCAATAAATAATTATGACAAGTTGTTAACTAACCAATCATAGTCAGAATTGTTTTTTGTTTAAATGTCTAATAGTATAGAAATTGTTATATCCTAATTATAAATATCGGTAAGAAAATTGTTAATTTGAATTTGGGTTTCTTAGCCCATAACCGTAGAGCTTGTTTGAAGAAAATTGTGGATGGATCGTGGCAAGTGGAGTTCCATTCTCTCTGCCTATTCCTGTGGAAAAACAGGCCTTCTTGAGCCTTTTCACATTGCCAAATGATTCTAAAACTACTATGGTTTGTAAAAGACTCCATTGAAAAGAAAACATAAGATACTGTTTCTATTCAAAATATTATGTTTTGAACAATTACTATTTTTATCTGTTAAATTAAAAAACATATTATAATAGTTTTATTTTTTATTTTTACGAGTAAAATATAATGATAGATGTGGTTTGAAAGAGGATGTAGTGACAAGGATTGACAAAGGAATGCTTCAATGGTTTGGGCACATGGAACGGATAAGTGAAAGTAGATTGACAGGAATTTGTAAATCTGATGTCGGTGGATGCGATAAACAAAGCAGGCCTAGGAGGGTGTATGACGACCAAATCGGAGACATCCTTAAGAAAGCTAGGTTGCCTAGTGCCCATAACCATAAAGCTTGTATGAAGAGAATTGTGAATGTGAGGGAAGCGAGGGAGTTATGTCAGAATCGTGGCAAGTGGCGCTCTATTGTCTCCAGTGGCGTAGCGTGGCGGGGGCTGCACATTTAGGGAGCGGCTAAATTTTAAAAAAACTAAAATAAATCGTTAAAATTTGAACCTGAAATTAATTTTTTTGTTGTACCTACGAGTATGATTAAAACTGCTAAATAAGGGGGCGGCATTTTTTTTCCCGCCCCGGGCGGCTGACTTTCACGCTACGCCACTAATTATCTCGCCTATCCCTGTGGAAAAAAGGCGTGAGACAATTTGATTGATTGATATAGCTTTTGTGTATTTTATATATTATTAAATTAATTGACCGAATCAACAATAATATTTGCTTAACAAAACTCAATTGTTTCGAAATAGTTTTATACTATTTGTACAATTGTCTTTTTAGAGGAACAGGTGGCAAAAACAATAAGAAGTAGCTCATGGGGTCAGGGATTTCAGTGTTCGTGTACACAGGTGCGTTTCACTCGCAAGGTCATTTAAACTATTGTTAAGGCTAATCACTTAATTATTCTCATTTTATCTTACAGAAATATGTTAGGTTTCAGTTGGTTTAATATGAGACAAAATTAAAGAAGAATAAAAAGGTTCGATGCGTCCTTTCTTTGTAGAACAATCGACAAGTGGAATGTTTTGCCAGACTATGTGTTCTCTCCAACCTATAACCTTTGATCCTTCAAGTAATGCGTGAAGAAGCACCTTTGGGCGGCATAGTGACGGCGACTGAGGCAGCCGTGAACTAACTCGGTTTTCTCAGTCGTCGAAATACTTGGACCTCCTCTTGCTTATCATCAGGCGGGTCGAGGTCAATGCCGTGTCACAATAAAAATAAAAATGTAAATTTTGCGGAACTTTACTCGCATGAGCAAAATTAGTAGTGAAACAACAGTTTAGCAAACTAGAAGCACCTGGTTCAGTGGTTTAAGCGGTACTACTGTATTTTTGTTACAAAATGCAAATAGTATTCGTACAGCCCGATTTGCCAATCCGGGGTAGTACCACCAATTACAAGAATACAAAGCTTTAAGTGACTTAGTCGCGTTTCGGAATCAGATTGCAAGTTGCCGGTTCCAACTTTGCCGGCATAGTGAATGTGACTTCTACTTACATTTATTTAACTGTAGTTGCAGCTACCTCCATTTATGGACCGCACTCCAGCTCGTAACATTAGGCGGGGTGCTGTCATATGTCGAGTCACAATAATAACAAAATCATTTTGTAATTAATTTCGCCAACAAGGTCACAGACTATTGTTATTTGTAATAATTAAATTGCGATACCGCATGTAATCATTTATAATAAGGAAGATGTTTTCACAAGATTGTCGTTTGTTTAATCTGTGGTTTACGTGAGACACAATGCCTTTTCTAATTTTAATAATTTAATTAGTCTCTTTTGTGTCAAGGATTTTTACTTCACTTTATATAAACTTTTAGGGGTAGGCAGAACATAGAACTGGTTATTTTTGACTAGCTAGACTGATAAAAAATGGTCCAATAAATTTTAAAACTTTTTGTGTAGATGATAATACGTTTGAGAGTCACTTTTATCATCATCATCATCATATTCACGCTTTATTTTCTACAAGGATAGGTAGAGAGAACAAAGCGCCAATTTCCTTGTTCCTGATACAACTCTCTAGCTTCCTTCACATCCACAATTCTCTTTATAGAGATTATTTGGGTACCCATTATAGTTTTCAAATTATTTTGTGACTGCGAATTAAAATTAAATATATTTGCGAAGATATCCACTTCCTATCTCGTGCGAAATTTTCTGCTGACCCCTGTCATAAGTCATGATATACACATTATGTATATACAACATTTTGTCGACAGGCGTGAAAGATTGGTTTGTTGCACGTAAAGTCCCGGGTTCGATTCCCGGTCAGAAAAAATGTATATATCGTTAAACAAGGCAGGTCCAGGAGCGTGTTTTCCGACCAAATCAGAGGCATCCTCAAGAAAGCTAGGTTGCCTAGTGCCCATAGAGCTTGTATGAAGAGAATTGTAGATGTGAGGGAAGCGAGGGACTTGTGTCAGGATCGTGGCAAGTCGCGCTTCTTTGTCCTGTGGGAAAAAGGCGTGATGATTTGATTGATTGATCAGCATTAAAATTATTGACATAATAGTATTTATAAGATACACATTCCACTTTCTCAATTCCAAGGTTAAGTCTATTGTTAATAAAATAGTATCAAAGACACTTAATGACGTGGGAATGAGGTTTTTTATATACTTTGTGTAATTTGCAGATTTCTTTGAGAACTCGCTATTGTGACAAAACCTATGCGTTTGTAAGATTGTGGCAAAGGACATAATTCATTTTGGGCTTCTTTGTACTACTTTTGTAATATTCAATAATGAAAAAATATATATATTATAGTTTCGATACTTGTATTATTAAAACTAATAACAATTTTGCTTTGAATTGCTGTGTATTTGAGTTATTTGGAAAATAAGATTTGGATTTTGTGTCGTCTGTCAATCACAGAGACACGTCATAGCTTTGAACTGTCATAATTATAGTTTGATGCACTATGCAAAAAACTATAAACGATATATTCCAATTATATTATTATCTTCGTACATAAAACTATTTTAAAATGAATATGCAACTGTTAATACAATTAAGCCCAAGTCCCCGTACATAATGAATGATGTCGTTTTGCATTCGATACAATCTATGAATTTGATATAAAAAAATATATCAATGTTGAAACCGAAAGCACGGGTTCAAGTTGTTTTGAACTCGTGCTTTCGGTTTTGCGTGACCATTGCCCTGCCACTACACCTCGGCCGCCATATTAAAACATCACTCTCCATCTACTTGTGAAACACACCGGCATTCGCATACACACGCGGCCATTGTAAGGGCATCTAAGTAGATCATACGGCACCACAATAACCGAATTAGAAACAGTTAACTATAACAGTATGTAATATAACACGTGCATAACAAATACCACTGTAGCTTTACAAATTACTATGCGCAACTACGTTTAGAGTTTTTTTTTTAAATTGTGACTCGTCGTATGACAGCACCTAGTTAGAGTATGGTTTATAAATAGATGTCACTGCTACTACAATTCAATATCTGTAAGCAGCAGTCACATCCACTATGCCGGTCTACTTGGGACCGGCAACTTACAAGTTGATCTCGAAACGCGATCAACGACTTCACAAATTCAGAACGTATTGGTGTTAGGCCCCTTCCTTGCACTACTCCTGAGCAGAGGAAGAATCGGTCCCCACAAAATTATCAATTAAGATTATGTTATTTATTTCATTGTCACGCCCTAATTCTTACAGAGATAGGCAGAGACAACAGAGAGCTGTTTTCCACTATCCTCGCTTCCTTCCCACTTATTGGATTGTATTCCCAATATTGGATTGTAGTAGCACTGACCTTTATTCACGGATCGCACTCCAGGCGGGGGGGTGCTGTCATATGTCAAGTCCCAATTTAAAAATTGGCCTAACTAAATCTTGCTGTCTTTAACTTCGGTTTTTAGAAAGTAGCTTATGTTTTTCGCATGGCTCCAGTGGATAGGTGTCCTATTAAAGACGAACATTAATGCCCTAATTGAATGTAATTGAATACTGACACAATTACATTCACAATCGAATTACGATTTTAAACCTTAAACACAATCTATAAAGTATAGTTTTAAAACTACGTTTTTAGTATATAAACCCATAATGTAATGAATACCATAATAATTTTAATTCATAATGTCTAGCACTACCACTACACCACGGTCGCCTTAACTATAGAGCTTATATAAAGAGAATTGTGAATGTGAAGGAAGCGAGGGAGTTGTGTCAGGATCGTGGCAAGTGGCGCTCCATTGTCTCTGCCTATCCCTGTGGGAGGAAGGCGTGACAATTTGATTGATTGATATTTTTATTTTATAAATATCATTAAAATGAAACAGTGACGCAATTAACCCTCGCAGATAACAGTCAGCCGCAATTAAGAATGTGACCTTTTAGAACAACAACCCTTTGAGAGGATGCCGCTGTTAATCACCATTAATTAAACGACTTGTTTAATTAAGAACTTAATTAATTTAATTAATTCAAATGATTAATTGTATTTGTTACAATTAATCAAATAGGAGACATCCTCAAGAAAGCTATTTTAATTTTATTTTTTATTTACATTTCTATACTAAACTACTAAAGTGCTCGTATCATAGAAACAGGACAACCAAAGTACATATAACAAAAATACATTGGTACCGGTGGGTGGTCTTGAACTAGTGCCCTCGGTTTGCGTAAACATTGCACTGCCACTACCCCACGGTCGCCTAGTGCCCATAACCATAGAGCTTGTATGATAAGAAATGTGAATGTGAAGGAAGCCACTTGTCAGTATCGTGACAATTTGATTGATTGATTGTTTACATTCTATAAGAGCAAATTTCTTGGGATTTAATAAAAGATTGTTAGGCAGTGGTTACAAGTACACAGACCGTGAAGTGACTTAGTCTGCTGTTAAGCTAGAGTGTGGTCCATGAATGGATGTCACTGCTATGATAATTCAATGACTTTGTGTAGCAATCACATCCACTATGCCGGCCTAGTTGGAACCGACAACTTACAAGTTGATCCCGAAACGCGACCAAATCACTTCACGGTCTGTATAGTTGTAAGTGGTGGTACTACTTCGGATCGGCAGACTGGGTACCACTGTGTACAACTCTGATAACCAGACCCCAAGTAAATACCCGTCTCTTTTTTTTATTAACATATATTACCTCCGACCGGAAATCTAACTCGGGACTTTACGCGCAACAAACCAATCGCTAACCGTTCGGTCACGCCTGTCGTCTAAACCTAGTTTTCTAGTGCATTACGTCAATGACCTACTTGAGTTTTAAGTTGTTTATTTTATGATGATTTTGGTGATAATCGTTTCGTCTATATTTGTACAGCCATTCTTAAAAACTCGTGTCCGTATTTGTTAATAAATAGAGTTCATTTTTGTGTAATTTTTCAAAGAACGTGAGTTTATGTTGCGATTTTTTTAAATACATTGTTTTGACGTGAACTCACTTTTGTGAGTCATTTTGGAAACTTGTTATTCACTTGGAAAATAAATACATACACCCATACTTTAAAGTATTTTGTTTATTGTGACTCGACATATGACAGCACCTCGTCTAATGTTGAACTGAAGTTTGTTCCATAAATGGAGGTGACTGCTACTACAGTTCACATCCACTATGCCGGTCTGTAAGTGGTGGCACTACCCCCGCTGCCTACCACTATATAATAGGTACCTAGTAATCAGTTTATTTTTGTTAATTAAGAATCGCCATCTGACCTGGACTTGCCTGACTAAAAGCAAGGGGAAGTTTAAGAGCGCCGACGACTGATTAAACTGATTCTGTTTACGTTTGCCTCAGTCGCCTTCACTATTCTGAACAAATCCCTGTGCGATTTTTTTTTTAATATTCTTTATAAGGTTGTAACCTAATTAAATTTAATTCAAATATAATTATACTATAAAGTCATTAATAGCATGATTATGATTAAGTTTATGAGATCAATCAATCAATCAAATTGTCACGCCTTTTTCCCATGGGGATAGGCAGAGACAATGGAGCGCCACTTGCCACGATCCTGAAACAACTCCTTCGCTTCCCTCACATCCACAATTCTCTTCATACAAGCTCTAAGCTTTATGACTACATAAAAGCCCAAAATGATGTCCTTTTTCAGACCTTTAAAAGTGGGTGAAGAGATTTCGTTACATACATAGAAGTCAAGTTAATAAAAGCGTGTTAAAAAGTTACCTAATTTTTCTTCCAAGTAAGCCCTAGTTACCTCTAACCTTAGCGTTTGTTTACTTTGTGCATTTGTTTGTTTGTGTGCGTGCGTGGGCGTGCGTGTGTGGGTGCCTCATTAAGGACACTGACCCCCGCGGCTGCATGCAAGTCAACTACGAACAGTTGCATTGAGCAAGCAGTGCGGTGACATGGGCTGTCAATGGGTCTTTGTTATATTCATGTAGATATATTATCAATCAATCAATCAAATTGTCACGCCTTAGGCAGAGACAATGGAGCGCCACTTGCCACGGTCCTGACACAACTTCCTCGCTTCCTTCACATCCACATTTATTATTATTATTATTATTATAAATTTCTATAACAAGCTACTTAAGTAATTGTATCATAGAAACAGGATAACCAAATTACATATATCAAAGATACAATGGTACCAGTAAGTCGTTTAGAACTATGTTTGCGTAACCATTGCTCTACCACTACACCACGGTCGCCTTAAATCAATGACATATTAACACTTATTAAATCTTTTCTTAAATTTTACGCGAACATTGATTAAAGAATTAAACAAATTTTATGCGGCTTACTATCGCGTTTATTTTGGTTTTGATTTTACAATTTTATTTTATTATTATTCCGACGTTTCAAGAGCTTTGCAGCTATCATGGGCCGCATAAAATTTGTTTAATTCATTAACATTTATTGAATTAACTTTAACTTATACCTCTTTGAATCTGAGCCTTAGACATTAGTTAAACATTGTTTTAGTAGGTGTGATGTGTTTTTTTTTTCCACAAAATTGTGTAATATTTATTGTAGTGATGTCACCGCCAACACAGTGCAAACTTGTGTGGGTTGAGCCGGTTCTTTTTACCGGTCCACTCAAATGCAATACAATGTCATAGTGCAAGGTTTTTCTATTTTTTTTTATTGTGACTCGACATTTGACAGCACCCGGCTTGATGTTAAGCTGAAGTGTGGTCCATGAATGAATGTCACTGCTACTACAATTCAATAACTGTAAGTAGCAATCACATCCACTATGCCGGCCTAGATGGAACGGGCAACTTACAAGCTGATCCCGAAACGTGACCAAATCACTTCACGGTCTGTATACTTGTAAGTGGTGGTACTACCCCGGATCGGCAGATGAAACAAAATTTGCTCCGAGCGGGAATTGAACCCGGGACTATACGCGCAACAAACCAATCGCTAAACCGTTCGTCCACGCCTGCCGTCGAATGTCAATAGAGTTGTATTGGAATGTTTTATTATTATTGTTATTAGTTTTAATCGAAATTAGCCAGATGTTAACCTACTAGTATTAATCGCTACCACAATACCGGTCTAGTTGGAACCGGCATGATGTCGACATGATGCCATATGTCGTCAGTCCACCTAGTGTGAGGCCTACATACGCTGCGTCTGCCGTGGTCTCCACACGAGAACCTTTCTTCCCCGTCGGTTTTTCGAGCGACATGCCCAGTCCATTGCCACATCAGCTTGCAAATACCACGGGCTATGTCGGTAACTCTGGTTCTTCGGTAAATATCCTCGTTCGGGATTCGGTCGCGCAAAGATACTCCATTGCTCGCTGTATCTACTATTATTTCTACATTTGTAATTTTGTAATGTTACATCTTTATTAATATATAGTTAGTTTTTAATAGTTAAGTTTGTTTTCGGACTGATTGTGGATTTTGTCATTGTCACTATGCCGGCTATGTTGAAATAGTCATTTGTATGTTTATATATAAATCTTATTTTAATATTATCAAATTAAATAATGCATATTTATGAAAATGTGTTTACTTCATAAAATGCATAATTAATTGTGCTATAGTAATATTTTAGTCTGTGTTATGCGGAAGTGAGATTGAATGTCAAGGTTTATAAACTGCAATTTACATATCGACTACAATATTCAATCGCAAAAGGTTATAAGTCATACTTTATGAGAATTAAAGTTAAATATTCCGTTGTTTTGCGCTATAACTTACGTTAGTAGTCCGTCATATATTGTCATAGCCTTTTTACTTTCTAACCGTTGATAGCTGAACACACTTCAAAGTTTTTTGAGTGATACACGAAGTAAGGGGAGGTCCAAGAGCAGTAGCGCGTAGTCTGCCACCACTTACAACTTAGAAGTTAATCCTGATACGCAATTTAATCACTTCACGACCTGTATACTAATAGGTGACTTAGTCGAGTATAAGGATTAACTTGTAAGTTGCCGGTTCCAACTATATTAGATTCGACTGCTACTTACAGTTATTTAAATAAAAGTAGCATCCATTAATGGACTGCACTCCAGCTTAACATGAGGCGGGATGTGACATATGTCGAGTCACAATAAAAAAAGCAATCAATCAAATTGTACGCCTTTTTCCGCCAAAAAACTTTAAAAACTAATTTGGTGCCTATCACCTTTTGAATTTGAACCGTTGATATTGACATTTGACATCGAAGGGAAAGCTTATTGTGTAGAAATGAATATCGCGTCGTGAATAGAGGACCAATTCTACTTTCATTGTTATTCGTGCAACATTGTATTGTATATTCACGCTTTTATACCCAAAATGGAGTGGCATGTAGTTACTACTGTAAATTGTAAATTTGATCTTTAACAATAGTTACTTAAAGATATTTACCACCAAGCAAGTTAAAGTAGGATGTCTTGTCAAAATAATCTAACCAATAACGCTATGGGAATAGCAGTGTCAGCCCCCCTAGCACGGCAATCCAAGCAAGATAAATAGCTGTAACTTATTAGGCCGGCACATCAAAATAATTAAAAAAATATTAGTTAAAATATTTAACGTTGTTTTCTGTAATGTTTCACAGAACTTTTAAATATCTCGATACACTATACCAGTGTTTCCCAACGTTTTTTAGGCCAACCTTTTTTGAGGTGGGGCTCAACATTTCTAAAATTTTTATGCTCCCCATAAATAATTTTTAACCTTAAAATATTTTGTTCTCTTAAGAAATATAAATGATTACAGATTTTTTTTAAGAATTTGCCATTTTTGTTAAATTTGTCACCTATATCTAGCATTGCATTTAAATAACTCAAAGCGAAAGGGTTAAAGTCGTGTGGAGTCCATTTTGAAATTGCCCCCCTTAACTATCAAATTGCCCCCCTGTGGGAAACACTGCACTATACACTTTAAAATAACTTGGAATGATATTCTTTGAAAGACTTTATCTTGCTTCTTGGATTTTCGTGCTAGGGGGCAGAAGTTATAAAATGTTTGGTAAAATTATGCTGCGACCGGAAAATGAACCCTTCCTTGCTGTGATAAAAGGTCAACTTGAATTTTCTATCCAATTTTTAAATGCTAATTTATAAGGAGAGACGTGAAAGTATTTTTTATTACTTTATTTTATTAGACACGACATTAAAAACTGCCTAAATTTAATGATCAAATACGATCGCTGCTACAGGTCGCATCCGCTTTACCGTCTTCTGACTTTTGCGTCATTCTTTTTTATTATTATTCATTATAGTATCATAGAAATAGGACAACCAAAGTACATAATATCAAATGGGTACCGGCAAATGATTTTGACGCTCGGTCTGCACAATTACCACGATCGCTTCGCACTTTTTATCTATTTAATTTGGCTCAGAAGTTCATGAGTCAGAACCAGTACAGCACCTGCCTGATGTTAAGCTGGACTATGATTAGAGGTTACTGCTACTTACGGTTAATTAATTGGAAGCAGAAGTCGCATTCACTATACAACCGATCTAGTTGGAACCGGCAACTTTTAAACTAATCCCAAAGCGCCAAGGTACTTTAAAGGTACTACGGTCTGTCTTTACACTACCCCGGATCTGCAGACTGGGAAATTGACCAACTACCCTAATCACCGCACCAGACAGCATGCCGACTGTCTGTCTGTCTGCCGACCAGCTGTCTAACTCCTATTTTTTTTACATTTTTATTTTAAGCTACTAAAGTGCTTGTATCATAGAAACAGGACAACCAAATATACATTGGTACTGGCTAGTGGATTTGAACCCGTGCCTGAAATTTGATGATGGTGATGAACATTTTCCAATGTATATCAGTAGTTGCCTAAGTTGTCGAATTGGAAAGTGGTGTTAGGAATATATTAGTGTACAAATATAGTGTGTGCGAGATGCAATAGACGTGGTCGCTAGGGTTGGCGAAATAACAAAGTTCTCTCACGTTCATTCGTTTATTTATATATTTAAATCGGCAGTCGAACTAAAAAGTTCGGTGCGTCTTTTCTTCGTAGAACAATCGATAAGTAAAAAATCCTTTGCCAGCCCATGTGGTCTCTCCATTCTATAATCTGGATCCTTAAGCGATGCAGCCGTGAACTGACTCGTTTTTTTCAGTCGTCGTCACTCTTTGACCTCCTCTTGCTTATCATCAGGCGGGTCCAGGTCAAATGTGTAATAACTAAACATAGGGCAGACTTAATGACGCTAGGCATTCCCTCCTACACAAACCTTTTGGTTAAGTGAACGTTGGTGATATCGGAGGCTGTTGCAATAAAGATGTATTTAATATATCTAATTAAATCAAATTGTCACTCCTATTTCCCACAGGGATAAGTAGAGACATTAGAGCGCCACTTGCCAATATAATATAATAATAAAATTATATATAATAAATACAGATTATTTTATAAATTGTCATGATTTGTTTTACGTAGCATCTATTAAATATAATACAAAAGACTTTTTATTCATTTTTATTGTGGCTTGATATGTCAACGCCCAGCCTGATATTAAGCTGGATGCGGTCAATGAATGGAGGCGACTGCTACTACAAACAACCGCAAGTAGCATCCACTATGTCGGCCTAGTTCACTGTGAAGCTGTAATATTTTATATTTGGTCGTGATACAGGTGACAACCCTAATGATTGCCATGTATGGTTAGTGTTGGTGCGGTTTTTAGTACACTTCAAATGGTTTAATAGTTCTTTGAATGTTGTTTATTATTTGCATAAAGTCGTGTTTTCTTGTTAACTTATATGGGTTATATAGAACTTAGGCTCTTATGGTCATGGGGAGGTAGCTGGCCTCGCGTAGCACAGGATACAATTTTAGTTACAGCTCCATAATTCTGTCTATATTCCTTCTTTTCATGACAGTCCAGCTTAAACGTGTAATAGTAAATTATAATTTTAATATAGGAATCATAGAGGACTAAGAGGAAGGCCTTTGTTCAGCATTGGACGTCTTCTGGCTGATGATGATGATGAACCATAGTTTTATCTCTTACAGCTTTGCTGATTTAAGATGATCCATTTAGAATTTTAAACTTTCAGCTCAGTCCAGATCAAATTGCCATTTTATCAGCTTTTATTTTATGAACAATTTTATTTAAATTGTCAATTTTATCGAAAGTTATTAATTACTGTTTTGTTGTCTGTCTATTTTTGTGGGAATTGAGGCGTGATAAATTTGATTAATTTATAGTCAAAAACTATTATGAAATAAAATCTTATATCGTGTTTTATCAACCTAAGAGAAAAGTATACATTTTATTTATGCAATATTTCACAAGAAATTGATAATCGAAGCAATTGACGTTTTCTACATGTTTTATGGATTTTTCATTACATAATTCACACGTGTATGTTTTACGAAGTATCTGTTCTTTATTGCTATTTGGTTAAAGTTCATATTTGCACTTAAACAGCCAGCTGTCCTATACTAAAATACAGTAGGAAACTGTTACTACTATTTAACTTTAAAAATATATAAAATATGTATGTGTATGTTCTTTGGTTTTCCTTTTGTATAACTTATACTAAAGAAAAAAGCAATCGCCTCCATTCATGGATTACACTCCAGTCTTACATCCAGTGAGAAGTCAGATGTTGTTCGAATTGACCAGAATGCAGGACGTAGAAAGAATTGTAATACAGTATTACAATTCTTTAAAAGTTTTAAAATACTAACTACTTCTACGTGATATTTCTTTTATACATTGCTTTGACTTTAGGACGTTATTGTGTTTTTGATACTAGCACTCAATTTTAGAAGGCTCTGAGCCTCTAAAATAGTTCTAAAAAAGTCGTGTTTTACAAATAAGTAAAATTTTCTTGATCAACTTTAAGACAACGTATTTTTATTTATTTTAAAATACTTTGCTACAATATGTGCTGGATTATAGATGGCGCTAGTTTATAAATCTAACCTAAATATAAAACTAACTTAGTGGCGGTGACTGAGGCAACTGTAAACTGAATCGGGTTGAGCAGTCGACGGTGCTCTTGGATTTCTCCTTGTTTACCATGAGGCAAGCAAGGAAATCGAGTTTAATAGTTGCGTTTTAATAAAAAAAATGTTTACTCGTATTGTCTTTTAGCTTTGATCATCTGATTTGCGATGTTAGTAAATAGTAATTATCAATCTGGCCACGCGCTAGGGATGGGCTTTTTGTAAAAACATCACGATTTCGGGGAAAGTAGCTTCATGTTATCGTTATTTTGTAAGGTAACAACACATGCAGTCTTACTTGAGAGTTACGACAGGTTTACCGTGTTAACGTATCTGTGCGAAATTGAAACAAAGCTGTCCCATCACTAGTGAGTTCTTTTTCCCCTTCATTTGTTAATATTTCTATTTTTGTTTTTTTATTCGAAATTTGAATTGTATAGTTATTTTTTTTGAGTCCTTGCCGTATTTAACGTGTTTAAAGACAAATTCATAACTCTTAATATGCACAGGGATTCCATGATTATTTTTGTTATTTTAACTGTTTGTTATTTTTTTATTTATATTTCTAAACTAAGCCACTCAAGTGCTCGTATCATAGAAACAGGACAACCAAAGTACATAATATCAAAGATACATTGGTACCGGTGGGTGGTCTCGAACTCGTGTTCTCCGATTTGTGTAACCATTGCACTGCTACTACACCACGATCGCCTATTTCTAATACTTGTTTTAAGTCAAGTTTTATAGCTTCTTTTTAAGATGTCCTTTAGTGTTGTCTATAGTTTCATTTAAAAACAATAGTCATGTATGTATTGACTTGATGTATTGACGTATTGACTTGTTACCCTTCAAATGACTTAAATATAACAAAGTACCCAATATATTATTCTTTATGGCACCAACTTCATTATGGAGGAATTTAAACGAGTTCGAAATTCAAACTCATTAGTGTGTGACAGTTGTTTTTTATTGTTAAGCTTTGGATATTAATTAATGCCGTTTAATTTTATGATTTTGTTTAGTTTAGAGAGTTCGGATTTGTGTCTCGTGTTTGCTGCTTATGTTAAAATAATCAATTCACTTTCAAAATAACAAATAATAAAACCCTGCATATTAATAGTGCTAATAAATATTATGTATTTATTAGTTTTTTTTACATTTAGTGACTTAGTCCAAATTTGTCTCAGGAGTGTGTTTGCCGACCAAATCGGAGACATCCACAAGAAAGCTAGGTTGCCTAGTCTAGTGCCCATAACCCATAACCACCATAGAGCTTGTAAGAAGAGAGTTGTGAATGTGAGGGAGGCAGGGGAGTTGTGTCAGGATCGTGGCAAGTGGCGCTCCATTGTCTCTGCCTATCCCTGTTGATAATTTGATAATTGATAGGCGTGATAATTTGATTTGATTGATTTATTGTCTCTGCTTATCCTTATGGGTATGAAAGCATAGCAATTTGATTGATTGATGGACTATTACTAGTATTTCCTGCTTGGATGCAATAATAAGGATGCAGCTGCTGCTTGCAGATGTCCAGTTTATCATCAGGTGATATGTTATACCAATATAAAAAAAATGTTTTATATTTTTCAAGGCGACCGTGGTGTAGTGGCAGTACAATGGCTACGTAAGCCGGGTGGCACGGGTTCGAAACCACTCATCGGTACTAATATATCTTTGATATATGTATTTTGGTTTCTATGGTACAAGCACTTGAGTAGCTTAGTATAGAAATGTATAATAATATATAAAAAATTGGTAATCAATTAAATTGGATAAAGAATGCGTCGAGGATGCAAGGATATTGTTTAACTCCCATTTAACTGTCGACTGAATCAATTTTTTTTGTCGAACATTGATCGATAAGTGAAATGTTTTTGTGTCTTTTGTGTTCTTTACCATTCTACCTCTTAAGCAAAGCGTCAAATAACACATCTGGGCAGCATAGTGACGACGACTGAGACGGTCAAAACTAGTATTTTCTTAGATTTGGCGCGAACATTACCTAATGAATTAATTACTACGGAACCCTAATAAAAGGACATCATTCATTTTGTATGGAGACTTGCGCTTAATTCTATTAACAGTTTCATATGCATTTTAAAATAGTTTGATATACGAAGATTACAATGTAATTGGAATATATCCATTATTTTGCATAGTTTAGGTGTGCAAAATGATCAAACTATAATTATGACAATTCAAAGCAGAACAAATATCACAGCAATTAAAAGCAAAACTATTTCTAGTTTTATCAATACAAGTATTAAAACTACCATTTATATATTTATTCATTATTAGACATTACAAAAGTAGTACATAAAAAGCCCAAAATGAATGATGTCCTTTTATGCGGCTTACTATCGCGTTTATTTTTGTTTTTGATTTTACAATTTTTTTATTATTCCGGAGTTTCGAGAGCTTTGCAGCCATCGTGGTTTTAATTAAATTTAATAACTTGGTCAAAAACTATGTGTGTTTTTTCAGTCGTCGTCGCTCTTAGAGTTCCCCTCGCAAGTCGTGGTGTGATGTGTCGTCACAATAACGTGAAAAACAATAACTTTCCAATGATAACGTCTATTTTATATAAGCGCTTAGTAATTAAAACAACGTCTCTAGTTTAGATAAACTTAATGTGGATTAATTAAACGCAATCTTTGCTTTCCCCTTCTCTTGTGTTGCGGGAAAATAAATGAAAGTTTTTAGTTGGATATTGGACTAACGACTAGATAGTCCAGCGTGTGAGGGTTATTTTTTTTTAATTAGTGAGTCGCTAGTGAATTTGATGTGTTAACTGTTATGTATTTTGATTTTGGTAAGTGTTTGATGCTCTATGGTTTGTGGATTCGAAGAGGATTGTGGATGTGGAGGATGAGAAAGATTTGTGTGTCTATCCCAATAGGAATTGAAGCGTGAGTTTAAATTAATAGATTGAAGAAAGAAATTTATAAATCAGAGGTAGAAAGGATAAAACGGAGATGATCTTTAAAATTGTTACTTGATCAAATTGGAATCATTCTCGAAAAACAGTTGACAAGTGGAATGCTTTATCAGCCCATTTATTCTCTTTATCCAATATACTTATTTTTAATTAATTTATATTTCTATGTGAAGGTAACTACATTTATAGAAACAGGACGACCAAAAGTACATAGATACTAAAATATGTCGTCGAGTCACAATTAAGAAAAAGTGCCAGTCACATCCACTATGCCGGACTAGTTGAAACCGGCAACTTACAAGCTGATCCCGAAACGCGACCAAATCACTTATTTCTCTAATTCTCTATTCGAGGCTAATTTTCGTTGTGTTTATGTTAGTTAATTTAAAATTAGTAAATTGTTAAGTTTTTTTTTTAATTATTGTGACTCGACATATGATAGCACCCCGCTTAATGTTGGACCACACTCCACCCGGCTGGAGTGTGGTCCATGAATGGATGTCACTGCTACTACAATTCAATAACTGTGAGTAGCAGTCGCATCCACTATGCTGGTCTAGTTGGAACCGGCAACATACAAGCTGATCCCGAAACGCGACCAAATCACTTCACGGTCTCTATACTTGTAAGTGGTTGTACTACCCCGGATCGGCAGACTGGGTACTACGGCCTACCACTCTTTTTTAACGTGTAGTTCAAGTCGTAGGCGTTCTTGGACCTCCCCATCAGGTCAGACGTCGCGTCTCTTAACTTTATTTCCCTAAATCTCTAATGGGAGACAAAACCTCGTTGTCTTTTCGCCACGCTTGTTTGTTAGTTAATTAGTATTTTGTTAGATCGTAGCCGTTCTTGGACCTCCCCATCAGGTCAGATGTCGCGTCTCTTAACTTTATTTCCCTAAATCTCTAGAGGGAGACAATTTCTCGTTGTCTTTTCGCCACGCTTGTTTGTTAGTTAATGTAAAAATAGTATTTCATGAGGTTGTGGCATGCGGTGGGGTGTGCTAAAATTAACCAAGCAGTCATTCCGTGTGAATATTTAGAACGTTGGACCGAATGCGCTCACTATATTTAGACACACGAATGCAGCTGCCCCACTATGAACTTTGTATTAAAACTTTTGGGGGAGATCTTTCTGTTTTGTATTGTGTTTCGACATATGACAGCATCCTCTCTGATGTTAGCCTGAATGGGGGCGGATGGTACTACAATTAAAAAGTTAAAAGTAGTTTTACCATCAATTTTTTCGGCTTAACTGGTACCGGTTACAATCGATCCTAACCAATTCCGAAACGTTACTAATAGAACTAAAAAGTTCGGTGCGTCGTTACTTTGTAGAACAATAGAAAAGCGAAATGCTTTACCAGCCATGTGTTCTCTCTTGGATCCTTCAAGCTGTGCGTGAAGAAGCACCTTTGGCCGGCACAGTGACGGTGATTAAGGCAGCCGTCACTATTGGACCTCCTTTTAGCGCTCCATCATCACTGCCTATACCTGTGCGAAAAAGGCGTGACAATTTGATTGATTGATTGTAATTTATATAAACAAACATACATACAAACTCTTACATAACAAAACAATAGTACAACTATGTATATATAGTAACAAAACACCAGTTTTCACTTGCAAACGTCACCGCAGTGAGAGGCCGCAGTATTGTACGAGTACAAGCAAATTAAGTTTTTTGGACTATCATTAAAGTTAAGATAGAGATGAATTTATGATCCACAATTAGTTTGGACTGTAAATTAAGTTACTATGTAATGATTGTAATAAGGCGTCTGATGTGGTCAGATACTTGCCAGTAGTAATGTATCTTTGATGTACTTTCGTCATCCAGTTTCTATGGCACAAGCACATTTAAAATTTAATTATATAAAATTATAAAAAATGGCTGTTTTGGCTTTTTTTCTCATTGTCTCTGCCTATCCATGTGGGAAAAAGACGTGACAATTTAATTGATTGATTGGCTGTGAAGAAAGTTAAGTCACTATCGTTCTGAAAGATAGGCGGGCTGCAAGATAAAGACTTGCAAAGAATATCATTGCAACTCATTTTAAATAACTTACTAGAAACGTGTATCAAAAAAGACATTTAAACGTTCTGTAAAATTATACACAAAACAACGTTGAAAACTTTAATAAATATTTTTTTAAACATTTTGACGTGCCGGTCTAATACGTCATTTAAAATGAGTTACAATAATATTCCTTGTAGTTCTTTATCTTGCTGTGATTCGTCCGTTTAATATACATTTAAGATTCCATTTTTAATCCTGCTTATGGGACCACTAACACTGCTTGACTTACTCCATAAGGATGATAAAAATAGCATTTAACCACCTTTCTGTTTTAAATAACTTTTACATAAAATATAATTTCTTCCATCTTTGTTTCAGCTATCGACAGACAGTGCTGACTTCCTAGCGACAAGACCTCACACAGCATCAGTAATCCCTGGCAGACCTGCAGCCAACCCTCTGCAGTTTATCCGCGTCGGTCCAGCTGTGCTGGGCAAAAACGCAAGGGAACAACTACGCAAAGCAGAACAAGCACAGAAAACTGAACGCGTTAGAACGGACCACCAGGAGGATTGGCAATCGGTGAGTTTCGTACTGACATATATTAGGTTAGTCCGTCCGTCTATCCGTAGACCATTTTACTCCTACACTTAACTAAACACTTAACGTTTGATAGAAAAATATGGACAAAATGAACTCAAAACCTAGATTAAGACTAGGTCAAGTTCGAAATATTTTCTGAAATGCGACACTAACTAATGTAAATACATCATAAAGAAATCCACCCAGAGAATAATCAATCAAATTGTCATGCTTTTTCCCACAGGGATAGGCATAGACAAAGAAGTGCCACTTACTACGATCCAATACCACAACTCCCTCGCTTTTCTCACATCCACAATTTTCTTCATACAAACTGTAGGGTAAAGGGCACTAGGCAAAAGGGCCGTCTTAAGCATATTCAGCGCCGGGGTGCAAAAGTCAAGGCTCTGCTCGCGTGGTCTCAGTGTAGTAGGTACCTATCGAAATTTATGGCGGTCGGCATGCGCCCCCTAGGACTCTGCGCCCGGGTGCACTGCACCACTTGAACCCCCGGATAAAGACGGCCCTGCTAGGCAACCCAGCTTTTCTAAGGTTTTTGTCTCCGATTTGAATTGAAAACATCCTCTTGGACCTGAGAATTATTTTATAGTATGTATATGATTTTAGCCACTGCGGTTCGTCCATCTCTTTTCCCATATCTAAATGGATTGTCTTACAACTTTTACCTTAAAACAATAAAATTACTAATATTATTTCGTGTTTAAAAATTAGCATAAATAATATAAAACTATGATTTATGTGCTATATAAATATTGTGTTTGTATTTTGTCCACGACGTAGTAGGCATTATTTTAGTTTTCTTTGATTTATTATCTTTTGACATTTTTGTGGTTTCTTTTAATCTTCTATTTTGTAGCTTCTTTTATTACTAGTTTTATAACTAAGCATGGTCGGTTTTTAGCTTGTTAATTTTGAAACTACAAGCATACACTGTGGAATACTAGAAAGTGCAACATTTTCTGTAGTTTAATTTTTACCAATTCCTGATTCCGAAATGTTCCTTATGCAATGCGATCCAATTAATCTTTGGTTATGTTTATACCATGGTCTAGAAGTCAGACCAAGTCCATTGTTTTAGATATTACCCAAACTTTCACGCCGGCATAGGTAGGACACCTAAGAGAAAACCTAAATTGTATTGTTTTTTTTTGTCGTCAGCGCTTACAAGATGACGAGTCACAATTTCAAAAATGCTTTGGAAATGTTAAATAACTTCTACGTAACCTTTACATAAATAAGCTAGTACCAGCATAATTAAACGTAATAATAAAACTCTTGTGTGGGCATTTTTTCGTAACAAAAGGCACAAAATGGCCGACGTAAACCTCGCGCAGGATGCGCATTCCTATGACTTCTGTTTGCCGGATATGTTCGGGAGGAATACGCGACGAATTTCCGCTGTTCAAGGCCGCAACATTGTTTATAATGTTAATCGTACTTTTTACAATGCTTTAAATAAAACTTAATTAGTTTTAAATTGTAACCTTTTGACTTAAGGGTGGTAGACAATACTAGTTTAGCTTATAATAATATGCTCTGTTAGCCGCACCGGGGTATTTTCAAGTGTCCAGATTCAAATTCATTTATTCATCAAGTAGGCTGTATTGCAGCACCTTTGCACGTCAAACATTATATACATATTTCTAATTATTATACATATTCACAATTCTCTTCATACAAGCTCTGTGGTTATGGGCACTAGGCAACCTAGCTTTCTTGAGGATGTCTCCGATTTGGTCGGCGAACACCCTCCCGCCTTGCCTTGTTTAACGTAGCCATTCAAATTGATGATAGAAAATTGTGAATGTGAAGGAAGCGAGGGAGTTGTGTCAGGATCGTGGCAAGTGACGCTCCATTGTCTCGGCCTATCCCTGTGGGAAAAGACGTGACGTGATAAGAAAATAAAAAACTTTATCACCAAACCAGCATTTCCACAAATACTTCGAATAACTTTTGCATTTGCAGTATTGATTAATGCAATTAAATTAAACATCTGGACTCGTGTGAAAAATCAAAAGTAATTTGCAAGTTGAACATTCTCTCGTACTAAGAAGTTTAACAAAGTATTTTTCCATAGAAATCGAAAGTGTAATAATCATTGCAACAATTATACATATTTTCGTATTAAAATAACAATGGATGTTCACGGCAGAACAATTGTTATGGTATGCCATCAATCATTAACCTGTCTTTCAACCTTTTTCTTGTACTTTAAAATATTCCTTACTTTAGTCGCGTTGGTTTACGAGAGCTGTCTATGCGATTGCGACGCGACTACCTCAGACGTAATCTTTATGCACTATGTACAAAAGAGAACTTAACTATATTCTCTGGCATTTATCAATCATATTGTCACGCCCTTCTTCCACAGGGATAGGCAAAAACACTTAAACTTTCCAATTACGTCCTCTTTTTTTTTACCCTACTGATCAGTCAATTCGTCACACCACCATTCCTACAGGGGCAGGTAAAGTCAATTGAGCGCGATAGGATAGCTTATTTTTATAGATTTATCTATGTTTTTATAGGGTTTGTGTTAATAAATCAAATTGTCACGTCTCAATTCCCATACGGACAGGCAGGGACAATGGAGCGCCTCTTTCCACGATCCTGATCGCCTCTTTCACATCTACAACTGAAGAGCATGCAAGCCATATGGTTCATCCATACTTGTTCATGTCCCTGTCACCACATCTTTGAACGAACAATTATCACGCATAATTTCATTACAGTTTTATATGTAGCAAAAACAAACAAAATTTTATGGTTCGGATAACTTGTTTACTATATTATTCTTTTTAATACTTGTATTGTCATATTCTTTGTAAATAGCACACTAAATAATCGAAAAGTCGCATCGTCTCGCTTACGTAGGCCAAGGCAGTACTTATTGAAAACAATTTGCCTATTTTAACATGCTATTGCTCAAAAGCAGTTTGAAACTAGTATAGGCAGTAAATAGTAGTGTTTATGACGGCAAGTAGAAGGTGGGTAGTTAGCGAAATTGCAGAAAAAAACATGACTCCTGATCGACACGCGATTTGAACACGCAAACTTTTTAGATATTAATAGATAAAAGATTTATCTCAAGTATTTTCACCAGAAATCTTTAATGCTAACAGTTAATAACTAATAAGGCGACCGTGTAGTGGCAGTGCAATAGTTAAGCGAACCGAAGAGCACAAGTTCGAGACCACCCACCTATACCAATGTATCTTTGATATATGTACTTTGGTACATATATTTGGCGGTATCTTTTGCAATCTTCAAACTGTCCAAATCCGATTGTTTAATGTATATTTTTTCCTGCAGAACCTTGACAATTGGAAGAGTTCGAGACGGAAGAGAGTAGAACATATAATCGAGAGGTGTGTCGAAGTGAAGAGAATGGAGAATGAGCCATCACAACCACGGGCCAAGTCAAAGACATTCAATGAAATGTTAGAAGAAAGGTAAGAATACAGCTTAACAAATATTACTTAGTTTTATATTGAAAAAAAAAAAACGATCTCAATACTTATTTTCTGTAATATTAATCCTCATTAATGAATTAAAAAAAATATGCGGCTTACTATCGCGTTTATATTTGGTTATGAATGTACTTTTTTTATTTCGATGTTCCGTGACCACGACAGCTGCAAAGCTCTAGAAACGTCGGTATTTTTTTTTTAATAATTAACCAAAAATAAACGCTATAGTAAGCCGCATAAAATTTGTTTAATTCATTAATCAATATTAAAAAAATATTGCCCTATGCTTACTCAGGCAAGTCGAACTCAAAAGTCGCGTATCAATAAAAAAAAATAAAGATGTACAAATAAGTAACAAATGCAATAGACATATTTAAGCAAATCTTTATTAAAGTTTACAACACATTGTAATGGGAATTATACCTATGTATATTATTTGTAGTTGTGCATGTACGAGTACTTATGTAACCTTATAAATGTACCAATACTAGATATAGAATACATAACATATAAATACAGTAAGGCTGAATAACCATTTTAAGAAACAAAGACATTCATTGCGACAGTTTTCGCGTTTTCATGTTGCGATTAATCAAGATAGCGAGTGTTAATAGTTGTCGATTATTGTAGAAAAGTTATGCCAAAAGAATTAAAATCATACTGAGGTAGATTCTGTCTAAGCCGAAATGCGTGTCTAAGCCCACTACTGCATTTAAGCACACGAGCAAATATAAAATATGGATGCAACACACCGAAAATGCAATTGTAATTGGTCATTCAGTTGCTGGTTGGATACAAAAGGAGGAGCTATGCTACTATACTGATGAAATAGAGTAGCATATTTAGTAATATTTGCATTCACTCATTAGACAAGCTAAATATTCGAATAATAAAAGATTTTTGTACCCCTTTTATATCATTTTTCATATAAATAACGTAAAGATTTTGACGAACTTGTTGTCATTAGGTGTTTTTTTAGAACATGGCTAGATTTTCGCGGGCAATGACGGCTACTGAGGCAACCGTAAACTTGTAGTCGTTTTTTTTCATTGGCGCTCTTGCTTACCAACAGGCAAGTCGAGTTCAAATATCGAGTCACAATAAAAAAATGACAGGGGCCATTGACATGCATACTTAAAAAGAAAATAGATTAATCGAGTTCACAAGAATATGCCTTTCAACACAATCAGTACAATATCGATTTATTATTTTCATTGACATTTAATGTGTAGTGTGTTTTGACATTGTGCAGCCATGTAATATTTACGCAAAGAGATGCACGATTCTTTTTGACAATATAATTATTTACAATGACTCTTTAAATATTGTAATAATGCAATAATTGATGTTATTTGGTAGTTTTTTTTTGTATTAGCAGTTAAAGAAATTATTTGTACTATTGCTTTCATAATAAAAGGGGCAATTAAGGGATTAAAGCCCCACGGGGGGCAATTTGATAGTTAAGGGGGGCAATTTAAAGATGGATTCGATACGATTTTAACCCTTTCGCTTTGGGTTATTTAAACGCAATGCTAGATATCGGTGACAATTTTACAAAGGTTAAATATTATGTATAAGGGCTTAAAGAATTTTAGAAATGTTAAGATGGGGCTGGGCCTAAAAAAGGTTGGGAAACACTGGTTAATAGTAATAACTTAAAGTATAACTATTATTATTTTTATTATAAACTTCGTTTCTGGGTCAAATAAAATTTGGTTTAATGGTTGGTTTATTTAAAGTTAACATATTTTACATTGATAAAACTAGCATATTTATGTTCTTTATGCAATTACAAATATAAATATACACAAAAACATACAAATATTAGATCTATACAATTAAAATTAATTACATACTAAATTAGATATCGGAGACATCCTTAAGAAAGCTAGGGTGCCCAGTGCCCATAACCACAGAGCCTGTATGAAGAGAATTATGGATGTGAGGGAAGCAAGTGAGTTGTGTAAGGATCGTGGTAAGTGGCGCTCCATTGTCTCTGCCTATTCCTGTGGGAAAAAGGCGTGACAATTTGATTGATTGATACTAAATTAAACTACATATCTAAATCACAATAAACTATAGAATTTTTTAGATTATTGCGGTATAAATGATATTATACTATATTTGGCCTGATAGTATATTTAAGAAACCGACTTGTACGTTAGTACATGAAACCCCTGAAATCCAAGAGTGCAGACACTTCATAAAACGGTTCAGGCAACCGCTTAGTCGGTTGTCAGTTAGTCATCATTACTATGTCAGTCAGTGGTGCTTTTTTTTACACTACGCTTAAAGGATGGGGAGAACCCATGGGCTGGTGAAGTACTCCATTTGTCGGTTGTTCTGTAAAGATTCGACGCGCTGTACCTTTTAGTTCGACTGTCGATTCTGTTGAATGAATGCGGATGCATCACGGAGTTAAAATATTTCGTATTATCATAATAATTTTATGTCGAAAGAGATTTGATATTATTAAACATTGAAATTATATATTTTAAAAAAACTATTATTAATTGAGAATCAAACGAACTTACCTGTAAGTGAAGTTCGATGATAATTGTACGAACTTCCTTAGTGCTCCGCCGATTGTTCCGTATTTAAACAAAGTAGTATTCGCATTCGATGGCTACTCTCACACGTTTAATAGTAATCAGTTTTTTTTTTTTTTTTGGATGAATGTACGGTTGTCCAAGCCTCGATTTCTTTAAGACAACATTCTGTTTATAGTGTTCCTGTGCTTACAAACCTGAAACTCACCTACCTATTTACATGTAGAGGTGGGAGGGTGTGGCTTTCACAATCGGCGGAGCACTAAGGAAGTTCGTACAATTATCATCGAACTTCACTTACAGGTAAGTTCGTTTGATTCTCAATTGTACTTCAATTCCTTAGTGCTCCGCCGATTGTTCCGTATTTAAACAAAGTAGATATTTAAAGGTTGAAGGTTTGTGGACTGAAATGGAAGTATCACCAGACATTTGGATGATCAGAACTCCTCAATCACATTAACTTAGTTCTATAACAATTATTTCTTAAATTTATATAATTATGCGTCCTCTAAGTCATTACAGTGATCTAGTACAAGTAATAAATATATATATAATATATATATATTTTTTTTAAATCAATTTTTGCAAAAGTGTTGGATTTTTCGGACCATCCAACAGTTCTACGAATAGTGTCAATATTCTCTCCTAATGTTTAAATAGTAGATGTTGACAAATGACCATTACTATGATTTTCAAGTGTATGTCATAGATATCAAGATATAAAGTGTATCTTTATTTTAATTGCTTAAAGTTTGTTAACGAACAAGATTTTTTTTATTTATTTATTTATATAACTGAAAGAGTTTTGTGCAGGGCAGATAAACTCTCTTTTACAAAAGATATTTTAGGATTTATACAATAGAGGCAATAATAAAGTTGGTTGTGTACGACCTGGCCCTAGGTTTATTGAAATTTATTATTTATATTTTAACTTGCAATATTTTAAATAATCATATTATTATATTTAATTAAAGATGAGGATTATCCTTTATGAGCGGTGACAAAAGCTAACAATGTTATCACATTGGATAACAAATTAAGTGAAATATTTTCATTTGGATATAATTTATATAATAATTCTTAACAAACATTGGGTTCTTAAATCATATTTTCGAGTTTGTGGGCGAAACCTAAAAATCTCTTAGATAGTATCTTAACACAAATGTCAGTGGTAAGTTCATTTGGTAAATGAGGGCTATTGCTGAATATACCAATTTACTGAATTATAACTATAGCCTTTATTAGAAGTATTAGAAAAAGGTTAATAAATAAGAATAAATAAGAGAAATCTTATCTATCTGTGAAGTGTAATGTATCTGTATATTTGTGATACTATTTTTTTTACTATTACAATAATCTACAATTAGGTATGTATTACATTGCTTCAAAATGTTATTGACAATGAAGCACCTGCACTTACAGGCAATGGTTGCAATGGTCAATATGAGCCAACTATAATTACCCTAGGTGCCTTGTTACAAAATTTAGAAAAGCTTTATTATAATTGAAAAGGGTGGAAAACGAATGATATTTGTAAAAAGTCCTGTATGGAAAACGTCCATGAGATTGTGAAAGAATCTCTTGCGATAGCATAGTGGTCTGGTCGCCAACAAATATATAACTTACACTTATGATTATGTGTAGAGGCAAACAAATCTTTTTTAGAAATACCAAAACCTGCAATAATCGTATAAAGGGCATATTTTGCCGTTTTTCACTAGGTTCTATTGTTAATCTGTCTTGAAGCAGTGTCAACTGATTTTATTTGAAGCAGTATTGTTTTTGATGGTATATAATCTGTCTATACGCACATACTTGCATGCTTACACCACTGCTAAATTAGTTTAGCTAGACTATCAAGATGTGGTGTTGTTAATTCTTAACATGATAAAGCAGTTACCTACTTTTATTACATGTAAATGATTTTAAAGCAAAAAGACAGCCAGTAAATTTAGGTAATTATTGTGTTCATTTATTTATTTATCAATCTTACCGAACCCTATTAGTGGTACAACATAACCGCAATTTAACAATAATGCATCTGCATAAATTACTTATTTTGGCTGATTAATTGATTCTTATGAAAGTGAAACAAATTATTTTGTCAACAGGATAGTTAATTATTGGCACCTTGTGATATTGGTACTTGGCTATTATATCTATTATTATTTAATGCATTTCCATAGTTCAAGTTGTTTTGTATGCGCATCAGCTATATTATGTTACACCTGAAGTCCTGGACATTCTGCATATAGCATGCCTGTAATAGTGGCCAACTTTGAATAGGACGTGTTTTGTTCCAACTGTCATGTTTTCAGAACCTATTCTCATTCATTATGCTTGTGGAATTAATTTACTTTTAGTTGTGTTTATAATAAAATATAAACTTACCAATATATAAGTCTCCTTTGTGGCCATTAGACATGATTATTATGTCTTTATCTAAACATTTAAATATACTAATGAAGTATAATTCCTGTTTTTATTATATTTATGTATGGGTGTCAAAATCATCTTTAATATCAATATTGGTCATGTAAAAAAATCCAGAGCAGTTATTAATAATTTAAGAGCAGTACGTATTTCCTCAATTTTAAAAGATGTTAATTTTTTAGGATTAAAAATAAAACTTTTATTTTTTATATGTATTATTTTGGAGACAATAAAGTGGGGATATAAATTAATTGGACTCTGGTGAGCTCAAGATAAATAGCACCTTTACATAACAGTTCATTTATTGAACTATTAAAGTCAGCAATTTCTTCCTTAGAAATTAGGCAACCTGACCAATTGGAACCTGACTTATTGTACAGGTATTAGATTTATACAGGTATTATATTAAATGGAATATTGTGTCCCAGATCCATGAAAAATAAATAAATATGTCAGAGGGTACCTTGTAAAAATATTGTAATCGTCTGTTGACGCTGTTTGTTGTTGCCTTTCATAACAGCATATTGGTAGCAACCACCTTCTCACATAGTCTTCCGAGGGAGTCCCCAGTAGTTTAAAGGATTTTATTTATTTAAAAAATCAGTGGTCGAACTTGCTGCGGCTTTACTATTTCCCATTTTATCACCAAAAGTCCAAAGTTGACTTCAAAAAGGGATATTTCAGGAGTTGAGTCCTGTGCTGCATCTCTGGCAACTTCACCTGAACTAGCCTGAGGCTAAAAACCTTCTTAAAGAGAAGTTCATTGAAATAAGTTTTTCAGTATCTTTCTGACATTCTGAACATTTTTATATTAATAAATGGCGGTATTGATATATCTATATAACACCGTATAATTTTATTCTTAATACTGTGATTTACTGTATTTGCATGGCATGGCAAAATAGTGAATACTTTTTGTTTTATCCCTCTTCAGAGAGGGTTTATTGATTGCATATGTGACCTCAGGGTTTATTTTGCAAGGGTTAACCATTGTGTTAAATACATTTTCCCTCTCTCTTTTTTTTTTTTTTTTTTTTTTTTTTTTTTTTTACACCAGACTAACTTTTTGACCAACGGTCTGTGGGTTCTAGTTGTGTATGGCTGGTTCTGGCACTCACGTTCTTTGGTATGGCCTAGAGCAGTGTTTCCCAAAGTGGGGCCCACGCCTTACAGGGCAATTCGATAGTTAAGGAGGGTAATTTCAAAATGGATTAGACACGACTTCAACCCTTCTGTTTTGGGTTATTTATATGCAATGCTAGATATCGGTGACCAATTTATCAAAAAAGGCAATTTTTTTTTTTTTTAAAATATTGTAATCATTTATATTTATTAAGGGTAAAAAACATTTTTTAAAGGTTGGGAAACACTGGTCTAGAGTGACTAATAAAACAAGGTCAAGAGTTTATTGACCTCGAATCTTTATTGAGTTGGTGCTTAAAAGCATAAACCCTGGGTAAAAATGTTGTAACCTGAATTAGGATTCTCATTATATATAGTACATTTTTCTAATAAAAATCATACACATCAATATATGGACGACGTAGGTTCACCCATGCTCAAGAGGTAATAATATTGGATTGTGACGATGTAATTCCTCGAAATACATTCAAGCACAATAATAAAATAAATTGCGACGTTGCAGTTCTTCAAACTACACTCAAGCACAATAATAAAATAAATTGTGACGTTGCAGTTCTTCAAACTACACTCAATCACAATAATAATTCATAAATATTGAACGTTATAGTCTCACGAAGTATTAAAACATTTTGGTTGCAACAAATCCACTTATGTAAAAAAATCCAGTATCGGTATTTACCTGAATCGTTTTGTTCATGCAGGTAAAACGAACAAACGTTGAGGGCGACCGTGATGGCGTCGTATTCGTGGAGCTCCGTTTCTCCAACCATCTTATTTTCTACGGTATTTGTCAATTTGCTTGTTCGTTTTCAGCTTCTTCTCGTTGCCTTTTACCCATTTAGAGTAAGATTGTATAATTATTTACACTAAAATTTACAATAAAATGCGGACAACCGATAGACACGTGCATCTGGTAGCACACACGAAATACGGAATGTTGTCTTAAAGAAATCGAGGCTTGGACAACCGTACATTCATCCAAAAAAAAAAAAAAAAACTGATTACTATTAAACGTGTGAGAGTAGCCATCGAATGCGAATACTACTTTGTTTAAATACGGAACAATCGGCGGAGCACTAAGGAATTGAAGTACAATTTTGATATTTTTTAAACTTAAATATTTATAAAGTGCTTAACTACGAACTAAAATAAACTAAGTCAAAAATGTTTTAAAAACATTAACCTAACTTTATCCTTATCTATACTACTAGAGCTTTACTGAGTCGGTTCCTGTAGTTTTTAGCAATGCGTTAGGGTAGGTTTTCGGAACCTTAATTTTTTTATTGACGCAAAAACTGGTTATCAAAGATTGGTAAGCAGTGGTACCCAGTCTGCCGATCCGTGTTAGTACCACCAATTACAAGTATACAGACCGTAAAGGGATTTAGTCGCGTTTCGGGATCAGCTTGTAAGTTCCAACTAGGCCGGCATAGTGGATGTGATTGCTACTAGTTCAGTTTGCTACTAGTGTCATTTATTAAATTGTAGTAGCAGTGACAACAAGCGGGGTGCTGTCATATGTCGAGTCACAAAAATAGACTGTTTCGGACTTGCTTCCACCACAGTTGTCCAACGCTCTTCTAATCTGCCGACTCTTATACAGCGCAGCTCAAAATTCACCGCTCTTTTTATCTGCCGGGAACTATAATAGACAGTAATAAAATCAAACCAGATGTTAGTTACTTTCGAATGATGCGATTCAATGCACTTGTACAGTTTACAGTACATAAATCATCTGTCTAAGATATTTCATCTTTATTTTATCTCCCTTAAGATTCAATTTACATATTTAGTTTTATTACTTCTAATTTATTTGTCAAGTAACTTTAATATGTGTGTTGTGGGTAATAAGGTTGAAATTGTATCTGATTTTATTTTCTTAAGTCTTAAGGTATTGATTTCATACATTGTGCTTCACGGACCATGAGCTTTGTATCTTGTTACTTAAGTCGCCTGGTTTAAGGGGCTTTGATATACAATCAGTTGTAGGAAACTCTAGTTAGGCCACTGTTATTTAACTGTAGTAGCAGTCGCCCCCATTCATGGACAACAACCCAGCTTGATGACAGGAGTGGCGTAGTGGTTAGTACACCATTTCGTTACGCGGAAAGTCCCGGGTTCAATTGCCGGCCAGAACAAATATTTGTTTCATAGCTTTTTTGTAACATTTAATCTAATTATTAAAATTCCAAAAATAAGTAATTAACAAAAGAAACAGCTAGATTTTCTTGCTGACCATCAGGCGGGTCGAGGTCAGGTGTCGAGTCACAATAAAAAAGGTAGAATGGTGAATTTTGTCATATTTTCTTATGAAAAGCTATTAAACTGGGCGACTGAAGTACTTATCAAAGATGCCATCTACCGGCTAGTGGTTTTGAATCGGGGGTTCTTGGTTTGATAAATAGACCACAGTCGCCTTTATAATTTTAATTTCTAACTAAATGCACGTCGTCTCCTTGTTAAACAATCGACAAGTGGAACGCTTTAAATATAATATACAAACTCCTTTTAAACATAATATACAAAAGACATATTTAATTTTACTCATTAAAAATGAAAGTAAAAGGTTATGCAAATATTAATTAATTATATAATTTTATTTAACGGTTTATAAAAACGTTTTTTTTTTCGCTCCAATTTCTATAATTAAATTCATATGCTCGGTTTTAATTGCGTCTGTTATTTCATTTATGTTTTGATGTGTAATTTTGAATTAAGAATAAAAAGTAATTTATCAATGTATGTAAAGATATTATAATATAAATCTTTTTTTAAATTTATTATACATTTCTATACTAAGCTACTAAAGTGCTTGTTTCATAGAAACAGGACAACTAAAGTACATATCAAAGATACATTGGTACCCGTGAGTGGTTTCGAACCCGTGCACTCGACTTGCGTAACCACTGCCACTACACCACGGTCGCCTTTTCATGTTGTTTAGTAGTATGAAGCCTCTATTTATAAAGGGATTGGCAGGGTTGCTTTAACCTTATTCCTACCTCGTCTTTTCACACCCGTAATACCCGCACAGGGCGGGGGAAGCATCCATATTCTATCGACCAAATCGGCAGTCGAACTAAAAGGTTCAGTGCGCGTTTCTTTGTAGAACAAGTGTTCTCCTCATCTATAGGATCCATCAAGAGATGCGTGAAGAAGCACATTAATGATTTTTCCACTCGGCACTGTCTGTCTGTAAATAATTTATTCCTCTCGATCTGTCAACAATGGTATCAAGAATGGACGTCAACGGTATTAGAGGTCGATGAGTGAACCAAAATCCAGATCAAATTTGTCGATCTGTTTTTATTTATTTTAATAAACAATTATTGCCGGCTTTTTATTGCTCTTGGTAGAAGGGCGAAAGTCAATCTTCAGGACTTCTTTCAGTCGTATTTATGAAATTTTAGCGTGCTTTTGTTCCTACTCTTTCAAGCTTTTAGCTTCTTTGAGGGGACTTGCAATAGAGAGTCCAGCAAAGATGAGTCTCACCATACCAGAAATTACAGAATTAATACAATTATATTATAATAATATAATTAACATAATATAATTGCAAATAATAGAAAGTATGGATGAAAGAAGAGTGACGAAAAGGATTTATAAATTGGAGGCGAGTAAAAAGATTCTCAAGATTGATAAAATTGGAGAAATTATTAAAAAAATCAGTGCCCATAAACAAAAAACGTATATAATAATAATAATAATAATAATCGTTTATTAACTTAATTGGTGTGGAAAGCCTATATACAAATTAGTAATAAATATAATTTTGACAAAATAGTGATATTTAAGTGAACATATATTAAACGTTGTGGATTCAGATTCAGATTCAGATTCATTTATTAAGTAATTAGGCTCCAAAGGAGCACTTTTACACGTCAAGATTACATAACAATAATTAATAGAACAATAATTACAATAAAATAAATACCTACGACAGCAGCAGATACCATTGTCAATTTAATAAAAATTAACACCAATAACAATATTGCGTGAGCTGCTGTGTGATAGCATTGTCATCTTAAAAAATATTGAAAAATATGTAAATGTCTAATCTGAGTATACATAATCTGAGTATACTGAACTGTACATAATGCACAAACTGCAAAAGTTTGCTGCTGTATAAGGGCATTGTCTGCTTATAAACTATATAAAAAATAAATGTCATATTAATAAATAATGTTAATAAGCTGCTGTATATGGGCATTGTCAACTGGACTGGAACTGGGTCAACTGGATAGGAACGATAGGCTGATTACTTATGTCGCCCCTGCCACTGCACTAGGCGGACCTGTGTCGCAGTGACTGGTAGGATTGTGTAAGTTAGTTATTTGTGTGTTCGTGCGTGTTGGTATATATAATAGTTAGTGAGTAAAATTCAATGACAACAATATTATTTAAGTTTTTTATTTATATGTAGTTGTGTTTAATCATTTAACAAAAATTGTGTTTAATTAATTAAGGTCCCTATATTCATCACACTATTAACAGATCCTCGCATTGGTCGTAGTTTTTGGCAATGAGCCAGTTGTTTAGTTCTTTTAACAGTTTGTCTTGTGTAATTTTCAATGGATAGCTGTCTGTTGACTAGGTTATACAGGAATGGTCCCATTATATACGGTTGTCTTCTGGCAAAGGCTGTTTTAACCTTTCGCGAGGGAAATATATCCGGCGGAACACGCTTTTGTGATAATATGGTCGGATCAAGAGGTACTCTGTGTGCATGTTGGTGGACGCATACCGTACTTATGTACATCTTTCGGATTGTGAGCACCTCCCACTCCTTATAGAGTTCCGTTGTAGAATATCTTCTCGGTAATCGCCCCATCACCTTGAGAAGGGCCCTTTGTGCTCTTTCTAAGCCGAGTATTGTGATTTTTGGGGCAGAACCCCAGCATGTGATGCAGTAGTTAAGGACAGACTGGCATAAGGCCTTATATACCGTTTTTAGGAGCTCATGGTTTACAACATTGCGTAGGTATTTAAATATGTACATCATCTTGCGTGTTCTGTTTGTATATAAAGAGAATCAAGGATGAGAAGAAGGCAAAAGAAGTGTGTAAGGATCGTGGAAAGTGGCGCTACATTGTCTCTGCCTATCCCAGTGGGAGTTAGGCGTAAAAATTGCGTACACTAAAATATAATAAGCTGAGAAATTGTAATTTTAGTTATCTCAAACAATAATCTATCTCACTCCGTTGACAGGTGAATGTGATAATACTATCCTTATCTATTTGTAACGGATTATCTTCCGCATAGAAATATATTTCGCAATTATGGCTTTGTCACAATGATTGTCTCGTTGAAACGATATGTTTAAGACTTTGTGGGAAATGGGGTTGGTAGTGTGAAGATTAATTTAGTATACATTTTAGTCCTTATCAAAAATGTGTACTATTTCATGGGCTTGTATCATAGAAACAGGACAATCAAAGTACATATATAATAGATTTTTATGTTGTTGAAATATTTGATGTTTAAATCTTAAAAATAGCTATTTAGAAATACGATAAAATAGTGATTTTATCGTATTTCTAATCTGTATATTGTGACCCTAATTTACAGTAGTTTTTTCGACCCTTTTAGCTTATCCCTTGCTTATTTATCATTAAGTTAATCGAGATCATTATTTCTCAATAAATAAAAATAAATTGTCACATATAAATATCAAGTTTAAGTAAACAAATGCTATTATTTCACGTAGCTGTTAATAAAACCAAGTTAAACAGAGAGTCCTACATAGTCACGGTCTGATGGCCACCCCACAGCTCGATGTCAGCCGCAACTAGGTCGCATCTATTCTTAAGTAAATGTATGTATATTGTATTGCATTCGGTTACATAAGTACTTATGTTATACATGCATACATTATGTATGTTTTTATGTTTATTAACGATGATAATTAAGTTTTTTAACTAATTGGATATAGTTGCAGAAGTTCCGTTCTGCCTACCCACTTTCAGGTGTAAATACTTTAAAGTGACTTAGTCATGTCTAGGGATCAGTTTTAAAGTTGCTGGAGTTTAATAAGGCAACTATGATCGGTAGTGAAATGGTATCGCAAATCAAGTCCAGTTGCCAATGGTTTTGGCGACCAAACACAAATTTATCTTTGGTCGCCCAGTGTCTATGATACTAAAATTGTATAGAAAAGTTTGGTTATAGACAATTATGTTTAATAAAAAGATTCTTTGGATTTAGTATATAATCAATTGTCTTCGTACACCCTTAAAAGATAATAGGTGTATTGTTATCAATCAAATATCAATTAATCAATCAATCAAATTGTTACGCCAATTTCCCATAGGCAGAGACCACTTGCCACGGTCCTGACACAACTCCCTCGCTTCCTTCACATCCACAATTCTCTTCAATCCAAACTATAGTTATTTTAAAATGAAGTTGTTTACATAAGTAATGTTTGTAATTGTAATAAGGTTCACGAGAGTTTAAAGTAGACTTTCCCTCTAAAGTGTATGATTACGGCGCCTGCAGGGCAACTAATGGGCAGCCACGTTGCCATTGTAATTGTCGATGGCAGTAGATAACATTCATTCAACTTGGATATTTTCACATCGAATGCTGAGATTTCGCTGGAAAATGCCTTTTTATTTCTATGTTTATCTTAGAAATTTTTAAACTGCGCTGCTGTCTATGAGCGATAGAATTATTATTTTTATTATATAATTCTAAACTAAGCTACTTAAGTGCTTGTATCATAGAAACAGGGCAACCAAAGTACATATATCAAAGATATATTGGTACCGGTGAGTAGTTTCGAACCCGTGCCACTAGACTTACGTAGCCATTGCAGTGCCACTACACCACGGTCGCCCTTTAAATTAAGATTAACTAGTTCATAGTGAAGGTTCAAAATAACCTAAGATCCTTCAAGCGATTATTGAAGAAGCACATAAGGCCAGAATAGTGACGGCGGCTGTGACATCTGTGAACTCATTCGGGTTTTTTTTTTCGTGGTCGTCACTCTTGGACCTCCAGGCAGGTCGAGGTTAGATGTCGAATCACAATTTAATAAAGAGGAATCTAAATGATAATTTTATCACTAGAAAAGTCTTTTAGAACTAATATATCTGAAAATAGCTCCTTTAAAGCTTTGAAACATAACCAAAATTGTATTATAATAACCAAAGAATTTGGATTTAAGAAATAGAATATACTTAAGGGCTAGCTTCAAAATACAACCGTTTATACTATTTTCACTTATGGCATTAAAAAGAAGTCAGAAGGGGATTAAAAGTCAACCAAGTGGTTGTATTTGCAAAAAGTAGTACCAACCTTTGAAAGAAAGGAATTGAAGTACAAGTAGTTGTCTCTTTCAGTCACACGTGGTATAAACATAATATAAATAAGACAAATAACAATGAATTAGTTCTTATTTTAGCACAGATTCTATTATTTCCAAATTCTTTGGGTCTTTTAATTACTTTGACACTTCCTATTCTGACTTAGTTCGTAACGCCACCTAGTGGTGTCTTTTATAAGTATCTAAAAATAGCTCCTTTTAAGATTCGAAACATAACCAAAATTGTATTATAATAACCCATTTTTCATATGTACAAAAGTAACTTTCAAACAACATAAACAATGAGACAAAAGTATATATAGTACGCACGCAACTACACTTATCTTTGACCAATCACAAACCATATATGTGAAATTTGAATGTAGGAAGTGAATGTTGAAACCGAAGCACGTCTATTATGAGTTTATTTATGTAGTTAAGCTGCTAGCCGACCGCGTAACTCGGTGACAATTAGCTTCGTTTTGACAGGTAACTCCGTTATTGAGCTTTAAAAGTAAAATTATTACCGCGCAACACACTAAGAATCAATGTTCATATTCATTAACAGTTCAAGCTCATATAAACTTTTTTTTCTTAAATTTTGCGCGAACATTGATTATTAAATTACGCGATAGTAAGCCGCAATTTGTTTAATTCATTGAAACTTATTGTCCGAATGAATAAAAGTTATTTTTCACACTAACAGCGACCGCGTAACTTTTTGACAAATAGGAATGAATTTCATTGTGGTCATTGTAGTCGCTGGCCTAGTTGGAACCCGTAACTTTCAAGCTGATCCCTTAACGTCACATAGTGACTTTACGGTCTGTGGTGGCAAATTATCACCAACTTCCACACTAAACACCCAAAACCCGCACTAAATATCTGACTATAGTAAAAATACATATCTATGTATATGATAGGATTGGTTAAACATGATGTGGTGTACACAGAGACTAGAACAATACACAAAGAGAGTGGTAGGATGACAGTTTGTTGTCATTTGTCCAGTGTAGTTATAATTCCCGACAGATAAAAAGAGCGCTGACTTTTGAGCTGCGCAGCATAAGGATCAGCTGATAAGAAAACCGCTGGACGAACTGCGGTAGAAGCAAGTCCGCGCACGTTTCTGTCGTGCAATAATTAATATAAAATTCTAAAATTCATACTCATTTGAAAAACAAAAAGTAGGCAGGTAACAAAACAAGTCACTGCGCTTGAATGCCTCTTTTTATCTGCTGGAAACTATACAAGTGTATCGACCATAATGTGGTTCAAAATCAATAGCGTGAATTAGTATTTATTATGTCTGTTTTGATTATGTTTTCATTTTACCACGGTGCCTAGTGCCTAGTGCCCATAACCATAGAGCTTGTATGAAGAGAATTGTAAATGTGAAGGAAGCGAGGGAGTTGTGTCATGATCGTGGCAAGTGGCTCTCGATTATCTCTGCCTATCCCTGTGGGAAAGAGGCGTGACAATTTGATTGATTGATTTTACCACGTGACCATTTCGTCTCAGTCTTTATTACAAGAGTTAACTGACGCGTGAGGTAATGATAGAGCGATTTCCATAATAGAGTGACATCTAGTTTTCTATATAAGGCAATGCAATTATTATTATTATATATAGTTGCATAATAATTATATTATATGGTGACTTCTTTATTTTTATATACCATATTTAGACATACCAGTTTTTTATGTTTAGATGCTCATTTGTGAGCTTTTAATATGGATATAGATATCTTTATGAGGAATGGCAGGTTTATAAGGATCTTCATTATCATACGTAGCTGTTTAATGTACTGTTATAGGAGATTAAATTTACTCTTACGCGGTGTTCTGTCTTTACTTAAGGCGACCGTGGTGTAGTGGCAGTGCGATGGTAACACAAACCGAGAGCACGAGTTCGAAATCACCCGTTACCAATGTATCTTTGATATATGTACTTTGGCTGGCCTGTTTCTATGATGAAGCACTTTAGTAGTTTAGATATGTAAAAAATGTATAAAATGTACTTTAGGACTCGGCTTTGGATTTTTTTATCGTCAAGCTGACTGAGTATTATAGGTCACGAAAGTTCTGGTGCCACTGCAATTTTTTAGAGACATTAACTTTGCCTTTATCGCTCATACCACGAAAAACGTTCCGAGTTAACTCTATTTAATCTTCTTCCTCTCTCGTCTTTTTACTCTCGTGATACCCCCTCTCAAGACGGAAAAAGTCTTTCTGTTCTTCTCATCGTATAATCTTGGAACTTCCAAGCTGGTCTTTCGGGGCGTCTTTTTGTTCTTCTCGTCGTACCCATCGTGGTTACGACGAGTTATCGTGGTTGTCAAGATAACTATTTGGTTAGATTTAATTATTATTAAAATTAACTAATGTTTGCAGAAACGCATAGTTGTGGATTGCCTTACTTCTATAAACACAAAGAAACAAATGTTTGAGTAATAGTTAAGTATTAGTTAAATAGTGTGATTACAATGTCAATTTGGAATCGTGATCGGAGCTGAGCTTTCCAATTTAAAACGTTGCTTTTGTGAAAGCACTTAAATACTAGATACTTACAAGCTATTGTATAAATCAATCACGTCAATTGTCTCTTTTATATTTACGCCTACAAACACGAGTGTAGGCAGGAGTTGACTCGTTTTAAATAAAATTGTTATTTCTTTGAAATGGATCTAAATCAGTTTAGAATAAAAAAACAAAATTTCATTAGTAATATCATCAAATCATCATCATCTTTTTTCTACAGGAACAGGCGGAATAAACGGAGTAATACTTTCCACGATCCTGACACAACTTTCTCGCTTCTTCCATTTGACAGCCACTGTGCTTTATAAATTGTCCCAATTTTTTTTTAAATATCAAATATTTAAGCAATCACACGCCTAATAATTTTATTTTAACTCGACACACAACTTAACATTTCCGACAGGCGTAGACGAACGGTTAGCGATTGATTTGTTGCGCGTAAAGTCCCGAGTTCGATTCCCGGTCAGAACAAATTTTATTAACAAAATATTTGTTAATAAAAAAAGAGATGAATATTTTCTTCGGGTCTGGTTATCCAAGAGTGGTAGGCAATGGTACCCAGTCTGCCGATCCGGGGTACCACCACTTACAAGTATACAGACGGTGAATAAGTGAATAAGTCGCATTTCGAGATCAGCTTGTAAGTTGCCGGTTCTAACTTAACTAGGCCGGCATAGTGGATGTGATTGCTACTTACAGTTATTGAATTGTAGTAGCAGTGACATCTATTCATGGACCACACTCCAGCTTAACATCAAGCGGGGTGCTGTCATATGTCGAGTCTCAAAAAAAAACATGTAAAACTAATCTATACACTTGTATGTTATTGTAAATATTGATTTTTCTATTTTTTTTCTATTAACTTATTGATACTGTTGAGGTAGGAGCTGCTTGCTGCTATGTTGTAAGAAAACCAAGTTCAAGTTTTAACAGAATACTTTATTATTGTACTTTAGTCTTAATATACATTTGGTATACATTGAATCGGTAGCGGTTGCGTCCCGTTGCACTCGCAGTGGATTTGCTCTTGCGGTCGAAAGATGGCGCCGCGTAGTGTGAGGTGCGGCGCCCAATACGAACAAGGTACCGCGCTTATATAAAGGGCGCTTGTCGAGTCTGCTTCAATGGAGCGCGCGCGGCGGCGGTGTACGGCTGAGGACTTCACAACCGGTTTCAACTAAGCGGAGGCCGAACCGGTTTCGGGCGTGCGTCGGCGTCGAGCTTGCTGATGGCGTCAATGTTGCAATTTTATATTGTAGTGCAGCTACAGTGCTCCCCCCCAAGCGTAGCGTACGGGTGGTATGATAACCCGTCCGGATTTAGTTGTCGTCACAGGATTGCTTGGTTTTGTAGGCGTATTCGTCTCACTGATAGGGGCTTCAATATCTTCATGGAGAACATAGGCTGGTTTAAGACGGTCGATTGAAATGTTGACAACTTTTCCGGCCATTTGCAGCGCGTAATATTTGTCATATCTCTTCACGACACGATGAGGGCCTGAGTACGGATGTTGCAATGGTTTCCGTACAGCATCTATTCGTACGAATACGCTATCGCAGGTGTGCAGGTCCTTGTGAATGAAAGTCTTCACGATCCTGCCATGCGTTCGTTGTACCGGCTTCAAGTCGCTTATGGCCTGTCGAAGTCTTTCTACATAATCGTGTGTCATCGGCGTGGAGTTCGAAGTGGGGACGAAAAAATCTCCGGGCAAACGAATCGTGCAGCCGTATGTTAACTCTGCAGGGCTAGTGTTTGTATCGTTTCTAACGGCTGCGCGAAGACCCATAAGAACGGTTGGAAGCTCTTCGGTCCATGTTTTTTTAGCGCAGAGGCGTGTCATGAGTGCTGTTTTAAGCGATCGGTGCCAACGCTCGACTATCCCATTGCTCTGAGGGTGGTATGATGTTGTACGAATCTTCTCAATGCCGAGCAGTTTAGTTAAATTTGTAAAAAGGTGACTTTCGAACTGCCGGCCTTGATCCGATGTTAGAAAGGCGGGGCAACCGAAACGCGCTATCCATGTTTCATAGACTACTTTTGCTATGACTTCTGCGGTTATTTCGAAAACTGGTACGGCTTCAGGCCATCTCGTTCGGCGATCGATCATCGTTACGATATATCGATGGCCCTCCTTAGAAGTAGGTAACGGTCCCACTATGTCAATGTGCAGGTGCTCGAAACGGTCTCGTTGAGGAAACTCTGCGATGTTGCTCAAGGTGTGTCGTTGAATTTTGGATGCCTGGCATTTCATGCACGTTTTTGCCCATGTCGCAACGTCTGTGTTCATCTTCGGCCAAAAGTATTTTTCTTGCATTGCTCTCCTTGTCGAACGAATGCCAGGATGGCTAATATCGTGTACTGCGTTAAATGCGGTTCGACGATATTCAGCTGGTAAGTACGGGCGGAGTTTTGAATTTGATGTTTCGCAATATAACATTCTATCGGAGTTCGGAATTGATACCTTCTTCATACTTAATCGCTCGTTGTTCATCAGCAATGTGGTAAGTGGGTCCTTCTCTTGCGCATACGAGACTTGATGGTAGTCGAGTGTGCCGGGACAGCTGATGGTCTCTATACGTGATAGCGCGTCGGCTACGATGTTATCTTCGCCGCTGATATGGCGTATATCCGTAGAGAACTCACTGATAAATAATAGTTGTCTCGTTCTTCGAGGAGTTTCACTGCTTGATGGTGGTTTTGACAGGGCATAAGTGAGCGGCTTGTGATCAGTATATATGATGATCTCGCGGCCTTCAAACATTTTTCTGAAATGTTTTACTGCCATATATATTGCTAGCAGCTCGCGGTCGAAAGTGCTGTATTTCTCCTGTGCACTTGTAAATTTTTTAGAGAAATATCCTAGAGGCAGCCATATTCCATTCATTTTTTGCTGCAACACAGCACCTGCGCCTTTATTCGATGCGTCACACATAATTGACATCGGCGCTGAATGGTGGGGATGAGCAAGCAATGCGGCGTTTGATATGCTACTCTTGCATGCTTCGTACGCTTTTGACGCGTCTTCTGTCCATTGTATCTTTGTTTTGTCCTTTTTCTTGCAGTTATGCATGTATGCATGAAGTGGTGCTTGAAGTGATGCAGCGTTCGGAATATTTTCGCGGTAGAAGTTTATCATACCGAGGAATCGGCGCAAAGCTTCAATATCATCTGGCCTGGGATAGTTTGTGATGGCTTCGATTTTTTCTTGAGGAGGTCGAATACCGTCTGCTGATACAATATAGCCCAAGAACTTGACTTCATCGCGGCCTAGGACACATTTTGATGGGTTAATAGTTATTCCAAACTTGTTAAGGCGTTGCAAAACCGTGCGCAGATCTTCAGCGTGTTGATCTTCGTTTGCTGACGCTATGATGAGGTCGTCAACAAATGGGAAAACGTTATGCAACCCAGTCAATACTTGGTGAATGAAGCGTTGGAATGTCTGTCCAGCATTTTTTAGCCCGGGACACATGCGCGGGAACTCATATAACCCGAATGGCGTTATTATTGCAGTTTTTTCGATGTGATTTTCGTGAACGGGTAACTGCTGATACGCTCTGTTGAGGTCAATAGTTGAAAAAATCTTCATGCCGTTAAGCTGGTAGGTGAAATCGCGTAATCGTGGCACAGGGTAGCGGTCGGGCGTTGTAATTGAGTTCAGTCTTCGATAGTCCCCGCACACACGAATGTCGCCATTCTTCTTAGGCACGACATGAAGTGGGCTCGCCCACGGGCTCATGCTGGGTCGACATAACCCCTGCTCCATCATAATCTCGAATTCTTTCTTGACTGCAAGATAGCGATGAGGCGGGATCGGACGTGCTTTAGCATGTAGTGGACGGCCTGTGGTTTCAATATAGTGTTCGACGTTGTGCTTCGGACAATTTTTCATTGATGACGGCCTCGTAATATCCGGAAACTCCGCAAGTATTCGGTGGTATTTCTGTGCTACATCTATGGTCCGTATTGTAGGCTCCGTGGACGTACAGGGCGTTGCTCGTGTAGATAGCTTTGTCTGCTTATCTACAAGACAGTGGCCTGCGAGGTCAACTAATAGTTTATGATGACGTAAAAAATCGGCTCCTATAATCGGCTTACTGACAGCTGCCACTATAAACTTCCATCTGAATGGTTTTCGCAACTTGAGGTCGAGTTCGAGAGTCTTTTCGCCAAACGTAGATATAACACTGTTGTTCGCAGCATATAGGTTAAATGAAGTCGGCGTTGTGTTGGCTCCCTTCCGTTTCGGTATTACTGATATGTTTGCTCCGGTATCAACGAGGAAAGACAACTTAGTGTTCTGATCCGTGATGAATAGACGGTGTGGTTTAACCCATTCGCCGGATCCCGTCGCAGCCAGCGTGGGTACTAGTTTTCCGTGTTTTTATTAACGTTGAAACTGCATGGTGGTATACACTTCCAAGCTTCTTTTCCAAAACGACGATGAAACCGACAGTATCTGTTGCTTTGCCCGGAGAAACGCGGTATAACTTGATGATACGTTCTTGTTTGTGCTCTGCAATGGCAGCGAGGCGCTGCTGCAACGCGATCCACATTAGTTCTTCGCATTTTCAATTCGGCGATCTCACGGCATAAGTGCTCGATCTTCTCATGTATGTCATCATTTTGTTTAGGAACTGGCGCACTGGTAGACGGCTGTGGTTCAGATACGGCGTTGATTTCTTGGCGCGATTGTTCGTATACTCTGTCTGCAACATTCGCGAGCTCAGTAAGGCCAGGGTCCTTCATAATGCTCTCGCTGACCGTGAGTGCAGCGCGGACCGCCGGGGGTAGATGGTTCGTCCACATGACACGTAGCGCCGCATCTGTGAAGTTGCGCTTGGCGAGAGTTTTCATACGACGAAGAAGCTGTGATGGTTTCATGTCACCTAATTCCAGCTCTGATAATAGTCGCTGAGTTTCGCGTTCTTCCGTTTCGCCATACACCTCTATGAGCCGACACTTGAGTGTTTTATACTGGTTTTCTTCTGGGGGGTCCAAAAGTATATCGCCAACTTCGTCTAAATCTTGTCGTTCAAGTTGGCCAACGAGGGTTGCAAACATGGCTTTGTCCCCCTTTTTTTGTGGAGATGTGACTGTCTCAAACTGAGCAAACCACATTTTGATCCGGTCCCTCCAGATAGTCGGGATTCGGATAGCCGTGGACACCCCAGAAACTTCATTTTCTTGAGTTGAAACTGTTTTTCCTCCTTGGTCTTTTGTTTCTGACATCTTCTTTAGTCGGGGTCACCACTGTTGAGGTAGGAGCTGCTTGCTGCTATGTTGTAAGAAAACCAAGTTCAAGTTTTAACAGAATACTTTATTATTGTACTTTAGTCTTAATATACATTTGGTATACATTGAATCGGTAGCGGTTGCGTCCCGTTGCACTCGCAGTGGATTTGCTCTTGCGGTCGAAAGATGGCGCCGCGTAGTGTGAGGTGCGGCGCCCAATACGAACAAGGTACCGCGCTTATATAAAGGGCGCTTGTCGAGTCTGCTTCAATGGAGCGCGCGCGGCGGCGGTGTACGGCTGAGGACTTCACAACCGGTTTCAACTAAGCGGAGGCCGAACCGGTTTCGGGCGTGCGTCGGCGTCGAGCTTGCTGATGGCGTCAATGTTGCAATTTTATATTGTAGTGCAGCTACAATACGTTATCATTATCAACGTACTTGTCATGACAGGTTCGATCTTATATCAGCTTTTATGTTTATCAAGTTGACTAATGATACCAGTTTTTTTATTTATTTGTTTAAATTCGACATCTGACTTAAACTTGTGTGATGATAAATAACCAGAGGACGTCTTAAAAATATTTAATTTACGGTTGCCTCAGTCGCTTTCACTATGCTGGCCACTTTACATCACTTCACTTCACTTCGCATCAATGTTTTAGGATTTAGGATGGACAGAGCACATGGAACGGGTAAAGCATTTTACTTCGACATAAAAAATCGCCGGCGAATTCACACCTTAAATCGCAATGACACGTGAATATCAATCAATCAAATTTTAAAGCGACCGTGCTATAGTGGCAGTGCATTGGTTACGCAAGCCGAAAGCACGGGTTCAAACCACAAACCACCAATGTAACTTTGTTATATGTACTTTGGTTGTCCTGTTTCTATGATACGAGCTTAGTATAGAAATGAAAATAAATAAACAATTAAAAAATTATCTCGCTATTTTTCCACAGGGATAGGCACAGGGATTTCCACGTGAATAATATACAAAATTCCTAACAATTTCTAAAGTCTCCTATATTATTATATAACTAACTGCTTAAATACAAGTAAATAGTAGTAGGTAATAATAATTATATATAAGTTTGTAAGAACTTTCTTTGCCTGAGGTTGTGTAAGGCAACAAACTATATAATAACTTAAAAACTACATACATACATAATATTATAATATATTTACATATAAAACTGAAAATTTACACGTCATTTAAGGTTTAAAAAAGTACGATGGATATATTTTAATTTAGCAACATAAGTATGATGTTTCCCAAATTATTTAATTTAATTGATTTTAATTTTTACTCATTATTATTATTATTATTTTAATTTCAATGAGTATTATATATATTTTAAAAATTTTGTTTGTAATCCAATAGTTTTTAAGGTAATTTAATTTGATTTTTATTGTGTTCTTATTCTGTATAGTGAATGTTGGGTACATCATACGAAACATAAATATCAAAATGATTGTAATATTATGTAAGTTTTTGTATACTAAGCCATTAAAGTGCTTGTATCATAGAAACAGGACAACAACCAAAGTACATACATATATCAAAGATACATTGGTACTGTTGAGTGATTTCGAACCCGTGCACTCTGCTTAACTGCCACTACACCACGGTCACCTTAAGTAATAAGTAAAGTAATTTATTATGTAATTATATTGTTAAACATGCGCTTGGCTGAGGAGTGGGGGTGGGGGTGGGGGCATTGTGACAAGTGTGGGATTTGAATAATGGACAACATTGTTGCATGCATTTGAACATTACTCTGTGGGTGTTGTTACTACATAAGGGGATAATATTGATTATATTTTATTTTGTTAAAAGTACATTTTTTTACTACATTTCAATCAATCAATCAAATTGGCACGCCTTTTTCCCACAGGGATAAGCAGAGACAATGGAGCGCTACTCGCCACAATCTGACACAACTCCTTCGCTTCCTTCACATTTACAATTCTCTCCATATGTGTCGATTTCATTGGAAAACAAGGCCCGGAAGCCTGCCTTGTTTTACTAAGTTTTCTATATTGACTTACCAAACGTGCTTGTATCAAAGAAACGGAACGGCCAACTCCACGGAGCTATCTCCCGGTTTGTGATACTATTATCTACCACTAGGCCACAGTCGCCATATACCGCAGAAATTTTGCAGCTTACATTTGATTAATTTAATCGGATTTCCTAAAGCTTCGATTCTATCGTGTTTTAGGGAATCTAAGGTGTGAGGTGCCGTCTCATTTGCTGTTTACAAACCCCCACTGTTTTTCACTCTTCAACGTTTGTTAATTTTTTGTAGAAGCTGTGTCCTTTACTCTTTCGTTTGGATCCAAGACTATGTCATTGAAGGTCAACTTATCTACTATCAAACTATTTCATTCAATAAATATAAAAATATATTGACAATTCGTTTATAAAGAGGTAGGCAGTCTTGTAGGTCATTTGGCCGATCCAAAGTGTAAAGACCGTGAATTGACTCGCCCGCGTTTCAGCGTCAACTTTTTCAAAATTCAATGAGCCCGTAACAGTTGAGGTCTGCTCCTTGCATTATGTATATGGCAGCGGTCGTCTCCGTTTATGGATAACACTCCAGCTTAACACCAAACCGGTATGCGGTCATATCACGCCACAATTTAAATAACGTGACCTTTGATGATATTTGATAAATAATATTCAATAGAATAATATCCGAGTAATATTGTAACAAATGATTCGAATCAGATAACGTCAAGGTTTTTATAGACAAATAGGTTTTATTCTAAATTTAAAAATTTCTATTGAAATAAACAATTAAAGGCAGATCTTTTAAAAGGTTAAACTTAATTTATTATTGTATTGTTTGCTATGTAAATCAGGTTTAAGCAATGTTAATCAAGGTTAATGTCAAAAAATAGTTTTTAATAATAATATATAGTAAGTAACATTGTAATTATAGCTTTTTAACAATGCCCTTGTTGAAAACTAGTTAGGAATTTAAAAATAAACGCTTCCCAAGGATTCACAGTGTGACAATTAAAGGTGTGTGATTCTAATTGAGAACAAAGGATTTTAATCAGTACTGTTTAAGACGGCAAAGGCTTAGTTAATGGTTCACTGCAATTTCATAGAATTAATTGGTCTTGCATGTTGTTTCTTTGTCAATCAATTGACAAGTGGAATTGTTGGCTTTACTGCCCAATATGTTCTTTCCATTCCTTGGAATTGGGTCTTTTAGCGAAGCATAAAAAAGCTTCTCTAGCAGGGATAGTCACGGCGACTACTGAGTCTGTTTTCACTAGTCGGCGCTTCTAAGGTTCTTGATTACCATCAGGCAAGTCGAGGTCACTATCACTATAAAAATAACCATAATTACTTGTCTGATTCTACTAGACATTTCTCCAAGAATAATGTTTTTGCAAGTTTTACAAGTGACCATTTTAGCATGAGCCCTAAGTTGTCTAGACTACGGAATGTTGTCTTCAAGTGTAGACCAAAGCTTTCTTTTAAATGTTGTTTCTTTAGGAAACCTATCATGTCCATGTTATACGGGAAATGGTGATTGAAACACTGACAACACTGATTGAATATTATAGTGGGAAACTTGCCTTTATTTTATTACCTATGTTGTACTTACATAAAAGTCAATATGGTGAAAATATAATCAACATTTAACCTAAATAAACAAATTACTTATCATGTTCAACCTTAATCAATCAATCAAATTGTCACGCCTTTTTCTCATAGGGATAGGAATCTTCAATCTTCACTCCTCATGCCTTAATTCCAGCATAGTTAGATATAATAGATATAGACAACGGTGTGTCACTTTTACGATTATGGCACAACTCTCGTTTCCTTCACATCCACAATTCCATTCATACAGACTTAATGGTTATGGGCACTGAGGACCCCTGCTTGAATTTTGGTAATTTAATTTTAACAAACTTATATTAAAAACAATAAAAAAATGGTAATTTATGCGGCTTACTATCGCGTTTATTTTGGTTTAGATTTTACAGAAAAACAATCTAAACATCAAACGGGGTAGTTTTGGAAACAATAACAGCATCAACCAATAGGACGACCAACACCTCAGTCTCTCCGTGACCACGATAGCAGCAAAGCTCTCGAAACGCGGAATAATAAAAAAAAATGCAAAATCTAAACGCGATAGTAAGCCGCATAAAATTTATTTTATTTCATTAATCAATTTTTGCGCAAAATCTAAGAAAATACTAAACTTATATTATCGAATCCCTTGGGCAACAAAGAGATGAGGTGTCTTTAGACATATTCGACATAAGAAAGCGCCTCATCTGGTGTGTTTAGGATCAGCTTTAAAAGTTGTCAGTCTCAGCTAAGCCGACTGCTACTTGCAATTGTATAACTGTAGTAGCAGTCGCCCCTATTCGTGCACCGCACTCCAGCTTAACATCACGCGGGGTGCTGTCATTAGTCAAGCTACAATAGAAAAAGAACGGTTACTACAAGAAACAATGACACTCTGCTTAAAGGATCCAAGGTTATAGGAGGCATTTTTTTTGTGACACGACATCCGTTTTCGACCCGCCTGATGATAAGCAAGAGGAGTTCCGAAAGTGACGATGACTAAAAAAATCGAGTTAGTTCCCGGCTGTCCCAGTCGTCGTCACTATGCAGGCCAAAAATTCTACTTGTCAGTTGTTTTACAAAGAAACTATGCCGTAGTTCGACTCCCGTTTTGATTGAAAGAATGCGGATGCTTCCCTCTATCTCGATTCCCTCGGGTATCACGGGAGTAAAATGGCGAAACATGAACAAGGTCAAAGAGCTCCTTCAGTACATTCCGCGGATTTGTTATTACGCATGATACAAGTATGAGTGGTGAACAATTTGCAGCATACCATAAGGTCAATCACACGATGCACTTGTTAGGTACTCTGGCCTTCAGGGAAGTGCCTCTTAGAGACTATGAAATTACTTATGGAAAATGAAGAGTTAATAACAAAATAGTATTTTCTTAGATTTTGCACGAACATTGATTAATTAAATTGAAAACATTGACAGTCTCTCCGTGACCACGATGGCCGCAAAGCTCTCGAAACGTCGGAATAATCAAAAATTGTATAATCAAAACCAACCACCGCCGTGTAAAATTTGTTCAATTTAATAATAATAAAATATTTAACATCGATGAATATTTATGAATTAAACAAATTTTATGCGGCTTTTAAATAAAATAAAAATCATGAGCCAAAGATAAACGCGATAGTAAGCCACATAAAATTTGTATAGTTCATTTTTCAATGTTCGCGCAAAATCTAAGAAAATATGTTTTTTGTTATAACAGAAATTTGTTATATAGGAATATATTTTTATTTTTATTGTTTGTGACTCGACACCCAGCTTGATGTTAAGCCGAAGTGTGTTCCATGAATGGATGTTACTGCTACTACAATTTAATAACTGTAAGTATAGCAGTAACATCCACTGTACCGGCCTAGTTTAACCCGGTAACTTACAAGCTAATCTCGAAACTATTATGCCTTTAAAAAGTTTAGCCGGTGTAGTGACAGCGACTGGGGCAGCCGTAAACTAATTCGTTTTTTTTCAGTCGTCGTCATTCTTGGACCTCCTCTTGCTTGGTTGCCAACCATACTTTATAATAACGTATCTTACGTTATTTTTGGTAATTATACTTTATACTTTTGCATGCAAATAAAGTATGTGAAAATACTTTATTTCGATTGCGTAGCAAACGAATTGTATATTTAAGTATATAAAGAACATCATTCATTTTGTATGGGTCTTGGGCCTAAATGTATTAACAGTTGCATTTTAAATTAATCTGATGTACGAAGATTACAATGTAGTTGGAATATATCCTTTTTTTTGCATATTTTGGGTGTGCAAAAACATCTAACTATAATTATGACAGTTCAAAGCGTTGATGACAAATGTAGCGTTGATTGACAGATGATACAAAATTCATATCTTATTTTCCAAATAACTCAATTGCACAGCAATTAAAAGCAAAATTGTTATTAGTTTTATCAATACAAGTATCGAATCTACTATTTGTATATTTTTTCATTATCGGACATTACAAAAGTAGTACATAGAAGCTCAAAATGAATGATGTCCTTTAAATGATGATTGTCAAACAAGCTTTGAAATATTTAAAAATAGCAAAAAAATGTTAGCATTTTAAAAGCACACAAAATACGTTTTTAAGGCATAAAATTTGAAAAATACTTTATCTTTCTTCCAAATACTTTATTTTTATCCTATTCAAACAATGGTATACGTTTTTTTTGTCAAAAAAGTTGGCAACCCTAATGCGATGGGTCTCTCGCTTCCTTCACATCTACAATTCTCTTCATACAGAATCCGCGGCCTCCCGCGTATTATTTGATTTAAAAAACATGTCTATTTCTCTTTTATATAAGTTTTTTTGTATTTACGTTTCTATAATAAGGTACCAAAGTGCTTATCTCATAGAAGCAGGAGGACCAAAGTACATATTATATCCATGGTATATTGGTATGTCAGATGTCGAGTCACAATAAAAAAAGTATTGAACCTGTGTTTTCGGTTTGCGTGACTATTGCACTACCACTACACCACGGTCGCCTAAAGTGTTAAAAATTTACGCTTTAAAATTATTGTTTCGTTTATTAGTAACAAATCTTCATCTTTTCTGTACATCTGGATATACAATTGGATATATTCATTTTAATTAAATACATTGTTATAGTGAAAAAAGATCCAATTATCAATGAATTATAGCAAAGTGTAGCAACTCGTGATGGTGTGCGCACGCGCAACGTGAGTTCAACACTTTGATTTCAGCAAATTATATATTCACAAGGATCACTTCGATTCTGAGTACATTCTTTTGAGGTGATTTTTTACCTAACCTTTTGAGGTTTGAACGTTGGCTTTCCTGATGAAAAGCAAGCGTACGTCTCAGAGAGCTTACGACTAAAAATTCTTCTTTTATACGGTTACATCAATCGCCTTCACTATTATGCTCACTACATCTTCTTTCAAACTATATCTTTCACGCAATGTGCTATTCCTTATTCTATCCGCTATCTAATATATCATGATTTTCTTTAGTCACAATTCTCTCACTTAATAGTGTATAATAAGTATTATATATATATATAATAGTCCATTAAATGGAGCGATCAAGTAAAGTTAGATAACATAAAAAATCGTGCAAGTTTATCTCAATAACACATTGAAACACGTAGCATAGTTAGTGAATGCTGAGAATCACGAATTTACACTAAATGTAATGTTAATTCGTTAATTTTTGCACGAACCCCTGCACCACCATTCAAACGCTATTCTGGAATATACTAAATACGATAAAGATTGCAATCCGTTCACAATCCGTTGTTCAAATGTGTTATTACATGTCATACAATTTGCTTATACTAGCGGCACGCTATGATGGCCTTTAACGCTAGGTTTTGACGTTTATAAAGTTTCGTATAATTTATTAATAAGCAAATTTCTGTTCTATATTGTCACTATAAAGAATAACAATTGTTCCTTCAAACGTAATTATTATCAATCAATCAAAATGCCACGCCTTTTTCCCGCAGGGATAGGCAGAGACAATGGAGCGCCACTTACCACGATCCTTACACAACTCCCTTGCTTCCTTCACATCCACAATTCTCTTCATACAAGCTCTGTGGTTATGGGCACTAGGCAACCTGGCTTTCTTGAGGATGTCTCCGATTCCGTAATTATTAATTTATAAGAAACTTTCTGAGCGGATCAACAAACGTCAAAACATCATAGCGTGCCGCTAGTATAGTTACAGGCATAGCGTAAATAGTAGGTTACTGCGGTAGTTAAGCGGTCCTCCAGGAAGGCCAGCGGTTCCTGGAGACTTCTGATAGGGACGTCTCCACTACCGCAGGAACCTCCACAGTTAGATGCTAGTAGTGTATCGATAAAAATTTGGCCGATCAATTGCGTCCGGGAATTGAACCTGCCTTCTTGTTACTTGACGCGCGACCGCTCTAACCCCTAAATGCCTTTTGATAACTATCTACAGTGACTTAATGGTCATTGTGCTAATTTTAGTAAAAATACTAGCATTAATACTGAAAATGATACTATAAATAAACCGTTACTTTCAATAGCAACAGAAGAGTATTCAAGTGTTGGTATTACCACGGATTGGCAGACTATATAAATGACCACCAACTGTCTTGAACAACCAATTTCAAGACAGTTGGTCGTGCCAGGCCTTCTTAAAACATAAATTAAATTGGTCGTTTCAATCAAATAGTTTGTACAAGTTCAGAATCATTAATATAATTTTTATCAGATATTGTAATAGTAAATTTATTTGTCGTTAGAACGTGACCAGTTATATTGTTACCCATTTTTATTATTGAACAATTTGAAGGACGTAAATGGCTACAATTATGCTCGTATTTTATTTTTAAGAAAGTTTTCGTAACATAAATTACAAAAAATAATAAAAGGTTTCCTTTTTTTTTTGTCATATTCCAATGCTTATTAAACTTATTCTATGCAATTTATTCAGGTTTAGAAAGTTTACACAAAGAATAATAATAATAATATAAAAAATCCATCGTCGAGTCGAATTTTCATTTTTCTGAGTATCAGGCGACTAAGGCAGCCCTGAACTACGTAGGCTTTTTCTGACGTCACCGCTCCTGGATTACCTCCCCTTACTATTCGTCATACTTTTTATATTATTATGCAAGACGAGTTTAGGTGTCAAAACACATTTTTTTTACATCACGTTCACGTACCTATTTTGTACTGATTTTCTCTTCAATCAAAACTATAGTCATATTTATATTCTTATGATCTGAATACAATTATTTATAGACCGCTGTCTTTTTTCCCAGGGCTGGTCGTCGAAGGCTGGGACCACTCACCGTCTACACAGACGATGATGGCCACGACCTCAGCGACCTCGGCATCGGCACCTCCAGCACAAAGAGCAGTCTCAGCGAAGATTGCGATGCACACAGTTTGGCTGTAAGTTAATTTAATCATTTATGCATTGCTTGCATTTAATTTTTGTTATATAGACACTCAACTTCTTGCTCGGCTTGCCTAATGGTAAGCAAAAGGAATTCAAAGAGTGCCTACGACTGAAAAAAATACTCACTATGCCGGCCAATAAATCCTAAATGGTTCATTGGTCACTATAGAAATCTTATACTTAGCGCTCTTAGAACTTCCCATTTAATAACAAAGCGTTAGCAAGGATTAAAATATTATTTATATTATTTAAATGTTATATTTCAGAGTGACGGTATGGACTTGGATAAAAACCATTCAGATGTAGATAACATGTCCAACTGTGATTTGGCAAACAGAAAACTAGGCTCAAGCGCTAACGAATACGATACATGTACGACAACAACGATAAGCTCACCAGAACCTGAGGAATACACATATGAGGGAGCAATCGAAGGCTACAAGTCCAGAATAATATCACAAACCACCAGCACTATTAAAACTGTTGTCGATAAAGAAAAATCACCAGACAAAGTAACAAATGGCGATCTCAATCGAATACGAACATCTGTCAGTAACAAAATAGAGGAAAAAGTGAGCTCCTTCCAACGCGAAAGACTTAACAATGACTTAAAGAATAACCAAAAGAAAGATCTGCCAAAAATTGACATACACAAAAGGCGAGAACAATTCGAAAGAGAGAACTCACAAGAACTCCAATTAAACAAACCAAAATTACCTGACATTGCTAACAAAAAATCAATCAAGGAAAGACTGTCTAGTTTAGAAAAATTCACTGAAGAAGCATCACAAGTTCAAAAATCTACGGGCGACCTGACCAAGTTACCAACAGAAGTTAAGCCTCTAAAAGAACGCTTATCTTCACTTGAAAAAATAAAATATGAAACTGACAAAACAAAGTCACTGTCAAATGGCGATTTAGCCAACAATGTGTCTGTTAAATCTAGGCTTTCTAGTTTAACATCTCAGACTACAGAAGAAGATGTTAAATTTATAAAATCTGAAATTAAAGAAGTGTCTATGAGCATTCAAGAACGGTTGTCAAATTTGGACGCTGCAAAAAATAAAGAAATACCCAAAATTGCAATTCAAGAGGAAATTATTAAAACTGAAACCAAAGAACTACTCGACGATGATACCAAAATAACACTAACTGAGAGTTCTTTGACAACCAGTTTATCAACTATCGAGACACAAATGCAAAGTTTTTGCAGATCATTCGACAGTTTAGATATAAATGGACAAACATCGCCAAATTCATTTGAGAGAGTTCAAAGTTTTGAAGACTTCGATTGTTCTGAGATACAAAATAATACTATACCGAGTGACATTGAAACTGAAGACAGTGGTATTCACACGGCTCGTGACTCTTGTGCGCCTGCTGATGATATTGCTGATTTGACACAGGTAGCGTCACCGATAAGCGAACCAATGGCGGTTTCTGAATACGACTCCTCAAACGAAGACGCAGCCTCAGGTTTAGAGCCTATTTTAGAAGTACCTGCTGAAAAATCAATTACTGAACCTGTACAAAATGTAATAAAAGATGTGATTGAAGAGCAAGATGAACAAGAGCAGGACGTAAGTAAAACTGAGGACACTGATAGTGGAAGTAACTATTTGCAAGCTGTATCACAGCCTATTGAAGAACTTAGCGCCACAGACGAAATAACTGAAATACAACTGGATAAGGACGACGAAGATACACTTAAGAGTTTGGAAAACCACGACACTAGTGTAAGTCTGAGTGAGCCTGTCTCGACGCATTCGGATGGTGACGCGGTGGTGTTTGAAGGGAAAATGACAATACACGTTAACTTGAATGAACTATGCAACAATATGAACGCTGGTGCCGGGAACAATCTTAACAGTAGTGACACAGTATCTTCTAATAACACCTCTAATCGCAAGAGCATGCCTATGGTAACAGTCTCTAATATTACAACTACTACTAACATATCGCCCAAAAATTCCATTAAACCGCTAAAATCATCATGCGAACATAGTACGCTTCTTAATAAACTAACCAATGTAACAGCTACATCTAATTGCTTTACTATCAATAACCATAATAACACACATACTCAACATCAAGCATCTGTAGTTAAAATTGAAACTAATGATGTCAACATTCGCACAAATTACGAGAGCGACAATAAAAAACTTAATGGGGATTTTAATTCCCAAGACGCTAACCCATTCTGGGAGAAACGCACTAGACGATGTATAGAACCGAATAGAAGAAAAACCATATTATTAATAAATAACAAAATTAATAAAAATACGAATAATAAATAATAGCCCAAAAAAGATGGTCAAATTGTGGCAAAAATCTCTCAATTTCTCATGTATTGCTTTTTTAGGTAAGATTGATGAGAATTCGTAGAGATATTTTTTCTATATGATCTCAAATATATAAAATAGCTGAATTATTTTATACTGCATCAAAGGGTATAAAATACCATGCAAGACTCTATGATGAGATGTCTCGACTTATTATTTTGTGCCTTATTTTGATAAACATATAACTTCTATTGGATTGATTATATCTAAATGACCCTTATCAAAGAAACAATCATTTATAGGTTGTATGTTTATATCATTAAGGTGTAAAATAATTTGAGCTTTTCTCATATTGTCTATGAGACCTAAATCCATACTGAGTTTATTTATTTCTAATCAGTTAATCTTCCTTTAACTAATTTATTCTAATTTAAAAACTCAATAAAATGAGCGTCAAATTCATTAGCCTACATACTTCTATTTAACCAACATAGTGTTTAGTATTTTGAAGTTTAGATCAAAAAGGATTTTTCTACTTTCTACTACTCTCTACTCTTTACATAAATTCTGTTTGGGGAAACCATTTAAAATTTCTGTATAAATTGGTAATTAAAGATAAATAGAAAAAAAATGACGCGTGCTGTGGAAAAAGCTGGCGCGCGTCAAGCAACGGACACCGGGTTCGATACCTGGTCGCAGTTCACTCCTTTGTTTTTCTATTCACTAAATAGTAAAAAAATGCCAAAAAATACAGAAGTCTTTAATAAAACATTATTTGACTTCAACTTAATTTTTAAAACTGTTCCCATCTTAAATGAGAACTTTGGGTATATTTTGATTGTGACTTTTTGATCTAACAATATTATTCAAGACAGGGTCATCTTTAGTATATTCATACAGTTCGCCCTTATTTAATTTATTTATTATATTTATGTATGTTTACTGTTTATTAAATATATTGATCGGATTTTTGTTTATAACACAAAAGTATTAAATTGAAAGCAATTATTTAAAAATTCTGTCTAATTACATTTTTCCATATTCTTTAGTATTCCAATCGGTTTTTTAAGATCTAAAGGCATTAAAAAGATTCCTGTTTACTTTTCACAAATTCAATCTTATTTTAAGAAACTTTACCCACAAACGTCTAATACTAGAAACATTTTTTTATTATTTTGGACATTTCAAAAGATTTTTCAAGTTAAAATCTCTGTCCATTTTGCATTTTTTTGCATTTTATCACCTCTGGCTATTGTCGCCAAATGATCTCACAAACTAAAAACGAGAAGGGACCTTACCTTATCTTTCATCAATCATCTTTAACTTTGATTGTCCAGAGCTTTTATGAATAGAATTGTGAATGTGAATCGAGAGAGTTGTGTCAGGAACGTGGCAAGTGGTGCTCCATTGTCTGTGCCTATCCCTGTGACAATGTGATTGATTGATTGTCCAGTTTAGTAATAGAATTAGGGCACAAAAGATAACAAAATAGTCAGAATTTTTAAATGATTACTTTGAATAGATTGTTTTGTAGTTGTAAATAAAAATTGGATAACTTAATATAGATGTAGTATTTACAATAGCTTAGACATCTGTTATATACTCTACAAGTGATATTTATATATTGTAATATCAAATATATGTTAATCTGTTATAATATTGAGGTTTTATTTATTTATATATATATCGATTAAATTGCGCAAATATATTTGCTGTTATATGATAACTCATACTGCTGCTAAGAACAGGATCGGCGGTGGCAGTACTATCCGTTTTGCCGGCTTGGTGCCGTAAATGCCTCATAATTAATAAATATATATGTCTCCTCTAGTTGTGAATACCGTCAGTTTATAATCTATCTTGCGAGATTGTAAACTGTCGATAAATTGTGAACTGTACCATTCTGCTTACAATATAACGTATTAATTAACGATAGTTTATAATCTATCCATATCTAACTATATTCCCATATCTATATATAATATAATCTATCAAGGATAGATTATAAACTATTGTAAATTAATACGTTATATTGTAAGCAGTATGGTACAGTTCACAATTTATCGACAGTTTACAATCTCGCGAGGTAGATTATAAAATAAAGGTATTCACAATTATACGTTGACATATTCATATTTTTTTAAATATATGTATATATATTTGCGTCAAAATTTAGACAGTGCAGGTACTTATATAAGATTTAAATTGTATATTATATATTTAAAGTTAGTTTGTTGTTGTTGTTAACCATTTAAGCTACAAGGTGTTGGGACGAGGTAAGCTTGCATTTACATCTATCGCTTGTGTGTAGCACCTTTTTCATTTCAGCTTCATGCACTTTTGGTTTAATGCATTTTAATTGTGTGTGTGTGTTTTGTTTTTGTATTTTTTTAGAATCTAAATGTACTCTGGGAGTTTTGGAAGCATTTAGTCGTATTTTCTATAACAGCCGTGAGCGGTAAATAATGTTATCACAAGAAGTACTAATAACTGCTATTAAAATAAGAATAGGACGGGCTGTTGACTAACTTCACTTGACTGATTCAAAGGTGTCTTTTTCTTGACGGTCCGCAAATACTAAAGTGAAGTTGGTTGGAGAGTTAGACGTCACAAAATGGCGCCGATTCCGTCCTTTTCTTATTTTAATCGCATTATATAGTGACTGAATTATTATTTCTCGTGTTTGGCAAGGATAACTGAAATTATCGATGTATTTTTTTAATGCACTTAAATTGTACAGCACATTTGGTGTAAGAAAATATAATATTTAAAGTACCTAGACAAAATATTTTATTCTACAATTCTACACAATCAGTACATAAAATTATTGTAAATGAATTAAAATTTGTGATTATCTGCAAACCAAAAATAAATGGTTAGCCGCTCATCGCCACGCGACTAAATTCTTTTAAAACTTATTACAAGAGACAAATATTTTTACTTTATTTGTTACTAATTATTTTTATTATTTATATTTTACTTTAATTAATATTATTAGTTTTAATAATTTATCTCTAATAATGATAAGAGCTAATAAATATAAAGGTTATACAGTTTGAATTGACTAAAACTGATTGTTGGACATGTTGAACAAAACAATTACGATTGACCGCTTAAACGTCTAAAAAATAACCTAACTATTATTTTAGTTTTCGATAGCACCCGGCTGATGCTGATGCGAAGCTGGAGAGCAGTCATAAATAAAAGCGACTGCTACTACTGTTAAATAATTGCCAAGTAGCAGACGCATCCACTATGCCGGCCTAGTAAACCAGCAACTTACAAACTAATCCTAAACGTGACTGAGAGAAACCAAACTTTAACTGGGCAGAATACCACTGCCTACCATTCTTTAAATACAATCTTAATTATGTAATTAATTCCTCAGGTTATTGACGCATTAGAACTAGCGTTCAAAGAGATAGATTCAGAGGATAGTTTTGATAAATCCAATGGCTCTGTTGAAGTAAAAACTGAGAAGAAAACAGTGGCTCCTTTATATGAGAATATAGAAGTGTTTTATCAGAATGGTGGCATAGTGGATGGGTCTTTTCCATTAGATTTGCCATCGAATGTTCTAGAACCACCCAAGGAGAAACCACCCCCTCCGCCTGTCGATGAAACTGATGATGAACTGTTAGGAAATGTAAGTAGTTTAAACTTTTTATTTTATTGTGACTCCTATTGTTTGCTATTCTGCAAGTCCAGTTGCCTGATGGCAAGCACGAGCAGGTCTGAGAGCGCCGGTGACAAAAATGACTTTGTTAACGACTACCTCAGTCGCCGTCACTTTTTGGACTGAGTTTAAGATTTTTTGTAGAAAATTTGAATAGATCATAAGAATAGGGCGTAAAGACTTATTCCTATCCTATCAGCATATTTACGCGTAATGTTCTAAGGTCGATTCCCAGTAGGAGCAAATATTTCTTTGTCATTTTATTTCGTCGTAATATCATGGATTGTATATTACAAATAATTCCTGATTCCAGGGTAACTTCAAACACACATCATCAGCTCGCCGCATAAAGAAGGAGATCCGCAACAAGCGAACCAGTTTCCTTGGCATCGAGGCTGATGATAGCTATCTGGATGTAGAACTCACATACACCCCAAGACCTGACATTACATCATTCCTCCAAGAAGAAACTAAAATCGAGAAGTTATTGTACAAAAAGACCTTGGATCTGGATTCCAAGTTGAGGGAGAGCCGAGATTCTGGAGTCGATGTGGATCGAGGACCATCAGCTGAGGCTTGGTATAATAGACAGTCATCCGGGGAGAATTCTAATCAACATAGCAGACAGAATAGTGAGGTAGATTTTTTTATTGTGGTTTGACATGTGATAGCACCCCGCCAGATGTTTTTTTTATTTATTTACATTTCTATACTAAGCTACTAAAGTTATAGAAAAATACATATCCCATCAAAAACAATACTTGTCAAAAAAACCAAGTCTCGCAACTCAGTTGTTCTGCGGTAAAAAGTTGTGAGATCTTTGTAATACCAAGTCGGTTATTAATTTATTCAGTCTCTACTTAAGCAACTTTCTGTCTTAATACGTCCAGTCTCTAAGACCACGATCGTGGTCCATAACAATTGAAAATCAATTGTGTCTGGAATCTCAGTACTCGAAGCATTAAGTTGTTACGTAATAATTAACAGCATCTTATAGTGACGCATATCAATATTAAAATTCTTTAATGTTTTATATAAATATATTGAGACTTGGACATCGCCTGAAAACACGTGTAAATTCAATCGCCTGAAAACACATGTAAATTCAATTATTTAGTGCGATGGCCAAGTCTCAATATATTTATATAAAACATTAGAGAATTTTAATATTGATATGCGTCACTATAAGATGCTGTTAATTATTACGTAACAACTTAATGCTTCGAGTACTGAGATTCCAGACACAATTGATTTTCAATTGTTATGGACCACGATCGTGGTCTTAGAGACTGGACGTATTAAGACAGAAAGTTGCTTAAGTAGAGACTGAATAAATTAATAACCGACTTGGTATTACAAAGATCTCACAACTTTTTACCGCAGAACAACTGAGTTGCGAGACTTGGTTTTTTTGACAAGTATTGTTTTTGATGGGATCTCATTTCTTTTTGTATTTTGTAGACAGTTCTACTTTTTTCCTTTTCGGTACCTTCTACGTGTCTCCATGCTCGTCACAAGTATACACTTGTAACTCATCCCAATGCGCTACCACATACTCGATTATAGCAAGTCTAATATCATACGACGACTCAATATTATTATACATAGAGAATGACATAGAATGAAATAAACACGAACCATCACCAGGTATAGGAATAACCCAGTGTGGACAAGGCTGATCATTCACATACAGTATTACTGAATCCATTGCGACTACCTACAAGTTAGATTGCAAAGTTATTTTTATGCAGAAATACGATTAGGTAATAAGAAATTTATAAATACTTAGGTACTTAAAGTATCAATATTTAATTTAAATTATTTTTCCGAACAACGTCCAAATTGTAAGCAAATAATATCAGTAAACCAATGAGAGTAGCCTTTAGTCGTCAAACTAATATAGCAATCGAAATTATCAATGAAAATCGCAAACTTATAGGTAAGAATTCTGGGCACATCCGAACAGCATCGGGTCGCTCGCGCGTATGACCGCGGCTGCTGCTCGCTCGGCGACATTCACCTTTCCGCGCGCCCCGCCACTGTCCTCCCCGCCCTGCGCCCTCGCGCTAGCAATAATAATAATTGCCGTAAAATAAATAAAATCTTAAAACATCGTTACGAATAAAGCCAATATTGAAAAATTTAACTGAAGACTTGGCTGTATGGGCTTAATTTTTTTTGCTAATAATAAAAAAAAAAAAATTTTTTTGGTCTTTTCTAGATTTTTTAGTTTTTCCTTGATTCATACACCAAACACTACTTATATTCCAAATTTGAAGCTTCTAGGTCTGCTAGAAGTGCCTTAGAGTTTTGATGATCGGTGAGTCAGTGAGTGACAAAATTTAAGAAATTTGACCCGTTATAATTCTTAAAATACTGGTTCAAATTGAATGAAATTTGAAATATACGTGTCTTTACAATGCCTGCATGTGGTTACTGAAAATTTCAGTCTTCTAGTTTTATCCACAACGAAGTTACAGGGGGTCGAAAATGGTCTGAATTGCTTCGAGAAAAGGATGGTACGGCCGTGACGCTTTGCTCGACTTGGTCGGGGCACGGCCGTGCCCCCAGATTATATCAAAGATACACCACGGTCGATGTTTTTTTTTATTTTTACTCTACATATGACAGCACCCCGCTTGATGTTAACCCAAAGTGTGGTCCATTAATGAATGTCACTGCTACTACAATTCAATAACTGTGATTAGCAATCACATCCACTATGCCGGCTTAGATGGAACCGGCAACTTACAAGCTGATCCTGAAACGTGAAGAAAATCACTTCACGGTTTATATACTTGTAAGTGGTGGTACCGCCCCGGATCGTCAGACTGGGTACCACTGCCTACCACTCTTTGTTGGAGTATGATTGCACCCTGGCTAAAGTGCGGTCCATGAAGCGACAGTTACTACAGTGGGATGAATGCGAGTGCCGCCCGGCCTAGTTGGGAGTGGAATTATCAGAGTATAGCTACTAGATGCAGACGTTTATCTGTCATAAAAATAACGTTTATCTGTCAAAAAACTTATGCCAGTGGTATTCAATCTTGTTTATGTTAATAGAAAACAATTTCAAAATTCCAGCCATACACTCACGCATCAGTAACCTCTGAGGACGAAGAGCAATCGAAGCAGAGGAACGAGCAAGGGTTCACATCAGATCTTACCACAAAATTGGAGAATTTGGGCCAACAACCATCAGAACAAATTGATAATTTGGATAAGAAAATCCAGGAACAACAGGTCAGGCAGTAAATGCTTCATGGGTTATGGTTGCAATTATAATTACACTAGAATATAGATATAGGGTGTTTTCGAAAATATATACTTTCATAATTTTTTGCTGTTTTAAAAGAAGAACAAAATAACTTTTGTTCATTGAAATAAATATTCTTACCCATGAATATTTATATGAAATATTTATTAGTACTAGCATCATTGTATATTTATATTAAAAAATATTTTTTTACTATCGCGATAATGTAGCCTTTTATGTTTTCAAATCAAAACCTTTATTGTATGCTGGCCTTATTGCGCTCTTTCATAGTACAATTGTCGAATGATTTAACTATGGTTTTAAAAAGACTGTCGAAAAGGAACTCGAAACCATTGTTTGCCAAAGTTGTGAGTAATAAATTCTCAACAATAATAAAAATAAATAAATGTACTATTTGTATCTATTACAATACATACAAATGTGTCAAGATTTTTAAACTATTTTTGGGACACCCTATAATAAGTGTAATAATTATAAGAATAGAAGCTGTAAGTGAATTAGTAAGGATAATCTTTATTCCCTTTAAAATCTTACTCCTATTAAAATAAGGTGTTTTTTTCTTTAATTTGTGGGATCTATGTATTTAGTTACTTAAAGTAGTTCTCTTCTAGTTAGTGAAAAAGTCTGGTTTTAGATTTTATAGGCTATAGATTAGTTTAGATCTTTTTTCTAGCTGAGCTAGATATTTGAGGAAGGGTTTGATGAAATATAGTAATGGTTTTATTTATTCGAAATATTCCTTACAAATGTTAATGCTTGTACAAACTTGCGCTGGGAAGCAAAATGATATGGCGTAGATATTTGTCTGTCTGCCTGTGCGTCGTTGAAATTTTTTGTATTAGTTATCGCAGGATAGTCTATATATTAATACATCCTGTATTTATTAGGTCCATATCCATATTAATATAATAATGTATGGAAATGAATGCTAGGTGATGCAGGAGAAGCATGAACGTAAGATGAATTCTGTAGAAATTCAATGTGAAGTAACGATTGTTGATATAGTGAAAAATACAGTTGTGTGGATGAATGTGATTTGAAAGAAGATTGAGTAATGTATGTTCAAGGCGACCGTGGTGTAGTGGTAGTGCAATGGTTACGCAAACTGAAAACACGGGTTCAAAACCACTTGCCGGTACCAATGTATCTTTGATATAATTATGTACTTTGGTTGTCCTGTTTCTATGGTATAAGCACTTTAGTAACTTAGTATGTAGGAAAAATTGTTTAGGGCACATTAAAAAGATGGATGAAAGGAGACTGGGTAAGACAAGACAATCCAAAAGTTGGTTTGCTTTCAATCTCTTTAATTCTCGAGTAAGCTGAGATCCACAATGTCCATAGTGGATGTGGATGTGAAGGAAGCGAGGGATAATGATGTGAAGGATTGTGATAAGTGGCGCTCCTTTATTTCTGTCTATCCCTGTGGTAACAAAGTTGTGACAATATAGTTAGTTATTAAATTAAAACAATATATTTTTTAGTTTGTAGAGAGTGGAATTTTTCGAATGAATTAAAAACTGGTTAAGTAAAGGTTTAAAATTATAATTTATGTTTCTATTGAAAACGAGGATTTTTGAAATATATATTTATTTATTAAATAAAACTATATTAACTATAATATAATATAAGTTTAACTAAAAAAAGAGATAGATTAAAAATAAAAACTTGTTCCAAATCGGTACCAATTGGCAAAGTGCCAAGGATGGCAACATTGCCGCGCTGAATGGCAATGGTGATTGCCACAAATATTGACACAAATATTGCCCAGCCCTCTTGTTACCCGAGACGTTGATTCAATATGCTAACTTGTTATTTTGATAATAAATAGAGAAACGTGTGATAAATGTGACATTGCAGTGAAACCGATGCTCTTTATAATATTAACTATACGTATTTTACTACACTATTCCACTATGTTAGAAAAGTAAAGGAGTACTCCCAGCTGTACGGGTGCAACGGTAGCGCTTCTGACTCCACATCAGAAGGTTGCGTGTTAAAATCACGTCGGGGTCACCGCTTTAGCGGAGCACTATTTCACTATCTTAGAAAAGTAAAGGAATACTCCCAGCTGTACGGGTGTTGCGTACAGGGCTCAACTTAGCCGGTTACGTTTTCTCGTTGAAATGCATATATATTGATTACTTTGTCGGTAAATCGTTTGCGAGATATTGGACGCATGCAACGCCATCTAGCGATCGCTACAGTATCATTCCGTCTTATCTTCCACTTGCCTGGTCGTGGTTGATCGTTTAATGTCGTGCCATTTTTGAACACTAAAACTCGTGTAGCTTAACATCATTGATACCGATATTGACAATACATACAAGTCGAAGGAATAAGGCAGAAAGCGCCATCTCATACTACTTTCCAAATCGATTTAAGTTTTCAATAGAAACTAAATTATAACTTATTTATATTTAGATGCACTGCATTGCGCACTTAAATTTAAGTTTATTTATTTATAAACCAAAATGGCTGATCTAATATACACGTTATGCCTAACAATATTGCTTCAATATATATTATATTTATTATTGGGTATTTTTATATAAATTTTATAGTTTCTGTGTATAATAGCGCTCCATTACTTCTATCCCTTCTCTACGCCTATCCCTGTTGGAACGGATAGCAACCTACCACTTAACATCGCTATGAATAAATTATTGTCTGGTATCAATTTTAGGGCATTAATTTAAATCAATCAATCAAATCGTTACGCCTATTTGCTACAGGGATAGGCAGAAACAATGGGCGCTTCATTATCTTGCCACGGTCCTGACTTACTTATAATTATATATTAAAAATATATAATTATATGTAATTTGTTCACTTAGTGTCTTTGATACAAACATTACTAACAATTAAAATATTATTTATCCTTGATATACATATATAAAAGTACCTAATTTCTAGTAGCAGTAGTATTTATAATAATATATTACCCAAAAACTTTATCTTCTATTTTTATTTCTACAATTTTTTCTAGACCAGTATAGTGGATGCAACTGCTCCTTGCAGTTATTTAACTGAAGTAGCAGTTGTCTCCATTCATGGATTGCACTCCAGCTTAACATCAGGCTGGGTGCTGTCATATGTCTAGGCACAATAAAAAACCTATCATTCGAGTAGTTAGTTTGCACTGTAATATTGTAAAAACACAAATATATTATATTTTATTTATTATTTTATTGCATTTTTATTTTATTTTACGCTTCTTGTAAATAATCCCGGTGTTTGGGTTCTCATTTTTATGTGAATATATTTCTAATGCTTTCATTTCATTTTACTAATATTTCAAAAAGTACATAAATATCATTTTTAGTCACCGATTTAGTTGTTTCGGGGTAGACAGTGATTAAACTTCTTTAGAACTTACAGTGGGATAAATCCGATGCCTTATTCAGAAGTTGCATCGGTACTGAAGCTTAAATTAACACAAGGATAGTTTAAAATAATAATATATACAAAATGTACTATAGTGGTACTAGTATAGATTCCGGCAGATTTAAAGAGCGCTAAATTGAGCTGCACAGTATAAAGATCAGCTGATAAGAATATTGCTAAACAACTGTGGTAGAATTAAGTCTGCGCATCTATTCTGTCGTGCTCAAAATTGATAATACTCTACACATCCGAAAAACGAAAAGTAAGTATAGTTGGGGAACGAGTTAAATGAATTCGGGGGCTGAGGTGCGGTGGGGCGTGAAACGACCACCACCCGTATCTTAGTGGCCGCTTTTAGTGACGCTTATAGTTCGGCGATGTCATTTAATATCGATAAAAACGTGTCCATATTTTCTTTGTTTGATTATTGAAAAATCAGTGAGGTAATTAAATAAAAGAAAGTCGTCATCCGTAGTCAGGCTAGAATCATTATTAGAAACGTGTTTAAAATGTGTGAAAAATTATTCTTAAAATTAAATTAATAAATAATTCATTAAAAATTGTTGCTGTCTAATGTTTATACTTTAATTTAATACACATTTATAATTTTTAATAAGTAAATCTATTTGCGTTTTAAGGAAAGTGTGTGTTTATTGTTATCGACATTTTGCATTTTACTTCACTATTCATAATAGACACGTGACCATGACGTCACAACTACATTCCTAGCCCGTTCATTTAGCTTGTTCCCCTACTATAGGTATCAATTAAGTTACTGCGCAGCTTGAATGATATCTGCCGGCATCTATAATAACATCTATAATAATCACTATGCCGGCCAAAGGGCTCCCATGTCTATTTAAAAAGTGTGCGATAGAGGCTATAAGAATGAGACTTTAATTCATTTAATTAAGTCAATTTTAAGATCCCTTTGTGGACAATATACGCGGGACAGTGACAGGGAATAGAATACTATAAAGTGCTTGTAATAAGGGTGACTATTGTATAAATTTGGACAGTTAATTATTGTGCAATAAAAATCCTTATTCCAAACGCATTATAGCCCTATTTTGTACGTCACTGTCTTATGTGTAACTTTAGACCTTTAGGCAATTAATTGTAATTTTGCTTGTTAATAATTTTTGTTTATTAATAATTTTATTTTATAATTTTTAAAAATCATTTCACCTAATTTTGTGTAAATAACAACTCCATATTAATATGCATTCTGTGAATAACTTGACGGCGGGTTGATTGCAGAGGGTCGGCAGAACTAATGAGGACATGCCAGATGGGTACTTTGACGAGACCCATTCGAAGGTGAATTAATTGTTTAATCAAATACTAAACACACATACTAACACGCTTATTTATTTATATATACATCGACGCTTAAAGGGTAAATAGGAGGCACCACAAAGAACTGTATTAAATATATACTAGCTGCGTAACTCGGCGTTGCCCGGGTCAAAATACATCGCACGTAATCTTTGTTTGTACCTTCCATTAAACGTATGTTGTTTATTTATTTAGGTTGTCTTACAGCTAGTATAATATAAACTGAATATCTTAAACTAATATAAGGCCATTTAGCAGTCAACACAACTTGCAGGAAAAAATTTAGAAACAAAATATAAAAGTGGTAAAAAGTACATACAAGCAAAAAAAAAAACAAACAGACAAAATAATTGTTGTATATAGATTAATTAATTAATTTATTATTATATATTTAAATATTGGCTAAAAGATGACCGCACGCCGTTTATTTTAGGCTGGAGTGCTATCCATGTAAGAGAAACATCAAACTTGTAGTTCCGTAGGTCTATTATTTTATATGTTAGTATATTTTGGAATTTTTATTCTTAACCTAAATATCGAGCAAGTATTCGAAACAAAAGATACATCTGGCTTCTAGAACAAATGTTCTGAGACTGAAGGCAGTCAAATAAATTGGCTACCGTGCAATTAATTGCGTCCTACTTCTTCTTCTCTTAATTAATGGCGCCTGTGTTGTTTGGATACGTGGAGCAGCGCCACACGTCAGACTTTTAGCCATCAGCCAACAAGAACCCCATTAAGGGAAGTTATTGAGTGATGCCCACGATGCACCGGCCCATCTGCTTTCTGTATCGCCGAAGCGATATGGTAAGCAGACTGATACACGAGGAGGTAGTCTGACATCGCACCCTTAAAATGGCTGCTCAGTGCGCGGGAGCTGTACGTACAAAGTTCGAAATTTATCCTTTTTACTTTCCAAGCTTTGTTGTTTGTGAGTATTTATTTATGTAGATTTACGTACTATGTGAACATTGATATTCAATTAATGAAAACTTATAGATAAATTATTCTTATAAAATGGTAAAAACACGCGCGTGCACAATCGGTCAAATACGGCCAGAGGTGTCTGTTGCTTATAATTAATATAATAATAACTAAAATATTAATATTTTTAATAATAAATAACTATATTAATATGTAAATTATAGTAATATATAGCTTCTCATTGATTTCCCTGCTGAACAAAGGCCTCCCTCTCTTTGTTCCAGGAATCATAACCAAATTTATTTTAATATATTCTTCTTTAATTTAAGCGTGATTTTAATGATGTTAAGGCGTTTAAAAATACAATGACATAGAAATTAATACAAAATGAACATTACTTATTCCGATCGTCCCTTTCTGTCAAAGTGCGGTTAAAAACCTCTAACCGCGACTTAGGGAGTTTTGGCGGGCAACTGCAACTGACAGGACGCGCAATTTTGAATTATTTGAAAAGCTTGTGTTTTTCATAAATATTAATGTGTAATAATGGTGGAATTGTTATCAAGTAATAGTTTTTATAAGTAATTTAAAGTTGTGAAACGTGTTTCTTCATGTTCCCTCCAAGACTCCTTCTGAAGTTTTAGTAAAGGCTTTCCGCTGCTTTACTAAAACGATCATCATCAACCTCATTCTCATCATCATCATTTGATGAATCACTCGCGTGGTTCATCTTCATCTTTACTTGACAATGTTTTAACATTGAACCATATATTTTTACTTTGACACTGGCAAATTAAATACTAAAGCCATAAACAAAAAGAAAGAAAAGAAAAACCGCGACTTAAAAATGTCTTAAATAACGTCTGACTTCATCGAAAACACGTTTTTCATTTATTTTATTAGGTTTGAAATGAATGAAAACACTAATATTATATGAATCATACGAACTAACGCACGAAATTACTAACAAAATCACCTAAACAAAATATAAGTAAATAAAGATGTAAATAAAATCCAGGAAGTGCTGCGATTTGAGAGAGAACTCCTGCAATTGGAGCAAGAAGAACTTCGGCGTCAGAGGGAAAAACTACGCGAGAATCAAACTAGAATCATTCAGAAATCTGTACAAGATGTGACCAATATACCTAATTTAGTTGAGAAACCACCAACTGTTAGACACACGAAAGATTACAGACACTCAATGCCTAATTTGTTAGTAAACGAAAATTTTACAACGCAAAATATAATTATTGAAGATAAAAAACAGGATTTGAAGCGGAAACCGTTCGTGTCTGAAGAGCATATGCAAAGGCGATTTGGTGTTGAAGAGAGTAGGAAGATATTGTACGATGACGTTAATAAGAATGATACCTTATACGGTGACTGTAAGGTTCAAAATGCACAAATAATGCGACCACCACAACCTGTTTTGCCACCTAAGCCTAAGAGTAGAGAATCTATTGAACGGGAAATTACTATGAGGTATGTATATTTTATACTTTCTATATTGCTAAGGCGCTTAGATCGTGACGTCACACGACTGGATGACTTTAAGAGTGGTAGGCAGTGGTCTGCCGATCCCAGTCTGCCGATCCGGGGTAGTATCACCACTGCAAGTATACAGACCGTGAAGTAATTTAGTCACGTTTAGGGATCAGCTTGTAAGTTGCCGGTTCCATCTAGGCCGTCATAGTGGATGTGATTGCTACTCACAGTTATTGAATTGTAGTAGCAGTGACATTCATTCATGGACCACACTTTGGCTTAACATCAAGCGGGGTGCTGTCATATGTCAAGTCACAATAAAAATAAAAAAAAGTCGTTTTACGGTCTGTACAGTTGTACTCGTAAGTATCTTACTATCACTTGAAAGTGTACAAAAACTGTTTCAGATCAAGTCGTGTACCGTCAGCAGTTGAATATGTGAACATAGACAAAACTAATGTCCAGTTAAGACCTAAACCACTTGTACCTAATGCAAATGGACAGTATCACCCTATGAGCAGGCATACGTTGCAGGTACGTTATAAAATTGTTTTTTTCATTAGGACGCGACATTAAACCTCGACTTACCAAGGGGAAGCAAGGGGAAGACCAAGACGGGAAGAGGCGTGGACGAACGGTTTAGCGATTGGTTTGTTACGGGTTCGATTCCCGGTTGGAGCAAATATTTGTTCCATAGATTTCATTTGTAATATTAAATATTGCAAATATCTGTAAGAGGTGGATATTTGCTTCGGGTCTGGTTATCAAAGAGTAGTAGGCAGTGGTCTGCCGATCCGGGGTAGTACCACCACTTACAAGTATACAGACCACGAAGTTATTTGGTCACTTTTCGAGATCAGCTCGGGATCAGGCCGGCATAGTGGATGTGATGCTACTCACAGTTATTGAATTGTAGTAGCAATGACATGGGGTTTTTTTTTATTTATTTTTTTATTTATTGTGACACGACATCTGACCTCGTCCCGCCTGATGATAAGCAGGAGGAGGTCCAAGAGTGACGACGACTGAGAAAGCCGAGTATTGTTCTCGGCTGCCTCAGCCGCCGTCACTATGCCGGCCAAAGGATGTATATTTGGGGTGCTGACATATGTCGAGTCACAATAAAAAAAAGAGCGCTGACGACTTAAAATCACGATGCCATTTGCGATTGTCTCGGTTTCCGCCACTATGCCGGACAATGGTGCTTTTCACGCTTTGCTTCAAGGAGCCAAAATGACAACTTGTGGAAAAGAAGATAAAGAAATAACGGGGTCAGAACATAATTTCTAAGGCCATTTAAAAAAGTATTCTTTGACCTCTGCCTGTCCCTAACCATGTATGAAGAGAATTGTGGTTGAGAGAGAGTTGTGTCATGCATTTTTTTTGTACATTTCTATATTAAGCTACTTTTATAGAAACAGAACAACCAAAGTACATTAAATATATATGGTACCGGTGGGTGGTTTCGAACGCGTGCTTTCGGTTTGCGTAACCATTGCACTGCCACTACACCACGGTCGCCCCGAGTTGCAATGTTAACATTTGTAAATTTGAATTTTCAGGCTTTAAGTGCGGCCCCAACACCAAAACTAATCTCAAACTGTGACTGGATGCAAGCAAAGAGTAGAAAACCACCAAATTATAATTATAACCAGCATTGGCTTATACAGGTAATATCAATATTATTATTGTGACTCGACATATGACAGCACCCTGCCTGATGTTAAGCTGGAGAGCGGTCCATAAATGGTTTTGACGACATGCCGAACAGTTAGCGATTGGTTTGTTGCACGTAAAGTCTCAGGTTCGATTTCCGGTCGGAGCAAATATTTGTTTTATAGCTTTTATTTGTAATAATTGCAATAAATATTGCTTCACTATTCATAATAGGCACGTGACCATGACGTCACAACTGCATTCCAAGCGCGTTTATTTAGCTCGTTCCCTTACAGTATATCTTTTTTTTTAATATGTAACTTGCGTCTTAACGCACTTTATTATTATTCTTTCCAGGAGGCCGAGCATCGTCGAATAGAGGAGCAACGCAACAAAATGCGTATTCATTCGAATCCTGGCCAACGGCATTCGTATCATCACGACATCACACCGCAAAACCCTATGCAGAGGATGCAACAACTTAGCACAAGGTATTATATTGTATTTTGTTAGATTTTGCGCGAACATTAATCAATGAATTAAACAAAATTTATGTGGCTTACTATCGCGTTTATTTTGGTTTTGATTTTACAATTTTTCTATTATTCCGACGTTCCAAAAAAAATGTAAAATCAAAACCAAAATAAACGCGATAGTAAACCGCATAAAATTTGTTTAATTTAAGGTATTATAAATATGATTTTCAAATCAATCAAAGCAACTTACAAGCTGATCCCAAAACGCGCCTAAATTACTTCACGGTCTGTATACTTGTAAGTGGTGGTACTACCCCGGATCGGCAGACTAGGTACCACTACCTACTATTCTTTGATATAACCAGACCCGAAGCAAATATACGCATCTTTTTTTACTAACAAATATTTGCTCCGACCGGGGATCGAATCCAAAAAAGTCAAATTCCAATGACTAAATCTGGTGTTAGATAAATAGGCTCATAAACGAAGAGCACCCGATTCAAAACCACTTGCTGGTACCCATGTATCTTTGATATATGTTATTTTTAAATCTGATGTGGACGGATGCATCAAACGAAGCAGGAGTTTTTCTGACCAAATCGGAGACATCCTTAAGAAAGCTCGCTTAGGTTAGTGTCCGTAGCCTAAGCGAGGGTGTTGTCAGGATCGTGGCAAATGGCGCTCCATTGTCTTTGCCTATCCCTGTGGGAAAAAGGCGTGACAAATTAATAATTTGATTGAATAATTAAAGAGATGTCTTTGATCTAAAGTTAAAACAATCAATTTTTTTTGCAGCCATCAACATTTACCGCAAGAGTACAACAAGACAACCTCTGTCTCCAATTCAATTCCGGAGCCCGTGTTGCCACGTGATCAGGACAAAATACTAAGTGTGAGCGGGAAAAGGAAATGTTCACATTGTGGAGAAGAATTAGGTAAATATAAATCAATATAAATTGTTATTAATATCTGAATGACCAAAGGTTGACTGGCAGAGAATGGCTGACGGCTATAAGGCTGCATTCACACATGGGTCAGCGCCTCCACTCCAAAATCTTTTCCCACAGGAAGAGGCCTCGCCCACCAGAGGTCCTTCTCCCTACCTTAGCCAACTAGTTCCCCCAGCATACCTTACATTCATGGACTCCAAAGTCGGGCTTTACTCGACTTTGGAGCCAATTCTATTTGTCATGGATCACCCGCTTCACGGGGGGTTCATCACTCAATCTCGCTGATATAAAAAAACACGTTCACACGTTCCGTTTCTACAACGATTCAGTAAACGCAAAAAAACGTTGCGTAGACACAATAAAAAAATACAAAAAAGAAATAATACAAGAAAATAACTGTAATTAGCAGTTGCATCCACTATACCGGCCTAGTTGAAACTTACAAGCTAATACCGTAACGCGACTAAGTCACTTCACGGTCTGTATACTTGCAAGTGCTGGTACTACCCCGGATCGGCAGACTACACTCCTGCCTACCTTTCTTTGACGACCAGATCCGGAGCAAATATCTGCTTCTGTTTTTTATGAACAAATATTTGTAATATTAAATCTAATTACAAAGTATTACAATTATTCGCTTCGACCGGGAATCTAACCCAGGAAGAACTCTGTGCTTAACGAACTGGTGTACCACTGCGCCGTCGCTTATTATTTAATAACGTATGCTTATTATATTTAAAATATGTTTGCAGGTCGCGGCGCCGCCATGATTATTGAATCTCTATCTTTATGCTACCACGTTTGGTGTTTCACGTGTGCAGTTTGTGGTACTACCCTGGGAGATGGGAAGTGTGGTGCTGATGTTAGAGTAAGGGCAGGCAGGTTGCATTGCCACCATTGCTATTCAGGAGATGATGGGAGAAAATATTCACAGGTTTAACCACTAAGCATGTATGATACAAAAGTCATATTGTATCTTTTGACTTAATGAGGTTGTAAAGTAACTTAAAAATACGTTTAAAAGACATCATTCATTTTGTATGGGGCTGATTTTATTTAAAGTTGCATATACATTTTAAAATAGTTTGAGGCACGAAGATTACAATGTAATTGGAATATATCCTTTATATTGCATAGTTCAGGTGTGCAAATAGATCAAACTATAATTATGACTTTTTAAAGGAGAACTGTTAATGTGATACGGAATTCATATCTTATTTTCCAAATAACTTAATTGCGAAGAAATTGAAAGCAAAATTGTCATTAGTTTTATCTAAACAGGTATCGAAACTACCAAATATATTTTTGTTCATCATTGGGCTTTACAAAAGTAGTACAAAAACAGTCCAAAATGAATTATGTCCTTTTGTTTTGTTATTTCAATAATTGACATATTTTTAACTTATTTTATGGCTTCATAAAGCCGCCTTTAAGATTGCAATGATATTGTTTAGGACGTATATTATTTAGGTTCTGGTTGTTGTAAGGTACAGGTTGTCTTGTGATCAGTTTTAGGAGCAAGTTATCTTTTGAACAATTGCATTATCTAGCTTAGACTATCTCGTTCTATCTTTGATTTAATGGTGCTTTAAGCCATATCCTAAATCCACAATAAGAATTCTGCCAGTGTCAAGTGTCGAAGCATCTTTTTTAATAGATAAATAGTTGATGTAGCAGATACCATTAGCTACAACTAGATGGCGTTGCAATGAGCCAATATCTCGCAATCGATATTTTATAAGATGTGGCGAAAATACCCGGACCAACTAAAGACCGTTGACCGATTGTAGGCCTCGCATGCGATAATGGGCGGCGGAAGTTCTTCCTTTATCCAACCCACTTTGTCATGATATAAGAAGTCTTGGTTGATAAGATGAATCGAGAAAAGTCTATCTTTTTAAAGCAATTGCAAAGCACTTGAATCCAACTTTAATTTTGAACGTCTAACCAAATGCAATCAAAAATAAAAACGTTGTTAAGTTTATTATTAAATAGAAAACACTAATATATTATCTGCCATTTTATTTTTTGTAAATAAATTGTATCTTCAGACTTTATATTGTCATTAAATATTGTATTACTAAAATATTTTTAATAACACTTATCTATGAAATAATGATGTTAAATTAAGCGACTTGAAACTAATGGAAACTTTAGTAGGAATCGCCTTTAATCATAGAATATACTTCAGCACATCAGGTCAGATGTCAACAGAGTTCAACACAAGATGTCAGTTGCATCCACTGGTTATTCGTGACTTTTACTACGTCGTCAGTCCACCTAGTCGGAGGCCTACCTACACTACGTGGTCTCCACTCTAGACGCCCACGAATCCACGCCAATCTCAGTGCCGTCCACCACCACCTTGAGACGGCACGGCCTGCAATGATGTTTCTGACGGAGACACAGATAAAGGACCCGGTGGACACCTCATACCTATATTACCCCGGCTACACGCTTGAGTCAAGGTTCTTAGCGAAAGCCGGGGTATGCGTGTACATCCGGTCCGATATCTGTTGTCGCCGTCTGCTTTACTTGGAGGATCCTTCCCTGTCCCTCCTATGGGTACACGTAGACCTTGGCTCTCAAGTCAGGGTCTACGGGTGCCTTTACCGCTCCCACCACGGGGATTCGGAGACAACCCGGCTCTTCGAATTTCTAAGCCGGGCGACAGATGAAGCGCTGGAGCGGTTTCCGACCGCGGAGGTTATAGTCTTGGGGGACTTCAACGCACACAACGACGTGTGGTTGGGGTCCCCAAGGACTGACCACGCAGGAAGGGCTGCTCATGCTTTCGCTCTTCTGCATGACCTGACTCAGTTGGTGACCCAGCCCACCCGGGTGCCAGATATTGTCGGTCATGCCCCCTCTCTTCTGGACCTTCTGCTGACTAATCGTCCGACCGGGTATAAAATTTCGGTCAAGGCCCCTTTAGGGACTTCAGACCACTGCCTGGTCGAGACGACAGTGCCGCGCGCCGTGCCTCCTCCTGCCAGGAAGGAGGTGCGTCGTCTGTGGCACTACCGGTCGGCAGATTGGGAGGGAATACGAAATTATTTCGCTTCGCTCCCTTGGTGGCAGCGCTGCTTCAGCTCCGAGGACCTATCTACGTGTGCCTCGGCCGTTGTTGATGAGATCGCACTGGGAATGGAATATTACATTCCATCCAACCGTGCATCTCGCAACGACCGGAGCAGGCCTTGGTACAATGGTGAGTGCGCGGTTGCTGTTTCAGCAAAAAACGCGGCTCACAGTGCCTGGGTCAAGGGTCGAAGAAATCATGACCCTCGCGTGGATGAGTTGAAAGCAGCTTTTAATCGTGCCACCAAGTCTTGTAAGAAAGTCTTTAGAAGAGCGGAGGCACAGCGCGTTTCCAGGATTGGCGAGAGTCTATTAGCGCACCCAACGGGTAGTCGCAGCTTTTGGAGTCTCGCCAAAACTGTGGAATCTAACTTCTGTCGTTCCTCACTGCCACCGCTGAGACAGCCTGATGGCTCACTGGCGCATACGGCAAAAGCGAAGGCTGATCTCTTGGCTGAGCTCTTTGCCGTTAATTCACGGATCGACGATCGTGGTGCAGAGCCACCCACCTTGCGTCCATGCGGACATACGATGCCTGATATACGTATCAGACAACGCGATGTCCGCATGGAGCTACGATCGCTCGATATCCGAAAGTCCAGTGGCCCTGACGGTATCCCAGCGATTGTGCTTAAAACGTGTGCAGCGGAATTGACTCCCGTCTTGACGAGGCTATACCAGCTCTCATACTCGTCGGGCTGTGTGCCTCGGGCTTGGAAGGGGGCCAATGTGCAACCGGTCCCTAAGAAAGGCGACGGTTCAGACCCTGCAAACTACCGTCCGATAGCTGTAACCTCAGTTTTGTGCAAGGTCATGGAGCGGATTATAAATGTCCGCCTCATGGCCTATCTGGAGGGTCACCAGCTGATCAATGACCGTCAATATGGCTTCAGGCCGAAACGGTCAACTGGTGATCTTCTGGCGTACACCACGCACGTCTGGGGGGAAGCGTTGGATGGTAATGGAGAGGCCCTTGCCATCGGCTTGGACATCTCCAAAGCGTTTGACAGGGTCTGGCACAAGGCCCTTCTTTCCAAGCTCAAGGCATACGGTTTACCTGACCGTCTGCGTGGCTGGATAGCCGACTTCCTGCGTGGCCGCTCCATACGCGTTGTTGTGGATGGCAGCGCGTCACGTAGGGTGTCGGTGAATGCTGGCGTCCCTCAGGGCTCTGTGCTGTCGCCGACCTTGTTCCTACTGCATATCAATGACATGCTGGACCTTGGATCCAGCATTCATTGCTATGCAGACGACAGCACGGTGCATGGACGCTACACTGCCCGCCCCGCAGCCGGAAAACAGGAGATAGCCGATATGAGAGAGTCTGTTGTAGCGGAGCTGAACCGGGTTCTTGATTGTATTACTCATTGGGGCGACGAGAACCTGGTTCAGTTCAATGCAGACAAGACTCAGGTATGCGCGTTCTCGACGAAAAAATCCCCGTTTTTCCCCCTTCCTTCTCTTTGTAACATTCCCCTTGGTACTTCGGACAGACTGGATATCTTAGGGATGTCCCTTCGCAGCGACCTGAATCACAGGGATCACGTTGAGCGGGCTATTAAGACCACCTCCCGCAAACTTGGCATCCTGAACAAGGTGCGGCGGTTCTTCGCGCCAGAGCTTCGCCTGCTTTTATACAAGGCTCAAATTCGCTCTTGCGCGGAGTACTGTTCGCATCTTTGGGACGGCTCTGCCAAGTATCTTCTCAATGCCCTGGATTCATTGCAGCGCCGAGCTGTCCGAATCATAGGAGATGTAGAGGTTACGCGAACTCTGGAGCCTCTGCAATTACGCAGAGACATGGCGGCTCTGTGCGTCCTCTATCGCCTATACCACGGGGAATGTTCCGAGGAGCTCTTTAACCTTGTTCCTATCTCGTCTTTTCACACCCGTAACACCCGCACTGGTCGGGGGAAGCATTCACATTTTGTCGACAGAATCGGTAGTCGAACTAAAAAGTTCGGTGCATCTTTTCTTTGTAGAACAATCGACAAGTGGAATGCTTTGCCAGCCCATGTGTTCTCTCCCTCCTATAACCTTGGATCCTTCAAGCGATGCGTGAAGAAGCACCTTTGGCCGGCATAGTGACGGCGGCTGAGACAGCCGTGAACAAACTCGGTTGTCTCAATCGTCTGCACTTTTGGATCTCCTCTTGCTTATTATCAGGCAGGTCGATGTCAAATGTCGAGTCACAAAAAAAAAAAAAAAAAAAAAAAAAAAGAACCTTTCTTCCCCAACGGTTCTCCGTTCTTCGAGCGATGTGGCACAATAATATACAATATCTTTCTCTACCTTGCTTAGATATGTAGTTTGTGTAATACCATCGTTTACACAGTATAGTGTTTGCATAGTACCTCATGCAGTAGTAACACAGATAACTAAGGATTACTGTAATCACAGGCTCGCCAACGTATTATGCCACGCGTCTGCCCTTGTCGCAGGGCACTCGTGTTCTGCCTGATACGCTCGAGACTGTGTCGCGTATATCTAGTGATACGTGTATATAAATGTATGTACCCTCATACACTACATACTGGAATTACCTTTAGTCATTTCTTACTGGCCCTTCATCATTCTATTGACACGATCACGGTTGGTATTATATCGTGTATGTTTGTCTCACAGCACACCTTTTAATGAAATCGTCTAGATATTTCAGCTAAGACTGAAAATCAATGCACGCTTTTATTATTTTAACTCAGAAATTAATTGTTGGCAACACTATTTTCATGAATGAGTGATTTTTTATATTTTTTTTAGTTCGAACTATTCATTATAGACACATCAATCAATCAATCAAATGATCACCACATTTTCTCTGTAAACTATCCCCATTAGAAGTGGCGGTTTCGAAAATTTACGTGCCAAAATTAATTAGCCCAGGAGCCAAAAGGGCCCTTGCCTCTATCACAGGCTTGTATCAAACTTGCCTTGTTAGTATGGGTCAAATATTGAAATTTTTGAAACAATTGGTTAGCTGAGTAATGTCATTTTAAATCCCACATAGCAGACCAGTTTTTTATGCGTTCTCATGATATGGATATCAAATGTAATGATTTTCTGAGAATACGAAAAATGACGTCTCTTAATGAAATATGGCGGACATAATTTCAATAATTTTCATTTGTCTAATAATTGGCTGTAAATAACTTTGACATTTATTCCCACGCCATATTGTAGTGTATTTTTGAAATAAACTTATTTGTTAAACAATATTTTAAATATACAATAATAATAAAAATTATCTTGGCATTGTAACTTAAACATAATATTTAAATATAATGGTAATAATAGTAAATAGGTATATTGCCTCCAGGTGGCGCTGCGAACTGGGCCAATTAGATCTGTGAATCAAAATGTTGCAAAAGATATTTAGATAGTTGATTCATAATTTTTGAATGTTTAAAGTAATGCATTGTATACTCCAATTATTTACACTTTTAAAGGATATATTTATTATTTACTCTTTTGTGCCATTTCATGGTTTTATTCGTTTTTAATTTTTTTGTACACAGTTTTCTTATATTAACTCGTTTTCTGTAAAAATCTCATTTTTTTCTTAATAATTATTATTAGTATAGCTTGTCTTTGTAGCTAGCTGTAGGCAAAAACATATATAAATAATAATAAATTTAGTTTTAATGAAAGTAATATACATAGAAAGTTTTTGTAATATAATTAATATATCTTTTCTTTTCACGTTGTTTGCTTTAGTTTGTGGGGTAGATAGAAATAATAGATTTCAAACCATAATAATGATTTTTCTTATGAGAAACTTTTACCAACTTAACTGATGAACCAATTATATTACATTTTTTATACTTGGAATATATGTAAAGGTCTGATTCCATTGACGACCGCAGACTGCATGAATCTGTATGAAATTAATTCCATGCAAGGCGACACTGCAGTCTGCGGTCGTTGTGTGTACTTTAGTTGTCCTGTTTCTATGATACAAGCACTTTAGTAGCTTAGTATTGAAATGTAAAAATATATAAAGGAGAGAATTGCGTCAATATCTTGATAATAAGCCGCAAAAATTATTGATACCACCAAGTTGAATAGAGACAACGTGTATGGGAACAATTTTTTGTGTATTTTATTTGTAAATAATATAATTTATAAAAAAAAGTGTAATATTTAGCAATTTAGCTTTAATAGATAGTATTTGTTTGTGGGGGACGCTTGCAACAAATTAAACTTGCTTTGTGTTCTTAGTTTAATTTTTATTACTATTATAGTACTATTACTTTTATTAGTATTATTGACGATATTCGTTTAAACAGAAAATCACAACCTAACGCCTACTAGAACAGAAAGTGAATGAATACAACCACGGCCGAACAACCAATAGTGGACGTACGGGCGATGATTGGCTGAGATAGTTTTTGCGCAGGCACATCGATAGTAATCTCAGAACAACAAAAAATAGGCGACTCGATCAAGAAAAGTTGATCTACCACTATTCATCGCGGAGTAGACAGTGAGTGGCGGAAACAGCGACGTGAGGAATGCTTTACCAGCCCATGTGTTCTCTCCATCTTTTAGCCTTGGATCCTTCAAACGATGCGTGAAGAAACCTTTTGACGGCATAGTGACGCCGACTGGGGCGGCCGTGAAGTTTCGGTTTTTGCAGTCGTCGGCACTTTTTGATCCCTTCTTGCTTACCATCAGGCGGGTCGAGGTCAAATGTCGAGTAACAATAAAAAAAAACTACTTTCCCTTACTTTATACACAATGCAATACGCCTAAATTTTTGTTGTTGAACTAAATCTAATAACAGAAATTGGTTATTTTAGGAATTTTATGGTAAAAAAATTGCGCGTTTCAAATGTTTGTTTCGCTAGCATTTGACATCAAGCGAGAAGAAAGAGGCCATAATAAAATAAGTCATTGATTCATTGGTTGTCAAATTTCGGCATCAAATGCTAGCGCTGCTACTCTTCGAACGCACAAATGGAATAAAACTTATACTGAGAATACGAAGAACTTTATTTGTTAATTAAGCGTCTTAACTTAGTTTAACTTAAGTGAAAAGTACATTTAATCCAAAAATATGTTTTAATTAATTCACGTTTAACATTTTTTTAAGTTAAATACAATAGTATTGTTATTTGGTTTGTTTATTCTTTTAAAAAAGTTAATAAATATATGTGTACTTCTATATTCTTTGTTTTTTTTTCTTGTAAGTGAGCGATTTTATATAGATGGCGCCATTACTGTAATTTTGACCAAACACCTTTAGTTCGAAGTGGCGGTTAAAAATGATTGACTGCTGTTTTCAGTCATTCTAAACTACGAGTTAATGACAGAGAATTGTCTATGTCTAAACATAATACACGTATCAAAGAATTTGGACTTAAATAGCTACAAAATACAACCGTTTATACTATTTTCACTTATGGCAATAAAAAGAAGTCAGAAGGGGATGAATATACATTTTTACATTCGTAATTTAGAAGGTTGTCACTAGTTTTGATATTCATTTGACAGAATAACAAATGACATTAAAATACTTAAAAAAAAAGGATGACGGAACAATTATGCCGCTACTCTTACTACCACGTGACTTTTAATTAAGCAGTATTAAAAGTCAACCACAATTACAAGTGGTTGTATTTGCAAAAAAGTAGTGCCAACCTTTGAAATAAAGAAATTGAAGTTGTCTCTTTCAGTCACACGTGGTATAAGCATAATTGAGAATCAAACGAACTTACCTGTAAGTGAAGTTCGATGATAATTGTACGAACTTCCTTAGTGCTCCGCCGATTGTTCCGTATTTAAACAAAGTAGTATTCGCATTCGATGGCTACTCTCACACGTTTAATAGTAATCAGTTTTTTTTTTTTTTTTGGATGAATGTACGGTTGTCCAAGCCTCGATTTCTTTAAGACATCATTCTGTTTATAGTGTTCCTGTGCTTACAAACCTGAAACTCACCTACCTATTTACATGTAGAGGTGGGAGGGTGTGGCTTTCACAATCGGCGGAGCACTAAGGAAGTTCGTACAATTATCATCGAACTTCACTTACAGGTAAGTTCGTTTGATTCTCAATTGTACTTCAATTCCTTAGTGCTCCGCCGATTGTTCCGTATTTAAACAAAGTAGATATTTAAAGGTTGAAGGTTTGTGGACTGAAATGGAAGTATTACCAGACATTTGGATGATCAGAACTCCTCAATCACATTAACTTAGTTCTATAACAATTATTTCTTAAATTTATATCATTATGCGTCCTCTAAGTCATTACAGTGATCTAGTACAAGTAATAAATATATATATAATATATATTTTTTTTTAAATCAATTTTTGCAAAAGTGTTGGATTTTTCGGACCATCCAACAGTTCTACGAATAGTGTCAATATTCTCTCCTAATGTTTAAATAGTAGATGTTGACAAATGACCATTACTATGATTTTCAAGTGTATGTCATAGATATCAAGATATAAAGTGTATCTTTATTTTAATTGCTTAAAGTTTGTTAACGAACAAGATTTTTTTTTTTTTTTTCATTTATATAACTGAAAGAGTTTTGTGCAGGGCAGATAAACTCTCTTTTACAAAAGATATTTTAGGATTTATACAATAGAGGCAATAATAAAGTTGGTTGTGTACGACCTGGCCCTAGGTTTATTGAAATTTATTATTTATATTTTAACTTGCAATATTTTAAATAATCATATTATTATATTTAATTAAAGATGAGGATTATCCTTTATGAGCGGTGACAAGAGCTAACAATGTTATCACATTGGATAACAAATTAAGTGAAATATTTTCATTTGGATATAATTTATATAATAATTCTTAACAAACATTGGGTTCTTAAATCATATTTTCGAGTTTGTGGGCGAAACCTAAAAATCTCTTAGATAGTATCTTAACACAAATGTCAGTGGTAAGTTCATTTGGTAAATGAGGGCTATTGCTGAATATACCAATTTACTGAATTATAACTATAGCCTTTATTAGAAGTATTAGAAAAAGGTTAATAAATAAGAGAAATCTTATCTATCTGTGAAGTGTAATGTATCTGTATTTTTGTGATACTATTTTTTTACTATTACAATAATCTACAATTAGGTATGTATTACATTGCTTCAAAATGTTATTGACAATGAAGCACCTGCACTTACAGGCAATGGTTGCAATGGTCAATATGAGCCAACTATAATTACCCTAGGTGCCTTGTTACAAAATTTAGAAAAGCTTTATTATAATTGAAAAGGGTGGAAAACGAATGATATTTGTAAAAAGTCCTGTATGGAAAACGTCCATGAGATTGTGAAAGAATCTCTTGCGATAGCATAGTGGTCTGGTCGCCAACAAATATATAACTTACACTTATGATTATGTGTAGAGGCAAACAAATCTTTTTTAGAAATACCAAAACCTGAAATAATCGTATAAAAGGCATATTTTGCCGTTTTTCACTAGGTTCTATTGTTAAACTGTCTTGAAGCAGTGTCAACTGATTTTATTTGAAGCAGTATTGTTTTTGATGGTATATAATCTGTCTATACGCACATACTTGCATGCTTACACCACTGCTAAATTAGTTTAGCTAGACTATCAAGATGTGGTGTTGTTAATTCTTAACATGATAAAGCAGTTACTTACTTTTATTACATGTAAATGATTTTAAAGCAAAAAGACAGCCAGTAAATTTAGGTAATTATTGTGTTCATTTATTTATTTATCAATCTTACCGAACCCTATTAGTGGTACAACATAACCGCAATTTAACAATAATGCATCTGCATAAATTACTTATTTTGGCTGATTAATTGATTCTTATGAAAGTGAAACAAATTATTTTGTCAACAGGATAGTTAATTATTGGCACCTTGTGATATTGGTACTTGGCTATTATATCTATTATTATTTAATGCATTTCCATAGTTCAAGTTGTTTTGTATGCGCATCAGCTATATTATGTTACACCTGAAGTCCTGGACATTCTGCATATATCATGCCTGTAATAGTGGCCAACTTTGAATAGGACGTGTTTTGTTCCAACTGTCATGTTTTCAGAACCTATTCTCATTCATTATGCTTGTGGAATTAATTTACTTTTAGTTGTGTTTATAATAAAATATAAACTTACCAATATATAAGTCTCCTTTGTGGCCATTAGACATGATTATTATGTCTTTATCTAAACATTTAAATATACTAATGAAGTATAATTCCTGTTTTTATTATATTTATGTATGGGTGTCAAAATCATCTTTAATATCAATATTGGTCATGTAAAAAAAATCCAGAGCAGTTATTAATAATTTAAGAGCAGTACGTATTTCCTCAATTTTAAAAGATGTTAATTTTTTGGGATTAAAAATAAAACTTTTATTTTTTATATGTATTATTTTGGAGACAATAAAGTGGGGATATAAATTAATTGGACTCTGGTGAGCTCAAGATAAATAGCACCTTTACATAACAGTTCATTTATTGAACTATTAAAGTCAGCAATTTCTTCCTTAGAAATTAGGCAACCTGACCAATTGGAACCTGACTTATTGTACAGGTATTAGATTTATACAGGTATTATATTAAATGGAATATTGTGTCCCAGATCCATGAAAAATAAATAAATATGTCAGAGGGTACCTTGTAAAAATATTGTAATCGTCTGTTGACGCTGTTTGTTGTTGCCTTTCGTAACAGCATATTGGTAGCAACCACCTTCTCACATAGTCTTCCGAGGGAGTCCCCAGTAGTTTAAAGGATTTTATTTATTTAAAAAATCAGTGGTCGAACTTGCTGCGGCTTTACTATTTCCCATTTTATCACCAAAAGTCCAAAGTTGACTTCAAAAAGGGATATTTCAGGAGTTGAGTCCTGTGCTGCATCTCTGGCAACTTCACCTGAACTAGCCTGAGGCTAAAAACCTTCTTAAAGAGAAGTTCATTGAAATAAGTTTTTCAGTATCTTTCTAACATTCTGAACATTTTTATATTAATAAATGGCGGTATTGATATATCTATATAACACCGTATAATTTTATTCTTAATACTGTGATCTACTGTATTTGCATGGCATGGCAAAATAGTGAATACTTTTTGTTTTATCCCTCTTCAGAGAGGGTTTATTGATTGCATATGTGACCTCAGGGTTTATTTTACAAGGGTTAACCATTGTGTTAAATACATTTTCCCTCTCTCTTTTTTTTTTTTTACACCAGACTAACTTTTTGACCAACGGTCTGTGGGTTCTAGTTGTGTATGGCTGGTTCTGGCTTTCACGTTCTTTGGTATGGTCTAGAGCAGTGTTTCCCAAAGTGGGGCCCACGCCTTACAGGGCAATTCGATAGTTAAGGAGGGTAATTTCAAAATGGATTAGACACGACTTCAACCCTTCTGCTTTGGGTTATTTATATGCAATGCTAGATATCGGTGACCAATTTAACAAAAAAGGCAATTTTTTAAAAAAAATCTTGTAATCATTTATATTTATTAAGGGTAAAATACATTTTTTAAAGGTTGGGAAACACTGGTCTAGAGTGACTAATAAAACAAGGTCAAGAGTTTATTGACCTCGACTCTTTATTGAGTTGGTGCTTAAAAGCATAAACCCTGGGTAAAAAAGGTTGTAACCTGAATTAGGATTCTCATTATATATAGTACATTTTTCTAATAAAAATCATACACATCAATATATGGACGACGTAGGTTCACCCATGCTCAAGAGGTAATAATATTGGATTGTGACGATGTAATTCCTCGAAATACATTCAAGCACAATAATAAAATAAATTGCGACGTTGCAGTTCTTCAAACTACACTCAAGCACAATAATAAAATAAATTGTGACGTTGCAGTTCTTCAAACTACACTCAAGCACAGTTATAATTAGTTGTCACATTATAGTTTTTCAAACTACCATCAATAACAGTAATTATAAATTGTAACATTGCAGTTTTTCAAACTACACTCAATCACAATAATAATTCATAAATAGTGGACGTTATAGTCTCACGAAGTATTAAAACATTTTGGTTGCAACAAATCCACTTATGTAAAAAATCCAGTATCGGTATTTACCTGAATCGTTTTGTTCATGCAGGTAAAACGAACAAACGTGGATGAGGGCGACCGTGATGGCGTCGTATTCGTGGAGCTCCGTTTCTCCAACCATCTTATTTTCTACGGTATTTGCCAATTTGCTTGTTCGTTTTCAGCTTCTTCTCGTTGCCTTTTACCCATTTAGAGTAAGATTGTATAATTATTTACACTAAAATTTACAATAAAATGCGGACAACCGATATACACGTGCATCTCGTAGCACACGAAATACGGAATGATGTCTTAAAGAAATCGAGGCTTGGACAACCGTACATTCATCCAAAAAAAAAAAAAAAACTGATTACTATTAAACGTGTGAGAGTAGCCATCGAATGCGAATACTACTTTGTTTAAATACGGAACAATCGGCGGAGCACTAAGGAATTGAAGTACAATATAAATGATATAAATAATAATAGTATGACGTGACGTGCATCAATCAAATTTCTAGAAGGAGACAACTACTGGCCTTACGATTATTTTGTCTCTCTCACGCTTTGCCTCCCTTATTTACTTTATACCTAGATAGGGAAAGCACAGTCTATGTCTATGGTCGGTTTAGTAGAATCGGAGCCCATGTCCGAAACGCTACTGCATCACCTAACGATCTCAACACACGTCATTTGAACTTTCTGCCTATCATACTTTGTATAGACCAATGATATTAAGTAAAATAATGTGAATACGTCGCCTACACGAGTTTTAGTGTACGCAAATGGCACAGGTTTGAACGATAAACCACGACTAGGAATACATACAAGTGGAAGTAGGACGGAATCATAGTTATTGAGAGCGAAAAAGAAACAAATATATATTGTTCTGCATCACGACACTGAGTTTAGGTTTGTTTATTAGCATAGTTTTAACGTGCCTCTTTCGGAGCGCCTATAACATATCTACGTCTTTTTTTAAATATCATTGGTATAGAATACATATAATGTATTTATATGTATTCTATACCAATTTTGTATTATTCCGAAACGCGGAATAATACAAAATTATAAAATCAAAACCAAAAAACGCGATAGTAAGCCGCATAAAATATTGTTAAATACATAGACATATTTTTTCAACAACAGTTACCTAAACGTAATTTTAAATGTAAATTTTTGCGAAAGTTTCAATTGTTTAAAGAAACACTTAAAATAAATTATTCACTTTTACTATGTTTTATTATTACCAATAGTATGTCAGGTCACTTTGAATACTATAAGTTGTCATTTAAAAAATAGTCGTAAATTTCCATAATGACGATGGCCAGCACTAAGAATTTAGACGACAGGCGTGGCGTGGTATTAAGAACACCAGTTTGTTACGCGGAAAGTCCCGGTCGGAGCAAATATTTGTTTAACTTTTGTACATAATAGGCGTAAAAGTGCTAGGAAGTGTACAGACCGCGGAGAGACTCAGTCGCGTTTCGGGTTCAGCTTGTAAGTTGCCGACCTAGTGGATGCGACTGCCACTTTTTTATTGTGACTCGACATCTGACATCGACCCGTCGGATACCAAGTAAAAAGAGGTCCAAGAGTGCAATTATTCAATCGTAGTAGTTTACTCTATGAAGCACACTCTACTTTTAAAAAAACCGTAAAGTGATTTGCTCGCGTTTCGAGATCATCTTGTTAGTTGCCAGTTTCAACAAGGCCGGCATAGTGGATATGATTGCTACTTACAGTTATTGAATTGTAGTAGCAGTGACATCCATTCATGGACCACACTCCAGCTTAACATCAAGCGGGGTGCTGTCATAAGAGTCACAATATAATAAAAACATTTGAGGGATATGCCTAAATAAAACAATATGTTTTTAAATTCAACTTTATTGTTATTAAAATCACTTTTCCTAAATACCTAATTACTACTTCGTATCAAACCTTTCGCATTCTTTACATTTACAATTCTTTACCTCCATTGAAAACTTATATAATTGCGTAATTTGTAACAAGAAAAAATTAAAATTTTGTAACTTAACAACGCTATTCCGAACGACAAGATGCCAGATGCAACCACCGGTTACCCGTGAGCCTGTGACTTTCACTATGTCGTCAGTCCACCTAGTGGGAGGGGTACCTACGCTGCGTCTTCCGGTTCGTGGTCTTCACTCAAGAACCTTTTTTCCTCATCAGTTGTCGGTGCTTCGAACGATTATTATTAATTATAATTTATAATAAAAATATTTTATGCGACTATCTAATTGGAGAGGATTCATGAACGCTGAGAAAAATTCCAAAGAATTTTCAGCAGAATGAGACCCTAATTAATCAATACAGACCGTGAAGTGACTCAGTCGCGTTTCGGGATCAGCTTGTAAGTTGCAACAAGGCCGGTACACTGGATGTGACTGCAAATTACAGTTATTTAACTGTAATTTGCAGTCACCTCATAAAAAAGCTTATATCATAGAAACAATACTACCAAAGTATATATCGAAAATACATAGGTACCGGCAAATGGTACCTAAAATGCGGTGTTTGTTTGCATAAATCCCAAGACTCATAAAATCTTCTAATAAATAAAAAAACTCACAATAAATTGAAATTACAAAATTCCTACCTAATATAATTATAACTTACTATAAAAATATCACTTTAGCTTTAAGTTCACTAGTCCTTTGTATAAAAATAGATCCCTAAATGCACGGGACTGCGCGTTACAATACTAAATCACAATACGCCAGCTCACTCTTTCACAATCATTCGATAACAAATGGATATAAAACAAACAACTATTATTTCTTTAAAAAAACCTCACGTACGTAAAACATTATAATACTTTGTTGTTGAATTGTAACTGAAACTTTAATTCACCGGATATTCACACGTTTAACAAACAATACGTTCATAAATAATGCTCCTTGCAAATTCTAAATCAGATCGTAATCGCTTCTTAGAGTACAAGTCGAGTTGGCATTGAAACTATCAGGACTCTATTATATAATCAACAGTTCGCGTCAATGGCTCCTGTTAACGTTTGTTGGAAGATCAACTGCTGAGCTGTTATGATCTTCTTCAATTCACGCACTTCTTGCGTTAATAATCGCACATTCTCCGATGTTTCATTCAAACGCGCTTGTATGCAACCCAATCCAGACGTATAACCATATTCGGGATAACCAGAATCATTGTTGTTCTCATACTTCCTAAAACACGAATAAGCGCCAGCCGTTGACCCGTTCGAGGATATCGTGTGCCCATACTGTTTACGCATCTTGGCTATGTCGTACGCAGCCATCATTATGTCCCTTGGCAGGCGTTTCTCGCTTGGATTCAATGGTTTCACACTCAACACAACTCTGTATGCCTGCGGCGATACCAGCGCAGAGGAATGGAGGATCTTCAACAAACACTTGGGCAAATAACCATTAAATAAAGCCAACTCCATGTATGATATTAATTTTGTTTGTCGCACTAATTTCGATAGTCCGGCCGTCTTCCGCAGTCCTTGTATGTCATGAACGGCGATGCCCACCAGCAAGTTCATGAGCACAACGGTGACGAACATTAAGAAGAGCACGTAAGTGATTTGAGCGGAAAATTCCAGCAACACAGGTGGGTCGTTGCCGTCCGGCTCATTCAATAACAAATCCAAGTTCAACTCGCCAATCATCATTGTGAGCACAGTGATGAAGCCCATGAACGGATTCGCGAACGATGACGAATCAGGAAATATCACACAAAAACTGATCGTGAAACCAATCAATATGCAAGAGTAGGCCATCAGAAGTTTCGCGAACTCCTTCTGCACTTTCTGATACATCGCCACGTAAGTGCCGAACACTGGCAGCTGGCCGATCATGAGCATCAAGTTGGTCCAACCGGCCAACACTGCGAATGCGCCGACATGATTCTGCCATGTGTAAGTGATGTTTGTGTAAACATATGATATAAGGAACACGCTCACAATAACAAACCATTCAATTATATTCTCCGATTGCATCAGATATTGTTTCACCGTCGAATATCCGGCGATGCCGTACACTTTTCTGAATATTTCAAATATAGTGATGCCGGCCAGCACCCACCATTGCATCTCTATCACGAACGGGTTCTTCCTCAGCAGGTCGCCGAGTATTGATTGTTTCTGGCATAATTCCTGTTCTTGTATGGTCTCCTCCATGTCCTTGCTCCCATTGTAGCAATTATGCGCGAGCGCAGTCAACACATACAACGTTAAGCATAACACAGATATAAAACACAAAAACAAACGTGCCACATAATATTTCCTAATTTTCTCCCATTTTATATAAAGAAATGCGGAACATAGGGGATGCAGCAAAACTTCCTTTTGTCCTTCATCGACGAACGTGTTCAAATAACTTATTTCCCTAGGATAGCAATGTTGCAATATGCTTCGAAAGTCGAATTCCAATTCCACCTCTCTACTGCTGGACTGCGAGTGGTGCAGAGTAATGGCGCAGTCCAACTTCCTCGTGATCATCGCGAGTGAAGCAGGGGTCTTGCGCGCGATCACGTTCAGCGCAGAGTTGCCCTTCTTTGAGCGCGTGGTCACGTCAGCGCCGTGATATATTAATGTCTCCACGCATGCAGAGAGGCCATCCAATGCGGCCAAGTGCAGCGGTGTGAAACCATATTCGTCCTTCTGATTGACATTAGCACCCCAACTTATTAATGTTTCTATGATATCGCACGCGCTGTCCGACTTGCCTATGGCTGCGTGCAGCGGTGTGCGCTTGTCGAAGTCCATGGCGTTGGGGTCGGCGTTTCCTTTCCTCAGCAATGACTCGACGCATTCGAGGCTGCTCGATCTCGCTGCCATGTGCAGCGCTGTGAATCCTCTGTGGTTCTTCAGTCTGGCGTCGGCGCCTTTTGTTAATAATATATCGACGCATTCCATAAACCCACCGTCTGCGGCGAGGTGCAGCGCCGTCGACTCTCTGTCGCCCACTCGCGTCCTAACGTTGGCGTCGGCTTCCGGGGTGGCCAGCAGTATTGTGAGACATTGCAGCATACCAAGGTCGGCCGCCAGGTGTATAGCGTTGGTGCCGCCGGGCTCTATCGAGTTGACGTCGACGCCTTGAGATATGAAGAGCTTCAAACATTCCACCGAATTGGCTCTCACCGAACAATGCAACAGACCGCCCTCACAGTTGACATACTTGACCGCAGCATGAACGGAAGCACCTCGCGATATTAACAAATTGGCAACGTCCACTGAGTTACCGAACGCGGCACAATGCAACGGCGAAAAACACCTCGGCATGTAATTGGGGTCGGCACCGCGACTCAGCAGCTGATTGGCACACTCCACGGAGCCACTGAACGCGGCCACATGCAACGGGGACAATCCCAACGGGTCAAAGTACAGCGGGTCTGCGCCCGCCTCCATCAGCGGCTGCAGCAGATGTACCAATTTGAGGTATGAGGCCCAATACAGACAAATGTTTTTCTCTACGTCGGTCGCCGTCGCGAATGTTTCTAGGAAGTTGTCTGCTGCGATCGCTCCAGACTCCAAATCGTCCAGCAGTCTTAGTCTGCCGCCGCCTGCTCTCATCTGCTCGTGCACTCCTTGGCGCAGCGTGTCTGCGCAGATGTGAGCCGAGATGTCGAGCGGCGGCTCCTCGAAGCTGTCGTACATGTTGGGGGCGCTCTCCGCCGGCGGCGATGAGCCCGCCAGCACATATTCGAGGTGTCCCGCCGAGGGAAAGGCCGCCTCGAGAGAGACATCGTCCGGCGCGGTGCGGTTGCGGCGCGGCAGCATGACGGCGAGGACTGCGGTCGTGGCGGCGGTCACGCTGCGAATGACGCCGCTCCTATTGTGCTCCAATTGAGTGCCGCCTGGGCTCGACCGTCCGCCGCGACGCAAACGGCCGCCAATGTGAAAAGGTGTTCTTTATACGCGAGATAGGTAATTGTGGCTGATTCATCTAATTATTTTCCATTGTCTGCCGCAGGAAACGCGACTCTATCGTCGGATTATGATGTCGGCTAATTGTCTCTGTTGATTTACGTTGCACTTGAAGGAATATTGTTTGTTGTGATCAAAATGTAAAGGATAACACTGACTGACAGCTGTTTGTGTAATGCGGACATTCTAAAGCCTTGGCCTTCTAACAAACAAGATAATAAAAACACAATATTACTATTTATGAATTAATAATGCCACTTTGTACATCATTTATATACTGAGCTACTAAATATGCTTGCGTATCATAGAAACAGTACGACTACTGTACATAATATGAAAGATACATATTATATTCGCCTGCTATTATACAAGGCTTAGATTCGCTCTTGCGCGGAGTACTGTTCGCACCTCTGGGACGGCTCTGCCAAGTATCTTCTCAATGCCCTGGATTCATTGCAGCGCCGAGCTGTCCGAATTATAGGCGATGCAGAGGTCACGCAAACTCTGGAGCCCCTGCAACTACGCAGAGACATGGCGGCTCTGTGCGTCCTCTATCGCCTATACCACGGAGAATGTTCCGAAGAGCTCTTTAACCTTGTTCCTACCTCGTCCTTTCACACCCGTAATACCGTAGTACTGGTCGGGGAAAGCATCCGCATTCTATCGACCGAATCGGCAGTCGAACTAAAAAGTTCGGTGCGTCTTTTCTTTGTAGAACAATTGACAAGTAGAATGCTTTGCCAGCCCATGTGTTCTCTCCATCCTATGACCTTGGATCCTTCAAGCGATGCGTGAAGAAGTACCTTAGGCCGGCATAATGACGGCGACTGAGGTAGCCGGGAACTGATTCGGTTTTTTCAGTCGTCGTCACTCTTGGACCTCCTCTTGCTTATCATCATGCGGGTCGGGGTCAGATGTCGTGTCACAATAAAAAAAAATATAGTAGCGACAAGTTGTTTCGAACCAAGGCTCTCGGGTTGCGGGGCTAATGCACTACTACTACATTAGTATTTTATATTTGTTTATTGTGACTCGACATATGACAGCACCCCGCTTGATGTTAAGCTGGAATGTAGTCCATGAATGAATGTCACTGCTAATACAATTCAATAACTGTGAGTAGCAATCACATCCACTATGCCGGCCTAGTTGGAACCGGCAACTTACAAGCTAATCCCGAAACGCGACTAAGTGGCGTAGTGGTCCGTTACGCGGGTGTCCTGGGTTTGATTCCAGGTAGGAGTAAATGTTTGTTTCCCTGCTTCTATTTGTACTAGTTAATAGTACTATTAAATATTACAAATATTTGTAAATTAAAAAAGAGGCAGATATATGCTCCGGGTCAGGTTATCAAAGAGTGGTAGGCAGTGGTACTCAGTCTGCCGATCCGGGGTAGTACCACCACTTACAAGTATACAGACCGTGAAGTGATTTGGTCACGTTTCGGGATCAGCTTGTAAGTTGTTGGTTCCATCTAGGCCGGCATAGTGGATGTATCTACTACTTCTCGGTCTGTATTCTAGTACCCTGGATCGGCAGACTGGGTACCGCTGCCTACCTATCTTTGTAACTTTGTTGATGGACGTATTTCCCCAATGTTGCCTCATTTTTTATAACCAGTACACGGATATGACATTGTACATATTCATACCATTGTACGGTTTGGTGGATTCACTTAATTCAATTGACGAATCGCGTGTGAACCATATCATCACGCTCTATAAACATACTTATGACTTGTCACCGCATCACAATTTTTATCCCTCAACTAGCTAAATTACTACTAGGAATATATGGTAAATCATACTTATAAATTAATTTACATTTCTGTACTAAGCTACTAAAGTGCTTGTATCATAGAAAAAAGACAACCAAAGTTTACATATCAAAGTTACATAGCGGCAAATAACAAACAAGCTGATCCCGAAATGCGACTAAATCACTTCACAGTCTTTCTATATGCAAGTGGTGGTACTTCTATAGTCTTTCTAAAGGCAAGCCGTCGTACTACCCCAGATCGGCAGACTGGGTACCACTGCCTACCACTCTTTGATAACCAGACCCCCAGCAAATATCTGCCTCTTTTTTTATTTACAATAATTTGCAATATTTAATATAAATATTACAAATAAAAGCTATAAAACAAATAAATGCATCTAGTGGGAATCGAACCCGGGGCTGGTGAATCGGGTTCTGTGGAAATATATACACAACGCCTGTTGTATATATTCCCACAGAGATAGGCAGGGACAACAGAGCGCCATTATTTACGATCCGGACAAAACTCTATTGTTTCCTTCACATCCACAATGAAATTCTATTCACACATGCTCTTTGGTTGTGGGCTTTTCGTATCCATGCTTTCTTAAGAATGTCTCTAATTTGAGTGAGAAATAATCTTCTTGGTCTTTATTTTTATCTTTTTACTCACTTATCTTTAGTCAAACGTCTTTTATCCATCCTTTCTATGTGCCCGACCCTTTCGTAATCCTTGTCACTATACCTTCATTCAAGCTATGAGACTTGCTTGTCAGGTACTTATCTCGCCGTTCACGGCTTTGAAATATTTATAAGAACTTATATTATCAGAGATTTTCTTTTAAAAAAACTTTCCACAAATATAATATTATAGGTAATGTTTATTTGAGGATTTGCACAACATCAATCAATCAATCAAATTGTCACGCCTTATAAAATTAAAGATTTATGCGGCATACTATTTTATTTGGTAATATAAAAGACCCAAATTGGAAAAATCCTCAAGAAAGCGAGGTTGCCTAGTGCCCATAACCGTAGAACTTGTATAAAGAGAATTGTAGATGTGAGGGAAGCGAGGATCTTATGCCAGGATCGTAGCAAGTGGCACTCTATTGTCTCTGCCTATCCCTGTGTGAAAAAGGTGTGTCAATTGCATGGATATTCAAATGGATATTCAAAGATCATCACACCAATGGCTACAAAGTGCTACAAATATCTCCATTTCATAACAATATTTGTTTTTTTTTTAAATTTTTTTAGATTTGTATACTAATTTACTAAAGTGCTTGTATCATAAGTGTATCATAACAGGACAAGCAAAGTACATATACCATAGATACTGTGTAAACACGTGCTCTCGGTTTGTGTAACCATTGCACTGCCACTACACCACGGTCGTCTCATGTAATGGCACAGATTAATAAGAATACAGAATATTAAATTATACAATTAAATTACCCGAAAATAAAGGCTTCGAAACGTCGGAATAAAATAACAGACGAGTTTTTACCAGTTTCGACGGAGTCTTCCCTAAACTTCCTTCCCTCGTTTTTTTTACACACAAACAAATAAATAACTACAAAAAACCACACATATTTTTTTCAGATTTCCTTATAAGTAACGCTTTGTCTTCTCTAGATTACAATTCTAAGATACAAATCTCGTTCATCAAAGTTGCATGCGGCATAACATATCGAGGATAACGCTGATAAAACAAGGCGACCGTGGTGTAGTGGCAGTGCAATGGGTACGCAAGCCGAGTGCACGGGTTCGAAACCACTCACAGGTACCATGTACCTGATATAGTCTTTAATATATGTACTTTGGTTGTCCTGTTTCTATGATATAAGCATTTAGTATCTTAGTATAGAAATGTATAATAAATGAAATAACAATAATAATGTGAATAAAATACCTAATTTGGTGTCATTATGTTTATGATGATTACTATAGTAGGCATGTATTATTATAATGATTTTGCATGGATACACAGTTCGTTATGCGGAAAAATATAGTATAATTTATATTACATAACCTTAGATTATAAAAAAAAAACTCAAATTATAATATCAGTCTCGTTATAAACAGTTTTATTTTATTATTATGCAGCGCCATCTAGTGGAGTATATCAAAAATATAGTTGAACTTTTCAACAATAGGTGAAATGCCACGGCTATGCAAAATACATCATATTTATACACAAAACTAAATAAATAAAATATTTATATTGTAGCAGTATGTGGCCCCACGTTGGGCACCAGATTGTAGCAGTATATGGCCCCACGTTGGGCACCAGATTGTAGCTGTATATGGCCGCACGTTGGGCACTAGATTGTAGCAGTATATGGCCCCACGTTGGGCACCAGATTTTAGCAGTATATGGCCCCACGTTGGGCACCAGATTGTAGCAGTATATGGCCGCACGTTGGGCACCAGAATGTAGCAGTTTGTTTGCATTTTGAACGTTTATTGATTGTGCTAGTGGGTATTATATACTCCACCTCATTATATGTTATACTCATAGAGATATTATATTATAACACGATGGCCTGTACTTAGCAAAGCCACGGTTCGAATTAGGTGTTAGAAAGGAAGCGCCCCGTGCTCATAGGTATTAAGCTCAGAGAATGTATTGATCACGCAGTTGAGAAGTGTCTCGTCGCCTCGATTCTCTTAATACGTGCGACGAAAAAGCAATGAAATTGCGTCGCACTTATATTTGACATCTTCGTAACCAATCAGCGAATAACAAATCAATAGGTAAACTACGTTTATTGGTCACTTGCGACCGCGACGCGATTTCACTACTTTTCGTCGGCTAAATGCATGAGTGTGGACGTTAGATTTGTACTCAACTACAAACATTGCCTTAGTGGCACCATCTTTTAGCCAAGAAAAAGTATAGTTTTACTACTTTATAATAGATGGCGCTGTAACATTAACACTGTCAGCGGTTTATATGATTTTGATTTGTTTACATGCGCAGTGGGAGGCTGCGCGCGTCTCGCAAAATGATCTCCCATGTGGGAGCTAATCGATAGCTGGAAGAGCACGTCTAGATTTAGGTTCTCAACTCACTTGTCGTGGCCTAGTTTCTAAATAGCGTCGCGCGCCTGTGATAGCGAAGTATCGATCGCGGCGGCCCTTATCGTGTTTGGAGTCCGGCACCGGCCGTCCAATGCAGGGCAGCTTCAAGATTCAGCTGATCAACATGGGGACGAGGGCGGCGGCATGTAAGTGTTGCGTCACAGCTTATCATCTAACAAACATATTTGACTAAAACACGCGCTTCGTGCAGGTGACGGCGGGTGAGGTGCTTCTCGTGCATGCAATTAACCGCCTTTATTTTGCAGAAGTTATCTGAGTCGGCGTAGAAAGCTTTTTGTGTTTCTAAATGCAGCCGCCGTGTGAGCCGAGAGCGGCTGGCCTCCAGCTCATAATGGAGCCAATTCTGAATCTGAAAGGTGAGGTGCCGTCGCCGTCGTGCCCCCTTTGTGTCCTCTGTCGCGGCTGTTGTTGCTCAGATATTTTGATATAACAAATATTTGTGTTCGATGTCTCTCTCTACACTGGATGCGTCTATTTACCTCCCTGGTCTGTGTCTCTCAACACCATGAATGTCTCAAGCTTCTCTTCTCTCATTTTATAACAGAACACAATCACTTATTCATTATACATGTTACTGTGAGTTATAACTTATAGATTGCTACTCACTTCAGGGGAAAATAAACTAAGATGCAATGCTCTAACAAGATTATAATTATAATAAAAACATGCAAAAATTAGCATTTATTATATTATTATATTCTTTGGACTTTGAACCTAATATGGTTATGTCAGTCCCATCGTAACTTAATTAAAATAATAAATTATTTTGGCATGTACGTTAAAAATTATTTCTTAAAACTAATTGTTATTTTAAAATAAAATTGGAAGTAATTTATTATGTATATTCTAAAAATAAATGTTTTCTAAATATTTTCTTTTAGTAATAAAAAATATTTTAATGTATTTTTTTAATTAATTTATTTAAAGTCGCTTATTAACAGCCTGATCATTTGCGACTACATTTAAATACATTAAATACTAAAACATTTTACAATTATTAAAATTTTGTTATAAAAATTAATAAACTTTAATAACTCACGTTTACTATCCGTAACTTAAATCTGCTCCTTTTACTTGTATTTATGAATAAGTGTTTTATAGTGTTTAAATTAAAACACTAACAGCTGGTTGTACCAAAAATTATAATTTACGAACTCGTAAAAAGTTACGAATAAGTTGAAGAAAAAACCAAAAATGGGTTGCAACACTCTCTCGGGTATGTTGTGTGTGTGTTTTCAGACAACATATACGACACACACACATACATACAACCCATTTTTGCTTATTTCTTCGACTTATTCGTAACTTTTTACGAATTCGTAAATTAATTTTTTTGGTACAACCGGCTGCTAAAGTCTATTACAAAATGAATGTATATATTGATGATTTCCTGTGTGCATGCTAACTGCTGTGCCTACCCCTCTTTGTCTTTTAGTACTTGAAGCAGTTGTTTGTGGAACCTGTCTGTGTCTTGGTTAGGTCATTCTGGGATACCTAGGACTTAGCTTATAGCATGGTTGTATAATGTCTATTGTTAATAGGTAAGTTGATGTTTGAGTTTATATTATTCAATTGTTTCATCTAACATTAATGGTTGAATACAAAAGTGAAAGGAGATTGACGAAAGGGATTTATAATTCAGAGAATAATTGGGTAAGCAGTGATTATAACTATTGATTTACTGTTAAAGTTAGATTTTGCAATATTGTTAATATAATTTATTAAATTACGTTTACTTGTATTTTTTATGTATATTAAAGTATTAGTTTACTATGATAATTTGTTTGTTTGCATGTTCACAATGTTTCAAAAGCACAACACATTTTCATTCTATTGTGACCACTGATAGTTCAATAAAATAAATAAAAAAATACAACAGTCATAGGAATGCCGACGGAAGAAGCTATGCTCTATCAGTCCCCATCTCTTTCTGGCTCTGTCTGCCCTTTGATATACACAAGTAAAATATTCCTTCAAGTAAATAGACCTTCGATGTTTATTAAGTTTTCTATATAGTCATTCATTCGATCAAATTGTCAAGCCTTTTGCCCACAGCGATAGGCGGAGACAAAGGAACGCCACTTGCCTCGATTTTGATACAAAACCCTCGCTTCCCTCACATCCACAATTCTTTTCTCAAGCTTTACGGTTATGGGTACTAGGCAACCCAGCTTTCTTCAAGATGTCTCTGATTCAGTCGGAAAACACCCTCTGGTCTGCCTCAACGCATCCATTCACTTGAGATTTATAAATTCCTTTCGTTAATCTTTCACCCATTCAATTAACTCCCGCTAGCTGTGTAACCTAAAGGCGCGGCTTACGCAAGATATGATTTATTTATTCGGAGCAAAAACAACAAAAGGTACAAAAAGTAATAATTCATAACTTTTTAAACAATAACATAACCTAATGTTATGATATCTCTTACTAAGATACAAGTTGATAGAACCAAAAAATACAATAACATAATATGTAATTAATAATCACATCATCTCTGCCTATCCCAATGGAAGAAGACCGTAACATCTTGACCTGATTATTAATAACGTAGTAACACAACCAACCAACCATAATCAATAAATTAAACTAATTTTATTCCGACGTTTTGAGAGCTTTGCAGGCATCATGAAACGTCAGAATAATAAAATATTTAGTATTTTCTTAGATTTTGCGCGAACATTGATTAATGAATTAAACAAATTTTATGCGGCTTACTATCGCGTTTATTTTGGTTTTGTTTTTACAATTTTACAATAATAAAAAATTGTAAAATCAAAACCAAAATAAACGCAATAGTAAGCCGCATAAAATTTGTTTAATTCATTAATAAAATATATTTTTTTTATTTTTATTTTTGTATTGTGACTCGACATATGACAGCACCCCGCTTGATGTTAAGCCGAAGTGTGGTCCATGAATAAATGTCACTGCTACTACAATTGAATAACTGTAAGTAGCAATCACATCCACTATGCCGGCCTAGATGGAACCGTCAACTTACAAGCTGACCCCGAAACGTGACCAAATCACTTTACGGTCTGTATACTTGTAAGTGGTGGTACTGGGTACCACTACCTACCACTAAAATTAAAACCAAAATAAAGGCAATAGAAAGCCGCATAAAATTTGTTTAATTCATTAATAAATGTTCGCGTAAAATCTAAGAATATATCACCTTTGAATCGTTTTCTGTATATATATGGGCGTTATTAAACTGTCGATGTCGACGCTTACACTGATATGTGGATGCCTAAATTGTATTATATATAGTTCATGGAATAAAATCAGTGGACACAATAGGAACATACCCAACACACCTGTTTAGTTATAGCTGCTTTTACCTCATTTATGTCGTGTCATAATTGTTAGTTATGTTGTGTTGTGATTACTCACATTATTTTATGTAAGTTAAGTTGAAGATACTGTTTGTTTCAGGAACGGTAATTTTCCCGAAACAAACATTTTCGTGTAAATTACTATTTTCAAAATATAAAATACCCTTATATTGTGATAAAACAAAAAAAAATGCCTGGTGGTAAGCAAGTAAGATGCAAGAGCGCTGATGAGTGAAAAAATTGTCCTTATACGGACCAAAATAAATTTTATTTAATTATTAATAAACCAATTTTTTATTATCATTATAAGATTCTAACCGGTTCCAACTAGGCCGGCATAGTGGATGTAATTGCTACTCACAGTTATTGAATTGTAGTAGCAGTGGCATCTATGCATGGACCACACTCCAGCTTAACATCAAGCGGGGTGCTGTCATATGTCGAGTCACAATAATAAAAAAGATCTGCTATAGATTTTGCTGCCTATATGGCTGCCTTAACTCGTGACTATTATGAAAAAGGTGATTGTGTGTTTTCAGTTACAGCGAAGATCCGCAGCCTCTACGATTGCCAATTGAGGCTGATGCATAATCTGCAGCCATTACCATCGGGGGCTGATATTGCCAACACTGTCAAGTATTTCTCACAAACTTTACTGAGTAAGTGGTATTCTAAAACTCAATATTTCTGTTTTGTTTGCCGAAGACTTTAAGGCTTTGAATTTAAAGTTACACAGATTTTATGCGGTTTACTATCGCGTTTATTTTGGTTTTTGATTATGATTTGGTTTTTGATGTTGTTTACCAGCCCATGTTTTTCCCTATCCTATAACTTTGGATCCTTCAAACCATTTTTGCCGGGACGTAGTGACAGCGACTGAAAAAACCGTGAAATAACTAGGTTTTATCAGCCGTCGACGCTCTTAGATCTCTATAATGCTTACCATCAGGCAGGTCGAGGACAGATGGCATCCATTATGCTGGCCTAGTTATACCACTTTAAAGAGAATATAATAATTTTCGTAGGTGTCCTGAAGGATGTGCCAAATTCACCTTTGGAAATGTTGCGTGATCCATCCAATGACCATGTAAGGATGGGTTTGTATCCAAATCTGGATTACAAAGGATTATTTAATGCTATATCACAATTAGTCGACTCAGCACCACATATTCAGTATGGAGTTCAAGGTATGTTATTATTTGCATGGGTAGGTAGAGCTTTTAGATTTTTGTTATAATAAATAAGTTAAATATCGTGCCTTTGTACCTATAGAGATAGGCAGAAACAAAGAGACATATCTTTCCATTATTCTGGCATTACCACTACCTACCATTGCTCTTTGACAACCAAAGGGCCGACCGCGCAACTGCAGTGGGTAATGACAATGTTCCCATTTGACAAGAAGTTACGCGGTCGCTGTTAGTGTCAATAACAACTCTTGTTTATTCGGACAATGAGTTTCAATTAGCTTGAACTGTTAATGAAAATGAACATCGATTGTTAGTTTGTTGCGCGGTTGCAATTTTAACTTTGAAGCTCATTAATGGAGTTCAATTGTCAAAACGAAGTACATTCTCATTGTCATTAAATTACGTGTTCGGCTCGATGACCAGGAGCAATAATCAATCAATCGATCAAATTATCACGATATTTTTCCTACAGGGATAAGCAGAGACAATAGAGCGCCACTTGCCACCTTCCTCACACAACTCCCTCGCTTCCTTCACATTCACAATTCTCTTCATACAAGCTCTATGGTTATGGGCACTAGGCAACCAAGCTTTCTTTTCTTTTCTTTTTTCGGGAGCAATTATTCACTTCTTTTTTTATTCACAAACATTTATAATACTCAATGTAATTAATAAACATTAGAAATGAAAGCTATGAATTAAATATTTGCTCCGATCGGGAACCGAACCTAGGACTTTACTCTAGCAGACTAGTATGTTAACTATTTTAATTTATATGTTTCAGCGTTTGGCGAATCAGTGCTCCAATGTTTGGGTTGTCTGCTACCATTTCTGGAGTATGACATGATCGACAATTTGCCTTACTTGGTTGCATATTGCGTCGCCGTGTTCCCAGTTTCCTTGCATCAGGACATACTCAACTTATTGTGCTATTATATACTTCCATTTACTATTAGTAAGTTATTATTAATATTTATTTTATAGGTGTGCAAAGGAAATTGCAATCTTTGTATGTTATCTTTAGCAATCTTCACCGTTCGCCAGATTTAAAGTTTTTTTTTTAATTTTGTTTTTAATATACATTTCTATACTGAGCTACTAAAGGTACTAAAGTACCATAAAAACAGAACAACCAAAGTACATGATTAAAGATACATTGGTACCGGTGGGTGGTCTCAAACTCGTGCTCTCGGTTTGTGTAACCATTGCACTGCCACTACACCACGGTTGCCCTAATTCGACCAAATAAACGAAACGCTAAACTTATGCCAAATATTACGAAAATATAAATTAAACCAATCCACCCCTAAGTTGTGTAATTCTTTCAGTTCGCCATTACGAGGGTGATGAGGAAGAGAGCCAGGCATCACAATCGGTCGCAGCCATTATTATGATGGTGTTTCAACATTCCACTAACCCTGGTATAGTTTTATTTATTGTGACTCGACATATGACAGCACCCCGTGGTGTTAAGCTGGAGTGCGGTCCATAAATCCTGCTACTACAGTTAATATAGCAGTGAGTAGTAGGCACATCCTAGTTGGAACTTACGAGCTGATCCCAAAACGCGACTAAGTCACTTTACGATCTGTATACATGCAAGTGGTGGTACTACTTCGGATCGTTTTTATTATTAACAAATATTTATAATATTTAATTAAATATAACAAATAAAAGGCCGGCATAGTACTCGTAGATGCAACTACCGCTTGCAGTTGCCTTCTTTTATGAACCGCACCTCAGATGCAGTGGCGTACTGATCGGATACGGCGCCCAGGGCAAGCATCGAAGTGCGCCCCTTCGTAAGTTACCCAAATGTAAAATAAACATATATAGTTTGTCCAATTATAAATGACGCGTCCCTCTACTTTGTTAGTTTATTTAAATGTGTGAACCAGCATTGTGTCCAGTCCATCCAATCAACACCAATTTTCTGTGTGTTGCATTCATATTTTATATTTTCTCGTGTACCTAAATGCAGTAGAGGGGCGCGTCATTTTGGCTTAGACAGACTTTACCTATAAATAAAACATATTAAATCTTGCTTGCTTAGTTGGATATCCTTCAACTAAGCTTCCACCGTCCTTTACACATATTTGAAAGAAACCAACAAATAAACTCCCTAACTCGAACTGATTTTACTTGTGTTATAATTTGTAAATCGCGCTCCCTTCAAATGGCGCCCAGGGCATATGCCTGCCATACCCTAGTTATAAAAAAACACAAAAAAGTAACTCTCAATGAATTAAACATATTTTATACCGCTTACTATCGCGTTTATTTTGATTTTACGTTTCGAGAGTTCCGTGACCACGATGGCTGCAAATGGAACAATAAAATGAAATAGTAAAATCATAACCATAATAAACGCGATAGTAAGCTGCATAAAATTTGTTGAATTCATTAATCAATGTTCGCGCAAAATCTAAGAAAATATTAAGTAACTCTTAAGTTGTTTTCAGCGCACCATTGTCAACTATTGGAGTGTTTAATGACAATGAAGGCTACTGTTGTCAAAGATGTGCTGTGTGTCATTGCTTACGGCACATCAGGGGCGAGGTTGTCAGCCGCCAAGTTGCTGTTCTACTATTGGCCAGCATTCGACGCCAAGCTGTTTGATAGAAAAGGATTGTTGTGCAAATTTTCCAGTGAGTTAGAGTTGTTTTTAATTTGATGGATTTTCATCAATCTTATTTTTAATTATTTCACATTTCTATACTAATCTACTAAAGTAAAGCTAGAAAGAGGACAACCAAAGTACATATATCAGAGATACCTACATTGATACCGGCGGGTGGTTTCGAACTCGTGCCCTCCGTTTGTGTAACCATTGCACTGCCACTACACCACGCCTTATTGTCACAATCAAATTATATACTTAAATTGAAATCATGAAGTTCAAGCGACGCGTAAAGAAGCATCTTTGGCCGGCATAGTGACAGCGATAGAGGCAGCCGTGAACTTAGACGGCTTTTCTCAGTCTTCAGCACTTTTGGACCTTCATCTTGCTTACTAAAAAAAATTAAAAAATTTGTGCTCCGACGGGGAATCGAATCCTTATCGGACTGATGTATTGTTAACCAATTGTAAGTCAAAATCAAAAAATCAAAATTGTCAATCCTTTTTCCCACAGGGATAGGCCCAGAATGGTGTTTTCTGACCAAATCAGAGACATTCTCTAAAAAGCTGGTCTGTCTAGTGCCCATAACAGTAGAGCTTGTATGAAGAGAATTGTGGACGTGAGGGAAGGGAGGGAATAATAACAATAATATGTATATTTCAGACGACCTAGTCCCGTTTCTGTGTCAGCGTGACATGTGCCCTAATCCGGGCTCAGCGGAGGCGGCCAAGGTGTGCTACGACCATTGCATCAGCGTCACGTTCGCATCGGACACGCCGCCACCACTTTACTTGTGCATTGAATGCGCCAACGAAATACATAGGTATACAATTAATACTCTCTCCCGTGGACCCCTGGAGGTCTACCTGGACCAATTTGGGAATCAACGAGTTAAGTCATCAAAGGTTAAACTAACACCAACTGACAAAGCATGTCTAGCTAGCAGCATTAAGATGTGATTCCGCCGGCGACTGCAGACTGCACTACTTGTTTGTATGAAATTGATTCCGTGCAAGGCGACACTAAATCAAAGATTATAAATATGATTTTTGGAAACAATATTAATGCGGCGGCTGCAGACTAGTGGAGACGAGTCGCCTTGCACGGAATCAATACATTTATATCAGTAAAAACAACGCTATAAAATCATTTACATTCTTATATTTAGTACGAGTATTTAAAACATGAAAGGTTTTATTAAGATCCATAAAAATACCCTGGATCCCGAAGTTATACGATTTTTATGTCTTATGGTAATACACTATATATATATATATATATATATATATATAGGTACACTTACTCTATTATATATTTCTTAATAAATATATATTTATTATTAACTAGGTGGAGTGACGACATAGTGAAAGTCACGAACAACCGGTGCATGCAACTGGCATCTTGTCGTTCGGAATGGCGATCTAAGGGGGCCTATGTTTGTGGCCTTCTGGCTGTGATTTTATATTTACTACTAGTTAGTTAATTATTAACTATAGGGCTGTCACAAGCAGAAAATGATTTAATCCTAATAAAAAAAACATTATTTTTATATAATTTCAGAGAGCACGCTGACCAGAGGTTCTTCGATATTCTACATCCTATGCAGCAGGTTTCTATGGTATGCGAGAATAAGGTAATTATTATTTTGTTAATTTACATGTCATTGCTACTAAGTTCAAGCTGTTCCTGAAACGCGACTTAATCACTTCACGGTCTGTATTCTTTTTTTGTAAGTAGTGGATCGGACTGAGCACCACTGCCTACTACTCTTTAATAATTGACTACAGTCTAGTAATCGAAATGAAATTAATTTCTTTCGACATATTTTAAATTGTAAATTGGAGAAAAACTGCCTAACTCACATAAGCAACAAGCTTAAGGATGTTTAAGATATAGTTATAAATAATTAGGAATTTTACCCTATTGTGAAAATAAATATTAAAATATAATGAATAAAATAATATCTATGTAATAAATAAATAAAATATAGTGAATGTCAGAATTGCAGATCAAGTGACAAAGCCGCCTATTCCATTTGTTTCTCTAACGAATGTGCCAGCTACAATGGAAATCATCCAATCAGGTAATTCACTGCTGCTTATTTTTTTTATTGTGACACGACATATCCGACCTGGACTCGCCTGATGATAAGCAAGAGGAGGTCCAAGAGTGACGACGACTGGAATAAACGAGTCAGTTCCCGGCTATATATATGTTGTATTTCTTTATTGAAACGCGACGTCTATTTTTGTAACCAAGAAGAAGTTAAGAAGCACCGACGATTGAAAAACCGTTGCAGTTTACAGTTGCATCATCCGCCAATATGCCGGCCAAAGATGCTACTTCACGCTTCGTTTAAGGAATCCAAGATTATAGGGTGGGGAGAACACATATTTAATCCAATGTTTATTATTCAATCAATTATTAAAATTGTGGATAGAAGTGTGAGAGAAACAACACAAGCTCTATGGTTATAGACACTATGCAACCCGACCTTGAGGATGTCTCCGTTTTGGTCGGAAAACACCTTCCCTGATCTGCCTCGTTTAACGCATCCATCCACATCAGATTTATAAATTTCATTACTGAATTATATTCCGCAGATATTGCAGCCAATGCCATGCGAACCGCCACAACAGCCGCCGTGGTGCCGACCACGTTGTTCACACGAGACTATCGCGCGCTTGGCATATGGACAGCGATATGCAGACTAATTTGCTCGAAGCTATTATCAGGTATAGTACTCAAGGTTTGGTCATATGACAGCACTCCTTCCGATGTTAAGTTGGGGTGCGGTTATGAACGGAATACTTAGTGGCTCTTGACAGTTAGAGTTGAATCCTACCCCGGATCGGCAGAATGGGCACTACTGCCTACCACTCTCAAACTTTACGGTCTGTAAAACCTATGCAAAAAATGAATAGTCTTCTTCTTCAGTTCAATTCTCCTTTCTGAGAAGGCAAGGGAAACTTAGTTCATACAGCCTAGTCTTCTGTAAAACAGTTATATTGTCTTCAGTGGATGAAGATGAAACACTTCAGTGTTTCATTCATTACATGAGGGTGGAGATGATGGTGTTGGTGTGATTAAAAGCTGTGACACGTTAAACAGCTTTTAATCACTTGTCTATACTTGATCAACTTACAAATGATTACTAGATAACAATTCCACCATTATTATACATTAATATTCAAAAAACACAAGCTTTAAAAATAATAAAAAATTGCACAACCTGTCACTTGCAGTTTCTCAAAAAACTCAAAAATTAAATTGAGGATGTAAATGCACAGGAAGCGGAGAGTTGTCTCTGCCCATGAGTATTCCAATTAATGATGATAATGATAAAAATTATGATGATGACGACAAAGATGATGATGTAATTTTATTTTTCAGTTTATTGAAGGAAGCAAAGCCATTAAACATCGATGACCCAGACTCTACATGTGAGTCACCGTTGAAGCCAACTATGACTGTACATTTCCCACCCGACCCTATCAGCGTGGAAGACAGGCAACTACTTGGAAGGTACCATTTACATCTTATTCAAACTCGACCGTGGTGTAGTGGCCTCGCAAACTAAGAGATTCCGGTTCAAATCTATTTTCCAATGTTTCACTGAAACTGTGATCAAAATGTAGTAAGACTTTCCAATTTAAAATTTCCGGGATTGTCCAAATGCAAATACCAGTATAGTTTTATGTTGCCACAACCTTTACTGATGTCTTTGCCTAACTTACGTGACAGAAAGGTATATAAAAATATGCATAATATATATAATCATTTTATAATTAATAGCTACCTAATAGACAACACAGCGGAAACGATTACTACTACAACAGCAATCGTTTCTGCTATGCCGGCCTGATATGGGAACCTCAAGAAGCTAATGCTGATGTTAGCTGTAACGCGGTCCAAAAGTAGTCTATTAACCCCAGTTGGAACCTGAAGCTGATCCCGAGACGCAATTAAGTCACCTAAAATGCATGTTTTCTTTTTAGATATGGCGTATGGCTGGTGGTGGGTCTTTGTACTCCGAACGCTGATACTCCGGATGAGATCCTTGGACGTTTATTGTCAGTGCTATTTCATTGGTTCCATGTTACTTCCTATGCTTACACAGGTATGTCAGCTAAATTTGCACCACAATGTCCCCTCATATCTAGTCATGGTAACAGCATGAATAAATTATGCGTGTGAGGGAAGCGAAGGAGTTGTGCTAGGATCCCTGTGGAAAAATCATGACAATTTAATTAATTGTTTCATGACATTAAAGCTCGCCAATGTTCCATAAAAAATATATTATTATGCCAATTCACATATATCTCGTGGTGGTAGAAGACGATGATTGCAAAGTAGAATGCAATGATAGTTATTGAGAGCGAAAAAGAGACAAATATATGTTGCTCTGAATCGTGACACTGAATTCCGGTTTGCTTATTAACATAGTTGTAACGTGCATCGTTCAGAGCGCGTATAACATATCTATGTCTTTTTATTATTATCATATCATTTTAAAGACACATAAAGCAAACCAAACTCCAACTAAGTATTTCAACAACACTGGTAGAACTTCTACTTTGATTCTACTTTAATATTTGATAAATTTCAGGCGAGACAGCGAATCAAGTGGAAAAACTAAAGAATGAGCACGTGTGCCCCTGGTTAAAAGGTATCAGCAATACTCATCACAGTGTCCTTGTGTCTTGTCTGTTACCACACCCCCCGGATTACACCAGGGCGGGGGGGCATTGGGACACATTGGCCCCCAAATTGAAACACCTCAAGGACGGATTAAATAGGTAAGATCATTAGTATTTTCTTAGATTTTGCGCGAACACTGATTATTGAATTTAATACATTTTATGCGGCTTACTATCGCGTTCATTTTGGTTTTGATTTTACATTTTTTTATTATTTCGACGTTACAAAAGCTTTGCAGCCATCGTCCGAGTCTCTCCGTGACCACGATGGATGCAAAGCTTTAGTAACGTCAGAACAATAAAAAAATGTAAAATCAAAACCAAAATAAACGCCGAATAAAATGTGTTTAATTCAGGTAAAAGCATTTTTTGGCGTTGGAAATGCCTAGTTGGAACCGGAAACTTACAAGTTGATCCCAAAACGCGACCAAGTCACTTCACATAACTTATCATGCAATAACTATGATTGATTGATGATTAATCCTTATTTTCGCCAGGTTATACTGCCTCATACCATATGGCATAATAACGCAGGAGATATGGGACTACATAATGCCCCATTGGATGGAAGCCATTTGCATTGATGTGCCTGAGAAGGAGTTGTGTGACTTGAAGGTAATTAATATGACAACCAGAGTCACCAGAGATACCACCACTAACAATTATACAGACCGTGGAGGAACTTTAGAGAGCAGCTCGTATTTTGCCGGCTTCAACTAGGCAGGCATAGTGGATACAACTAACTGCTTACAGTTATCTTACTGTAATAGTACTCGCCTCTATTCCATAAGATGTTCCATAGTAGAATATTAGGCAGGGTGCTGTCATAAAGGCGACCGTGGTGTAGTGGCAGTGCAATGGCTACGAGTAGCACGGGTTCGAAACCACTCATCGGTACCAATGTTTTTTGATATATGTACTTTGGTTGTCCTGTTTCTATTATACAAGCACTTTAGTAGCTTAGTATAGTAATGTATAATAAATAAATATGTAAAGCCACAATAAAAAAAAAGCGAATGTTGTGTCCAATTCATGGCAAGTAGCACTCCGTTGTTTCTGTCCACCTCAGTGGGTATAAGGCGTTAAATTGGTAAAAATGATGTTAAGAATGTTTACTTATGTGAGGGCTCGTTTTCGCACTTGAGTTCTCTGCGGCTTCTTTGTGCGTTCTCCTTCATTGTAGCCACCCGGTCTCCTCCAGGAAGGCCAGAAGACCTTTGTCGTTCTTTCACACCTGCGGAAACGTCCCTGCGTTGTCAAGTAACTTCTGTCTCGCTTCTTCTACACTACTGCAACTCAAGAGCATATGCGGAGCTGTTTCCTCCTCATAGAGGCAGCCCCTACAAACGGGGTTATCCGAAATGTTGAGGTTGTAAAGGTGTTTACTAAAAACACAATGTCCCGTTTTGGATCGTCCGGTCAAGCGTGTATCCATATGAGGAAGAGCTTCCCGGGACTGTCTGCAGTCTGTTGTCTGCGACCACTACTTTTATGCACTTTTAGGAATGATTTCTAACATATAATTTGTCAGGGTGTTGTGGCGAAAATCCTCGAGCCTGACATAACGATGATATCAATAGAAGACAAGGATATGTACAAGTTTGCAGCTGACAAATTCAGGAATACAGAGCCTGATGTGCAGATGCCAGCGTTGATATGGTTTCAGGTTTGTCGTTATTTTAATATCTACATGTATAAAGTAACTAAGTCGCGTTTCGGGATCTGTTTGTAAGATGCCGGTTCCAACTAGGCTGGCTATGGACTATGGACAAGACTGTTAGGTAACAGTAGTAGCAATTGCCTTTATTCATGGCAATTGCTTGGAGTGCAATACTCCAGCTTAACATCAGGCAGGGAGTTCAATCACATACGAGTATATTAGGACAACAGAAATATTTATTTAAATATTTTTTCCATCGATGTATTTTAATATTTTTAAAATATTTCAGACATTGTCATTTTTAGAAGTGAAAATTCCATTGTCACAATTATTTGAAATGTTCAACCAAGGTGTTCAAAAATTGCCTGAAAAAACTGCATCTAAAACTTCAGGCGATAATTCAGGTAAAATCCAAAATTTATTTTTTAATTAGTGACCTATATGAATAAACTATGAAGTGACTCAATCAAATTGTCACGCCTTTCTCCCACAGGGATAGGCAGAGACAATGGAGCGCCACTTGCCACGATCCTGGTCACGATTTGGCCAGATAACACCCTCCTCGAATAATGTTTAAACTATTGTTTTTTAGATGGAGAAAATCAGGAAGAAAAAGCGCCACCATCCCACGAGAAGGATGCTGAAAAAACTGCAAATAATTTAACATGCTGTATATTGATGTTGGATATAATACTAAAACAGGTATTTATTTATTTTTATAGTAGCCTTTTTTGAGAAACAGATAAAATTCAAAGATTAACTATAATTAAACTATAAATAAAAAAATCAAAATTAAAATTTTAAAGGAACCCCCGAAACGCCTGGAACCACTTTGGTCATATCATCAGCTTTATAGTAATAAACAACATTAGTCATGGCTCAATAGTTATATCCCTTTAATATCCCTTGGATCCTTATGGTGCATCATCAGATAACTACTCCAGGTCTTCAATTTGATAATGGCCCAGCTAATGGCTCATAGAGAGTAACAATTTTTAGTTAAAGCACTATGATATTATCTGTTATTGATTTGCTGATCTGAGAGGATTCATAATCAGATACTCCCGATCTTCAATTTGATAACGGCCCAGCTAAAGGCCTAGTAAAAGCACTACAGTTCTATCTCTTTTTTTGCTGATCAATTGATATCAATTTGCTGATCTGAGAGGATTCATAATGGTGCTTCATCAGATTGCCCGGTCTTCAATTTGATGACGGTCCAGCTAAATGCTCTTAGTGAGTAACAAATTTAGTGAAAGCACTATAGTTCTATCTCTTGTTGATTTGCTGATCTGAGAGGATTCATGATGGTGCCTCATCAGATACTCTCGGTCTTTAATTTGATAACGGTCCAGCTAATGGCTCATAGTGAGTAACAATTTTAGTTAAAGCACTACAGGTCCATTTCTTGTTGATTTGCTGATCTGAGAGGATCCATGATCAGATTTTTTAGATCCGGAATGTTTTATTTTATCGCACTAACTTTTCTACACTTAGTTTCCTACCTTCAAGACAAATCTAATAAGTCCAAACTTAGTATACCAAAAAAAAGTTTGAACACATCCAGGATTTTGTCTCCTACCTTCGAGTTCCATCATCAGAGTAGCTTAGTGGTACCAGTTAAAACACACATGTATTTGTATACGTTTTTATTTCAAATGTTAAGTCACAGATATGTTTAAAAGTAAATACCTATAAGGCTGGGAATACAAGTACGATTTTCCTCTCCGATAGTCCGATCCGATAGTCACTCGTGCCATACATTTGTTTGAATACTTAATACACGTCAGATCCGATAGTCGGATCGGATGTCAGAATCGGAAACAACGCCAAGGCGCTTACGATTTTATGGCCGATCCGATTGTCTGAAGGTGCAGTTTTCATCCAAAATACAGAAACAAAATAGACGTCCGATTCCTACTTCCGATTTGTAAATAATTTGCTCAGCAATATCGGACGTGTATTCCCAGCCTTATGCGTGTTTAGAACGGGCAACCCTTGTACGTCGCTATGCGACGAAGATTGTTATTTTATGTCAAATAAATATGCCATTGTTAAAACACGTAAAAAATGTTATAATTTTTCCCCTAAAATATTCAATCAAGGTAATCGATCTAAACTGCAAACCAACCTCGCCATATGAATATTTTAAGGGAAAAATTATAACATTTTTTACGTGTATTTACATTGGCATATTTATTTGACATAAAATAACAATCTTTGTCGCATAGCGACGTACAAGGGTTGCCATCCTAAACAGCGCGTCTAATATCGCTACCGCAGCTAACAAATCGAGCTGATGACCTTGAAACCCCTGATCAGATCTTCATCAATTGTAGCTAAGAACCATCTCGATCACGTCAGCTTTCAAATGAAGCCACAGAGCTTCACAGAGCCACAGATACACAGATACACAGATACACAGATACACAGACAAGTCAAACTTATAACACCCCTCTTTTTTGGTCGGGGGTTAAAAATAACATCTAATGACGTCGCATTAGAGATAGTTCCAAGGAGACTGGCAATATTTCCCCTAATACGTTGGCAGAAATAATTGCCAGCCTTCCTGTCTCCAGACTTCTCCGTCAACCGCTTGGACATTACTTGACGGGTCGCTTAGCTGAAAATCCCCAAGGGCCCATTGTCTCGACCCCAAAATAGCCTTTTTAAGTTTAACTCTACATATAACAAAGATTTGTGATCGTGTTGCATACAAAACAATCATCATTGACTATGTAATACTTACAACAAAAAATACGTTATGCAGCAGTTGTGAGTTATAGATACCGGCAGAAAAAAGAGCGCAGGCATTGAATCTGCGCAGTAACTTGTTTTTATTTTATTTTATTGTGACTCGACATATGACAGCACCCTGCTTAATGTTAAGCCGAAGTGTGGTCCATGAATGAATGTCACTGCTACAAGCTATGAAACAAATATTAGCTCCGACCGGGAATCGAACCCGGGACTTTACGCGTAACAAACCAATCGCTAAACCGTTCGTCCACGCCTATTGTTTTGTTCTATAACATTATCACTTATGTGCACGACTGTATAGTCCGCGCCGTCCTTTCATTTCACTTGTCCAGCGCTCTTTTAATTTGCTGATCCTTATACTGCGCAGTTTAAAAGTCAGTGCTTTATTTGTCTGCCGGGATCTATTTAAAAGTAGTAGACAGTTGTACCCAGTCTGATTCGGGGTAGTACTGTGGGAGTAAAGGTAAGATCATCCGCCACACATATCGTGTGCGGGGCCCACCATCGGCCTTGCAACTTACAAGTGTACAGGACGTGACGCAACTTGTACACAAAAAATGCTTTTCGAAATTCGAATTTGAATTTGGAACCATTTAACCTACCGTCATATTTTGTCGAGATCTTTCCAACGACACCTTGATGATCCCTCTGCCTAACTTGGAAATGTGATCGAATTTTTATTATAAACAAGTGTTCTCTCCCTCCTATAATCTTGGATCCTTCAAGCGATGCGTGAAGAAGCACCTTGGGCGGCATATTGACGGCGACTGAGGTAGCCATGAACTAACTTGGTTGTTTCAGTCGTCGTCACTCTAGGGTCTCCTTTTGCTTATCATAAAGCGGGTCGAGGTCAAATATCGTGTTAAAATAAAATAAAAATAACAAAAAGTAATTGTTTGTTTTTGGTCAGATGGAATTGCAGCAGAAAACACTTCCATCCCACACTGTAACAAGTGAGGCAACCAAGCTATTGAGACTTATGTTGAAAGCGAATCGCCTTAATAATTTAGCAGGTTAGTATTATATATTTTTTGGCCGGCATAGTGACAGCGACTGTAAACTGACTCAGCTCTCTTTCGGACGTCAGAATCTTTTTGCCCACCATCAGGCAAGTTAAAACCAGCGGGCCGACCGCGTTACTTAATGACAATAAGAATATGCGTCGTTTTGACAGAAAATTAAAAACCAAAATAATCGCGATAGTAATCTGCATAAAATTTGTTAAATTCAGAAAAAAATAAACTCATTGTCCGAATGAATAAAAGTTTTTTTGACACTAACAGCGACCGCGTAACTTTTTGAGAAATGAGAAAGAATTTTATTAAAAAACATTCGTTTTTATTACAGTCGTATTACATTAGTAGCAGTCGTTGGGATTGGAAGAAACGCGATTAAGTCGCTTCACGGTTTGTAGGAAAGTAGTGGTTATAAACAGCGCACAGATTAATCTTGAAAGTGTATCTGTCAGTTTAAATAGTGATGTGCAAGGGAGTAGAAAAAGATCGATACAATTCGAGTATTTTACGTCGATGCTAAGATGCGTCCTTCGTAGATGTATAGTTGGAGAACGAGTTAAATGAATTCGGGGGCTGAGGTGCGGTGGGGCGTAAAACGACAACCACCCGTATCTTAGTGGCCGCTTTTAGTGACGCTCATAGCTCGGCGATGTCATTTAATATCGATAAAAACGTGTCCATATTTTCTTTGTTTGTTTATTGGAAAATTAGTGAGTTAATTGAATAAAAAAATGGTCATCCGTAGTCAGGCTAGAATCATTATTAGAAACGTGATTAAAATGTGTGAAAAAGAAAAAACAAACATGCAGTCACTATTCTCGAAATTAAATTGATGTATAATTTATTAAAAATTGTTGCTGTCTAATGTATAAACATTAGACAGCAACAACTTAATACACATTTATAATTTTTAATAACTAAATCTATTTGCGTTTTAAGGAAAGTGTGTATTTATTGTTATCGACATTTTGCATTTTACGTCACTATTCATAATAGACACGTGACCATGACGTCACAACTACATTCCTACCGTGTTCATTTAGGTCGTTCCCTTACTATAGTATGTATTGTTTTATTTATAGGCGAATGTAATTGGGAACGCCAATGTGCTCGATGCGAGGCAGCAGCACTATGGCAACAATTGGCGGTTTTATTACTAAGGACATGCATGACTAAAATTAAACAGGTACCTCATTTAATATTATGTACGGAATTAGATTTAATCATTTCAAATCATCGCTTCATACATCTTTGTCGCCATTTTTCTTTCTAATCACACTTATCACACTTATAACTGCATTCTCCATTCTCTATATCTAATAACAACCATATTTATACAACAAAAATTGTACTTGCATTCTAACATACTCATCCTATAACCTTATTTTGACGTCGACTGAGGCAACTGTAAACTGAATTGGTTTATTTAGTCGCCGAATCTCTTAGACTGTCCCTTGGACTATCAGGCATCATCATCATCATCATCAGCCAGAATGAGTCCACTTCTGAACATAGGCCTCCCCCTTAGAATGCCATTCCTAACGACAAGATGCTAGTTGCATCCACAGGTTACTATGTCGTCAGTCCACCTAGTGGAAGGCCTATCCACGCTGCGTCTTCCAGTTCGTGGTCTCAACTCTAGAACCTTTCTTCCCCATCGGTTGTCGGTTCTTCGAGTGATGTGGCCTGCCCATTGCCACTTTAGCTTGAGAATCCTATGGGCTATGTCAGTAACTTTGGTTCTTTGGCGAATATCCTCGTTCCGGATAGTCGAGGTCGCGTAACAATAAAAAGTTACTAATATTCAATAAACTGGTAAAGAGAATTTAACTGTTACTAGCATACTTACGAGATATTGATAATAATAAAAATTTCAGCCTCCACAAGAAGAACAGCCAGAGTCTATCCCAAAGAAAGGTCACACAGAAGAATCGTCAAGTAAAAATGGTTCCCAGGGCGTGGATGCCCTGCTGGCCACTAGCCATGACAAGAACTCTGTTGGAGGCGTGCTTGTACACATGCCCCATGTATGTATGCCGGTAAACACATTTTATATATGTTGTATTTATTATTATGTCTATATGTTGTGAAAGGGACGCCATTTTGAAATTTTGAGGTTATCATTCATATTAATGACGTGAATTCAACCAATGAGATTCGATTGTTCTTGTTCATCTGTCAATATGAAGCTCATTATTGTTATTACCAAACTTACCTTGGTTACTTCAAGTGTAAAAAAGCACCTATGGCCAATATATTGTAGTGACGACGACTGAGGCTGCCGAAAACTAAGTCGGCTTTGCTTACCATCAGGCAAGTAGAGATTAGTAAGATAAGTAGAGATTAGATCTCACGTCACGTAGTACCAGGAGCTGGTCAAAACATGTCTGGTTATAATCCATTTAATAAGACTCTAATTTAAATTCCTCGTTATTAAATAAAGTATAGGTATTTTTTTGTTATTTTTTGTTTGTTTTATTTTATTATAACAAATATTATTATGACTATACAATAATTAAACAATAGCACTACTTTGTGAAAAATATATTCAAAATGGCGTTCAAAGATTGAGATGCGACTCAATTGAACCTGTTATTAAGTAATTGTCGAAAGAAATAAACCGAGATGAAATTTTATATAAAAAATATCATGTATATATTTGGATATACGTTTGGCTCTATAATATGTCTATCTCTGTCTATATGCACGAGCACAACTATGTCTATCCTGTTCTTATAATATCTATGTATATACATAAACATTATATACAAAAAATATATATAATTTTTGACAATTACTTATTTGTATTTTCTGTCTGAACTGTTTTTGCTTGACTCCTTTGGTCGACCGATTAAAAGATGACTAAAAATGAGTTGTTTATATGTGAAACATCTGCTTATGTGTGCGTGTGTAATGCTGTGCTCATAACTCACTAAAATTGTATCGGTAAATTGCGTATATTTGTTTTAAATCAATGTGGTGCGTCAATGTTTCTCTTTCTACAATATTAAATACTCTCTTTAACCATAGAGATATATGTTAATGTCTTTATCTCTTTGTCTTTAATTACTTATATCAATTTCTTTATGGTATTATTTATTGTATTCTTTATAATGCAACTTTTATGTTTTATTTATGATTTATTTTGCGGTAATTCTACTATAATGCGACCGTGGTGTAGTGGCAGTGCAATGATTACGCAAGCCAAGAGCACGGGTTCAAAACCACATGCCGGTACCAATGTATCTTTGATATATGTACTTTGGTTGTCCTGTTTCTATGATACAAGCTTAGCATAGAAATGTAAATAAAAAATATATGGTCGATTACAATACTGTGGCAAGCAAAAGAAGCCTTTAATAATTGTTAAATTCTTGCATTTTTATGTTGTGATTGGAACAAATGTGATGTGTTATAATATGTTTAGTATTAAGACCCCTTTAGTTAGGTTGCAATTAAGTCGCATTACTTTACCTTATATGTTTGTTTTTTCTTTTATCCACACGTGTGCTGTGACTGTTGCTGTATCTTCAGTTAGAAATAGTATGCCTACATGTTTTTCTAAAGTTTCCCTTTTTTAAGTTGATAAATTAAAATTATACATATAAGTCCGCGATAGATGTGGTTTGAAAGAAGATGTAGTGATAAGGATTGACAAAGAAATGCTTCGATGGTTAGGGAAAGGATGAGAGAAAGTAGCTTGACGAAAGGAATTTATAAATCTGATGTGGATAGATGCGTTAAACAAGGCAGGCCTACGAGGGTGTTTTCCGACGAAATCGGCGATATCCTTAAGAAAGCTAGGTTGCCTAGTGCCCATAACCGTAGAGCTTGTATGAAGAGAATTGTGTATGTAAGGGAAGCGAATTGTGTCAGGATCGTGGCAAGTGGCGCTCCTTTGTCTCTGCCTATCCCTTTGGAAAAAGTGAGGACAATTTAATTGATTGATAAATTATATTATTTATTACAATGTATTACAGCAACCGTTACAGTAACACCCACAATTTACATATTTGGTAATAGATTGTTAGTTTGTACATTTCATGCCTCTAACGTTCATAACTGATGTCGACTTGACCGAGTCGATCACCAAGCCCACGGGGGACAACACTAACGTATGTACATCTCTTTCTATCCTTTATACTTCTCTTTCTTACACATTCACTTTCTTCTTGTGCTGTTTTAATTGTTTCAACATAATCGCGTCTGAAATATGAGTTTAGCTAGAAAAGTTTGATAGCTAATGAGGCAATGATTAGGTGAGATGAAAGGTGCTTACTCATTGACATATTAGCTGTGTAAGGACATCATTCATTTTGTATGGGGACTTGGGCCTAATTGTATTAATAGTTGCATATACATTTTAAAATATTTTTATGTACAAATATTACAGTGTAATTGAAAAATATATTTTATTTTGCGTAGTTTAGATGTGCAAAGTGATCAAACTAAATGACAGTTCAAAGTTCAAACAGAAGTTTTATTATGGCGTGTCTTTGTGATTGACAGACAATACAAAATCCATATCTTATTTTCCAAATAACTCAATTGCACAGCAATTAAAAGCAAAATTGTTATTAGTTTTATCAATACAAGTATCGAAACTACCGTTTATATATTTTTTCATCATTGGACATTACAAAAGTAGTACATAAAAGCCTAAAATGAATGATGTCCTCTCGCTACTACATGCTAGCGCCCTCTAGAGTGATATCAAGAAAGCCTCTTCATCTGGATATTGTGTTACACAACTTATGTTAATTGTTTAGTTGTGGGCCTCTATATCAGAATCTGTAGAGAAACTATGGATTTTCTTTAATTGCTGAATAATAAGTTACTAACGTTCACACCAAAATATTGTTTATTGCGATTCCAAACTATTAACAATATAAAACAAATAAAACAACACACGTTTTAAAATATGAGATGTAATTATATGTACTAAATATTTCACAAGCAAGTTTGTTATAAATCTAGGCTGGCATAGCAAATACTGTTGTTGTGCCTGTGAAATGGCCTCGCTAACCAAGACTCTTGGATTAAATCGACCGTGGTGTAGTAGCAGTGCAATGGTTCAGAGACACGAGTTCGAAACCACCCACCGGTACTAATGTATCTTTGATATATGTACTTTGGTTGTCCTGTTTCTGATACAAGCACATTAGTAGCTTAGTATAGAAATGTATAATAAAATAAAAATTAATAATATAAATATATCTTTAGTCATCTGGTTTAGAATACGAATTTGTTTTTTTTTAAATCTATTATCTTGTAATTGTCATATTTTAATTGTTAATGTCAAAACGACTATCCTAGCCATTATTAATTTATAAAATAAATGAATTTGGAATAAGTTACATCTCGTATTTGTTGACTCTTTTCCTATTTCCATGCTCTTCTGTCATTGTGTTTTATTATATTCATTTGTACGAGTATGTTTCTGTAAATGGAACTTTTACATTGAAAAGTAGTCTTAGAGCATTTAACGTATAGAGTTAATACAGCTTTATTAACGAGCATTAAAATAATTCCAGTTTACATTTACAATATTGCCATGACAATAATTATTGTCAATAAGTTGGCATTAGCAAGAGAATCTATCTTTATGTTAAATGATCTAAAAACACTGTTTAAAATTAGCTACAGGGAAACCAAGATTATGATGAAGACCAGTGCATTTTGCAACTAACATGTAGATTGGAATATTTTTTGCCGTCAAAATAATAATATGTCATGTATAGTGGCAGCAAGGCGACCGTGGTGTAGTGGCAGTGCAAAGGTTACTCAAACCGTGAGCACGGGTTGCCGGCACCAATGTATCTTTGATCTATGTAATTTGGTTGACATGTTTCTATGATACAAGCACTTTATAAATGCCAATTTGATAAAATAAAATATTATTCAAATCTTGGTTTACCTGTACTTTTGTAATGAACTTAGGAATGTGTAGAATTAGATTATTGCATGCTTAGTAGTTTTGTAATTTGTCAATTTTAATTTAGTTTTTAATTGGTGTTAATATTTTTAACTGGCGAAATATATATGACTTTTTTTTCAGATTACCTTTTTAGCATTTATATATATTCTTTGTAGCTCTTTTTGTATTATTTAATGTTTATTATTTGTTTATTTCAAACATTAAAATTCCCTATAAAACTAATATAGATTCAATCAAATTGTCACGCCGTTTTCCCACAGGGATAGGCAGAGACAATGGAGCACCACTTGCCACGATCCTGACATAACTCCCTTGCTTCCCTCACATCTACAATTCTCTTCATACAAGCTTAATACAAAAAATAGAATGCGTGCAAAGACAGTATTTTATTTAATAATATTTATATATACTAAAATGTTCTTGTCAAAATTAAAATTTAGGGACTGTATATAAAAACAATGTAGTCCTGCATGGTGCTTAACTTTTTGTCTTCAAATATAAATATTTTGTGCCCCAGTAAAAAATATATTATACAATATATAGGTGTGGCGTATCGGTTATCGCGAAGATCGCTTACGCGTAAATCCTCGGGTTCGATTCCCGGTCGAAGCAAATATTTGTTTCATAGCTTTTATTTGTAATATTTAAATATTACATTGCATACTCGTATTACAAATATTTGTTGAACAAATGAGGCAGATTTTTGCTTCGAGTCTGGTTGTCAAAGACCACCAGCTTGTAAGTTGCAACTAGGCCGGCATAATGGATATGACTTCTACTCTTACAGATTTTGACCTGTAATAGCTTAATTTTTTAAATATAAAATATGTTTTTTGACCTCTCCCTATAGATAATGACGGCTACTGTTGAGACAATCACGGAGCAATTGGACATGGCGGTATCTCTGCCTGCTAATGAACCTCCGACTGCGGTGACTGCTCACTCAGTCACTTTGACTGATACTGATTGTGCTACTGCTACTGCTGATGTAAGTTATTTTGCTAAATTGCATTGGACATCCGAAGACCAATTAATGGACATCCGAAGACCAATTAATGGACATCCGAAGACCAATGTCATAATTATGATCAAACTATAATTATGACAGTTTGAAGCACAACTGTTAATATGGCGTGTCTTTGTGATTGACAGACGATACAAAATACATATCTTATTTTCCAAATAACTCAATTGCACAGCAATTAAAAGCAGGATTTTATTGGTTTTATCAATACAAGTATCAAAACTACCATTTAATATATAGTATTATTTTTTTCATCATTGCATATTACAAAATTAGTACATAAAAGCCCAAAATGAATGATGTCCATTGATTAATCGATTTAGTCTCCAGGGCTCGAAAACAAATCTCCTCAGTCTGTGAGGAAATAAAAGTCATGACAATTTGATTAATCAATTTAATTTCCAGGTGTCGACAGCAAATCTTCTCAGCGAGAATGACACTCCAGCTGATCCAGTCGAACAGGACATGACTAACTTCTGGTCAACATCAGCTGGCAAATTCCACTTCTGCATTGATGAACTGCCTCAGGAGTTGCAATATATACATCAGTTGTTGCAGGTTTGTTACGATCAAGTTGTCCAGTAGTTTTCTTTGTTGTGTCAATTTTTACAACAAACTTTCTGAGAATATAAAAGCTCTTACGGGCACTATATTTTAAATGCATGTTAAAGAAATTGTAATAAATAAAGTATATTATTATCTGAGGGAAGTTCTTGATGATAATTGTATTTGTTGATGGTATGTATTAAAATCGATTTAGGGGAATTACCGACATTATGGCGACGAAAAAGTAGTGAAATTGCATCGCGGTCGCAAGTGACCAATGAGCGTAGTTCATCTATTGATTTGTTATTTGCTGATAACAAATCAATAACACTGACTAGCATAAACGTTGTCGTGTGTCGATATAATAATAATAAAAAAATACTAAAACAACTGAGGCAGCTGTAAACTAAGACTGTTTTTTTTCAGTCGTCGGCACTCTTGGACCTCCAGCATGCTTACCAGAGGGCAGGTAGAGGTCAGATGTCGGGTCACAAGAAAAAAATACGATATATTTTTCTACCCTTAATTTTGACCAAAATCAAAACTACTAAAATGGAAATATTTGTTTCCTTAATAAAATATAATGAATGAATTGCAGGAGTTGAAGAACACCACACGTCCAGATGTGTTGTATCAATTGTTGCAATGTCTGCAAGTGCTGGTGTTGAATGCTGATGCATTCACTGAGCACAGGGGATTCCTCATTTGGTGTCAGGAGAATCTGCTTATTGATAAGTATGTCGTTATATAAAAGTGGTAGGCAGTGGTGACCAGTCTGCCGATCCGGGAAAGTACCACCACTTACAAGTTTACAGACCGTGAAGTGATTTAGTTGCGTTTCGGGATCAGCTTGTAAGTCGCCGGCATAGTGGATGTGACTGCTATATGCAGTTATTATATTGTTGTATAAGTCAAATCCATTTATAGTCCGCGAAGAAATTGCTAATCGAAACCTTTGGATCTCGAAACGCGGCTAAATCACTTCACGGTCTGTATACTTGTCAGTGGTGGTACTACCTTGGATTATCAAACTGTGCACTTTTGCACTATCTTCGAAATGATAATGTTTAGAATTAACAATTTGTTTCTCATCGCCAGCCTGTGGAATGTGTGCAGTGCCCGTCAGTCCCACATCTGCGCTGTTGCCGTGCCCATTCTGTTGCATTGCGTCACTCTGGCAGGGGGCGCTGATGTGCTCTGCGCACTGCTCAGGGACCAGTTCCACTGCGCAGACACAACCACCAGATTCGTCGCCGTTGAGAGGGTCATACTACTCATACGGTAATTCTATTTAAAAAGAAAATACTTAGCAATACTTATATCATAGGAATTGTACATTTTTATAATTTTTGAAGTGAAAGTTTTTGTGATGGGTAAAATGTTAAACCCGCGTCAGGATACGTAACCTGATCAAAAATTAGTAAGACGGAAGGACGGCGCGGCGTAGGAGAGGAAGTATCTTCCTCTCTTTCTACCGCGCGGCGAAAATGTATACCTGCGCCTGCTGTTTCTGAAGTTTTAAATTTTTAAATTAATATAAATTGTGATGTTTGTGTACGATAGCGCAATAAATGTGGTATCATCATTTACGTGGTAAAATATTGTATTTTACCACGTAAATGATAATACTTTTATAATGATAATTAAAGCAATTTGTGCAAAATTATTCCCTAACCATTCCAAAATATCAAATGCACAACGTTAATATTCAAGCTTTCACTTCTTCCGGCACTCTCGGAGTGCAACCCGTTTTTTTATAAGTCGACAGATGACAGCACCAGCCTGATGTTTAGCTGAAGTGTGGTCAATGAATGCAGGTAACTACTACTTATAGTTAAGCAACTGTAATGAGTGTAACTTGCCGAATAATGAATGATGCGCCCCTCCACTTTATTAGTTTATTAAAATGTGTGAATGCAAATATTGCTAACTAACTATATTTCCATCAGCGTCCTCGTCGTGTTTCTAACCAGCAACTGAATGACCAATTACATTGCATTCATATTTTATATTTGCTCGTGTGCGTAAATGCAGTAGAGGGACGCGTTATATCGGCTAAGACAGACTCTACCAATGTATCTTTAATTTAAAATGAATAATTAACTATGTAAATTTAAAAAAGTATAATCTTCGATTATATTTAAAAATATATGATCGATGCGCAAAATCTAAGTAAATTCTATGTTTAAAAATGTTATATAATTCAGTTTCATGGACTCCACACCGCTGAAGAAGTCGTTACCACTGCAGACCGCATTGGCGACCGCATTCTGTTATTTGATATCGAGCATGGATGATATTAATGTGTATGTCGCACAAAGAGCTACTTTGTACATTGGGACAATACATGATAATGCTATTAAGGTAAATACAATACGTTATTATTCTTATAATTAAGGGGACATTGCGTGAAGAAGCTCCTTTGGCCAGCATAGTGACGGCGACTGGGGCGACCGTGATGTGACTCGGTTTCCACAGTCGTCAGCACCTTTTCTTCTCTTTCTTACCGTCAGGCGGGTCAAGCTCTCATGTCTAGTCACATTAAAAAAAATTAAAAAGCAATGGTCCAAAATAAGCGTGTATAAAGAAAATTTTGAATGTGAAGGAAGCAAAAGGGTACATGACAATTTGATTGATAAATTGTTATATTTACTTCAAACGAAATAATGTAAATAATATCGGTTTACATAATTTAAACAAAGCATCAACCTGCACTCTAGGCTGACCTGGTGTGGAACTCTGTGGAACTTTGTAATTGAAAGCTGTTTTTTTTTATTGTGACTCGATATCTGACCTCCACCTGATAAGTATGATGGAGGTCCAAGAGTTTCGACGACTGAAAAATCCCGTCTTAGTTTGCGGCTGCCTCAGTCGCCGTCACTACGCCGGCCGAAACACCTTTGGTCGGCATCTTGACGGCATCGCTTGAAGGATCCAAGGTTATAGTATAGAACACATAAAATATTTTAAAATAAATTTGTAATTTGCACTTTGTTTCCAGTTGCTCCTATACTGTTTGGAAACTCAATTTGATTTGGTGATTGTGGACCGACCAATGATATTGCAATCTATATATCAATTACACAATACGCTCTCTGATAGAAATATATTGACGTGGGATTTCTTTTTGAACAGGTAATATTTAGTTTTCAACTTACCTTATTTTGGCACACTAATAAATTATGTAGATAAAGCCTATTTTTAATTGATGTTAAGCTGAATTTTGGTCCATAAATAGAGACGACTGCTACTACTTGTACAGCTTAGTTACATCCACTATGCTGGCCTTAATGTGACTGGCAACTTTCAAGCGACTGAGTACACTCTTTTATTTATTTATTTTTTATTGTGACTCGACATATGACAGCACCCCGCTTGATGTTAAGCCAAAGTGTGGTCCATGAATGAATGTCACTGCTAATACAATTTAATAACTGTGAGTAGCAATCACATCCACTATGCCGGCCTCGATGGAACCGGTAACTTACAAGCTGATCCCGAAACGTGACCAAATCACTTCACGGTCTGTGTACTTGTAAGTGGTGGTACTACCCCGGATCGGCAGACTGGATACCACTGCCTACCACTCTTTGATAACCAGACCCGAAGCAAATATCCATGCGATAGTAAGCCGCATAAAATTTGTTTAATTCATTAATCAATGTTCGCGCAAAATCTAAGAAGATACTAAATATCCATCTCTTTTTTTATTAACAAATATTTGCAATAGTAAATATTATTTAATATTACAAATAAAAGCTATGAAACAAATATTTACTCCGACCGGGAATTGAACCCGGGACTTTACGCGCAACAAACCAGTCGCTAAACCGTCGTCAAATCGCCTGGTGTTACTACTTCGGGTCGGCAGAATGGGTTTTGCCAGGTTGTGTCAGGATGTCGGCAAATGACAAGGTCCTGGCGTGACAATTTGTTTGATTTTGATATGTATTTATCATTATATTTTATTGTTACCGACGTTTTGACATTATTTGACATCATGATATTTTTTAGAATATTTTAAGTTATTGTGAATAAAACCGTCAATGTTTTTACAGATTTGAGGCATTGTTTTTGGAAGCACAAATTCATTCTAGAAAGTCTTATGACGTAACGAACTTAAGAGGTAAGAATAGTTTAAAGTTACTTATATTCTACCTACCTATTTTAGTATAACGTTATTTAATCAAAAGCCTAACTAACTTTAAATAGAACTCTCTCAAACAATTTTTCTTACTGTGACACGACATCTGACCTCGACCCGCCTGATGATAAGCAAGAGGAAGTCAAAGAGTGACGAAAACTGAAAATCAGACTTCGACTTCATGAAGCACTATATAGTGGTTTCAAGAAGCTGAGACCCTGGTTCGACTAACCTTTTAGACTTCGAACTCGAACGTTCAGGGCTCTTGCCCTTCACCAAACCCTTTCCTATTAGTCATTCTACGTTGTCCCACAGGGATAGGCAGAGACAATAAAGCACCACTAGCCACGATCCTGACACAACTCCCTCACCTCTCTCACAACCACAATTCTCTTCATACGAGCTCTACGTTTATGGGCACTAGGCAACCCAGCTTTCTAGAGCTTTATCTGGGTTGTGAGCGTCTCTAAATACGATTATATATGTATATTTATAAAATAAACCTATACATTTGAATACTTTCATAATAATAGATGGGATATAATCTAAAGATCATCATCATCAGCCAGAAGGCGCCCACTGCTGGACGTAGAAGAACGCTATTTCAAACGACAAGATGCCAGTTGCATCCACAGGTTATTCGTGGCGTTTGCTGGTTCGTGATCTCCACTCAAGAACCTTCTTTCCTATCGGTTGCCGGTTTTCAAGCGATGTGTTTAGCCCATTGCCACTTCAGCTTGCAAATCCGAGCTATGTCGGTAACTCTGTTTCTTCGGCGAATATCCTCGTTCCGGATTATGTCTTTCAAGCATAGCTCTCTCCATTGCCCACTGAGCAACTCTGAGCTTTTCCAACAGGCCAACATTAAAGGGCCACGTCTCAGTGCCACATGTCATCACTGGCAACACACACTGGTTGAAGATATCCCTGGTACATTTCCCCTAACAACATTATTTTCCAGAATTAGCTGCGACAGACAGTAACTCTGAATTGTTTGTGTATAAAGTGCGTCGCGCATATGAGGCTCTCAATCAATCGGCACGTTCGTCTGGGAACACGTTGAGTGCTTCGTTCGGCACAAAATGGCCGTATAAGAGGACCATTTCAGCACCTGCCACGGTCACCCTGCCCGATGCGAGAATGGGCGAGTTTGTGGGTACGTAGACAATTTTCTAGAGTATTTTTTAAGTGAAAACTTCTTTAGCGGCGTTGTGCTTTTTGTGATAGGTAAAAAATGTTAAACTCGCGTCAGGACACGTGACCTAATTGAAAATTCGTAAGACTGGGGGACGGCGTAGGAGAGAAGTTTCTACCGCGCGGCGAAAATGTATGCCTGCGCCTGCTGTTTCTGAATAGTGCTGAATTTAACAATTCTTAAAGTAATATAAATTGGCATGTTTGTGTACGATAGCGCAATAAATGAATATTGTATTTTACCACATAAATAATAATACTTTTATAATGATAATTAAAGCAATTTGTGCAAAATTATTCCCTAACCATTCCAAAATATCAAAAATGCACAACGTTAATATTCAAGTTTTCACTTCTGCCAGCACTCCCGGAGTGTAACCCGTTTTTTTATTGTGACTAGACATCTAACCTCAACCCGCCTGATGGCAAGCAAGAGGAGGTCCAAGAGTGCCGACGACTGTGGAAACCGGGTCTTCACGATTGCTCCAGTCGCCGTCACTATGCCGACCATAGGTGCTTCTTCACGCATCGCTTGAAGGATCCAAAGTTATAGGATGGAGAGAATATATTACTATATCATTTCTAAATTCTTATTTTATTACATATCTATACTGTAATATTGTTCTGTACTATACTAGCCTGATCTAGTATACAGACCGTGAAGTGACTAAGTCTCGTTTCGGGATCAGCTTGTAAGTTACCGGTTCCAACTAAGCCGGCCTTGTGGATGTGACTGCTACTTACAGTTATTAATATGTAGTAGTAGCAGTGACCTCCATTCATGGACCGCACTCCAGTTTACCATCAGAAGGGGTGCAATCATAGGTCAAATCCCAATAAATACATTTAGTACTATTAAAATTGCAGCTGAACGCGAGAAAGTTTATTCGCGGCAATACTCCGCGCCGTTACTTAAACGTAAAACTTCACGGTTTGGTCTGGGCCAACTCTTGGCAGTGGGAGGTGTTTCTGGTGTACCTGCCTCCATTGCTGGCGCCAATATACATCGGAATGCTCAACAAGGTATGTTACTTTATCAATTAATCAATTTGCAAAGACAATGGCCATAATAAACGCGATAGTAGGCCGCATAAAATTTGTTTATTTCATTAATCAATATTTGCGCAAAATATAAGTAAACAAATCTTTGCTCCGCCTGAGCATCGAACCCGGGACTTACGCGTGGTGGACTGCTGTGCCACGCGGATCGTCATGTATTTACTTGTTTTTGATCAGGCAATCTGTTACACTAATATATTATTCACAGAGACTGGTTTCCACACTCTGTCATCACGTTCCGATGACACTGGTCCCACAGTTCTCCCAAAAACCGTGGACCTCGAAGAGGCTGACCGTGAAACTACTAATCTACTTGTATTTCTACTCATGCAATTTTTATCAAGGTAAATACATTAATAGTAATTTAAAACGAAGTGTTACAGGGATTGGCAGAGACTATGGAGCTTCACTTTTCATGATCGGGACACAACTCCTTACCTTTCCTTCATTTTCAATACTCTTCAGACAGGCTGTAAAGTTATGGCGCCGGCGTACTATTGTATTTTAATAAATAATTTGGTTTCATGTTTAATTTGATAACAAAAACTGGCAAACAAGGCTGGCAATTATTTCTGCCAACGTATTAGCCTTACTATATGTAGTGTTTGCATAGTGCCTCATGCAGTAGTAACACAGATAACTAAGGATTACTGCAATCACAGGCTCGTCAACGTATTATGCCACGCGTCTACACTCGTCGAGAGGTAATCGTGTACTGCCCGATACGCACGAGATTGTGTCACGTGCAACTAGTAATTGCACATGTATATATATGTAGTGTATGAGGGTACATACACTACATATATATACATATATGTACCTATATATATATATGTACCCTCATACACTACACTATACAAAGGGTTATGTTAACAGTTTCCTTGGGACTGTCTCTAATGGGACATCTCTAGAGGATATTTTTTATTTATAGTTTTTTTATAATATTTCATACGTTGTATAAGTATATAAGATTTATTATTTCTCCAGGTCGGACCAAGCTCACCCAATAGAGGATAAGCAAGCTGGCAAATCGCAAGAAGTCGTGTTGAGACATTTATTTCTGTTACTCGGCTATAATTCGGTGGACAAAACATTTCATATGCCACCTCAAACGTTACGGTAAAGCATAAGCTTATCTTAATTTATTAAAGCCCTTAATATAACATAGATATAAGGTGAATATATACAGGTATATCTAAAGGTCAAACTGACAACACCATATTGTATTCTATGGTTTTGTCAGTTTGACCTTTAAAAATCAAATGTTATTCATGTTATACCCGATTTTTTTTCTCCTAATTTTAATTCCGGGGTCAAATCAATCAATCAATCAAATTGTCACGCCTTCCTCCCACAGGCATTCAAAATTCTCTTCATACAAGGTCTATGGTTATGGGCACTAGGCAACCATAGCCTAGTGCCCATAACATAGCTTTCTTGAGGATGTCTCCGATTTGGTCGGCAAACACCCTCCTGGGCCTGTCTTGTTTAACGCATCCATTCACATCAGATTTATAAATTATTTTCGTCAATCTACTTTTACTCATCCTTTCCATGTACCCAAACCAGCGAAGCATTTCTTTGTCAAGCCTTGTCCATTCCGGGGTCTAAAATGTCACTTCAATGTCACTAAAAGATAGAAAGGGAAAGATCCTGTAACATTTGTATTTATACCTTAATGAATTTTCAAAAAATGCAACCGTTATTTCGCTATTTACGTAAATAGCAAATTATTCTGTTGTTCCGGTACTAATCCAACGCCCGGTTTATATTCAACATATTTAAATACCTAAAAGTCAATTTCTTTTGCTTGTGGCGTGTTTTTTTTTATCATGACTCGAACTCGGATTCCGATTTGCCTGTGGACGGCTGACAAAAACCGCCTTGTCAGTCGCCTCAGGCGCCATCTCTATGCCGGCCAGAAAATTATTAATATAATTTCTTTATATCGTGTTTTAGGCAATCTTCAGTATTTAATGCTTTTATGTCAAATTTACCGCAAATTTTGGATCAAAATCACATAATGGGTGCTTTTATGGCTGAAAATACTTTGTTATTACTTCAGGTATGTACTGAAATATTTATTATTTATCAATCAATCAAATTGTCACGCCTTTTTCCCACAGGGATAGGCAAGGACAATGGAGCGCCACTTGTTACGAAACAATACAGTTTTAGTATTCATATTTGTAACTTTTTTCCAATATAAGATGTACTTTTTGTCAGTACTCTGCTTCATCATGGTGGCAAGGAACAGGCGAAGCAGCTTCCCCACCATCCCACTCCTTGGCTCCACTTCAGCCTCACGTGCGAAGACATTGGCTTATGTCATTACTTGTTATATTGTATAAGGTAATATTTAAAGGTTTTTTTTTTATTGTGACTCGACATCTGACCTCGACCCGCCTGATGGCAAGCTAGAAGAGGTCCAAGAGTGACGACGACTCTATTAACCGGGTCATCACGGCTGCCTCAGTCGCTGTCATTATGCCGGCCAAAGGTGCTTCTTCCGGCATCGCTTGAAGGATCCTGTTTACAGGATGGAGAGAACACATGGGCTGGTGAAGCATTCCACTTGCCGATTGTTCTACAAATAAACTATTATTAAGAGCGCAAGAGGAGTGTCGATGACTGAAAGGTGTTGACGTTGCGAAGACACACTAAAATAGTGCAAATGAATACCATCTTGGCCAGCACCAATGTATCCAAGATGGCTGTTATCCAAGATATTACGGTGTTTGTTTGCGTTAATGTATGGAAGTGAATGCTGGGTATGGCGAAACAAGGAATAAGTTAAAGTAGGATTATTGCATTAATTAATCAAATCATAGCAATCATAACAATTGGTTTTCTTTAATAATATCCGTATCCATTTACATGTTTAATATTATTCAATTTTATTAAACAATTTATTTTCGCGTTTATTTAGGTTTTGATTTTACAATTTTATTTTATTATTCCGTAGTAAGCAGCATAAAATTTGTTTAATTCATTAATCAACGTTCGCACAAAATCTAAGGAAATATTATTTTATCTTTATTATATTAAATTTGTTCTCTATATGTGTTTGTCACCTAAACCCTAATGGGCTGGACCGATTTGGATGAAATTTTGTGTGTACATTTCAATGGTTCCCTGCATGGTTTAAAAATACAATGGGACCTGGTAGGTGGCGCTGCTGTCGGTATGTCATTAAATTTGGTTTGCTGAACAATTGACAACATAGGATAAATTTGAGCGGTACTTTTTATTACCTAGCATGACAAAATAGTAAATGATAAGTTGTATGGCAAGTACCATAAAATATTTGAAGAATTAAATAATTTAGACATATAGACCAAAGTAAACAGTAAAATATCCAAAAATATTGACTCAACCGTAGATTGGTTAGAAGTAATTATGAAAACGCAAAATTAAACCAACCAATGTTAGTAGCGCTGTTTTTTCTGGCAGGACGACGTCTGTCGGGTCTACTAGTAAACAATAAATAATAACTTTGTCCCCAGTACCATTACAGCAGTGGCCCACTGTGCGGTTTGGTGCAATCCCTCGTGCGTATTGTGGTGAACAGTGTGGAGGGGCAATATCATCAATGCAAACGGATACCCGCCATGTTGGTCATGTACCATCACACAAGGTCTAGAGGTTAGTAGACTGAGTGATGTTTTTCAACGACTGCGTGACCCAAAGGATGGTAATTTATCACACCTTTTTGAATCCATAATGGAATCGAAATCGGGTTAGATTACCGATCAGAGCAAATATTTGTTAATAAAAAAAGAGGCGGATCTTTGCTTCGGGTCTGGTTATCAAAGAGTGGTAGGCAGTGGTACCCAGTCTGCCGATCCGGGGTAGTACCACCACTTACAAGTATACAGACGGTGAAGTGATTTGGTCACGTTTCGGGATTAGCTTGTAAGTTGCCAGTTTCACTAGGCTGGCATAATGAATGTGACTGCTACTTACAGATATTGAATTGTAGTAGCAGTGACATCCATTCATGGACCACACTTCGGCTTAACATCAAGGTGGGTACTGTCATATTTCGAGTCATAATAAAGTCCAGTAGTCTGGTATTATGTTAAGTAATATTGAATTAATCTGTTTCAGATCTAAGCCAACCATCATTGAAAACTGACCACGAATCAGCAGCACAGCCTCCATTATCTCTGGACAGATATGACCTAACACCATTATCACCAATTTGTGTTTTGGACAAGAAACACAAATCACCACCACACCAGGCGATGCATACGCATTGGGAAGAACCCAATAAAAATAATAGGTCAGTCTTTTAAGTCGAGGTCAGATGTCGCGTGGTTATTAAAACGTTTTTCTTTTACATTTATATACTAAGCTACTAAAGCGCTTGTCAGAACAACAGAACAACCAAAATGCAATTGGTTTTGAACCCGTGCTCTCGGTTTGCGTAACCATTGCACTGCCACTACATCACGGTCGTCTTAACGGTTCACTATACTGGCCTCAGTCGATGTCGCGGCAGTATTTTACTGTGGCAATATCGGTAGAGAGCATAGTGGAAGGTTATACCCTACCGCAATTGAAGCGACTCCTGGGTACACAGTCATAGTCCACTATCAGAAGTCAATATTATATTACAACTGTCTCAGTCGCTGTCACTATGCCGGCCACTATGCTTTTACACATTACCTTGGAAGATTACATCATAGTGAAAACACATGACCTGGTAGGCATTCAACTTGTTCAACAAAGAAAGACTCGCCGTTTTAGATCAACTGCTATCCGGTCGATAGAATGCGAACATCCAGTATCCGGTTATGCAGAATTCACAGAACACACGAAATACGGGTATCACGGAAGTAAGAAGACGAAATAGGAACAAGGCTAAAGAGCTCTTCAGAACATTGTCCGCGTTAATAGGCGATAATTTCTTTTCTATTCTTTCAGATATCCCCAATGGAGCTTCGATCAGGAAAGTTCAGAGAGTGAGCTTATAGCTATACCAGAAACCAGTGATAAGTCTGATACAACTGTGCACGGGAGTACTGCGCCGGTATGTAGTCATACGTTTCAGTTTCGAAGTTGCTGCAAAACATAGCTGGTCTAGAGGCCGACCACGCAACTTCAATGGGAATGGAAATGAAATTCATGTGTCAAAAAGTTACGCGGTCGCTGTTAGTGTCAAAAATAACTTTTATTTATTCGGACAATGAATTTCAATGTACTGTTAATGATAATTAATATTGATTCTTAGAGTATTGCGCGGTCGCAATTATAATTTAAGAGTTCATTAATGGATTATGTATTTCTACTGTCAAAACGAAACCCATTCTCATTGCCATAAAGTTACGCGGTTGGCCCGCTGGTCTATAATACTTATCCACATATATTTTAAATACGAGTATCTTTACCCAATGTTTTCTTTTAATAATATAATTTAATTATTTATGCCTTTTATAATATATTCAGGGATCCTTTGATGAGCCATCCCATTATGACGAAGTGCCAAAATTGGATACACCGCATCAACACACCAGCTCACATGTTGCAACTAAAATGGTAAATAATATATTTTCCTTGATAGAAGGTTTCCTAGATACTTTAAGCGCAACCTTCATTTGCCAGCTCAGGCTTATAACCTAATGTTAAGCTGGAGTGCAGTCCATGAATAGAGGCCAATGTTGTTACTTTTAGGTAACTGCAAGTAACAGTAGCATTGACGATGCAGGCCTAGTTGAAACCAGCATATTTCAAGCTGTCTCGAAACGCTACTAAATCGCTTCACTACTTAACTGTTGGCAAAGAGCTGGTTTGGGCACATGGAAAGGATGAGTGAAAGTAGATTGACGAAAGGAATTCATAAATCTGTTGTGGATGGATGCGTTAAACAAGGCAGGCCCAAGAGGGTGTTTCCGTTCAATTCGGAGACATCCTTAGGAAAGCTAGGTTGCCTAGTGCCCATAACCTTAGAGATTGTATGAAAAGAATTGTGGATGTGAAGGAAGCGAGGGCGTTGTGACAAGATCGTGGCAAGTGGCGCTCCATTGTCTCTGCCTATTCCCATGGGCAAAAGACGTGACAATTTGATTAATTTGGATTAGTGTATTAACCAATGCGCCACGCGTGTCAATAATTATTTATTTTCCTTAGTCAGTGGGTGGTTCGAGGTCTGCACAACAATTATCAACTAGTTCATCTGTATCAGTTGGAAGTGATTCATCTAATTTGTAAGTTATTAAAACTAGCTTTCTCAGTCAATCAATTAAAATATCAAAATGCCGGTCAAAGATGTACTTATTTTGCTGAATAATGTTTGTTCTTTGTTGTTTTTTTTAGAAAATCCACCCCAATGAGTGGGCAGTCAGTGGAAATATGGCCAGATCAGCTTCACGCACAATCATCGCCCAGATCTAAAGTATTGGGAAAACAGAAACGTATTATAGGTATTGTATATTATGTATGTATAACAATAGAGTTTACATGAAGAGAATTGTGGAGGAAGTTGTGTCAGGATCGTGACAAGTGGCGCTCCATTGTCTTCTCTGTCTATTCCCGTGAGAATAAGGCGTGACAATTTGATTGATTGACATTATGTACATAGGTGTTGCTTAGGCGATCGCCTAATTTTTTAGACCAAGTTACATTCGCTTCTGCTCCACTTTTTCGGATAAAGTGGAGTTGTTACCTGATGTTACTCCAGAGTAACATCAGGTGGTGGGCTATCATTTTCCATTTGTAGATAGCCAAATTCTTCTTCTTCTTTTAATTGATGGCACAGATGTGGTATGTATGTTATACAACAATATTATTTTGCCAATGTCAGGTATATGAGCTCATGTGGAGTACAGGCCGAAAGAGCGCGATTATTAATAGAACACTTTTGTCTTAGTTCTAGAATGAATAAAATGAATGAGTTAGTATGTAGTTTGTTACAGTTTAATGTTCTTATTTTTAATGTATTTACATAAATAGCCAACTTAAATGCCTAGTCTGCCAATTCAGGGTAGTTCCACCAAACAGTCGCCGCCAACTTAACATCAGGCGCGGTACTGACATATGTCGAACCTCAATAAATAAATAAATAAATTTGTATTTTTGACATTTACATTTATGTATGTATATATCTATATCTTATGTATTAGCGCATACCGCCTGACATAGTGAAAGTCACAAATAACTGGTGGATGCATCTGGCAGAATGGCGTCCTAAGAGGGAAGTTTATATTCAGCAGTGGACGTCTTCTGGCTGATGATGATACTGACATGTTAAGCAGTTACATCCGTTATACCAGTCTCTTTCTCTTAAAAGAAGTAGATACAAAAAAGTGGCCAAGTGCGAGTCGGACTCGCTAATGAAGGGTTCCGTAGCAACAAATAACATAATATAAAAGTTTTTATAGTTCGTTGATTGATTTTTATATTTGAGTTGATTGAATGAAAGGAAAATTGCGGTTTTCGATTTATGACGTATTTATAGATACCAAATTTTTTTTTATTTCTGTGTGAAAATCTTAATGCGGTTCACAGAATACATCTATTTACCAAGTTTCAACAGTATAGCTCATATAGATTCAAAAAAGGGGCTGTGACATGCGGACGGACGGGCGGACAGGCAGACAGACATGACGAATTTATAAGGATTCCGTTGTACTCTTATGTATCTAAATGTAAACATTTCAGTGGGCAGCAGTACATCACCAGACACGGGAGCGTCCTCATCAGGCGAGGGTCACTTCACTCATTGGCCAACGCAAAACAATCAAATGCACACGCAACAGAAAAGTCCGGGTAAATATGACTAATTACATACTTAACCGTGGTAGGTATAAGATAAAGAGAGTAATTGATCAGGGGGTCGACCGTGCAACTTCCATGATAGTGAAAATGAAATTCATTCCTATTTGTGGTAAAGTTACGCGGTCGCTGTTAGTGTCAAAATAACTTATTCATTCGGACAATGAGTTTTAATGATCTTGAACTGGTAATGAAAATGAACATCAATTCTTAGTATGCTGCGCGGTCGCAATTTTAATTTGAAAGCTCATTAATAGAGTCTGTCTATTAAACCGTCAAATCGAAGACCATTCTCATTGTCATTGAGTTGCGCGGTCGGCCCGCGGAAGTCTTTTTACATGTTCCGGTAGCCGGATAGTCGGTTTTGGGTACCTGGTGGAAAATTCTATGGGCATGTAGCATTTACATATTTCGGCATAATACCCATACATTTTGCCGCTGGTACCCGGCACCGACTACCCGGCAATCTGGATATGAGGGAAGCAAGGAAGTTGTTTCAGGATCGTGGCAAGTGGGGCTCCATTGTGTCTATGGCTTGATTGATTGCTATAGAAATTAAAAAATAAACGCGACTATATGACATATTTTTTCGAATTGTGGCTCGGCATATCACACCACCCCGCCTGATGTTAAACTGTAGTGCAATCCACGAATCGCATCCAGTATGCCGGCCTAGATGTGTTTATTGTGTTATTGTTTCAGCTACTGCCCTGACCACGTCGGTTGCATACGCGTCCCCTGAGTCGCCACTCTCCCGTATGGATGTCAGCATGGCGTGTACAGTGCAACAACAGAATGTACACATGTACACGGGGAAAACACACTTTAGTATACCACCACTCGAGAGGTATGGACTTTGGCCTATTGATATTAAGTAAAATGAAGTAGATACGTTATATGCACCAGTTTTAAGGCTGGTTCACACGATGCATGCCGTCTTCTCGAACGCGAAAACTCGCTTTCTTGAAGCTTTTGTCAAAGAGAGACACTATTCCACATTTGTGTGCATAATCCTCTGTTTCTAAAAGTACTGGCTATAAATTCGAATCAATGAATCTTACGTTATAAAAGCTTTTATAACGTAAGATTCATTTTCCACCTAATTAAGTTTTCAACCTAATTAAACCTAAAATGATGTTTCGTTGATTTATATAATATAAAAACCCTAAATAAAATTTACTGTGTGAGCACAATTAATTGTTTTTTTTTAAATATATTTATTTTTTCGCAGATTACTCCCAATAGGTCCACAGCCTGTAAAAGAGCAATATCCAGTATTTAACGCATTAGTCGACAGAGTACGTGAGGCGCTTACTCTGCAACCTGAGGATTCAGCAACAGAAAAGACAGATTCAAGTAAATCAGATCAGGAACCCACACCAAGGCCACAGGATTTAAGTAAGAAATTGTCGTCGGAGGGAAGCAGGTCTGTTTGCGGTTCAAATATTTGACAATTATTATAATTATAAACCTATTTTTGTCTTACTGCTAAAAAAAGTCTGTTTAATTGTATTTTTATTCATTCATGCGATCTCCCGCCACTAACTATTGTAGGAGTCTATCTCATCTTGCCATCTCTATTTAAGACTACAGAGATGTCCTTTGCAATTTGGAGTTCTCTCCGATGCAATAGTCTGGAGTGGAGTTTGCCTATATTGCATCAGACCTGTGACAGATTAGAGTTTAGAGGATTTCCCGCTACGTCAACAATTTGGGTTTTGGAGCGCAGTATGATGTTCGAATTTTATATAACTTACTATAGATAATAAAGATATTTTGGTACGACGTCATTCGAAAAAAACTTATATAAAGGCTATGTAACAAACTAAAAGCTATCAGCTATTTATGAGTACTTAAACAACTTTAATTCAATCTATTACGAAACCAGATAAAATTTTAATTATTTAATTTAGTACAGAAGTTTACTTATCATTCTGATATGCTCTTCATTTGTTTTATTTTACATTTTGCAGGTCTCGCGGCACAAGTCCTCGTAGACTGGCTCGCCAGGCTGCACAAATGGGATCTCCGCCTGAACTTTTTCACACGCAATCAGAACCTAATGCATGTAAGGAATTGTCTGTTGTATTTTCGAAAACGTATAAATTATCTGCAACAACCAACCAAATAAAAACTAATCTATTTTTTAACATTTTAATTTAAGATACATCAGATTATGGTGGACTAGATGCGACAGACGAAGGTCTTGGTCCTGGTTTTGGTGGCATTAGTACAGATACTAGTGCTGGGTGGTGGTCCCCAGGAAGAGCTCATGCAGGGTCTCATTCAGCACCAGACTATACACTTAGATATAGATGTAAGTATGGATAATCTACTTACTTGAGGGTCTTCAAATATTTTATACTTCTTTTAAAAATATTGTGTTTCTCCTGATATAGTTATTGTAATATACATAGATATTAGATTATAGTATTAATAATTATTGAGATTTTAAATTGATTTAAAAACTTAGTATTATTAACAAATAATTATTTTGTACCACTAATCAATATCATCAATAGATTTATTATAGTTAATTTACTTTACATTTGTAAATAAAAATGTTCGAAATCGGTACCAATGGGCAAAGTGCCATGATACTGGCAGCATTGCCGCGCTGAATGGCAATGCTTATCATTTGACCCAAGCATTGCCCAGCCCTCGTGTCTTGCTTTACCTTTTACTTGTTTTTGTTATATATATATATATTGCATTTTTAGGCGCTGAATGTGGCACAGTCATGGAGCAATACAGTGATGAAGAATTAGGTTTGTGTATAATAGTATTAGCAACATTTGTCCATCGTGAGCCTGCGGCGGCTGCTGGGATGTTACCAGCAATTTTACATAATGTTAGCAGGTTAGTGTTCCCTAATAATTTATTGCGTTGTCATTGACACGACATGTGACTGTACATCGGCTGATTTTAAGTCAGAGTCCGATTAATGAGTGGAGGCGATTGCTCCTACAGACGAATGTAGTCACATCAATTATCAATATTTTTAAGACGATCTTTACATCTGAGACGTATCATTATAACAACAAAACTAAGAAATTGTGTATTTAAAAATTTTTTAAACCTGATTCAAATTCGGCTTCAGATCAACCTACGCATTAGATTATATTTTATAAGATTTTCGTGTTATTATAAGTAATCTAAAAAAGTATGTATTTATTAGCTTTGACCCATATGTTAAAGTTCAAATATTACTGCGTAGTTAGGAAATATTTCAACCTCTTGTTTTTGAACTACAATAAACTATTATATTTTTTACACTCCCCAGGGTAGTCCAATTGGGCAACTATAGTTGGCAGAATGAGACCAACACCAGATTGCCAGGCTCCGCTGTCGCAGTGGCACATCAATTCCTAAGGTGTATCTTACATCAATTGGCACCAAATAATGTTTTTATGCAACTGTTTATTCAGAGAACACCAGGTTTGTATTCGATGTCTTTTCCTATAGATTTAGTATAGAATGATTTGCCAGTCCATGTGTCCTCCTCATCATGTGAAAATGAAAAACATACCTTTAAATACCATTAACTTTGACTAATTTTATTTTTCGTAATCATCAGAGAAACAGCGCGTGGTGTTCTTCAAGAGTATAGCGCAGGCGTTCGTTGACTTTAATGAGTTATATCCATGTGGACCTCTGCAGCTGGTCGTGGAACATCTTAATTCAAAGAAGAATTTACCAGCTGACGTAAGTACAGTTTTTCTCAAATAAGGCCGGCATAGCAGAAGCGAATGCACATTTATCTGTGACAGCAATGGCTTCTGCCGATAAATTTAATTCCAGCTTAATATAAAGGTCATATATTGTGAAAATATTTAAAATATAATAACAAATTTATGCGGCTTACTATCGCGTTTATTTTTGCTTATAAATTTTAATTTTTTTTTATTCCGTCGTCTCACCGTGACCACGATGGCTGCAAAACTCTCGAATCGTCGGAATAATAAACGGAATAGTTCGTGCAAAATCTAAGAAAATTAACAAATAAATATTATTTGCAGTTAATACCAGTAGTAGCAAACAACATGGCTGCATATCTTGAATGTTTGGCCCCTGAAGCTCTTGGCCCTCATGCTGCATGTTCAGCTCTAATGCAACAATTAGATACATTGTTCAGAGAAGTGGTTTTACTAATGCCTCTGATGGATGATGCAGCTCCTTTACTGAGGGCTATGACTGCGGTACTTAAAATACCTAGTGCTGCTTCATGTAAGGTATGTTAATATATATTTTATATCTGGTTAACTAAATAAAAATAAAATAACGGACCTAGAGGTGATCCTTGAGGTATTCTATATATTATGGAAATAAATTTAAACATCTAGTATAAAATATATATTATAGGTATTTCCATAGCTTTCTATTTATATCAGAATTTCATTTATATTTTTACAATGAGAATGAAATTTATTTATTTATTTATTTATTTATTTATTTATTCATAGGTGCACAAACAGCTTACAATCAAAACATAATAAAGGGAATACAACAATAAATGAAGCCCAGATTGTAACCCAAAACAGTGCACACAGCATGACAAAAACACAAAAAATAATAGCTAACCTAATTATAACTACAAATTATCAATCATATACATATTATATATATTATTAATTATTAATTCATTACACATGTCAGTGAGTCAATATAAAGTGTACGTAATTGATCCCTATATCAATCATTAAAATATAATTACCCATAAAAATAAAATACAAACAATTAAAAAAAAAAAACCTAAATCTATGCGCTAATTATGGCTGAGGACATCCGGAGTGATCGATCTCTTGTAAACTAAGAAATTGCTGTTGAAGACATCAATCCCTGTGCTCTTTGTTAAGCTATTGTAAGTCCGACACATTCTGGTTATAGGATTGTAAAAAGAGGTGTTATTCGTATATGTGCGTAGAGTAAAAGTGTTGGGGTTTCTTGATTTATAACGTGTGTTAATATTGATGGAGGTCAGGAGACTGTGTGATTCTATAGTCGAATGAATAATTTTATGTAGGCATAAAAGATCGTATCTTTTGCGACGATTCGCGAGAGAAATGACACCGAATTTAGTCAGTAGATCCGAGTAGGTGGGGAGGGCTCGACCATAACCGTACCGGCGGCACACAGCTTTAAGACAGCGCCTCTGCAAACCCTCGATCCTGTCCGAATGTACAGCATAAAACGGGGACCAAATGGGACAACAGTATTCCAGGACACTGCGGACGAGACTGTTAAAAAGATGGATGACAGAGCCAGGCCTCTTAAACTTCCTTGTCGACCGTAGAATAAAACCCAGTAATTGATTAGATTTATTCACAATACTGTCATAGTGCTGTCGAAAGGTCAATCCATCGTCGAACACTACTCCAAGGTCCCTTACCGTGGTGTTACGCTTTAATACGTTGCCTCTAATTTTATATTCGTGCAATATTTTTACTTTTTTGCTGGAAAACGACACAACAAAACACTTATTTATGTTGATAGCCATTTTGTTCAAATTGCACCAATCATTGATGACCTCAAGGTCTCGCTGCAATTTTAGGCAATCATCAGAAGTCTTGACCGTGGTGAATACCTTTAAGTCGTCTGCGTATAAAAGGCACGGTGAAGAAATCTGACCAATCAAGTCGTTAATGTACACCAGAAACAGTAAGGGACCGAGGTGCGACCCCTGTGGGACCCCAGAGAGGACAACAGTAGGCTTAGAACAAAATCCTCCAAGCGCCACTAATTGACTCCTGTCACTTAGGTACGATTCGATCCAGCGGAGCAAATTACCGTGTATTCCCATCGCCTCAATCTTGTGGCACAGCAGCCTGCGGTCGACACGGTCAAACGCCTTGCTAAGGTCTGTATATACCGAATCGACTTGAAGACGACCAGCAAAGGCGCGACACAAATAGTCTTTGTACTCTAGCAAGTTGCTGAGTGTAGACTTTCCCTTTACAAATCCATGCTGCCTGACTGATAAGGCTTGCTTAAGATGGCTGTAAAGGGGTACATACACTAATGATTCAAATAGCTTGGGAATACACGATAATATGCTAATGGGTCTGTAATTCTCGCACTTTGATCTATCCCCAGTTTTGAAGATCGGTGTCACATTGGCCACTTTCCACTCCGAGGGGAAGGTGCCCCGGGACAAGTACTTATGAAACAGGATAGACAATGGTACGGAAAGTTCGTCTGCACAAGATTTAAGAAATAATGCCGGAATCTCATCCGGACCGGCACACTTACGAACGTCCAGTTTCTTTAGCTTTTTAAGAATACACCTCCTATCGAGTATTACTGTGGACAATGAGTCACCAGTTACGCTCTGAGCCGCGATAAATGATGCAGAGGCATATGACGTGGTAGGCGTGTTAGATATGGTAGGCGTGTTAGATATGGTAGGCGCGTTAGATGTGGCAGACGGTGTTTCCGAAAAAACCGAACTAAAATATTCGGAAAACAATTCACATATGGAAGCACCGTCAGATTCAATTCGCTTTCCAAAAAATACGGTATTGGGAATACCCGCATACCCCCTTCTCTGTTTGATGAATCTCCAAAAAGCCTTTGGATTGTCCTTCAGAGATTCCTCGACTGAAGAAATGAAAGAGCTATGACAATCAGCTTGTAATTTTTTACACCTACTGCGTAGGAGTGCGAATGTGTCATAGTCCCTTGGGTTTCCAAATCTCTTAAAACGTTTGTGACATCTGTTCTTCTCGTTCAAGCATTGAACTAGTGCTTTACTGTACCAGACAGGAAATTTGTGTATTTTATTATTAGTCGATTTCGTCAATGGTGTATGTTTCCGAATAATCTTCATAAGAATATCATAAAAACTCCTTACAGATAAATCAACGTCGTCCCCAGACAATGCGTCAACCCAGTCCACCTCGTTTAACTCGCGCCTAATCTCGCTGTAGTTACTTTTAAAAAAATTATATCTCTTTTTATTACTTTTTGTCAGAGGTCGGGGAGGCAACGATATATTAGCCGACACTAAGTAGGCATAGTGGTGCCTGTCAGTGTTACAAATAGGTTCCTCTCTAGAGACCACAAGAGACTCAAGATCAGACAACACAAGGTCCAAAAATATTTCATTTGTGTTAGGGATTGAGTTAAACTGTCGCAGGCCGCACGCCGTCACAGTGTCCGACAACAATATCGCTTTACCGTCACTCGGATCAACAGGAGCAAAGCCACTCCCTAGAGTGTGCCATTTAATTTTCACTGTGTTAAAATCTCCCAGTAATAGAAAGTTGACACCACTGTCTGCACCCAGGATGTTATTTTGGCAATTGTTATAAAAATGAGAAAGATCACCAATCGCAATGTCCGGCGGAAGATAGCAAAGAACAACAATCAGTGTCTGACCACCGATCGCTACACTCAACCAAATGTCCTCAACCCTGCTCTCCAATGAAAACTGGCGGATTGCGCTGAGATCCTTTCTTGTTGCGATCAGAACACCACCGCCATCGCCCTTTAGAGAACAACTGTGCACGACGTCCATCTGGTAACAGACCAATTGTATAGAATAATAGCTTTAAATATCTTTAGTGTACAAATTTATATTTTATTACGTCGACATTCCGTAATGGACATAGGACTGGATAAGAAAGCAATCGGTTGTCCAGTTGTTGCATAAAATGTGAGCACATCTGGGGCCGAACAAAGGCACCGCGTGTCTTGGGGAAATACAGAGTGTAATTGTAGTAAAAATAACAATACGCGGCATTCCGTCTAATTCCGTAAGTTTACAAGGGACGGATGCAAATGTTTAAAGACCTTTGTCTGAAATAAAAACTATTTGACGAACAATGCCCTTTGTAAGCTAAGAGAAATGCACATGCGAGACACATGTAATCCCACACCAATGTAGGGTGATGAGATAACATGATCAGAACCTAGGTTATTAGTTTGGCGAACTGACTAGAAATTATGTCCGTGTAACATATGGATCGGGGAGTTTACCAATGACAACCGTCTTGGTAGCTTCTACACGGAACATATCCTCATATGATGGATTATCGTGGTTGTGATAAGTTTACCATAATATGAAGGGGTTGGTACAAACGTATCGGCTGGTCCACGTATGAAGTCGTGGTAAACTTTATATGGAACTCGAGAAAATATAAAAGGGTCGTATCGGCTGGTCCACATATGAAGTTGTGGTAACTTTTATATGGAACAGGAGAAAATATAAAGGGGTTGGTACAAACGTATTGGCTGGTCCACATATAAAGTTGTGGTAACCTTATATGGAAGAGGAGAAAATGGAGTAGGCAACCTCCATATTAGAGTCAGAATACCCAGCAGAGTGTTAGTGTTCATATTAGAAACACCTTGCTTATTGTTTAATCCAGCGTAGCCTTAGGATTTTATAGCATTTATAGAATTATAGAATAGCTTTGTTCATCATAGTCATAATGTACACTATCATAGCTACATATTATAGACAAATAGGAACCCTACATAATTATAGTGATAGATAGTTAAGGACTCGATTTATATAGAAACACATAATAATAGGTAATAAAAAGGATGTGTCGAGCCTTCAAATATGTAGCGTGTTCAAACCTAACTCTCAGACATTTGTTTAAACTAGGTTAGATTATAGTACAATCATATTTTACGCCATATGCGCTGTCATAACATTGTAATATTTCATATGGCAGATAGTAAAATATGATTGATTTAGGGCTCATAATAATTATAGGCCAAAAGATAGGGCTTAATTAACATAGTTTACTTACAATAGTATAGTTACTAAATCTTGTACATAGGTTAGATTTAGTAATAATTGTAAGTTAATTAAGTGAGACTTGTAATGATCGAATTAAATAAATAGAATGCTTACGATTCCCCTCCGTTCCCGCTTGGCATGGTGGCAATACTCGACGCTCATTGGTTCTCACAATTTTACCTGAGCGTCAAGCGGGCAGGGTCTTATAAAAGCAGCCGACCCCGCTCGAACAGCTCTCTTCTTTCGTCACTCTTTCGCTTGCATAGTTGCTTGTGAGTCAGTCCTCACAACGTAACCGCCGCATACACTACATCGCCACCATCCGACCAAGACTGGGAACCGCGGAGGAGGAACGAAGCCTGACCCTCGAAATCTGGTGTATCATTTCGTCATCACCATCACACCCATTGTGCACACTGGCATTCTTCGGTGCATCGGACCGTTCGTCGGCCAGCCCCACCTCGCTAGCGCGCTCTTCAGTTCGGCCATCTGAGGATATCGTCGCCGCAGGCGAGTGCGGGTGCGCGGCCCTCCCGCGCAGAGGGTCGACACGGACGACCCGGTCCCGCACATAATGGTCCTTCGAGCCGGATCTGTGTACAATGCCGATCACCAGATGGAGAAGAATAGAAGACCTGGACGGGACCTTGCGCGCCAAGACGTCATGCCACGTGAAATCACGCCGACGCCGCGCGCAACCTCGCCGACGCTACGCTCAAGTTCGCCTGCGCCGCACGCTTCTATAACAGCGCACGAAACAATAGAATGTCCTGCAGCTACGCCGCTTGCTACGGCACCCGCGCCGCGAGCCTCAACCTATGATGGGGCTACGCCGCGACAGAAGAAAAGGGAATTATAAAAACCGTCGCTCAAGCGCTAAAGAACATAGCTTCAGCTGAAGGCCTTCGAATCAGAAGAAAATAGCTCTGACGAGGCACAGCAAGAAGACGTTAAAACTCGATATATCCAGTCTTGGTCGGATGACAGGTATGCGGCGGAGGAAAGAGAGAGAGAGGCTTTATACACCACTAAAGAGGTGAAGCCTCACATGCGGCGGAGAAGAGGGAGAGAGGCATTATACACCCACAAAAAAGGGTGAAGCCTCACTGTATAGAAGAAGACCGCGTATGCAGAAACAAGCATCGCCCATAGAGACGGAAGTACAAAGGACCGTGGGAAAACCGAATATAGCAAGCAATAGTAACAGCAACGAGCTAAAGGGAACCACGAAGTCGCCGTCATGTTCTCTGTGCAAAGGGAAAAACCACACAGAAGTCAACTGCGAGATCTTCAAGACAAGACAAGGTGTTGGCAAGTAAACATAGATTGTGTTATCGCTGTCTACATTATAGGGCAGCGAAGCACACTTGCCCTGGAAGAAAGTGCAAGAAAGATGGGTGCCATAAAACCCATCACCAGTTATTGCACTTCGACACACCTCGCATAGCAGAGATGTAAATGATAGCTTCTTCTTACTCTCGAATGAAGACTCACAACATAGATGAAAATATTCACAATGAATATCGAATCGGGAATAACATATTGCTAAGCACGCGCGGACCCGAAGGGCGCGCAATAGAGTTGCTCCAGGAAGACAGTAAGACTGCCTACCGGCAGTTACGAAACTAAATACAGTAAGGAAGAAGATCGGCAGTTATATAATTTCAAACATAGAGAAGCTCTACAGCACAGAGGGACTCTATACCCCATAGCGTAGAAATTATATAAATGACCTTGTTTGAAGATTGTGCGAGGAAATAGAAATCTGACAACCATAAGGTCATGCCGACATCGCAGCTTCTTCCAACTCACCTGGACAGAGTTCGAACCTTCTTCGCACGGCTGAATCGCACCGTGCCAGATACAAGAAGGTATATATAGTCTTATGCTGCTATACGCATGGGTTCTAAAGACGTGGCCAACATAGAAGAAAGAATCCCGATGACAGGCAAAATAGAAATATACCGGGATTCCTCAGGCACAATGACCGGCGGGAGGACCCGCCCAACGAGTATAGAACGCGGTCAGTGATTTTCAACGCGTACGTACAGTCCAGAAACGCACTGTCTGAATACACACGCCGAGAAATATAGAAGGGAATACCAGCTTACGATAATAACTTGAATTATCTACAAAGTGTAAGGGTATTTGCGAAGCAATAGAAAGTAGTGAGACGGTCTACAGATAGTTAAAAGACCTCGCTACTGTGGAAAGAAGAGGTTTATCGGCGGCCATATAATTTCGAGCATAGAGAAACTCCACAGCACAGAGGGACTCTATACCTCCATAGCGTAGAAATTATATGAAATACCTGGTTGAAGATTAAGAATAGTAAGAGAATAGAAAATCTCTCAACTGGACGTCATGCCGGACTTCTGCCACACCGGGAAAACTTCGCACCTCGCTGACAATTACCCTGCGAGGCCAGAAAGGGTACGCATCGTGTGTAATCAACACGCACGAAGGGCTCAACCATCAATGAGCACCACTGCACGAAGCCTGTATTGATAGAATCCTCATCAAGAATTCGATCGAGATGTAAGCAGCATAAAATAGCGGCCGAAAATCGAAGTCCTGTTCCGAAGACAAGAAAAGAGAATGGACAGACATGTGCCGAAAAATATAGAAGGGGATACCACCTAATGATAATAACATGGATTATCTACAAAGTGTAAGGGTATTTGCGAAGCAATAGAAAGTAGTGAAACGGTCTACAGATAGTTAAAAGACCTCGCTACTGTGGAAAGAAGAGGTTTATCGGCGGCCATATAATTTCGAGCATAGAGAAGCTCCACAGCACAGAGGGACTCTATACCTCCATAGCGTAGAAATTATATGAAATACCTGGTTGAAGATTAAGAATAGTAAGAGAATAGAAAATCTCTCAACTGGACGTCATGCCGGACTCCTGCCACACCGGGAAGACTTCGCACCTCGCTGACAATTACCCTGCGAGGCCAGAAAGGGTACGCATCGTGTATAATCGACACGCACGGAGAGCTTAAACCTCAATGAGCACCACTGCACGAAACCTGTATTGATAGAATCCTCATCAAGAGTTTGATCGAGATAGAAGCAGCATAAAATAGCGGCCGACAATAGAAGTCATGTTCCGAAGACAAGAAAAGAGAATGGACAGACATGTACCGAAAAATATAGAAGGGAATGCCAGCTAATGATAATAACATGGATTATCTACTAAGTATAAGGGTATTTGCGAAGCAATAGAAAGTAGTGAGACGGTCTACAGATAGTTACGAGACCTCACTACTGTGGAAAGAAAAGGTTTATCGGCGGCCATATAATTTCTAGCATAGAGAAGCTCTTCAGCACAGAGGGACTCTATGACCCCATAGCGTAGAAATTATATGAAGAACCTGGTTGAAGATTAAGAATAGTAAGAGAATAGAAAATCTATCAACTGGACGAGGGTCATGCCGGACTCCTGCCACACCGGGAAGACTTCGCACCTTGCTGACAATTACTCTGCGAGGCCAGAAAGGGTACGCATCGTGTGTAATCGACACGCACGAAGGGCTCAACCATCAATGAGCACCACTGCACGAAGCCTGTATTAATAGAATCCTCATCAAGAATTCGATCGAGATGTAGGCAGCATAAAATAGCGGCCGAAAATAGAAGTCGTGTTCCGAAGACAAGAAAAGAGAATGGACAGACATGTGCCGAAAAATATAGAAGGGGATACCAGTTAATGATAATAACATGGATTATCTACAAAGTGTAAGGGTATTTGCGAAGCAATAGAAAGTAGTGAAACGGTCTACAGATAGTTACGAGACCTCACTACTGTGGAAAGAAAAGGTTTATCGGCGGCCATATTATTTCGAGCATAGAGAAGCTCTTCAGCACAGAGGGACTCTATAACCCCATAGCGTAGAAATTATATGAAGAACCTGGTTGAAGATTAAGAATAGTAAGAGAATAGAAAATCTATCAACTGGTCGAGGGTCATGCCGGACTCCTGCCAAACCGGGAAGAATTCGCACCTCGCTGACAATTACCCTGCGAGGCCAGAAAGGGTGTGCATCGTGTATAATCGACACGCACGTAGAGCTCAAACCTCAATGAACACCACTGCACGAAGTCAGTATTGATAGAATCCTCACCAAGAGTTCGGTCGAGATGCAAGCAGCATAAAATAGCGGCCGACAATAGAAGTCATGTTCCGAAGACAAGAAAAGAAAATGGACAACAGACATGTGTCAAGAAATATAGAAGGGAATACCAGCTTACGATAATAACATGTATTATCTGCAAAGTGTAAGGGTATTTGCGAAGCAATAGAAAAGTAGTGAGACGGTCTACAGATAGTTATGAGACCTCACTACTGTGGAAAGCAGAGATTCATCGGCTGCCATATAATTTCGAGCATAGAGAAGCTCCACAGCACAGAGGGACTCTATACCCCATAGCGTAGAAATTATATGAAACTCCTGGTTGAAGATTAAGAATAGTGAAAAAATAGAAAATCTATCAACTGGACGAGGGTCATGCCGGACTCCTGCCACACCGGGAAGACTTCGCACCTCGCTGACAATTACTCTGCGAGGCCAGAAAGGGAACGCATCGTGTGTAATTGACACACACGAAGGGCTTAACCATCAATAAGCACCACAGCACGAGGCCTGTATTGATAGAATCCTCATCAAGAATTCGACCGAGATGCAAGCAGCATAAAATAGCGGTCGACATAGAAGTTATGTTCCGAAGACAAAAAGAGGAAATGGATAGAGGTTCCTCTGGCGCAATGACCGGCCTGAGGAACATCCCAGTGAAAACACGTTTCACTGGAAGAGTAATGATGGTTGAGATGATATCTCCTTGACCATCAAAATCGGCGGGAGCCCAGCAGCAAGGGTGAACTGCGTTGAAATTTGAAGACGTCATCCTTGTCGTCGATAGTACATTACCCCGCAACACTTGGCCCAGGGGTAAGGTAGTGGCAACGTATCCGGAGAGGGATACCACTGTACGAGCTGAGGACGTGCAAACCAAAGGTGGAGTTTAGGACGCCCCACGAAGAAGCTTATCATCTTGCTGACCGAGCCAGACGTCGTGACACAGTAAGCAGTTGGTGCAGCGCCGTGGTCACACAACAGCAGCCCACGACACTGCACGGCGGGAGTATGTGCACGACGTCCATCTGGTAACAGACCAATTGTATAGAATAATAGCTTTAAATATCTTTAGTGTACAAATTTATATTTTATTACGTCGACATTCCGTAATGGACATAGGACTGGATAAGAAAGCAATCGGTTGTCCAGTTGTTGCATAAAATGTGAGCACATCTGGGGCCGAACAAAGGCACCGCGTGTCTTGGGGAAATACAGAGTGTAATTGTAGTAAAAATAACAATACGCGGCATTCCGTCTAATTCCGTAAGTTTACAAGGGACGGATGCAAATGTTTAAAGACCTTTGTCTGAAATAAAAACTATTTGACGAACAATGCCCTTTGTAAGCTAAGAGAAATGCACATGCGAGACACATGTAATCCCACACCAATGTAGGGTGATGAGATAACATGATCAGAACCTAGGTTATTAGTTTGGCGAACTGACTAGAAATTATGTCCGTGTAACATATGGATCGGGGAGTTTACCAATGACAACCGTCTTGGTAGCTTCTACACGGAACATATCCTCATATGATGGATTATCGTGGTTGTGATAAGTTTACCATAATATGAAGGGGTTGGTACAAACGTATCGGCTGGTCCACGTATGAAGTCGTGGTAAACTTTATATGGAACTCGAGAAAATATAAAAGGGTCGTATCGGCTGGTCCACATATGAAGTTGTGGTAACTTTTATATGGAACAGGAGAAAATATAAAGGGGTTGGTACAAACGTATTGGCTGGTCCACATATAAAGTTGTGGTAACCTTATATGGAAGAGGAGAAAATGGAGTAGGCAACCTCCATATTAGAGTCAGAATACCCAGCAGAGTGTTAGTGTTCATATTAGAAACACCTTGCTTATTGTTTAATCCAGCGTAGCCTTAGGATTTTATAGCATTTATAGAATTATAGAATAGCTTTGTTCATCATAGTCATAATGTACACTATCATAGCTACATATTATAGACAAATAGGAACCCTACATAATTATAGTGATAGATAGTTAAGGACTCGATTTATATAGAAACACATAATAATAGGTAATAAAAAGGATGTGTCGAGCCTTCAAATATGTAGCGTGTTCAAACCTAACTCTCAGACATTTGTTTAAACTAGGTTAGATTATAGTACAATCATATTTTACGCCATATGCGCTGTCATAACATTGTAATATTTCATATGGCAGATAGTAAAATATGATTGATTTAGGGCTCATAATAATTATAGGCCAAAAGATAGGGCTTAATTAACATAGTTTACTTACAATAGTATAGTTACTAAATCTTGTACATAGGTTAGATTTAGTAATAATTGTAAGTTAATTAAGTGAGACTTGTAATGATCGAATTAAATAAATAGAATGCTTACGATTCCCCTCCGTTCCCGCTTGGCATGGTGGCAATACTCGACGCTCATTGGTTCTCACAATTTTACCTGAGCGTCAAGCGGGCAGGGTCTTATAAAAGCAGCCGACCCCGCTCGAACAGCTCTCTTCTTTCGTCACTCTTTCGCTTGCATAGTTGCTTGTGAGTCAGTCCTCACAACGTAACCGCCGCATACACTACATCGCTACCATCCGACCAAGACTGGGAACCGCGGAGGAGGAACGAAGCCTGACCCTCGAAATCTGGTGTATCATTTCGTCATCACCATCACACCCATTGTGCACACTGGCATTCTTCGGTGCATCGGACCGTTCGTCGGCCAGCCCCACCTCGCTAGCGCGCTCTTCAGTTCGGCCATCTGAGGATATCGTCGCCGCAGGCGAGTGCGGGTGCGCGGCCCTCCCGCGCAGAGGGTCGACACGGACGACCCGGTCCCGCACAACAACTATCCTGACGATCACGCCTGAATACATCATAACGATCGTCTATTACCTCACTGTCGTATAGTCCAGCTTTAAAGTTAGTTTCTGTCAGACATATAACATCGTAATTACAGTTTAATAAGTTTAAATATATAACATCAGTTTTTGACCTTGCACGTCCTACATTTTGATAATAAATGTTTAACATAATTATTCTTAATAACAAATATCTAAGATCTGAATAAAATTAAAATTAGTTATTGTATGTTATTAGCAATTAAATAATAATAAAACTGTGATAATATTTTGTAGTATTTAAGTTAAAGTAGACAACTGCATATGATTTTAATAATATGATTTTTCGTTAATAGTTTCAATTTGTTGGATAATGTGGCAATTAAGTAACAATAATAGTAATAAAAAAAAAAATTGAAACTATTTATAAAATTACAAATTAATTAGCGTAGTTTTTTTAAGGATTCACAATTTTTTATATGTATGGCACTCGTGGAGTCGCCCCTACGAACATATATTTCTCCATTTTTTATCCATACGTATTTGTATTTGAGTTCTCTTGCTAGCCTGCGAGCAGATGCATGAAGCGCCTTATGCTCCGGTGATAGATGCTCTGCAACAAAAATTGGTTGGCAGTCTCCTGTCATTCCCACGTGTTGTGTATTCAACTTGCAATCTTTGTGTGATTTGTTGTATCGATGCACAGCTGATAGCACCTTGTCTCTAGTTCTAGGATTTGACAAGGATACTAATATGTTTCTTGGCCGGTCAGAATCCGGGTTGAGCTTTGCCACTCTGCGGCAGGCATGTACACTGTTTTCATCGATAGGTAATTCTATTGCTTCGCACATTCTATTAAACAAATCGTAAACATTTTCTCCTCGGGATTCCGGCACTGCCTGAATCTCAACATTGCATCCACGACTAATTTTTTCGACTGTCGATAGCCGTTGTGTCAACTTGGTCACTTCAGATTGAAGACGAATATTCTCACATTCTAGATGCTCCATAGACTTAATTTTGTCTGCGATTTCCGTCTTCATTGCGATCTGTTCAGCAAGAATGGAGTCTGTCGTGATGGAAAATTCAGATTTTATTTGTTTTTTCGCTAATTCCACCTCGCATTTGATCATATTCTGAATGTCCTCAACAAAGGAAATCCTAAAGTCGTTTAGTTTTTGGTCTAGGAGTAATCCGATTTGACCAATTAATATCGTTTGCTGCTTTGAAGACTCAAGTTCATACGATATGTTAATTGAGTCCTCTACTGTAAATACTTGGTTGGAACGAACAGGAGTATTTACATTGGATCCTTTTCGTTTTGTGACAGTGACACATGCTGGACAAATCCATGAAGAGATAAACTCTTTCGTCATGGCTTTAAACTGTCCAGCACTTAGATTAAGACATTGGTAGTGATAAAAAGCATGGCAAAGGCTGCATTGGAGGGTATTGTTACCATTACATTGACTTCTACATCCACTGCATTCCATTTTTAAAGTATATTTATTACTTCAAATAAATATAATTGATCTAAGTTAGTAGATAAGTGGCTGCAGTTGTAGACTGTTGTAAACAGGGAACTATTTTAGTAGTCAACTTGACTTTGTAGGAGCGCTCGAGTGCAGTAACACTCTTCAGTTACACGCCATCTAGTGTGCAATTGCGAGTTATAATAATTTTCTGCAGCTGTCGGTGATTACAAACTTAACAGATTGATGGCGCCACACAACATTGATACTTTAAATCATATAATTACTGTCTTCAAAGGCAGTGTTCACAAAGATATTTTTTATTTATCGCAAGAAACCTAATTTTATCTGTTTATTAAATAGATGTTCACAAATAAATGTTCTTTGTAAATTTTTATTATAAAAAAACGAAGTTTACTTCAGGGGTTCGAACACGAAACTTAGCGTCCGCGATCCAAGACCACAAACAACTTCGCCACATTCGCCTGTCAGATCAAGATGAAATTTGAGCTCACTATCGTAACAATATTATTTAGCATTATGCACCGTAGGTCAATGCTGACGTACCTTCTTTTAATGCGATTAATTTTTGGAATTTCAGCATTAAAATATTGGAATTATAATTAATATTTAGTATTACGAAAGGCATAAAAATAACACTTTACAAAACACTGTTAAGCCGCTTAGACTGCAATCCTAACTTTTGTGTACATTTATAGTTTGTATATGATTCGACACTTTTTGTTTGTTTATTACACAAATGTTGTATCACTTGCAATTTTAGAACTGTATAAGTTATCAGATCGCCTTGAAAACATTTAAACGTGTGCTTCGTTCACTTAACTCACTAATTGAATATTTCTGCTTCACTTATTTAACTATTATCAATTTAATTTTATTAATTCTATAAGGAGCTGATGTTCACACTTTGACATTTTTTTTTTTTTTTTTTTTTTTTTTTTTTCAATTTCAATTTTTTCAAATTCAGTTAACATAGCAGTATGTTTAATCAACATTATCAAACGCTTTAGTTTAACTGTCAACGCGATAAATACTGACCTCTATTTGACAGAGCATCCTGGAGCCATTTTCAAAAATCATAAGTTACTGCGTGCAAAACCTGGTAATCCGCCTGTGGTCTGTTTCGGAGCTATCAGTGGCTTGCGTGCGCGTGTATGTGCGTGAAAGAGACAAGTTACTGGTATGCAGAGTTTTGGTGTCAGAATTGGTTTTGGCATTGAGAACAAAGGTGACTCTGCCTGATGATAATCTTCTGGTTCTCATACAATTTGTGTTGCAAGGTATGTATGAGTTAGGACAACTCAATTATAGGTAAGAATTTCAGGAACCGTTTATAAGTTAATTATGGTTTGATCTTCTATAAATTGGTAATGAAAACTAGATTCGTCGGTCCACTAGGCCTATATTCATGAACCGCATTTTAGCATAACATCTTGCGGGGTGTCTAACATCGAGCTACAATAAAAAAACATCATTACATTATTACACATTAATACTCGTATTTTAAAGTTTTGATCCACTAGACGAGTTGCGTTTGATGGATCAAACCATATTCCTCCTGCTCATATTTCTTGTTCTTTTTAATAATACTGCTCTTATATTATTTTTAATAAAATATAACTATTCTTTACTCTAATATTTTTCCATATTCCAGGTCATGGCGCAGTCCTCCTTCTGCCAGCTCCATTGTCATCGGAATTTCTGTGCGCGGGCTCAGGAGGTGTTAGTAATGTGAATACGTGCGGAATAGTGGGAGGTTCTAATGTGCTTGGAGCCGATTGTAGAGAACTTGGTGGCGGGGCAGTTGATTGTATGAGACCACATTTATCTGACATGCTGGATTTACTTCAGGATCCATTGTTGCTTAATAAAATAAAGGTGGGGGGTAATAATATTCGGTTTTTATTATATTGCCACGACCTTTTAAGACATCTCATCACCTGATGTTAGGCTGAAGTTAAGGCCTTTGCATAAGCATCCATCCTAAAAACTTGGATCATTCAAGCGAATCGTGAAAAAGCATTCTGGCAGGCATAGTGAAGGCGGCCAAAACAACAGTCAGTTGTCACCGCTCTTAGACCTTCCCTTGTTTACTATCAGACAAGTGAAGGTCAGATGTCGAGTCACAATAAAAAAACATGAAGAACGAATTAACTATAGATGATATTTTCTCAATCTCCAGGGTTCAGTGTCTCGTTCAATAGTGAACCGTAACCTAGTGTGCCTGAACGAGGATACGTTGGGTGCAATTGTAAAAGGAGGTATAGCACAATACGTTGCTTTGGAGTTGGCATTGGAACAAACGCGTGGTAAGGACAGGCCACAATCGACTAGGCATTTACTACCACCTTTGTCTACTGTCATGCCTGGGTGAGTTATGGAAAAATATTGTGATCTAATTCTACTTAATTCTCTGAGTACTGAGATGCTAATAATTTAGACAATGAATCGTTAGATGCCTTTTAACAGATTGCATGTTCAATTCAATCAATTAAAATCAATCTAATTGTCACGCCTTCCTCCCACAGGGATAGGCAGAGACAATGGAGCGGCCACTTGACACAACAACCTCGCTTCTCTTACATTTACAATTCTCTTACATTTACATTTACAATGTTAAATTTCAATTTGCGTTTGTTACAGTGGTCGTGAAGTAGCCGAATGCGTGACTCGTGTTCGTTTGGTATCCTGGCTTGTGATTGGTGCACTAAGCACAGCTGCGGGTGGTGCTCAGATGTTATACCCAATTCCATTTGATTCCACATGTATTATTACGGATCATATACAGGTGAGGAAGGGTGGGTAGCATGCGTGGAGGTTTTAAGGATGGTAGAGGTTTCGTTGAGGATATTATTATTGCTTTTTATTTTTTGACATTTTTTGACATCCACAAAAAAGCTGGATTGCCCAGTTCCTATAATCGTAGAGCTTGTACGAAGAAAATTGTGGACGTAAAAGAGGCAAGGGAGTTGTGCCAGGATTGTGGCAAGTGACGCTCCATTGTCTCTGCCTATTCCTGTATAATATAACAAAATCCGGTGGGGATGTTAAGTTGGAGTGCGGTCCATAAATAGAGGCAACTCGCTACAGTTAAATAACTGCAAATAGCAGTCGCATTCATTATGCCGGCATAGCTGGAACGGGCAACTTTTAAGCTGGTCCCGAAACGCAACTAAGTCACTTCACGATCTGTAAACTTCACGATGGTCGCACTACTCTGACAGACAGGGCAACGACTACCAACTGTCTGGCTACCACTCCTAAACACCTGGAGCAAATATCTGATTTTTTTATTGGCAAATATTTGTAATCTACTTCATAAATAATTTCTTATTACAAATAAATTCGATGCAAAAATCATTGCTCTGATTGCCGAAATTTCGGCGAGTCTTGGCGAACTCGGGCAACTTTTTGGCGACAGGCGTGGACAAACGGTTTAGCGATTTGTTTGTTGCCCGTAAAGTCGCGGGTTCGATTCCTGGTCGGAGCAAATATTTGTTTTATAGCTTTTATTTGTAATATTTAATAATATTAAAATATTGCAAATATTATTTAATAAAAATTTAAAAAAGATGGATATTTCCTTCGGGTCTGGTTATCAAAGAGTGGTAGGCAGTGGTACCCAGTCTGCCGATTCGGGGTAGTACCACCACTTACAAGTATACAGACCGTGAAGTGATTTGGTCACGTTTCGGGATCAGCTTGTAAGTTGCCGGTTCAATCTAGGCCGGCATAGTGGATGTGATTGCTGCTCACAGTTATTGAATTGTAGTAGCAGTGACATTCATTTATGGACCACACTTCGGCCTAACATCAAGCGGGGTGCTGTGATATGTCGAGTCACAATAAAAAAAACTTTTAAACAAATTCCGAATCGCAACTAAGTCACTTTACATTCTTAACACATGTCTCAATTTCAGACTATAATGTCATCATACGTGGAGGGTGGTCCAGGCACCCGTAGTACATGGGCTCTCTCCCATGGTTTCCTTCTTGCCCAATTGTGGACAGTTTACCTCTCGGCCGCAGCCAGCCCTCATAGTAGTATCTCCACGGACACGAGTGCACTGTTATTGGATTTGTGGTGCAAGCTGGTGCCCAGCCTGTTACAGCTCACAGCTGCTGGCTCTATGGTGAGGAATTTAGAGTTTTTATTAATTACTTAAATAAAAACTCCAGTCGTCGTCACTCTTGTACCTCCTCTTGCTATTTTATCAGGCGAGTCGAGGTCAGATGTCGTGTCACAATAAAAAAAATTACAATTTTAGGTTAAGTAGGATGGTGTAGTCTAAATTTAAGTAAAGAACATCATTCATTTTGTATGGGGACTTGGTCTTCATTGTATTAACAGTTGCATATACATTTTAAAATAGTTTAAAGTGCGAAGATTACATTTTAATTGGAATATATCCTTTATTTTGCATAGTTTAGGTGTGCAAAATGATTAAACTAGAATTATGACAGTTCAAAGCAGAACTGATAATATAGCGTGTCTTGTGATTGACAGACAATACAAAATCCATATCTTATTTTCCAAATAACACAATTGAACAGCAATTAAAAGCAAAATTATTATTAGTTTTATCAATACAAGTATCGAAACTACTATTTATATATTTTTTCATCATTGGACATTACAAAAGTAGTACATAAAAGCCCAAAATGAATGATGTCCTTTAGTTTGACTTATTTTACACTTTAAAGTGGTACAGCAGAATAGGAAAACTGCTTAAAAACTTAAGTTGAAGTCAGATCAGGTCAGCTATTTGATATATTTAATAGCAGACCTGACAGTTGTGGTAGTGCCCGAATTAAAAAAATTGCAGCGTCCTCTACCGTGTCTAATGGGAAATCTAATCCCACTTAAACACTTAAAATAAATAAATAAATAAACACACAAAAAGAAATCATTAAAATCTGTCCAAGAGGAGTCCAGTCACATACAGGGACAGAAGAAATTCGTACTTAAAAAAGTTCATTAACTAAATGTCTTTATTTCCAGTTGGCGGAAACAGTGAACCTCCATTTCCTGGGCATTCTCGAGGCCTTGCTTGAGAGCAATTCAACAGTGTTACACAAACTACTGCCAATGTGGACACCCATATTGTATTCTCCATTATTTAATGTAAGTTATTTTACATCTACGTTTAGAATAAATGCAGTGGACTGTGTAGTCCACGAATGCAAGCGACTGATGCTACAGTTAAATAAAATGTCAATCAATCAAATTGTCACGCCTTTTTCCCATTGAGATAGGCAGAGACAATGGAGCGCCACTTGCCACGTTCCTGACACAACTCCCTCGCTTCCCTCACATCCACAATTCTCTTCATACAAGCTCTAAGGTTATGTGTCTTATTCAATTATCAATATTTTATATTGGTTGTATTAATTAGTCAGACTATGACTTAGTCCCGTGCCGGGACCAGTTCCTAAGTTGACGGTTCCAACTAGGCTAGTATAGCAGATGCACTCCAGCTTAACATTAGGAAGGGTGCTGTCATATCATCATCAGCCAGAAGATGTCCACTGCTAAACATAGGCCTTCCCCTTAGGACTCCATTCCTAACGACAAGATGCCAGTTGCATCCACCGGTATTTTGTCGTTTATAATCCCCATGGTTGGGATCCAGTCTACTCACCGTTAAGAAGACTCTGCTGCCCATCCTTCGGTGAGACTGGTCAAGTTTTACGACTTTCTGGGATGCCACAATAAAAATAAAATTTATCCCTCAGATGCCCCAACACGTGGCCTCGCGTCTCTCAGCGTGTCGCTCTCTGTCGGGTGTGTCTCGACCCCCGCGTGTGATGTCGTCGTGTCCCAGCTGTCAAAGTGTTCCTAACAGCACAGGATATTCAGACACCACGATGCCAGATTTGAGAGCTCAACGACGCCTGCATAGGTTAAGAGCGAAATTGGCTCAATTAGAAATGCAACCGACGAGCTTTTATTACATTTAAACAATTTTGTCACTCCTTAATTCTCACATGGATAGGGACATTGTAGCGCCATTTTCCACGATCCTGACACAACTTAACAATTTCATGTTCGTATTCTTTTATTTTCTATTTAGAAATATCTATAATTTAATATTTATTATACACCAAAAATACTTTAATGTCAAAGAATTATACCAAAGTCAGATATTGTTATTATATTATAAGTTTTTTTTTATTTTTTATTGTGACTCGACATATGACAGCACCCCGCTTGATGTTAAGCCAAAGTGTGGTCCATGAATGGATGTCACTGTTACTACAATTTAATAACTGTGAGCAGCAATCACATCCACTATGCCGGCCTAGATGGAACCGGCAACATACAAGCTGATCCCGAAACGTGACCAAATCACTTCACGGTCTGTATACTTGTAAGTGGTGGTACTAACCCGGATCGGCAAACTGGGTACCAATGCCTACCACTCTTTGATAACCAGACCCGAAGCAAATATCCATATCTTTTTTTTTATTAACAAATATTTGCAATATTTAATACTATTAAATATTACAAATAAAAGCTATGAAACAAATATTTGCTCCGACCGGGGATCGAACCCGGGACTTTACGCGCAACAAACCAGTCGCTAAACCGTTCGTCCACGCCTGTCGTATTTATTATTATAATTTATTATACTTAGAGCATTTATATTTTATGTTCATATTTCTAAAAAATAATATTTGTATGGTATTTATTGCCTTGTATAATTTATCTAACCTAAGCCGGCGCCTGTCGGCTAACGCCTATTTTTTTAAATCAATTTTATTGACTAATTTACTATTATAATGTGCCAAAATTTAATAAAAGTATATTTTTGGCTGACAAAAGAAGGTTGAAAGAATACAAATCTCTATTCAACTAGAGTGGTAGGCAGTGGTACCCAGTCTGCCGATCCGGGGTAGTACCACCACTTACAAGTATACAGACCGTGAAGTGATTTGGTCACGTTTCGGGATCAGCTTGTAAGTTGCCGGTTCCATCTAGGCCGGCATAGTGGATGTGATTGCTACTCACAGTTATTGAATTGTAGTAGCAGTGACATTCATCCATGGACCACACTTCGGCTTAACATCAAGCGGGGTGCTGTCATATGTCGAGTCACAATAATATAAAAATAATAAAAAGTTATGTCAGCGTTACGGACATACAAAGTATACGAGTACATTGTAATTATCGCTAGAAATAGAATGTGAACTATGCCCTCAGTCTCGGGACCCTTTTGGAAATAATAAGTTATGTTTATCACTAAAAATAATCAATTTTAGAATAATCTATTAACGCTGGAATCGTTGTAGTTTGTCTTCCATGTTTTTTGTAACTGTTTGAAACACAAATATATAAACCCTTGTCAATAAGAATAAAATCATTATCGACCTAAACTTCGTGTTATTATTATTTAACTAATCCTTCGTCAAGCTACGCTAGATCCCGCAAATATAACTCTAGGCCTAAAAAATCGCTCAAAGCTATTCTTGGTGGATCCTATTGTATGAAAATAATATTTCAAACTTTGAAAATGTCTTTCAAATCGTACTAATGTTTATTTGTATTATTATGACATATGACAGCACTAGCTTGATGTTAAGCTGGAGTGCAGCGCATTAATGGATGTTACTGCTACTACAATTAATAACTGTAGCAGTAGTCAATGGTAACAATAGCAGCCACATCCACTTTGCCGGCCTAGTTGGAACCGGCAACTTACACGGTGATCCCGAAACGCAACTAAATCATTACATGGTCTGTATACTTGTAAGTGGTGGTACTACCCCGGATCGGCAGACTGGGTATCACTGCCTACTACTTTTTGATAACCAGACCCGAAGCGTAAATCCGCCTCTTATAATAAATATTACAAATAAAAGCTATGAAACAAATATTTGCTCCGACCGGGGATCGAACCCGGGACTTTACGCGCAACAAACCAGTCGCTAAACCGTTCGTCCACGCCTGTCGTCAGAATGAATAATGAATAATAAATTAAATTGGCAATTAAAAAATGGTGTTATTTTATTGATTTTATTTTACATTAAAAAATAATTTGCACGGTTGCATCTCCGATTTCGTTAACGAGAAATTTACGAAAGTAAAAAAAAATGTCACAATGGGACGCGAGCGAGACAGAATGCACGAGAGTAGGTGTGATCTAACGGCAGTGACCTTGAGGTCGTGCTTTGGATTCAAGTCATAGATATAAATAAAAAGAACTACGTCAGATAGACGTAGTTTGCCAGTTCCACGCATATTGTGTTCGTAACGTATCTTGTCCTTTTGTTAAATCAATGGCTAGTGCTGATACGAAAGCGTCTCAACAGCGAGGCAATCCGTTTTTTGACGGAAAAACATGTTTTTGACTCAGAGAAAAACATGTTTTGTCTATGTTTTTACCTAAGTCAAATTATATTGTCGTAGTGCGCGCGTACGCATATTAAATAACACATGATACGTGGGAATGCATTACCTATAATATGAAATCATACATAATTTGTCATCATCGATGCATACATACACACGGAGAGACAAAATGTTAATTACAAAATAACCTAATATGTGAACTAGTAAGCCACACATTGCCCCAGTAAATGCACTTTTTAAAAAAACCAGTAGGTCGGGGGCAATCATGAGCACTCACCGTAATGCTTACCTACGTCTTGATAAAGTTGAGTCTATAAAATGTATGTGAATTTGAACAGCGCCACCACTATGAGTAACGGTATAATAAGGAACTAAAATTGAAACTAGAAACTAAATCGTACTAGGGCTTAGAGCGGGTGGCCGCTTTTTTACTGTCTTTAACTATTTATTTACTGTTGTGTCTTAATGTTAGCTATTGAATTAGCAAATTTTGAGTAATACTGAGTGTGGAGAATCAACGCGGCAAATTTAAACTAAATTGAAACACTAATGTCAGATTTTAATTTGTCAAATATGCAAAAATGAAAAAGTCTGCAAATTTATTTTATCTTTAAAAAAACAATAAATAATGAATAGTTTTCGCGATACTGAGAAAAATATATGCCAGAGTACAGACATATGTAATAACCCTTCCTTAATAAATGAGAAAAAGAAAATAAACGTTTTTGTGCACAGTATATAACTTACAAGTATACAGACCGTGAAGTGATTTGGTCACGTTTCGGGATCAGCTTGTAAGTTGCCGGTTCCATCTAGGCCGGCATAGTGGATGTGATTGCTACTCACAGTTATTGAATTGTAGTAGCAGTGACATTCATTTATGGACCACACTTTGGCTTAACATCAAGCGGGGTGCTGTCATATGTCGAGTCACAATAAAAAAATAATAATAACCTGTGTGACAGACAGGTGACAGTTTCTTTCTAACATTACAATTAAATTTAGAAAATTAGTATTTGGTCTTGTTTAAATATTAACAGAAAAACTTAATCAAATCGGGGAAATTATTAAAAAAAGTGTATCCATTCTTAACATCGAATTCGTTTGTCCACGAACTACTATTTCTTATCCAACGTGACTTTTATACTAATCTAATTAAACGTATTTATGGCGACGGAGCAAGTGGAATTGCGATGATATTTGGCATGTTTTTTTTTTATTGTGACACGACATCTAAACTCGACCCGCCTGATGATAAGCAAGAGGAGGTCCAAGAGTGACGACGACTGGGACAACCGAGTCAGGTCCCGGCTGTCCCAGCCGCCGCCACTATGCCGGCCTAAGATGCTTCTTCACGCATCGCTTGAAGGATCCAAGGTCATAGGATGGAGAGAACACACTAATTAGTAGGTAACTAATTAACGTAGTTACCTATTGATTTGTTATTCATTGATTGATTACCTATAAATATGACGCTATAAATATTGTTATTTAGAGTCACTAATATGCATAAAGCAGTGAAAGTTCTTGGACAAGTAATTCGCAAGGACAAGAATCGGGACTCAGGTATCCCCGTAGTGTTGTTGCACTACAACATAGCTTCATTCAATTGGGGCTCCATTGTATCTGCCAGTCCCTGCTAGGGGAAATATGTCGTATCAATTTAATCTTGTGTTTATAAAATGAATGCCTGTGTGTAGCCATGTAATAATCCATGAAACGCACGCGATCTTATATCTCAAAACAAAATCAGTTTCGCTTTTTAATAACATTGTTATGTTATTGCAACCAATGTTGATTATAAAATAGTATTAACTTACAATTTGCGCGAACATTGATTAATGAATTAAACAAATTAGGCGACCGTGGTGCGAACCGAGAGCACGGGTTCAAAACCACTTGCTGGTACCGATGTATCTTTGTGGTCTATGTGATTTGGTTGTGCTGTTTCTATGATACAAGCACTTTAGTAGCTTAGTATAGAAATGTAAAAAATAATAAGAATATCAATAAAAAAATACAAAAAAAAACTCATTTTCATTGTTAAAAAATTATATAAATATGAGTTTGGAATAAAATAGGCGACTTTAATTTAGTTAGGACTTCGATGAAATAGAATAGATGAAAGCAGATAGGCGAAAGAAATTTACAAATTGGATGTAAGTGGAATCATAAAACGGGAACAACCCAAAAGTTTGTTACTTGATCAGTTCCTACATTCTTAAATAATCAATCAATTAAATTGTTACGCCTCTTTCCACGGGGATAGCCAGAGATAATGGGGCACCGCTTGCCACGATCCTGACACAACTCCCCCGCTTCTTTCACTAATAAATTCCTCATTCCTAAATAAGCAGTGCCAATAACCATAATCTGTTAGAAGCAAATTGTGGATGCAAAGGAAGTGAGAGTCGGGATCGTGGAAAGTGGTGCTCCGTTGATCTGCCTATACCTGTGGGAATTATGGCATGACAATTGAAGATGATCAAAATAGAAAGTCTCATTGAATATAATTTTATTGTGATATATTGTCGTAAAAATTTATATGTATATCTCTTTTATGAATGCGTTACGTGATATCGTTCAATTAATTGTTGACTATTATGTTTTATTTGAATGGCCGCCGCCATTGTTTAATGGCGGCGGCCATTGATATGTCAATGTGAACTGTTGAGACATTTTTGTCAATTACTCCTTTGTATAATCCGGCAATATTGCATTTATAATTGAGTAATGGAGAGTGGTAGTTGGATTAAATAATTAATCAATCAAATTTTCACGCCTCTTTCCCATGGGGATAGGCAGAAACAATGGAGCGCCACTTGCCACGATCCTGACACAACTCCCTCGCTTCCTTCACATTCACAATTCTCCTCATACAAGCTCTATGGTTTAACTATATCACTTATCTTATACTCGTAACCATAATATTAGTTCCATATTTATGTAGGCACTGCGACCCCTGCTGTAATATCTCCAAATAATTAAAATTATTTATTAAACGATGACAATATAATTTTAGAATCATATATGCTGAGAACTTTAAGAGGCGGAAATACACCCAGCTTATTGGAACATGTGTTGAAAGGTCATCATTCATTTTGGGCTTTTATGTACTACTTTTGTACAGAAAAGCTCAAATGAATGATAGGAAATATATAAATGGTAGTTTCGATACTTGTGTTCATAAAACTAATAACCATTTTGGTTCTAATGCTGTGCAATTAGTTATTTGGAAAATAATTTATGGATTCTGTATCGTCGGTCAATCATAAAGACACGCCATTTTAACAGTTCTGCTTTGAACTGTCATAATTATAGTTTGATTATTTTGCACACCTAAACTATGCATAATAATGGATATATTCCAATTACATTGTAATATTCGTACATTAAACTATGTTAAAATGTATATGCAACTATTAATACAATTAAGCCCAAGACCCCATACAAGTTGAATAATGTCCTTTTCAAAGCGTTGTCTAAACAGCTGACCAACATCTCGCTCGGGTAACAAGAGGGCTGGGCAATATTTGTTTCAAAGGATCAGCATTGCCATTCAGCGCGGCAATGTTGCCAGTATCCTTGGCACTTTGTCCATTGATACCCATTTGGAATTAGTTTTTATTTATAATTTATCCCCTTTTCTAGTATTTATTTAATTATAGTTAACTAATATAGTTTTATTGTAGAATTAAATTATGACGCAAATAACCTAAAAAGATCACCTTACCCAATCGTAATTGCGATTGTAAAGGATAACAAATACACGCTGCCCACAATCTCACGCATCCGCGACCTACAAAAAGAAATGGCCAATCTCAAAGACACAATACGCTAGGCCCAATTTGTTCATTGCACGCAATCGCACCAATGTTAGGGCTGTTATATATTGTTGAAACGAACATGATTTTGACGACAGGCGTGGCGCTATGATTAGTACACCGTAAAGCCTTGTGTTCGATTCTCAGTCAAAGCAAAGATTTGTTTCATAGCTGTTATTTATAATATTTAATTAAATATTACTATATTTCCTAATAAAAAAGAGGCGGATATTTGTTGCGGGTCTGGTTGTCAAAGAGTGGTAGGCAGAATGGGGCCCAGTCTGCCGATTCGGGGTAGTACCAACGTTTACAAGTCGAGATCTACTTGTGAGTTTCCGGTTTCAACTAGGCCGGCATAACGGATGCGAAAGCTACTTATAGTAATGTAGTAGCAATGGCCTCCATTTATAGACCGCACTCCAGCTTAACATCAGACGAGGTTCTGTCATATGTCAAGTCCAAATTAAAAAAAACCTTAACGAACATCATCATTATAAACAACATGCAACATGTCTCTTCTATAAGTATGCCTCTCTCAGCCTTCTCCACAATTTTCTGCTGGAACTAACACAAACTAATTTAACAATTTTATTTATATAATATTCTTCCATTAATAATTATAGTAATTTTCCCATCCTATATTCTTGAATCCTTAAAGCAGCATAAAGGCGGCTGAGGTCACTTTTTTAAAAACGATTTTTTTTATTATCGGGGGTCTTGAATCACCTATTCAAAACCAGTTGTCTGTACCAATGTTCCTTGATATTTATATAATAATTTGATCGTCTTGTTTCTATAATACAAGCACTTTAGTAGCTTAATATAGAAATGTAAAAAAAACTACAGCAACACCCAATTGCATAATGTAGAAACGCCTCAAAGCACTCATTAGTGCTATTGAAGTGAAATTAAAGTGGGCGAACGATGCACAAAGAGCATCACACACATTGGCACCACACTATTTATGGCCATCTTATTGTTAGCACGGTTACATCACTACCAGGGTGCCAAGAGTTATAGAACCATATGTGTTTTGAATTATTAGATATATAGAAAAAATAAGGATAGCCATTCTTTTTTTTATTATTGTGACTTGACAGTTGTCAGCACCCCGCTAGATGTTAAGATGAATAGATGTCACTGCTACTACAATTCGGTAACTGTAAGTAGCAGTCACATCCACTATGCCGGCCTAGAGTAGTAGGCAGTGGTCTGCCTAACACCAACTTTACAAATAGCTAGCAAAAAAAAAATAGAACAATTAGTATTAGGCTCTTTGTTTCCCTAACAGTTTTTTTTGTTATTCAGTTTATTATTATTTGAAAAATAAACACACTAAAATCAATAGAGAGAAATTACTATCGCTCCTAAACGAAATCTTTATATTGAAAAATTATTATTTACTTTGTCATATAATCGAATTTTTATTCAGTTTTTTTTCAATTATTGTTTTAATTATACCAAGCTACTAAAATTACCATAAAAACAGAACGACCAAAGTACCGACCTCAACGATACATTAGTATCGGCAAGTGGTTTCGAACCTGGGCTCTCAGTTTACGTGCCCATTGCACTACCACTACACCACGGTCACCTTAATTAAAACATTGTTTACAAAATAACAAGTACTTAATTACATAAGTAGCTTTTGAAATATTTCATAATTTTATTACATAAAACAAAAAAATATATTAAATTGTCATACGCATCGTTACGGCGATGAACACAAATGTAGGTGGGCAGATGTGATTAATGATAACGTTTTGTTTTTGTTTGAACTTTTGAACTTAACAAGTTTGTTACAAAAGTTCATATTTAGATACTAATTAGAAAAGTTCTCTTATAAGGCAATCTATAAAGTTTATCTATTATTTGTTTTTAGGAATTTCTAATTTTTTATTCATAGACACTGAGCAAGCAAAGTTATATCACAGATTTTTTTTAAATTTCTATACTAAGCTACTAAAGTACTTGTATTATAGAAACAGGACGACTGAAGTACATAGCATAGCAATGGAGACAGATTATACATATAATCAATAAATCAAATCGTCATTCCACCTCTACTCCAGGCAAAGATAATGTACCGCCACTTTCCAAGAAACTGACACTCTCTCGCTTCCCTTTCGTCTGTAATACTCTTTATACAAAGAAACGCCACGCCGAACCTTTTAGTTCGACTGCTGATTCTGTCGACTGAATGCGGATGCTTTGCCCTACCTGCGGACCAACCGCGTAACTCAGTGACAATGAGGATGGGCTTTGTCTGACAGTTCAACTAATGGAAGTGGAAGGCAGTGGTACCCAGTCTGCCGTTCCAAGGTACCACCACTTACAAGTATACAAGTATACAGACCGTAAAGTGATTTCGTCGCGTTTCGGGATCAGCTTGTATATTGCCGGTTCTAACTAGGCCGGCATAGTGGATGTGTTTGCTATTTACAGTTATTAAATTGTGATGTTAAGCTGGACCGCACTCCAGCTTAACATCAGACTTTTGTATGTCAAGTCACAATAAAAAAAATGCTACGTACTAGTTCTTACATAGGTAATAAATAATTATGACGCATAATGAAAAGTAACTCTTCAACCTTGTTCCTACCTCGTATTTTCACTCACGTAATACCCGTACAAGTCGGGAGAAGAGTAAGAGAAGAAAAAAAGAAGAGTAAAGTACCACTTGCTGGTACTTTACTCGTCCTGCATCTATGATACAAGCATGTTTAGTAGTTTAGTATATTTTAAAAAGTAATACGAAACAAATGCTATATAAACAAACGAAACTGTCATGCTTCTCTTACCATTTATAAGCAAGTTTATTTTTTAATTCAATTTAACTAATTCGTATTTAAATGTACTTTTTGGCGGGCATGGTGTTGTCGACTAAGGCCACCGTATACAAATCTGATTTCGTCGTCAGCGCTCTTGGACCTCCTCTTTCTTTTCTTCCCATTAGGCTAGCCGAGGTTAGATGCTGCACCATACATAAATAAAATAAAAAATCATGATATATTTACATTGGCGTTTGTTTGTAACGTTTCGGCGTTTAATTGTCTTTGTCTCTGCCTATCCCTGTGGGAAAAAGACGTGGCAATTAGATTGATTGATTATAACTTTTTACTACGCCTTCTAAAAATGAGCTAATAATAAAAATAGCGCTTATCCTAATTAGCGATGCAATAGGGGTGTTTTTTTCACATTGCATCCCTCCTGCGCCGATCACTACAGCAGAAACATCAGTTAAGCGCTAGTAGTAGCTATAAATAATTTATCGATATAAGCACAACACTAACTCATGAGTTAAAACAATAATGTGACAGAAAACCCGGCCGCGTTAAGCTCACAATGTAATAATAGTAATTATATTAATCTGTGACGTAATGGACGCCATCTTGCCGGTTTATAACTATAGTCTGTGCTTCTGAGATACACAAACAAGTTAAATATTGTAGGTAAAGTCTCTAAAATAATTTCTTCTGATGTTTATTAAAACATTGAAATGATTAGATGATAGTGAAGTTCTAAAATAGGTTAAAATAAAGTTGACACAATAAATACAATTATACGTCAACCTACGTCGGATTTTCAAAGTATTATTAACCTATTTTATCACTATTTTACAATAAAACAATAGTTTAAAAATAAAATTAAAAAAAAACACACTTATGACAATCTGAACTGAAAAGTGAACATCTGACCTCGACCTGCCTGATAGTAAGAAAGAGAAGGTCCAAGAATGCCGACGACTGAAAAAACCAAGTCAGTTCTTGGTTGCCTCAATCGCCCAATTATTTCAAAAATATTTATTGAAATAATTGTGTCGTCATCTGTTTAATACGTGTACAAATTTTCATTGACCTCTAGAAGTTGGTGAAAATTAATTTGAAAGATTCCGTGAAGCTAATGAAAGCTGTTAATAATATAAGAATCTTAAGGTTATATGAAGGATTTTTTTAAGGAGGGAAGGATTTTCACTTCCCTCACATCCAGAAATCTTTAAAAAATCCTTCATATAACCCTAAGATTTTTATATTATTAACAGCTTTCATTAGCTTGACGGAACCTTACAAATTAACCTAACCTAACTGTCAGGAGCGTAAAACTTAATGATTGATTGATTTATGAAAAACCGTGATCAAATTAGCGAATCTGGTTTTATATTTTGGCTTATTATTTATATATTTTTATATTTAGTTTAATTCGAAGTTTTCGGACTGGCGTATGAAAAGTCACTTCATTTATTTTAAAATAAGTGAATAAAGGTGATGTTGACAAATGTTGTCTTTCTTATTGTAACGAAGTGTAGTTATGCAGTTCACACTTTTTCATCGCATTCATTATAATTTGATATTAGTTAGATAATTATGTTATCACTAATTACATTTATGATTTATTATGGGAAATATTAAGTTTAACAATTCGTACTTTTAATACTACATTTAAATGCATTTTTGACTTACATTTAAGGCATGGTAATCACGCAAACCGAGAGTCCCCGGTTCAAAACCACTTGCAGGTACCTATGTATCTTAGATATATGAACTTTGGTCTATGATACGAGTTTTTCTTTCTTTCTTTTTTTAATTTTACATTTTTATACTAAACTACTAAAGTGCTTGTATCGTAGAAACTGGACAACCAAAGTACATAATATATATTATATATATTATATAAAAGATTAATAAATAAAATATAAAAAAACTTACTGGTATCGTAAAGTTGTTTTGAACCAGGTGTTTTGGGTTTGCGTAAAGATTGGCACTACCACTACACCACAGTCGCTTATACGATAGTTTCTGCTTTTCACCTCGCCTAATTTTCTTAAGCTGAAAAACATACCTAAATATGTCGTAAAATCAACTCATAAAACTGCTTATCTGTATGCAACTCTAAACTTTCTATCAACCCACCAATTACCCATTCATTTATCATTTAAGGCAGCAAGAGATAGCCGCACGTGTCCGATTAGGACATACCAAAATAATTTCTCAGAAACATAAAAGGCGTTGTTGCAATACATGGATGACTAACCGACATTTTTGTTTCTAACGTTTAAATACTCAAGGCATACAAAGTTTAACGATAGCCGTGAAGTAATGTTAAGCTACTGGACATCCTCAAGAAAGCTAGGTTGCCTAGTGCCCATAACCATAGAACCTGTATGAAGAGAATTGTGAATGTGAAGGAAGCAAGGGAGTTGTGTAAGAAGAAGGGAATTCTGCGAGAGAAATGTGCCAGGATTGTGGCACGACGTAACGCTTCGTTCTTTCTGCCTATCCCTGTGGCAATTAAGTCGTGATAATGATATTGATGACATATTTATTTTTCGGAAATAGTCATACAATAAAATTGTTCTCATCTATAATCATACTTTGACTTTTTTTTTTCTTTTTTAATTGGCCGACGACAGTTGTCGCCGAACGGTTAGCGTTTGGTTTGTTGCGACCGGGTTCGATTCCCGGTCGAAGCAAATATTTGTTTCATCGCTTTTATTTGTAATATTTAATAATTATATTGAATATTGCAAATATTTGTTAATAAAAAAAAAGTCGGATATTTGCTTCGGGTCTGGTTATCAAAGAGTGATAGGCAGTGGTACCCAGTCTGCCGATCCGGGGTAATTCCACCACTTACAAGTATACAAACCGTGAAGTGAATTAGTCGCGTTTCAGGGTTATCTTGTAAGTTGCAGGTTCCAACTAGGCTGGCATAGTGGATGTGATTGCTACTTATAGTTATTGAATTTTAGTAGCAGTGACATCCATTCATGGACCGCACTCCATCTTAACATCAAGCGAGGTGCTTTTATATGTCGAATCATAATAAAACATGTGGCTCGATGTGTTACAGCACCCCGCTTCATGTTAAGCGGTCAAATTAATTATCAAACAAATGTATAACTTCCTCTAATCTAAAATTATATAATACGCTAACCTTTAGCCATTGTATAATGAACCCAATATGATTGATTTTGCATTGTTTTACGATTATAATCATTTATCAACATTTATGTCTCTGCTAATTATGAGTCATTTGTTGTTTTTTTTATTGTGACTCGACATATGACAGCACCCCGCTTGATGTTAAGCCGAAGTGTGGTCCATGAATGAATGTCACTGCTACTACAATTCAATAATTGTGAGTAGCAATCACATCCACTATGCCGGCCTAGATGGAACCAGCAACTTACAAGCTGATCCCGAAACGCCTACTGCCCACCACTCTTCGATAACCAGACTCGAAGCAAATATCCACCTCTTTTTTTATTAACAAATATTTGCAATATTTAATATAATTATTAAGTATTACAAATGAAAGCTATGAAACAAATATATGCTCCGAGCGGGAATCGAACCCGAGACTTTACGCGCAACAAACCAATCGCTAAACCGTTCGTCCACGCCTGTCGCCAAAGCGGTTTGCGACGGCAATGATACATAAGAAATAATTTCAGTTCAAGCGGTTCATTCTAGTTTATTTCTATCTCTTACAAATCTTTGGCGGCTCATCAGTGATTCCAACCCTTCAATTTTATGGCACCCCCGGTAAAGCACCCCGGTAGGCAACACATATTTAGTTCCATCTTTGCTGATTTGAGAGGATCCATGATCAGCTTTTTAAAATAAATAAATCATACATAGTCTATTTCTTTTTCTAGAATTTATAAATCTCATGTCAATGGATACGTTAAACAAGGCAGGCCAAATTATTTTTATTATAAAATGACCTACTATCTAATTAATCTTTACAATTTTACTTATAAATCCAACAACAAAATAATAAACACGTTCATTAAGGCGACCGTGGTGTAGATGTAGTGGCAGTGCAATTACACAAGCCGAGAGCACGAGTTCGAAACCACCCACCGGTACCAATGTATCTTAGATATATGTACTTTGGTTGTTCTGTTCTGTTAAAATAATTAGGAACTAAATTAATGAACGCTGAATAATATTACACTTACCTTTATTTAAAAAAATGTCCGAGCAACTCTTCTAATTCGACATTGGTTTAAATGTAAACCAGTTTGAATGTCAATATTATCACTAAAATGCATTTTGACATTTTGTGCACATTTACTGCGCCGATAATGTGATTTAGCCGCAGGCTGTCAGCTGTCGGTGTAACTCTTCGCTGTTCATTTCCATTGTACACAGACGATGCGGTAAAAATAACTTTCACGCATCACACCAAGCATATCTTGTCTCGTCTCGTAATATTTGGCACCTTGGGACTGTAAGATTGGCCGGCTTCAAATAACAAAAAACAGTAAAAATATTTATATATCAATGGGAATGACCATGCAAAAAAAACAGCATTTTACGCTAGCTAGAGCTACATCCCCTACACCCATCCCCATCTCATATTAGGCTGGGTTGCGAATCATAAGCACTAAATGAGTTTTATTCACAGTCAATCAATCAATCAAATTGTCACGCCTTTTTCCCACAGGCAGAGACAATGGAGCGCCACTTACCACGATCCTTACACAATTCCCTTGCTTCCTTCACATCCACAATTCTCTTCATACAGACTCTGTGGTTATGGGCTCTAGGCAACCTAGCTTTCTTCAGTTAATGTCAATTAAAGTATTATTTGGTCACACATCTGTCAATTCATTTTGTTTGACAATAACTTAGACTTTTATTGTGACAGTTGGGTAACCTCAATAAATAAAATATAAATGAGCGGAGGCTACAAAACAGTTGCGACACATAAATATCTGCAAGTACCTTTTTATGCTAGAACAAAAGATCCTTCAAGCCGGCATAGTTAAGGACCCTGAGACAACCGTAAACTGAATCGTAAACCGTTTTTAGTCGTCTTTGACCTCTTCTTGCTTACATTTGGCAAGTCAAGGTCAGAAATTACGTCACAATCGATAAAATCAAATGTCACAAGTGACGTGTCGTATGTAAAATGGAAACAAAGCCAACCTCGTATTTCATGATATCGTTCACCTAGACATTTCCTTCATGTAAAAGTAATTAAATTATGATTATCACACTGCCGCATTATTTACTTAAATCATTGATGTTTATCGAATTACTTTGAAAACAATCAATTCGCACTGGGGTTGAATAACTTATGCTTTTGATTTACTATGTAGGAGGGCGTTTGCCGACCAAATCGGAGACATCCTCAAGAAAGCTAGGTTGCCTAGTGCCCATAACCATAGAGCTTGTATGAAGAGAAATGTGAAACATTTTGGCGCAAAGAACCGCCGCACCTTGTTCAGGATGCCAAGTTTGCGGGAGGTGGTCTTAATGGCCCGCTCGGTGTGGTCCCTGTGATTCATGTCGCTGCGAAGGGACATCCCTAAGATGACCATGCACCGTGCTGTCGTCTGCGTAGCAATGAATGCTGGATCCAATTATGTAACGGAATTTTGCAAATTTATTTTCACCTACTTTTAGAGGTCGAAATAATATGAAAAATTGTACACGTATTAAAAACGATGACAATACAAAAATATCATTAAATAATTTCTCTGGTCGGCAAAGTGACGCTGACTGAGGTAACCGTGAAGTGACTCAGTTTTTTTAGTCGTCGGCATTCATGGACCTCCTATTGCTGGTTAGATGTCGAGACACAAAAAAAAGTTTATTTTTTCAATTTTAGTTCCCATTATCATGTAAGCGTGTTTTTTAGTTTTATTTTCAAGTAGAAGTAAAAACATATATAGTTGATTTATTTAAAGAAGGTGATATATTTGGAAAACTATTTAATTATGGGTAGAAAAACCAAGTAATATTATTTAAATCTTTATGAGCTTGTATTTGTAAATAGATTAGGTTTCGTTTATAATGGGAATGGCATCGCCATTTCATGTGCGTAATTCCCCTAATGAAAATTGATTTAAAAAATTCAACTTTAGTTCTTTTTGTATTAATTCTTGTGTTGTTTACGTAGTGTTTGTATATTTTATAAACCTTTACAAAATAAATTAAGTTATGAAAAACCGCAGCTTGCATCAGTTTGTGCGCGTCCGCTTGCAGCAACGCAAATTATGCGGTTCCCGAGGTGCGAATTTTAACTCAAACTTAAATACTGTTTTAACTATTTGTTATTTAAAAGTTCATCACGTTCCTATTTAACAGGAATGTTGGCGTTTTCAAGGACTTTGTATGCAATCAACCATTTGCTTTAAAGCATTTTTTTATCATTTTATGGTGCTACTCTGTTAATATAGGTTGTACGCTGTTATTAAGAGACCGTGGTGTAGTGGCAGTGCAATGGTTACGCAAACCTAGAGCATGAGTTCGAGACAACCCACCGGTACCAATATATCTTTGCTATATGTACTTTGGTTGTCCTATGATACAAGCACTTTAGTAGCTTAGTATAAAAATATATAATAAATAAATTTGGGCGACAGAATGCATATGCCTGACCTATACGGGTTTAAAAAGACAAGGTAAAAACAAAATAAATAAACAAGCAAATATATGTAAGCTGATCTTTACAATAATTTCAGTCAGATGCCAAAAGGTCAACTATTCTCGTTTGTCACGTTGAAGAGAATCAAATGAATTGAAAGTAACCTTGAACGTCATCTGTCAAATGACATTTCCACTGATGAGGCACCATTGATGTATAAACTAGATCGCCGATAAACAAAAATATATTACAAAATGTTTATTACAACATTATATTGTCACAATAACAATTGAATTGTTTACATCGTGACCGGCGCATCTACATTCTCAACTTATTCATTTTTGCATCACACTCGCTGAACAAAAACGAACGCAATTCGATTCTGATTCAAGAATTCATCAGCCAGAAGGCGTCCACTGCTGAACATAGGCCTCCTCCTTAGAACGCCATTTCGAACGACAAGATGCCATTTGCATCCACTGGTTATTCATTCAAGAATTACTTTCCCTTTATTTTGTCTTACAATTCTTTGTTTCATACTGTTTTCTGAATTTAAATTCAGTTTCAAGTGTAAATTATTTACTGTCAAAAATATATACTCGTAAGAAAGTTAACAATGAACAATGTTTGTTTCTGTTTGATTTTATCACTACCGGGACCAACATTTTTGTTACTGAATTTAATTATTTTCTTCACAGTGTATATTAAAATCATCCATTTCTGACGACAGGCGTGGACGAACGGTTAAGCGATTGGTTTGTTGCGCGTAAAGTCCCGGGTTCGATCCCCGGTCGGAGCAAATATTTGTTTCATAGCTTTTATTTCAATCAATCAATCAAATTGTCACGCCTTTTTCCCACAGGGATAGGCAGAGACAATGGAGCGCCACTTACCACGATCCTTACACAACTCCCTTGCTTCCTTCACATCCACAATTCTCCTCATACAGGCCCTATGGTTATGGGCACTAGGCAACCTAGCTTTCTTAAGGATGTCTCCGATTTGGTCGGAAAACACTCTCCTAGGCCTGCCTTGTTTAACGCATCCATCCACATCAGATTTATAAATTCCTTTCGTCAATCTACTTTCACTCATCCTTTCCATGTGCCCAAACCATCGAAGCATTCCTTTGTCAATCCTTGTCACTACATCTTCTTTTAAACCACATCTATCACGCAGTGTGCTATTCCTTATTCTATCAGCTATCGTCACTCCACATACACTCCTTAACGACCGCATTTCTACAGCGTTAATTCTACTCTCATGCTTCTTCTGCCATACCCACCCTTCACTTCCATACATTAATGTAGGAACAAGCACCGCATTATGAACAGCCATCCGTGACTTTTGGGACATTATTTGGCTGCTCATTACCCTTTTGCACTCTTCTCTCAATATCTTCATCACACTTTCCATCCCTAGTAAACATACTTCCCAAGTAAACAAATTGTTTGACTTGTTCCACTTTCTTTCCGTCTATCATTATCTCACATTCTGTCATTTCATCCTCTCTCTCCAAAACCATTACCTTAGTTTTACTTACATTCACTTTCATACCTTTCTTTTCTAATTCCGCATTCATTATAGTGACCATTTCCTGTAACTCATACGCCGAAGATGCAAGGATAACTTGATCGTCGGCGCACAAGAGACATTTGATCACCAAGTCATTCATTCTTAAACCATACTTCCTTTCACGCAACTCTTTCAGACAACTGTCCATGAATAGATTGAAGAGCCATGGTGACGCTACACATCCCTGTCTGACACCTTTAGAGATGCCAAACCAGTCAGATAGCGCCCCGTTAATTCGAACACATGCACTGGAATCCTCATAGAGAGATTTCAGTGCACGGACCAAACGCTCCCCCAACCCAAACCCGGACAGCTGCTGCCACAATTCACTCCTGTTCACTCGATCATAGGCCTTCTCAAGGTCAACAAAAGCACAAAACACCTTCTGGTGTTTTGCCAACACTTTTTCGCTGACGCATCTTAGAGAGAAGATCTGATCCATACATCCCATCCCTTTCCTAAATCCCGCTTGCGCATCCCAAACTTTATCATCTGTTTCATGCATCACCCTTTCAATCAATACTTTCGCATACAACTTGCCAACAATACTGAGAAGGCTGATGCCGCGGTAATTTTTGGGTTCCTGTTGCGACCCCCTCCCCTTGTATAGTGGTACAATGACAGCCTTGCGCCAGTCCCCTGGTACAAGACCGTTCACCCAGCACTTACTGAAAAGGAGACTCAACCAGGAAGCCACCAGCTGACCACCGCCCTTTAGCATCTCGACAGTTATTCGGTCACACCCAGCCGCTTTTCCAACTTTCATTCTTTTCAATGCATTCACAATCTCTTTCACATCTATATCACATTCAGATTCACTTTCATTCAGCGTGGAGGACATATCGACACACTCTGGTGCTGTATTATCATCCTCCACAAATAAACTTTCAAAATACTCCTTCCATCGTCCTAACACTTTCTTCTCTTCAGTCACTAAATCGCCATTCGAATCCCTAACCACATTCACTTTGGACTTCTCCAGTCCTCCCCGGGCTATCTTAACCTGTTTCCAGAACAGTTTGATATTATCCCGGAAATTTCTGGAGAATTTCCTCTCGATATCCTCTTTCACCTCTTTCTTCTTTCGTTCTATACATTCTTTCACTTTAATTTTTATTTCCTTATATTCATTCATTACCTTACATACATCCTCATCGTTCTTACCCGCGTTTGTTCGTCTACTAGCTTTAACTGCTAGTAGATCCTGCCATATTTTCTTCTTCTCGCATACTAATACTTCCGTTTCCTTATCCCACCACATGTTGGGCCTTACATTCTTCCTCTTGCTCACTCCACACACTTCTTCTGCAGCTTCTGTCATACCATTCCTCAATTTCATCCATACTTCCTCCACACTATCATTCTCATGATTACAGGCATCTCCTATTTTCTCACGTAACTTACTTACATACTCCTCTTTCACTTCTGCATCTTGCAACTTTTCTCCTTTTATTCTTGTCAACTGTGTTGTCGATTTACGACTGCGGTTTCTCCAACCCTTGAACAGACCATTTAATCTTGACATTACAAGAAAATGGTCTGTTCCAATGTTGACCCCGCGATAAACCCTCGTATCGACAACATTGACTTTCAACCTTTCATCCACAATCACAAAATCTATCATACTTCTCTCTTTATTCCTCTCCCATGTATACATGTGAATCTCCTTGTGACAAAACTTCGTGTTTGTCACAATGAGATTCTTCTCCAAACAAACATTCACCAGACTCACTCCATTCTCATTCACACGCTCATCTCCAAACCTTCCCAACACATGGTCTACATTCACTCTTTGCTTTTATTAGTAATATTTAATAATATTAAATATTGCAAATATTTGTTAATAAAAAAAAGATGGATATTTGCTTCGGGTCTGGTTATCAAAGAGTGGTAGGCAGTGGTACCCAGTCTGCCGATCCGGGGTAGTACCACCACTTACAAGTATACAGACCGTGAAGTGATTATTTGGTCACGTTTCGGGATCAGCTTGTAAGTTGCCGGTTCCATCCAGGCCGGCATAGTGGATGTGATTGCTACTCACAATTATTGAATTGTATTAGCAGTGACATTCATTCATGGACCACACTTCAGCTTCATCAAGCGGGGTGCTGTCATATGTCGAGTTACAACAAAAAAAGTCATTTATTAATATTTTATAGCTACGTTACCATTTTACATTTATTCTTTTTAAATAGACATGTGCTAATTGTCAAATGTTCTCTCTAATATAATATTTATTTAAGATTTTGATACTGTAATTTGTATCGTATTAAAATCTGACAGTAACATAGATAAAATGATAATAATTTAACTTTTCAATAATAAACTGTAATATTTAAAACTGAATATGTAAATAGTAAATAGTGAAACACAATAGAAGCTATTTAGGATTTCATGTACTAGGGGCTGACCGCGCAAATTCAAAGGACAATGAAATATGTCAATAAGTTACTCGGCCACTGCTAGTGTCAAAAACAACTTTTATTTATTAAGATAATGAGTTTTAATTACCTTGAACTGTTTCAAAATGAACATCTATTCTTAGTGTGTTTGAGCGGTCGCAGTTTTAACTTCAAAGCTTTAAAATTTAACTGTTTAACCATAGAATAACCTATATTATTTATATCTATGTGTTTAACTGTCAAATCGAAGCCAATTATCATTGTCATTGAGTTACGCGGTCGGCCCGCAGATCATGCATCTTTAAATAGAAATCTATTGATTTAAAAATCCTAAATCTAATCAAGTTATTGTATCATTTTAGGGAGTTGTTATGTCCAACAAATCACCTATAATGATGGGCTTCGGGTCACTGAAATGGATGACATGTGAAGGACATTCCACACTTTTACTATTCAAACATTAAATTTTCACGCAAATTTACTAAAGAATTTAGTGTCAAGGAAATTGAGGAATTTGCATTAACCATTGATTGACGACAAGCATCGTGCATTAGTTTAACCAATTTGGTCATTACGCCAAGCAAGCAGCTGAGAGCAAGTCCCGGATTCGATTCCCATTCCAAGCATTTAAGATGTCTCGTCCAACATCCCGCAGTGCCAGAAGACAAGGGTCTTTAACCAGTGTTGTTGCCAGTGATGACATATGGCACTGAGACGTGGCCCTTAAATGTTGGCCTGTTGGAAAATCTGAGAATCACTCAGCGGGCAATGCTTGGAGTATCTCTGCGCGACAGAATCCGAAACGAGAATATTCGCCGGAGAACCAGTTACTGACATAGCTCGTAGGATTTGCAAGCTGGAGTGGCAATGAGCTGGCCACATAGAAAAACCGACAACGGAAATCTAGAGTGGAGACCACGGACCGGCAGACGCAGCGTAGGTAGGCCTCGCAATAGGTGGACTGACGACATAGTGAAAGTCACGAATAACCAGTGGATGCAACTGGCATCTTGTCGTTCAGAATGGCGTTCAGCAGTGGACGCCTTCTGGCTGATGATGATGATAATTCCAAATATTTGTGTTTATTGTAAGTTTCGGGATCAGCTTGTAATGCCGGCATAGTGGATGTGATTACTTTCACTTATCGAAAACGACCTTTTATGTACAAATTCTAAGTATAATTTAGAATAGTGTAAAATCTGTTGTAAATGTTTGTGCCTACTTTTAATTCAGAGTTATTGGGAGCAAGTCCGTCACGACACTAGCTGCGCAGACGCATGCTCCCACGGACTAGAGTAGATACATGTGAGTAGACACAAAGTGAAAGAACTAACAACACTGAATATTCTCAGGTTAAACTTTTAGTGGCAGCGTAGTGGCAGACGCCTCAATTAATGGACCGCACTCCAGATTAACATCAGGTAAGTTTAGTTGGAACTGACAACTTTATCCTTTTAACAGTAAAGGGTATGGCAATGGAGGGTGCTTTCCGACTAAATCGGAGACTTTCTCAAGAAAGCTAGGTAGCCTAGTGCCCATAACCACAGAGCCATTATGAAGAGAATTGTGGATGTGAAGGAAGCGAGGGATTTGTGTAAGGATCGTGGTAAGTGACGCTCCATTGTCTTTGCCTATCCCTGTGGAAATCAATACCACCACTTATAAGTGTACAACCGTCAAGTAACTTAGTCCCGTTTTGGGATCAATTGGTAAGTTGCTGTTCCAAGTTCCAATGAGCCGGGCACAGTAGAGTTGATTGGTACTTGCAGTTATAAGAGTAACTGTAGTAGCTGTCACCTTCATTATGGACTGCATTTCAGCTTAATGTCGGGCACTGTCTTATATCAAGCCACAATATAAAAAATCAATCAATCAAATTGTCACGCCTTTTTCCCACAGGGATAGGCAGAGACAGTAGAGCGTCCGTTGCCACGATCATGACACAACTCTTGTTTTCCTCACATTTACAGTTTTTTTTCATATAAGTTCTACTATAAAAAATTATTAAAAATAACTTCTCTTGTTCGCCTTCCATTCCTTAGGCCGGCATAGTGGCGGCGGCTGGCGCAGCCGGGAAATGTCTCGGTTATTCCAGTCGTCGTCACTCTTAGACCTCCTCTTGCTTATCATCAGGCGAGTCGAGAGAGGTTTATTCTCTATTATTATTAAGAGGGTTATTCCAATTACTTTTTCGGTCGGCATAGTGACGGCTTCTGAGGCAGCCGTTTATGAGGCGGTTTATTTATCCGTCGGCACTCTTGGACCTTCATCATGCATGCTTACCAACAGGCAGGTTGAGGTCAGATGTCGAGTCACAATAAAAAACTTATTAGCCCATTTCATTGTCCTCACTGCAGAGCAAAGTCATTTTTCTCCCTTTTAGGCGACCGCGGTATAGTGGCAGTGCAATGGTTACACAAACCGAGAGCACGCGTTCAAAACCACTCACCGGTACCAATAATGTATCATAGTTAAAGGATGTGTATCTTAGTTAGGATGGAAGAAGTCAAATATCAGTACAAGTTCGTCATTTCGGTATCGTGTAAGAGAATCACTGCACGAGTTTTTTTTCTATACATTCCTATACTAAGTGCTTGTATCATAGAAACAGGTCAACGAAACTACATATATCAAAGATACATTGGTACTGGCGAGTGATTTTGAACCCGTGCTTTTGGTTTGCGTAACTATTGCACTACCACTACACCACGGTCGCGAAGTATATCAAAATTTCCTAAACTAAATCATTTAAATATCTATCTAAAGTATTGTATTTTCTTAAATTTTGCGCGAACATTAATTATTGAATTTAAAAAAAATCATGCGGCTTACTCATCGTGGTCACGGAGAGACTGATGGCTGCAAAGCTCTCGAAACGTCGGAATAATAGAAAATTGAAAAATCAATAACCAAAATAAACGCGATAGAAGGCCGCATATTTTTTTTTTTAATTCAATATCTAAAGATTGTTAACATAACGTGGCATACATAATCTAATCCAAAGCCTCATAGTGTTCTAGAATGTACTTTCTCCGTCTGCATTGCCTACGTTTGTCTGCCGCAATTATAACTATTGTTATATAGGTATTATTAAAGACTAGATTTTATTATAATGACCTATAGTACAATATAATACTTACGAAAGATTATGTATCTATTATTATAATTATGTTTTTAGTCAATGAAAGTGAGTATGAATTTTGCGTGTGTCTTTATTTTTTATTTATACTATTAGTATATTATATCATTTACCTATAAATTATTGAGTAACAAATTTTATATATAATTGTTTTGTGTTAATTTAGCGTAATGTGGCTTATTGAGTCCCGGGATCGATTCCCGTTCCGAGCAAATTCCTTTTTCACATCTATACTAAGCTACTAAAGTGCTTGTATCATTGAAACAAGACGACCAAGGTACATATATCTAAGACACATTGGTGCCGGTGAGTGGTTTTGGAACTCGTGCTTTTGGTTTTCGTGACTATTGAACTACCACTACACCACGGTCGCCTTAAATTTGTTACATATTTGTTATATTTAATTATTAGATTTAATATTAAATATATTAGTTATTTTAAAAAGTAGATGTACATGTACGGACGGGAACAGGATCGTGTTTCGAGAACAGCTTAAAATTTCCCAGTAACAACATTTCACCAAAAACACCAAAGAGATACTGGCACTTCTTTAGTTACATAAATGTCAAATGTGTATCAAAATATATCAAATCAAATTGTATTTTTCCCACAGGGATAGGCAGAGACAATAGAGCGCTATTTGCCACGATCATGACACAACTCTCTCGCTTCTCTCACATTCACAATTCTTCTCATACAAGCTTTACGGTCATAGGCACTAGGCAACCCGAATTCCAACCTAATCGATGTTTGCGATTTGGTCGGAAAACACCCTCCCGGGTCTACCTCGATTAACGTATCTACATGTGATTTATAAATTCCCTCCGTTAATCTACTTTCACTCATCCTTTTCATGTGCCCAAACCAAAATATCACATAAAGCACGATACACAATAAGCTCCTATCCGTTTATGCTAAGCGGTGAAATGTCAATTTCAATATTATCAAATGTTTAAAATGGCAATACATAGTTACGAAATAACAAGGACACTACCGGTGCACATCCATTCCCTCCATGAAGCGCCGAGAAGCCCCCCACTAGATGCTGAGAGCACATCTCTAGCAGCAGTGTTGTACGCGCACTCGATCTATTGTGTCGCATCATTCGTAACTCATCTTAACGGTAAATTAAATGTTCATTTTAAATTACACCTTTCGATTTTTAAAATTGCTATCTTAAAATTGATATTACTTTTTTGGTTTTAGATTTGGATTTATATTTTTATTGTCTGTGCCTAGTTTTTACAATTTAATTATAAATTTTATTTAGTTGTTTAAGTTTTAATTATAAAAATTACATTGTAGTTTCTTTAAAGTGTGTCATTTAACAAAAATGGTACATTTATCTCAAAATCTGTAGCACACTTGAAAATTGTTACAAAATTATTTTCCTAACATTGCATGTACCTATTGTTTTAAAATCTTGTTATTTTCCCACGAAGTTTTTTACTCCAATTCAGCATTTTATGTACGTCAGCCGTTATATGTCTGTATTATCCAATAATTACACTTTTTAACATACAAGTTAATAATTTCCTCAAATCGAAAGGTAAATTTTGAAATTAACGTTTTTCGCGCCTCTTTTCAGTGCTGAGTGGTTGTGTTAATTTAATTTTAAATTCATTGGCAGTGTATTAAAGACATTTTAGGGTGATACAAACTGAAAATTACTTCGAGTTTTGGTAAGTGCACATTTTTTTTTATTTGGTTTAAGAATTTTTAGTGAAAAACTTTCGTAGTTTTTTTTAAATGAATTAAACACCGACACTATCTTCGAGAAAACCACCTTTACCTTCATTCGATATAATGCAACGTTTCTTAATGTTGTTTTATACATCGTTTCATCGCGTTGAAAAGCTATTATTATATGCCTATTTTAAATCTTAATATTTTACTTTTTAAAAGTACTATTTACCCTTTTATTCTTTTGTATATTAAGGTTAATCCAGGACTACCTTAAGGACATTTTGCAGAGTAGAGGTGCAAAATATAGTTGCTTCTACTGCCACCGAATTACCTAATTATTTTATAACTATGCATGAATTAAAACAAATGAAGTAACTACTACTAAAAAAATATCTAAAAAATGAAACAAAAAAAAAACGAAGCACACTGAATATATATTAAATTAAATGTAAATATTAATATTAGCTCAATAATAGAATGTTGGGACTTTAATATTGTTGAAAATTTCATTTACACCTAAAAACCGCCATCCACTATTAGCTCGTCCTCCCTGCAATCCTTTTTTCAATATTAAAAGCTCCTACATTCCATTGATTATAGAGCTTACTTTGAAGTTTACTGTTAAAATTCTTCAGCGCAGACTTATTTTTGTTCCTTAATATTTTAGTTTATTTCATGTTTTAAATATTTGAGTTTTAAATAAGAGTTGTTGAGTTAAATTTTATAAAGCCAATAACCTTTACAGTTATATTAGATTTACAAATTAAAAAGATGTCAATCAATGAAATTGTCAGGCCCTTTTCCCACAGGAATAAGCAGAGAGGTATATTTAAAAAAACTTATTTTTTTTATATTTATACGAAAATGGACATTTAATGCCCAATGGGAATCCCCAATCCAAACGAATCTAATCGAATGAGCTGCCTTTGCTGTACTTGGTCCCCATTCCGGAACCTTTCGACCCAAATGGCTGTCCGTTCTCGGTGCTATGTGCCCTGCTATTGCCACTCCAGCTTGCTTTTCCGGAAAGCTATGTCAGAGCTTTAAGTTCTTTAATGAATCTCTCCCTTTCTCATTTGATTATGTAGCTCCCTCGGCGACTTCGAGCTTGTTCATGAGACCCGTAGTTAAAGACTCCGCTTCTGTATCATCAAATTAAACATTTTGGTTTTGAGGCATTTTTAAAATGGCCAGAGTTGGATTTGTCGATTGACCTCCTTCTCGAAGGTGGTCCTACCTATTTGAACTAATTGTCAATTGGATTTCTCGATAACCTCGAAAAGTGAGCTCCCAATCGATGTTGGGATGGGCATGGCGTAGTTGTTAGACATCAATGAAGTTAAACAAATTGTCACGCTTTTTCCCACAGGGATAGGCAGGGACAATGAATCGCTACATGGTACGATTCTGGCACAACCACAATTCTCTTCATACAAGCTCTATCATTATGGGCACTAGGCTTCTACCTCGTTTACCGGCCAACTGCTGGGTCTACCTCGTTTAACTCATCCATCCATATCAGCGCATAACAACGCATACGATTATTGTGATTAACGTAATTTTTTTTATGTAAATAAAATATTAATCTGTAGTTTTATTAAAATGATTTAACAAAAATATAAAATACGAACGAATAGCGTTGAAAGGAATTTATAAAACTGATATGGATGGATGCGTTAAATAAGGCACCGCTAGGAGGGGTTTTCCTACTAAATCTGAGACATCTTCAAGAAAGCTGTGTTGCCTAGTGCCCATAACCGTAGAGATTGTTTGAAAAGAATTGTGGATGTGAGAGAAGCGAGGGAATTTTGTCAGAATCGTGGCGCTTCATTGTCTCTGCCTATCCCTGTGGCAAAAAGGCGTAAAACTCTTAATCAGATTAAAGCACTGTGCGTCATCAGCCGTTTTCTACGCGCACACCCCGAGAGAATAACAACTTTGTTACTGTTTAAAAAAGAAAAACAAACCGAACTTGTCCGTAATATTTACTCAATGTAATTACCGTAACAACGGCCACTTCAAAATATTATTATTTTAAATCCGGATATTTATAAAATAATTGCTAATATTTTATAAATACTCAGATAATATTACTGCATTATGTAAGGCAAACATTTTCGGCACTATATTCGAGATATACATACTTTCTTAGATTTTGCGCGAATATTGATTAATGAATTTAACAAATTTTATGCGGCTTACTATCGCGTTTATTTTGGTTTTCAATTAACTATTTTATTTTATTATTCCGACGTTTCGAGAGCTTTGCAGCCATCGTGGTCACGGTAAAATCCAAACCAAAATTAACGCGCTAAAAACCCGCATAAAATTTGTTTAATTTATATACATACTTTTTATCATACTAAGCTCTACTTGTATCATTAAAACAAAAAAAAACAAAGTACTTATATCAAAGATACATACGTACCCATATTTCATCAAGGAATTGTGAAAAATTAATAAAATTCACTTAATATTTTGCACTTGATATTGCAAGGTTTTTTTATTGAGACTACATATGACTTAAGGCGACTGCTACTATTCTTAAATAAAAGTTTTCAACCCCTGCACAAAAAGAGGGGAGTTATGAGTTTGACGTGTCTGTGTATCTGTGTGTCTGTCTGTGGCATCGTAGCTCCTAAACGAATGGACCGATTACGATGCGGTTTTTTGTGTTTGAAAGCTGACGTGGTCGAGATGATTATTATTAGTAATTCGTTAATTATAACTGCTTCTGATATCTGTATCATTAATTTTTACTTTACGTTTTTTTACTAAGCTACTAAAGTGCTTGTATCATAGAAATAGGACAACCAAAGTACATATATCAAAGATACATAGGTACCGGCAAGTGGTTTTGAACCCGTGCTCTCGGTTTGTGTAACCATTGCACTGCCACTACACCACGGTCTCTACTACCACGGCATTACTCGTAAGTATGGTAGGTACCGATGACAAGGCAGTTATGACTTTCCTCATAAGTGCACGGCCGCAGGTGATCGAGTATAATAATGTTGAATTGTTATTTATTGTTTAGTGCATGTTTGCGGAAAATAGCAAAAACTATTACTTATATAAATTTTTCATTTTAATATTTCCTTGCTACAGAAATTGCGTTTTACTACAACGATTGAAGACAGTACTATATCGCTAGTTAAGCTAGATTATCATCATCAAAAGGCCTCCCCTTTAGAACGCCATTTCAAACAACAAGATGACAGTTACATCCTCTGGTTATTTGTGAAGCAAATATCTATCCCTTTTTTTTGTTAACAAATATTTGCAATATTTGTTAATTAAATATTACAAATAAAAGCTATGAAACAAATATTTGCTCTTAGTGGGAATCGAATCCGGGACTTTTCGCGCAACAAACCAATCTCTGACCGTTCGTCCACGCCTGTCACTCAATCGTAGGTTATTGCGCACTCTATATTTCAACTACCATCGCTACGATAAATCATAAATAGTAAAAATACATTTCGATTACATTTTTTGATAGAATGGTGTACCTATCCCTGTTTGATTTAAGGTCACTTAATTAGTGTAGTGTTGTGCAATAGTTACGCACGGGTTCAAAACCACTTGCCGTTACCAATGTATCTTTGATAAATATGTAATTTGGTTGTCTTGTTTCTATGATAAAAGCACTCTAGTAGCTTAAAATAGGTATGTAAAAGATTATATTAAAAAAAAGGAAACTTAAACTTCTACTTTAAAATATAAATAACTATAAATTATACATGTTCTCATTTTCCATTAGTAGCTTAATCGTGCAGTGAAAGAAGGCTGCATGCAAAGTGGGAAATGCAAATACAATCGTTATTACAACTGATTAGAATGCAAATTCGCATGCAATGTTACTAGGATATAATTAAATCATTAATTTAATTTCCCATTAGTTACATTTCACTTAACTTTTTTAAATTATTATTTTTAATATTCATTCCTATTGATAATATCTTTCGTGTGTCCCAATGACTTTTAGGTTTTTTTATTATACAAGTCTATACTAAGCTACTAAAGTGCTTGTATCATAGAAACAGGATCACCAAAGTACATATATCAAAGATACATTGGTACCGGTGAGTGGTTTCGAACCCGTGCCACCCGGCTTACGTAGCCATTGCACTGCCACTACACCACGGTCGCCTTGATATAGAGAAATAGATTATCATTTTTTTCTTTTACGAGTATAAAACTTGGACAGGTCCTGGAAGCACCCTGATTTAATCGGAGATATTCTTAAAAAGGAATTTAGTCGCGTTTCGGGATCAGCTTGTAAGTTGCCGGGCATAGTAGATGCAACTGATACTTGTAGCTATTTACCTATAGTAGCAGTACCTCCATTCTGCGCTGCTGTCATATGTCGAGATACAATCGACCGAGTATCAAAGATACATTAGCGCTATAATGTATCTTTGATACTATTATAGCTACCAACAGTTTGTTTTGGGATTGCGCTTCCGTGTCTTATTTAGTTCTTTTTACGAGTATATAAGGCTTTAGGCCGACACAGTGTCGGTTAGTAAAGAGGCTTTTATTTTCGTATTGTGATCTATTAATTCGAAGTCATTGCGTACATCGTGATCGTTTATTAAGTTTAAATCAATTCAAATCAAAATTGAATCAGAAGATTAATTGTTAATTAGCCTACTTAAGCAGTTGCGTCAGGATCGTGGCAAGTGGCGCTCCATTGTCTCTGCCTATCCCTGTGGGAAAAAGGCGTGACACTTTGATGGATTAATTGAAGCATTTTGACATAGTCTGATGATTATTCAAGTAATAATCATCAGGCTTTGAACGCCCAAGACCAATTACTCAACTCAACATGTCACGCTGATTTCCCCCAAGGATAGGCAGCGACAATGGAGCCACTTGACACTATCCTGACACAACTCCCTTAATTACAATTACTGAATACTCAGAAGACCTTCTGTCCCATTCAGAAGACAAAGGTTTATAAAAATGCTGCGAGAAGGCTCTCGAGAAGAAGACACAAAAAACTTGACATCTTGATCGGTTAAGTGTTAAAATATAATCACAAAAGCGATTACTGCGTCCTAGTAAAAGATAAATGGTCTCGCAAACTCTGGTGGTTCAAAATGTATAAGTCTTTTGATCGTCCAGTTTCTATGATATAATAGCTTGGTATAGAAGTGTAAAATAAAAAACATAATTTTAACTATAAAGTTCAACTACAAGTAATGTAATACTAATAAAGAGACGAAATAATTAGGTCATCATCATCATCAGCCAGAAGGCTCCACTGCTGAACATAGGCCACCCCCTTAGAACCCACGACTTTCACTATGTCGACAGTCCACATGGTGGAATGCCTAATAATTGAGTATCAGCTATTAATATCGGTATCAATAACAACATACTATTATATCGATAAAACCTTGATCTTTTACGTCGACTAAGCACATCCCTAAACACAAAACAGTCATCTCTGTAACGACAACAAAAGAATACAATTTGACCGAAAATAATGTAATACAAAGATTTACAAAAGGTCAACAGATAATCGCCAAATGTTACCACACAACTTCATTATTACAGGTAGCCATGTTTATTCTTATTCATACATACATTTTGTAATGCAGCACTTACATTCATAAGTACCGTTCATAATTATTTTTTAGGAATATTTTTTTAAGCTGGCAACTTATTTAAATGACCCAAAGAAGCGACCAAGGCCGCGAGTTGTTTAAATTTAAAAAGTAATCGATTTCAAATATCGAATTAAAGCGTCTGATTTGTAAACACTTACTCGTACCTTTGTACCTTTATTTGCATCGATAAAAATTAGTTACACTTTGTGAAAGTTTCATATTATGTATATTTTTATAAAATATAACAAAAAAATAGGTACCTACGTATATTTTGTGTGTATATATAGTGGCTCGACATGCAATTGAGTTAAATAAATGCGAGTAGCGGTCGTATTCACTATACCGGCCTAGTTGGAACCGGCAACTTTCAAGCTGATCCGTAAACACGACTCAGTTTCGACATTTTAGGGAATGTAGGTACACTTGTAAGTGTTAGTACTGACTGCCCCAGCGGACTGTCTACCTTCCACTCTTAAAAACAGATCCGGAGTAAATCTTAATAAGGTGACCGTGGTGTAGTGGCAGTGCAATGGTTACGCATACTAAGAGCATGGGTTCAAAACCTTTGCCGGTATAGGGACAGGTAAAAGAGTGCAGTCTTTTGAGCTGCGCAGTGTAAGAATCGGCAGATTAGATGAGCTCTGGACGACTGCGATGGAAGAAAGTGCGCGTATCTATACATTAGACATACGAGTATTCAGTAATATTTTAAATTTAATACTGACGCGATAAGGAAGTAGGTAACAAAACAAGTTACTGCAATGCCAGCGGATGTATGCAGGGATGTATACCAATGTATCTTTGATATAAATGTACTTTGGTTATCCTGTTTCTATGATACCAGCACTTTAGTAGCTTAGTATAGAAATGTAAATTAAAATAATAATAATATGCGAGTAAATATAACATTGGCTTGTACAAATCCCTAATGTGTATGGATGCGTTAAACAAGGCAGGCCCAGGAGGGAGCTTTCTAACGAAATCGGAGACATCCTTATAAAACTAGGTTGCTTAGTGCCCATAACCATAGAGCCTGTATGAAGAGAATTGTGGATGTTAAGGAAGCAAGGGAGTTGTGTAAGGATCGTGGTAAGTGGCACTCCATTCTCTCTGGCTATCCCTATGGGGAGAATAGCGTGTTAATTTGATTGAATGATTAACTGCAGGTACCTTATTTGCCGTTTGCAAAATCGTTTGCCGTTCACTTGTTATTCGCAAAGTAGTAATATGTTTTAAATAACATAGTTTTTCTTACATCTACCCACATTACGCAACACAGAGTTCACTCTTCGCTTCCGTGACCTCTTACTTAAACTGCACGCGTTAAATTAATGTGTGGGCTTTATTGTTTATTCATTTATCCACATGGGAGGGACCAACAGGAAAATGGAGAAGGGGACGTCTTAGAAAAGGTGAATAGAAGATATAAAAGTTTAGAGGAAACGAATAGAGAAAGAAAACAGACAGAGAGGCTTGGAACATGCTGGAAGAGGCTTATACCAAAGCAGGGGTTCCGATCTTAAATTAATTATAATTTACGATTGATGAATTGAACCAATTTTATGCGGCTTGCAGCCATCGTGGTCTCTCGATGGCTGCAAAGCTCTCGAAACGTTGGAATAATAAAATAAAATTGTAAAATCAAAACCAAAATAAACCGCAATAGTAAGCCGCGATAGTAAGCCGCAAAAAAATGTTTAATATTAATTTACGATTCAAAATAAATGGCTTATTTATTATTTAAATTTATCTACAGACCTATATTAAGCTAAATTTTTGGCAGACTGTAAGTGCTTATTGTGACTCGACATATGACATATATGACCCCGCCTGATGTTAAGCTGGACGACGACTGCTTACTACGATAAGCACTTGCACTTGCGTCAATTATACAAAAAAAATAGAATTTCAGTTTTTATATAATAGTCATAAATTTTATCAGAGATAGATTGATTTAAGCGTTAATATAGTAAATAGTAGTAATAATATACGCTTGTCCGTTATAAAAAAAAACGGAAGTATGAAATATGCAGATTGAATAAAGTTGACTTTACCAATTAAAGAAGATGATTCTGGATCGTGGTATTGTCTCTACCTAGCCCTGTGTAAATTGAGGTATGACTATTTGCTTGATTGATCGAATAATATTTGAGCTGTGACTGAAACCTTATTCTCGAGCCTTCCACTGATGTAAAAAATCTGCTATAAACGTTATTCGGGTTTTGACATTTGGTGTTACTTAATTATTTTTTTTAACATAACAACGCACCTATATTTGTCGTATAAACTGTGATGCGCTCGAGCATTTGCCGTAACGAGTTTATCTATAATTATGTCCGTTTGTGTGTCTGTATTAACACTATCGAAGTACTGCATTATACAAGAAGGGTAGGTAGGTGTAGTCGATATAAAATTAATATGGAAAAAAATTACACCCATTTTAGAAAAAAAAATTATATGCAGCAATCTAAACAGGATAGGCACAGACTCTATTTATATTTATTAATACTAATGTTTGTTTTTCTTTAACGAATTAAAGAAGTATTATGTTGTTGGCGCCTTAATAAAAAATCCATGCAATACCTAACTTTTTATTTATTTTCATAGATTATATCTAATGTCATTAATATTAATACAAGGCGCTAAAAGCTATTTATTTTATTATCAAATTCCCGCCATTTCAACTAATGTTATTAGTGACGACCCCGTAACAAATTAATAAATATACAACACAAAAAAACAATCTTTAATCATTAGGCATAGAGTTTAAATTCATTTGTATATGTAAGAGATAATCTTTGGTATAAAATAAATCTTATGCGTTGGGAATAGGATTTATATTTAATTAACCAATAGTAACAAAAATATAGATTAGGATCGTGGGAAATATTTTGATGTCCTTTCTACATAACCTTCAAATAGCAAAAGATGGATCACGAATTACTATTGGCCTGTAATCGATTATCCAATCAATTTAAAGAGTACATCGTTATTATTAGAATGTTAATGTAGATGTTAATTTTTTATTTTGTACACTTATACATATTTAAATGAATGATAAATCGTGATGCGATACTAATGGATGTGTAGAAAAAAAAAAGTTTTTTTTATAATTCCTTCCTTATTCAAAACAGATGCAGTTGCGTTTTTTATTGTATCATCGCAGCTTCTTATTTTATACATTTCTATCCTAAACTACTAAGCGTTGGTCTACTTCTTACTATCATAGAAACTGGGAGATCAAAATACATCAAAAGTAAATTGGTACTGACAATTTGATTTGACATTCTAAAATGCACTTTCGTGCTCGTAAACATCTGTACGTAGGAAAACAACATCCATAATCTTAGTCCATAATTGCATATTTCTTTAGAAGTTATAAACTATGTTGGTAAACAAATTCTTTCACAAAAAAAACCTTTTAAAGAAAACGTGTAAAATATTGTTTTATATGCAAATAGTCCTACAAATCTCTTACGATATGCAATAAAGAATTATAATCATACAAAACAGAATGCATTGTTTAGGTCCAGTTACAGACTTGCCCTAAAAATATCTTAATAAGTAGTTTGAAGTTTCATAATGTTTAATATTTCATATTAAATGGTGGGATAATCGTTAGATAGATGGATGCTTGGTGTGTCATTACGCGATAAAATCCGGAACAAGAATATTCGCCAAACAACCAGTTACCGACATAGCTTGTCGGATTTGCGAGCTGAAGTGACAATGCACTGGCCACCTCGCTCGAAGAACCAACAACCGATAGGGAAGAAAGGTTCTAGAGTGGAGACCACGAACCGGAAGACGCAGCGTAGGTAGGCCTCCCACTTGGTGGACTGAAACATAGTGAGAGTCACAAATAACCAGTGGATGCAACTTGCATCGTGTTGTTCGGAATGGCGTTCTAAGGAGAAGTCCTACGGGGTTAGGTTGAGCAAGTTAAAACGATTATCGTCTCTCGTCGGCGATTGTCAAAATAATAAAAGCTAGGCTAAATCCAATAAAACGAGACTATTAATCGTTGCGACGAATATCGTCTGTGCGACGACACGTTTGATCATTATCATCAATAGTCTCATTTTGGTGGATTAACTTTTATTTTTTTGACAATCGTGGATGAGAGACGATTATCGTTTTAACTTGCCCAACCTAAGCCCGCTGTGTTCAGCAATGGACGTCTTCTGGCTGATGATGATGATTCAACTTTAATGCACAATTAAAACTTATATGAACTCAAATGTTATGTTGCAAATGTTATAAAAACATTATTATGACATATTTGTCACTCTGTCACGTGACACATTGGCGGTTATTCACACCTGATATAATCATCAGAGCAGTTAAATACGTTGACGGTCTGTATACTTTCTTTTATCGTGACTCGGCATCTAACCTCTACTTGCCTGGTGTTAATCATTCTTCCAAAAGCAATGACAACTAAAAAGTTCGCAATTTCCTTAGACGATATGCCGACTAAAAAACTTATAGTACTACTCCGCATCGGCGGACTTAATACCAGACTATTCTTAAAACTTAATACGTTCTACACGTGCAGCCTATGGATCAGGTACTCTCAGCGGGCATACGGCGCTCTTCGTGTGCAGTACAACAATGCATTCAGGGTATTGCTGGGACTGCCGAGGTTTTGCAGCGCATCGACAATGTTCGCACAGGCACGCACTGACGACTTTTATGGCATTGTCAGAAAACGGAGTGCCTCGCTGTTGCGACGCTTTAGTACCAGTACTAGCGGTATCCTGGGTGTATTGTCTGAGCGGTGGGACTCACCGATGGTGAAGAGGTGGATGCAAATGCACACCAGCTCAGCACCATTTGTTAAATAATTATTATTTGTAGAATTTTACTTACATTAGTTTATAAGTTGACATAAGTTGTTACTAACATGAATGTAAATTATTATTCTTGTAAATTATGGACATGAGTCTGAAATAAAAAATATTATTATTATTAATACCAGACTTGCGGAGGAACTATCTGCTATTTTATATTTATTAACAAACATTGTTGATAATGCTATTACACATATATTTGCTTCGGAATCTCACTCGGGACGTAAAGGACATCATTCATTTTGGTATGGGTCTTGGGCTTAATTGTATTAACAGTTTGATATGCATTTATAATAGTTTTATGTGCAAAAATTACAATGTAATTGGAATATATCCTTTATTATGCATAGTTTAGGTGTACAAAATGATCAAACTACAATTTTGACAGTTCAAAGCAAATCAAAAATGGAGTTGGCTGACAGATAATACAAAATCCATATCTTATTTTCTAAATAATTGTACAGCAATTATTTAGAAAATGGTTTTTAGATTTATCAATACAAGTATCGAAACTACTATTTATAATATATTTATTCATTATTGGACATTACAAAGGTAGAACATAAAAGCCTAAAATGAATGATGTCCTTTGTTCGGCTTATCTTTTAAGGTTATATATTTTGTATTTACTCCAATTTCTTTAAGTCTTATTTGTTATTAATAAATATTCAGCCTATTTTACTGCACATAAGACCCCATGAGGTGACATTACTTACATATTACAAAATACATAATTAATATCTAGTTAATCCTAAGATTTATGTAAAAACTAGTTTTTAAGTACGTTGCGTAAGCAAGCACTAAGATTAAGCATCATGTTTTTGATTCCGGGAGAAATTATATTTTACTGTTCTTAGTAACAAAATTACTAGAAGATGGAGTTATTCGTGTTTTATGGAAATAGACGAATATAATGAATCCAACAAATTTTATGCGACTTACTATCGCGGTTTATATTTAACTATAACGGATATATATTACTATAACGGAGACGAAAATAAATGCAATTCCTTATTCAATGTTAATAAAATTCTAGACAAATTTTGACAAGTTTGACTCATATTGCATGTGATTTGTGAGCGATGGGTTGATCTTCGCATGAAAGTACATTTAAGTTTTAACTTTGCTAATACAAGAGTCTCATATTAATTTTTTCGGCATTTTAGCCCATGCTTAACATTGGCAGAAGACAATTGACTCATTTATTTATTTATTGTAAAATCTTCGTTTTTCTTTAAAACAGTTCCGCCAAATCCAAATAGTACTAGCTTCCTCAGTTTGAAAGTTGCCGGTTTTAACTTGGCCGACGCAGCAGATGTTCTGCTGTGGCAACAGTCGCCTCCGTGGACCGCTGTACTGCTGTGGCACATTAGTTTATAACTAATGTGATATCCAATAGAAGAAAATGACAATAAATATGTAAAAAACCATTTTTGTGATAATTATTTTTATTGCTTGTTTACTTATCTATTATTAGATAATTACTTTACATTAATTTTATCAATTAAAAACAACTAGATACTACATAAAAAAGAGATCACTTATTTTTAACTATTAAATAATATTACTAACGATTCAAGAAAAATAATTATACGATTGTTTCCAATGCATAAGTCGCGTAACATTAAATTGCGATAATTATCGACATTTATTAGCCTACATATTACTATCACTTTCATCTCAGACGTCCGACCTCGGCGGTGGTCGCGTCGCGTGTGACAAGACAAGCCACGCTACCGTGCTCGTTCGCCGTGACGTCACGCAAACTTTCACCTACCCGCAAAATTGTTAAATAATATTACGATTCACTTTTATTTAATTGTTTGACGACCTTTAGTGCGATCTTTCATGTGTGATTCTTCTTGCTTGTCTCTATTGTTTTTATAACCTACATTTTTCTTTTAATATCTGATTTGTCCTCAATTATTTGTTTGTGTTTGTTTGTTATTATAGTTATTTTTTTAAATTTATGATTGGACTCTCGTTGATAGAATCGTTTAGGTATATTTGAACATTAAGAAACGAACTTAAATGAAGTCTAAATTTAAAGTTTAAGATATTAAACTGGCTTGCATCATAGAAACTTAGCGACCTAAGTAGCCTAGGCTGGTATGGTGGATGTGACTGATACTTGCACTTATGTTGTGACACAACATCTGACCTCGACATGACATACATTTTCTTACTATCATGCAACTTCTCTTAAAAAAAAAGAGAAGGTCTATGAGTGCCAAAACCGACTTAGTTGACGGTTGGCTCAGTCGCCGTCACTATGCCGGAAATCGCTGCCACAACAAAAACTCATTTGCAGTGGAAAGTTCATAAATCTTTAATCCATTAATTTTAAAAACATTGTTTTCTGAATGAATTATGTATTTTTATCTAATAATGTTTTTTTTTCGGTCAGTTGAAATAGTAACGTGAGATTTTTAACATCTTTGTGTTTTTACACGTAATTAAAGTTTTGTTGGTGCGCTTGTTAATTATTAGATAAGGTGTTTCATTAAGTTTCGCAACTTTTGAGTAGTGCTGTTTGGTTCCGGAAAATTAACGAGTGGTAGGCAGTGGTGCCGATCCGATCACTTTAAACTGAGACAAACCCTGGCCCCTCTTTTCCATTTAACACTTTGGGCCCCGTGCCCAGGGCCCTGCGATCGATAAGTCCCCCTAGTTCCTGCCAAATTATCAAACGATAGTTAATTTTTATTCGAAAAACATATTTATTCCTAAAAAATATACAATAATAACTATAATATCTACCTGCTTAAACCAAGGTCACCGCAACTCGTGAAATAACTAAGAGTTTATTAAAAATCAATAACCGATGAATGGATTAAAAACGGCTCCTTTTTGTTGTCCGTAGGGGCCTTATCGATCGCAGGGCCTTCAATCTTATAGGGGCTTAATTATTCCAATGTGCCCAGGGCCTCCAATAGGTTAAAGAAGGCCCTGGACGGACCCAGAAAATCGGACCGTTAGATACGTAATAAAATCTCCAGATATAAATCAGGCACTGGATTTTTAAGAGTAGTAGGCAGATAGTTGGTGGTTACTTGCATAGTCTGCCAAACCGAGGTGAGGTGGCCAAACCTGATCCTGAAACGCAACTGAGTTACTTCACGGTCTGTACACTTATAAGTGCTGGTACTACCACGGATCGGCATACTGAGCACCACTGCCTACCACTCTACCACTCTTACTGTACTGCCTATCCTTCATATTACTAGAGAATGTAGTAATTAAGTCTTAAACTGCAATAATTCTGTTAGGGAATTCTATTTCTGGATTGTGGTTGACAGTCGCACACATCAACCGCAATCTAGTTTTATTACAATGTATTACAATGAAATGTATGTGTGTACTACATTCACGCATCGTTGGATAGGGTCAGGCAGATACTCTAGAAATATAGCAATATGATTCAATAATTTAAGGCGACCCTTTGTGTATGGTAGTGGCAGTGCAATGTGTTCGCGAAACCAGTCATCGTTACCAATGTATCTTTGATATAAATGTACTTTGGTTGTCCTGTTTCTATGATACAATTCAGGGGCGTAGCTACGACCGTATCTGCCGTATCAATTATACGGGGCCCCAAATTTCTGCCCTTAATAAATCAGTTTGCCGAAAAAAGGCAAGCAGAGTGTATATTTACTTTAAATTGATTGTAAAAAATTCGAAAAAAGTAAGAGTTAACTAATTATGATGAATCTTTTAATTTTATGCAAAAATTTTTTTTCTTTTGTGAGTAATTTTTACCCTTTCTAAGGGCCCCCAAAGATTTTTTAATATGGGGCCCGCCAAGGCACCCTACGCTTCTGCCCTACTTTATTGTTGAAACAAAAGGTGCGGGAAACGATAATAAACAATAAAAAAACATAATAAATATCTTCCTAAGCAATAATGTCACATTTAAATCACAATATAATAAATATAAAATGTCGTAAGTCATTTTAAACGTGGCATCAATGACCTATAACATCTGACCTTTTGTTTCTATTGGCAATAGTATCCGATATGCCGGCCTCTATGGGAAATTACCTAAATATTTATAAGGCTATAAATATAAATCACTTCATACTACAATAGTGAATGATGGGTGTGGCAGAAGAAGCATGAGAGTAGAAATGCGGTCATTAAGGAGTGTATGTGGAGTGACGATAGCGGATAGAACGCGGAATGTTCCGAGGAGCTCATTAACCTTGTTACCACCTCGTCTTTTCACACCCGTAATACCCGCACAGGTCGGAGGAAGCATCCCCATTCTGTAGACCGAATCGGCAGTCGAACTAAAAATTTCGTTGCTTCTCTTCTATGTAGAACAATCGACAAGTGGAATGCTTTGCCTTAGATCCTTCGAGCGATGCGTGAAGAAGCACCTTTGGCCATCATAGCGAAATGTCGTGTCACTATAAAAAAAATAGCACAGTGCGCGATAGATGTGGTTTGAAAGAAGATGTAGTGACAAGGATTGACAAAGGAATGCTTCAATGGTTTGGGCACATAGAAAGGATGAGTGAAAGAACACTTGCCAGATTCAATGCATATTTGATATGTGTAACTTGGAAATGTTAAAACAAACAAAAAAAAATGAGAAAATAACAATAATATTTATATTATGTGAAATTGTTCTGTGTACGGATGCGTTAAACAAGGCAGGCCCAGGCGGGTGTCTTCCAACCAAATCGGAGACATCCTCAAGAAAGCTGAGTTGCCTAGTGCCTAAAACCACAAAGCCTGTATGAAGAGAATTGTGGATGTCAAGAAAGCGAGGGAGTTGTGTCAGGATCGTGGAAAGTGGCACTTCATTGTCTCTCCCTATCGCAGTGGAAAAAGTCGTTTGAATAAAAGATAAATAGGTTTTGTACAAGATTAAAGTTCTAAAGACATACAATTTTCAATAACCAACAACTTATGAAAGACAAAAGTGTGTTGTTTGTGTTCGGCCATTAACATTTATTATTCGTAATAAATAAAATGTAATTTTAAAATACCTAAAAGTATCCTTTTGTAGTAAAATATCTATTTATTAGTCTTGACATTGTTTTGATCTTTTGTTTTAAATGTTTTTGACCTAATGATGTTTTGTGTATTATATAGTTAACCTTAGATTTGGCCCTGTCACAATAATTATGTAGAAATAAAAACAATAAAAAATTACAAATGATGCGTTATTGATATTTTCTTAGATTTTTATTGTGTAACGTTTACTAGATATAAATACATTCTCATAGAATTTTCCCTTTTGTCAATCAATCAATCAATCAAATTGTCACGCCTTTTTCCCACAGGGATAGGCAGAGATAATAGAGCGCCACTTACCACGATCCTTACACAACTTGCTTCCATCACATCCACAATTCTCAAGCTCACCCAGCTTTCTTAAGGATGTGTCCGATTTGGTCGGAAAACACCCTCCTGGCCTGCATTGTTTAATGCATCCATCCACATCAGATTTATAAATTGCTTTCGTGACTCATCTTTTTCATGTGCCCAAACCATTGAAGCATTCCTTTGTCAATCCTTGTCACTATATCTTCTTTCAAACCACATTAATTGCAATTGCTATTCCTTATTCTATCCGCTATCCTCACTTAGAAATGTAAAAAAAATAATATATATTATTTTTGTGATATTGTTTTGTGTATTTTGAAAGTAACTTCTTCTCTTGTTAATAATGAATTAAACAAATTTTGGTCACGGAGGAATAATAAAAATAAAATAAAATTGTAAAATCAAAACCAAAATAAACGCGATAGTAAGCCGCATTCATTCTTCCCTTGTTGTTAACCACAGAACAGATAAATATACGAGTACATATAGTATTTGTTTCTCTGTTTCACTATTCTGTGGTGTTAACGAATGCTAAGATAGTCGCACGACCTCATTGTCTTAGCCTATGGTTATATAAAACGATTAATGATATAAGTACACCACCCATCTCTCTATTATTGTGTAATGGGTTTTTTGAATGGAACTGCAACTTTAACCTGCCTTTGTCGCTGTGGGATTCGACACCGTCCCATTTATTTTTGGTGCCTAAAAGAGTCTGAATGTAGGTGGAAATAGATTTTAAAGAACTATTTTAATATTATAAAGGCAACCGTGGTGTAGTGGCAGTGCAATGGCTACGTAAGCCAAGTGGCACGGGTTCAAAACCACTCACAAGTATCAATGTATCTTTGATATATATACTTTGGTTGTTCTGTTTATATGATAAGTATATAAAAATAATTTTAAAAAAAGAACTAGTTCGTCCCGTGTTCGTTTCCCAGTCGAACCAAAGATTTGTTTCTTAGCTTTTATTTGTAATATTTATTTTCTAGTTTATTTTTTAAGGATGGTAGAGTGGTAGGCAGGCAGTTGGTGATCGTTTGCCCAGTTTGCAATCCATGAGTCACTTTACGTTATTTATAACTAATTTATTAAAACAAAAACACTAATGAGATTATTATCAAATAATCAAATTGTCACGCCTTTTTTCCATATGACAGCTCAAAGCAGAACTGTTAATATGGCGATTGACAGAAGATACGAAATCCATATCTTATTTTCCAAATAACTCAATTGCACAGCAATTAAAAGCAAAATTGTTATTAGTTTTATCAACACAAGTATTGAAACTTCCTTTATATAATTTTTCATCATTGGACATTGCAAAAGTAGTACATACAAGCCCAAGATGTCCTTTCAAGTTACATAGAGAAGAGGTGCTACATAAATCTAAATGTCAATCCAAATAGTTCATCATAATATTTATAATAATGTATACATTGTATAATAAATAATATTGAATATGACATATCACGCTCTTATTATACAATATTTAATTCATTTACTATTTTTAAACCTTTTACTTTGCACTTATTTTTAGATAGGTATAAAAACCATGTGATTTGCGTCATTTTTTACTTTTGAAATATTAGTCGACTAGTAGTATTCCTTCTTCCTTGTATACCAGTATTGAAATGGTTTCAAGGATGCTGTCATATGTCGAGTCATAAGAAAATTAATATTAAATATAAGTTTTATGTAACAACAAAAAAAAAAACTAAAAATATCAGACATTAGGTATGTCCGGTTTAAGTAAGACTTAAGTCTGAATAATCTGCATCATTACGACTGACAGACACTTAAGTGCTGTTCTCACGCTTTAAATACTAAATGTAATTTGTAAATACAGTACATAGTAATAGACCATGCAGTGATACGACTATAGTCTAACTCTAAACTATAAGTATAAACTAAAAAATATTATTTAACAGTTTTCTATATTCAAAACAATGTATATCCCTGGCCCAATGATTATTGATATAGCGGTCCCTCATGACGAGAACCTTGTGAAACCTGAAAAAAAAGCAAATAAAAAATCTTGATCTGTCTCGCGAGGTTGTCGACATGTGGGAGGTGGATGCAGCAGTCATTGTGCCAATAGTCGTGACTGCCAATGGCTTAATAGCCAAGAGCCTCGACGAACACCTAAAGAGGCTTTCGTTTGGATCAAGCGTTCGATTCAGAAAGTGGTACTCCTGGACATTGCGCACATTTTAGGAGGTTCTTGGGAGCACTGACCACTGGTGGCTTGGACCCGGTTCCGGACCCGGTGGGCAACTATTGCTTTTATATCATCTATCCACCTTTTTTAGGACGCCAATCTCTGAACTATGTCGCCAAAGGGACCAAAAGGACGCCACCTTTTTTTAGATGCGCACAGACCGACAACGCTTCTGTAGTCACCGTAGAAGCAACAAATGTAATTTATGCAAATAATCATGTGAACTGTGCCGTTAAGCAATCCCACAAAGGTCAAGGACATCGGCGACCGTACAATCCATATGTACCGTCCGCAAAAACAGTGCATCCGCTCCAAGGACAAGTGAATGTGACACTCGCAATGGTCAATTATTGACATTTAATCGAATGATTTAATGTAACACGCATTTGCATTAAAAGTGCTTTGAATTCTAAGCCTTGTTGGAATTTAAAAAAAATATTAAACATTGTTATTTTTGTGCCCATAACCACAGAGCCTGTATGAAGAGAATTATGGGTATGAAGGGAGCAAGTGAGTTGTGTAAGGATCGTGGTAAGTGGCGCTCCTTAGTCTCTGCCTATCGCTGTGGAAAGAAGGCGTGACAATTTGATTGATTAATTGATTGTCATTTTTTACTTTTCATCACTACTTTTACTGCACATCTAGAAATCAGACGGAAGTATCCGCGAAAGATTTTATTAACCACAACAAATATCTGGTTAAAATAAATAAATAAACAAAATAACATTTAAAATACGCATGATTACGATAACATTTTTTATAGGTTTTTAAATGTTTATTACTCACAAGAACACAACTAACATTCACTTGCGTAAAAATAACTAAATGTAATATAAAACCAATAGTTGTGTCAGGATCGAGAAAAGTTTTTCGTGAGAGTTCTTGCTGTATTCCATTGTGGACATTTCATCGTGGGTAAAAAGTGAATTAATCCATTTTTTTGGTCTTAAAATTCATCTTTAAATACAATCATTATGAAGAGACGTTGAGGATATATGCCAAGGAAGGATGAGGGATTACTGGTAGGGGACCGCCTCTTCCTACCAGTAAGTGGCAGGTTTGAGAATGGCTTTGGGTGGGTTTAGTGTTAGAGACTTAAATTCCTGTTGGTTCCTGTTCCTGTTGGAAATGAGGCGTGACAACTGATTAAATAACTTAACCTGTTCTTTCTTTTATAATATCGTAAAACACAATGGCCTAGTTGACACCAGTTTTATTATTGTAACCTGATTAAGTCACTTATTAAACAAATATAATCCAATATATGAACTATTTTATTTTGAAAGATGTTCTAGTAACGGCATATTTTATTGAACGATAAAATTTAAATTGTGAAAGTAATAAAGTTATAAAATTGAACAATTTAAACGCCCGCCGTTATTGCTGACGTTACGAAATTTAAATTTGATGCGCGAAATCTAATAACTGCTTCATATTGCTACAAATGACATCAAATTTTATTTGTTTTATGTTCTGGATAAAATGTTACTATCATTTTACAGTTCGGAAGCGATTTGTGTATGGCAAGCGTTTATGTCTTATTTAGTATGTACGAACAAAACTTAATAACTCCAAAAAATATTAGGTTCTCTGAAATACAAATACGGTTATGGATAGGTATAGTTTTATCTACTACACCTATCCATAACTGTAATTATGTAACCAAACCCTTTGCAGTTCTTTTCTCTACGCACAGGTACAGTCTCCTATTCTCCATTTTGTCAATTTAGAGCAATCTTTAGAGGATCAAAAATTAATAATTATCTTCGCATCTGTATTTATGTAAATAATTTTATTTATAAAAAAATAAGTGATTATTTTGCCGACTGTACTAATCGTGGTAGCTATTCAAATGTATGTAATTTAAAATGCAGTTAAGTAGATCAAATGTTTTGCATGAAGAGTTTCTTAAATTAGGTACAATTATTCATCTTAGACAATATACAAATACGTTCTTTCTTAAATCATTCTTGGTATTAATGTTTAAACATAGAATAGACTAATTAATAAATGCAAAAACATGTTTTTGATAATTAATTTAACGAAATTTATGCGGCTTACTATCGCATTTATTTTTGGGTTAATGATTTTACAAAATAATCAATAAACAAAAATTAACGCGATAGTAAGCCGCATAAAGTTTGTTGAAATCATTAATCAATATTCGCGCAAAATCTAAAATCTATGGTTTTTAATAGTTTTATTATTTATTAGTAATAGTACAAACCGATATTATAATTAAGTAAATAAAAAATTAAATAATAAAACTAGAAAAAGGGATAATTTATAAATAAAAACAAATTCCAAATGGGTACCAATGGGCAAAGTGCCAAGGATACTGGCACCATTGCCGCGCTCAATGGCAATGCTGATCCTTTGACACAAATATCGCCCAGCCCTATTGTCATCCGAGACAATGATCAGCTGTTTTGACAACGCCTTGAAAATGTCATATGCACCCCACGGCCAGAGAGTTTCAACTCCGAAAAGCGTCAATCGTCAATCGATGCCATCAATCGACGACTGATTAATTGACTACTGGTTGACCCTAAGAATTTAAAAAAATTAAAACCTGAAATTAAAGGCAATTCTAGATGTGCTTCCTGCAAGGGAGTTGTGTAAGGATCGTGGTAAGTGGCGCTCCATTGTCTCTGCCTATCCTTGTGGGAAAAGGCGTGACAATTTGATTAATTGATTGATAAAACCTGAAAGTAGGCACTAGGAAAATAGAATGCTGTGTAACTCATATTATTTAGGGAAGTCCAAAAATGTCATTTCCTGTAAAATCTCAATACAATTTAAACAAGTACTCTATAAATATTATGAACTTGACATTAACATAAACTGGTTTTCGGTTCGATACCCGGCCGAGGTACAAAATGAAAGGCCCAATTACTACACATGTGACCACTCACGAGTTTGCACCAGTTTAGACTTTATATACTTTGGTAATTTTAGGTACTTTAATTATTATAATTGAGGATTGGCCATGAATTTATGGTTATGTAGTCTTGTTAATAATAATAATAATAGTTGCCTCCATTAATGGATCGCACTCCAGCTTAACAGCAGCTCGACTTGTCTTAATAGTAAGCAAGAGGAGATCTAAGAGCACTAACGACTGAAAAATCATTTCATTTTACGAATGTCTCAGTCCCTGTCACAATGCCAGCCAAAGGACACGATTCGCTTGAAGGACCCAAGGTATAGAATAGGGAATAAGGGAACACATGGGCTGGTAAAGTATTCCACTAGTCAATTGTTCTACAAGGAAACTAAACAGTATTTTCTTATTGTATGCGGCTTACTATCGCGTTTATTTTAATTTTACAATTTTATTATTATTCCAACGTTCGAGAGCCTTGCAGCCATTGTGGTCATGGAGAGACTAAGGTGTTGGTCGTCCTATTGGTTGATGCTGTTATTGTTTCTGTTTGATGTTTTGATTTTGTTTTATTGTTCCCGGTTTAATTTATTTCTGACGGTGTCATCTGGTTTGGCAGTTTGCTAGACTTGGGACTCAGGTGTTAGATAAACGCTACATCTTTTATTTTTAGTCCTAATTCGGTCGATAGATTTAATTCGGTCCTTTTGATAACACAAACTTCCTAATCCCTTAGTGAGCTCTTACGCCACATTAGCGGAGATGTGTCAGAATGCTTTTTGCTTCGCGCACAACCGCACGCCATACTTATATAAGATGTAATTAAATATGTCGAACGTGTGAACATTGGCCTGATGGGAGATAAGACAAATCTCTCTGAGACACTTGCCTTTCAAGTAACAATCGTTTGACAATAAGCCTAACGAGGTAGGCAGAGGTTTCGTCAACATATTTTTATCGCGTCGATAATAGTCTTCGACGTTCTATCGATATCGCTGTTTAAACGGGCGCCTTACGATATAAATTGCATCTGACAAAAATTTACAGTTAAAAATGACTGGAAATGATTTATTACATATTATTCAATTTTTATTTAGTTCATAATTAAATTTGCTGAAATTGGACATAACTACAAGTAAGTATACAGACCGTGAAGTGACTTAGTCGCGTTTCGGGTTTAGCTTGAAAGTTGTCAGGTGGTTGCTGCTGGCATATGTCGGGCCTTAATTAAAAAACATATTACATGACAGACCATTCCTTCAACAACTAGAGAAGCCGTAACTGACTTGGCTTTTTCAGTCGTCGGCACTCTTGGATCTCCTCTTGCCTAACATCAGGCGGGTCAAGATCGAGAAATATATTTAAAAGAAAACATTTTTAACGGCCAATTATACAAAAAATACAAAAATATGTTTTAACAGTATATTAAAAAGTAGAACACTGCACTCTCATTATGAATGATTACACACGATTTTAGCAATGTACAAGTTATAATTACACTTTTTTATACACATTAAATACATACACACACACACATTACATACACACGCATAGTTTTAACATAGTTTGGATTAAAAATATATCTTAGCGACCAAAGAAAATATTTAGCCTCGTTTTTACTTTTTTTATTTCATTATACTCTGTAAAGTCTTCTTTTAAAAATAACCTTAACTATATCATTATCTTTGAATATTAAAAAACAGATTGCCGGTACCTATTTACCTTTGATGATGTTCTTTGGTCGTCCAGTTTCTATTATATAAATACGTTTAGTATCCTAATATAATAATATAAAGAAATAATAAATATCGTAAAACTATATGAAAATTCTTAAGACCAAAAAGTAAAAATATTAAAATTAATAAATTAACAAATTTTATGCGACTTACTACTGTTTCTTCTTGATTATTGATTTAACATTTTTTTATTCCGATTATTTATTAACATTATTTATTATAGCATTTTATTATGTCGCTACCACAACTATTTAAGTAGACAACAAGCCAATTTATATGATAATTTAGTTAATTAACTTACTTAATCCCGAAAATAACAAAAAAAATATTGCCAACTTTTAATATAATCGGCTCCTATGTGCGACGTTTCGAACGCTTTGCAGCCATCGTGGTCCGCATAAAATTTCATTAATCAACGTTCGGTTCGCGCAATAATAAATTTATAAAGTCAAAAATATTAATATTTTTTTTAAGTTTCTTTATTAAGCATAAAAAATCACATTTTAGTGTAAAGTTCTTGACCGAAATAATACATAATAATTAAAGGGTACTTCATTAGTGGTAATTACGTGGACATTGTGTTTATGGACCCCTCCGCGGAGGTCAATAGTGTGAAGTTGTCGGGCTTTTTAACTATTTTATTGTTTGTTTACTATCCTTTGTGTATTTAAGAGATTGCAAAAGATTTTAGCACATACGTATACATACATAACTATACTATTCTTTAGTTGTAATAATTTTTGGGAACATTTAAAAATACAGGTATTCATGATTAAAACAGTTAATTTGACGATAATTATAAAAAAGATAGCTGTGTCAGGATCATAGTAATTTAAAAGAAATAAAATTATAATTTAAATGAAATAGATTATACGCATTCAAAGAGAAAAAAGGTGTTTCAGTTTCACTACTGTTAAGTCAAAAATTCCTGAACTTGACAGTGATTTATGTGACCCTTCCATAAATTTCAAGTCCAAAATACATAGATGGTCGATATAAATATCTAAGTTAATTGTACTTATATGTTTTATTCATTATTTATAATGGATAAAATAGCTTAATTGTTTCTACCTATTAATTATTTATTTATCCATTAATTACCAGTAAATAAAACAAAACAAGTTAAAAAATATATTTTTTTTATTATATATTTCTGTACTACGAAAGTGCTTGTATCATAGAAATAGGACAACCAAAGTACATATATCAAAGATACATTGATACCGGTGAGTGGTTTCGAACCCATGCCCCGGCGCACGTCCATTGCACTGCCACTACACCACGGTCGCCTTAAAAAAGCTACTTTCTCTAAAAAAAAATTAAACAAAAAATTTAAAAGCATGGAAATCTGCGTCAAAGCATCCATGACCTTTATTAAAAGTATCATTTCTCCCAAACACATCTTGTAAGATAAAAAGCAAAAGTGATTCCTTGACAGTCGCATGGCCTCGGTTCAAGCATCATTTAACAATATACGCTGGCAACACACGAACTTGCCATTTACACACAAAACAACACACTGCAATACATTTTAAAAATAATACTATAAAAAACATTATTTTGTTTATAAACATTCATTTTATTATTATGACCTAACATATTAGAGAATTATGTAAAGGAAGCAAGGGAGTTGTGTAAGGATCATGGCAAGTGGCGCTCCATTGTCTCTGCCTATCACTGTGGAAAAAAAGGCGTGACAATTTGATTGATTGGTTTATATTACAACACCCTGCCTGGTGCTAAAAGTGCAGTACATGAAAAGAGACTACTGCTACCAAACTTAAATAACTACAAGTAGCAGTGGCAAGCCGGCCTTCAAGCTGATCCCGAAACACAACACTGTCTGACTTATAAGAGGTGGTATTTGTGCTACCTTCGATTAGCTATATAAAGAAGATTTCTGTATTCTATACGGACATTTTAGCGTGCGTAAGAGGTAAGCTTATCGAAAAGCGGGTGATTCACTCCAATTTTTCACTTGGCTTTGCTGCCTGGTGCTTACCAACAGGCAGCATACTCACTTGGCTATGCCGACTGGTACTTACCAACAGGCAGCATAGTCACTTGGCTGTGCTGCCTGGTAATTACCAACAGGCAGCATAGTTACTTGGCTATGCCGCCTGTTGCGTACCAACAGGCAGCATAGTCACTTGGCTATGCCGCCTGGTGCGTACCAACATGCAGCTTATTCACTTGGCTATGCCGCCTGGTGCGTACCAACAGGCAGCTTAGTCACTTGGCTATGCCGCCTGGTGCGTACCAACAGGCAGCTTAGTCACTTGGCTATGCCGCCTGGTGCGTACCAACAGGCATCTTAGTCACTTGGCTATGCCGCCTGGTGCGTACCAACAGGCAGCTTAGTCACTTGGCTATGCCGCCTGGTGCGTATCAACAGGCAGCTTAGTCACTTGGCTATGCCGCCTGGTGCGTACCAACAGGCAGCTTAGTCACTTGGCTATGCCGCTTGGTGCTTACTAAGGCATGTCTACGTGAGATGCCGCATCACAATAACAAAAAAAAAACGAAAGTGTCCATTACAACCATAATCCACAAAGCTTACAACACGAGTGCAATTTCAATAAAAAGAATGACCTCTCATGTAGCGATACAATTATTATTGATGAGTTGGTAACGTGGATAGGTAGGTACATTAGAAAGGTAATTATATAATAATAATGCTATCGAGAATAGAAGAATTATTGATTTCGTCTGACATTTTAATGAAAGTTTTGCGGTCTGTTACATTCCCTTTTTTAAGTCAATAATAATGTTGGAATTATGTATTTATTTATTTAATTATTTATTGTGTAACATAATTATCGTAAATTAAACTTAGGAATATATAATCATCATATAATTATTCAAATCAAATTTATAAATTTACTTAACAACTTAACAACGATATAAGTATTAATTTGATTTGTAGTTTGCTGTAGTAAGTGCTATTTTTTTGTTCTTGATTCTAGCCCTATACGTAGGTGGCCAATAACAATATTACGTCTTGCTATATACATGGATAGGCATAGCAAATAGTGTGCTTTTCACGATGGTGACACAAATCTCTCTTCTTTCGCATCCACAAAATTCACTTCATACAATCTCTGTGGTTATAATCAGTAAGCACTGTATTTTATTATATGTATAAAAATACTGATAATACATAATGTTTCTTACAAGATTTGTATATTATGTTTTTGTATTTTCATTTGTATATTATGGTTTGTATTTTTATTTGTATATTATGTTTTTGTATTTTTATTTGTATATTATGTTTTTGTATTTTCATTTGTATATTATGGTTTTGTATTTTTATTTGTATATTATGTTTTTGTATTTTCATTTGTATATTATGGTTTTGTATTTTTATTTGTATATTGTTTTTGTATTTTCATTTGTATATTATGGTTTTGTATTTTTATTTGTATATTATGGTTTTGTATTTTTATTTGTATATTATGTTTTTGTATTTTCATTTGTATATTATGGTTTTGTATTTTTATTTGTATATTATGGTTTTGTATTTTTATTTGTATATTATGTTTTTGTATTTATTTTTGTCTACATTGGTTAGCACGCCAGTTTGTTACGCGTAAAGTCCTGGATTTGATTCCCGGTTAGAGAAAATATTTGTTTCAGTCCTTATTTGTAATATTAATAAATTAGATTAAACATTACAAAATTATATATTTATAATAGTTTTAGGTAAGGTAGTTTCGGGATCAGCAGCTACTTACCGCTTCAAACAAGGCTGTCATAGTAGGATCAGTCGCCTTCTCTTATGGACCGCACTCCAGCCCAACATCAGCCGGGTTGCTGTCATATTACTCGTATATGAAGAACAAACTATATAATCACATGCTTCATATGTCATTTACCTAAGAACAAAGTCAATGGCTGTATAATGTATAAAAATAACTTCACGCCACACAGTATCATCTCACAGCTGCGCACGCGCAAGTGAAAGTCGCTTGGTTATCTCAATTGTGATTTATGGAATGCCTGGGCTATTGATTGGCTGCGACTAAATCCGTGAAGTGATTTAGTCGCGTTTTGGGATCAGTTTGTAAGTTAACATCAGGCAGGGTGCTGTCATATGTCGAGTCACAATAAAATACGTTTAAACTAATAATTTAGAAGACTACTCTAAAAACATTTGAACTTTATTGTGACTCGACATATGACAAGTCCCCCCGTCTGATGTTAAGCTGTAGTGTGGTTTATGAATCGATGTGACTGCTTCTACAGTTAAATAATTATGCCACTGTGCCGTCACATCCACTATGCTCAGCTTAGTCTGGAAGCACTGGAATTCTCCCAATACAAATAAAAAACATTAAAAGGATCGAGGACAATAGCATCCGCGGACACAAAACTGAAAGAACTGATAACCAAAGTCATTTTGTTAGAGAACAAAGAGTCGAATCGCGACAAAAGTGTAAACAGTTTTGATTAATCAATCAAATTGTCACGCCTTTTTCCCACAAAGACAATGAAGCGCCACTTGCCACGATCCTGACACATTTCCTCGCTTTCCTTGTTTTATTCTCTTCAAACAAACTCTAAGGACAAAGCTCTAAGGAAGCCTAGGCTTAGATCCAAATAGAATTTTCTAAAATACCTTGATATCATCATTACATAAAGCGGGCCGGTGCGGCTTATCATCATTCCGATGTGACTTTGAAGACCATATAAGGACGACTATTGAAATTCAACCATGTTTACGATGGGAATGTTTGTATTGTGGTTATGTTATTATTATCGTCGTCACTCTTGGACCTCCTCTTGCTTATCAGGCGGGACGAGGACTGATGTTATGTCACAATAAAAAATAAAAAAACCTTTTGGGTCTATGTTTTTTTTGTGACTCGACATATGACAGCACCCCGCTTGTTGTTAAGCCGAAGTGTGGTCCATGAATGAATGTCACTGCTACTACAATTCAATAACTGTGAGTAGCAATCACATCCACTATGCCGGCCTAGATGGAACCGGCAACTTACAAGCTGATCCCGAAACGTGACCAAATAATCACCTTACGGTCTGTATACTTGTAAGTGGTGGTACTGCCCCGGATCGGCAGACTGGGTACCACTGGGTAGACTGGGTACCACTGCCTACCACTCTAAGAAGCAAATATCCATCTCTTTTTTTTATTAACAAATATTTGCATTATTTAATATTATTAAATATAACAAATAAAAGCTATGAAAAATATTTGCTCCGACCGGGGATCGAACTCGGGACTTTACGTGCAACAAACCAGTCGCTAAACCGTTTGTCTACGCCTGTCGTCAAAAGTTTTAATAATTTATTTGATATCGCGGTATATAAGTACAATTAGTCTATGTTTAGTAGCTTCTATTGCCACTGCTTATCTCATTTTGTGAATGGAGGCGTGTAGTGTCGGTATAATGAAGAGTATTGCAGGTGTAATGTTATTTCATTGTTAACAAAGTGCTCTGTACACCATATTGTACAATTTCACGCTCAACACAATTGTAATTGTACAAATTATTGTTTTGTGCATTTGAGATTCCATTCAGGGAAAGATGAAGAAAGATTTGTTTTTAATACGAAATAACTATTCTATTGTTTAAATGCGTTGAATTTTGTTTAAATTATTTATATTAAACTATCACGACTTCATTTTTATAGGGATTAAGGGTAACAATGAAAAATTAAGAGTGGTAGGCCGACAATAAATGTGGCGGTCATGTTATGAATGAAGTGACTCAGACGACTCAGTTTGTTGTTGTAATTGTATTATAGTAGTAGCGTTCGCTTCCATTCATCGCACTCCAGACTAGGGTGCTATCAAATGCCGAGCCTAAAAACAATCTAAAAATAGTGATTTTTTTAAATAAATAGTTCCATAAAGACTTGTTTTTTTAATACATATGTTGAATTTCTTTATTAATTGTGGCTAACAAAGATCGGGTCTTTAAAGACCTACTACAGTTTCTTTGTTTTGTTTAATAATTTTTATAATATAATTTTAAAAATAAAAGAAAAGGTGGCCCTAAGTTTGGGACGCTCTGATGTTTTTATTGAAATGGATTCATGGTGATTTTTATTATACATTTCTATACTAAGGCACTAAATCATTAAATTAACAAATCAAAATCATAGAAACAGGACAAAGTACATATATCAAAGATACATTGGTTGCGTAACCGTTGCACTGCCACTACACCACGGTCGCCTCAAACTGAAAATCAAAAGGCCCTAAAGTTAGGGATGCACTGCTTTTAATATCTATTTAGTTTTTTTTTCTGATAAATTCGAAAACGCAGTGAATTTAATTAAAAACCGCAAAGACTCGTTTTATTGTATCTTCATTAAATGTCTACAACGGCACGGGGGTCATAGTTAACATCACGGAAACATAATATTTTGCAACTGTTCCACGTTATATAACAAATTATCCACCTCAGAGTTGTTTACGTTACCTCAAGTGAATCCCTTATTAACAACAATAAGATTTTACTACTGATTGCAAACCATAGACAATAATATAAACTTCTAGAATAGACAATGCAAATACACACGACCTGCGGGCCGCTTAAATTAATGAGAATTAATTAAACAAATTTTAAGCGGCTTATTATCGAGTTTATTTTGGTTTTGATTTTGAACACAATGGCTGCAAAGCTCTCGAAACATCGGAATAATAAAATAAAATAAAATTGTAAAATGAAAACCAAAATAAACGCTATAGTAAGCCGAATAAAATTAGTTTAATTCATTAATCAATGTTCGCGCAAAATATAAGAAAATATCAATGAGAATGAGCTTCGTTTTGACAGTTGAACTATATTAAAGAGCTTTAAAATTAAAATGGCGAACGCGCAACTCACTGAGAATCGATTTTCATTTTCATTAACAGTTTAAACTCATTAAAGCTTATTGTCCGAATGAATAAAAGTTGTTTTTGACACTAACAACGACATAGTGACGGCGACTGGGGCAGCCGTGAACATAGTCGCTATTTTTTTCAGTCTTCGGCATTCTTGGACCTCCTTTTGCTTACCATCAGGCGGGTCGAGTTCAGATGTCGTGTCACAATAAAAAAAACATGGACTGCACTTCAAACATTTAACTTTATTTAGCAATAACGACTTATTTAAGAGTTGTAGGCAGTGGTACCCAGTCTGCCGATGTTTAAGGATAAGCTTGTTAATTGCCGGTTCCAACTAGGCCGGCAGAGTGAATGGGACTGGAACTTACAGTAGAATTGTGTGACATCCATTCATGGACCACACTTTAGCTTAACATCAAACTGGGTACTGTCATATGTCGAGTCACAAAAAAAGTATGATTTTAAATACTCGTAAAATAATAAGAATTATTATTTTCTTTCTTGCTTAATGTCTCCTCTAAATGTTATAGAGTTTATATTTAATAAGGCAACATGAAATGTCTTTTAAAATGCTACTTTTGTCTCTATGTACCCACCAGGTATATTCCGGTGGCATCACAAGATCTTCTATCTAAGTACGACCATTATAGTTAATGTCAAAAAACTATTTCATAAAAATCTGATATGAATGGATGCGTTAAACAAGACAGACCTGATTAGAGACATCCTTAAGAAAGCTGGGTTGACTAAGTCCATAACCATAAAGTTTCTTTTTTATTGTGACGCGACATATGACAGCACCCCGCTTGATGTTAAGCCAAAGTGTGGTCCATGAATGAATGCCACTGCTTAAGCTTATAGGCCGGCATAGTGAATGTGATTGCTACTGACACTTCCGAGAGTGACGACGACTGAGAAAACCGAGTGTTCACGGCTGCCACAGCCGCCGTCGCTATGCCGGCCAAAGGTGCTTCTTCACGCATCGCTTGAATGATCCAAGGTAAACAATCAATTTTAATCAGTCATCGGCGCTCTGATCATCTTCTTATCATCAGCAAATTAGAGGTCAAATGTCTTGTTTTAAATTAAAAATGTCCTCCCCACTATACTGGCCGTGGCTTGCCCTTGAGACACGTGCGCTGTGAACCAAAACAATCATTCGCATCTTAATGTATTATTAACAAGTTCTATATTACAATTGTTTTGCAATTGCCAAAGAAGATTTTCAAACAACAAGGTCGGCGCACAATTTCTTTATTATATATACGAACAATTCTGCTGCTGCGATTTCATATTAACAATAATATATATATGGCAAAATTGTTTAATAAATTTTATGAACATAATTTCAATAACAAACGTACCTTTTTTTAATATGTACTAAATGCATGGTCAAAGTACGATAAAGAATTTAACCATATAGTTAAGGTGGTCTACATTAATGGTGTTTGACTACGTAGATGGTGTTTTATATAGTACTATTAGTATAGTATATAGTATTCAATTGATTTTAGATTCAGGGACAGGTTATTATCATCTGTAAAAAACATATTTTGTACTTGAAATAATAAAAGCAATGATCTTCTATAATTTTAAATATTACCGCGACCAAGAACAAATAAAGACAATGTTTTTAGGTCAATTTTAGTTCTAGAATCACTGAAATCTTTGTTATTATTATAATATGTTTTAAAATGACCTATGTATAACAAAGCATAGAATTAACTTAAAGAACTTTTTGATAAAGAAGCAATAATTGTCTAGGAAAGTAGCGCTCCATTGTCTCTGCCTATTCCTATGGGAATTGAGGCGTGACATTTTGATTCTGATTCAGCAATCAACATAGCCTTTATTTCAACATTTGATCCAATTAACTTAGAAGCACAACATTTTTAACAATCAACTAAATTAAACCGTCCATTGTTATTCCAAAACCTCGCACTACAATTTATCGTATAAACAATCCAGTATTTTGAATGAAAGGATAACAGTGATAATGCGACCATATCAAGATGGTAACCAAACAAGCGTGAAATTAGTACTATATTAGCAATTTGACCTTTTACTCTTGCGTCTATACAAATTAGATGGGTTATACAATTTAATATGCTTTGTTTTTCAATGAAGGTTAATATTTTGTTTCTTATAATCTAATAATCAAAGAATTTGGACCTAAAAATAGAAGGAGCCCTAAAATAGCTACAAAATACAACCGTTTATACTATTTTTACTTATGGCATTAAAAGGAAGTCAGAAGGGGATAAATATACATTTTTTTCATTTGTAATTTAGAAGGTTGTCACTAGTTTTGATGATCATTTGACAACCTAATTTGACAGAATAACAAATGACATTAAAATACTTCAAAAAAAGAGGTCGGAACAATTATGCCGCTACTCTTACTACCACGTGACTTTTAATTAAGCAGTATTAAAAGTCAACCACAATTACAAGTGGTTGTATTTGCACAAAAGTAGTGCCAACCTTTGAAATAAAGGAATTGAAGTACAAGTAGTTGTCTCTTTCAGTCACACGTGGTACAAACATAATATTAATGAGACAAATAACAATGACGGCGATTTCTGCTGAGAACCTCAAGTTGCGCAAATACGCTAACCTCGGTACTGGTTACGAATTTGCGCCGTTTGGGGTCGAGACGATGGGCCCTTGGGGACTATCAGCTAAGCGCCTGGCCAAGGAGTTGTCCAGGTGACTGACGGAGAAGTCTGGAGACAGGAAGGCTGGCAATTATTTCTGCCGACGTATTAGCCTTGCTATACAAAGGGGAAATGTTGCCAGTCTCCTTGGGACTATCTCTGATGCGACGTCATTGGATGATATTTTTTACTTATAGTTAAATTATATTTAATTATTAGTTGGTTAGTAACAATGTTGTGTTTAATTTTAATATTAATTTTGATTATTGTATAACAATGAATTAGTTCTTATTTTAGCAGATTCTTCTTTGCATATAATGAAGTTGGATATTTTAGTGTTGTCTAATTTAAAGCAAAAGTAGTTCATATTATTAGTCTTGGGGTTTTTATTATGTCTGGATAAATTATGTGCTAGAAAATCTCTACCTATGAAATCTCCGCTCCGAACGAAAAGCGATCTACTAAATAGACTACCTAATGCGCTGCGACTTCGATATTATGTAGCCGCGAAAATATGATTTCAAACTTTATGAAATTAACATATTACGATGACTAACAACAAAATAACATAATGTAATGTTTTTACGTATCATGTACTTTTTTTATTGTATTGTGACTCGACATATGACAGCACCCCGTTTGATGTTAAGCCGAAGTGTGGTCCATGAATGAATGTCACTGCTACTACAATTCAATAACTGTAAGTAGCAATCACATCCACTATGCCGGCCTAGATGGAACCGGCAACTTTCAAGATAATCCTGAAACGCGACTAAATCACTTCACGGTCTCTATACTTGTAAGTGGTGGCACTACCCCGGATCAGCAGACTGGGTACCACTGCCTGCCACTCTTTGATTACCAGACCCGAAGCAAATATCCAGTTTTTTTTTATTAACAAATATTTATTATAATTATTAAATATTACAAATAAAAGCTATGAAACAAATATTTGCTCCGAGCGGGAATCGAACCCGAGACTTTACGCGCAAGAAACCAATCGCTAAACCGTTCGTCCACTCCTGTCGTAGTATGTTAAAGATATATAAATTAAAACGTAATTGGCAATACAAACAAATAACAATCAAATAAAACAAATCTAATATTTAATGCATTTGTTTTGCTAACGTTCCTAAATAACCGTAGACGTCTAAGGATGACTTTCAACAAGTTAGTTAGGTTTATAGCTAGGCAACCTAACCAGATTGTTAGCAATCGAAAGCCTGACCCACGACCGCCCAGGTCAACACATTCAGCTTTCCGATTCTAAAGCCTAACAATCCTTAGTTCCGGATTTTCTATTATTGGCATATAATATAATATTCAATATAATACTTATACGAACTTAGTTTAGGACGGAAATTATACCAGAACCGACAACCAATGGGGAGGAAAGGTTCTAGAGTGGAGACCACGAACCGGAAGACGCAGCGTAGGTAGGCCTCCCACTAGGGGGACTGACGACATAGTGAAAGTCACGAATAACAAGTGGATGCACCTGGCATCTTGTCGTTCCGAATGGCGTTCTAAGGGGGAGGCCTATGTTCAGCAGTTGACGCCTTCTGGCTGATGATAATGATGATTTAGGCAACCATGGTGTAGTGGCGTAGCTACCGCCGTATCTGCCGTTTCAGTTATACGGGGTCCCCGGGCCACAGGGGCCCCCACGTAAGCAAAAATTAATAAAAAAAATAAATAAAAAAGGCAAGGAGAGTGTATAATTTAAATTGAATTGTTTGTAAAAATTTTGTAAAGTGAGAAGTAATTGTGATGAACAAATATTTCTTTTAATTTTATGCAAACGTTTGATTTTCTTCTGTGAGAAATCCACCCTTCCAAAGGGCCCCCAAACAACTTTTTATACGGGGCCCCGCCAAGGCACGCTACGCTTCTGGTGCAATGGTCTAATGTATCTTTGATATATGTACTTTAGTCGGCTTGTTTCTATGATACAAACACTTTAGTAGCTTATTATTGAAATTTACCTAAATAAAATAATATTAAGCTACTAATCATGCTTTGACGATCAATCATGGTTAAACATTGTATTAATATGAATTAGAAAAAGTTTTGGTCCTCGAAGTTTGATCCTAAAAGGGGAATTTTCCCTTTATCTAAGGGAAAAGGGAAATCACCATGAAGTGACTAAGGCGCGTTTCGGCATCAGTTATTTCACACTGAGCCGGCATAGTGGATGCGACTGCTAGTTAAGCGACAACAATATTTGTGTACGTAAAAATAAGCTTATATTCAAGGTTATTTACCTTAGAGCTTGTATGAAGAGAATTGTGAATGTGAAGGAAGCGAGGGAGTTGTATCAGGATCGTGGCAAGTGGCGCTCCATTGTCTCTACCTATCCTCATTGAAAAAGGCGTGACAATTTGATTGATTGATTTAATATTAAATTTAACAATAAAAAGCATGTATTTAAAAAAATAGTTTTTAGGTTTTACCCAAATAGATTCTCACAATAGGTGCTACTTTCGCTACTTAAGTGGCTATTGCATAAAAATAGCTAAAAAGAAAGTGTAGACTTAAAGCTATGTACTTCGAGTACCTGGGTTATTAGCCAATTACCAATCTAGCAATCATCTTCAATCAAAAACAATTTACATGCTAAATCGGAACCACCTGCAAGCTTCCTCCTTCATAAGGCAATCCTTAAGGCTTCAACACACCACTATAGGAATTTCCCAATATCACATGGAAATTGGATAATTTTCACGACACTTTTTAATAAGCTTTAATTAAAGCCTTGGATCCTTCTAGCGATGCGTGATGGCCGATATAGTGACGGTGACTGAGGCAGCCGTGTTCTATCCGGTTTTTTTCAGTCGTCGTCACTCTTGGACACTCAAACTACGACTCAAACAATCGTGAACAGGCAACCGTTTTTATCAGTCTTCGGTCCTCTTAGAAGTCAAGAAATTAGAGGTAGAGTCTCACATATAAAAAAAAAGAATTTGTAAAATTTAACAATAAATTAAAGTACAGGCCGTGAAATGACTTAGTCGCATTTCGGGATCAACTTGTTAGTTTCCGGTTCTAACTAGACCGGCATAGCGGATGTGACTGCTACAAGGCAACATTTAAGCCGACCGTGGTGTAGTGGCAGTGGTTACACAAACCGAGAGCACGTGTTTAAAACCACTCGCCGGTACCAATATTATGTTCTTTGGTTCTTCTGTTTTTATGATACAAGCACTTTAGTAGCTTAGTATAGATATGTAAAAAAAAGTAAATTCATAAACCGCACTCCAGCTTAGCAGGCGGGATGCTGTCATACGTCGAGCTACACAAACAGACGACTGAACTAAGATGCGTTTCAACCGCATTTCAACCGCACGTTGTAGAGTGAAAGGGCCGCGTTCATGGGATTTGAGTGGTAAGTTCAGTTCCCAGAGCTAAATGCAGCTTTCGTCCGTCACGAATTGTTTGTTGATCGAAATGATTGCAACGAGATCGCAACTCATGATCAACTTAAACATTTATATATTTTGCATTTTATTCTGTTTAAATTTTAAGTTACGCGGATTGTTGCTTGGTGAGAAACAACGGCCGACGTGACCTTAGAGCATAACAGTTTGTTACGCGTAAAATCCTGGATTCGATTCCCGGTAGAAGAAAATATTTGTTTTTATTGCATAGCTTTTATTTGTGATGTTTAATTAATATATTAAATATGGCAAATATTTGTTAATAAAAAGAGGCGAATATTTGATTTGAATCTAATTATCAAAGAGTGGTAGGCAGTGGTGCCCAGTCTGCCGATCGAATCCGGGGTAGTACCACCACTTACATGTATACAGACTGAGAAGTGATTTAGTCGCGTTTCGGGATCAGCTTGTAAGTTGCTAGTTCCAACTAGGCCGGCATACTAGATGTGACTGCACTTACAGTTATTGAATTGTAGTAGCAGTGACTTCCATTGACCGCACTCTAGCTTAACATTAAACGGGGTGCAGTCATATGTCGAGACAAAATATTTAATCAATCAAACAAATTGTGGGCATTTTTCCCACGGGGATAGGCAGAGTCAATGGAGCGCCACTTGCCACGATCCTGACACAACTCCCTCGCTTCCTTCACATTCACAATTCTCTTCATACAAGCTCTATGGTTATGGGCACTAGCAGTGGCGTAGCGTGGGGGGGGAGGGGGCGGCCCGCCCCGGGCGGCACATTTAGGGGGCGGCAAAATGTATAAAAACTGAAATAAATCGTTAAAATTTGTACCTGAAATTCATATTTTTGTTGTACCTATGATTGAAACTCCTAAATAAGGGGGCGGAAAATATATTTTCTGCCCCGGGCGGCCGACTTCCGCCCCGGGCGGCTGACTTCCACGCTACGCCACTGGGCACTAGGCAACCTAGCTCTCTTGTTTGGTCGGCAAACACCCTCCTGGGCCTGCCTCGCTAAACGCATCCATTCACATGAAATTTTTATATGTATTTAAAATATACAAAATTTTACCCATCATGCACATTTCATGCTGTGATCCAATAAAGCATAACAACAAAGTTTGTATGTCAAATAGATGTGATTAGTTAAAACAATGGCGTCTTTCGTAATAGCTCTGCTGTGCGAACAGTTTACTGGACACTCTATCATGTGTCATAAATTCAACACGAGCTTTTTTTATTTAACTTTATGGACTATGTACAAAAGCGAATGCCGCTAGATATTCTCGACCAAATAACCTTAGAGACCAACAGAAAAATTAAATAAAAGATAAGTATAACCGGTCGATCGGGAAGGATGATGTTTTTTTTTTATTATGACTCGACATATGACAGCACCCCGCTTGATGTTAAGCCGAAGTGTGGTCCATGAATGAATGTCACTGCTACTACAATTCAATAACTGTGAGTAGCAATCACATCCACTATGCCGGCCTAGATGGAACCGGCAACTTACAAGCTGATCACGAAACGTGACCAAATAATCACTTCATGGTCTGTATACTTGTAAGTGGTGGTACTACCCCGGATCGGCAGACTGGGTACCACTGCCTACCACTCTTAAGTTGTTATGTTCAGCAGTGGACGCCTTTTGGCTGATGATGATAACAGTTACGTCATATCTTCTCATCCAAAATTATGCAGTGCCTGAAAACGAGGGTCTTTAACCAGTGTGTGTTGCCAGTGATGACATATGGTTTTAAGACTTGTTGTCCTGTTAGAAAAGTTCAGAGTCGCTTGCGCGATAAAATCCGGAACGAGGACATTAAAGAAAAGAACCAGAGTTACCGATATAGTGGATTTGCAAGCTGAAGGACGGATTGACACATCGCTCGAAGAACGGATGGGGATGAAGGATTAAAAAAATGTTGCGTTGGTTTGGCCATATTAAAAGGCTGGATGAAAAGAGATCAATTTGATTTGAGTGAAAGATACAAGCTGTAGAGCTTTTATAAAGATGTAAATATAAAGAAAGCTAGAAGCAAGTTTTGTCAGCTACTTATTCTTAAATTGAGACAAGACTTCTTACTTCAACTTGGCGATAAGCAAGGGGAAGCTCAGCCCCAGGAAGCTAAACAGGTTAAAAAACCGACTGAGGTTACGGTTGCCTTAGTTGCTTTTGCAATTACGTTTACAAATAAATTTTGTATAATTTTCGAGTGTATATAGAATAAACTACACTCCAGTTAACTGCATCCGAAGTACACTTCAACCATAATAGAGTCACTTGTTTAGATTTTAAGATAAAACACGAGCATAAACATACACACACACAAACATTACACCATCTTTTATGTTACTAAATATGTGACATTTGTAATTATTTAAGGTAATTTTAATTATTATTATACGTTAACCATATTTATTGTTTACTAGCTGTGCCCGCGGTTTCACCCGCGTAAAGTTTGGTTTATAACACAGTCATAAAAAAGGAGGAGGTTTTCTATTCGACTTTTTTGTATTTATAACTCGATAACTCTTATAAAAATGACAGACGAAAATAAAAATAAATATATATTCCAAACAGTTAAAACTATAGTCAATTGGAAACTATAGTAAAATATATTTTATTTTAATTAAAAGTAACCGATGTTACTTCTTGTCCCTCCAAAAATAAAAAACGTAACAAACAAACTCACATTCATATTTATAACAATAGTAACATATGCATATAGTAACAGAAGGAATATAAAGAAAAATTTCAAACAGCTGAATGTATAGTCTATGGAAAGTATAGTGTATAGTCTCCATAGTACAGTTGATTGGATTAGATGTTGACGTGACTGTCGGTAATACAGTGCAATGGTATTATAGTACTTAGGGTTTGAACCAACGCCTTGCATCTATTTTTATAATAGGAAAAAAAAATTGACAAAACTTTTTTATTTTTCGTAAAAAAAAAAAAAAATATATATATACTATGTTACTTCTGATACCTCCAAGAATATGTGTACAAAGTTTCATGATGATCAGTTGAGCAGTTTTTGCGTGAAAGCGTAACAAACAAACGGACATTCACATTTATAATAATAGTAGGATAATAATAATAATATGTTAATATAATATAATAATTTGTTTTTAATTCTCAACAGCTTGATATATTTTCCTTAGTTTACTCAAAATAAATTTCTGAACGCACGCAATTTTGTATGGGAAAATGATTTTTCTTTTATTTTATTTATTATAAAAGAATTTTTCTAAAATAAACGTAGCCCAAGTTACTCCTTATAACATCAGCTACCTGTCAATAAAAGTCCCGTCAAAATCGGTCCAGCCATTCCAGAGATTAGCCGGAACAAACAAACAGACAGACAGACAGACAAAAATTGTAAAAAAATGTTATTTTGGTGTATATACCGTATATATATTCATATACATGTATTAAAAAACGGTTATTTCAATATTACAAACAGACAATCCAATTTTATTATATGTATAGATTACCTTTGTGTAACATCCATTGCACACGGGCCTACTATTTTTACTATTTTACATTTTTACCTACATATCAAAAATCAAATCAATTTGTCACACCTTTTTGCCATGGTGATAGGCAGAGACATGGAGCGCCACTTGCCACGATCCTGACACAACTCCCCCGCTTCCTTCATATTCACAATTATCTTCATACAAGCTCTATCGTTATGGGTATGAGGCAACCTAGCTTTCTTGGGGATGTCTCTGATTTGGTCAGAAAACACCCATTCTTTCCATGTGCTCGAACCACCGAAGCATTCCTTTGTCAATCCTTGTCACTACATCTTCTTTCAAACCACATCTATCGCGCATTGTGCTATTCCTTATTCTATCCGCTATCGTCACTCCTCATAGAGTTTGTATGATGAAAGCTGAGCGACCAAAGTACATAAAATCATAACATCAATATCAAAGGTACCGGCAAGTGGTTTTGAGCTGTTTCTTGGTTAATAAGATTATTTATTTACCACTAGATCACAGTCGCCTTAATATCTATATTACGTACAGGTACCAAAATACTATATATATCTTTTTTCAAATAAATTCAGGATGCTCTGGATGATAATTGTGTTGGTTGATGACATGTTTAAAAATTGACTTTATTATTAAGTATTTTATTGTACCTATTATAAATTGTATTATATTTTGACAAGGATATTTATATTTTGCATAATGTCGACATATGACAGCACCCCGCTTGATGTTATGCTGGAGTGTGATCCATGAATGGATCACTGCTACTACAATTTATTAACTTTAAGTAGCAATCACATCCCCTAGTTGGAACCGGCAACTTACAAGCTGATCCCGAAACGCGATCGAATCACTTCACGGTCTGTATAATAATTGTAAGCCACTTTTTAAAAAAGCGACCGTGGTGTAGGGGTATTGCAATGGTTACGCAAACCGACGGTTCAAAACTACTCACCGGTACCAATGTATCTTTGATGTATGTACTTTGGTTGTCCTGTTTCTATGATACAAGCACTTTAGTAGCTTAGTATAATAATAGTATTTTCTTAAATTTTGCGCGAACATTGATTATTGAATTAAACAAATTTCATGCGGCTTACTATCGCGTTTATTTTGGTTTTGATTTTACAATTGATTTTACAGTCTCTCCGTGACCACGATGGCTGCAAAGCTCTCAAAACGTCGGAATAATAAAAAATTGTAAAATTAAAACCAAAATAAACGCCCAAATTAAAGCCGCATAAAAGTTGTTTAATTCAATAGAATAATAATGTATCTTGTATGACATGTTACCTACTGGAGGCTTAAAATGGATGAATAAATATATACTTACGTATTGTTGTATATGGTAAAATATAATGAGCAGTGTCGTTGTTTTAATGCAGGACATAGGATGCACACTTTATGATTACTGAGGAGTGTCTAATGTACATTATTATATGCATGTCTGAATGAACACCAGTTTGGGCCAATGCCAATGCTAACAACAACATAAAGTTTGTTTTAATAATGGGAAACAAAACAAGAACCTATTATTAATTTTTATTATAAATAATTTTATATATTTTATTAATTTTGGGGAGGTCCAAGAGCGCCGACAATACTGATAATACCGTCTAATATTCCGTCTAATACATCCCCGATGTATAAGTTCGTTTGATTGACTGGCCGACTGTAAAAATATATGACATAAGTAATAAGATAAGTGCTTATGACCGCAGACCTGTGTCGTCCCCAAACGAATTAAACAAAGGTAATGTTTAAATATAAAGAATTAAAATATAATAGAAGAAAATAAGTATTAAATACAAATAATTGATCTAGGTTAAAAATGGGACTTTGAAGGAAATTAAATTATTGAGACAGAAAGGTGCCGGCATAGTGACCGCAATTAAGTGACGTAAACTGAATCGTTTATTTAGTCGTTCTTAAATTTCCCCTTCTTGGATTCAGACAAGTCGAGGTCAGAATGTTAATGGAAAAAGAGATGTAGCCAGCCAACAAAAAAACATTTTATTTCAATTTAAGTAATCGATTATTATTAAATTCCAACTAAACCAATTTTATTAAAACAATAAAATTTAATAACAATATAATTTAAATATAAAAAGGCAATTTATATAGGTATAATAAGATGAATAGCAACATCAACAATAGTGTTGTACCTACTTATCGAGTTAATCTAATGCATTGTTCCATAAAATCGGCGTTAATTCCATGGCGGTTGTGGTACATGTTGTGTAAGCACACCACTATTGTACGTCAAAATATTATGACGGCGCACAGGTTGCCAACCAACAGACACTTCATCAAACAGTTGGCTCATATGAAGACTTATGTCTAAATATTTACGTTAAACATACAAGACATAAATAAAAGTTGCGTCTAATTTGTTAATCTAAAATCACTTGAATTTATAGCCCGATCGCATTAAATACCGCTAGATTTATTAAAACAATTAGTTTTATTAATTTTTTAAATTTGATTTTTTTACATTTTTATACTAAGCTACTAAAGTACATATATAAAAGATACATTGGTACCAGTGGGTGGTCTCGAACTCGTGCTCTTTGGTTTGCGTAACCATTGCACTGCCACTACACCACGGTCGCCTTAATTTCTTCAAGCATTTGGCCGGCATAGTGAACTAACTCAATTTTTTTAGTCGTCGGTACTCCATCATACTAACCAGGTCGAGGTCAGATGTCGAGTCACAATAAAAAAAACTTTTCTGGAACTCGGGCCTTGCTAATTATGCGAGATGGAGAGGACGCGCCAAATCAGACAAACTAATCTGTCGTCAACAGAATGCAGAATAAAATAGTAGAGGTAAAAACAAGGTTGAAATTGCTCATTTTCCATTGTCGTCTGTTCGCCATAGTTTCACCTCACATGTTAATCAACAACTCGAAACACCATAAAATGTGAGAGGCTGTTCTGTTACGACAATGATGATAAAACATTCGATTTTGCAATCAATCAATCAATAGCTCTTATCCCACAGTAACCACAATCTATTGCACACTAACTCATCATCATCAGCCGAAAGACATCCACTGCTGAACAACGGCCTCCATTCCGAACGACAAGATGCCAGATGCTTCCACCGGTATTCTGTTGTTCATAAAGAGGGGGGGGGGGGGGGGGGGGTAAGGGTCAAGGGGGTTTTGGCGATCGCAGTATACTCACCGCACGTTAAGAGGACGCTGTTGTCCAATCCTCCGGTGAGACTGGTAGAGTTATAGGACATCCTGGTTTCATATATAGTTGGTTTATTTTTTAATTTATTACTAATTAATAAAATATACTTATTAAATTCAAATTCAAATTCAAATTTTTTATTCAGCAAATAGGCTGTACACAGCACTTTTACACGTCAATTTTATAAACATAAGCAAATAAAAGAAAAAAAAAATTCAGCATGTTGAAATAGAGAAAAAAAAAATTTGAACAATTGATTACAAGTATCACTGTTAGTAATTATCAGTGGTTCATTAGCTGCTGTAAAAAGGCATTGTCAAATTATAAACTAGATATACAGAAAAAATGTCAACTTAATTAATTATGATTATACGATAGCTGCTGTATATGGGCATTGTCAACTTATAGCTAAATACTAATGTCACAATTTACTAAAAGTGGCTGCTGTAAATGGGCATTGTCAACTTATAGCTAAATACTAATGTCACAATTTACTAAAAGTGGCTGCTGTAAATGGGCATTGTCAACTTATAGCTAAATACTAATGTCACAATTTACTAAAAGTGGCTGCTGTAAATGGGCATTGTCAACTTATAGCTAAATACTAATGTCACAATTTACTAAAAGTGGCTGCTGTAAATGGGCATTGTCAACTTATAGCTAAATACTAATGTCACAATTTACTAAAAGTGGCTGCTGTAAATGGGCATTGTCAACTTATAGCTAAATACTAATGTCACAATTTACTAAAAGTGGCTGCTGTAAATGGGCATTGTCAACTTACATACTAACATAAATAATAATGGATTACTATTAAAGCAGCGTCTAACTGCATGTGATCTGTGCAGCTAGCTAAACGAGGATAATTTACAATAGACTGGTAGTTAAAGTAGTACAAATTGGCCCCCTTCAATAAGAAACAACTAATGTGAGGTTACAGTTTGTTATTTCTGTATCAATTTGTAAAGCTGTATTTTTAGGTATTTATGTTCATTAAATAATGAAAAATTGTAGATGTAAATAATTATTAAATGTTTCTGTTCTTTATCTTTTGAAATCTTTGTTCCTTTAATAAGTAAGATTGAGAATAATGTATCTAATTAGCAGTTCCTAATGAGAATAGGTTCTGTTATTCTCTATTCTTATAGGTATCCTTGCTTACCATTGCTCACCGGAAATTTTATCAGAGGTCACTATAAAATAAACATTAGGTAACTTCTTGAACTAAACAATGTAGTTAACCCACCATTATAAGTTTCATCAAGTAATAAGCTTGATGAAACTTTTTTAAAGTTTTTCTATCCAATTTTCATTTTCAATACACATATATCGGAAAAAATGTACCTACTGACATTGAAATGCAAGTATTGTCACATGCTTTAACCCAGCAATATACAACATGGACCACCAGCTAAAGGTCTCTCGCTTCCTTTACATCCACAATTCACTTCATATAGATTGTATGTTTAAAAGCCAAAGTCTCGGCTTTTTACGAGTAAGGAGAGGGTCGATACCATTTTATCCTTCCTAATAAAATGTTATATATTAATATATTTAATACCTATTTATATATTTAACATTTCTATACTAAGTTACTATAAGTTTGTATCATAGAAACTGGACTACCAAAGTTTAAATATCAAAGATACAGTTTGTGTGACAATTTCACACGTAGACGCGTTAGAATGGGCGAAAGAGATTAATAAATTTTTAATATTACAAATTAAAAACCTACTCGTAATAATAATTAATTAAAAGTAACGTAATATGAATAGTTATTACGCTATGAAAATGAAGTCACCTAGGTATGTATATATACATAAGTTGAGCAGGAAGTAAAGTGCGGCTTATGTGTGTTTTGTGTTTTGCACTAAAAAGTGACATGATCGTGTGAAAGCATAGACAATAGGAGATTGTGATCTTATTTTTAAAGCTTTAGGCTTATTATACACCTGCTCCCCTAGCAAGGCAATCCAAGAAGTAATATAACGACCTGTAAATAAGAAATCTTTAATCATTTTTTTTAACATTTTAATGTACCACAGCCTCTTAAGTTATTTAAAACGATTTACAATAATATTCCTTGCAGGTCTTTGCTTCTTGGATTGCCGTGCTAGGGGGGATGGCAGGGAATTCGCTTTGTAACTAATATGTAGCTTGAATCAACCACTGCCAATTTAATCAAAAACATTTAATTCAATGTATGAAAGTGAATGTTAGGTGTGGCAGAAGAAGCATGAAAGTAGAATTAATGCTGTAGAAATGTGGTCATTAAGATTTGTGTGTGGAGTGACAATAGCGGATAGAATAAGGAATAACACAATTCGCAATAGATGTGGTTCGAAAGAAGATGTAGTGACAAGAATTGACAAAGGAATGCATCGATGGTTTATGAGTGAAAGTAGATTGACATTTATAAATCTAATGTGGATGGATGATGCTTGTATGTAGAGAATTGTGGATGTGAGGGAAGCGAGGGAGTTGTGTAAGGATCGTGACAAGTAACCTGTGGGGAAAAGGCGTAACAATTTAATTGGAAACCAATTTCATCTTCGAAATTATTATTTGTGTTTCAAACATAATTTAAGTACAGACTATATCGAATAGACTTTCCTTTACGCGTGTTTTATGTCAAAGTCGTGACATACATCTATGATTCACAATTCGCACACTGTTACTAGATGTCACCAAACTTACATGTAGCTTAAGCCTTAGAAAGATATATGCAAAGCTCTAAATGAAATTGAACTGTATGCCAAAAGCGTAATGTTCAGAATTGCCTGTTGAACGTGATGATAGAATATAGAGCAGATATTACGCATTTTCGCATTTTCGATAAGTTTATTCTTATGTGAAATTGTGTCAATTTTTTCAAAGGAAATTTTATTATTATGTTATCTTTTGTGTTTAAAACGGATGAATGGATGCTAAATCATGTGAATGGATACGTTAAACAAGGCAGGCCCAGGAGGGTGTTTGCCGACCAAATCGAAGACATCCTTAAGAAAGCTGGGTTATCTAGTACCCAAAACCATAGAGCTTGTATGAAAAGAGTTGTGAATGTGATGGAAGCGAGGGAGTTGTGTCAGAATCGTGGCAAGTGGCGCTCCATTATCTCTGTTATCCCTGTGGGAGAAAGGGGTGACAATTTTATTGATTGATTGATTAAAAGATGTGTGACGTATACATTTATTTTCGTAATATTCTGAGTTGCAGTGTTAATTTTCAAAACAACTACCAAAAAACTGGAAATATGTGTATTTGTCTACGAAAACATGTGTTTCAGTAGTTTCATAACAATAAGGATTGAGAATTTGTATTAAGCCCCTGTCTATCCCTGTTCATTCAAAAGTCTCTAAAGATTATTATGTCGAAAGGTATCATAAGAATATCACGTAACATTGATAAAAATCAATAACAAATATTTGCTGTTCAATTTTCTTATAATGAAATCTGATCCCCCATCTTCAATGACCTGACGATCTATCGGCCAACTTAGATCTGGATTTATCACGATCCGACAATTTGTCCAACGATCTTTGCTTATGTAATTTTTTATTGCAATGACAATTCTTTTGCGGTTACGATTAAAAAGGTTTTTTTATATTTAAATTAATTTTTTTCATAAAATAAACTCGAATCCAGGGCAAAAGGCCGATAAATGACGTGTTTGGGATGAATTTTCCATTTTTTTAGACTGTCTTTTTTTATTGTAACTCGACAAATGACAGCATCCCACTTGATGTTAAGCTGGAGTGCGGTCCATGATTGGAGGTCACTGCTACTACAATTTAATAACTGTAAGTAGTTGTTACATCCACTATGCCGGCCTAGTTGAGACTGGCTAGCCGAAAACGAAAACGTTCGTAAACGTTCGTAAAAGCTGATCCCGAAGCGCGACCAAATCACTTCACGGTCTGTATACTTGTAAGTAGTGGTACTACCCCGGATCGGCAGACTGATTACTGGGTACCGCTGCCTACCTACTACTCTTTGACAACCAGATCCGAGACAAATACATATCTGCCTCTTTTTTATTAAAAAATATTTCTAAATACAGTCAAATTATTAAATATTACGAATAAAAGCTATGAAATAAAATATTTGCTCCGACCGGGAATCGAACCCTGAACTTCCGCGTAACGGACTGGAGTGCAAGCACTACGCCACGTTGTGGCCCAAACCTAAATGTTGATATTTTTATTAATTTAAGCTTCCATGACTCCACGATTTATCTGATCTAGAGGTATCACGATCGGACGATTTGTCAAGCGATCTGTTGAGTGATTTTTTCTTATGTAACTTTTATTGTAAAAAAGCAATTGGAATCAAACTTTTATCTAGTGTATTGGATAACACTTTTTCGCCGTCTTTTTTATTACTGTGACTCGACATATGCATATGAGAGCATCCTGTCTGGTATCAAGCAGAAGTAAGGTCCATTAATAAAGGGGACTGCTACTTACTTACCTACAACCGCGGTGTAGTGGTAGTGAAATGGTCACACAACCCGAGAGCACGGATTCCATGTATGTACGGATTCATTCGGTACCAATGTATGCCAATGTAGATTAATATAGAAAGTTAATACATTTTTTATTAGCTTATAATTCTAAGAGTAATAGGCAGTTGTACCCAGTCTGCTGATCCGGGGTAGTACCACCACTTACAAGTACACAGACCGTGAAGTGACTTAGTCGCGTTATGGGATCAGCTGGTTTAGATTGCCGTTTTTTACCCCATGACAGCACCCCGCTCGATATTAGGCTGGAGTGTGGTCCATGAATGGATGTCACTGCAACTATAATTCAATAACTGTAAGTAGCAGTCACATACACTATGCCGGCCTAGTCGGAGCCTGCAACTTACAAGCTGATTCCGAAACGCGACCAAATCACTTCACGGTCTCTATACTTGTAACTAGGCCGGAAAAGTAGATGTGTCAGCTGGTTAATATGTCAAGCCACAATAATAATAAATAGCAATCGTATGCATCCCCTATGCCGGCCTAGTTGTGTTTTATATCTTCCTTGTTTTTGAAAGCGTGTGCAATAGCAAAGTCGTGATGATAGTTGTACATGATTTTACATATATAACGTGCAACACATATAACTTTAGCATTTCGTGACGGCATGTTCATTTCCGGTGATCGTACAAACATGGCTGCCATAACTCACATCCGACTTTTTATTAGGCATTTCTATACTTACTAAGCTTGTATCATAGAAACAGGACGATCAAATTATATTAAAGATACCAGCTAGTGGTTTCCAACCAGAAAAGTTTCTGAAACTTTTGCACCTTCGTCCAAAACAACCTAATTTTAATAATTAATTAATGTAGTTTTAGTTTTATTTCTTAAAAAAATAAACTAAATTACGGACAATTCCCTAAAAAATATACCTAACAATAATAATAAAAAAAACTAAAGCTTGATTGATTAAGATGGCGCAAAAACCTAGTCAGTTTTAGTTTTGAATTTTAATTAAGGCATTAATTTTGTTTTTTAATATTTATTATTTCTATTATGTATTATTGTTATTTCTATTATTAACTTCATAATGCTTTTTTTGTATGTATACATTTTTGAGTTATAAACCATCCTAAAATTTGGAATGTTCTTGTTTGCTATGTTTAGTTTGCAACCTGTCGTAGTATTTGTTATATATCGATTTTTTATATAATATCTTGTTTTTATTTTGACTCGACCTATGACAGCACTCATTTTTACATTTTACATTACATTTTTAATAACTGTAAGTAGCAGTTGCATCCACTATGCCGGTCTAGATGTATATATATATATATATATATTACGCCATTGACGCTTGCATGAAAATGCGTCTTACTTATATCAATTAAGTACCTAGACCTAGATATAGTAGTAATAAAGAAATATATAATGTTAGTATTTAAGAAAGGTGTGTGACTAATTTTCATGTCTTTTGTTACAGAAATGCGACGAAGAAGAAATAGTGTTGTGAACATGACGACGTTATCGATAACAATATTTTTAGTTTTAATAGGTAAGTCATTTTATAGTATTGTTTTAAATTATTTTTATGACATTTATACGAGTATTATCGAAAAGGCGATTTCACAACGTGAATATTTTCTAACCAATTTTCTTTACTAATTTATACAGTAAAAATATGCGAAACCATTGCATTTATGTATAATATTTGAATATAGGCAAGAAAAAATTGAAAGTATTTTGATTTTACCATTTTATTGGTTTTAATTAAAATTGGGAATATCGACTTCTACAATCTCCATCAATCAATCAATCTCTGACTATTCCACGGGGGATATCCTGGGGGATAATCAGAGACAATAGAGCGTCACTTTTCACGATTCTGACACAACACCCTCACATCCACAATTCTTTTCATACAAGCTTATGTGACCATAACCCAACTTTCTTGAGGATGTCTCCGACTACAATATTATTAGGCATATTATTCTTAAATCATATCGTGAGAGAAATTCTGAATGAGTTATTATAGAAAATAGGTAAAGTGACTTGGTCGCGGTACGAGGTTACCTTGGCCGATGCCACTTCATCGCCTCCAGCTTAACATCAGGGTGCTTAAATAAAAAATATATAAAATGCTATATCATCGATATCTTGTAATGGACTTTACTAATAATTTCTAAAATTACTAAAAAGTGTTTTATGTCTTAATTTTCGCAAGTGATCTACAAGTTGCCGACGAGTTGTAAACATCATAATCTAGAATAACAATAACTTAGCATTATTACATTGATAATACTCTTTGCTAGACATTTATTTTGTAGCAGGTGTTTGGTAATTTCGTTCCGTCTTATGAAACGTAGGGCAAATAGAAATTTTGAAACTTTGGCCGGCATAGTGACGGCGACTGAGGCAGCCGTGAACTCACTCGATTGTTTCAGTCGCCGGCAGTGCAATGGTTACACAAACCGAGAGCACGAGTTGGAAACCACTCACCGGTACCAATGTAACATATCTTATGTACTTTGGTTGTCCTGTTACTATGATACAAGCACTTTCTATACTAAGCTACTAAAATCTTAGTATAGAAATGTAAATTTTAAAAAATATTATTTTCTTGTAACGTAACATCTGACCTGATGGGCCAAGGGGCATCTCATCAGGTTCCCGGTTTAATTCTGACCATTGACGACAGCACGCCTGTCGTCAATGGTCAGATGGTACCAGCACACCAATCCGTTACGCGAAAGTCCCGGATTCGATTCCCGGTCAGAGCAAATATTTGTTTCATAACTTTTATTTGTAATAATTTATTCGAATTATTAAAATTACAAATATTAGTTTATAAAAAAAGAGGTGGATCTTTGCTCCGGGTCTGGTTTTAAAGAGTGGTAGGCAGTGGTGCCCAGTCTGCCGATCCGGAGTAGTACCACACAGACCGTGAAGTAACTTAGTCGCGTTTCGAAGTCAACTTTTTAGTTGCCGGTTTCAACTAAGCCGGCACACTAGATGTGACTGCTACTTACAGTTAATTGACAGTAGTGGCAGTCATCTTCATTCATGGACCGCACTGCAGCTTAACTTAAGACGGGGTGCTGACATCAACAGCTCGATCCAGTCGTGCCTCAGCCGTCGCCATTATGCCGGTCAAATACCTAATAACTTATTCTTGGATTAAGATTAGAAATACCTACCTAGCATCCACTTCACACAACCGCAATTGTGGATGTGAGGAAAACGAGGAAATTGTGTCAGGATCGTGGCAAGTGGCGCTCTATTATCTCTGCCTATCCCACAGCAGTTATACATATACAGTTATGAATATTACAAAAGCTATTTCTACAAAGGTATCATCTACTGATGGTTTATCTATCACCTAAACAATTATTACCCAATAAGCTACACTTTCAACACGATCTTTGCATACTCTAATTGCACCAATCACAGCGAGAATTGGACAAATAGCGGCGTAATCTAACCAATCAGAAAAGAACACTAATTCGAGCAATCACAAGATGCGGACATCTGATTGGGCAATAATGTCACTTTGATATTTCAACTCGATCGTTACTTGGAGATTTTATCGAGATGACATGTCTCGATAAAATTTGATCGAGTTCAAAGGAATTTACTGCATTGAAACAAAACACAATTTGTTTTTTAATATTTTTCAGTCATTAGTCGCTGGGCATAAGGGAGGCCCAGCAATTTCCACAGTTCCTGCATCCGGCGATGTCCTGCTACCTTTAGCAGGTCATCTTTCCATCTTGTGCGTTTTTCTGTATGTGGTCTCCATTGGAGAACTTTTCGGCTCCAACGGCAATCTGTTCTACGGCCTATGTTAATAATTAAAAAGTAAAATAATCAGGACAGAGAAAAACGTGTTTTGCATAGAAACACCCAATTTTTCTTATTAGTATTTTTTTATTTTTTTTTTATTGTGACTCGACATATGACAGCACCCCGCTTGATGTTAAGCCAAAGTGTGGTCCATGAATGAATGTCACTGCTACTACAATTCAATAACTGTGAGTAGCAATCACATCCACTATGCCGGCCTAGATGGAACCGGCAACTTACAAGCTGATCCCGAAACGTGACCAAATCACTTCACGGTCTGTATACTTGTAAGTGGTGGTACTACCCCGGATCGGCAGACTGGGTACCACTGCCTACCACTCTTTAAACACTATTGTATTGAAATGGTAGGCGAAATATTGGTGGCCGAATGCCAATACATTTAAAAACAGTTTTATTTGGGATCAGCTACATATAATCCGGGATAGCGGATGCAACTACTTGCAGATCTGTGGTGGAACTTAAATCCGCTTAAATCTTAACCTCAGGCAATAGTCAAGAAAGTGAGTAAAATAGTGAGTTTTGAAAGTAACGCTCAACCTTAGTAACTGTACTAAGAAATCATATCCGCTATACTTACCTAATTAGTGCTCTTGCTGGACTCAAGTATTATTTAGTACGATTGTGTAAATCTTTTTAATGTACATACATTTTTAAATAGGTACATTTGTTTTGGAGATGTAGAGTTTGAATTCGTTTTAACATGTCGGAATTTAGGTAGGCCGACATACATACGACTGCTGTATACAGACAAATGTCTTCCTCCTTGAAGGTTTCCCTTAAGGCTTTCATAACTCTTTAAATAAACATCAGATAGTGTAAGGCCATCACACTCACTAATCTCTTTATACAAGTTATTTAGTCGTGGGCACCCCAGAGCCTTGCTTTTTTATTAAACGACCAACTCAAATATTTTTTCCATACACTTTGATCGAACTCTCAGCGTATTTACAATGGAGTCTGTTATGATAATACACAGGCAAGTTGTCGTTTATTCAACGACTTGGGCATAAGTATACACAACTTAAAGAATTAACAAATTTTATGCGGCTTACTATCGCGTTTATTTTAGGTTATTGATTTTACAATTTATTATTATTTCGACGTTTCGAGAGCTTTGCAGTCATCGTGGTCACGGAGAGACGATGACTGCAAAGCTCTCGAAACGTCGGAATAATAAAAAATATTGGTAAAATCAATAACCGAAAATAAACGCGATAGTAAGCCGCATAAAACTTGTTTAATTCATTAATCAATGTTCGCGCAAAATCTGAGAAAATACTGTACACAACTTAGTTTTCCCTGAATATTAGAACTATGCATTTATACGCGATAAATGCATAGATAGTATTTTTTATATTATAATCTTATGGCCAGCAGATGTGTTCGTTCTTGTCATCCTATAACCCTGGATCACTCAAGCGATGTGTAAAATGCATCTCTGACTGTAACAGTAATGACAACTGGGGCAACCGTAACTTGCATCGGTTTTTTCAGTCTTCGGCACTCTTGGATACCTTTGTCTCCTAATATAAAAAATGCGCATCTTATTTATGTACAATTTATTTTAATTGCCATAACCGTAGAGCTTGTATGAAGAAAATGTAGATGTGTGGGTAGCGAGGGAGTTTGCTTGCTTTAGGATCGTGGCAATTGGCGCTCCATTGTCTCTGCCTATCCCTGTGAGAAAAAGGCGTGACTATTTAATTGAATGAATAATTATTTTAAATTGTTTTAAAGCGCATCAGTTCATCATTCAATTACTGTGACAGACAGGCATTTCAAATTGTATTATGACAAGGTGTGATTAATAAGCCAAGGTTTCACTGAGGCAGGCACCGTGATTTTATTATGTGATAATATTAAATATTAAGAAATTTAAGGCTCGCTGTGAATTTAAATTTATTTGGAAATACTATTGTGAAAGAAAAGAAATTATTTACGGCCATCGTGGTCGCGGGTAGACAGGGGTGTTGGACGTCTCATAATTTTTTCAGTTATTTACGCCCTAACTCCCACAGGGATTGGCAGAGACAACGGAGCGCCACTTTCCACCATCCTGGCACAAATCTATCGCTTTTATAAATTTTATTTTATTTCTAAACATTGTTAGCGCATAATATTAAAAAATACAATTTTTATCACTACAACACGTTACAGTAAATACGTTACACTATACAAATTTTAACGGAGTCTTAGGTTCGATTCCCGGTCGGAGCAAATATTAAAAAGCTTTTATTTGTTATATTTAATAAATTGGTAATCTGGTTATGTTTTTTTTAAAAAAGAGTTGGATTTGGTTCTAGTCTGGTTTTTGGGTCTGGTTATCAAAGAGTGGTAGGCAGTGGTACCCAGTCTGCCGATCCGGAGTAGTACCACCACTTACAAGTACACAGACCGTAAAGTGAATCAGTCACGTTTCGGGATTTGTTCGTAAGTTGCCGATTCCATTCATTCACCTAAGATTTAGAGCAATCTTCTTCATTCAATAAGTACACGCAACAGCTAGCGGCTAGCCAATATAATACCTATCCTACAAATAGTACAGTGTTTGCTAACAATCACGATGTGTTGTGATAAGGTTGTGATGTGATAATTGCAGTGCCTTACAACTGTAATTAAATAATAATAACAATTTTGTTGCAATAGGTCATTTTTATTAATTTCAAGGATGTTAAGAAATTATTATTGAAAACTATTTTGACCATTAAAACGGTTGAGGGCGTGTTTTATAGTGTTTTGTATTGATTAACTAATTAAAATATCTAGTTCATTTTTAATTGTCTTTACCAATTTAGTTTAATTATAATATTTAATCTCTTTTGTGGGCTTCTAAAATTTCTTTGGATTTAGGTTGTTTTATTTTTGTTATGTTAAGGATCTAAACGACTTAATGTTACTATTTTTATTCACGCATTTAAATACTTTTTTTTAGTAAAAATAAAAAAAAATATGTTAGTAATTGTACATTTCCAATAATATATAGAGTAAGTTCCCTAAATATGGACCACCATATGGTTTTCTTTTAATAAAACCCAAATTTAAAAGGATAATTAAAGTGTTTTTATTTTAATGATTAGGTAAACTATTTATGTATATCAATTTTACATCAAAAAGTAATAAAGTAACAAATTTTCTAACAAACTTACTAATTATTTGTCGATACGCAAATTAGGAACTTTTGAAAGAGGGTGTCTAAAATGGACCACAAAGTTTTTAATATGGACCACTGTTATATACTGTATAATTTTAGTATTTTTAAAATATTTCATATCATTAATATTATAAAATAATTTACATCAAGTAATTTTATCTACTTGAGATCCACAAAATAATGTCTCTAAAACTATATTTACTTTAAAACTTTGAATATTAATCACTTCCACAATATTCACACATATGGTTGGTACTGTTAGCACATTCCTCATAAGCCCATCGACTACAATAAGGACATTGGAACCACTGCTGTCCTCTTACGTCGTCAGAAAATAAAGCATCACAGTAAAAGCATTTAGTGTTGGTGCTTTAAGTTCTATTAGGGCTTTCTTTAGTATCGTCGTGAACTGAAAAGTGTCTGGTTAACGTTGCGGAGACTTATACTTCTGGCATCTTTGAAGGCACAACTGAGTTCCAGTCTCATCTACATTGTAAATGTTATTGGCAGGGTAATGCTTTTGGTCTATTGCTGTCTCTAGTAATGTAAATAAATTACTAACATCGTTAAAACCTCTAAATCTGGCAACGACTTCTGGATGCCTTTGGAGAAACAAAAACGCAGCCACGTATTTCCAACAGATCCCACGTGCTTATAAAACGGACCACAAGTCCATATTTAGAACTTACTTGGTAGTCCATATTACAAAAGGGTATCTTATCGAGCTTATTAATTTTTAACAAAATATTGAAACTAGATAATGCTACAAGCTATATTAGAAATGCATCCTAATACTATGACGTATGCAATATATGTATCATTGTAACTGAATAAATAACAACCACAATAAAATATTCTTAGATAACTTATCAAAAAACTACATCAAATTCTTAAAAAATCAAATAATGGCTGCAACTGACACTGGTGCGGTAGTACGTCCGTTATGTTGCAGGAAGACTGAGAGGCGGGGCGGGGTCACCGAATGTAGCTAACGTCAATTAGTTAGCAGCGACAACTAGCGAATTAGGGCGGTGGTCCATATTACACGACTAGTCCATATTTAGGGAACTTACTATATATATATAAGCATTTATTGGGAACTTTTTAGTTGGACTGCTGATTCAGTCGACAGAATGTAGATGCTTTCCACGCCCTGTGTGGGTATTACGGGTATGAGAAGATAAGGTAGGTTAAGGACGCGTCATTTATAGTTAGACAAGCTATACCATGTGTATATTTTTTTATATTCACAGACACGGCACGTTTATGATTTTTTTATATGTATATATATTTCATAGACATATAATTTCACACGGTTACAATAGCTTAACTTACTATATTACATAATAACACTATAAAGCATTATTTATTGATGCTATCACGATGAGATAACGAACATCTTTTATTATACGAGTATGTGTATCTTTTGTTAAAATACATAATTAATTAATAATATATTGAACATAGCTTGTGATAAATCGCTTATCATATATTACACGTGCGAAGATTATATCTCTATATCTCTTTTAAACAGAAACACAGAATTGTATTGTAATATATATTTCTTTTTGTGATTCCAACATAAGACAGACAGCACTTTGCCTAATGTTAAGCTGAAGTACAGTCTATAAATGAATGCGAACAACTGAGTCACTTTACGGTATCTATAGTTGAAAGTGGTTGTACACTGACAAAATTATTACCAATTGTCTGATTTTTTTGTGACTCGACATGTGACAGCACCTAGCTTGATGTTAAGCCGAAGTGTGGTCCATGAATGAATGCCACTGTTACTACAATTTAATAACTGTAAGTAGCAATCACATCCACTATGCCGGCCTAGATAGAACCGGCAACTTACAAGCTGATCCCGAAACGTGACCAAATCACTTCACGGTCTGTACTACCCTGGATCGGCAGACTGGGTACCACTGCCTACCACTCTTTAAACTTAATGGTGGAACTAAATGGTCAATGGTCAATGAATGTTGAGTTTATGTTGATCAATGTTGATCAATCAATCAAATTGTCATGCCTTTTTCCCACATGGATAGGCAATTCAACCAAGTCATTTATTTCGCATAAGCCTTTTGGCTTTTGCGCTATGTCCGACTCTACCATAATATTGGAGAGTCATATCATGGAACTAAAACTATTATAACTTTCATATCATCACAGGAAACTTATTAATTTCAGACTATTTATTAGAGGTTAGAATACCTAATTTATTTAATGAACGCGCACAGTCTCGTGTTTAAGTATTATGCTATTCCTCTATAACGAATCAAATTAAATTGTGTTGTACCCTCGTTAAACTCTTTCAATTTTAAACTGTTCAATTTCAAGACGATTTAAAATCGGTTATGTAAGTTTATAGACGGTTAAAAATGATTACAATATTTACAATTGACTAAGAATATACTAAAGTTCGTCGGTTTTAAATCCACTTCCAATCGAATTTCAAGAGTGGTCTGTCGAACTGGGGTATACAGACCGTCAAGGATTTTAAGTTGCCGGTTCCAACTAGGCTGGCATAGTAGATGTGACTGCTCCTTGCAATTATTGAATTGTAGTAGCAGTGACATCAATTCATGGACCGCACTGCAGCTTAACACCTTGGATCCTTCAAACGATGCGTGAAGAAGCACCTTAGGCCGGCATAATGTCGGCGACTGAGGTAGCCGGGAACTAACTCATTTTTTCAGTCGTCATCACTCTTGGACCTCCTCTTGTTTATTATATGTCGTGTCACAATAAAAAAAGTGGGGTGCTGTCATATGTCGAGTCACAAAAAAAATTACAATTTAATTTGTTACTGCCGATCCTTATTTAAATTTCTGATTTTACAATAGCCTGTAGACGATCAATTTATCCACAATGTCTACCTACCCCGGATGTAAAACGGAGGTGTGTCAAATGTAATGAATAGACACATTCGACAGACATACCGATGAGTTCAAACCCTTTCAACTTTGTTCCTAGAACTGTGAGTCGTGAAGATAGCTTTCTATGCTATCTCGCAGCTCATCTGTCACGCCCCACACGCGCACATTCATAAACTAAACTATACTATTGGTATATACATAACTCTGTGTCTCTGCTGTTTAAAATCTATTCCTCATACACATGAGTACATGACAGATCCCTAATTTTACATTGTCTTTATTAAATTTAATTCAAATTATCACGCATTTTTCCCACAGAGATAGGCAGAGTCAATGGAACGCCACTTGCAACTCTCTCGCTTCCCGCATATCCACAATTCTCTTTATACCAGCTCTACGGTTATTTCTTGAGGATGTCTTCGATTTGGTCAGAAACACTTCTAGGTTTCTCCTCCTTTAACGCATTTTTTTTATTGTACTCAACATATGACAGTTTGATATTAGGCTGGAGTGTGGTCCATGAATAGATGTCATTGCTACTACAATTCAATAACTGTGAGTAGCAGTCACATCCACTATGCCGGCCTAGTTAGAACCGGCAACTCACAAGCTGGTTCCGAAACGCGACCATATCACTTCACGGTCTGTATCCATTTACATTAGATTTATAATAAGATTTGACCGTTGTCTTCTGGTTATGGTTTGATAGACCCCGGTTTGCCGCTACCATTACCATAGTATCTTTGATATGTGTCGTCCAGTTTCTATGATACGTGCTGTTTAGTAGCTTAGTTTGTAAATGTTTTTTTTATTGTGACTCGACATCTGACCTTGACCCGTCTGATGGTAAACAAGAGGTGGTCCAAGAGTGACGACGACTCAAAAAACAACAAGTCAGTTTACGGCTGCCCCACACCCGTCTGATGGTAAACAAGAGGTGGTCCAAGAGTGACGACGACTCAAAAAACAACAAGTCAGTTTACGGCTGCCCCACTGCCGTCACTATGCCAGCCAAAGGTGCTTCTTCACACATCGCTTAAAGGATCCAAGGTTATAGGTTGGAAAGAACACATGAAAACACCACTTGTCGATTTCTAGAAAAACCTTTTAGTTCGACTGCCAAACTGAACGGTGGACAGAATGCGGATTCTATACTATTCTGTGGCATAACACTGTTTGATATGAGGAAGCGCGTTTGAGGTTGTGCGGGTGGCTGATGACGATGTGGTGACTATGATATAATACTCAATAACTTGTATAATAAAATTACTACAAATTACCCCACTTCCCATAAACATTCGCACTACAGTTGCTTTCATGGGCTGACGCATTTAGGAATTAAAACTATTTTGACATTATAAAAGCATAAAATTTCCTCCCCAGTTCTCCATTGTCTCTGCCTATCCCTGTGGTAAAAAGGCGTGAGAATTTGATTGATGTGAATAATTGTTTATTGAGAAATAGATTTAATTAAAAGTATATTCACTATAATAAAAGTATCAATTAAAAAATATATTCTTTTGACGTCACATCAGATATAGTCCCAAAGAGACTGGTAACATTTCCCCTTTGTGTTCCCCTTTTCAAGGCTAATACGTTGGCAGAAATAATTGCCAGCCTTCTTGTCTCCACACTTCTCAGCTCCTTAGACAACTCCTTGGCCAGGCGCTTAGCTGAAGGATTCATTGATTAATACTTCATATTTCCTTTTCGCCAAGGTGGTTTGGGGCGACCGTGGCGAACTAGGAGCCTCTGATTCATTATCACTTGCCGGTACTAATGTATCTTCGATACGTATATGTACTTTGATCGTTCTGTTTCTATGATACAAGCAAGTTTAATAGCTTAGTATTTAAATGTAAGTCCGAAGTAGTGTCAGGATATTGGAAAGTATCAGTTCGTTGTCTCCCCCTAATCATGTGGAGAAGTAGTAACGTTTATTTTATTGACATTAATATATTTTCAGGCGCTGCACAATTATGTGAAGGCGCCAGGCAGGCACAACGGCGAAAGGTATGTTGGATTTATTATTATTTGTTTATTTTAAATATTATTTTATGTACGATTATTTCACTCTTTTTTTCGCTACGATGTGTGCAAAATGTAATAAGATAACAAAGTAAATACGATGATATAAGCATAATGAAAAATTACACGTATTACGGCGTTCCCACGAGGCGAATTTAGTTGTTCAATATTTATTTATTTATTTTTTATTTATTTAAATTAATAGGTAGATACAACAGGCTATAATCTTGGTTAAGTTAAACATTTAGTACAAAATAGGTTACATTGCTGGACTATAGCCCAAAAAGTATCATACACAACAGATTAAACATGAATTAATTAAAAGCATAGCATAAAATGTCAATAAAATACAATGGTAAATAATAATTAAAATAATAATAATAATGTTAAAAAGCTAAATTAAATTATTAAATCAAAATAATAATGTTATTGTTCATTTCAAAAAATACCAAAATAATCTTACACAATATTGTGCGCGTCAATTAGGGGCGGAGCTGAGGATGTCAACAATCTGTCTCTTTAACAATCTTTGATCCGAATTGAATATATCCAATTCATCGTTTTTCTCGCTAATTTCATTATAGAGTCGACACATGCGAACCATAGGATTAAAGTATGAAGTGTTATTTTTATATACTTTTATTTGGAAAGTTCTATTGTGTTGTCGCGGGTTTCGTCTAGTGGTGAAATTAAGCAGACCCAACAGAGTAGGTGAATCCAATATCGCATGGGTGATTTTATGGAGATATATTAAGTCTTGCTGCTTGCGTCGTATATATAATGGTGTTACCTTAAAAACTTCAAGTCTCTTCTCATATGAGTATAGTGACCTGCCAAAGCCATGACGGAAGGAGACAGTTTTTAGACATCTCCTTTGAACAGATTCTAATCTGTCCGAATGGACCTTATAGCAAGGTGACCAAACAACCGACCCATATTCAAGGATGCTACGGACGAGGCTGTAATATAGACACATGTACGATTGTGCTTTTGTGAAGTCTTTTGTAATCCTATTAACAAAACCCAGGCTTTTTAATGCCTTGTTAGTGATGTATTCATAATGATCTTTAAAATTCAGTCGGCTATCGAATAGAATTCCTAGATCCTTGGCAGTCTCTTGACGGGAAAGACACTGATCCACGAGTTTATAAGTATGTAAAATTTTATTATGTTTGTTTGTAAAAGAAATTACAAAGCATTTATCAGCGTTAAGGAACATCTGGTTATCATTACTCCAGGCACATAGTGCATCCAAGTCACTCTGGAGCATAACACAATCATTAATATTTGAAATAGTCTTGAAAATCTTTAAATCATCCGCATAGAGAAGACAATGACTCGACAAACGTTCAACCAAATCATTGATGAACCATATAAAGAAAAGGGGCCCAAGATGAGAACCTTGGGGCACACCGGAAGTAATACAAATAGAAGAAGATAGGGTTCCTCTAAGTGCAACTTGTTGTTTTCTGTTTCTCAGATACGACTCAACCCAACGTAGTAATGGACCATGTACACCTATAGTCGACAGTTTTTTGCAGAGTAATGTGTGGTTCACTTTGTCAAAGGCCTTGCTAAAATCAGTGTACATAGAATCCACTTGACCTCCCCTAGCAAACTCCTGGCTGATGTAGTTTCTATATTCAAGTAAATTGCTAACGGTAGATCTGCCGGAAACAAATCCATGCTGGTTTGGTGACAGATGTGGTTTAATGTGGCTGTAAAGATAAGAGTAAACAACTGACTCAAATAGTTTAGCAGAAGACGATAAGATACTGATTGGCCTGTAATTAGAGCAGTCAGATCTGTCTCCCACTTTATGTACGGGGACAACGTTTGCGACCTTCCAACAGGAGGGAAAGGTACCCAGTTCAAGAGATCTATTGAAGACAAGTAGCAGCGGATACCAAAGTTCAGAAGCGCAAGTTTTTAGCACAAGTGGAGGAATGCCGTCAGGTCCTGCACCCTTGTTAGCGTTGAGTTGCTTAAGTTTAAGGAATACCTCTTTGCCCGTTAAGACTATGTTTGAAATAGATCCGTGCACTTCGGAGTCAACACCATGTTCAGTCCAATCTGTGGGTTGGTAATCAGAGTCCTCGAAAACTGATGAGAAATAGTTGGATAGCAATTCGGCTATTTCTTTATTTGTTGATGCAGTAGCATCTCTAAAGAACATAGTATGTGGTAAGCTATCATTACCCTTTTTGCTCTTCACGTATTTCCAAAAGACTTTAAGATTAGTTTGAATAGAAAGCTCTGTGGTATCAATAAAGGATTTGTAACATTCATGTATTAGACGTTTGGATCTAGAACGTAGAAGCGCAAAGGTGTCGTAATCCCTGGGATTATTATATTTTTTAAAACGCCTGTGGAATTTATTCTTTTCATACAAACATTTCTTTAAAGCATGGGAGTACCATACAGGGTATCTACGTGAGTCATCTTTGACCACTGGGGTGTGTGTCCGCAATATCTCCCCAACTACCTCGTAGAACCTAGAAGTGGTGCTGTCTATATCACCACCGAGATTAAGAGCCTGTATCCAGTCCACTTTTTCCAGGTCCGCTTTGATCTTGGAGAAGTCACTTTTAAAGAAATTAAGTTTAGTGGCTTTTGTTGATTTGATATTTTTTGGGCGATGGAGCGGCTCAATTTGAATAGACAAGGCTGGATGGTGACAATCAAGTCGTGTCAGAGGATCTTCAGGAGATACATGTACCTTGTCAATATTCGACAACACCAAATCCAAGATACGGGAGTTGTGATTAGGGATGGAGTTGAATTGTCGTAATTCATTTATAGCCAAAGTGTCTAGAAGTAGTTTAGATTTAGTATCGGTTGGATTATTATGAGACATATGATTGGCAGAGGGCAAGTGCCTCCAGACTATATTAGGGGCATTAAAGTCACCCACAATTATGAATAAGTCATTTTGCATTGTATTAGAGTACATTATATTATGAAGGTTAGTGTAAAAATTCTTCAGGTGTTCAAGTGGTATGTCAGGAGGTAAATAGCAGACGCACAAATGTACGGCTTTGTCAAAACATGTGGTAGGGAGGAAACTAATCCACACATCCTCAACTTCGCTCTCCCATTCTGTGCGGCGAATAGCGTTAAGCCGACGTTTAACCGCAAGCAGAACACCACCACCATTGTTTTTATTTATACAGGTACTGTCGCGGTCCCTGCGAAATAACATAAAACTATCATCGAACAATTCTCTGTCAAAGATGCCACTATTTAAATTTGTCTCAGTTAACGCGACAATATCTGCATCACAATTTAATGTGTTTAAAAACAAATCTTTAGTTTTAGATCTAATCCTATTTACATTTTGATAAATAATTAACATAGTATAAATTTAAGTAAATAAGTATTAGATGAATTATTATAATACAAATTGAAACAATAAATTATTAAAGACTAAATTAATATTTTGTTCAAAGTGGAAAAGTCTTTAATATGGATAGCTGGGGAATTATCGTCCTTTCTAATATACACACGTCCGTATCGGATCCAGACGTATCTAAATGCCTTTTCCTTGGCCGCCTTTCTCGTTGCCGCGTGAAGTTCTTTGCACTCAGGGCTCAGGTGCTCCACAATATATATGTTACGCTGGGTCCCGGGAATATCAATGTCGTTAGTGTTTAACGGCTTGGCCTTGTTGTTTTTATTATACCTCTTAAAGGCAGAAATAATTGTGTCACGATTACGTTCCGAGGGTAGTGAGACAAGTATGTTGCGCGGCCTATCTGATGATGCGTTAATTTTGGCCACCCGCCTAACAGCATAAATATCTTTGTCGTCAATGGGAGCTTTTATTTGATGGCACAATTTTTGTACAACAGATACTAAATTTTCGTTACGTTTCTCTGTGACAGATTGAATCTCCAAATTTCGGCTTCTAGAGGCTTTATCAATTGGTTTCAGACGATTATTCAGTGCGGCCAGCTCAGTACGCAATTGAATATTCTCCTCTTCCAGTTTAGATATTTTATCGTTTGTGGTTACAATGCTTGCCTTGATGTCTTTTTGCTCCAATGTCAAAAAGTCGGTCGTAGCTGTGAAATCAGTTTGAAGTTCTTGGATTGCAATTTTAATTTCTGATTTGATTGTATTATGTAGGTCGTTAATTATTGATACGCGATGTTCATGCAATTTTGAGTCTAATACTTTGATAAATAGTTCCATAGAGAATGCTTCTGACTGTACTTGAGTCACTTGTCTATTAGACGCAATTATTGAGCTAGATGTGTTTATTTCGTCGCAAGACATGTCAATAGATTCGGTCAGTTGTTCGTTGTGATGTCTCACTGGAGTTGAGTCAGTATTCATGCGACGAGTAACATTAACACATCGAGGACAGCGCCAGCTATCGCTCAGAACTTGACTATTTGTTTTATAATGCGTCCAGGATATGTTGACACATTCGAAATGGTAGTCGCCTGAGCAGGCACTACATCTTAGTAGCGAGGTTCTATCAACCCGTTTTTGACACGCTAAACATTTCATATTAGCAGATATTTTTTTTATTTTTATGTTTGTTTATTTATTAGCAGATTGATATTGATATAGTTATTTTGTAAGTTTACTAAACCCACCGTAACCAACTATTCATTTAATATTAAAGAAAAATGTTCAAATATAAATTTTATAGAAAAAAAGATCACTCTGGAGAAGACGGTTTCGAACCGGCGACCACTCGAACAGCAACACAATTACAAGCCCTGCGCCACCGTGACTCTGCCTGGAGCATCGAAATAAGCGTAGACTTGCTATATCAAAAGACAGTTTAGTTTTAAAATTTAACAAATAGCACCATGTTTACGAGTAAACGCACCAATCATAGGACACTGCACATTAACACTTTATTTCGTCGTGTAATATCACATTATTCTTGAATGATTTTTTACAGTTTTAATGCCGTTACCACTATTAAAAGTTTTGACTGTTTTAGTAATAGTTGCACTACACTTTATGCTTTAATTAAGTACCGAAATCACACTTAAATATTATTTTTTAACGCTGTATTTTATTTATTTATAAGGAGCTGCTGATAACACGTCTTGCGTAAATGAAGGTAGGTTTTATGATGATTTATCGTTTAACAAAAAATTTAAAGCGAATATTGACTGTTGCGATTTTACGGTTAAATAATAATCGACTCAATATTACACGTGTCATTACACTATCTGTCCATCTTAGCCTTTTTTCTAGTGGATGCGTACGCCATAATTTACATTTTATTTAACAAAATAGTCAATACATAGGTACTCAATCGCGTTGGTTGACTGACTTATTGGACTGAAAATTTAATGCAAGTTGAACGAACAAGTTCAACTTGCATTAAATTCAGCTATTAATTGAATCAATAAAAGTTTAAAACTTTTGTTGAACCGATATTTATTGCTTCAACTTGATTGAAAGTGTGTTCAGACGGTTCAAATCGCGAACGATTTCTCAGTTGAACAATTTAATTCACCTCGTGAGAACGCCGTATATGTGAGGAAAGCGACCGAGTTTTGTCAGAACCTTGAAAACTTGTGGTTTGTTGTATCTGTTTATCTATGTAGTAATCGAGGCGTTATAATTATTAATGATAATGAATTATGGCTGGCATAGTGACGACGACCGAGGTACACACACTCGAGGTAACAGTACACTCGATCAGTTTTTTAGGCATTGCCGCTTTTGAACATCCCCTTGACTAAGTTCATGGAAGTCGAGGTCGATTTTCAAGACTTACAAAGAAAGTATGTTCATAAATATTTGTAATAAGTAGTTTTCAAATATTTCGTTACTGTACAATTATTTTTATATTGAGTGAAAGCAGTAGAATGAATAAATGTAAGTGGAAATGGTTGACGTGTCATTCCGAAGTTCAGTGCGACTGAGGCAGCTTAAGTTATATCGGTTTTTGCACTCGTTCTCAACACTCTTGGCTTTCCCCTTCGAACTCAAATGTCGCGTCTGTATATTAAAAAAAAACTATTAATAAAATATCATTACCCAATAGTTACACAGATTTTAATCATAAATTTTAAATTTTATATTTTAAATATCACATTTTATTTCTAATACAAATATTTCTTTTTACTAGGATACAATATCCAGAACTCCATATTTACCATCCCCGAGTGTGGAAACGTTGAAGGAGCTGGCAGAGGCGATGGGCGCGGCCGGATTTGAACACTACACTGAAGGGAAAGCGTTGGTCAAGAGACTTATACCAGAAAACAGTGAGCCGGATCTAGATGAAATATCCCATCAAGGTAAAGATGCAAAGTGCACCAGTAGCACTACTTCAAGTGTTCAGACCGCGAAGTGATTTAGTCGCGTTACGGGATCAGCTTGAAAGAGGCCGGTTCCAAATATACCAACTATTATGGCCGTTTTAACCATTCATGAAGTTTTATATCTGCGCTGATGAATAGATGGCGCTGCATGTGTCCGCCATGCCATAATGTTCGCAGATAGCCACTTGAACCAATGAGATTGCGCGTACTATCTCGCAAACGTTTTATCGACAAAGCGTTAGTATATATATACGCTTCAACGACGAGACGTCACCCGGCTAGTAGTGGCCCTATACGCAACACGCGTATAGCGGGAGATCTCCTTTCCTTTTCTAACATGTGGAATAATGCTCCGCATAACGTTTCAAGGAACAATAGTTATTCTTTATAGTGACTTCTTATAATTAATATTTATGAACGGTTAAAACGTCAAAACGGCTGCTATAGGCCTGCATGATGAATGCGACTGCTACTTGCAGTTATTTACTGAAGTAGTAGTCTCCTCCAATCATAGAACGCACTTTTTCTTAACATCAGGCGGAGTGCTATCATATGTCGAGCCACAACAGATAATTAAAAAATAAATTAAAACATTTAAAAATGTGGTTTATTTTCAGGAGTAATAGGCAAAGCTGGTGTGGATTTTCCCGCGTTCCCAAATATCCCACCAACAGGCTTCAATTGTAAGAACGTCCCAACTGGCTATTATGCTGATTTGGAAACTGACTGTCAGGTAAGGACATTGTTTTTATATCTTCTATATTTATGTATCATTTTAAGCGTCTTCTTCTTTTCTTTGTCTTTAGATCACTCATTACTTAGTGATGTCAACCGTAAACTAAATTGGGATTTATAGTCGTCGACGCTCTTGGACTTTTCCTTACTTGCCATCAGGCAAACTGGTCAATGTGCTATGTGCAAAGAAGCATCTTAGGGCGGCATAGTGTGTCTTGGATTTTTCAGTCGTCGGCAGTCTTGGACCTCCTATTACTTACCATCAGACGGGTCGATCTGATGTCGAGTCTAAAAAATCTTTATTTTGCATAATAATTCCTCTTGTCATTTATGAACTAAGTCTCCATCGTATGTGTTTTTATAACATTACTCATGTATGAAAATATTCATTTGCAGGTTTTCCACATATGTGACACATCTCGCAAGATCTCATTCCTCTGCCCCAACGGCACCATCTTCAGCCAATCACACCTCATCTGTGACTGGTGGTTCAAGGTGGACTGCGCCTCAGCACCAGCGTTGTACGAATCCAGCGCCGAATATTACTCCAACGAACAGAAGAAAACACACAAAGTCACTCAGAGTTTAAGCAAAAACTCAGATTTACAACAAATTACAGATGCGTCTAATATCAAAGAGAATACTCAACCTATTAGAAGAGTTCCCTTAAATCCAACAACTACAGAACGTTTATCTCGTCATCGACAAAGGCTTCAAAATATTCAAACTACTAATGTTCCACCTTTGACAAATGTTAGAGCAACGGCAAGAAGTCATTACACAGCTTACACTGATAATATATTCAGTCCAACACAAAGAACACAAGTAACTACTAACAATGTCGATAAGAGAAGAAAGAATTTAGTTCAACTTATTGGGAATAATTTTGGTAATACACCGACGACTAGAACTACTCTGCCAACCTACACTGACTCATCGACATACAGAAACTCTGGTGATTTTAATGGATTAAAAGAAATGCAAGTCGCTGCAGAAAGTGCATCGTTTACAAACAATAATAACAGACAATATTTACAAGATTACAATCATAAAAATTACAGACCATTCCCTGTTTACAATCCAGAAGTGAATTCTAGGGTGGGAAGAACTAAGAGTCCTCATTCTACATTAACAACTTTATTCGTGCATGATATTAGAGATAAACTATTTGGTAATCAAGGTACTAACAGCTATGATTTTACAACAAAGAGACCAACATTGCTTCCATACACAAAGAGTTATGGAAACTTAGTAAATGAAAAACAGGAGCCTTACACTCGTCCCGGTGTGCATTTACTCAAAGACTTTCTCGATAAAGAAAAGAATAAAACTGCACATGTTACAGAAAAAAATGTAAAAGTCACAGAAAGAGTTGATCAACTACATGCTAAACCTTTTGAATCCGTAACGAAAATACCTACAACACGGAGCGCAGAATACTTTACGCAAACAGCATCTTCTGACAGATTTGATGTTTTTTCAACAAATTACAACCAATATACAACAGAACCCACATATCATGAAAGGCGTGAACGACTCATCAAAAAACTTAATCTCGATACTGTACAATCGACTGAATCCACTAATAACGAGAAACAATTTGGTAAAAGACCTGGTCTTATTGTACCACCATCGCTAACGCCAAAAACATTGCATACATTAGCAATTTATTACGCAACTGCGCTTGATAATTTATCAACAACAACACCTCCGCTTGACGAAGAGGGCACAACAACTGACACTGAACAGTTGTATGAAATAGATGATCGCATTCCCGCATTATTCAGCGAAATCACTCGTAACAGATACAACAACTTATTTGGGCAAGAAAACACTGATAAATATCAAGAAATTATATTCGATGCGAATTCAACCAATGAAATTGGGGATGATCTATCTGTTCAACAAAGCCAAAACCCCCTGTCTACATCGCCCCAAATAAGAGAATTGGCGCAAGTGTTCACTCATGCGCTGTCAGCGTATTTGCAAGATCCAGTTCAGTTTAGAAAGGCTCTCTCTGATATAAGACCGACTCATCCAACATTTGGTGACATGATGACCACAACAGATGAAAACATATTTAACACAGAAACAACAACAACAGTTAATGAAGATGATGAGGAGATTCTGGGATTCTCTGATGATAATAAAATTAAGCCTGGCCTTGCACAACTGAGAGATGCAAAATCATTAAACCTTGCAACAGTACAACCGCGAATCGCTGAAACCGAAACGGTAACAACACCAGAAACATACACAACGGAGTTTTTAAGATCGAGCACTACAAGAGCTCCTTTTAGATGTTGTGGAAGAATTTCGGCATCATATACTTCAGCTGCTACGCCAAATTACTCTTCTACCACACCCAAAACTTATATAAATACATTTGCTTCACGATTAATTATCCCAACTGATGATAACGATACTTATATCACTACTACTGAAAACAGTTATACCTTACCAAAGTATGGTGGCTTCCAAAATAATTCAAATTCATCACCCTACGGAAAAGATGTGAAACCGGTTAACTCGAAACCAATCAATAATTATAGTCCACCAGCCAATATTCCACAAAATTGGGGTTTGGATCCCGTAAAAGAAAATTGGTCCGTATCAACTACTCCAGCACAGATAACAAAACAATGGGACAATGGATCAGATAGTGTTGAATTAGAGAACGATGAAGAACTACAAAGAGCTCACAGCCAATCATTCTATACACCACGAACTGATCGGGCACCTACTTTGTATGAGGATGCTTTGGTAAATGATGCTTGGCGAAATACAGCACCATCAGAAAATTATAACAAAATTACTACTCTGCGACCAAGTTCTGAAACTACAACCACAACGGTCGAGGAAGAAGAAACCACTACACCACAAACAGAAAAACCTATTTCCTTGTATAGTGATATATTTGTTAACCAATATACAACAGTTAAAAAGCCCGCAGAGGACCTCGAAGCTCCAACAGAAGATGATAATGACATTACAACTGTTTCACTAACAACTACACCTATACCCACAACGACTAATCAGGATGACAAAGAAGACTTGACAACCCCGACTTCACTTAAATATACTTCTTCAGATAGAGACAAAACAACCAATCAATTTCAGTGGTCGAATAACTTTGAAAACTGGCACAGCACTGTTATATTAGATCCTATTACATTAAACGATGGACTGAGTGCGACAGGACCTCAAGCTTTAGGTGTATCACAGGTCGCAAGTCAAACAACATATCCTAACACTGCTACAACGACGACAGATTATCCAGGACCTGTTTATACCAGCACAGGACAGGTAGCAAACGAACAAGCTTTTTCTTCGTCACAGAACATTGATGTAACAACTCCAGCAAGTAAATTTGATAGTGAGAAACGAAGCGGAAGACTGTTAAAGACAACACAATCGCCAATCGATTTAACTACGATCGAGGATACCGTTGTAGAAAAAGCAAAAGAAATAATGAATGCAACAACTACTGAAAAACTAATGAATGTCATGATGAAAACCAAATCTAAAACTGTACGCAGACTTATACTTCTATTAGTACAGACATGTGATGATGATCATAATAGTACTGCTGAGGCATCAAAGAAAGCTCTTTTGGAAGCTCTTATGGCTGTATCGCAGAAGGACATGGATGAAGTAGCTAAAGAAGAATTAGAGGATCTTACAACGATTTCCCCAGATTTTGAAAATAATCGATTCACAAACACACACAGAAGAATGGATAAACTTATTGATACTAACTTTAGAACTAGACAAAGAAACTCCCAAAGATCAGGGAAAAGTTTAAATGTGGACCCGAGTGCAATCAACGCATTGACAAACCCATCAACAACTGAAGCCGTGAGTACTGACGTTAAAATTGAAACAACAACAGCAAACACAACACCAAGTCCATTTACACGCACTACACCAACGAGTAAAAGAGGTGTTAGGAAATTTTTAGTTAGAACAACTAGTGTTGATAATAAGAACGATATTAAGAATACTAATGTAGTTAAAGATAGTCCGAAATTCGAAGCCAGACAAGCCAGTCCAGAACAAAAGACCCCATCAGATACAAGAGCGATTGAATTATTAAAATCACTATACACAATAGCAGCTAGATGGGGATGAAAATAATTTCTTTAACCATACTTAATTTAATAAGTAAATTTTAAAAATTAGACTGATTTCTTTCAGAATTAACATTTTATAAAAAAAACAGTTTTACAAAATGAAAGTGCATTTTAATATAATAAGTTTTTCCTTTCAATTGAAATTAAAAGTATGGTTAATAATGGTTTTTTGTTATTTGCATTTTTCTCTTTATTTCTATTATAACTGAGAAAAACGTATATTGGCAAGTTCGGTAAGCAAAATAGGGACAATTTTAGCATTATCTGAAATGAAACACAAATATAGTAAGGTACAGTCTGTCTAAACCGAAAAGACCCGCCCCTCCACTGCATTTACGCACACGTGCGAATATAAAATATAAATGCAATACACCGAAAAAGCAATTGTATTTGGTCATTTAGTTGCTGGTTGGACACAAAAGGAGGAGCACGCTGATAAAATATAATAGTATATATTTGTATTCACACATTTAAATGAACTAATAAAGTGGAGGGGCGCGTCATTTATAAATAGACAAGCTATAGTTCACGATGTTTATAAAAAACATATATTTTTAACAATTTAAAGTTTTAACAAAAGTAGCAGTTGCACGAATGTATGTTAAATTTTTAAATTGGGTTTCATCTGAGTCAAAAGCGTTTTCTATAACAGTTATCTATATAAAATAGATTTAATTATGAAGAGGTTCCTGCAACTGAACTAATGCTAACGCAAAGATGCCTTCTCTCATTAAATATACAAAATTGCTCCTATTTTGTATCAATTTAGATATTATTTCTATGTGTCAATAAATAGATGTATGTGTGTTTAGAAAACTATCTTTTTAATTGTTGAGAATCCGTATTTATTTTGTTGCTTGTCACTCATTGGTTAATTTATAATGGCTGGCTCGATTTCACTAATGACATTTCACATCGTTATCTTTGTTGGAATAATTGGGATTTCTGTCCATTCAAAGTGACTTACGTAAAAGTACACAAATTACTTTTAATAAAAAAGCCAAGCTGCTGCTTCCGTTTTTCGCAATAAGAGTTTTTCTTAAAGGCTTTATCGGCCTATTTAAAAACACCTAGAGCTTGAATTAAAATTACTATTGGTCTATAGAACCAAGCTTTTAAGCTTTAATAAACAAGTCCTTTATTATTATTTCACATCTAATGTATATAAAATATAGTTTTCTGTAATTCTACCAGGGAGAAACCATATAAAATAATGTCTGATTATATTATTAGTTTATTGTTTGTTTTACCTACAGAGTTACCTATCCTATTATTAAATTAGATAGTTTTAATTTTTAATAACTTTGTTACACTGCCAACTTTACATTTTTTAAATATCATAAATATAACCAATGTTTTAGGTAAAATAAGGTAAATATGTCACCTACGCGGGTTTTTAGTATTCGCATATGGCACGAGTTTGAACGATCAACCACGACTGGGCATACGGACAAAATGATAGTTATTGATAGCGGAAAAGAGACAAATATATGTTGCTCTGCATCGCGACACTGCGTTCAGGTTTGCTTATTAGCATAGTTTTAACGTGCCTCGTTCGGAGCGCCTATAACATATCTATGTATTTTCTTAAAATATCATTGGATATAACAATTAGTCCTTTTGTAATAGGCAGAGGAAAATCAAAATCTTATTTAGGTTTCAAATAGGTTTACTAAATGAATCTACTTGTCTCCTTCTCGCACGTAAAATGTTACCCTATGGAAAAGGACAAAACTTTTCTATATATTTATGGTATTTATCAAGTGTTTTTTTTATTGTATAATAAACATTAGTTATATTGTAATTATAATTTTTAGGCTTACGTTATTTTTCCTATAAATAAAATATTGAAATGGAATTGTTTTTTTATTTACCATTTTATTTCCTTTTTAAAAACTTTACAAAATTAGATATTTAATTTGGTTTTCTGGCCAGCATAGAACTGGTGACTGAGGCAGTCGTAAACTGAGCCGGATATTTCAGTCGTGAGCACTGCTGGACCTTTACTTGCTTACCATCTGGCAAGTCGAGGTCAGATGTCGCAATAAAAACGGAATAACTATGTCAGAATTATCCTCAGTCGAACTGAGGATAATTGGCCGCATTGTTCCTTTGTCGAGCCAAAAAGTGGAATGCATTGCCAGACCATGTGATCTCCCCATCACGTGAGCTTACATCCATCACCAGTTCGCATAGTGATGGCGACTGAGGCTTACGTAAACAGATTTTTTTCCAGTCGTCGGCGCTTTTGCACCTTTCCTATCACGAGGCAAGTCGAGGTCAGACATCGAGAACCATTAAAAAAAATAGAAACATTTTTTAAATTAATTAATTAATTAATAATAATGAATTAAACAAATGTTATGCGGCTTACTATCTCGTGCTTATTTTGGTTTTAATTTAACATTTTTTACTATTCAGACGTTTCGAGAAATTTGCAGCCATCGTGGTCACGGAGAGACTTGATAGTAAATAAACGCGATAGTAAGCCGCATAAAATTTGTTCAATTCTTTAATCAATGTTTGCGCAAAATCCAAGAAAAAAAATTATATTGCAAATATATTTATTTAACTTTAACATCTGGATTTGTATATTTCAAAATGTCTCTTTCGGTGACTTTATGTCCTGGTTTGAAGTAACTCTTCAATTTGCGTTTCTTCTTCATCATTATCTTGGCGCCGGCGAGTGCTCCACGGCGTTGCAGCGACTCGTAACGCTCACGAAGGAGATTTGCTGCAAAAAAGGTTTCCAGTAGTGTTTTTTTTAATGTGACTCGACATATGACAGCACCCGCCTGATGTTAAGCCTGATTGCGGTCCATGAATTGATGTTCAATAACACAAATCAATAACTGTAAATAGCAGTCACATCTACTATGCCGGCCTAGTAGGAACCAGCAACTTACAAGTTGATCCCGAAACGTCACCTCCATTCATGGACCGCACTTCAACCTAACATATGTCGAGTCAAATTAAAAACAAACGGATCGTTTTTGTTACGAAGAGTTAAATTCTACTAGCCGTAGGTCAAAAACCGTATATAAAATACCCCTCGTATGTTACCGATAACTACTAGCCAAAAAGTATGAAAAAGTATGAAGTATGAACTACTAGTATGAAAAAGACTAAAACTTTTTTTATATATTATTTTTCAAACGTGAATTGAACAACGAATGGTTACGGTTACCGATGACGGATAGTTTATTATAGAAACAAGGCATAAATGAATTACAACTGTACGAAACCTATTAAACTTATGTCTGTATACTTGTAAGTGGGGGTCCTACCCCGAATCGGCAGACTGGGCACCACTGCTTACCACTCTTCGATAACCAGACCCGTAGCAAATATCCACATCTATTTTTTTATTAACAAATATTTGCAATATTTAATAAATCCCTCAAATATTGCAAATAAAAGTTATGAAACAAATATTTGCTCCTACTAGGAATCGAACCGCGCAACAAACCAATCGCTAACCGTTCGACCACGCCTGTCGTCAAACTGAAACTGAACTTACAATTGACTGAAACATTTCTCAGATCACCACTGAGCGATTGTGGCTCCACCAGATCAGGCTCCAATGGTGCTACTTTGTGTGCGGACAACTCAGGCACGCATGTCTTCGCTTTCTCATTGCGAGTGGAAATCCTCTTCTCACGTACAACGCTCTGCCGTTTCTCACTCTTCTCTATGGTTGAGTTCAATTTTTTAAGTCTGAAATTATAAATTTAGTTATAAATGGGCTTAATTGTATTACCAGTGTTTTTTTATTTTTATTGTGACTCGTCATATGACAGCACCCCGCTTAATGTTAAGCCGAAGTGTGGTTAATAAGTAGCGCTCGATTGTCTCTGCCTGTCCCTGTGGGAAAAAGTCGTAACAATCTGATTTATTGATAGAATATAATAATACACGTACTTGTATAGATCACTAATCTTCTTTTTATTAATCTTCTGCTGCTTGAGCCTCTCCTGCTCAATGAGACGCTCCTTCTGCTTCCTTCTTGTTTTGTGGTCCTTCTTCTTATTCTGAACAAAAGACATACCAATTTGGATTATTGAAGAATATTTATTAAAATGGTGCCTGGCATACCAAAATTTCTTTTAAAGCAGATACAAACACATTATCATCATCAGCCAGAAGACGTCAGAGGCCTACCTACGCTGCGTCTTCCGGTTCATGGTCTTCACTCAAGAAACTTCCTTCCCCATCGGTTGCCGGTTCATCGAGCAAGGTGGCCACAAACACATCTAAATCAAAAATTTTCGCTGGCCGGCATAGTGACGCCACTGAGGCAACCGTAAACTGAGTCGGTTTTTGCAAAAACCTATCCGTAACCGTAATCGAATCCATTATGAAAAATCCAATTAGGGCGGAGAGTAAAACATGTTATGACAGGCTTTTACTCTTAAAATTCTTTAAAAATCTAATATCCGTAACCGAAATTATCCGAAACTATGAGATGCTCCAAAATAAATACATATTTGAAACCGGTATAATATTATTTCTATATTCATATCTGAAATTCCATATCCATAACATCTCTATTTTGAACCAGGCGCTCATGGATTTGGAGTCCACCTAATTGCCACTAGAGGTCACTTTTATGTATATATTTACCTTAACAGGTGGATTGACCGCTTTATATTCAGCATCTGATTCATCTGGTTCCTCCTTTGGTGTTATGTTATCTTTGTCAGGCAATCCCTGCTTCATTTCAGTAAGCCATTGCTCCTAAAAAAACATAAATAAATATTATTAATCAATCAATCAAATTGTCATGCCTTTTACCCACAGGATAAAATTAAAATAATTTAAATGCATGGGCCTATGCTTAGCTGTATCGTAATTCTACCATGGATTCAAAAACATATATGATCAGAAGATAAAAAGAAATTCAAAGCCTCATTTTTTTATTGTGTCATGACATATGACAGCACCCCGCCGAATGTTAAGCTGGAGTGTGGTTCATAAATAAAGTGGTGACTGCTACTTAGTTATTTAACTGTAAGTAGCAGTCACTTTCACTATGCATGGCTAGTTGGAACCGGCAGCTATAAAGCTAACCCCGAAATGTGACTTAGTCACTTCACGGTCTATAAACTAGTAAGTAAACTTGTAACCACGGCTGGGTAAACGGAAAAATATAGCCTACCACTCCTGGGACTTTTTCTGAGTTACTGAACAAAAAAAGGGTTTATGGAATCAAACCAATACAACGTTACGAACTTTATGGTGCTTCTGAAGTTAGATACAACTTTGCGCGGGTACACTCATAATATTAAGCTCTCTCACCTACTTTAAGCCCCGCTATACTGTATTTTATGTATTACAACAACATTACCTTCATTTGTGCTGGTGTTAATTTACTAAACATATGAGTTGTAGCTCTATGGATCTTCCGCTCCTTCTTCATCATGTATTCCTCTCTTTCGCACACCTTCTGCAGCAACTCTTGATGCTCCTGGAATATAGAAATTAGTTATTGTTATAATTTTCTTAGCCATATGAGTAGCAGTCATATCCTATTGGATCTGGCATTATTCAAGCTATACCCGAAACGCAACTTAGTTAATTTAGAAGTTAAGTTAGAAAGTGGTAGTACTACCCCAGTTCAGCAGAACATACATATGACAGCACCCAGCTTGATGTTAAGCTGGAGTGTGTCACTGCTACTAAAATTCAATAACTGTGAGTAGCAGTCACATCCACTATGCCGGCCTAGTTGGAACCGGCAACTTACAAGCTGATCCCGAAACGCGACCAACCACTTTACGGTTACTGTATACTTGTAAGCCACCACCGTACTACCCCGGATCGGCAGACTGGGTACCACTGCCTACCACCGTCCGATAGTAAGCAAGATAAGTTTCAAGACGACTTACAACACCGTTCCATTCTATGGGTGCCTTAGTCGCCATCACTATGGTGGCCATAAACATCATGAGTTTGCATTGATTACCTTATAAGTTGGATTATAACTGACTCCCGGATGTGGCACATTAACGGCAGGTGTTTTCAATGACTTGGCCAATGGTGGTTTCTTCCTAATCCTTTGCTCAGGCAACACATTGTGCAGCACAGCCTCCGTTGGGACCATGTCGTGTTGTAATGTCTCAGGGATACTCTTTATGGCTGGCACTGCAATTTTAATTTTAAAATATTTTATATTACATTTCCATATATACTGGGATGTAACAGAATAAGCCGTAAAAAAAGAAAAACCCTAGTATCTGTCAAAATATTATAATTGGACTCTTTATAAGAGACCATATAACCCCCTTTTGGCTTTAGGAGGTATTTTGTAACACCCTGTATACAATATTGTATGTTAAGCTACTACAATGTTACTGCTACTACAATTCAACAATTCAATTCAACAACTGTAGGTATCACATCCACTTTACAGGCCTAGTTGGAAGCGGCAACTTACAAGCTGATCCCGAATCACTTCACGGTCTGGCAACCACTGCCTACCACTCTTTTATATGTGGCTCCATGAACATTGTAAGTTTATGATTGTCTATAATTTAATATAGTCTACGGTAAATAGATGCATTCTTAATTTCGGACACAAGTCCGGAATGCTACCTACACTCTCCTGCCTGCCATGTGATTGACCTGGCTTCAATGCACAGAGAAGCTAAAAAGTTGTTTCATTTCAAATTACTAAGGCTCTCTTATTATAGCCACTATGAACCCTTCACTCTTGCTTGTTAAGAATCTCCAGTTTCATTGAGGAACAATCTATTGTAGTCTCCTTTTTATTCTTTTACTTATGTGTTAAAAATCTTTTTCGTCAATCTCCTTTCATCCAACCTTCCAATGAGCCTAAATTAATGCAAGATATCTTTCTTACTATCATCAGGCACAACTGTATTCAACTTTTTTTATTTATTTTTTATTGTGACTCAACATATGACAGCACATCGCCTGAAGTTAAGCTGGAGTGCAGTCCATAAATGTATGTTACCTCTGTCGCCGTCACTATGCCGGACAAAGGTGCTTAAATAGAATACAAACTAACACTGAAATAAGTTACATTTACTTTAAATAATCTGACACCAACTTACTTTTATCACTCCACATATCCATATCAAAGTTATGTTTGGCCTCTTTTTCTTTTCTTTTCTTCTGCCTCTCCATTTTTTTATTTTTCCGTGACATCTCCTTTTTCCGCTCATAAATGCCTTTGCTTAGTTTCCTTTTTAATGTGAGTTTGCTCAATGCTGTTGGTTTAGTGCCAACTGGATTCACATGGTTCCTCTTTGCATTTGGATCTTGAACCTTAATCACAATAATTTACTTTTATTAATAATCCTTTATCTTCTTACTGCAACCTTATCCTTAATTTTGATCTTTATATTGGTCCCTAAAGTTAAATGCCATAGAATGATTATTCAATCAATCAAATTGTCATGCCTTTCTCCCACAGGGATAGGCAGAGACAATGGAGCGCCACTTGTCACAATCCTGACACAACTCCCTTGCTTCCTTCACATTCACAATTCTCTTCATACAAGCTGTATGAAGGCAACTTAGCTTTCTTGAGGATGTCTCCAATTTGGTCGGCGAACACCCTCCTGTGCCTGCCTTGTTTAATGTATCCATTCACATGGGATTTATAAATTCCTTCATCACCACAAATGATGTATAAATAACAGAATTATACATTATTATATTATGTACGGTCACATTTACACACTTGAGACCTTAGTGGCATCATTAATAGAGTGATCATCCTTTAAATCCTAAGCACTTTGAGCAGAATGAAATGATATAGGAGTACATATTTCACTCACTGGACAATATTTTATTTTCGCTTATAGCTGGGGCCTGTTAGCGTATAGATTGCCATTTTGTAGAGCATCACCCACCAGACAAATTAAGTAATTATAATACAATTGGTTGTACCCATAACAAATTTACACTTATGGAACTTAAATTATAATAGTTTTTACTATTGTCATACATTTATATATAATTTTTAAAACAAGATATGTTTCATTATTAAATATTTATTACCTTAGATGTAGATATAAAGTTGAGAAAACACTTAGGTGTGGTATTAGCTAATAATGCCCTCTTCCTTTCTCTTGCTGACATACATGGCTTAACATCCCCATCCAGATCCACCTTCTTGTCATCCCCAACAGTGTCCACAATAAACAACTCATTGTCAGCCTTTGATGAAAAGTTACTACAAACAGAAATATATAAAAAAACATTATTTCTTTATTCATTTTAAATCAATCAGTCAATTTTTACGCCTTTTTCCCACGGGATAGGCAGACATTAAAGCGCCACTGTATGGTTATAAAAGTTATATCAGTTTTTTTTATTGAGGCTTGGTATATTACAGGACATCTTCTGTTAAGCTGAGTGGGGTCCATGAATGGAGGCGACTGCTACTACAGACACATAACTGATGAAATAACACCGAAATATGAAATAGAAGCAAAATATGCGATATAAATAATTATATAAACATAACCTAACTTACCCCAATCGTTCTTCGAGTCTCTGATCTTCTAGAAAAGCCTCTACATCAGCAATATCGCAGTGTTTACGCCAATCTTTCTTATTCTTCTTTGAAACATGTTTCTTTTTCTTAATAACCGACATTTTTAAATAAATATATTTGCGAAAACAATCACATGTAGCTTACACGTCAAACGTGTGCTATGAAAGACATTTTTTAAACTTTAGATTTGGCTTTGTATATAAAATTTCATCCAACCGTACTTATTTTTCCTTTATATTTTTTTCTTCTATATTTTACAGATACAATTACAATTTACAATTAGTATCTCGTTACACAAACTCTACAGGAGAACGTCTATTTTAAGTTACATGGAGTAAACAAAACAATATGAGCGCCTTATGAATAAGCAATATTTCTTTTAATAATAAGGTGCCGGATTAAAAATACTTGATGCCCTTGGAGGGTGTTTTCCGATCAAATCGAAGACATTCTCAAGAAAGCTGGGTTGCCTAGTGCCCATAACCGTAAAGCTTGTATAAGATGAATTGTGGATGTGAGGGAAACGAGGGAGTTGTGTCAGGATCGTGGCAAGTGGCGCTCCATTGTATCTGCCCCTCCCCGTGGATGAACGGGGATGGGCAGGATAACGGATGGGATAACGGAGCTTGACAGGCTGATTGATTGATGTCTTAAGCAATTCATGTCTACCCCCTATCCATAATTGTTGCTTATCCATAAAGTTCTTTTTCTGGTGATAATATTTATTCTCGTATATAATGCTAGATCAATGAATCAATCAATCAAACTGTCACGCCTTTTTACACAGGATAGGCCACAGGATAGGCAGAGACAATGGACCGCCACTTACCACGATCCTTACACAACTCCCTTGCTTCCTTCACATCCACAATTCTCTTCATACAGGCTCTGTGGTTATGGGCACTAGGCAACCTAGCTTTCTTGAGGATGTCTCCGATTTGATCGGAAAACACCCTCCTGTGGCTGCCTTGTTTAACGCATCCATCCACATCAGATTTATAAATTCCTAATAAATATAATGCTAGATATTCTCAAGAAAGTTGGGTTGCCTATTGCCCATAACTGTAGAGCTTGTATGAAGAGAATTGTAGATGTGAGGGAAGGGAGTTGTTTCAGGATCGTAGCAAGTGGCGCTCTCTCTGCGTATCACTGCGGGAAAATGGCGTGAGAATTTTATTGATTGATATAATGCTAGGTGTGTAGTTTATAATTTATTATGTAATTTTGGCATATTTTCACACATGGAATGTTTTTCTATGGTGTTTAAGAAAGGCACAATCCAAAAATCTTCAAAAGTCCAGTTTTTTTTAAGTTTTTGCGCGAAAATTGATTAATGAATTAAACGAATTTTATGCGGCTTACTATCGCGTTTATTTTTGGTTATTGATTTTTCAATTTCTTATTATTCCGACGTTTCGAGAGCTTTGCAGCTAGTCTCCGCATATAGGTAATTTGTTTAATTCATTTTCACAAGTAAATTCTAATAGGTTTGAATAATAAAATAATTATAGCAGAAAAATCATTTATTTATCCTTAATTAATGCTAGCGACGATCCAGTCTGTGTATGAAGCGACATTGGTGCTCACTCCTGGGAAATGAGGATGAGCGCAACCGACGCCCCAGGAGACAACGCCAATGGTGATGTTCATGAAATAAAGTGGCCCACCGGAGTCACCTTGGCAGGCATCGCGACCACCTGAACAAATAAATACGAGTACATAATTAAGTTAATATTTAAAAAAGTATGGCATAAAATTAGTAACTTTAATAAATCTTTTTTTTATTGTGACACGACATTTGACCTTGACCCGCCTGATGATAAGCAAGAGGAGGTCCAAGAGTGACGACGACTGGAAAAACGTAGTTAGTTCCCGTCTACCTCAGCCGCCGTCATTATGCCGGCCTAAGGTGCTTCTTTACGCATCGCTTGAAGAATCACGCCTGTTTCCCGCTTGAAAGTTGCCGGTTACAACAGGCCGCCATAGTGAAGGTGACTGCTACTTACAGTTACTAAACTGAAAGTAGCAGTTACCCCCATTTATGGAGCGCACTCCAGTTTTACACCACAATATAAAATATATTACAAATAATAGTTTTACCAATGTCAAGTAATCCAGCGCAGATCATATTTTCTGTGATTATGAGGTTTCGCTCGGCGTATCTCTCACGGCAGAGTTCGTTGTTAATTGTGTAGAGTTGCACGTGTTGGAGATCAGCTGGAAGTGCTCCACCAGACTGGGGAGAATACATTAATATTACAACACGGTTTATATTATAGCCTGGTTTTGTCCAAACCAATTTTTTGTCATTTTTATCACAATGCTGTTCTATTGGTAGTCTTATAGACTTAAAGAATAGATTTGAACATGGTAAATATCACAGACTGAACATCTATTATACATAACCCGGCAGAACAAAAGAGAGCGGCAGTGCTTGTATCATAGAAACAAGGGTATGATACAAAGTATAGTTGGGGAACGAGTTAAATGAATTCGGGGGCTAAGGTGCGGTGGGGCGTGAAACGATCACCACCCGTATCTTAGTGGCCGCTTTTAATACACATTTATAATTTTTAATAACTAAATTTATTTGCGTTTTGAGGAAAGTGTGTGTTTATTGTTATCGACATTTTGCATGTTACTTCACTATTCATAATAGACACGTGACCATGACGTCACAACTACATTCCTACCGTGTTTATTTAGCTCGTTCCCTTACTATACATATGTCAAAGATATATTGGTGCCGTACCGGTGGGTGGTTTCGAACTCGTGCTCTTGGTTTGCGTGACCATTGAACTGCCACTACACGACAGTCGCCTTAGTCTATAATATCCAAAATGATTTTTTACTCACGGACAATCTGCCCCAGCCAGCGTGCCAGACGGATAAGTGGTCAGGAATGACTGAGTTCTGTGCAGCAATGGTACCTTGTTGGATTGCTGGCGTCCACACTAATGGGGTCTCGATGTGCACAACGGTGATGTCGCCATCGTTACCACGGGTGCCATAAGTTGGGTGATTCAATTCACTAACGACATTCGATATGACTCCTCCATTGTTCCTGAAGGTAGCTCCGGCGCGGATACGACGGAAATGTGGTTGGTAAAGTCTGTGAAAAGTGGTTTTGTTTTTGTTTATCCAGATATTTCTATAGAATCGATTGTTTTATTGTGACTCGACATATGACCGTACCCCGTTTGATGTGAATTTGAAGTGCCACTACAATTCAATAACTGTAAATAGCAGTCACATCCACATTGCCGGCCTAGTTGTAATCGGCAACTTACAAGCTGATCCCGAAACGCGACTAAATCATTTCACGGTCTGTATCCACATGAAATTAATAATTAAGACGACCGTAGTGTAGTCCTGTGACTGTAGTCCTGTGTGAATCTGTAACCTACAGATTGCGGTCTTTTGCAACCTGTAGGCCACTTGGGGCCACCTTTGCTCCTGCCCATAATGCTTCAGACATGCGGCAAGGATGACCTTCCCAATCCTAATTAATTTTTAATAATTTCTTTCCATCTATTTTATTTTCTAATAAAAAAATAGCTACCTATATGTATTTTAATTTAAACTATAAATCAAAAATATCTTCTACAGACGTCCCATTAGAAATAGGAGACTGACCGACAACATTTCCCCTTAGTATAGCAAGGCTAATACGTTGGCAGAAATAATTACCACCCTTCCTGTCTCCAGACTTCTCCGTCAGCCGCTTGAGTAACTCCTTGGCCAGGCGCTTAGCCGAAGGTCCCTAAATTATAAATAAAATTACGTAATTTAACATAATGTATCACATACGTGCCAGCGAAGCAATGGGCAGCCGAAAGGAACCATCTGGATGTAAGAATGATGCCGCCACAGGATTGCGACCAGGCGCCAGTGAATGTGCCAAGGAAATCCACCTGCACCATGTCAGGGTAATTCTCTATGGTTGTCGATTCACCACCCACGATGCGACCTGACCTTGAGAAGCCATTGGCTAAAGATCCTGTTAGGGAAAAATAGTTATTTTAACTTTAGAGCCATTTGGAAGCATCCGCATTTTGTCGAACGAATCGGCAATCGAAATAAAAGGTTCAGTGCATCGTATCTTTGTAGAACAATCAACAAGTTAAATGCTTTACCAGCCCATGTGTTCCCCTCCTTCTTATAGGAAGGATCTTTTGGATCCTTTAAGCGATGCGTGAAGAAGCACCTTTGGCCGACTGAGGCAGCCGTGACTTTTTTCAGTCGTCGTCACTCTTGTAAGGTCCAAGAGTGACGACGCTTATATAAAAAAAATAGATATAGATATATTGTTATTTCATATCCTCATTCACCTGCACACAGCACCAAAGCACATAAAATTAATCCGCGCATTTTGAAGCAGACACCAAACTAAACGTTAAAAAAATTCAATAAAACAATTTATAAACTACGCCTAATCTAACATAATAAAACAGAATTAATTCAATAATTTGAAAATAATATAATATTATCACAAAATAAAGATTAATTTAACAAAATTTATTATAGGATTTGCTTTTGATAAGCTATCTATGAGTTACTGTTTAATTGATATTTTTGCTTATTTATTACCATTTTCCGTGACTTTTGTTACGTGACTTTCGAAGGGTGGGTAGAGAAGTGGGTAAGTGTTGATAGGCGTTAGTGGATTTACCACTACCAGGTGCAAACACCGACTCGAAAAACCGACAACCGATGGGAAAGAAAGGTTGTAGAGTGGAGACCACAAACCGGCAAACGCATCGTAGGTAGGCCTCCCTCTAGGTGGACTGACGACATAGTAAAAGTCGCGAATAACTAGTCGATGCAACAGGCATCTTGTCGTTCGGAATGGCGTTCTAAGGGGGATGTTCAGCAGTGGAGCAACCAAGTCACTTAACGGTCTGTATACTACAAGTGGTGGTGGTGGTGGTACTACCCCGGATCGGCAGATTGGGCATCATGACCAGCCCCGGAGCAAATATCCACTTCTGTATTTTATTAACTAAATATTTGTCATAATAATCTAATTATTATTACAAATGAAAGCTATGAAATATATATTTACACCGACCGGAAATCGAACTCGGGACTACGCGTGACCAAAGCGCCTGTGTCGTTGATGATTATAATTTACATTTATTTCTAACTGTGTCTAGATTTATTACTCTGTTACATAATGACTGAAATGTACATTTTCAGTAAAGTAGGCCAGGCGTTTCATTAAGTTGGATAATAGAACACTTTTTGCAATTACAAAGTTGCTCATTTTTTGGGTTAAGAATGTTTTTAATTTGTTTAGGTAATTGTTTGCATGGACTATAATTTTGTATATTACTACTTTTTTTTTATTGTAACTCGACTTCTGATGGTAAACAAGAGGAGGTTCATGAGTGCTGACGATTATAAAAACTGAGTCTTCACGGTTGCCCCAATCGCCGCTATGCCGGCAAATTTAGATAGAAATATCTTTAAGCCAGGGACCTTTTAGTCTTGACCTTTATGCTTATATTCTAAATAGCGATACGATAATTCCTAAATATGTAAAATAAAAGTTATTTCAGTTGAACTTTTTAGTTATTTTTGTTTATATACATTTTTATAGGTACTAAAGGCGTGACAATTTGATTGATTGATAGGTACTAAGCTACCAAAGTATATATATCAAAGATACATTGGTACCGGCAAGTGGTTTTGAACCCGTGCCCTCGTTTTTCATAACCATTGTACTACCACTACACCACGGTCGCCTTGTTCTTCATTAGGTCCATCACCTGTGTTTGGATTGTGGGGATTTATAATTCTACTTTACTATATTTCCCCACTCATTATAAGTAATATAATCTTATACCTGCGAGTACAAACTGTGTGATACAGCATTTTTTTGTCAACCTTTAGAGTCATTTAAGCGAAAGTTAATTTGGAGCAAGTTCAATACAGCCTTGACCTCACTTTGTGCGTAATACCTCTATTTTATATGTTCATATAAATCATATAAATTTTTACATTAATTTAGTTGTTATTAATCATTTATTTACTAAACAGATAAAAATTATACATATTAACTAAAATTAAAGTATTAACAAAAATATCATCTTATGACGTTACATCAGAGATAGTCCCAAGGAGACTGGCAACGTTTCCCCTTTGTATAGCAAGGCTAATACGTTGGCAGAAATAATTTACAGCTTTTTGTTTCCAGTCTTCTCCATCACCCGCGTGTGGCGCTCCATTTTCTCTGCCTATCCCTGTGGGGAAAAGGCGTGACAATTCGATTGGTTTGATTGATTAAAGTTCTCAGCATTTAGTTGTTATCGTATTATTAAATTAGGTAATCATTATTTTATTATTTATTGCAATGATAAGATTGTTCCTTGGTGAAACCTTCATTCATAATTTATCAGGGGTTTGCAATCATGGAGGTTGCATGAAGAGAAGCATTTGTGTCAGGATCGTGAAAAGTGGCGTACCGTTGTTCTTGCCTATTCGTAAGATTAGAAAGGGCAAAACATTTCTTTCTTAGAATGAAAGAGGTTTGATCAATCAATCAAATTGTAATGCCTCCATTGACACAGAAACAAGTAGATCCCTGAAACAGTAACTTCTCTTTATAAAAAAAAATATAAAATAATAATTTTCTAAATAACACATCTACGTACATACGTACCTACGTTTAGCCGGTATAGTGACGGTGACTGAGGGAACCGTGAACTGAGTCTTTTTTTCAGTCGCAGGCGCTATTGGACTTTCCCTTTCTTACCATCATCCTGACCACCAGTCTAGGTCAGATATTAAATCACAATATAAATATAATTCTTTAAATATTAGAATATTACAATTTACTGCAATTATAAAAAAAAGTATGTATTTGATAAACTTTTTTAGAATTAAATTATAATAAAATATCTTTATTAAATCGCCTCTGAGACGTTATTTGTCATCAATGAATCGTGATTTATTTCTGAGTAATACTAAAAATAACTTATTGTGTTTCGCTGATCGATTTAGTTATAACAAGACTGCATAAAAATGTAATAGAAAGTTGCGAATTTATTGATTGTGACCACCGCTGCATAGGCCAAATGGCATCGCGTTGCAACAGGCTCATCGGCGGCGACATCTTTTTGTGTTTTTATGTCATCATTACAAGAAGCGACGATCACGTTCTTCAATACAATTTTAAATACAGTTCAACTGACATTATTCCCGTTTCGCTCAATCAATAAGTCCAAAGCCACTTGCCACTTGGATCTATGTACTTTGGTCGCCTAGTTTCTATGACACAAGCACGTTTAGTACCTTAGCAAAGAAATGTCTAAAAAAATCCATACAATCCACTAAGAATAATCAAAATAAGAAATCCAAACACGTCCAACTCTATCTTATTATCTTTGATACAAGTAATTTGATGTGTATCATAGAAGCACGTTTATGATTAGTATCTGATAGAGCCCCGATGGTTCGGCGTAAATATGTATGTAATACGGCGTTCACACGAGGCGAATTTAGTTGAACAACTGCGAAATTGTTTTAACCGAAATTGTTTAATTCTTTGCGATTTAACCCGCTTGAACAGACTTTCAATCAAGTTGAAGTAATAAATATCGGTTCAACAAAAATTAATAGCCTTTCAACTTTAACAACTTTAAAGGCGAGTTGAACTTGTTCGTTCAACTCGCATTGAATAATCAGTCCAATCAGACTAAACAGCATATTTTTTCATATCTACTAGGATTTGAGTAATGTTCAAAAATGGTGGTAGGCAGACAGTTAGTGGATAGATCGCCAGTCTGCCGATCTCCCACTTTTAAATGTACAGACCGTGAAGTGACTTAGTCGCCTTTCGAGATCAGTTTAAAAGTGGCAGGGTACTGTCATATGTCGAACTACAACAAAAATTGTATCCGCATCCGCAAAAAATACGAATTATCAAGGCGACCGTGGTGTAGTGGCAAAGCAATGGTTACGTAAGCCGAGTGGCACGGGTTCAAAACAACTCACCGGTACCAATGTATCTTTGTTACATGTACTTTGGTTGTCCTGTTTCTATGATACAAGCAGTTTAGTAGCTTAGTATAGAAATGTAAAAATAAAAAAAATAACTATAATATATTTTGCACTTTTATCGCAATGTGATTGAGTTATACCCGAACAGCAATCTAGGTAATTTTTATGAAACCACATTTAAATGAATTTCACTGTAATAGTACAAATCGTTTCAATAGAAAAATGAACTCTTTGAAGTAACAGACAATAAAAGCATTCTGCTTATTGTTTAATTGCTTTCCAAAATCATAGACACTTTTTGTATTATTCTATTTAGTTTAATAGATGTTTAGAAATTGCGGAAGCATTTAGACACGCTTCAATTACCAGACAAGGGTGAATAGGACTTATCGCTAAAACAATCAATATTAGAACGACAGGTTTTTTTATTGTGATACGACATTTGACCTCCACCCACCTGGTGATAAGCAAGAGGAGGTCCAAGAGTGATGACTAAAAAAACAGATTAATTTCTCGGCTGCCTCAGTTGCCGTCACTATGCCAGCCAAAGGTGCTTCTTCACGCATCGCTTGAAGGTTCCAAGGTGACAGCGTAAGTTAGGCTGGAGTGTGATCCATTGCCACAAATAAGGCCTTGCTACATTTAGACTGAACTCGAAATGAGCGTTTATTTTATTGCTATTCTAAGCTTGTACTAATCGTACTTGTAACAAAGAAACGGGACGACCAAACTACATATCGTATATTAAAGAAACATTAGTAGGTACTGGCAGAACGCCTGAAACATTTTACAGAAACATCTTGAAGACTATAAAGTTTAAAATGTTATCCCTAGAAACCTATTTTTAATTATCATTACTTAATAAAATATAATTTACTAAACACAAAATTAATGGATAGAAACAAAATATATTTTAGGTGATTTTTAAAGGACTATGATCCTGATCAATTTGATCTTAACAAATTCATAAAAAAAATGTAGCTTTAAGAGTAGCTTTAAAAGGCGACCGTGGTGTAGTGGCAGTGCAATGGATACGCAAACCGAAGAGCACGAGTTCGAGACCACCCACCACAACCAATGTTTCTTTGATATATGTACTTTGGTTGTCCTGTTTTTATGATACAAGCAGTTTATTAGTAGCTTAGTATAGAAATGAAAATAAAAAATAAAATAAATAAAAGAGTGTGGAGATATTACTGGAGTAATCTTCAGAAAACCACACGAAAAGATACACTTATTTTTGTTTGCCTTAAAAACCTATGAACTTTGTTAGGTTTTTTTACCATATATATATTTTAGATGTTATCTTAAATTTAACTTACATCTGAAACTTATTTAATTGTAAAAGATAATGCACTTGTATTAGGCCTCTTTAATAATTCAAAGATATAACTGATAAGCTATCTACGAGTATTTATCTATGTATTGTTTTGTAGAATGTATTTTATTGTATAATAATGGCCAACAATTTCAATGTCAATGTGGAGGGCATATATTCAAAAATATACATTATATTATCGCTTAATTATTTACTTCGATTGATAATTCATTTTTGTTACAATTAACTATACCTTTATCTCCTATACCAAGGAGAATGTTCTGAGGAACTCTTTAACCTTGTTCCTACCTCATATTTTTACTCCCGTGATTCCCGCCACTGTCACCACCACCACTGCCACAGGTCTGTCGACCGAATCGGCAGTCGAACTAAAGGCGCGTTCTTTGTAAAACAATCGACCATTCCACTGATATCCCGCTCTCATCTATATATCTATACGAGGCATAGTGACGATGATCATGCATCGTTTTCCTCAGTCGTGGGCGCTCTTGCACCTCCTTACTTATCATCAGTCATGGTCAGATACTGATATCTGTAATATTGGTTTGTCAACGACGATAATACACAGATATGTAAATCAACAATAGACAGATACCATTCAGACAAATCTTACAGTTAAAAATATGATATTTTAGACGCCCATTATTTTATCTTTTTTTCATAAATAAAATAAAAATTATGCGTAACGGTTAAAATTTCCCAATAAAATTTAATTATATTTATGAATACAATGATATCAATTTAGTTACAATTTAAGATCGGAAATAATTGTAAATATATAGAGTGCTTATAACCACTAATAATAAATTTTAAATTTATTATCTGATGTGGATGGATGCGTTAAACAAGGCAGGCCCAGGAGGGTGCTTTCCGATCAAATCGTAGACATCCTCAAGAAAGCTAGGTTGCCTAGTGCCCATAACCTTAGAGCTTGTATGAAGAAAATTGTGGATGTGAAGGAAGCGAGGGAGTTATGTCAGGATCGTAGCAAGTGGCGCTCTATTGTCTCTCCCTATCCTCATTGAAAAAAGGCGTGACAATTTGATTGATTGATATTTAATGAGAAATTTATTTATGCAAATAAATAAATAAAAAAATAACAGCATTATAACTATAAAATTAAATCAAATTGTCATGCCTCAATTCCTACTTTGCACAAACCTAACACAACTCTTTCGCTTCCTTCGCACGCTTCTTATACAAGATGTATAGTAGCAAAAAATTATGTATATTTAATATTGCCAAAACACAATGATGTTACCCTTTACTAATAGACTACAGTATAGAAAAAGCTTTTGCTCGATAATAAAAAAAAATACTTAACAACAGTTCAGATGAAGTTATTTTCCTAATAATACAAAGTTTGAACTGGCGTATAAACCAAAACATTTCAAAAAAATAGTTGTTTCGGTTATGTTATTAGTTTAAGCTTAAAATCTACATAATTTGTAAATTATGTTAAATTAGAAAAACCTTCAGCTACTGCTTTATTGGTCAACACTCATGAATCTTCACTGTTACTGACAATCCAGCCAAGCATACACATGTTGCCAGCAACGTAAAAAATAAGCAAATACAAATTCATAAGTAGAAAAGAGGAGCTACTATTTTATTTAACTCCTTCTTCAAAGCTCTACACTATATTATATTTTAAATATATAAAAAAATATTTTATTCTCATCATATTTTACCTTTACAAAATCATGGTAGAGTCTAAACATATGTCCGGAGTCTGAATATAAGCTGCAAGGCCTATGCTAAATAAATGTTTTAATTTTGAAAAATACAATTACGTTTATTTTATTAATGCATGTTATTATTATTAATTGTAATAGCAATACAAAATATCTTTCAATAGGTAGTAACAGCTCTGTAGTAATCCCCGAATGCAAACTGCAGCGTTTGTGACAACGTAAAAGTAATCGGTATAAATAACCAAGCAAACCAGTTACCGAGCACATTACTACATTGACCACTTTGGGGTACACATACCCCTAAAACCTTAGGTTTTACATTAAATCAGGCATTTCGTGAAAGTACTGAAAGGTGATTGTGAATTTTAGTGTTTAATTTAGAAATTCGTGTTTTACTTTTTTGAAAATAACGTTAATTATAATTTTTGAATTTTAATTTTTAGTTTGTCTGCCGTCATAATGAAGTCCTTTAGCACAGTTTTGTTATTTGTCGGTAAGTTTTAATTTGAATAATAACAAAAAAACGGTTTTATAAATAAAGTTTAGTGTCTGGATCGTGAAAAGCGGCGTTTCCTTGTCTGCCTATTCCTATGGGAACAAAGACGTGACAATTTAGTTAAACATTGGTAACTTCTAATCGGGGACAATAAAATATGTACAATGATTATAGCAAATCTCAAAAATCCCAAACGGAATTCAAACTCACAAATCGGGTAATCAATTCAAATAAAACTTTGATATTTATTTATTTAAAAAACATAAAATACAAAAGTACATTGGCGGACATAATGCCAAAGGCATTCTTTACCAGTCGAACTTTCAGGATGTTGATCCGACGATGAGATGAAATTGATACATAGATATTCAAAAATGTTCAATACCATATATTACTAATATTCCAAAATATTGTGCTTTAAAAAGCTAAATCATAAAATGAACACAACTAATTTTGTATATAATTTACAACCAATCAATTAATCAAATTGTCACGCCGTTTTCATAATATACAATTTAATACAAATACTCATATCTAACATACATATTATACTAAGTTCATCAACTAATTTCACTAAAAATATTTACTAACATTTAAGCCTTTAAGCTCATAATTAATATATAAATAATTGCTATGTTTATCATTTCTATAACCATAAGTTAATAAGTCAAAACACATAATCTGAAACTGGACCCGATCTTTAATCTTAAATGGCCGATGCGCATGCGTCAATTCCTTCTATCCATTTTTCATACAATTTTATACAAACAACAAATTATTTATTTATACAAAAGGAAAATGTTGCCTCCTTGGGACTATCTCTTATGGGACGTCTCTAGATGATATTTTTTATTTATAGTTTTATTATTATATATAGTAAATATATTTTATATAAACAAAATACATTATTAACCATTGCCGACAGACAATACTTAACATACTACTTACTTGTATACCTAACTATATATAACGGTATATACCTAAATGGTACTTGTCATTGTGCTGGCCAGAGATCTAATAATAATAATAAATCAACATTTTGTGACCACTAAGCCACTAACCCACATTTTTTTAATTACATAACAAAGTTCTTTTCCCACTAATAAAAAAACTAATAATTCATTTTTCTTCATAAAAAAAACCTACACATGTAAAACATATATAACGTTTTATAACATGCTAAAACACTGACATTTCCTTATAATTACGAATGTTGTTTACTAATTGATTTTTATTGATGATTCCTTATGTAATGTACTGAAAACGGAACTAAAGCATCGCGTGTTTGTTTTATACCTTCATATGGAACTTAGGAGGGAATTTCCTCAAGATGAAGAGTACCTACTTGTGTGTACGTTTTCTAATTATCGTAAAAATGTCTTCTGAAGATTCTTTTCAGTAGATAAAGAAAATCACGAATTTAAAATATGTAATATACGGTGAATAAAGTACAATATGGATTAACCAATCAAATTCGTGATCTCATCGTCAATTGGTTCCCTGGAAAAGATCGCTTTTTAATGATGAGTACATCATCATGTTTTGTTATAGTATTTCTATATTCTGATATATGTAATTGTGTCTGTTAGTCCCTAGTGATGGGGACCAACAATAAAGCTTCTTCGTCCACAAATTTAAACCCCTCCTATCCATCTCCTTCCATTCATCCTTTTCCAATCAAAACTTTGTCACATTTTTTGTGACAAAGTTGTAGTTAATTAATGTTGAAATTTAATATAAATGCAAATGTTCAGAAATATTCAGTTAAAATTTTTGGATTTTTTAATTAAATAAAATCAATACGTTATCAATTTAATAGAAGCTAATAAAATTTAATGATATTATTGAGAAAACTAAATCTTTATATATTTAAAAAAAATCTAGATAGTTTAATTTATTCAAGCACAATGAGATTTGTGAAAGAAACCGTGTCAACTGTTTAGGTGCGTTAAACAATACGTAATAGTTTGTGGAAAAAATGCAAGCAAGATCAATGTACCATGAAAATCCTAATCATTTAGTAAAACTTAGTTTGCGACATATTTCTTACAGGTTACAATCATTCGAAGGTCTAATTGCATATTTAAGAAACAAATACATCACTTTCGAATGACAACTACATCACCGAATAAAAATATCATTATAAGTATCTGTACTTAAGAAATCATTTAATACAACTCATCTTTGATGTTGCAATAAATACTTTTTGATATTATTTATAAATAATGTCGAATTTAAATTTAATTTAAATTGTTCAATCGGGCAAATAATCATCATCATCATCAGCCAGAAGGCGTCCACTGCTGAACATAGGCCTCCCCCTTAGAACGCCATTCGGAACGACAAGATGCCAGTTGCATCCACCGGTTACCCGTGACTATGTCGTCAGTCCACCTAGTAGGAGGCCTACTGACGCTGCAAATAATGAATAAAAAAAAAAGAAAAACGTTTCTAAACTCATCTTCCCTCTGCCCTATAATCCTGGATACTTCAAGCTCAGCATCCTTGAAGTATTCTTCAAGTTCAATGTTTTCAATAATTTTCTCACATTCAATTTTTTTTTCGTCTAAGTGCCATCTTTAATTATAAAATTATTGATCATCGCTTCATATGTCAGCACCCCGCTTGATGGTAAGCTAGAGTGCGGTCCATGAATAGAGGCAACTATACAGCTAAGGCGACCGTGGTGTAGTGGCAGTGCAATAGTTACACAAACTGAGAGTTAGAAACCGTCCACTGGTACCAATGTATCTTTGAAATATGTACTTTGGTTGTACTGTTTCTATGGTATAAGCACTTAGTAAAAAATGTCTGTTATAGGTTAGTAACTTTTGTTCTTAGATCTATTATAAGTAGCTACTCCACAACTGCCCCAAAAGGCATACAAATATACAAAAGCGTCGATGCCCTAGTTGAACCAACAACTTTGAAGCTGATACCGAAATCCGACTCCATCACTTTATGGTTTGCACACTTGAAAGTGGTGGTTCTACCCCGGATGATTACCAAACGTCTGATTAACATAGTAAACAATAACGAATAAGTTTTAATTAACATATAATATTTTCCGCCATAGTTGCGTGGGAGCGGAAACGGTCCAACACGCGTCTAACGTAGTTCCCAAACGTATATTAACACACTGACTGACTCACTGAAGCGCATCAATCAGATATTGTAATCGATCAAGAGTTTGTGATTTCCGTATTAAATCATTTCTTATACAAAATTCAACTATATAGCTACCTCGTTATTCATATAACCCAAATGAAGCCTTGGATCATTCAAGAGTTTTTTTCAGTCGTCGGCACTCCTGGACCACTATCATGCTTACCATCAGGCAGGTCAAGGTTAAATATTAAGTCATAATTAAAAAAAACTCTTGTGGAGTAAAATTAGTTTAGATCACTTCATAGTACTGACTAAGGAGTCGGTGTTGCAAGACAAGATCATCATAAAATCTAAGAAATTCTAATAGCGTCGACGACTAAAAAAACCGTCTCATCTTACAGTTACCTCAGCCGCCGTTACTATGCAGGCCAAATACCATTATTGCAATTTTTTTATTAAATATTGTACATTTGTATACGAGGCCATTAAACGTGTTTGTATCATAGAAACTGGACGTCTAAGATACATTGGTTTGATTCACATTCTTGCTGTCAGACCAGGGACGCTCATGAAGCAGCTATCGTAATAAAATGTTGTAATGAAATAATTTAATTTGTTAAAATCGCAATGACAAAAGCAATCTGCCACACCGTTGTGGGTTCTAATCAAATTACCCAATAGATATTGAACCGCACAACTATTTTCTTGCGCAAACTAAACCCTACGTTTGCGAATGTTGATAATTATTTGAAATTTGGTAAGTATAAATTATTTTCACAATGTAATGGGAGGTACAGTCGAAATTATGGAGAACTGTGTTTGCGTCAAAGTCGTCAGCGCTTATGGATCTTTGCTGAATTTAGATCTGCGATGCGGAGTTGAAAGGCGGAGTTCTCTAGTCGCGCCCCTACATAAAAATATATAACAGGAAAACGTTTGTAAAGAGAGTTGTGGAAGTGAAAATGGCGCTTTATTGGCTCTGCCTATAACTTTAGAAAGGCATGATAATTTGTATTAAATTAGGTTCTAACAAATACCTGTAAAAAGAATAGCCAGAGTTCTCAGGTGGACGACGAAGTCTATTTCTCGAAATATGACCGCACTTTGCCTAATGTTAAGATGCGATACCATGAGTAAATGCGACTACAGCCCGAGAAAAATATGTCTACTATGCTGGACTCACTGAACAATCAATCAAATTGTCACGCCTTTTTGCCACAGGGACAGGCAAAGACAATGGAGCGCCAACTCCCTCGCACTATAGGCACTGGTTGGCACTTTCTTGAGGATGTCTCCGATTTGGTCGGAAAACACCCTCCTGGGCCTACCTTGTTTTTAGTATCTATTCACATGAGATTTATAAATTCCTTTTGTCAATCTACTTTCACTCATCCTTCCATGTGCCCAAACTATGAACCATGAAGCATTCCTTTGTCAGTCTTTATCACTACATCTTCTTTCAAACCACATCTATCGCGCACTATGCTATTCTATCAGCTATAGTCACTCCACAAACACTCCTTAACGAACGCATTTCTACAGCGTTAACTCTACTCTCGTGCTTCTTCTGCCACACCCAACATTCACTTCCATACATTAATGTACAATAACTGAACAATGGCTGCGAATGTACTAAAACCTTTTCTCACGCTTCAGCCGCCATTACCCTGTCATCAGCAACACCTGCGAGAGAGTCGCCGCAATATTATGAATATGACACATCAGATCAGGCACCACAACAGAAACAACAGCAACAGGTATGGTATATACGACTCACAACACCTTGGGGTAAGTAGACAGGTAGTTTCTTATTCCCAACCACAAATATACAGCATTTTTAAAATAAGCAAAACTAAAATTTTAATTTTTGATTTACAAAAATACATTAATATCTGAGGAAATGAGGATAGTATTTTCTTAGATTTTACGCCAACGTTGATTAATGAATTAAACAAATTTTATGCGTTTATTATGGTTTTGATTTTATATTTTTTTATTATTCCGACGTTTCGAGAGCTTTGCAGCCATCGTGGTCACGAAGAGACTGTTGGTTTGATGGTTGATGCTGTTATTGTTTCCGCCATTTGATGTCAAATCAAAACCAAAGTAAACACGATAGTAAGTCGCATAAAATTTGTTTAATTCATTAAATGAACATAAATTACATATTTAATATTCAATTAATATAGAAAAGAAGACTTTCAGATTTTCTAGAACTAAGGAAAAAAGATGCCGGCTGATCATCCCGAATGTTGTTAATAATAAAACAAAAATCAGCTAAAAATCAACCACGATAGCTTTCGAAAAGTGGGATTATGATTTAGTGATATAATTTTCACCGTATTAACTTCAATTTCTAGCAAGAGCCAGCGGAATCAGCTAGTCACTATGATGCGTACATCCAAGAAGTGCAGGCAGCTGCGACTGGTGGTGGTGGCAAGAAAGGCTACAGCCAGGGCAGCGGTTTGAGAACCATTGCTGTTGGCTCAGCAAACCAAGCCAAGACTGCTCTAGGTGCGTCAATTTTTATTAATATCAATCAATCAATCAAATTGTCACGCTTTTTTCCTACAGGGATAGGCAGAGACAATGGAACGCGATCCTGACACAACTCCCTCGCTTCCCTCACATTCACAATTGTCTTCATACAAGCTCTATGGTTTTGGGCACTAGGCAACTTAGCTTTGTTAAAGATGTCTCCGATTTGGTCAGCAAACACCTTCCTGGGCCTGCCTTGTTAATATTAATTTTTAATTACTAATTAAGGATTATAGCTCAGTAGATAGATTAAGGTTGATGTTATGTATTTAATTGATCTTAGCGTTGCTGTTGAAAGTATAAGACATGAAAAATAGAGTAGGTATATGCCGTTAAAATTAATAAATGTTGAATTTTAAAAATATATATTGTAATGGCTTTCTACTGGCACGGACAAATTATAATAAATAAAACTGATTTTCACTTGTAGTATCTACGTATCTACAGTATCTACTGTAGTATCTACATAAGAAACCTATTGAGCTTCGTGTAATATTCTGAAATTAATTAACTAATTACCCATGCATTAATTATTACATTTGCACACAGAACAACTCAAAACATTAACAATAAATCGATTGGCAAAGAAAAATCAAGTTATGTTAAAACTATCTAAAACTGAACGTGAAATATTAAAATTTTAAAGTTTCATTATGTACCTACTCCAAAATAATAATAAACTCTTCTTTAGGTAACCAAAACGCAGCCGCTCACCAAGCAGCATACGTAGCCAAGAATACTCTTGCCCAATCAGCCTCCCAAGCGTCTGCCACCGCGCAGGCTGCCCTCGCTGGAAAGCAAGTGATCCTGTCAGGCTTGGAGCAGCAAGTCCGTGATGCCAAAGTTGGACTCCAAGGCGAAGAGATGCAACTGCAACAAGCTAAGAGAGCAGCACAATCGGCAGCTCAAGCAGCACAACAAGCTATGCATCAGGTATGTGAAGAAGCACCTTTGGCCGGCATAGTGACGGCGACTGAGGCAGCTGTGAACAATCTCAGTTTTCTCAGTCGTCACTCTTAGACCTCCTTTTGCTTATCATCAGGCGGGACGAGGTCAAATGTCGTGTCACAAAAAAAAAGTATTTATTTATATTTTATTACCATAGAGCTTGTATGAAGAGAATTTTGAATGTAAAGGAAGCGAGGGAGTTGTGTGAGGAACGTTGCAAGTGGCGCTCTTTTGTCTCTGCATATCCCTATGGAAAAACGGCGTGACAATATTAATATTTTTATATGTTTTTGGCATGTACCAATATTACACTAGTATTATTGCATAAATTATTATTTTAAAACCGGTACCTGTGGCTCTATAGATTTGTGGTCAGAGAAGTAATGCGTTCAGCGACTGACGCCAGGTTCGATCCCCGGGCGCAGTTGACCGATGTATACGTGTAAAAATTCTTTCTTTCCAAATTTATTGATATAGATTTGATTATTTCTGTGTTAGAGTTTTAATGTTTAATTTATAGCCGAGCTCGTCATAATGACAGCACCCAGCTTTATGTTAAGCTGAAGTGTGGTCCATGAATATATGTCACTGCTACTCCAATTAAATATATGTAAGTAGTAGTCACATCCACTATGCCGGCCAAGTTGGAACCGGCAACCTACAAGCTAATCCCGAAGCGTGACCAAATCACTTCACGGTGTGTATAGTTGTAAGTATTGGTAGTACCCCGGATCGGCAGACTGGGTACACCCCTGCCTACCACTCTATGCATGTAATTCCTTAAAAAGCCACAGTTTAGAGCGTGTGACTAGATAAGAGCGTGAAAGGCGTTTTAATACAAATGGTCAATTTTAAAAGTTGAATAAGCATTACGCAACCAATTTGAGTTTCACTTGACATTGAAACGAAAATTAAAAAAGTGCTCCAATATGATTGTGGACTGTATTGTAATACATTGCGCAATGCTGCGACAACTAATAGAACCACTCGCAAAACAAATGACAAAAAAACATCATTAAAAGTAACGGTTTATTCGTGTTTATTAATTGAGTTATTGGTTAGAAGTGAATCGATTTTGCTCTACACATCACTAAAATTTAAAAATATTTTTAAAAGACAATTTGCTTGCTAAGGAGTTTGGGCGGTGAACTGCAAATGACAAGACAATTTAAAATTATTTGTGAAGTGTTTCTTAAATATTAATGAATAATAATGGTGGAATTGTTATCCAGTAATTATTTAAAAGTTTATCGAGTATAGACAATTGACTTGAAGCTGTGAAACGTGTTACTACTCATTGTCAATAAGACTGTAACTCGTTTCAAGACTTTCAGTAAAGTTTTTTCACTAATTTACTTAAATCATTATTTTCATTCTTATGTTATCATCTTCATCATTTATTCACCGTAGACATAATAACTATTTTACTGAAGACTAGACTGTATGGACTATGTTTTATTTGCCTTTTCAGAGAGGTAGATAGAACTAAACAAATAAGATAGAATTCTAAAGTATTGAACCATTTCTTTACTAATGACAACTTAAATTTAAGTGTAATTTTACCAGTCTGCGTGCTAATCCACAAACCTGTGGATATAATATTTAATGGTATTTAGTTTAGATTAGAAATAACGCTTAATACGAGTATATAAATAAAAATGTTTCAGTAATTATTTCTGATCTTAAAGTGCGATCATAAAATAGTTAAAATTCGATACCAATTTGCTTACTTTGAGAGTGCCTCTGTTATAAAAATAACATAAGTTTTTTGACACAGTGTGACAGTTCACTTGCGTTTCAAAAAAACTGGATTTACTTTCAATGTGCTAAATCCATTCATCTTTCACCTTCAAGTTTTTACCCCTAGGCAAAAAATCATGAATAGACTCTACTTATAGTGTTTGCTTTAAATTAAAGTAGATATTTAACAATTATTTTTATGCTTTGGTATTTTGCGACAATAAACTAACCAATATTTAACATGTTGCAACGTAATCAATGAACTAAAAAAAGAAAAAAATAATAATAAAATTAATAATAAAACTAATCAAAGCATTAGATAACTAAACTATTATTTTTAAAAATTGTCCACAAGAAATATTTGATAATAAACAAAAATAAAAAATGATCATGTTTTCAGGGTATGAATGATAAAGATGAAACTCGTTACTGAAACTTACGACGAAGTATTGGAAGTAACATCATCTAACACATGATTTATACTCGTAGTATTTCAAATCACTGTTTGAAATACTACACTTACATAAGTGAGCTATTCATACTTAATTTATATTTCATTCAACATTATTAAATATTCATATTCAAGAAAACATAAGTTTTACAAACAATTCGAAACGACGCGATTTGTTTTATCTTTTTTTTATTATAACCTCAATTACATTTATAAATGCATAAATATTATTTAAAAGTCGTTCACCTACTTTTACTCGTTATAAGAGGTCATAAACACTAATTACTTTTGTTAAGAACTTCGTAATGCCAAAATATATTTGCATACAAGGCCTCAATCAATGAATCAAATTGTCAAGCCTTATTCCCACAGGGATAGGCAGAGACAATGGAGCGCCATTTGCCACGATCCTTACACAACTCCCTTGCTTGCTCTCACATCTACAATTCTATTTATACAAGCTCTACGGTTATGGGCACTAGGCAACTTACCTTTCTTGAATATGTCTCCGATTTGGTCGGAAAACATTCTCTTGGTGTAATTGTCCAAGATGTAATTGTTTAAAATAAAAAAATATATTTTAAAAGGCGGGAATTGTTTTTTTTTTAATGGCTTTGAAATAACTTTTGAAATGTATAATAAAATCGATTTACCTATATTGCGCATTAAATAGTAACCAATTTACGTACAAAAACTTTATTACGAGTTAGGAAATCAGTTCCTTGTTGGTTTTATAACCAGCAGTTTGTATAAAACTCTTTGGTTATTTTATTATTTACTTGTAAATACCAATAAATTGCATTAGGCTATATTTATTAAAGGGTAATAATCATAATTGATACCATGAAATAATAAACTATTGGCAATTATTGCATATACCTAAATGAATGACCCTTTGTCACAGATTTGCAAATTCTTTTCTTTTAATTAGTAAATGATACGTCTTGTCAGTGTAACTTGCCTTATACTAAGCAAATGAAAGTCCAAATGCGCCGACGACTAAGAAAAACGTTTGATTTTACACTTGCTTCAGTCGGCATAGCGATGTAGAGCTGTGTAGTAGAACTGTGGTAGTAGAAAACATAAGTACTTACAAACTTATGTTTTTAATATAACTATAGGTAGACAACTATTTTTTATAATATGTTGTCTCAGTCGCCGTCACTATGCCGGCCATAGGTGCTTTTTTCAGGCATCGCTTAAAAGATTCAAAGTAATTGATCAAGGCTCAGATCATATAAGTATAGTTGTATGATCTGATACTATAATTGTATGATCTGAGGGATCAAGGTGAAGTACTATCCCCGAATTGTATAGTTCAGCTGTTAATTCGGTAAAAAAATAATGCGAATGCTTCTCCGGGTATCTAAGGGGAATATCCGGAAAAGCATCCTACTATCACTAACATCGAAAACCCCATAATTTCAGGTGAACGTAATCCAAGCAGCCTTGAACGCCGCTCAAGCGACATCTGAGAATGCCAACGAAGCTGCTTCCCAAGCAGCTGGTGAACTTGGTGCCCAGACTGCTATGGTTGGTGCTGCCAGACAGAGGTTGCATGCCCTCCAAGAACAATTACATGGTGTCAGGTTGGACTTCGAGGCAACACAGGCAGCCGCCAGAAAGGCTCAGGTCAGTGACAAAACATAACTTTCATGTAGTATGGTAAGGAATCGAAATATAAAAGCGAGCTGTTTGTAGTATTTGGTGTCTATGATACAAGCATTGTACAGCCTCAGCCTCATACTAATTATAGACACCTACTCATTAGAAGTGGTAGGCAGACAGAGGTGATTTTTCCAATCTGCCGATCCGAGGTTGGACCACCACTTTTAACGTTTTCCACATAGTAGATGCACTGCTACTCACAGTTATTAAACTATAGTAGCAGTCTCCTCCAGCTTAACATCAAACAGGGTGCTGTCGTATGTAGAGCCACGATGATTAAGAAATATTAATTAGTTCATTGGATAGATATAAAAAAACAATATTCAATTTATGCAAAACCTAGTTAACATTTACTTTATTTCTTTTTACTAAACCCTTTTTATATTTTACTAAAAATGGAGGGTCATAAAATATTTTTTTTAATATTCAATATTTTCAGAACGCCTATTTTAGAACTTGAAAATATTTTTATTGATTATTATTTTTATAATATTTCTATACTTAGTAACATGGTGCTTGTAACATAGAAACAAAACAACCAAAGTATATTAAAAATACATTGGTTTCCGATAATAAGTTTTAAATTTCAACTTGGTTCTTAAATATAATATATTTATTTGTTCCAAACAGGAAACGGCAAAGAAAATGGTGTATATTTTAGAAGATATACAGATTACATATTATTATTAAATAAATTTAAAAAAACTAATAAAATCACTCTTTCTTTTGCACCCGAACATTAAGTAGGTAATTAATTACATTTTACTATAGTCATTTAAATTATGTTTGTGATTTTATTCACTATCGAAAATTATTGAAAAATATTTTCCAACCTATTAAAATTCATCATGAAATTTATCCAAACCTCATAATTAAACAATGACTATTTCATAATGGCAATAACTGGCAAGTTTACATTATAATAATTATTAAAATTATTTAATTTTGTGTGATAGGCCGCAGCCCAGCAAGCGCAAGCGAACGCCGCCGAAGCCGCAGCCAAGGCAGCCGCCGCAGGTCTCGGTGGTCAGCACCACGACATCTCCCACGAAGGTACAGTCTACCAAGATGTATACGCGGCCCCAGCATCTCAGGAAAACGAACCCCAGGACTATTACGTGCAGTCAAACTATCAGCACTAATAACGTTGCAAAGTCAGAAATGGGTTGAGTTTGAATTATGGTTATAGCAATTGGTCGTTTGTTTTTATTGGGTTTAACCAATTTTAATATTTTTTGGCATAATTATTAATGATGACTAAGTAAACATATAATAAGAGAAATCTGAGATGATTTCTTAGATTTCTCTAGACTGTAAATTTTCATCATGAACTATTACAGTTTCAAACGGTTTTTTACTAACGTAAAATAATTAAGTTCCTAATTTAAATTTCAGTACATATAATTCAGTTGTTTTTCAGTTATTAGTTCTCGTAGGTTTTGACTTAAGTCCCCTAAAAAGTTCCTGTAGGTTGTAAAATGTAAAGATGAATAAAAAATCATTTTATTGAATTTTAAAATGCTAAAATATTTAAGTTTTACTCAATTTACTAAAATTGATCAATTGCTATAATTGTTTGTAAGTTAATTAATCGTACAATAGGCATAAATTTGATAATCTTAAACGCTTAATTGATATTTAAGACAATCAATTCTATCTATGCCTGCCTGTACTATAGGCCACTGGGCATACTATTGGGTGTTTGATGGCTGATTTCTGATTGGATAATTTAACAAAGACCGATTAATTATTATCTCTCAACCACCCAAAAATAATAACACTTCCCATTTCAAACTTTTTAAATTTAAGTGTAAATAAGGTTTTATATTTTTATACGATCGAATCTTATCTATGTTTTTGATACTTTTTTTACATCTTTATTTATTTTTGTAAATTATTAAAAGTAGTAAATTATTTAAAGAGATGTGTGAAAAAGAGTACAATAGATTAGACGATTATTTTAACTACATCACTAACTGTTTTTTGGGAATATATAAAAAGATTAAGAAAAATATTTTTAAAAACAATTGTTGAATCTTCAATAATATTCTACCATTCATGTTTGTTGATCTTTAAAATTAATCAAAAAATAAGATTTTATTACCATTTACCTAACTCATTAAACTTAAACATTCACAATTATATTCATCCAAAGAAAACCAGAGACATTGGTTAACAAAATATTTTTCTTAATTTCATCAAAACAGCATTAATGCTTGGGACTAATAATTTAATTATAAAAAATTAAGTGCGATGTCTCCGTGTATTTAAAACGAGTGATAAGAATGAATGCATAATAAAATATGTTTTAATTAATAAAAAATTAATTGTATTTTAATATTTATTTCTGACTGGACTGTTGTTCTCTATTGACTGTTTTCTGACTTGACTTGACATCTCGCTTAATTATAGTAAAACTGGGATTTCGATCACGAACACATGACTCATCTTTTGTTTACATACAAAATGGAAATATTTTAATTTTAAAATTAAAGAAAAAATTACAAAATGTAATGTTAGCCTAAGAGTTGTAGCCTTAATAAGGCAACTGACAACTCGCCGGAAATTGTACATTGCTCTTTCTAATAAATAATAAATCCTAAGCGGGGGCACGTAGCTCAGCTTTAGTACATAATTAATATCATTTCTGAAAATCATACTCACCCTCATTAAGAGATTATTATTTTAACCTCAGCTACTTTAATTTATAAATTAACATTGACATCAGTTATGAATGACATTTAACCGTTGACGTTGACTTACCCACATTTCCTGTCACGTATATTTATCAAAATCCCAGTTCGACTATGACTATTTACTAAACTTCTTATTAACTTGACTTAATCCTAACCTCAAACCTAACCTAACGTAAATGTACCTACAAATGGGTACATACATAACATGTGTAACGCTTTTTTGCATTAAATAATGCATGTTTCAATTATTTAACAAAAACAACTAATTAAGGTAAGTATATCGTTGGGGGAGGCCTAAGACAAGCAGTGAACGACAAATGGCTGAGAAAGAGTATGAATAAATTGTGATGACCACAATGGCGAGTTCCTAAGTCAACTAATGCGGCTCTAACATAATTATTTAATTATCCAACCTACTTACTAATATTTTATAATTTACAAATAACTAAATACATCTAAAATAAATGGTAACCAGACATTAAAACAATAATTGAATAAACTAAAATATAAAATTAAACAAATAACAACCTAACAAATTAATTTATTTTATAAATAGCAGAAATATTTGTTATAAATTAGATGGTATACCATTTTTTCAGATTTCCGCAGTCCTCAAGCCCCTGCACCAAACACACCTGCACTTCCATCTAGTTCACCCTCAGCACAACAGCAAAACGCACCAAAAACACAAAATGAAATAATGATACAAGGGAATACGCCCAAAAACATGCAACTTATGCAATTCTCACAAAATTTACAAACATTTAGACAGTTGAATCAACAAAATCAACAATTAAACAAAAACCAACAACCTCAAATTCAACAACAAACGGCAAACGCACAAAAAGTTCCACAATTGCAACAGTCATTAGCAAACCCTATGAATCAAATGGCAACAAATCAACAAACAGCAAAAACAAACCAACAACAACCTCAACAGCAAACAACTTCTCAGATAACTAACCTACAAAATAACATGCCATTTTTTAACTTTTTACAAAATTCAATGAAATCCATTCAGCAAGCTAGTCAACAGACATCGGCAAAAACAGTAAACCAACCTCAACCAAAAATGCCAACTGCAAATATTCAACAGCAAAATACTGCATCTAGCAAAAATCCATTATTTAACTTCTTCCAAAATTCAATTAATCCAATGCCCGCTAACCAACAATCTAGTCAAACACCAGCAAAGGCATCTAAGCAACAACAACCACAACCAAAAGTTATTGTTCAACAGAATCCCGCACAAAAAAATACCCAATTTGAACAATTCTTTCAAAACTTTCTAAAGCCAATACCAATTCAACAATCTAGTCAGTCAACAAAAACAGCAAATCAACAACCTCAACAACCAAAAGCGATTGCTCAGCCTATAATCAAACCAAAACACGTTCAATTTCTGCAATTCTTCCAAAACTCTATAAAACCACAACCCAAACCTACTGCAGCAGTTACACAAATGCAACAAACCGCAGAAAAACCAGCGCAGTTCATGCAATTCTTTCAAAATTCAATTAGACCTTTACAATCAATGACATCCACACAACAAAAACCCCAAATGAGTAACTCGCCAAATAGAATACAATTATTGCCATTAGTACAAAATAACGCTAATCAACAAATAATGACAAACGTTCCAAAACCTTTAGAAGGATCAACTCTACAATTTTTCCAAGGTTCAAATAAGCCCATGCCTGCGAATCAACCACAGACCCAGGTGCAATTTTCTTCAGGTGTTGACGAAAACACGTTCCCTGGGTTATCATTTCTTAAGAAACTTGTGATATAACCTAGTTTTATCTAAGAAAAGATTTGGGTCAGAAGTAATATCTTAGGTAATTTGTTATTTAGTAATCTAAACTTGTTTAAGCGGTATTTAGGGCATTAGAATGGTATTTTATTTTATCCAAACATGTAGAGTTAAAAATGAATGAATACGAGCATAAGACGACCCAAGATTGATCAAATCGGGGACATTCTTAAAATATAGTCTCTATGAAGTCCCGAGTTGTGTCAGGGCCGTGGAAAGTGGCGCTACGTTGTCTCTACTTATCTCTGTGAAAATTACATCGTGAAATAAATTGAATAATATTTAAAAGCGACTCGAAAAAACTAAACGAAATCATTGCTAAAATTTTTAGGTAACCTGAAATGCCGTTTCCAAGCATGATGCAGAAATGAAGTCTGAAATAATTGTTACATAACTTTATTATATAATTATAATAAGTACTAGTTAATTGTTATAAATAAATAGTATATTTTTAGTATTTTAATTTCTTTTAGTCGTCACATCACCATTGTAAGTAGATTGCAATTTAAATTAGAGGTAAGTACATACACGCATATTAATTCATAAATAATACTAATTGGGGGGCAATCACGAATGACGTAACGTTAAGACTCGACACAATAAACGTTAAGACAATACCCAAAAACCCGGTTCAGCCCCGCTACAACACTCTCTCATAAAGGTCGGACCGCGGGCGGGCAGTATAACGGTCAGATAAACCGTATGCCTCGAGCTTGGAAAGAAGGGCCTTGTGCCAGACTCTGTCAGACTTATCGTAAATAACCAACCAAGTCAAGATCGAAATCTCAATTGGGTGACATACATTCGATGATATAATACTATAAATAGCTTGGAATAAAGATTGGTAAGACAAGAGGTATAGTTGGGGAACGAGCTAAATGAATTCGGGGGCTGAGGTGCGGTGGAGCGTGAGACGACCACCACCCGTATCTTAGTGGCCGCTTTTAGTGACGCTCATAGCTCGGCGATGTCATTTAATATCGATAAATACGTGTCCATTTTTTCTTTGTTTGATTATTGAAAATTTAGTGAGTTAATGGAATAAAAGAGAGTCGTCATCCGTATTCAGGCTAGAACCATTATTAGAAACGTGATTAAGATGTGTGAAAAATAAAAAAAACATGCAGTCACTATTCTCAAAATTAAATTAATATATATTTCATTAAAAATTGTTGCTGTCTAATGTTTATACTTCAATTTAATACGCATTTATAATTTTTAATAACTAAATCTATTTGCATTTTAAGTAAAGTGTGTGTTTATTGTTATCGACATTTTGCATGTTACTTCACTATTCATAATATACACGTGACCATGACGTGACAACCGCATTCCTCGCGCGTTCCTTTAACTCGTTCCCCTACTATACATTGCATTTGTCTCTCTCGTCAATGTCATTATTGCTAGACAATTGATAGCTTGATGTTAAGCTCGAGTGCTTGATCTGCTAATGAAGTTTCGTATAAATTAATAATTACGTTTAAAGAAACAATTTGTATCTTTATTGTCACTATAAAAAACAGCAATTGTTCCTTCAAACGTAATTATTAATTTATATAAAACTTCATGAACGATGCAAACGTCAAAATAGCCATCATAGTGTGGGTCTCGTAACTATAGTGGTCGTGGTCGCCCTACAATTAGCCTACAAGTAGTGCAATTTTAGTTAGAGTAGTGTTTACCTTAAACCTAAAAGTCACTTAGAATTTCTAATAAGTTAAGTCGCACTGAGCAGACTTCTCTGCAACATAGTGAGTGACAATTGTATTTTAATGTTTAAATGAAATAGCGTGAAAAGTAATATAAATCTGTATTATGTATATAGGATATAAATCTGACGTGAATGGATGCGTTAAACGAGGCAGGCCCAGGAGGGTGTTTGCCGACCAAATCGGAGACATCCTCAAGAAAGCTAGGTTGCTTAGTGCCCATAACCGTAGAACTTGTATGAAGAGAATTGTGAATGTGAAGGAAGCGAGGGAGTTGTGTTAGGATCGTGACAAGTGACACTCCATTGTCTCAGCCTATCCCTGTGGGAAAAGGGCGTGACAATTTGATTGATTGATATGATTCATAAAACGTGAAGTGGTTCAGGCCGATTCCAATTAGACCAGCTTGGAAGATGCGACTTCTACTGTAGTGGCAGTCGCATCCAATCACGGGCCGCACTCCACTTTCATTTTAAAAAATACTAGTTGGATTATCGTTGCCAGGATAAGAGAAGACAACTTCTTTCAGGTGATTTTTAAAATCTAATTAAAGAATATTATATTCTGTATTTTAGAAGAGGAGCAGGCTGAGGAGGATTGCGAAGAAGAATAGAAGAATAAGGAGCCGCCTTCAGTTTATAAGAATGCCATAGACAAATGTTTAAAATATAATTTAAGCTTAAACACATATACAGCCGGGTGTACCAAAAAATTTCGATTTACGAGTTTTTCTTTATATCGTACTTATTCTATTACGTTTACTATTACGAAATCGTGAATTGGGTTGTTAATAATTTTAAATCGAAACTACCATTTATATATGTTTTTATCATTAGAAATAACAAAAGTAGTACATAGAAACCCAAAATGAATTATGTCCTTTAGCTCTGTATAAAATATTCGTTAAACGTAAATGTAAAATGTGAAGTTAAAGAGTGGTGCAACCAATTTTCTTTTACTTATACGTTACTTTTTACAAATTCGTAAATTATAATCTTTGGTACAACCGGCTGATAGGGATAGACAGAATGAATGTTACTCTTGTACCGGTAGCAAGATTGTTATAAAGTATTGTACAATTTTATTTTATTTTATAAATAAAATGTTATTTATATTGTTTTTATTTATTAATAAGTTCCCATTATCAAACATCCCTCTTTATCAGTACATTTCTGTGATTAATAGCGACTACTACTACTACAGTTAAATAAATGCAAGTAGCAGTCACATTTACTATACCGGCATGATTGGAATGTAATGTTTTTTTTACGCCGAAGGTTGCATTTATTTGTCCAAACTTCAAAATAAAAACAAACATTAAACTTAAGACACAATATTTTGACAAATTCAATTTACAAAACATTCCAAACCGCAAATCTGATATGGGGCAGCGCTTGCAGCCATAAATGTCTAACTACAACTTTCGAAGTAATCCCGAAACGCGACTAAGTCACTTTTCAATCTTTACACGTAAACTCAGCGACATATTATATAGTTTAGAGGTATTAACTACGCAGAGACATGGCGGCTTTGTGCGTCCTCTATCGCCTATACCACGGAGAATGTTCCGAGGAGCTCTTTAACCTTGTTCCTACCTCGTCTTTTCACACACGTAATACCCGCACTGGGCGGGGGAAGAATCCGCATTTTGTCGACCGAATCGGCAGTCGAACTAAAAAGTTCGGTGCGTCTTTTCTTTGTAGAACAATCAACAAGTGGAATACTTTGCCAGCCCTTGTGTTCTCTCCATCCTATAACCTTGGATCCTTCAAGCGATGCGTGAAGAAGCACCTTTGGCCGGCATTGTGACGGAGACTGGGGCAGCCGTGAACTGGCTCGGTTTTTTCAGTCGTCGTCACTCTTGGACCACCTCTTGCTTATCATCAGGTGGGTCGTGGTCAGATGTCGTGTCACAATAAAAAATAAAATAAATAAAACGAAATATAATTGGATAAAAAATCTTTAATATTACATTAAAAAAGAGAGATATATCTTAAAAAATATTGTTATTCTACTACGGAGGTTTTTAATTGGCAATAAATATAGCACACATTATGCAATAAGTCTACATTCATTATTAAACTACCCGCATTCACTTGAGATAAGAGATTAAAATAAACACTGGTCCGGGGCTACCCAAAACCATATTATAACCACTGATTTAACAAGAGGGGAAGATACGAACACAATACGCGTGGAACTGGCAAACTACGTCTAACTGACGCACTTGAATCCAAAGCACGACCTACTCGAGGTCACTGACTATAGAGCACAACTATTCTTATGCATTCTGTCTCGCTTGCGTCCCACTGTGTCAAAATTTTCTGTCTTTTTTGAATTTCTCGTTAACGAAATTGGAGATGTAACTGCGTGTAGTGGGGGTATCGGTTCTAAATTTTGTAGTGAACGTGCCATATTTTCCATTTTTGTTTTTATCTTGGATTATAACTATTATTATTATTAAAACTCGGTAACAAATTGAATCGACAGTTAAATTATTTTTATTACGCGCCATCTGACATAAAATGCCTGATGGTAGAGGTCAAAGAGCACCGACGACTGAAAAAAACGGCTCAATTTACGGCTGCCTCAGTCATTACAATGCCGGCCATAGAATGAAATGTCTTGTGGCTCGACATATTATTTTTTTATTGTGTCTAATCATCTGACCTCGACCAGCCTGATGGTAAGCAAGAAGAGGTCCAAGAGTGCCGACGACTGCGAAAACCGAGTCTTCACTGCTGCCCCAGTCGCCATCACTATGCCGGCCAAATGTGCATCTTCACGCATCGCTTGAAGGATCCAAGGTTATAGGATAAAGAGAACACATAGGCTGGTAAAGCATTCTATTTTTCGATTGTTCTACAAAGAAATTACGCTCCAAACTTTTTAGTTGGACTGCCGATTCGGTCGACAAATCGGAACTAATTGAATATTAAATTGTAATAAACTATTTCGGTATCGATTCAATTTGTCACCAACATCTAATGAGATTTTCGTGATTGCATCTTACTATACTAATGTCGAACACTCACTGTCTGCAGGTCCCATAGATCATCGGTGTGCTAGAGATAGACGCGTGCGATGCATCATTTACTTTTACATAATATTAACTTAGAAACGACAATAATATAGTACCCGGCTAATGAAAATTAGAAATTTTATACTTCATGCGTAATACGAGAAAACAGTAGCGTTCTTTTTATCTTCCGGGGTCTACGTCAATATGCCCCCTGTTGGTGCGACAGAGAGCGCAACAGGCAGCGTTCTGTTCTCACATTATATTGCCCCTCAGCGAATGTTCGACATTAGAAAGTTTATTTTTAACCAGATATTATAATCACTACTCAAGAAACAACGGAATTTAAATGATTAAATTGTTTTTATTTAAATTCCTATAATATTAAGTGCTTCTATTAGCACAATATATTCTTATTACAATACTCGTATCAAACAAATTGTATTTTAAAATATATACTGGCGGACCCGACAGCCGTTGTCGTATCCGAAAATGAAAAAAAAATTGTAATGCATTTTTTAAAATAAAATCGTACCAGCCGATTAGGAGTTCAATCACATACACACGGACAGAACAAATATATAGGACTCCAAAATTAGTAGGAAAAAAACGAAGACCGATCAAGCTTTATTTTTTTTATTATGGTTCGACATACATGATATAAAACTCGTCAAGAAATATCAAAGATATAGCACCTCTGACCGGCATAGCGACGGCGACTGAGGCAGACGTAAACTAAATCGATTTTTTCAGTCGTCGCTCTTGGACTACCGAAACTAAGTTCCTACCATTGGGCAATACATAATAATAAAATACTATCAATAACATATAAATAGGGACCTAAATTATGTATAGAACCGTGTTATAAATACTAAATCATTTTTCAAATACATAGATATCTTAATACATGTTCGCTCTGTCTTTAGTCCTGGTCAAATTAGATAGAAAAATAGGAGAATTTAAATTGCCAAGAAATTTGAAACATTACATAAATGTTAGGGATACCGTTATAATGAAAATGTGAAAAGTTCCTATCGATTCCATGTGTGCAAAAAAAATGCAAGGTAAAGTTCGCATAAATGTGCATTATGAATCAAACTGATACACAGTTTCAGAGAAAAACCGATTCTAAAAATTTATAAAGCGATCTTTGACCTTTCAATATTTTTTATGCACACAGGATCTATGGGGACTTTTTACAATTTCATTAAAATGGTATCCCTTTAGTAAACGAATTGGTAAATTTTTAACTTCTTGGAAATTTATGCAAAGGTGAATGTTTATTTTAACCCTACGTTGACCATATACTAGAAAAAGCCAACAAAATTAAACAAGCTTTGACGATAATTAATAACCAAAATGATTAAAATATATATAATACTCATTTAATGGCACTAAATCAATCAATTATACTTTTTACTTTTAATTAAAATACTTCGTACACATAGAGTAGCCACATCGCTCCAAGAACCGACAACCTATGAAGGTTCTTGAGTGAAGACCACGAACCGGAAGACTTAGCGTAGGTAAGCCTCTAGGTGGGCTGAATAACTATTTCAGTCTAGTAGGTACCGACAAATTTTAAACAGCTTCACGATCTGTGCACTTAAAAGTGGTGGTAATTCTTTTATTATCGAACCCGGGACTTTACCTATTTTGTGTTTAAATATGTTATATGTTTAACTATTAGTAAATATTTTAATACTAAATATGCCTTATACTCGATTTTATCAACTCAAATCCGATATCCAAATCAAGTCATAATGTAGTGACATACATGGGTTTTGTGAATTTGCTTAATATCCTCAGGTCATTTCTATGTTTTAAGCACCATAAAAAATAAAATAATATACTAAAATATAATTAAGAGTAGCTATATGACTAGTTTTCAAATAAAATACTAACGATGATTGCCAGATGATACGTCCCATAAGCTCCTATAGTATTCTTTATTCTTCATGGATAGCGCTTACCTGAGTAGATTTCTGCGGAAGAAGTGACATGTGAACGCAACGCTCCTCTACCGCAGGAATATTCTCAGTTAGGCGCTAGTAGTATAGTCATAAAGCCACAATTATAAAGTAAAGAATTTATGAGATAAATAAATAAAAACGCAGATTAATTAAATTATAATAAATAATACAAATTATTTTATTAACAAGTCGTACCAGAATCATTTAAAATAGATTTAACTTCAAGTATTTCGCTAATTTCATCATTACTTGTGTCTAGGTTTTTTGTTTTTGAATCTCCGTTGCCACATTTTAAATCTTTTCCTTTTTTGTTCTTCTTTTTCCCTTTAGATTGAGCCTTAGTTTCAGTGCTTCCAGCCTTTAATTCTTCACCTGTATTTGATTTCTCTTTTATCACACCTACCTTTTCTGTTTCTGTGTTTGACTGCACATTTTCAACTTCACCTTGTAGCTTCAGATTAAAGTCACCAGCCATTAATTCTTCAATTATTTCCTGCACAAGAACATCTGTGTTGTCAGAATCTTTAATGTCAACTTCTTTAATCATGTCACTTGTGCCAGCATTTAATTCTTTATTCATATCATGTGATTTAACTTCTATAGAGCTAGACTCTAATGGTACTTCCTTAACAGTATTCAATGCCTTTACTTCAGTGTCACTAAACCGCACTTTAGGAATATCTAACTTTACTTCCTCAACAGCGCAAAGCTCTTCCTTCACTTCTGTGTTACCAGACTTTATGTCTTCTTTAATAACAACGACTGTGTTTTCTTTATCTTTACCGCAAATGGTTTCTTCCACTTTATTGTCATCAGACTTTATGTCTCCTATAATAACTACCATGTTTCCTTCATCTTTAGTGCAAAGTTCTTTCTTCACTTTTATGTCACCAAACTTTATATCTTTTTTGTTAATAAATTCTTTGTCTACTTTATCTTTAGCGGAAACTTCTTCCTTTATTTCAGTGCCACCAGACTCTAACTTTTCTGTAATAACATCTATAATGTTCGCTTCAACTTTAGCGCCTCCTTCTTCCATCATATCGGTGGTATCAGCATGAAACTCTTCTTTTAACTGATCCATTATATTTACTTCGTCTATAATGGTTTCTTCATTAATTTGAGCATTACCAGCTTCTTCCACTTCTTCTGGAACAATATCGTTCATAGCAATAATTTGATCCACAATATCCAAGTCAGTGTTATCAGTTTCCAATTGTTCCAAATCCCTCTTGACATCATCAGGTTTTCTATCATTTAAATTTATGTCATTCTCATTAGCCTTGTCACCTTTACGTTTATTTCTCTTGACTTTTTTCTTGGGTTTTCCTGTTTCTGCATTCACCCCTGTGTTTTCTGCGTCCTGCTCTTGCTCCTGATTAGTAATCACATTAAAGTGGTTCTGGAAGTACGCGAGGCTGTCCCTTATTTTTGCGCATTTCACTGTTAACGCATCTACCTAAAAGCGTATAATCATTATTAATATGCGAAAGATATTTACGTTCTTCTTTTTGTATAATTTACATGGCTGCTTTATTACCCTTGATTGTTTGTTTATGATTCAAGTAACAAAATGTCCAAGTCAATAAAATGGGTTTTATAGGTTTCGGTGCTGAAATTTATGAAGCATTTCCTAGTGCAATTAGTAAAGGAGGACGTGTTCAGGCACGTGAAAGAAAGCTTACGTAGATGCATTTATTCTTGGGAAAAGGTCTTGTGAAAAGGTCTGGGAATTGACCTTCTTACAACCGCTACACAACAACCGCTTGTGTACTTTGTATCTTTGAAATATGTACATATTTCAAAGATACATTGGTACCGGCAAAATGGTTTCGAACCAGTGTTTTCGGTTTGCGTAACCATCGCACTGCCACTACACCACGGTCGCCTTTTAATTATTTACTTTGGATTTTTAAATAATAAAAAATACAATACTATTGCTACATACATTATCGCTGTCAGACGTTGCAGATGTGTTTTGCGTAACAGGAATAGGCGGCCTTTCAATTTGATGCTCTTTCAGGGTGTTGTACAGCACTGTGCGTTCAGCCTGAAAACATACATTTACTTAAGGAATAAATATTCGTAAATTAATTAGAAATTACCATTTTTTAAACCTAAATGCATTGTTGCAGATTTTTTATGTATGTGCAATTTTCTCTGTCTGGAAAAGTTTTTGAATTCTAATTAATTTATGAATTTGAAGCACTTATTTGTAAAAAAAATTGTAGCCAAATAGATAATTCTCGTTTGTCCAATAATATCGGTTCTGTCAAAAGTATAATTAACAAATTGAAGTGATAGCACTGGCCAAAGTATACATGACTGTATTTTTATTTTATTTTATATTGACAAGCAAGAGCAGGTCCAAAAGTGACGACGATTGAAAATACCGAGTTAGTTCACGGCTGCCTCAGTCGCCGTCACTATGCCGGCCAATTGAAGTATTACCTGCAATGTCCTGCATAACTTTTGCAATTGATCTAATTGTTTATGCGCCTTAACAAGCTCAACTTCTGCTACGTGTTTGCTGTTAGAGCTGTTTATGAGCGACACCTGCGATATCTCCCAACGTTGCTTCCACGACAGGGACTCCTTCTCAAGAGATTTGATTTTGTTCGACATCTACAATTAATAGGGATTAATTAATACACGGTGCTTGTCACTTCCATACATGAATGTTGGGTGCGGCAGAGAAGCATAAGAGAATTAATGCTGTAGAATTGTGGTCATTAAAGAGTGACGATAGCGGATAGAATAAGGAATAGCACAGTGCGCGATAGATGTGGTTTGAAAGAAGATGTAGTGACAAGGATTGACAAAGGAATGCTTTGATGGTTTGAGCACATGGAAAGGATGAGTGAAAGAATTTTATAAATCTATTTATAAATAAGGAAGCGAGGGAGTTGTGTCAGGATTGTGGCAAGTGGCACTTCATTGTCTCTGCCTATCCCTGTGGGAAAAAGGCGTGACAATTTATTGGTTGAATAACTGCAAGTCGCGGATCCAATATACAGGCCTAGTTGAAACCGGCAATTTTAAAGCTGGTTCCGAATTGCAACTAAGTCATTCATGGTCTGTAAACTTAAAAGTGGTAGTACTACCCCAGATCGACATACTGGGCTAATAAAAACCAACTGTCAGCCCCACTCTTAACATCATCATCATCAGCCAGAAGACGTCCAATGCTGAACATAGGCCTCCTCCTTAGAACGCCATTCCCAAAAAGATGCCAGTTGCATCCACCAGTTATTCATCCACCTGCCGACCGGTCGTGTTCTCCACTCTAACCTTGGATCCTTCAAGCCAAACGTGAAAAGGTACCTTTGGCCGGCATAGTGACGGCGACTGAGGCAACCTTAAGTCGAATAGATTCAATCTTCGGCTCTTGTTCTCCTTGCTTTCCATCAATAAAATAATACAAATTTACAACTACCCACCTTTTCCATTTCCCCTTTGAATCCCCCAAACACTTGGTTACTCTTAACCAATGCATTTTGGAACTCATCATATTTATCAGTGTAGACTGCCAATTGTCCGCGGAGTGAAGTCTCTATGCATTTCAGATCAATCACTTCTGCTTTGTATTGGGCTGCAATCATCTGAAATAATAAACATTTTTTATTTAATCATGGCCGACTGCCGAAATGGACTCAACTCCACATGAATTGACATATGGCAGCACCCCACCTGATGGTAAGCTGGAGTGCAGTCCATGCAAGGATGTGACTGCTAGTACCATACATGTAAGTAGCAGTCACATCCACTATGCTGGCCTAGTTAGAACTGGCAACTTACAAGCTGACTTTTAGATTAAATGTTACAAATAATAAACTATGGAACAAATCTTGGCAGTATTGCAGTTTGCAGTCCAAGTAAATAAGTTGCATTGCAGATTGGCTTGAAAGTTGACAGTTCTAACTTGGCTGGTTATTTAACTGTAGTAGCAGTTGCCCTCATCCGTGGACTACACTCCAGCTTATCAGGCAGCATGTTCTTATATGTCAAACCACAATAATAAATAGGTATAAAGAAATATTTTTGAATTATAAATATAATATTCAATCTAACAATTAAAAATTACAAATATATTCTATAAAAACATATTTGCTCTGACCAGGAATCGAACCCGAGGCTCACGCATAACGAACTGCGTGAAAAAAAAAAAGTGTGTTAACCTTTAATTTCTCCATTTCTGCAAGCAATGTTTCCCTGTCTGCCTGGTGTTCCAATAATGCTTTCTGCAATTTTGCATCTGACAATTGTTGCTCCAACGCCATCTGTTGGCCCATCTTCTCTACCTACAAATATACACAGTTATATAGCATAAAATACTATTTTTTTTATATAGCATATTTATAGGAGTCATAGGTAGTAGTGCCCAGTCTGCCGTTCTGGGGTAGTATCACCACTTACAAGTGTACAGTATTCCCAAATTAATAATGCGCATGCAGATCTTCGCTAATTGTGGTATTCCTGGAAGCACCGTAAGTAACACAGTGTAAGAGCCCTAAACAATGCACTTTCATTATACACCTTCTTCAAAAGAAATATGAGTCAATATCATGTGTACACAATCGAAAACAATTATTCCGACGCTTGGGGAATACGACCGTTGCCGAACAGTGACGAAGATTTCTATGCTCATTATCACTTTGGGAGACCTGTACAGGCTGTGAAGTGACTTAGTCGCGTTTTTATTTAATTGTGATACGACATCTGAGCTCAACCTGATGAGGAGGTCCAAGAGTGCCGATGACAGAAAAAAACGACTGGTTCAGTCATTGTATAGGCCAAAGGTGCTTCTTTACGCATCGCTTGAAGGATCCAAGGTTATAGGATCCTTCAAGCGATGAACATGGCTCGTAAAGCATTCCACTTGTCGATTGTTCAACAAAGAAATGATGCACCAAACCATTTAGTTCGACTGACATTTCGGTCGACAGAATGCGGATGCTTTCCCCAACCTGTGCGGGTATTACGGGTGTGAAAAGATGAGGTAGGAACAAGGTTAAAGAGCTCTTTGGAACATTCTCCTTGGTGTAGGCGACAGAGGACATACAAAGCCGCCATTGTCTCTGCAAAGTTGCAGGAGCTCCAGTCCACTACTCACACCAGTCACCATTAAATTAATAATATTTTCTAAACAAGGCTGACTCAGGAGGGTGTTCTCCGACCAAATCAAAGACATCCTCAAAAAAAAAAAGAAAACTCAAAAAAAGAGGACTTCAAGTGCCGAAACGAGCCCGCACACAACTGTAACATCCTCAAAAAAGCTAAGTTGCCTAGTGCCCATAACCATAGAGCTTGTATAAAGTGAATTGTGGATGTAAGGGAAGTGAGGGAGTTATGTCGGGACTGTGGCAAGTCCCTGCCTATTCCTGTGGAAAAAAGGTGTGACAATTTGATTGATTGATTGATTGAATACCTGTTGTTCTCTAAGTTTATATTCTTCCAATATAGACTTGAATTTATCATTCATATTAATGTTCTCATCATGTAATTTGGCATTCTTCTCATTGTCCTGCTGCAACATGACACTGATCTCCGACAATGTTGTCTGGAACTTGTTTTGCGTCTCCTTGCGCACTTTGTTCATCTCATTTATACGCTGAGCTGACTCCTCCTGCAAATTGTTACAAAATAGGTTACGCTAAGGATAAGAACTCACTGTCTCGCAAGTTTTTGATGATTATTAAATTAATCGCATGCTAAAGAATCAGAAAAAATTACATATTTAACAATGCTTTATATGTATTTATATTATGTATGTAAGTATATGTAATTTATATATCAAAACCAAAATAAATGTGAGATTGAGCCGCATAAAATTTGTTTAGTTCATATGTACTTTGGTTGTCCTGTTTCTATGATTCAACTACTTTAGTAGCTTAGTACAAAAATGTATAATAAAAATAAAAAAACAGATCCACAGAATGCATTCGATAAAGAAATGACCCAGTGGAGGTTGAAATTTACCTTAACAAGTTTATTCTGCTTCTGCAATTCCCGACAGAGATTCTCTAGTTTACCCTTCACTAGCATCACCTTATTAAATTCCAACTGCAATTGTAACTTCTCCTTTGTAAGCAGGTTATGTCTGAAATATATGTATCATGCATTTTAACATACAACTCTTTTTTTATTGTGACTCATATGACAGTTTCCCGCTTGATATTAAGCTGGAGTGTGGTCCATGAATAGATGTCACTGCTACTATAATTCAATAACAATAACTGTTCTAATCCACTTGCTGGTACCAATGTATCATAGTTGTAGTTGTCAGTACTCAGGAATTTCTGCTTACATGGAGGTCACATATTAAGTCAATTTAAAAAACAACTATCAATCAATTTTCATGCTTCAATGAACACAGGGCTAGGCAGAGTCAATTATTATTTGTGTATACTAATACCTTTTATCAGATTGTTTTATATAAAAGTGCAATTTTTTATTTTCCTCCGCAGCCATCACATGTTTCTGGCACATTATTGTGAGCCTTTCTTCCATTGTTGGGTATTCATTGAGTGCTTTCAATAGTGCTGCGACACTGCGGTCATCCTTCTTACTTCTTTTGGAACTGTTCGGTGGGAATGAGAGCAGGGATGAGGTGGCTGCGTCCTGACAATCAATAGATATGACCAAAATTAAACATTTAAAAAGTAACATGTTAACATTCTGGTAGTGAATTCATCACACAAACTGCGAGTCCCAGGTTAAAATACCTTAATATATTATGTACATCCTGTTTCTATGATACTACCAGTAGATTAGTATAGAAATGTAAAAAAAAACTTTATTTTGTGAAGAAACAGTATTGAAATATGTTAATGTGTGTATTCTTAATGTCTATGTACTTGGTACATAATTTCTAAATATAGAATAAATTGATAAGTAAACTCTTTACAACACTGTTGTTTACTTCGTGCCATTTTGTGCTTGTAATAAAATACCTCATCTACAATACAATGTCACTATGACTAATAACAAAAAAACAAATATAAAGTTGACTATAGCAACTAAAATACATACAAAATACATTATTTTCATATATTTTGATTATATTATTTTAAGAGAAGGTATTTCCTATTATTCTCTAAGTAAACGGCATCGAATTTTGTATACCATAAAAGAAGAAAGCATGTTGGTTCCTATAGGCGTACGAAAATATCATAAATGCTCCTTGGGTTGGCAAAAAGCCAATTTTCAAAATTAGGATTACTAGTATACTAAAAAAATATATTCATACAATATTGTATAATAACATACATGACATAATATCCCATTGTATATGCATCAAAACCAATTCAACATAGAAAAATAATGTAATAAATATATATAACATAGTTCGGAAACATAATGCGGGTGCAAGCTATTTATAAAACGTAACAAATACATGAAAAAATACTTACTTGAGCACCATTATCAATTGCTGACGCCTCTTCTTCTTCTTTTACCGGCTTTACGGTATCAGTATCCATTGCAAATTTAAATAATTCTCATAAATACAATAAAATTTAGAAAGACCGACTGAGGAAAAGTCAATGTTGTCTTCTAGTGATGGACCACTAAACTTTATTTGACGGTTCACCTTTTTTCACTTTAGGGCGATGAGCGATTTTCAGACAGATTATAAAAATTCTACGATATTACATAACAAACCAACTGCGGGTCCAACCGACTATAAACTTGAACATATAGACGAAAACAGACTGCTGTGTGTGCTAAAGGATCAAAAATTCTAACAAAAAGTAGTTGCAAACAGATATATTTAAACAACTACTTTTTGATAACATACATATCTGTTTGCAACGAATTTTGCAGCGTGTAGACGTATGTTCAAACTTGTTTAAGTGATGCATCGATGTTAAGTGATGGATGCAAAATAATAGTGATAATTAACGACATGAGATAATATTCCAGGGTTTTAATTGAATTTATAGATTTATATAAATCTTAATTTTATAAAAGGGGAATAAATTAGGCAACTATCACATTGGTCTATTAATTTTGAAATTGAAACTAGTTTCATAATCATGAAATTAACACCTAATAAGACAATAATAAAGCAATATAGATTGAGCTTGTCAAAGACGACAATCCTCTATAATAAAAGGATAACTTTTATAAACCTTTATGGAGCAGGATGATAATTGAAATTTCCAATTGAAACGCTATCTATTATAAAGTATTTCAAATAATCATATACATTATTACGCTTTAATTCACACAAAAAGTAATAGACCGCAGCTATCTATAATCCTAAAAAATATTTTCACTCTTTAATTCCTACAAAAAGAAATACTCCGCAACTACAATCCTGCCACAAACTACAGAGAGTACTACGTACTTTTGCTTTCTTCACATACACTAGACAGTAATATGTGAAAGTCTAATATTAAAATAGTCCATGTTTTAATAACGCTATAAGTATTTAACTTGCAATGAGTATTAAAATAGAATGATTTTAATATTATTATACAATTCTTCGATATTATTCATTCAGTTGTCATTTAACTAGGAATTCGTTTTGTAATTGAGAATTCGACACAGCGAAAAACATCGCCTGATATGAGTAAATATGTTTCAAACTTCCTTTTATTCATTTTCAACAACGATGGATCCGGAACTGTTTTAAACTATCGCAAGCAAATTCTTCAGATCAAACACTTGTTTTTGTGGACGCTTGCCGAGAGTCAGATGATTGCTTGGCAAGTATGTAAGCGCGGCAACAAAAGCTAAAATTTTTAAATAAAATTATTCTCAGTGCTTACTAATTATTTAAATACATGTAATTAACAGAAAACGTATAGCTAGATTTAATAATATAATAATATATAGCTTTTAAAATTAAAATCGTTAAAAAAATGTTGTTCAAATATTTAATTAAGTAATATGGTAACACTCAATATTTTGTCTCGCTCCCACCCATCGTTTACTTCCTCGTTTGCTCTTTCGCCATTTTCTTTCAAACAATAGTTCTGAGTGGTTATTTCTACGATTAATAAAAGAAATTTAATGTAATACAATACAAAGAAAGTACATATATCTGTTTTTAGTGCTTTTGTGTGGTCTGAAGAATTTATTGAGCTATTTTAACTGATAAAATTAAATAGGTAAGTGCAAATTATATTTATTATTGTAGTTACGGCCGTTAGCCGTTATAATTCAATATTATAAGATCAATCATCCATTCTTTAATATCGATTTAGCAACTACTATAAATGAGAAGCCCTATAAATGATAACTTGAATTGTCGGTCGTATTTTGCATATAGAATCCAGTTAGTACCGGGTTGAAGCGGTATATTGCGTGTTGTTAAAATTTTACTGCTTGATCGAGTCGACCGTTATGCCGGGATGAATTCCCGTTACCACACGTGTTACTTATGATACATACTATTCTTTTGTATAACCATTGTGTAGATACAATCATTAAGTATTCATTTATATGCTTAATTCGGTTGTAGACATATTTTTGTAATAAATTATAAAAGCGCGACAGACTGGTATACTAAACTCCTTGATATACTAAAAAATATATTCATACAATATTTAGTCAATTATTAAGTTTTGAATGTTTTCAATAAATACGCATATTACTATCTATTTTATTGCTTATAATTGTAATTTAGTATCAAATAATTAAAACAGATGTCTTAGAAGTTGGTAACTTATCCATTGTGTCTGCCAATTCTGATCAGAGAAAAGTCTGGAATATTTTATTATATCATTTTTTAATGTATGTAATTATTTTATAAGTTATGTAATGTAAATAAATTATAGTTTGAGTTTCACTCACTTTCCATTGTCTCTACATATCCTTGCACAGAAACTCATTGCTATAGTTGAAAACAGGGCCGTCTTTACCCGGGGGTTCAAGGGGTGCAGTGCACCCGGGCGCAGAGTCCTAGGGGGCGCATGCCGGCCGCCATAAACTTCGATAGGTACCTACTACACTGAGACCACGCGAGCGGAGCCTTGACTTTCGCACCCCAGCGCTGAATATGCTTAAGACGGCCCTGGTTGAAAAGCAACTAACTTAGTCAATAATTATTAACTAAAGTGGCGCTCCATCTCTGCCTATCTCTGTGGGTAAAAGGAGTGGCAATTTGATTGATTGGTATTTACTAAATTACATAATTTGGTACATTTAAATTAGGGATAAAGAAGACTTATGCAGTCTATCAAATTGCTGAATCTAATGTCATTCTTATTGCTAAAGTTACACCCTATAATGGAAATGCAAGTGCTGCATCAGCCATGTCAAATAGCAGTTTATTGTCCCTATCTCTATCTCCAACAATGGGGTTGTAACAGATTTAAGTTCACCAATTCATGGAATACCTACAGCTGTATATAACTGGAAATAACAGTTAAATGGTGCAATCCTAACACAACTCTCCAGCTTCCTTCACATCCATATTTTTGCTCACACAAATTCTACAATAATAATTGAGGCACTACTGACCCCCCTAATATATTTATTTTAAATACCTATATTAAATTAAAATAATTGCTTGAAGTTATATTATTTTAGCACAAATATACAAATTGTTATTTTATAATTACCTACTCAATGTAGAATGTGCATTATAATGTAAAATAAGTTTTACTTTAGTAATATATTAGTAAATTTGTTTGTTTACCTTAAAATAAATGAATATAATCCCTAATAAATGTGTTAGGAGGAAATATAATATGAATATAATTATATCTGTGTTGTTTGTTTCCTTTTAATGGTAATGAGTCATGTTTAACCTCATATTGGATTACATCTGCTTATATGTTATTAATATATTGTTTGTCTTATTAATAGGTATAGGTATTTATATAGTAGTATAGGTATTAATTTGGTTGTTATGTATGCCATTTTTTATTAACGTGGGAGGAAAGCTCTACCAGCCAAAGTGCCGGGCTCTCACCGGCTAAATCCTCCCACGCCGTTTCCACAAACCGTCATCGGCGGAGCACTGGTATCGCGTTAGCAAACCCGCGTAACTCCGCCGACGTTAGCCCTTTCGGGCCCCAATTAACAATGTGACCCGCTCAATCGCGACATCGCTGACACGACGAGCGGGCCCCTCTTTCTGGGAGAGACGTGCGAAAACGGCTACACGCCTCTCCCTTACTGCCACTGCCCGGCTTGGGCAGCGGCAACCACCAATCGCCCCACCTCGGGCTATGCACGGCTAAAGCACTGCCCGAGGAAGCACCTTGTTTTGGCGCTGCGGCGCGCCGCTCAGGCTATGTTCGGTCATTGCCCGGGCGACGCACTCGCTTCTTCGTCCCTGCCAGGCGCCAAGACACCCAGCTGGGACAATCCCTCTTCCCGATGCGCCTCTGGTAGCCAGAGGCTAACAGAAAGAGGACGGGGTGAGGGCGGTGTGAAGTTCACCGCCCTCGGGTTGCGCCACGCTGGCCGTAAGGCCGGAGCGCCCATACGCTGGTTTTGGTCCGCTTCGAAACCCGAGTCCACTACGCCTGGGTCGGCCCCCTACGCACCGTCGCGGCCCCCTATCCGCCGCCTGGGGACGCGTCCGATGGGAGACCAGCAAACTCCAACAATCACCCTTCGGGGGATTGGCGTCACCACAGAACATGGTCTGTGGGACCAAGGGTGTTCTGTATGCCATAAATTAAGATGAACAGCTCCAAAACATGGGCCTTACCTTATGATAATAAAATGGTAACCAAGAAAGAACCTTTGTCAGTATTAACGTTTTTTTTTTCAATTTTAAGCTATTAAAAAAACTCGTATCATAGAAACTGGTCGACTAAAGTATGTATATCTGAGACACATTAGTACCAGTACGTGGTTTTGAACTAGGAATTATTAGTTTGCGTGACAATTTCACTACCACTAGACCATGATCCTGTTTCTTTGATGTATTTGCATGCTTGCCCAGTTTCTGTGATACAGTTATGTTTAGTGGCTTAGTGTAGTAATGATTAATACGAGATTGCCATAAATAACATTTGTAAGAAAACAGTGAGTCATTGTTATAGAATTTTTATTATTGTTGCATTATAATAACCAAACAATCTTAATTACTCACAATCACATGCTACAATGTGATTGTGAGTAATTTCATATGTCAAATGAGGCTGTTTCATGAACTATAATTAGTTGTGCTTTGTCATGCTTTGTTGTGATGAATATTAAATGTATATTCGAGAGAGTTGTGAATGCCAAGGAGGCAAAAGAGTTTTGTTAGGATCGTGGAATGAGGCGCTCTGCTGAGGGCGTGTTTTTTTATTTTTTTTATTGTGACTCGACACATGCCAGCACCCCGCTTGATGTTAAGCCGAAGTGTGGTCCATGAATAAATGTCACTGCTACTACAATTCAATAACTGTGAGTAGCAATCACATCCACTATGCCGGCCTAGATGGAACCGGCAACTTACAAGCTGATCCCGAAACGTGACCAAATCACTTCACGGTGTATACTTGCAAAATATCGAAACAGACGATTTTAGTGATTTTTATTCAATTCGCGTGGAATCTACTTGTCAAACTTTTTCGACTTACCAAGTTCTTTCAGGCATACCGATAGTGGTATCTTAGAGCAATTTTATTATAATCTTACGATGCAATTACATACAACGTTTTCATACAATAGAAGTTGGTGCAAAGGGAATACCAGCAAAAACCTTGCATCAGCTTTTGATGAGTCTTGGCCTCCCAAGGTCCAGCCGTAAGTACATTTTTAGATCGTATGTCGAAGGCGGCATTGGTTGTTTGGTTGGGTAGAGGGGATAGTAAGGGCAGTCGAACTTTACTCTCACGCCTGCCACACGATGAACCCGCACGGAGAATCCATGGATGCTAAGAAATTTATGGATTTCAACTTTTTTTAAAATTATATTACTTTATTAAAGTTGGTGGGGGCCCACAGGTGGTTCGGTATTGTTCCAAGTCCAAGTTCGGTATTCTCGAACTGCTGTTCCAACTAGGCCGGCATAGTTATTGTAACTGCTACTTACAGTTATTGAATTGTAGTAACAGTGACATCCATTCATAGACTGCAGATTAACCTAGACTGCTTTACATGCAGGGTGCTGTCATATGTCGAATCACAATAAAATAATAATACAATTATTCTTCAACAGATCAAAATGACTTCGACATCGTTCAACGTTGGTCTTGGTGATGGTAAGAAGGTATCAAGCCGCATTCTGCGACCTCCAGGCGGTGGGCATACAGACATCTTTGGCGGGGAACCGGAGCCTCCGAGGCGTGGCCGTGGAAGGCCACAAGCGCCATTTGGTAAGTGTACTAGCATTATATAGGTTTAAAGACATTTATTACTCACAAGAACATAACATTCACTAGCGTGAGAATATAAAATATTATCAATTACAAAATGTTTCGTAATAATCAATATAAATACATAATATAACTAAAATCAAAGAGAAATAAATCAGCTTTATTAACTTAGAATATTTTTAGAATAACTTTCCATAAAAGAATTTGTGTCTGTTATATCTTTCGATAGCTTGTTGTAAAGACGCGCTACATCAAAAAGTATTTATTTCAGACCTACAGCTAGTATACATTTTTAATAATATATTACATAATTTTACATTTCTAAAGCCAAATGCAGTCCATTACAATTTCTTACCGATCAATGATAGTATTTTAAGAAAAGACGTAGAGGCACGTTGAAACTATGCTAAAATATGCAACATATATTTGTCTCTTTTTCGCTCTCAATTCTTCGTGGTTGATCGTGCCATTTGCGAACTAAGAAAACAGTGCAGGTAACGTATCTACCTCGTTTTACCTAATATCATTGGTACCAATACTAATAAACATAAACACAGACAGAGTTTATTACGTGGGTGGGTGAGTGACCTGGGAATACCAACATTTAATAGAAAATCAATATATAAAAAATATAATTGTACATTACATTAGATAGGGTGGGTAACACGCAACCCTTTATCTATTTAAATATTTATGTCTACGTATAAAAAACACTATTTGTCCACTAAACACCTAACAATTTCAAAGTTACTGATGGACAATAAATGGAAATGATTGATGGATGATGGATGATAAAATTTTACGCCTCACATCTGACAGGCATAGACAGAGAAGTCGGAGCGCCATTTTCCACGATCCTGACATCCTGAATTCCACGATTGTAAATGGTTTACAATCGTAACAATCCTCTTTATATTTATGCACTCTGTGGTTATTGGCACGGTGGATCTCTGTCTTTTTTGTCCGCGATTCGATCAAAGAACAATATAAAGAGAAAACAACCGAAGTCGTTGCAGTTTTATCTTTCCACTCGTCTACGAGTTATTTGTCAATTTCTAGGCTTGCAACGAATAGTTTTGGCCGGCATAGTGACGGCGACTGAGGCAGCCGTGAACTAAGTCGGTTTTTTCAGTTGTCGTCACTCTTAGCCCTCCTCTTGCTTATCATCAGGCGGGGTGCTGACATATGGTAAAAAAAAAGCCGAATACCGAATAATAGCCGAACATTCGTTTTAAATCTATCAATTTCCTTTCATCCATGAATTCTCCTGTGAAAACATCAACTTTATGAAGTAAGCTGGCGGAGATGACTGCTGCCAGTTCGGATATCCTAACTTTTCCTTAACCACCTCTGCTTAACCTTCTTAACCGCTCATTTAAAGTCCATTTTCTCTGGCTATCCTTCTAGGACTAAAAACATGACAATTTGATGTCCATTTTTGTATCTTTAATATAAGTACTATGTAAAAGTATGATCAAGTATAAATTATTCACGCCTTTTTTATTCGTATTACAAATGTAATAAACACGAAAATTGTCATGTTATAGCGTGATTCTGCTATGCTTTAATAGTTTTGCGGTATTTGTGTTCGAGGTGCGGTCACACGGCAATACCGTCTACAATTCTACATAATATGTATTATTTTTAAATATATTTTATACTAGCTGCGTAACCATATACCATTTTAGGCATATACTACCATTTTTGTGAGTAAATTATGAGTACTATTAATATATAGAACACTATTTTATATATCGTCAAAAAATTTCGCAGCGTACGCTATGTAAGGAATTTTATAAGTAATATTTTTACACCTTGGGTTACATTATTCGAGATTTCGTACGGATCCCTAAACTTTTTGAAAATCCAAATAGCCTGTTACTCACAAAGATTGTAGCTTTCTAATGGTGAAAGAATTTTTAAAATAGGCCCAGTAGTTTTTGGGCCTATTCATTACAAACAAACTTACACATCTTTCCTCTTTATAATATTAGTATAGATAAAACGTTGCAAGGACCACATTAGGACCTTATCTTATATCTTTTCGATACCCTTGTTGCAGCGCCGAGCTGTCAGAGTAATAGGCGATGCTGACGTACTAACAGCCACATGTCAGAAAGCTTTTGCTTAGTATGCTGTATAGTTTACTTCCACAGATGTGGAGTTCTTAAGTGTACTTTAAATTTTTTTTAATATCTTGTATTTTCATTACAGCTCTATTTAATGAGGAGAAACCAACAAATGGAACCGCTCAAAATGGCACCCACGCTCCTGTTAATGGCGATGCACACCAAGAACCTGCACCTCAGGAGTCAGCCCCACAGGAAACAGCTCCTCAGGAAATTGCCCCTCAGGAAATAACCCCTCAGGAACCTGCGCCCCAGGAACCTGTAACCCAGGAAGCGCAGCCGCAAGAAATCCCAGAAGCTATTGAATCTCCTAAAAAGGTTGAAGATTTAAAGCCCGTCGAAGTGGTTGCACCCAAGTTTGAGCCGCCTAAACGTGTGCGAGTACCACCAGGTGGTTTCTCTTCTGGGCTGTGGTAAGGTGCAATAATTGCATTACCACTCTTTGCTATTCGGCCGTCGTCACTAGCTTATGCTGCATTTAATTGGTAATTTTAATAGTATTATGTATCTTGTTAAGGTTTTTTGATGAATTGTCTATTTCACTTTTGTAAGTGTGAGTATAAATTTGTTTATTGCGAACTAGGGCTATTGCATAATCGGCTACAATACCAAATTTAAGTTGATAGTGAAAAATTAGATGAGAACAAAGCAAATTGATATCTTTAAGACGACTGAGATAACGTGAACGCAGTCCGTTTTTTCAGTTGTCCTCGCTCTTAGACACCTCCCATTTACCATCAGGAATGTAAGTAGGGATCAAATTTTTTTTCACTAAAAAAATGTCACCAATTATGATGGAATTTTGCTCTAGGTTTCGTTGTTTTTAAGCTTTTTTCGATTCAGCTAGGCCAACATTATGGAAGTGACTGCTGCTCGCAGATATATTGTGACAGCAGTTGCTTTCCACTCATAAATTGCTCTCCAGCTTAACATCAGGCGATGTGCAGTCGTGCATATGTCGTGTCATAGACAAATCCTCCATTGTCTCTGCCTATCCCTGTTGGAAAAAGGCGTGACAATTTGATTGATTGATAAACAAATCCTAATGCTATTTAACGGTCAAAATAAAGATTTTGAAATTATGCAATAGACACCCAGTTTTTAGAAATAAACTCGCACTGGTGCCTTATTGAAGTAGGCAGTTTTTAAAATTAATCGGATTTAGCGACTGTAAGTAAGGTTGTCTATCCAATGAAGTGGAGTTTTCTTTAAGTTTTGTGACATTGTATTGGTTATATTATGTTTATGATTTCATTAAAGGCGGAGGAATCTACCATTCAGCCTAGTCTTCAGTTAAATAATTATCATGTCTTCAGTAGATGACATAGATGACACTTTTTTACTAAAACACTTCCGACAGAGTCTAAAGGGAACATGTATCATAGTATTTTAAATTACTATTCGAACTTAATTTATATTAAATCAGCCATTATTACATAATGTTTTAAAAAAGCATAAATTAAGTTTTACATATGATTAGAACACTACTAGGTTCTCGCCCTACCAGTTTTTCGCCTATATTGGTTCATGCATTCAAATTAGTTATTATTTATAAATTAAGTTTATTATAGTGTACTCAAGTGTTATTTCGATTTCTCTCCAAGACTTTGTAAAATTTTCCACCGCTTTTCTAAAACCCTAGTCTCATATAGTGGATTCAACACTGGCGTAATTTATCTAAAGTATTTAGTTAAAAAGTATGTAACTAAAGACTAGGCTTTATGGACTAAAATTCTCTTGCCTGTAAATGAACAAGAACGCGAAAAAAACGTTTTGGTGTTTAATTTTGGTCGTGTATACTTCGTTTTATTTATAAACATTCTTCCGGGGTAGTGTGTATTACGAACATAAATATTTTATAAGTTATGACAACTTTCGATGACTGATATTCTACTTATATTTGAAATAATTTTGAAAGGTCACAAGATACTATTTTAATGACGTGTGCTATAGCCGCCATTTTGTTAGCTGCATAATTTTGCAGCCAAATTCGTAATGTGGCTTGTAAGTAAAATAGATTTTATACAACAAACATATTCTTGGCAGATTGCATGATCTCTTGGGGCAAGCATAGCGGGGTGTGCCTACATGTTGATTAAATGGCCATCATAGTTGCATGCTATGATGGCCATTTTGACGTTTGACCCGTTCACGAAGTGTCGTATAAAAAAATTACGTTTGATGAATCAAATTACTGTTTCTTATTGTTACTATAAAGAACAGCAATTTGCTGTTCCTTATCAAGCGTAATTATTAATTTATACGAAACTTCATGAGCGGATCGAACGTCAAAACAGCCTTTATAGCATGCCGCTGGTAGTGTTGCCATATTAAAAGCAACCTGTCAGATGTTAATATGGCAAATGTCATTGTATCGTATTTATATAATTATTGCATTTAAATTGGTTGAAATTGAATTGCATTACACAAATTTAATAAATACTAGCTTCTCCAATGGCCATAATAATAAGTTTGTTGTATAAAATTATTTGTTTTTAAATTGTATTGTATTCCTCGCATAATTATCTTAGTTTATTAATAATACAAAATGTATTATCTAGAAATGTATTGCGCTATATTAATTGTATTTATTCATGCGCTTTACGTTGCCATTCTCTAATTATGGAAATTATTTTATATTGACATATTCCTAAGCCCCCATTGAGTCTTGGGCCTCTTTAGCACGAGTGTTGTTTCCATTGAATTTTTTAATTGACTTAGTTAATGATATCATACTGGCTGAAATTAAAATCTTTGGTTTATGGGCAAGCCCCTTTATTCTAGTGTATTTTAATTGTAACTATCGAAATTAGTTTCAAGTTTTAAAGTTAAACTTTTTGAAAACCACTCGTGCGAATTGGGCCTCCTTCATGAATTTTTGCTACAATTTGATATTGAATTTTTGGTAAATTTTTGTGATTTCAAAATATTGACTGAATATATTGATGCCCTATCGTATGTTATTTGTACTTAAATTATTTTGATTGTGTCTTTTTCTTTGTTTTTAAAATTTCATTACTAATTGCATGGAAGAATTAAATATAATTAATATATTTAATCCAACAAGACTGGTTGATTATAAAATGAATACTGTTATTGTAATTCATTCATTGTAAACATCAACGCGTTTATAAGTGGTAGAAAAAAATAATTTCTATGCCAAGTGTTGCCATTGTTTGGATTTTTTAAATTTTTAACTTAACAAAATGTGATGTAATTTGAAAAACAAATTGAATAACGTAATGAGCTTTAAAAATTGTTGCATTTAATATTCTATGCAGTTAATGGAGAATATGCTATTAATTATGATGTCTTTTTATTAATGAATATAATGATAAATTGTATTTTATATTAATAAACATTTGTATTATCCTAATTTGATGTTTTATTTGCGCTCTCCATTACCTTAATTCCCGATATGGTGGTAAAAGATGATAAGTAGGAGAGATAAACACACGCCGTCATGAAGCAAAAACACTCGCCCTTCCGGTTGTAGCTTTTTGCATGCCGCAATAAATACTTATTAAGAAGCAAAGCAGTAATTTACTATAGCTTTTTTTATTTTTATTGTGACACGACATTTGACCTCGACCCACTTGATAATAAGCAAGAGGAGGTCCAAGAGTGACGACGACTGAAAAAACAAGTCAGTTCCCAGCTGCTTCAGTCGCCGTCATTATCCCGGCCTATCATTTTAAAAGCCAATCAAAGAAGGTCCTTTAAATTTCGTTGTCATGCATTTTTATTTAGCATCGTTTTATTGGCGTATCTAGGGTGTGGCAGGTATGGCATTCAAAAGAAGGCCCAATTCGCAAATTATAAAACATGGAAACAATAATACGTTGGAAGCTTACTTGAAGATATGCTTAGGCATAATTTATGAATGTTATTTAAACATTTAGGTATGAAGGGGCACAACCTCGATGCTTGCCCTGGGCGCTATATTTGATCAGTACGTCACTGGAAACTTATTAATTTAAATGTGGATAATATCCGAGAAATGTTTCTATAAATAATGAATCCAAATAGAGCAGTTAAAACAATACCAACATAATACATACACACTTTTATTATGGAAGGTGGGTGGAAAATAATCTGACCACCGTAAATTAATATGAATTTTCCTACGTCAAAATCAGTTTTTGACACTTCTAATTGTTTATGCAATTTACATAAAATCCAAAAACATGTAATAAAATTGTAAAAAGTGGCAGAAAAACAATCGCCGCCAACAAAATCATTTAATGAGTAATGATGGAAAGCGAGAAAATCAAACCACACCGTAACGCAACACAGCTATTGGGGAAATTCCTTTGCAAATTAAAGAAAGCTGAACGTAGATTAGGCTCCAATAAAACTTCGCGTACCACTGTGTAAGTAGATTTACAAATATACTCACAAATAAGGGATTTTCAGTGCCCATAACCATAGAGCTTACATGTAGAGAATTGTGGATGTGTAGTAATGGCGTGGCAGGCTCAGGTTAAGTATCCTGCGGCACGATTTGAGCTGAGTGAAGGGTGCATTCCCTAAAAGAGTAGAATTTCAAATTAAGTAGGTAAATACATTTTTGAACGCAATTTTGTATAGTAAGGCCTAATGCGGTATCATCATCAGCCAGAAGGCGTCCACTGCTGAACAAAGGCCTCCCCCTTAGAACGCCATTTAAACCTACGTTTGGTGGATTTAGTTTGTGAGGTGCTCGAGAGTATCAATCAAATTTTCACGCCTTTTTCCCACACGGATAGGCAGAGACAATGGAGCGCCACTTGCCACGGCCCCGACTAAACTCCCTCGCTTACCTGATATTCACAATTCTTTTTATACAAGCTCAATAGTTATGGGCAGCCAGCTTTGTTGAGGATGTCTCCGATTAGTTTGCACTTAATGGTACTTTAAATTTAGTTTAAGTGAAAGCACAACGTCTGGCAGTTTTAAATATGATGAGCATATCAACGATGAGAGCATCACACCGAATGACGAGCAAGCCTCGGGCAGTGAAGAGAATCCAAAAATTGATCTAAGGTTTTTAGTATTTTCGCAGATTTTACAAGAACATTGTTTTTTTTTATTGTGACAAGACATCTATATGATAGGCAAGAGGAGGTCCAAAAGTCTTTTAGTCCAAAAAGACGACTAAAAAAACCGAGTTAGTTCACGGCTGCCTCAGTCGCGTTCACTATGCCGGCCAAAGAAATGTTTTTGTATTTGAATTAAACCAATTTTATGCGGTGGTTTACTATCGCATAAAATTGGTTTAATTCATTAAGGTTTTTAGTTTGAACTATCTTATACATCATTATATTGGTCCAACGCTGGACACAGACCTCTTTCTCGCCGCGCTTATTCCTCAAAAAATCTAAAAAATAGTTTAATCATAAACATTTTGTGTCGCATCTTTGTGGTTTTATTTATTGGAAAAAACTTTTTTTTGTTTGTATGATTAACTATTTTCTTGTAACTACAAAATTAATGCCTTTCCGAAATTTAACACTGCGTAAGAGCCGATGCGAAATAAATAATTTATGTTTGATTATAATTAAAGACTTACTTAAGTTTTTAAATTGAAGAAGTAGCGGAAGACGAAAGTAATTTGTGTTATGCTTTAAGATTAATGATATTGTGCCAGCGGTGGGCTCTTAACGATTGAGTTATCCCAAGTTCAAGTAGATTGTTGTCTGTGGCACTTGGGGTATTTTTAGCGTTACTTCAGCGTTAATACCATATTAAAAAGCTTTCTTAAATTATTGTCAGATACGGTGGTCAATGTCTTACTCCAGAGCAATTGCCGGAGTTTTGTGATCAACTACATCGGCTGATTGATGTTATACGCAACGTGCAGTATTATGCTAAAGTCGTTGGGGAATATCCCAGGTAAGTGATTGAGATTGCTCGACGTAAGGCGACCGTGGTGTAGTGGCAGTGTAATGGTTACGCAAACCGAAAGCACGGGTTCAAAACCACTTGCCTGTACGAATGTATCTTTGACATATGTACTTTGGTTGTCCTGTTTCTATGAGCACTTTAGTAACTTAGTATAGAAATGTAAAAAAATGTGGCGTTTGAGGTTTTTTTTTCAATCGTAGGCGTTCTTAAATAGGCAAGTCACGGTGAGACGTAGTGTCACAAAAAACGATCACACTTTAGGATCCAATAAAAGTCACGAAATTCTCGGGTCTTTGGGGCTATGGCCCAGCGTTGGTATTGCAATAAAACAGGACAAACAAAGTAGGGATATTATGGATATGACATTTCGGATATGGCCACGGATATAGGAATAATATTATAGCGGTTTCAGAAGCACGTTTGGCCGGCATAATGACAGCGACTGAGGCAGCCGTGAACAATCCGTTTTTTTCAGTCGTCGTCACTCTTGGACCTCATCTTGCTTCTCATCAGGCGATCATGACAATAAAAAAAGGATACAAAATTATCCGATAGTTTCGGATATTTCGGTTACGGATTTTAGATTTTTAAGAGTAAAAGCCTGTCATAACATTAGGAAAAGTGCTAAAATATATTTAGTTATGCACGTAATACCTTCGTAGGGATCTTGAGCGGCGTCTGGAGGAGGAAGCCCGTGAGGTGGTCGCATTGACGGCAGAAGTGCGAAATGCCCGTGACGTGATCGCCCGCACAAGGATACAGAGGCGCGCCGTGAAGATGCAGCGGAAAGCACTCGCAAATGATTTATTGCATATCTCTGACATTGGTTATTATCAATCAATCAATAAAATCGTCACGTTTATTCCCCTCATGGATAGGCAGAAACAATGGAGCGCCACCTGCCACGATCCTGACACAACTTCCTCGCTTCCCTCACATCCACAATTCTCATCATACAAGATTTTACGTTTTTTATATTAGGTTTTGTTTTATGTGGTGAAATAACCTTGGATCCTCGAGCAATTTTTAGAAGGCATAGTTATGGTGACTGAGGCTTTGGGACTTCCCCTTGCTGACCATCCAGCAAGTCCAGACCAGATGCTGCGTCCTAATAAAAAAACTTCATTAGAATCCTTAGGAGTTAAGGGAATCCCCTGGGAAATGTTAGGGCTATAGGGAGAACACATGGGCTGGTAAAGTATTCCACTTGTTCATTGCTCGACAAAATAACTACACGCCGAACGGTTATGATCAACTACCGATTCGGTTGATAAAATGCGGTTGTTTCCCTCGATCTAACACGGGAGAAACAAGGCGAGGTAAATAAGATAAAGGCAACTGATAATACAATAATGGTACTTGATAAATATTATAGTTGATGATGGTGCATCACTCATTAGGTGAACGTGTATTCGATCGACTTTCATCAAATTCTCGACTTATTGTGCTTCTTCATATGGGTTGCAGTTTTGAGAAATTCAATGTCACAACAAATAATATAATACTTATATCTCTTATAATATATTTTTTTAATGAAATAATGCAGAGACTCGTGAGTTAGAAAACACAGTGAGGATGTCGGATCGTAAATTATATCGTACTTGGGAAAATCTGAAAGACTCCACAGATGCAGCCATGTTTGAACCATTGTTGGAAGAAATACAAGTTAGTTTTTGAAATATCAATTACCTTGATTTTAATTTACTTTAAAAATTAAATATAAATGTTATGTAGTGTTCATATTTCGCGCGGTTTGTTTATTTACGTTCAGAAATTTCTTGAGTTTAAATTCGCCATTCCAAATGCATCGAATACTACTATGAATAGACGATACTATTATTTGGTATACGCGTAATTTACTTAGACCACTAATATAACATTTGAATTTGTTTTAGAATAAACAATCAGCATTGGATTGTTTATTAAGACTTGTACAAAATAAACAAGCCAGCTTAAATAAACTTTTCGAATCAAATAGTACTTCGCTACAAGGGAATGAATGTAAGTTTTATTTATAATATATCTAACAATAATTTCTAACCAACCTTTTGTTAATATGTTGTTTATGATTTATAGCGGCTTTAACTCGTAGGCGACATGATCAAGTAAGACGAGCCAGTCTTAAACGTCGTCGCAAAGAAATGCGGGAAGCTCGCTCTGTTCCATTGTCTAATGAATCTAGCCTTCATATCCATAGTGTAAGTAAATAATATTAGCGTATTTGGTACATTTCTTATAATAATATTATTTGATCAATTATTTTTATATTGTTTAGGAGCCAATGGATACTACTCGACGATTTAGCAGTAATGGAACTGTGTCGCTACCTCCAATCAGGGATATAGTTTTGTTTACAACATCATAAAAGTTTGCTTCTTAAAATAAAATAATATGAAATTATCATTTTGTTTACCTAATATACCTATATATAAATATCTAGCTACTTTAAAATTTAATTGGGATTTGCCGGTTCGAATAATTTCTGAACGAAAAACCTTGAAACGTTGGCATTGGTTGGCATTTTAGTTGTCAATTTCGTGGATTTGGCAGGTTGAAGATGGTCATGGATTTTATGAAATTGTAATTGTTTTTAGTGGAGATATCTGAATGAGGCTTATTGGGCATTGTCAATATATTGTGTACGAACTATTTTATTAATTTAATATACGGTATTGTGTAAAAATGGCCTCGCGAGGTGGTGTTATGGTTACTGGCACCAATGGTGCAGATTTTGAACATAGGGAGAAGGTGGCAGCTCAATATCAAATAAGGTAAGTTAAATTATATTTAAAAAACAATATTTATCCCTTCAAATAATTAAAAAGTATAATAAAATAAGTAGAACACGTTTATTTGAGAATAATTGTTTCCTAGACTAAAGTTTTATTTTTAGAAACAGCCATCGATAGGGATAAAAATTCCCGCCACACGTTTAAAATTGTTTTACATGGTCATGTTACTTATTGTAATATTTGCATACAATTAGGCAGACAACGCTAATTACTAAATAATATAATTTGAGATTTTCTACAAAATGTACTATTTACTTACATTTGACTTGTTTTTATAAAATATTTTGCTTACATACATTCTAATTAATGCTGAAGGATCGTAGCCACTTGCTACGATCCTGACACAATTCTTTTCATACAAGCTGTATGGTTATGGGCACCAGGCCACCCAGCTTTCCTAGGATGTCTCCGAAAACTTCTTTAAATTATCATATAAACCAGTACTGTCCTAAGGCAATTTCGGATAGATGTGAGATAAAACTGTAGTGCCTTCTATTGTGGTATGGTTCAGAAATTGTGATGGTATTGGGACTTAACAAGTTAGTGCCATACTCCATCACATTCTTCACAGTACAAATTACACCAGGGCCTTTGGCCACTGGTTATGATTAGTAAACTACTCATAAGCCATGGTACCCAGTCTGCCGAACCGATACGGGGTAGTTGCATTTCGGGATTAGCTTGTAAGTTGCCTGTTCCAACTAGGTCGGCATTTATTTATTTATTTTATTTATACAACAACTACAGGCATAGTGGATGTGACCTCCATTCAAAGACTGCACTCCAGCTTAACATCAGGAGAGGTTCCATGTGTTGAGCCACAATAATAAAAAAATATGTACCTCATAAATTAAGGATCCAGAAATGAAGTAATTATTTTTGTTATATTTCAGTGCTCTTAACAAGTCCCGTTTAAAATATTGTATATTTTACCACAACATGTTGTTTTTGGTTATGTTGGCCAAGCTGTCCGCTGATATACTTGATAAGTTGGATATATTTATATTGGAAATTGAAGAGTTGCAGATACCACAGGTTTGTTCATGAATTGTGACTTTTACTTGCCTGATGGTAAGCAAGAGGAAGTCCAAAAGAACCAACGTCCAAAGTTGACAGTTGCATCAGTATGCTATCCAAATGTTTTTTTTAATGTTATTGTGGCTTGGTATATGACAACACCCCACCTGATTTTAAACTAGAATGCAGTGAATGAATAAATGAGGCGACTGCATCTGTATCCACTATGCCGGCCGAGATAGAACTGGCAACTTACAAGATGATCCTGAAACGTGACCAAATCACTTCTTGGTATGTACACTTGTAAGTGCCAAGTGGGTAGTATTACCCCGAATCAGCACACTGGGAACCACTGCTTACCACTCTTAGGTTAGATTCTTCACCTCTTCCACAGTTATAGAGTGTAAAGAAAACATAGGAGCTGGTTTTTAATTAAAATTTTAATTTGCAGCCCTTGTATTGGGAGTATATTTGGTCTTTATCATTGCTTGTATCATTTTTTGGGCTGACAGCAATCAAGAGAAATAATATTAAATTATTAAGAAGATATATGTATGGTATGTTGAAATATTATAAAGATAGTTATGAATGTGGGTGTCAGGATTATGTGGTGCTCCATTGTTTATAATATGGATCATAAGATTTTGTTTATTGTGGCTCGACATATGGCACTACCCTGCTTGATGTTAAACTGGAGTGCTGTCCATAAATGGAAGGACTGCTACATAACCGCAAGTAGCATTCGCTATTTCAGCCTAGTTAGAATCGGCAACTTTCAAGCTGATCCCGAAACGCGACTGAGTCACTCCACCGTCTGTATACTTGTAAGTGGTGGTACTGCCTTGAACGGCAGGCTGGGCACACTATTCTTTGACAATCAGACCTGCTATGGATCAAATGCTTCATACCCCCGACTAAACTAAACCCACTCGAAATAAACTTATGTATTACCCAATGAGCTATTTTTTTATTGTGACCCAGTATCTGACCTCGACCTGCCTGACCAATAGATGCAGTACAGTTAAAACTATAAATTGGTTTATTTGCTGCACGGGACTAAAACTTGGTGTAAATATTTAATATAAATTTAGTACATTTTAATAAATGTATAAAATAAATTTATGATTTTTATTATGATATGAGGATCCTTCAAGCGATGCGTGAAGAAGCACCTTAGGCTGGCATGATGACGGCGACTGAGGCAGCCAGGAACTGACACTCGGTTTTTTCAGTCGTCGTCACTCCTGGACCTCCTCTTGCTTTCATCAGGCGGGTCGACGTCAAATGTCGTGTCACAATAAAAATGAATGTGAGGGATAATGTATTTCTGGATTCATTTCTCTTTGAATTACTTTTTCTCCAATAAAAGTGATCATTGGTGACAAGTGGCGCCCATTGTCTTTGCCTATCCCTTTGGGAAAATGTCGTAACAATTTGATTGATTGTATTTATTACTTTTTCTACAATATATATTATAAACGATTATTATTATTTTGTCTCTATTTCGCAGGCATAACTGCACTTGGTTTTGGTCCATTGTTATATTGTTTGGTCTATTACTGTGCTGATGTGTGGAATTATTTGTTCTATGACCCCGATGAGGAGGATTCCGCTGAGATTGACATTGAATTGTGGCAGGTATGTTAAGTTTTACCCCTTGTTATTATTTTTTATTCACATTTCTATAGTAAGCTACTAAAGTGCTTGTATCATAAAAACAGGACAACCAAAGTAAAGATACATTGGTGGATGTATCGTATTATATAATTGATGAGTTTCTTGACTAAGAGGTGGTACACCGTACACAGTCTACCGATTTATCACTTACAATTGTACAAATCGTAAAATTATTTAATCGCGTTTCCTGATTAGCTAGTATGTTGCTGGTTCCAACTAGGCCTGTGTGTACTTGTAACTTACCACCCCTTCGTCAAGAAACTCATCAATTTTATAATGCGATTAAAATAAGAATAAGATGGCATCGCCGCCATTTTGTGACGTCTAACTCTCCAACCAACTTCACTTTAGTATGGTTTCTTTTTCTTTGCAGACAGTCAAGAAAAAGACACCTTTGAATTAGTCATGTGAAGTTAGTTAATAGCCCGTCCTATTCTTATTCTAATAGCATAGTAGACAATTATGTTTTCGTTGTGTTATTATATTAATATATATTGTTTTGTTGTTGCAGGGCTTCCCATATGGTTTGCTATGGTATGGCTTTGTGTTGTTAGCTTCGCAGGTGCATTTCTTCCAATTGCACTTCTCATACAGCCTGCTCAGAGCATGGAGGGCGAGGGGGGCACTCCGCAAGGCTGAATAAAACACATACTCATGAAATATGTTTCAACAGGGCTCCTATTAATTAACCAAAGTCAGTTGAAATGTAACATTGAAAGGCGATCAAGAAAAATAATCATCTGTGTACATACTAAAAAAAAACAATCAAGTATAATTTTAATCAATCAATCATAATTTAGCAATTGAAAATAATTTGACAATTACTTACTAATGCTCATTTATCTGACTTAAGTTTACCCGATTACAGAAAATGTAAATTACAAGAGTGCTTAGCATTTTCTTAGATTTTGCGCGAACATTGTGTAATCAATTAAACAAATTTAATGCGGCTATTTAAGGCTCTCGACGGCGGATAGTAAAAATTGTAAAATTAAAACCCAAATAACCCGCATAAAATTTGTTTAATTCATTACAAGAGTGCTGACTGAAAAAACTGATTTAGCTTATTGAGCTACTTGTATAAGTTTGATAGGAAGTTCTATAAAACTGCTGGACTTTTCATTTTACCAGTCTGGTCATACCAAACAAAATGTATTTGTCAAATCCTGAATCGATTTTCTGCTACTTGATCAGACCCCTGCACACTTTTAAGCAATGTTTTGTTTTGGCTGGCATAGTGACGTACCGTACAACGAATCGGTTTTTTCACTCTGTGTCGTGAGACTGCAAATAATACCTTATCTGTTATAACCAACATTTAGTATCAACTAAATCATGATCATCATGGAAGAATAAAACGTTTTAAAACCATTGCTGCCATCTTGGTCACGGGCGGAGTGTGAAATACACGTCACTAGTAGTTACGAACTAATAAATATTGGGGGAAGTTTTGAAAACTTGTACATGACAATGACAAACGAGTTGTCCATTACCACCATACCACAGTCAAATTAAAATAAAGGCAATAACAATGTTTCAATGTTCAAAAACAATGTTTATACTAAAAATTAATACTCGTAAAAACTTTGAACATTACGCACAATTTTCATATTTTGTAAACATTTATTCCATTACCTTATTTCAGTCTTGTAGTAGTTTTTAAAAGCAAACATTTATTATATTTTTTTCATAAAATTTAGGGTTTAGGTACTGGTACATACTGTGAGGGTCAAATTACTTTTTATATCTATTTTAATGATCTTTGGTGCTCCCACCCGTTTTTTTAAAGGCCTAGTCAAACATATTTTATACTTGTTAAATAATATTATTTTATTAAAATAATATTATTTTATTAAAATAATGTAACATCTGATTTTTAATTATCTAGGCTAAAGTGACATTTGGTGGGTTGCCTCACCAAATGTCACTATGCTTTACGCTTGCAACATTTGAAAGACAAGACCAATCGCAGCGGACATTTCAGTCTAGCTAATTTAAAATCAGATATTATAAATTTAAATGTTTCTAAGTATTTTGAAAATAAACATGTCGCAATTGTCCGCCATTTTTGTAACGTTTAGCAATGGACTTTGTGCAATAGTGAAAAATGGCCTATATTTATTATTGAAATCTCCATATTTGATATGTATAGCCCTTTAGTAAATAAATGTAAAAAATGACTTTAGGATAAGTAAAACGAAATGACTATTTATTTTTAATAAAATTGTTTCTGATGATGTTGGGAGGTTTTGTTTTCACGTGGTTGTTCCCCAATTTATTGTCTCTTTATTAAATAATAAACCTATTTTTAAAGTATATATGGTATTTTATTTAATGTTAAACAACACAATTTTCCTGCGTCTCCACACACTGGAGTCCGTAATAATTATTTCTTAATTCTATTCTTTCTAATCTACTTCTATAAAGTTTCTATCACAATAAACCATAATATTACAACATAAAACTATATTAATACTGTATGCATAGGAACGTCAAGGAACTCTTGTGCCAAAACTTGTTGCACTTTCGAATTCAAAGCCAAAATTAATTAAAAAAAAGGCTTTGACAGTGCTGTGAATCGCTGTTTCAGTTTTATCGGTTTTTTCATAGCCGATTTGTGATAATTACGTTACAAATACGATTTTTATCACTTTTGTCTAAAAACTACAGTCTTTCTATTTATATTAAATCATCTTGCTTCATCTTCATCATCAGCTACTTCGATATCATCAACATCTGATTCTTCAGCCGTGGGTGGACTTCCTTGATCTGCGGCGTCAGGTGTTGTACGCCGCCATTTTGCCCGCCTATTTTGAAACCAGGTTTTTACCTGAAAAGAAAAGATAATAAATATAATCTTGCTATACAATATAATTTGATTAACATTATATTAAAACATTGATTTGAAATAAGTATGGATATCGAATAAAATATCATAAGTTGTGAATACGCCGAAAGTCGATCGAGAACTTGCCGAATTTATATAGGTACTTTTCCGTACACAATGTAAATTTGACATTAGGTCAATCGAACATCGGCGTACCTTCAGATGACTTTTCGCCGCTTTATTTCTTTAATTACCGCGGTAGTACGTTTAGGAGGAATGAATATTGATGTGACGTCACAAAACTGCCAATAGTAATTTTATTCAAATAAGCATATTTGACGTTTGAATTGACATTTGACGATTAAAACAATAATGCTATAAGAGATGATGGTAATTGGTACGCCCCCTGGTCCCTCTAATCCACCTGCTAACTAATAGTGCTCGAATTCGACCTAATAAGTCGATTTTCGGCAAAGTCGTACGATTAATCGGCAATCGCTGTAACCTATGACCGAAGGCGAAAGCTTAAAAACCCTAATGTATTTTACATATGTTAACTCAAATAAAATACTTAGAGATTACTTAAATTTAATTTTTCAGAACCATTTGGCTTTGGCCTATTCTGTTTATTTCGACGAAGTCGAAGCTTTGTTTTTTTATTGTGACACGACATCTGACCTCGTCCCGCCTGATGATAAGCAAGAGGAGGTCCAAGAGTGACGACGACTGAGAAAACTGGGTTTGTTCACGGCTGCCTCAGTCGCCGTCACTATGCCGGCCAAAGGTGCTTCTTCACGCATCGCTTGAAGGATCCAAGCGACATTACTAACCTAATACTAATAATTATAATAAATTACCTAATTATGTGTGTACGTCTAAAAGTGTTATTGAAATCATTAAAAGGATTAACGATTAATTTAGTCTGGTACTTTTCCTTAGCCCTATTTTTATCACACAATCACGAGTGTTGTATTGAAAAAAAAATAGATTATCCGTAAACCTTGTTTATAATAATGGTTCCTTGATTAATAACCCCGAAAAATGTATAATTAAAAATATAAACTAAAGATAAGTAGGTATTAAATTTATTCGTTATGGCTTAGCTATAGGTATTAGTGTAGCGGACAATGATGGATTTCATTGATTATAGAATTAAAAATAGGATTAATTGTATGTAGGTAATTATTATGAATTAATTATTAGATTAATGGATATGAATTTGGGTGACGTTTATCAATAATAACACTATGATAAGACGAGAGGTAGGCAGAAATACTGGAGCATAATAAAGATAAGTCCTTCAAGTAAAGCGTAGATAAGCATGTTTGGCCGGCATAGTTGTTCCCCTTGCTTACCATTAAGCAAACCGAGGTCAAATGTCTGTGGTGATATAGAAAACTCTGACCCTCCATTCCTTTAAATTCGCTGATAATTGACATCTTCGTAACCAATCAGCGAATAACAAATCAATAGGTAAACTACGTTGATTGGTCACTTGCGACCGCGACGCAATTTCACTGCTTTTTCGTCGCCATAATGTATCAGGAGAATCAGGGCCCTAATGTCATTATCATTAATATTCACAGTGACAACTCTCTTGCTTCTTTCACATCCACAATTCTCCTCATACATATTCTCTGATGTAAGCTTGTATTTTGATTTTATTTTATATTACTATACTAAGTTACTAAAGTGCTTGTATCATAGAAACAGAACAACCAAATGACATATACCAAAGATACATTAGTACTGGCTTCTAAATTAAAGGTGGTATTAAAACCGAGAGCTTTTACGATCTCTACTTACTAGATTATAATCATCTTCAAATAAAGCGGTCTTATTGGACTCACACAAGGTAAGAAAGTAAATTGAAACCACATTTACATGAGGTGACCGTGGTGTAGTGGTAGTGCAGTGGTTACGCAAACCAAGACGGGTTCAAAACCACTTGCCGGTACCAATGTATCTTCAATATAATGTATTTTACTTTGGTTGTCCTGTTTCTATGAGCATTTTATTAAGTATACAAATGTAAATAAAAATAAGAGAAAATTGCATTACATAATATTTTCTTTTTTATATAATTTATAATCTATATTTATTGGTAGCTTTTATAAATTTACTAAATTGTGTTTGCTGTGATTGTCACAGAATTATTACGAAAGTTAGTTAATAGATATCAAATGACACATGATAGGTATTAACATGTAAAAAAACACCATCAATAAACAAGTAATAGCTTATCAAAACAAGCAATCAGTTGAACGCAAATATTTGTCCAAAATAACTCCAATTTCCTTCTGGACTTTTATCAGTTATATAAAAATAGGGTACACCAAATATAATGTCAAATATAATGTAAGTAAAGTATTAATACTACGAATTAAAGGTATTAAAAATTTGATCGATCGCCGATACGATAACAAGCACATTCAATCATTACTTTTGATATGTTGTATTCGTGACTCGCCTCAACTGAGTTATACGATTATATTACAAATTAATGTGATAACAGAATGTGTCTATTATGGCCAAAACAAGCTGATTATCTATTTTAAAGTTGATTAACGTCACTCATTTCAATCACAAGAATATCAACAACATTATATCTGTAAACGATGAGCTTTATATACTTTTGTCTGCGTTTGCAAAATCCGCTATGTCCGCTTTTGTTGCATTTTGTTTTGTAATAACTAATGTGATAGAGATATTCGTGAATACTATGTCATAATAATATAGCTAAAATATAGTATTTAAAGTTGCATATTCATAAGGGTGCATAACTTGTCATATCTCAAAATGTCACTAAAGGAAACATATGCCATGTGCTCAAAATAACAATATATCTTAGTATAATATATAAAAGAACAATAAGTATATCTTAGCCCTAGAAATATTACGCAAATGTGACTATCCTTACAGTAGTCGGATTACCATGCATAAATAAGCAGGGAATGAAATTTCTTTAGTTTTTATTATTTGGTTGTAATCATTATTATTAGCCGGCATAGAGACCGTAAACTGAAACAGTTTTTTAGTCGTCACTGCTCTTCGACCTGAGGGCCAACCGCGCAACTCAATAACAATTGGCTTCGTATTGACAGATGATAAGCTTAAAGTTAAATTTGCGATCGCGCAAAACTGAGAATTGATGTTTATTTTCATTAAAACTTATTGTCCGAATGAATAAAAGTTGATTTTAACACCAACAGCGACCGCGTCACTTTTTGACAAATGGAAATGAATTTAGAGTTGCGCGGTCGGCCCCTTGCTCTTGCTTACCTACTATCACGAAAGTCACGGTCACCTCTCAATGAAAATGAATACTAACTTGTCTATCACTAAGTCTTAAGTTGGCAGCTAGGGCTCTCCTCTCGTCTGGGCTTAAGTATTTGCTCGCATTGAATCTTCGTTCGAGTGCACCCGTTTGTGCTGTGCTGAACCTCACTTGACCACCCTTACGTCGAGCACCAGCTAAACCACCCCACCACGAATGACACCAGGCCGCTGTCAAGATAAAGGAATCACATTAATTATAATTTTTTTCCGCTCAATCCATCTCAGTTTGCACGAAGTCTACATACTAGGAGTATGTATCCACAATACCACGGTAAAAGTGATTTAGACACGAAGTAATTCCGGGATCAGCTTGAATTATTTGGGCCGGCACCTTTGGCCGAAATAGTGACCGAGGCAACCGTGAAGTGAGTCATTTTTTTAGTCGTCGGCACTCTTGGACCTCCCCTTACTTACCATTAGGCAAGTGGAGGCCAGATGTCGAGTCACAATAAAAAAAGGGAGTACGATCCGAAAGATATATTTTTGGGAAGCGCCGTAAAGATTTCTGACCACCTACACTGCATTGAATACCCTACTATTCAAGAAGTCCTAAATTCGATTATTTATCTTGAAATAATATATAGACATCGTGTTGATGATTTTATTGTTTATATAAATTAAAATTGTTATAATTCAAAAACTAATAATATAAAACAGATTAAATAATCGTTGATGTCTCGATGAAAAAGATAGGAGCAATATTATATATTTGATTGCCATAAAATTGGTATTAAATGTATTGCTGTATGATTTATGATATGGACTTAACCAATATGTGGGTTGCTATGTTACTGATATTAACTATTATTTCAATCTTAAAATAATAGTTCGTAAGCATAAAAATATTACAAATATTAGTTTTTGAAAAAAAGAGGCGGATATATGCTCCGTGTCTGCGGGGCAAGCTAAAACGATTATCGACATTCGTCGACGATTGGCAAAATAATAAAAATTAGGCTAAATCCACCAAAATGAGACTATTGATGATAATGATAAAACGTGTCGTCGCACAGATGATATTCGTCACTACGATTAATTGTCTCGTTTTATTGTATTTAGCCTAGCTTTTATTATTTTGACGATCGCCGACGAGAGGCAATAATCGTTTTAACTTGCCAACCTAAACCCGCTGGTTGTCTGCCGATTCGGGGTATTAGCACCACTTACAAGTATTATATACAGGCCGTAAAATGATTTAGTGGTGTTTCTGGATCAGCTAGTAAATCGCCGGTCTAAACTAGATCGGCATAGTGGATGCGACTGCTACTTACAGTTATTTACCTGTAGTAGTAGTCGTCACTTTCATTAATGAACCGCACTCCAGCTTACCATCCGGCGGGGTGTATCGGGCCACAATATAAAAAAGATATCGAATATATTTTTTTAGATATATACAACTTTGGCACTTGGAGCTTTAACTAGGATTCATGAATTTATCTGAAGCGCGTATGATGGTACTTAGGCTTCGTGTCGTCCGGTATGTTTTTATAATATCATTCTAATCAGAGACTGGATATTAAAATTGGTGATATGAATATACAAGATTGGGATCCCAAAAATTCATTACAACGAAAGTGCATCGGTTGGTAAACTTTGTAGTGTACACTTACTTTAAAATTTATTTTGTGCTCTAAGTATTGAATAATTCAAGTGTGGAAACCGTAATTTGTTTATTTCATAAGAAGAATCAAGATATTTATTGTAAGTTGGCCTACTTGGACTCTTTTACATTGCCAAATGATTCTAAAATTCTACAACCTTAGTTTAGAAAAGTAAAGGAAATCGACCTCATTTGATAGTTACATCCACTCATGGACACAAATCATCATAATCAGCCAGAAGACGTCCACTGCTGAACATAGGCCTCCCCCTTAAAACGCCATATTACGTAATATTAAAGACGTAATGTAAAAAAACCGACGACCAATGGAGAAGAAAAGTTGTTGAGTGGAGACAACAAACCGGCAGACGCAGCGTAGGCCTCCCACTAGGTTGACTGACGAGTGACGACATAGTGAGTTACAAATACCTAGTGTATGCAACTGACATCTTGTTGGATGCAAGGGGGAGGCTTAGGTTCAGCAGTGGACGCCTTCTGGCTCATGATGATGAATGTCAAGAGATTTATAAAAGCTATGTATACCAACTCCAATGTATACACATAAACTTAACAGTTATTTACTTAACAGATGAAAAAAATGTAGTTTTGTTGTTTCATATAAAATGTTCGATGTGATTTGTTATCAATGAGCCTCGTGATAATTATGAATTGATTGTCGCAAAACATGAAATTTAAGCAATATATATATATGTATATGTTATCACAAACATGAGACAAGATATACAAATTGGCATTTATATGTGTAATTAATCTATTTATATATATTGTGAATCAGCGTGTGATCAGATTGGGCGGGTTAGGTACACACAGGGTGTATTATTGCTGTGAAATGTGTAAGAATTAATGCATAATGTACAAATTAATTATAAAATATTTATGGTCGGTCAATTGCGACCGGGGATCGAACCCGGTGTTGCCTAAAACACTTTGGCTTATTTAGTGTTCCGCCTAAGAGCGCCGATGACTAAAAATATCCCTTTTCAGTTTACGGTGATCGATTTCTGAATGATCGTTACTACCCGCGACCGTGATGGATGCAAAGTGCTTGAAAACGGCCTCTAAATCAAGGTTTAAAATAATATTTAGGACTTTATTTAAAATGTATACATTTGCTTAATACTGTTTTAATCCGATTAATATTTGGCAATGGTAATACTATTAATCGGCCTGAATTATTAATTTTTCATATTTCAGATTAATGCCGTTGATAAGTCCTGTGACGTGGCTTAATTGTTTTCTTCGTTTGTGCTTTTTTTTTTTTTTTTTTTTATTGTGACTCGACATATGACAGCACCCCGCTTGATGTTAAGTCAAAGTGTGGTCCATGAATGAATGTCACTGCTACTACAATTCAATAACTGTGAGTAGCAATCACATCCACTATGCCGGCCTAGATGGAACCGGCAACTTACAAGCTGATCCCGAAACGTGACCAAATCACTTCACGGTCTGTATACTTGTAAGTGGTGGTACTACCCCGGATCGGCAGACTGGGTACCACTGCCTACCACTCTTTAATAACCAGACCCGAAGCAAATATCTATCTCTTTTTTTTTATTAACAAATATTTGCAATATTTAATACCATTAAATATTACAAATAAAAGCTATGAAACAAATATTTGCTCCGACCGGGGATCGAACCCGGGACTTTACGCGCAACAAACCAGTCGCTAAACCGTTCGTCCACGCCTGTCGTCTGCTAATCTCGGCGCCATTTGTAATCCATTATATTTAGTTTTACTTCTCTTATAGAATTAAAAGGGAATGTAGCTATGCCACTTGCCACTATTTGATACACCATTTATTCAATGTTTACAGATTTTTTTTAGGTATTTTCGAAATATTAATATTTTGTTTGATTTATGACGTATCTACAATCCTAAAGAAATGGCCTGTATGCATATAAATCAAGAACAGATTATACCTATAACTATTTGTTTCTGTAATTTACAATATTTTGACTAATAAATTATTCATGAAAGGTAAAAGTTGCATTCAATAATTTTTTCTTCCATGATTTTGCTGAATTTTTTTACTTCTTATTATGGCTTAATATATAACAGCACTGTAATATAAGTTGGATTGCGTTATTAGATTGCTGGAGACCATGTACAGTCGCATCCACTATGCCGGCCTAGTTGGAACCAGAAACTTTAAAGCTGATGCCGAAACGCGAATTGGCAGAGTGGGCGAAAGACAACTGTCGGCCAATCAACTGTTATCTTAATCAAGTATTTAAGACGTTTTCCAAAATTTTAACAGACAGGAAATAATATGATAATGCAATAAAAGTATTAATTTAAATTATCAAAGGAGAAATTGATGTTTAATAGGACATCATTTTGTATGGGGACTTGGGCCAGTTGCATATGTATTTTAAAATAGTTTGATGTACGAAGATTACAATGTAATTGGAATCCTTTATTTTGCATAGTTTAGTTGTGCAAAACGATTAAACTATAATTATGACAGTTTAAAGCAGAACTGTTAATATGGTGTATCGGGTGTATCTTTGTGATTGACAGACGATACAAAATCCATATCTTATTTTCCAAATAACTCAATTGCACAGCAATTAAAATGGTTATTAGTTTTATCAATACAAGTATCGAAACTACCATTTATATATTTTTCATTATTGGACATTTGCCACTTTTATTACATAGGTGATAAAAGTGACAATTGAAAATTTAATTTTATTATATTCAGTCTTTAGTCAAATTTCATAATCTGTATTCGAATAAATATTATTGTAATAAATGCACTCTTCATATTTAGCGCTCGACATTAAAACATTAATAATGGAAACATTTAGAAATCATTTATTTTACGCCTTAATGCCCACTGGGATAGGTAGAGACTACGGAGCGCACCTGTTTTCTTTTCACGATCCCGACACAACGCTCGCGCTTTCTACTTTAGACTACATAATCTTCTTAAAATATTCATACTTTATTTCTAAATCTTTGATAATTGATCTTTGATTTTGTGGCAAGTAGCGCTCCATTGTCTCTGCCTATCCCCGTGGGAAAAGGGCGTGACAATTTCATTGATTGATTGATATAACTACATGTCGTAGATTTATCAAGCCTTTTTAAAACGTCTTTTATATATTTTAACGCTAAGTTAGCTGGGATTGAGTTTCAATAAATGGACTAGTCAAATACTTTATGTAATATGTACTTAAACTATATACTCGTACATTAGTAAAAAGGTGAGATACTTATGCAATCATTCATATAATAATTAATTATGTAGGTACATTAAAAGCTTTTGATATTTAATATTATTATGATAATTAAAATTAACATGTCTTTTTCCTAATAGTATTTTGGACTATAGAGATTTACTAAAAGATCTCTGATTTAGTGGAGGTAAACTTCCATAGAGCTTGTATGAAGAGAATTGTGAATGTGATGGAAGCGAGGGAGTTGTGTCAGGATAGTGGCAAGTGGTGCTCCACTTGGGGGAAGAAGGCGTGACAGTTCGATCGATTGATTGAAACTTCCCCAATTCACATCGCTTACTTGTAGTTTTCGAATATCTTTAAAATAGTATTGAAACGCTTACCTCTATCAAGTCCATAGGGATGTCTGACTGCAAAGGGGCTTGCTAAATATCTGTTAGCGGCCAATTGATTGCGAAATAATAATTGCTCATTGGATGGCAAATTATCAGCGAATATGCCAAAGGTATGCCTTGGCTCCAAGGGGAATGCAGGCCACGTAAGGGCCGATTTCACAGGCAGGGGGCAAAGGGGATAACTGCCCCTTCTGTGCTCTAAATGTTTAATGTCCGCATACAAATTAGTGTGATGCAATTCAGCCGAGAGTCTATCATGTTTCTCTTTGTCAATAAAGTTCATTTTGCCATCAATAACTTTGTACAGTTCATACTTTTTGTTCACAACTTGAGCATTCTCCGCATCCGATTTTGGTAACCGTTTATCTTTCAATATGTCCTCGATTAGGAATGACTTATTTTGCCGGCACGCGCACATAATGGCGGTTTGCAAGGAACTGAACGCGGACACTTTTATTTATTTATCTTTTGAGTTATCGTCTAAGTGGTATAAATTGATATGTGCTTATTTAATGACACGCACTGACACTATCATTAAATGGTGGCTGTTTGGGGCGGGTTCCTTACTATTAGCTTAAACAATACTTACGTTAAGTTCTACATTGCATACTTGCTTGGCATAAACTGCCCAATCCAAGCAATCATCTTGCATGGCATCATGTTTCTGATCTTATTTCCGAATTCCTAGTTTTTTGAGGCATATGTAAAAGTTTGTAGGAATGTGTTACATGACTTATAATGAGTTTTACTTATACCATGTTCATGTCATTAGCCTAATCGTTAATGACAAAGAATTTATTATTTTTATATACGACAGCCCTATAGGCTAGACTTTTAAAGGTGCTGAGATGTCGACAACGCGGGACCACACATTTCACAACGGGATCTTTAATGACGCAAAAGCTTTACTTGCTAGTAATAAAACCCTGAATATGGGTATTAAATAAATAAATACTGGTATCATTGTATCTCTTTGATGTTGTTTTGGTAAGTTATTTAAAATGTTATTCCCTGCAGGTGTCAATCGTGCTTTTTGGTGCCGCAATTTTTTTTATTTTTTATTTTATTCTAACTTAACATCTCACCTCGACTTCCCACAGAAACAATTCGGCTGCCTCAGTCATCATCACAACAGCAGCCAGACCATCCTGACCATCTATCAGACAAAAATTAATTGCAAGTTAGCATTAAACAATTTTTTTATAATTTTTCTATTATTCCGACGTTTCTAGAGCTTTGCAGCCATCCAGTCTCTCTGTGAGCATGATGGCTGCAAAGCTCTAGAAACATCAGGATGATAAAAAAATGGAAAATCAAAACCAAAATAACGCGATATTGAGTCGCATAAAATTTATTTCATTCATTAAGCAATGTTTGCGCAAAATCTAAGGAAATACAAAGTTAGCATTAACCAGCAATTAGTGAATGTTTGATATATCGGCCATTATGTGTATTATTTAGCCGTGACTAAGGTTTAGGATTAGGGCATATTGTGATAATCGTGCGTAATGTAACTTTATGCGGTGTCAAGTGTGATTAATAAGCAACTTATCAACAAATGGGCTCATTTGCACACCGATTTCTCATATTGCAACAAATATAAGCTTTCCGCGCTGAATTATCAATTACATATATTATTTGTTTATTTTAACACTTTATTGTTTATACAATATTAAGCCCATGGATATATAGCATACATTTTACATTGTAATTTGAGGACAAGAGAAAAATGTTATAAGATTTTAATATAATTATTTTTTTCATTAAATTTTGATAAATAAATGAGTATTATGTTTCTTATACGTAAATTAACATTTCTCCGTCTAGGCCTTTTTTTTATTATTATTGTTTACATTTCCATAATAAGTCACTAAAGTGAATAGTATCATAGAAACAGGACAACCAAATACATTGGTACCGGCAAGTGGTTTTGTACCTGTGCTCGAGAGTTTGCTTTAAAAATTTATTTTATTGTGACACGACATTTGACTTCGACCCGCCTGATGATAAGCAAGAGGAGATGACGACTGAAACAACCAAGTTAGTTCATGGCTGCCTCAGTCGCCGTCACTATGCCGGCCAAAGAGTATACAACCATTGCACTGCCACTACACTACGGTCGCCCTGTTTACTCTCTAAACTTACTGGACGTGGCATCTGCACGAAGAATCCATACTTATATACTACTCATTAACCCGTTGAAGAACGCACAAAGATACCGAAGAGGACTTCAAGTGCGGAAACGAGCCCGCTAAAGGCTACAAAGACTACTACTCATTAACAAATTATGTAAACTTCAAAAACATTGACGAATAACAAAAGATATACGTACTTACGTAGTTAATTATAATAATTAAAATGGTTGCCTATTTTATTATTAAAGCCGTGAGTTGTAGTCAAAATGAAAAAGCCAGTTATTCACCACCTTTGTACAAAACTGTCTTTTAATTATCTCCTTTATCATTCCACTTGGGGCACTTACCTCACACAGGTAACATACACCATATAGACATCACGTTGTAGTTAAGCTACGGCTCGCTTGCAGATAGTAAGTGGAATCTATTGACAAATAATAATAATAAATAATAGCATTATTGAGCATTTCTCTAAGCAGTTCTATGTGTTATATGTTACGAAAGGGACAATTTTCTAAGCATCCATGGATTTTTGTGCAGATGCCGGGTAAACAGGGCCGAACCATGAGTTTAGGGGGCCCTGGGCTAATACTACTTGAGGCCTTCCTAATTACTCAAAGTATGAGAAAAAAATAAGTCAGTTCGAAGTATCAACACCTGAACGTAGACTTGAATTAAATAGGTTTGATTAATCGCAGGATTTGCAGGGCTGCAAACTTTACGATTTGTTTATTTTATAAATTATGGATTTTTTCGCATTATTGTCTATTTTTGACTTTGACTTGACTTAGCTGGGGGCCCTTGAATCCACGAATCCAAGCCCAAAAAGCCATATGGTAGATACGGCCCTGCGGGTAAACAGGAAGTAAGTTTAAGGCCTGGGCAGAAAAATGTTGATTTACATATAAGAAACGTAATATTCGTTTATTTATCAAAAAATAATGAAAATTATTGCCGTCAGACGCCTGGCAGATGTAAATCATATAAAATTCAAAACTATTTATTAAGTACTCCAAAATAAATCTGACAAATTGTATAAACCGTATACAGACAGTAAAGTGACTCAGTCCTTAGAACCAAACTACCGGTCCTAATAAGACCAGCATAGTAGATGTGACTGCTACTTGCTATTACTGAACTGTAGAGTAGCAGTCGTCAGGCAGGGTGCTGTCACATGGCGACACACAATATAAATAAATGTGAGGTTTATGCTGCCATATTTGGCGATTTGTTTTCACTGTATATTATATTGATGCGGCGTCTATTAGTTTATTGTGTTTGTTACCCCCATATACTTTTAAAATCTATTGTAGGAAAGTTTTTTTGAAGAGACGCCACCCCTCCGTATCCTTTGAAAGTGCACAAAAGAAAATTCAAACTTTTAATAATTCAAAACTTTAAGTCTATTAAGGAGGCGTTCTAATTTTTGCTCCTTTTCAATTATAATTTATTGTTTTAGACAGTTTTGTTTTATTTAAAATACGAATTGTTTTTAATTGTTTAACCGAATTCATGTTTACGCTATTAAATTATGTTTGTTTATTTATTGTCTCAGCTTATCCTTGTGGGAACTGAGGCGGGCCAGTTAGAACTAATTGTTCATTGTTTTTAACAAATGTATAAGTATTATACATTTTAAATATTTTTATATTTTATTAAAATTGGACTTGAGCTTTATCATAAACTTCAGCTACTCACCGCTAGATGGCACTAAACATATTTTTTTAAAGGAATTAACATATTTTAACTGGTTATTTAATTATCGTAGTTAATAAATAAAAAGTCCCAAAAATTTTAATTTTGTGATATGGTGAATCAAAATTTCCCTCTACAGCTAAGAGTTTATAGAAATTATCTATTCAAAAAATGTATGATTGAAATAATATTGAATCTATTTGAATAATAGAGGTGACAGTGCGACCAATAAAATCTAAAAGTAATAAAATTGGATATAACTGTATAATTGTTAATAGAGACATCAAGATAATATAAATCTTTGAACACTCTTTACTAAATACAATACTAGCATGGTTACTGCGACGGCTTTTTATATGTATAGGCACACAGAGCATGATAAGCTGAGGTTGGCATCCACTATGCCGGCCTTACTCAACATTTGACGTTCTGTTTTGCTGGGATTTGACGCAAAAAAATTTGTCACAATATATCATCGCGGGGAGAAGACAAAATTTCTAAAAATTTAATTTCATTTTATTTAAAAACTTTATTACAATTTGTATAAAGGCGAACTTAATGCCGCTAGACATTATCTGCCAGTTAACCTTCGGGACAGTCGAAAAGTTAAATTATATACAGTGTCGCGGGGATAATACGACAATAAATTAAAACCCGGATAGCTAATGATGTTCCCAAACCACATTTAAAAAAATCATTTAAAAATATCCATTACTTTAGCCACCAGACATTATTTTTCATTTTGCAATTTTACTACATGCTGTATTTGTTACTGACCCATATGACACAGGTGAAGGACCCTGATCGTCATACTTATTTTTATTTAACCTACCTATGCAGTTTAAAATAATGCTAACTGAAGAAGCTACTTATTACACACTCATGTCTATTGAGAATTGAGTATGTACGAAAGGGATAACAATATGTTGTTTTATTTCTATGTTAGTCGCTTTTTGTTTAAACTTTATTTAAGTAGGTCAGTCAGTGCATCGCAGCGCCCGTGACGTAGCGCGTCCTTACGTAAGATTTTTTTATTGTGTAGTGAATTAATTGTGCGACGCTTTTTGTGATTAGTTTTGTTCATCATTATTGGCGGATGCCGCCAAAAGTCCCCGAGGCGTGCAGGTCTCCCAAAGTGATAATGCGCATAGAAATCTATGTCACTGTTCGGCAACGGTCGTATTCCCCGAGCGTCGTCGGAAGAATTGTTTTCGATTGCAACAAGGTGCAAAATGCAAGTGCATTGTTTAGGGCTCTTACGATTCAATTATTCAGGTGTTTCCGGGAATACCACAAGTACGAAGATCAGCATGCGCATTATTAATTTGAGAATACTGTAGGTACAATGACAAGTGCGCTGTTGCCGCTCTTATCACAGGTCAGTGATCATAGGTACATTAATGGTGTTTTATTATTTTTTATATTTTTATGGTATTAAGTTTGTTTGAAAAAATAATTATTTAAATTTTGATGTTAGAATTTATTTGATATTTTTTAAAGTATCCTATGAAGTAATATTGACGCTGTTTTAATTTATTGTCGTAATATCCCCCACACACTGTATAAGATTAAAATTATTCAAATAAATCCAATAGTTGGATATTGGTTTTGGTCTTAGGTTGGTTTGTAGACGCGATTGAGAAAATAAGTACTATAATACATTAATAAAGTAATAAGTAATTGTTTATCTGTGTGTACGGTCTTATTTCCGTGCATTTCGGCTCGAAGGACCAAATAATGGACAATCCAGTAAGATTGTACATTTGTATGTTAGGGTTAGTTGGTAGGAATACATGGTGAACAAGACACACTCGCGAAGTTGATGCCAAGTTTATTACAGTTAGTTATAGTTAAGTTGGCAGTTGTGCCCTGTCTGTAGAACCGGGGTAGTATAACGTTGTAGTATACTCTGACTTAGTTGCGTTTCAAGATCAACTTGTAAGTTGCCGGTTCCAACTAGGCAGGTATAGTGAATGTAATTCCTATTCACAGTTATTTGACCGTAGAAACAGTCACCTCCGTTTATGAACAAATGTCAAGTCGCAATAATATAATATTGCAAATAGCAGGCAAAGCTAGATAGTTTTGTCAGGATCGTGGAAAGTGGCATTCCGTTGTCTCTTGCTATCCTTGTGGGAATTGTGGCGTGACAATATGGTTACTTTGAAATACATTTCAAGCAGTTTCATATAGTTATAAAGTTAGGTAGGTATACAACAACAGGTATCTAAAAATTATATTTAACAACAATTAATAAATTTACAGTGTTTCATGACTAAATTAATACTCTAAACATATACATGATTAATAAAATTCTAGTTATATATGTAGATATGCTGAATTAAATTAATAAATATTATAGAATTATCAAAAAAAAAACTCATTATATATGATACATTTTATGTTAGACTGCCATTACAGATGCCCTTTTCATTATTTATTTAATATATTCTCCACTACAGCTGTCTACCCCGCAATGCTAGCACAGTTTTAGTATTCAATAATGAGCTATGCGCGTTGTAAAGTGGGATATATATATAAAATGAGTGACCATTTGGACTCCACTAAATATACTTAAACCTAACTTTATTACAATCGTAAAATACATTAGGACACGCCAAGGGTGATTCAGTCTGCGATATAATGGGGTTCCGTGGATAATGTAGTAAACAAACATGAAAATCACCATTTCCCATGCCCGTTATTGTTCTATAGAATAAACATACCCAATGTAACAAATGCACAAAAATTAATAAACTCACATATATACATTACATACATGTATGTATATATTAAATGTATATACATACATATATACATTATTTTTATCAAAAACTATTTATATGGAAACGGCAAATTCACAAATGACAAATGTTGTGCCATAATAATAATTTAAAAACACAGTAATTCAAATCAATACGAATACTTTTCGAATCACTGTGAAGTTACCACAGTTACCTACATTGCTCGAGGAATAGGAAAGGATTAAATGACAATGGGACAGCTACAAAGTGACTTAACACGTAATACTGCTAGAGAATTAAGCTTCTTCTTATTCTTTTTTCTTCTAAGCCTTCACACCGATGAAGGTGGCGAATTGCGACTGCAATGGAGAATCGTAAGAAGTATTGGGTACTTATATATTACTAAGATTTCGTGTCTAACTTATTTTATTCATGAGGCCAGTTAAAAGATTAAATGGGGTTGAGTTAAACCATTTTTTATTGATTGATATTTTATTAAAAGTTTTGAAATGCCGATGTTAGGGGTAATTAAGTCTACTAAATAGTGTAACTTCTTAAATAAATAGTTAAACTTCTAGGGTTCTTGGGGTTCCGAGTCGAGGCTAGGGAAATTCTTCGTTCTTTGACGAAATGAAACTTTGTATCTAAAGTTGAAGCGATATCTAGTAGCGATACAAAATAAACTTCATTGTTTAACGAAAAAAAAAAACAAAAAAATAGTTGCATTTAGTTTCTTGTGCCAAAAAAGTGTTATTTGGGGTTAATTATCAATTATCATTACTCACCAGAACATCAATCATCATCATCGGCCAGAACGCGTCTACTGCTGAACATAGGCCTTCCCCTTAGAACGCCATTACGAACGACAAGATGCCAGTTGCATCCACCAGTTCGTGACTTTCGTGACTTTCACTATGTCGTCAGTCCACCTAGTGGGAGGCCTTCTGCGTCTTCCGGTTCGTGGTCTCCACTCTTCCTCATCGGTTGTCGGTTCTTCGAGCGATGTGGCCAGCCCATTGCCACTTCAGCTCGCAAATCCTTCGAACTACGTCGGTAACTCCGGTTCTTTATCGAATATCCTCGTTCTGAATTCTAAGGCGCAGAGACACACCAAGCATAGCTCTCTACATTGCTTGCTGAGTGACTTTGAGCCTTTCCAACAGGCCAACATTTAGGGGCCACGTCTCAGTGCCATACGTCATCACTGGCAACACACACTGGTTGAAGACCCTTTAGGCACTGTGGGATGTTTGGCGAGAAGATATAACAATTTTCCGAACACCGCCCATCCGAGTTGGATTCTTCGAGCGACCTCTTTGTCAAAGTTGAACCTACCTAACTGGACAATGTGGCAGAGGTGATTATAGTGGTCAACAACTTCGAGAGTATCGTTCCCAACGTTTTCGTCTTGTCCATGTACTGACTGTTAATGAATGTTAAAATTAACTAGAGTTTTATGCTAGTGACTGTACATCTTACTATTATGTTCTTTATTATGGTTTTGTGATTATGACCTGCTGAACCCAAATGGTGAGCTATTAAGTTAAGTTGGTTAGTAATTTTATTATGTTGGCTACCTGGCCCTCACACACACAAACACACACACACTTAAATGAATTATAATTCTAATCACATTACTATTAAAAAACCTATTATAATTTTAAATTCAATCACTTATGTTTATACATTTATTTATTGCTCTCTCTCAGGGATGGGCAGACGCAATAGCTAATATAGTAATGAGGTATCACTCAACAGGATGGCTGCTGGCATAGCAGATGCAGGAATTTTTTATTGCGTCTCGACCCTACCTGATATTAAGCTGGAATGCAATCCATGAACTACAAGTAGTAGTCGCATCCACTATGCCGGCCTAGATGAAACCGACAACATACAAACTGATCCGAAAACGCGACTAAGTCACTTGACGGTCTGGATATTTTTGATTTATCGAAACGTTTTCGATTAAAATTATTTTTATCAAAAACAAACTCCATAGTAAGCGTAATAAAATGTGTTTATCTATCTTGCCTGCCTACCCCTCTTAATGGACATTTAACGATAAGTACAATGGCCACATAATAATAACCAAACAATGCCTTTAATTGTACATAATCATTTCAATATAACTTATGGAGTAGTGTTAGGAATAATATAGAAGAGACATTTTATAAATTTAATTCAGTATTATTCTAGGACGTACGTGTACATTTTATGTACATTATTATTTATACATATATGTATACAGAATGTAATTAAGAATGTTTTAACATTATTTTTTCAATCGTGACTCGACATTTGTCATCGACTTGCCTGATGGTAAAGAAGAGAAGCATCGACGACTAATAAAACCGACTCAGTTCATGGTTGCCTTAGTAACCGTCACTTTGCCGGACAAACTCTATTACTGCATAAGTAATGACAATTGGATCTACTAGCACTTGATTATGCTAAAAATACAATAAAAAATACTACTGATTGTTTTGATGTTACCGTAGGATTGACACGAAAATCTGAGACATAGCTTAGATTGTTCTAATGATGGAAGTTGGAGGTCAGCTTGTGTTTATATACAATTATTTCTAATTTAAAATATGCTATTAATATAATGGGTTACGTAGAGATTAGGGATTACTGCGTTGAAGAATAATTAAAGTGTTGATCGCGCCTCTTATTGCTTCACAATTACAATTAATGGCATACAAGCTATAACTTAAGTTACATGCGCCATTGTTAAAAAAATCACGAAAATACTACGTTAAACTATTTTAAAATGTATATGCAACTGTTAATACAATTTAGCCCAAGTCCCTATACGAAATGAATGATGTATTTTATGAGTCTTTCAACAAAGTTTGCTGTATGAACTGCGATGGCATTATTTAGCAAGCATAATTTTTTTTGCCATTTTCCAATTTTAACTAGCATTATTAGACCAGTTATACTTTATCAATTGCTAACGAAAATCGAATAGAAAACGCGTGCTTATCGGTTAGCTGCGACCGGGATTTGAACCCATTGTTGTATAAATTATGTCGTTCTATTGATCCCGGCACATTTTTTAACTGCCAAAAATAAACAATAGATTTATTATATTATTTCCAATTATTATTGGGTTGCAAATTGCAAACCAGCCTAAGTATAATATTATAATTCACCAAATTTTATTTATTTAATTATATTTATGAATTGTTGTATTGCCTAATTAAATTAATAAATGAATGCCATTTGTGTGCTTTGTGCAATTCTATGGTTATCAGTGTATCCATTAAGTATGTGAAATAAAGTGACCACTGACTGAGATGTGCCTTTCACATTGTTTCACTACATCATAATGGCTCACTTTTATTATTACATTAAATATATATAATACATAATAATATTTATTATTATATTATATTGTTTGTTTTCGTATTAATTTTATATAAAAGGTAGGCACGGCACAATCTTTGGAAGTAGCTTAAGTTATTTTTCGATGACAGGCGTGGACGAACGGTTAACCTTAGTTGACCCAGGTTTTGCCACAGTCTGTGAAGCCTGACCGGCCTTTGACCACGTCCTTTTTCGTACGTTCTTGTCATACGTGATCCACTTTTCATCACAAGTATTCATATCAATCTCTTTAAAAACGGTTCGGTTTCATTACGTCTCAATAAAGAATCGCAAATGAGTACACGACTTATTAGGTTTCTTTCAGTGAGCTCCTGTGGCACCCAAATGTCGAGCTTTTTTGTGTACCCAGCTTGAATAAAAATGCGTCAAAACTGTTTTGTGGTCAATTCTCAGTTCTTCAGCTATGCTGATATGCCGATCTTGCTCCACTTTATCAAAAATAGCATCCATTTTATCCGTAACAGGGCGACCAGAGCGAGGTGCATCTTTGACATCAAAATTCTTGGATTGAAAACGCTTAAACCAACTTTGTGCTACTCTTACTGACATTGCACTACGTCCATAAACGTCACAAATATTTTTCGTTACTTGAGTTTTTTTGCCTTTTTTTAAATTTTAAATGTATCTTATTTCTTTATTCGTATCGCTCATTTTGACAGAAAGAAAAGCAAATGAAAAATAGCGGGAAATAAAATTATACTAATTTGATTCTTTTTTGAAATGTCACCTTTTTAATGTCATGAAAACCAGCCACATACAAATAGTACAACTAAAGATATTTTATTACAAGTTTATACATACTATATGCAAAAAGACCTTTGCCCCGACCCAATAAAACAATCGACAAGTGGAATGCTTTGCCAGTCCATGTGTTCTCTCCATCCTATATCCTTAGATCCTTCAAGCGATGCGGGAAGAAGCACCTTTGGCCGGTATAGTCACGGCGACTGGGGCGTCCGTGAACTGACTCGGTTTTTTCAGTTGTCGTCACTCTTGGGCCTCCTCTTGCTTAGGCGGATAAAGGTGAAATGTCGTGCAACAATAAAAAAAAGTCGGACAATCAATCAATCAAATCGTCACGCCTTTTTCCCATAGGGATAGGCAGAGACAATGGAGCGCCACTTGCCACGATCCTGACACACTCCCTCGCTTCCTTCACATTCACAATTCTCTTCATACAAGCTCTACGGTTATGTGCAACTTTTATTCCTGCGAATAGTCTTAAACGCTGCTTATTGATTTAGTCGCGTTTCGGGATCAACTTGAAAGTTGCCCGTTCCAACTAGGCCGGCATAGTGGACGTGACAGCTATTTGCAGTTAGTTAACTGTAGTAGCCTCCGCATTCATTTATGGAGCGCACTCCAGCCTAACATCATCAATCAAATATACAGACAATCAACTAATTACTGTTTCTATATATTCACCTTTGCATGTCAAATTATATTACACTTGTCACCGGCACACACATTCACTACTAAACTACACACGATACATTCTAGTGCGACTTTTGATTTGAGCAAAAAATTACAATTTTCAATGTTTCTTGATTGTTAAGTCGTAACTACGAACAATTACGTTTCTACTAGGAACTATTTTAAAAAAAGTCTAATAAATAAAATAAAATTTTATGCGGCTTACAATCGCGTTTATTTTTGGTTATTGTTTATACAACATTTATTATTATTTCAACGTTTGGAGAGCTTTGGTCACGGAGACTCTAAGCAACACTTCGTCCTGACAGATTAATAATAAATAAAAAAATCATTAATCAAACATAACGCGATAGTAAGTCGCATAAAATTTGTTTAATTCATTAATCAATATTCGCGCATAATGTAAGAAAAATCTTTAATATTGGAACGCATCAGCACAATTGTTTGTTGCGTGTGTAATACAGTGGGATTGCATATGTGTGCGTGTAATAGGATGACGTGATTTCCCGCGCTGAGTTATTGCTACTGTGGCGCGCTAAACGATCACAAGCGACGCAACTGTGTAACAACGGCATTCATTATTTCATTTAGGAATTAAATAAGTTTAGATGGAAAGAGATCTCTGGCCGGAGGGACTGAGGGAACCGTGAACTACGACGGCGCAAAAGCCGGAGAGCCCCCCAGTTCAAAACCACTTGTCGGTATAATGCGATTAAAAATAAGAATAGGAATCGGCGCCATTATGTGACGTCTAACTCTGTAACCAACTTCACTTTAGTATGGTGTCTTTTTCTTTTCGGACCGTCAAGAAAAAGACACCTTTGAACCAGTCAATTAAAGTTAGTCAACAGCCCGTCCTATTTGTATTCTAATAGCATAGTACCAATGTTTTCTGATATAAATATATATATATATATGTATTTTAGTCGTTCTGTTTCTATGATACAAGCACTTTTACACAAGTGGCTTAGTGTAGATTTGTAATACTATAATTTATAAATAATTTTAATTTTACAGTCCAACGCTTTTGTAACCATCATTAGATATCTCGAGCTTCACAGATAGGTCGTCAGAAAAGTGTTTCTCGTTTTAAAAAGGACATTTTAAAAAGTCTGGGTTTTGCAGTGTCTATAATTATCTGGATGAGAGTTTTTAAAATGAAAGAAGAAAGAAACTCAGGACCGTGGAAAGTGGCGCTCTATTATCCTTGTGTGGCAATTTGACCGATATTCACTGTTAACGATTTTGAACATAAAATTCTATTCGACTGATGTTTGGTGCCACAGATAAATGACAACGTTTAAACAACATTAAACACACAACTTCATACATTTCGTGTCGGTGTTACTAATGTTGGTATGTGACAACGCTTTAGTGACCTTACTAAATTATCTTATCAATGTTTCATATTAAAAATTCACCAGCAAGAAGTGTCGAACAGGTAGCGTTTGACTGATTTACGTTTGTTTTCACTGTTTTAGGTGTTTAGGTTTTAGCGGCGGTGGAGAATTGCGGGAGGGGTGACCTGAAAACGAAAACTCACCTCTGTAACGCTCCATAGTTACCGCAGGAAGGAACATCCATAAGCAAGCGCTATTAGTATAGGATATGTTCTTCTTTAGTTCAATTCTCCCGTCTGGGAAGGCAAGGGAAATTTTGTCTACACAGCCTAGTCTTCCGTAAAATAGTTATAATATCTTCAGTTACATGAGGGTGAAGATAATGGTGATGGTTTTAGTAAAGCGGTGGAACAGCTTTACTAAAACTCTTCCGACGGAGTCTTGAAGGGATCACGAAGAGACACGTTAAACAGCTTTAAATCACTTGTCTATACTTCACTATTATTCAATTTCAATTTAACTATTATTCAAGAAACACAAGTTTTACAAATAATTTTAAATTGCTCGACCAAAAACCGGATAGGTTATCTGTCAAATCGTTATTGTACGTACTTACAACGTCATTTCATGCTAACCCACCGTGGGGGTGGAGAAGGCAACAACTCATAAAATTAAGCGATTTGGATGTCAGTTTAGTCTAACTGCGGGGATTGCCGCGTTAACACCATATAGTTGTCTCACTCCAACACACGCACACTATCATGAGGCTTTGTTTGTGTGAGTGGCACAGATGCATCCCAGTGATCGAGTCTCGCCAGTAGCAATTTATCGTTCGGTCGTTTGAGACGCTATCGCCCACTTAAACGTTTCTTAACGATCGCGTAATTTCATTTGTAAAAGTGTATCGTGTTTTGTTTTGTTATTAAGCCGTGTTTGTGTTTTCTTTTAAATTGGATTATGCTTTTAAATGTAAGTTGTTTTAGTTTGTATTAAAATTTAAAAAAAAGTTTTATTAGTTACAATTTTTTTGTTTAAAATTTGTTGTGTACGTGCTTTTATATTAATTGTTTTCTGGTGCTTTGAATTAAATTAGCATTTTTAAAGTACTGTTTCTAACTAAGTTACAAACAGCTGATTTAAAAAATAAAACAATAACTTTTGTATACTTAACAAAAGTTAAAGTTATATTTAAAGAAATATTTTTGGAACGAAGTTCCTTATGGCGCGTTGTGAAAGGGGTCTAGACGGAAAAAATTAAGACTAAAAGTTATAACGACACTTTAGGGCTCCATAGTAAAAAAAACTGAACCCTAATAGATTCGTCATGTCTGTCTGTCACAGACAGACGGACGGACGGCGGAAGGACAAACAGACAGGCAGGCAGTCCGTCCGTCCGTCCGTCCGTCCGACCATATGTCGCAGCCACTTTTTTCCGAAACTATAAGAGCTATACCATCGATGCCGTTTTTCAAGACATTTAAATAAAATAGAATCCACAAGCCAATTATTACTAAAATTGAACTGATTAAGTTTATAATTATAAAACGTACATTATATTTGGTAATAATAAAACAATATTAATATAACTTAAAAATAATAAAATTATATTACAATTCCTTCACTAATTAATCGAAAGGAACTTCGTTCCATCCGGGTATCCCTTGACACCTCTCAAGTATTTTTTTTGTTTAGTCAAGTATATGGAAAGTGAGAGTTGTGTCAGGATCGTAGGAAATAGTGCCATATTGTCTGCCTATCCCTGTAAAAATTGAAGCGTGACTATTGGATTCGATTGTAATAGGAATCTGATTGCATTGTTCCTTAACAAATTTTAATTGGATGCCCTATTTTCTACTTTCCCCCGATGGTAAATAAGCCTTTAAAAAGGTATCCTATACTTTAAAGGCCATTATTATTGATTAATAAGTGCATATTACTGTTCTTAGGCCGGCATAGTGACGGCGACTGGGGCAGCCGTGAACTGACTCGGTTTATTCAATAGTCGCGTCGTCACTTGGACCTTCTCTTACGTATCATCAGGCTGGTCGAGGTCAGGTGTTGAGTCATAATAAAAAAACTGCCTTTATAAATTCAAGTTATTAAACAGTTGTTTTTTTATCGTTTTGTTTTCTTTTTCGTAGGTCTACACTTTTAAATAAATAAGCGTCCTAGACCGTTTTAGAATTTTTAGAACTCGTCTCTTCCTATACTCTGTATATTCCGATGTTTGTTCTTAGTAGAGAAAGAAAAACCTTAAAGTTTTCAAACAAAGGGAATAAAATATCCACTAATTTAGAAAATATAACTATCTTTTAACGGGCATAATAGGGACTTTACCGACGGGACTTTACTTGTGAAATAGAAAATACATACATACTAGGTATAATTATACATACCTAATACGTTTTATTTACAAAGTATAGATAAAAACATTGTTTTAATTCATAATTTAAAGGACATCATTCATTTTTGGCTTTTATGTACTACTTTTGTAATGTCCGATAATGAAAAAATATATAAATGGTAGTTTCGATACTTGTATTCATAAAACTAATAACAATTTTTCTTTTAATTGCTGTGCAATTGAGTTATTTGGAAAATAAGATATGGATTTTGTATCATTTGTCAATTAACGCTGTATTTGTTCTGCTTTGAACTGTCATAATTATAGTTTGATCATTTCGCACAGCTAAACTATGCAAAATAAAGGATATAATCCAATTACATTGTAATCTTCTTACATTAAACTATTTTAAAATGTATATGCAACCGTCAATTCAATTAAGCCCAAGTCCCTATACAAAATGAATGATGTCCTTTTTACCTCCCCTTTCTGACCATTAGGCATGTAAAGGTCAGATGTTGCATAATAATTATTGTCACGCCTTTTTCCCACAGGAGCGCCACTTCCCACGATCCTGACGATCCGATAAAAAATAATATTAATCTTATTATATACGAAAACTGATAGATTAGTGAAAAATGTACGTGATTTTAACTAAATTGTTTTGCATTGATAAATCAATTAACCATTACTAAACATAATCTTGTATTTATTATTAAATATATCATCCCTATATTATTTGAATACAATTTAATTAATATTTGTTTATATAATAAATATTTAAATTATTAATTATGCGACCATGGGTAGTGTAGTGGTAGTTAAACAGGATTGCCCGATTCAAAACCATTTGCCATTACCAATTTATCTTGATATATATATATATATTATGTATTTTTTATTGTGAATCAACATATGACAGCACCCCGCTTGATTTTAAGCTGGAGTCTGGTCCATTAATGAAGGTCACTGCTACTACAATTCAAGTAGTAAGTAGCAGTCACATCCACTATGCCGGCCTATTTGGAACTGGAAATTTACAAGCTGATTCCGAAACGTGACCAAATCACTTCACGGTCTGTATACTTGTAAGTGGTGGTACTACCCCGGATGGGGGGCCTACCACTTTTTCATAACCAGACCCGAAGTAAATGACCACCTCTTTTTTATTTTATTAACAAATATTTACAATATTTAATATAATTGATATAATACGAAGTTGTATCAATTATAGGTAAATAATATACCCAATAATGTGCTAAATAATTAAGTTATCAACCAACTTATAACGATTAACTGGCAGAGGTTACACGGCCATTAAAGAGGTTGAGGTGAATTATAAATTTATCAGTGTCAATAAAATTGCTCTTAATGTTACTAAACGAGGTCATTGATTGTTGTTGATTTGATTGATCGTGTAACCGCCGCAACGATTAACATGCCGGCTCTATTGAACGTAAAAAAGGGATGAGGAGAGAGGCTCACAACGCGTGTGGCCAAATGCATTACAATTCTTATCAATCTGTGCGGGACCGGGTCGACTAAATCGAACCTCCGCAGAACTTGGAAACGCGGCCGTCGAAAGACGAGCTCAGCCGTGACGACGAAAGTCGATCTACGGGTTTCCAATTCTACGGCAGGCTGACTCCCGCGCTCACCAGTGGTCTCTCCAGAGGACCAACGTACGTTAGCCTAGAGCTGGAGAGTACCGGTGAGTTTGGGCTTGCCGACGAACGGTCCGATGCACCGAAGAAATGCCGGGGTGCACGATGGGTGGTGATGCGATGAAATGAAACACCAGATCTTGAGAGTTCAGGCTTCGTTCCTCTTCTATAGTCCCCAGTCTTGGTCGGATGGCGGTGAGGTGGCGTGTGCGGCGGTGGCGATCTTCGAACTGATTTTTGCGTGCTAGGCCGCCTATATTTATACGCCACCTCTCCCGGCGCTCGGTGACTCTCGCATGCCGCGACGCGAGAGCCAATGAGCGTCGAGTATTCGCCGATCAACCAAGAATGGGGATAAGAAAATTGCACGAAATGCTATTTATTTATAATAATTACAATTTTCTTACACTATTTACACTTATTACTAGATCTAAAACTATTAAACAATCTATTTTATATTTAAATCTAGTAATATCGAACTAACTATCCTATATAACTATTCTAAGCTCTAAGCTTATTATTATTACACTATCCTATGAACTAAGTGCTTACATCTATGCGAAGATCTATCCTATTTCACTATTTACAATATCTATAAACTATATTCCTAGCCTTAAATCGCGTCCGAATAATCCTATGTGCTATTTGGGCTCTACTCACTTTACATTGGTCCCTTTTACCAATGTAACTATCTATGAGTGTAGTAGGAGCTATAATCTATCTAAATACTATGACCTAAAGCAGATAAGTTAATACTTAATCCCTATAAGTAGGTCCGAACATACTAGCAAGCTTAACGCTGACTATGATACATTATTACCTTTATTTTAGTGTATTTACATAAAATGAGACTTCGTCTATCATTCTATATTAAAACTATGCTATTCCACATAAAATAATAGGTAATACGATAAGAACTATTGGTACTGCAATGGCAAAGTTTCTAGTCTATTGTGCCGACCAATGGCAGCGCTTGCATTATCCGCCAATGGCGTGAAAGCAGCGCGCCGTTATTGCACCTTAGCGTGGTATTTTTCTATTGGCTATTTCTATTTCTATTGTAAAATACCACGCTGTACTAGAAAACGGCCATTGCAGGTTTTCCTGTTCTATAAACATAAATATGTGATCAAAATCACATATCCATGTATTCTATTCTTTGTTATAACATGATTTGATAAACTATGCTACCAAATCACACATCTATGTGATTCGGTACGTTTATCGACCCTGGTAGATAAACTATTTGTTCTAGAAAGAACCGAACTCAATAATTTAAGCCCTAACTATTATATTTCCCTGAAGCAGGCGAAATCTATCTTACGAACATTTAGTGTTTGTGGCGAGCTATATTATTATCTATTGACACTATCATATTATGCTAATCTAGTATGTGATAACTATGTGTGATTATTAGGTTAAACGTGACGCGACTTAAGTCTAGACGTCTACTTATAACTATGTGAGATATGTCTTATTAACTATGTTTTTAACCGACTTATAACTAGACGACTTATATCTAAAACGCCTATTTAATTATATGACGGCTTATAACTAAACGACATATCTATTACTATAAGACGACTTATCTCTAGGACGCCTACCTATTAACGTAAGACGACTTATCTCTAGGACGCCTACCTATTAACGTACGACTGCTTATAACTAAACGCCTACCTATTAACGTACGACTGCTTATAACTAAACGCCTACCTATGACATTGCGACTATCTATCTACATTGACAACCAGAGCAGAGAAACTTGAAGTGACGTCAAGAGCAGAAACCGAAGAAATGCGCCGTCCTGTCGATAGCTCTGAAAAGAGCTGTTTTAGCACCCGTATAAGGCGTAGTAGCTCTGAAAAGAGCTGTTTGTGAGAGAGGAATGCTGTGCCCAGTTTCTTTCTTGACGCGACGTGAAGCCTTCAAGATATCCTTCAAGGGTCCTTTGATCTTCTATGGCGTTCAAGGGTCCTTTGTTCTTCTATGGCGTGGGCGTAGCGACGATGGGCACAGCGACGACGTCCTCTCTCAACGGGTGCGGGCGGCGCATTGACCGGTCGCGCTCCGTGCGTCCTATTTATAAGCGCGCGGTGTCGCTTCTATCGTACGGTAGGCCGCTACGGGGCACTCCTACTCGATCCTACTTTGCGAACTATTTGACTATTTGGATTAAACCCTATCTATATACAAAATGCAATGTCGTATTAATTAATAAACTATATTTACATGTGAGGCGTCGTGCACACAATCAATCAATCAAATTGTCACGCCTTTTTCCCACGGGTATAGGCAGAGACAATGGAGCGCTACTTGCCACGATCCTGACACAACTCCCTCGTTTCCCTCATATCCACAATTCTCTTCAAACAAGCTCTACGGTCATGGGCACTAGGCAACCTAGCTTATGTGGGTGTTAATAAGGTTTCATGGTTATTTATTTATCAAACCATTAGCGTATCACAATTACAAGATACTTTAAATAAAAAAAACAAATATAGCAACGACAATGGAATAGGCAGAGACAATGGAGAGTCATTGTACACGATCCTGCCACAACTTCCTCGCTTTCCTCACGTCCACAATTCTCTTCATACAAACCCTACGGTTATTTGCTCTAGGTAATAGGCAACCCAGCTTTCTTGAAGATGTCACCGATTTGATCGAAAAAAAAAACCTCCAGAGTCTGCCTCGTTTGAAGCATTCATCAGATTTATAAATATTATTATATCTACTTTCACTTAACCTTTCCATGTGCCCACCCCATCGAAGTATTCCTTTGTCAATCCTTCTTTCAAACCACATCTATCGCGCACTGTGCTATTCCTCATCCATCCGATTTCATTTAATTTATTATTTTATTATTATTATTATTTAATTGTCCGAATGCTGGGCAAAAGCCTCTCTCTATTTCCCATGACTCGCAACACTTTGCGGTCTCTCGCCACGCAGGAGTCTATCTCATCTCGCCATCTTCTATGATGTCTTCTGCAATTTGGAGTCCATTCAGTGGTGAACTTTGTCCATAATGCGTCAGACATGCATCAACAAAATGTTAAAGACCTTTCAACTTTCATTGATTGACATTGGTTTATAGGTTGACAACGAATCGACTCGTCTGAACTTGTTCGTTCAACTCGCATTGAATAATCAGTCCAATCAGTCAGTCAATCAGCGCGATCGAGTATGTATTGTATTCCACTGTCACCAGTTTTTCGTTTGTATGTAAAATAAAATGCGAATTAAATGTAAATTATGGCGTCCGCATCCACGAGAAAAATGCTAAAATGGACAGATAGTGTAATGACACGTTTAATATTGAGCCGGTTATTTTTGAACCGTGATTCAATAATAATCGAACGCTTGTAGCCTGTTGATTTAAATGTTTTGTTTAACGAATAAATTCGCCTAGTGAGAACGCCGTATTAGTGAGATTGCTGCTTTTCCCCATTTTAGCCTATCATCAGGCGACGACATCCATTTTGTTTCGCCTATCATTAAATTGTCAAAAATCTGCTGCTGGAGGGCCTTTGAACTGTGGCAATACGTTTGATATAGCAATATGATTATTATATTAAAGGCAATAAATGTTTGTTTCCTGTGCGCGCTTTGATGTTGTGATGTTGTCGTCATTAGGTTTCCGTTTTGTGTTAGAGGAGATGATGCGGTAGGTAGATTTTGTTAATTGTTGCATATCAAAGAAATTGGATTTTTATGCTTTGTCATATGTCGTCACTTCATTCATCTACACTTGATTTAAGTAGCAATGCGGTCTATGAAGAAAGGCGACCACAACTACAGTTAAATCGCATCCACTATGCCGGATTAGGAACCGGCAACTTAAAACTTTACTGGATATATCAAAATATTCAATTAGCAAGTGGCTCGACAAGCTGGAGTGCTTGCCAAAAATGGTGTCGTCTGCTACTACAATAACCGTAGTAGCAGACGCCTATAAACTGTGAGCATTAGGCAGAGACAACAGTGCACCATTAACAACGATTCCTGACATAACTTCCTTCATATCTAACATTATTGTAACTCGCAGGCCCGTAGGCGACCGATTATGAAATGATATGTTCTCTTTAAAATTGAAATCACCATTTAACATTACCTACGGTTATGAGGCATTCTTGAGGATTTGGTTGGTAATTTCGTTCTGGGTCTGCCTCGTTTAAGGCATACATCCACATAAGATTTATAAATTCCTTTCGTCAATCTACTTTCACTCATATTGAGCCAGCACTCTATATTGTCGATTTCATAGATTTCATAATAATGATGTATGTATATTTGAATATAAGGCGACGGTGGTGTAGTGGTAGTGCAATGGTTACGCATACAGAGAGCACAGCTTCTAAACCACTTGCCGGTACGATAGTATCGTTGATATGTGTACTTTGGTTGTCCTGTTTCTATGATACAAGCACTTTAGTAGGTTAGTATAGAAATGTATAATAATAATATAAAAAATAAATGTATAATTGTCAACCCTATTCGTATAACTTAATCTCCGTAAGCACACATTAAAGCATAATCATTAAGTAGTGAAAGTTTATATTCCGGTTGTCATTAAAAATTACATTTATATAAATATTAATGTATTAATTGTATAATATAATAGTTTGATGGACATGTGAACAATATACTTGAAGTGACACCTATGTATAATGTATATAGTTTGTACTTGTACATATACATTATGTACATGTTTAATTCTTAGTTTGTGTACTTCAGCATTTTTTTTATTGTGACTCGACATATGACAGCACCCCGCTTGATGTAAAGCCGAAGTGTGATCCATAAATGAATGTCACTGCTACTACAATTTAATAACTGTAAGTAGCAGTCACATGCACTATGCCGGCCTAGTTAAAACCGGCAACTTACAATTTGATCCCGAAACGTGACCAAATAACTTCGCGGTCTGTATACTTGTAAGTGGTGATAATACCCCGGATCGGCAGACCCGGATACCTACCACTCCTTGATAACCAGACCCGAAGAATATCCATCTCTTTTTTTATTAACAAGTATTTGCAATATTTAATATAATTATTAAATATTGCAAATACATCCTATGAAACAAGTGTTTGCTACGACCGGGAATCGAACCCGGAACTTTACGCGCAACAAACCAATCGCTAACTAAACCGTTCGTCGACGCCTGTCGTCAAACTTAAGGCGACCGTAGTGTAGTGGCAGTGCAATGGTTAACCAAGAGCACGAGTTCAAAACCACTTGCCGGTACCAATGTATCTTTGATATACATGTACTTTGGTTAACCTGTTTGTCTAATACAAGCACTTTAGTAGATTAGTATAATAATAAAAAACCATAACTAACTCTATTAACAAATGCCATAGTTGAGCCAACATCAGTTATTTAACTTAAATAACCTCTGGACGCGCACAACATTGTTCGAAGGACAACTATTTCACAACAACCCCCTGTCTATATTAACTGAACAATTCGTGTGGGGGAGAAATTTATAATAACACAAAGCTTCGGTTACATCAACAGCCTCTGCATATCTCAATTAATAAACGCGCTTTGAAAGCACAAAGCTAATTCGGATAATTGTAGTATTCTGCTATTGATAATACTCGAAAACTTTTGCCCTATTGCAAAACTCACAGTAAACCTTAATTAGAGATTAGATTTATTTATGAAGTAACCACCACGTGCCACGATCCTGACACAACTCTCTCGTATCCTTCACATCCACAATTCTCTTCATACAAGCTCTAAGGTTATGGACACATAATAATTAATAATTTAGGACCGTGGTGTAGTGGCAATGAAATGGTTACACAAACAGAGAGCACGAGTTCGAAACCACCCACCAGTACCAATGTACGAGTATCTTTGATATATGTACTTTGGTTGTCCGGTTTCTATGATACATGTTTCGGAGACATCCTTAAGAAAGCTAGGTTGCCTAGTGCCCATAACCACAGAGCCTGTATGAAGAGAATTGTGGATGTGAAGGAAGCAATGGAGTTGTGTAAGGATCGTGGTAAGTGGCGCTCCATTGTCTCTGCCTATCCCCGTGGGAAAAAGGCGTGAAAATTTGATTGATTGATTGATTGATATATAATTAAGCCTTATTGGTAATATTATACACATATAAGTTTATAATAGTTTATAATACATACATAATACATAAATATATGGGAATTTCCTCTTGATAGTCAATAAAAATATGAACGATGACGTTTTTCTTAAATAAAATCACCTAACTGGGTAATTAAAATAACTTTCACATACGTCTGACAAATTGTAAAAATGTAATAAAAATCATTAAAATATGTACATAAACAACTCCATATATTTGTTTTTATTTTTATTTCTACCAATACTGTCCGGTTATTAAAAATAAAAATGAGCGTCCACAGAGCATTAAATCGTGCTCTAACCGAATATAGGTGATTGATAGATTATAGCAAATGGCTAACATAAATAAAGATCCTAAATATTAAACCAAAAAAATCCACCAATCATCCAAGCGTGTATGGAGTGAAATATATTTAAGCAAATAAAAATGTCCGTCACAGAGAAATCGTAAAAAGATGTTAAAACGTTTAATGTTAATTGATATTTTATAGCATTTTAATGTTGTAAAATATATTTAATTATTTCTAAAAGATTGTTAATTTAGTAATTAAAATGCTTTTTACGACGAATTTGGATTTGTGGCACCGACGCGCTACTATCACGATTCACACACAAAAATATGTGATTGAATCACTCAAATTATTACTTAATTAAAACAAAACGTGAAACACCAATGATATTCAAGTATGGCAGAAGTGGCAACAGTGGAAAATAAAATACTTTAAATTAAAGAAATTATGTAATTTTAAACTCGTTAATTATTTATTAAAAAAGGTAATTCCATAAAAATAAAACCTAATTTAATAAATCAATTTAATATTAATTTTTTAAGATGTGTCTTGGCTCTTTTATAACATTTCGGCAACTAATCGTTATGAAAGAGTCAGTCTGTTTTATAACATGTATTTTGGAAAACTATGAAAAATAATAGTAATTACTTTCAAATAAAAAAAAAATAAGAAAGAAATCCTTAATAAAAACTATTGATATTTAAATAAAATTCTTTTAGTCATTTTAACAAACGCTTTAATAATAAAATAATATTCAGCCCCATTTATTTTATTAGAGGCGGATTATCTTTATTTATTTATTTATCAAAAACAAACGAATTTTAATTAAATAATCCCAGTATAGTATATATTTATTCTGTGTTAGATTTGTATTGGGCAGGTTTGCTTTTAGATATTGCGTCACAATAGAAAAAAAGTTCCAATTAATTAAACTATATTATTATTAGGCCGGCATAATGACGGTGACTGTGCCGGCCGTGAACTGACTCGGTTTTTTTAGTCAAGCAGATTGAGTTCAGATGTCGAGTCACAATAAATAAAAACTTGTTTTAATTCATTTTTATTAATTATTATAACACAAATAATTTTCCCAAAAATATTGCTAACGTTCATGTCAAAAAACATTATGAATCAATGTTTATGTTTAACTGCAGGCGAGGGGAGGAAAATAGGGGTAGATTGTGTATCGATTTTCGGGGGATGGTTATTCAATGGAAAACAATATTAATATTATTGTGTTTTCTTTTATAAATTGCCCCCTATTAAGGTTTTATATTTTATTTCAATTGTTTACTTTTTAATTGACCAATTTAGGTAGTTAATATATTTTTCCTGTAATAATCAATTAGTCGAATTCTTTACCAGCTCTTCCCATTCTTCGATCCCACAAGGATCTTCGAGCGTGAAAAAGCACATCGTCGGCATAGTGAGGACGACTTAGGTACCCGTAAACGTTGGCGCTCTTGGACCTTCTCTTGTTTAGCATCAGGAATTCGAAGTCAGAGATGTCGCGCAAAAATAATAAAAATATCATCACCATCATCAGCCAGAAGATGTCCACTGCTGAACATAGGCCTCCTCCTTGGAACGCCATTCCGGACGACAAGATGCCAGTTGCATCCACCGGTATCTTGACGTTTATGGGAAGGGTGGGTTTGCCATAACCCTCACGCTTGGTAGGCGGCTTGGAGATCTTAATTATCTTGAGTATAATGTTCCTTGGGATCGCAGTATACACACCTAACGTTAAGAGGACGCTGCTTGTCCTTCGTCCAGTGAGACTGGAAGAGTTTTAAGTACGCCCGGGTCCAGTAAAAAAATTGAAAAGCCCTAAACCCTGTCTGCCTTAATGAAACTTAAAAATTGCACAAACTGTCGGCAGGGATGGCTATTAAAGAATAGCCGGCAACGTAATAGAATCTGTGCTGAAATAAGAACTAATTCATTGTTATTTGTCTCATTTATATTATGTTTATACCACGTGTGACTGAAAGAGACAACTACTTGTAGTTCAATTCTTTTATTTCAAATGTTGGCACTACTTTTTCGCAAATACAACCACTTGTAATTGTTAAAAGTCTTAATTAAAAGTCACGTGGTAGTAAGAGTAGCGGCATAATTGTTCCGTCATCCTTTTTTGAAGTATTTTAATGTCATTTGTTAATCTGTCAAATTAGGTTGTCTAATGAACATCAAAACTAGTGACAACCTTCTAAATTACGAATGTAAAAATGTATATTCACCCCCTTCTGACTTCTTTTTAATGCCATAGGTGAAAATAATATAAACGGTTGTATTTTTTCTCTATTTTAGGGCTCCTTCTGTTTCTTAAGTCCAAATTGTTTGGTTCTTTATTGTCACTATAAAGAACAATTGTTAATTATTAATTTATACGAAACTTCATGATTCATGAACGATGCAAACGTGGAAACGGTCATCATAGCGTGCTGCTGGTATAAGATTTGATTAAAATAAGGTTTAATAACAGAACTACACAACAAAAAGAAATAACAATATTTTTATTATCTCGTTGAAATCATGAAGTATTTTGTCACCCTATTTGTGAGGGGTGATGAGAGAGAGATAGGGGGTGGGATGGGGGTGAGTGAGTGATGCGATGATGTGTTCGTTGATGATAGGGCACGCGTTATGAATTGTGCACTCTACGCTTATTCGTGTGATTGAATGTAATTCACCTATAGGTGCCTATTATTGGATATTGAGCTTTGGAAGTATTGAAAGGCTTTAAAAAGGCTGAAAGGCCAAATGGCTTTAGGTCCCAGTCAACCTTAGGGTTGTCCAGAAAGTGAAAAGCAGGTGCAAGAAACAAATACGTAAATAGTAAATGTTGTGAACTTTTCTCGTGGATGCGGACGCCATAATTTAATTTAATTCACATTTTATTTTACAAACAAACAAGAAACTGATGACAGAGAAATAGAATACATACTTAATCGCGCTGATTGGCTGACTGATTATTCAATGCGAGTTGAACGAACAAGTTCAGAGTCGATTCGCTTTTAAATATTAATTGAATCTATAAAAGTTGAAAAGTATTAAACTTTTGTTGAACCGATATTTATTGCTTTAACTTGATTGAAAGTCAGTTTATATGGTTCAAATCGCGAAGGATTACGCAGTTGATCAAATACATTCGCCTCGTGTGAACGCCGTGTAAGCAAGCGATGATCTAGAACAATCGACAAGTAGAATGCTTTACCAACTTATGTGTTCTTTCCAACCTATAACATTGGCGATGCGTGAAAAATCACTAACCGACAAGCGTTCTTTGATCTCCCCTGGCTTATTTTTTATTCTCGAGTCAAAATAAAAAATATCAAAATATAATATGTTATTTTGTAATATAAAATAAATTAATAAATCACTTAGTCGCGTTCAATTTGATAGTTTCCGGTCCCAATTAGGCCGGCATAGTGGATGCGACTGCAATTTGCAGTTATTTGATTGCAGTAGCAGTATATTGATTTTATTTTAGTTATTCAACTATAGAAGCAGTCGCCTCCATTTATAGGCTATTGTAGCCTGATATCATTGTCGAGCTACAATAATATCTTATAATAAAACATCTATTGATTAAGAAATGAAACGTCCTGTATATATGTTAAATTGTCTATTCCCTTGTTGCAGGAAACGCTAACACTATACTGAGAAACAACATCAAAAGCCCACACTCGAGAAACATCAAAGTGCACAATTGCTGAACGCTCGGCGCCGTCAATTTAAAGTGTCTATTAAATGTTAATTCATTCATAAAAACAAACATGAGAGCTACATTCTATTTGCGTAAGATTCGCCAATTGTAACACACACAAACACAAACACACACACACATGAACACGCACACAGAACAAACACAAACAAATGATAACACCGAAGAAATGCAAACCATCCTCCCTTATCAGCCGATAGAACAAGACATTCACAAATATACAGACGAGTATACCGATGAAGAAAAGATAGATGTCGATGACAAGGAAGAGGAACTATTGGTCGCTGATAACGACACCTCGGAATGCACCAATCAGAGCGCGCAAGATTCAGATGACGTTAGAGAGGACGATTCAATTGAGAACAATGAAAGGAACGAGGAGAGGCATGAGGAATCGGAGCCATCGTGGCATCCTCACGTTTATGGGAAACCGCCGAAGAAGCCGACGCCTCACACTATAGAATATATTTTAGGTTTAAATGATGATAATAACCGTGTTAGTGAATTGATGAATGTAAAAAGAAATTTTGATACGACTCGTTTAAAAGCAAATCTAGTGTACAGTCCGGGTGTGGGTGGGCTGGTTTTGAATGCTAGGAATAAAGTGTTGCAAGAACAATTGTTGCAAAGAACTGCTCGGACACAATGTGATGGGACAGTGTTTAGGAGTGATATAGTGGAACCTTTGAACTTGTCTGTGCCTAAGTCGTGGAGCAGCGATGAAGAGAAACTAGTCAAAGGTGAGTTTCTTACTTATATAGTGGCACGATAGATATATTTTTTTAATATTGTGACTCGACATATGACAGCACCCGCCTGATGTTAAGTTGGAGTGCGGTCGATGATTGGATGTCACTGCTACTATATTCAATAACTGTAAGTATTGATCACATCTACTATGTCGGCCTGGTTTAAACCGGCAACTTACAAGCTGAACCAGAAAAGATCTTAAATCACTTCACAGTCTGTATACTTGTAAGTGGTGGTACAACCCCGGATCGGCAGACTGGGCACCACTGTCTACCACTCTTTGATAACCAGACCCGAAGCAAATATCCTAACAAATAAATATTTGCTCCGAACGGGAATCGAACCTGGGACTTTACGCGTAACAAATTGGCGTGCTAACCAATCTAGCACGCCTGTCCCTAAAAATCTATCTTTTTATACCTACTTGTATACCATTGCTTAGAAAGGTTATAATCGTGCGCCGCATTAATATTAATATTGATCATAAATATCTCCACTAACAACTAATTAATACGTTGCTAAACACTGTTTTGTGCTTAGTCATTTGGCAAAGGATATTACTTCTAATTTAGTGCACAAACAATAATTATCTCCTCACCATAATAAACTATCATTTGTATTGTTATTCACTCGTCATTGTTTTATTATATTTATGTTATTAACAACATAATAGTACGATTAAATAGTGTTAGAAAATTACTCATTAACGATTTTATTAAGAAATATTTTGTACTAGCTGTGGCCGCGGTATTACCCGCGTTAAATTTGTTAGGGTTTATCACACAGTCTTTAAATCTCGCGTCCTCCGAAAAGTACCAATAAAAATAAGGCAACCTCAATCAATCAATCAAATTTTCACGCCTTTTCCCCACAGGGATAGGCAGAGACAATGGAGCGCCACTTGCCACGATCCTGACACAACTCTCTCGCTTCCTTCATATTCACAATTCTCGTCATACAAGCTCTATGGTTATGGGCACTGGGCCATCTTGAGGATGTCTCCGATTTAGTCGACAACACCCTCTTGGGCCTACCTCGTTTAACGCATCCATTCACATGGCAACCTAATGGCAACCTTACAAATAAAGCTTTAGTATATATTAAATATTAACTTGACAATGGTATCTGCAGCTGTCTTAATTATTAATTATATTGTAATTATTAAGTTATATTAATTATAATTGTCTAATTTTGACGCGTAAAAGTGCTTCTTTGGAGCCTAATTACTTAATAAATAAATCTAAATCTAATGTAACTATTTGGACTATTTAAATCTTAAATTTTAAGATAAACATTTCCATCATACATTATATACGTGTAGCTCTAACGGTTTTATCAGCGCATGCCAGAATAGCTCGCAGATCACAGAATTGATTTCCTACTTACTTGATACTTATCGTTATATTTTGGACAATTTTCACAATATGTTTATGTGTTATTCTGATGTATAAGCTGTATTATTGTAAAGTTTCATTAAAATCCATTCAGTAGTTTTTACGTAAAAGAGTAACAAACATCCACCCACCCATCCATCCACACACATATACTCACAAACTTTCGCGATTATAATACGAGTAAGGATGAAAATTGGATGTACTTTTACATTAGATTAGGTAATCATTTTAGAGCTCCCAAAAATTAGTTTATTTCTTCAATAAACTTTTCTTACCTAAGCTACTAAAAGTGCTTGTACTCGTATCATAGAAACATGACTACCAAACAAACATGACTTCAAAGATTGGTGAGTGCTCTTGGTTTTCGGGATCATTTATTTCTTACCAAAAAACGGTAGCCTTTTAAACTAAGTCGTTTTTTTCAGTCGTCAGTGCTCTTGGACCTCCTCTTGCTCTTCAAGCAGGCAAATCGTGGTCAGATGTCGAGTCTCAATACAGGCAAATAAGCCTTTAAATAGTTAATATCATAGACAAAATATATCTCTTCGTATGTATATATAAACAGATAGAACATTAACATCTAATTTAATAGCTGCAAACAAATGCACAAATGCTATTGCAAATTGTTACTTTAGCACTGAAATTAGACATGCAATTTGCCATACTACTTATAACTCTATGGGCAACATTATAGGGTTTATATTCGTTTGCGTGCCTCTGTGTGCGGTTGTTCCGAGATCATTGTATAGGTATTAATTATGTGATTTGATTCGTCGACATCAATTAGAATAGTTGGCTGCAGGCCATCTGTGAACAGGGACTCGGCGACATTCATCTGTGTTCAAATGTGGATGCGGTATATTCGCTGTTAGGCTTAGTAAAAAAGAATGCATTATGAACGACGTGTGTGTCCATCCACAGAAGAATTTACTTACGAAAAACTATTAATGAATGGTGCACAGCTAAATCACATTACGATCAATTATAAATCGATAATTTTTATACTATGTAAAAGTAAAATCTATTTGCTAAATGCAAACTTAGGTGGAAAGCTGTGAAATTCAGGACTACTAAAAATTATCTAAAAATCAGCACAATGAATCTTTTATAAACAATGCTTATAGCGTAAAATAAAACCATTTTTCTTGGAGATCTTTTTTGTAACGCCAACAAAAATCGGTCGAGCAAATATGAGTTTACTGCTAATTGTGTAGCTGTTCTATAGTTGGATATTATTTGACGGAGCCGTACAAAGTCGCGGATGACAGGCAGTATTTAATAAAAGATATGGCATATTTAATAATATTTCTTATGTTAATGTAAGCATGTCGAATATCGCGAAATCCAAATGCAAGTTATTAAGTAGTTGTGGCCGGTTGTATATTTAGCATGGCCAGGACATTGGCGCGATCTAGACTAAACACTGCGCTATAAGTGGACGAACGTAAATCGCATCAATGTTAATCGATGCGATTTTATTGTTGGACGCAGGTTACGTTGGGTTAATTATCACATTTTATAAATTCCTTTTTTAATGCACTTCGTATACGTAAATGAATTTTGTTGTCAAATAAAATTGTCTTAGTAACAATTATTGTTTTTTGGTATTGCGGCTCATCATATGATATCATCCTCTGATGTTAAGCTGCAGTGCGGTCAGGTGCATGTTACTACATTTAACTAATTTCAAATTGGAACCGGCAATTTTTTAACTGATTTAATTCACTGTTCAAAACCCCGCCCGCCCCTACTTGCGCACGTAATAACATCCAATTACGTGCCTAACACCCTTAGAAAAACTTTAGATCTCGGTTCTTATTTATTTATTAGTTTATTGTGCAATATAATAAACTTAAATATATCTATAAGTATAGGAACAAAAAAGAGGCCATATTAATATGCAGCAATCTCTTCAAGACACCCTTTGGTTAAAAAGGAATAAAAATGTGATTAATAAAAAACTCTTCGGGAACATTGTTACCCAAATTAAAAGAACCAACTTAGCGTCAAAATGTTTAAATATATATGTATTTAGGTACAATATAGATAATACAAATATTCTCCGAAGTTCATGTTCTTGCGCTGCATTCTATAAATATGGAAAATGGCACAAATGTGCATTTAGCATATTCTTAGAAGTACAATTAATCTATCATATTGTGGCTGATGTTGTGTATTATTTGTTGCGAAACCACTCTCCCGGCCCATCGATCTCAATCCTAATCACCCAATAAATTTAAAAAGCCCTCAACAGCTGAACGTTGTAAAGTTAAACGCGTGCCTTTTGATGTTGGCCGGATAATTTATATTAGTGTCGTTTAGTATTTCCGCGTAACGTATTTGTTAGTTTTAAATGTCGATTGTTTCCAACGATTTTAGGATCGATTTAACTAAACATTACTTAGTTTAGGATTGATTTTCTTTTGGTTTTGTATGAAAAGAGTAGGGTGAGCAAGGGAGGTTTGTAATTATAGGATCGTCGCTTGTAAGTGAATTTTAATAACTGATAATTGTAGAAAACGTGGTACACCTTATACATGGTGGTGCTGCTGGCCACCATTACCACATGGTTAATGGTGGCCAGCAGACTTAATGTAGTTACGAAAGTCGAACGAGAACACGCTGAGTTTAATTTATCTAGTTTTCCACGCTTTCTACTATCACTTGGCAGCTTTTTTTTTTATTGTGACTCGACATATGACAGCACCCCTCTTGATGTTAAGCCAAAGTGTGGTCCATGAATGAATGTCACTGCTACTACAATTCAATAACTGTGAGTAGCAATCACATCCACTATGCCGGCCTAGATGGAACCGGCAACTTACAAGCTGATCTCGAAACGTGATCAAATCACTTCACGGTCTTTATACTTGTAAGTGGTGGTGCTACCCCGGATCGGCAGACTGGGTACCACTGCCTACCACTCTTTGATAACCAGACCCGAAGCAAATATCCATCTCTTTTTTTTATTTGCAATATTTAATATTATTAAATATTACAAATAAAAGCTATGAAACAAATATTTGCTCCGACCGGGGATCGAACCCGGGACTTTACGCGCAACAAACCTTGTGTGAAGCTTGTGTGAAGAGAACAGTGAATGTGAAAGAAATGAAAATGAGAGATCCCAAAAGTTGTCAGGATCTTATGGGAACTATACCTGTTTATATTATTACATTTCTATACTAAGCTACTAAACGTGCTTGTATCACAGAAACTGTGCAACCAAAGTATTTGTATTACACATTCATTCGTACTGGCAAGTGGTTTCGAACCGAATGTTCTTGGTTTGTGTGACCATTTCACTACCGGTAGACCTCGGTCGCCTTAAATGGAACGTTTACTTTAACTCCACAAATTTTAATTATTAAGAGATGTTTTAAACAAAGGCAAATTCCAATTACAGATCAGGAGCTAAATTCAAATTTAAATTCAAATTCTTTATTTCTTTGTATTGTGTTAGTATGATACAGATCTTAAATAAGTTTATGACGACAATACTTACTCTTTCGAGTATAGAAATATTAGTAGGGAATACATCATTATTTAAATATAAAATTAATGTCAAATACAGATAAAATTAAAATGTCAAAATACAGATACAATTAATATACTAATATATATACTAAGATACTAAGTTAGATTAGTTTGATTAGCTCACATACCTATGTCATCTCTTTATATAATTAGGATAGTTTGCAGTCTGCATCCAAGTATGTAACATAACCTCTGCGCTAAGAAGCTAAACCAACATTAGCTTAGCTCTTAATCTGCAACTAGCGTAAGGACTGGTCATTCACATTTGCCAAAAAGATACGCGGTCTCTGTTAGTGTGAAAAACAACTATTATTCATTCGGACAATGACTTTCAATGAGCTTGAAATGTTAATGAAAATGAACATCGATTCTTAGAGCGCTGCGCGGTCGCAATATTAATGTTGAAGCTCATTAATGTAGTTCAACTGTCAAAACGAAGCACATTGTCATTGAGTTACGCGGTCGGCCCGCTGCACTGTGGTAAGGTGTGATTCCGCCGGCGACTACAGACTGCACTACTTGTTTGTATGAGATTGATTCAATGCAAGGCGATTGATTCGTGTGCAGCTGCCGCATTAATATTGTTTTCAAACATCATATTTATAATCTATGACATAGCAAATTCCGATAGTGTCGCTTTGCACGGAAATCAATTTTTGAAACTCATTGTCCGAATAAGGCGACCGTGGTGTAGTGGCAGTGCAATGGTTACACAAACCGAGAGCACTAGTTCGAGACCAACCACCGGTACCAATGTATCTTTGATATATGTACTTTGGTTGTCCTGTTACTATGATACAAGCACTTTAGCAGCTTTGAAAAGAAATGTAAATAAAACTGGTTAGGGAATCTCATACAAACAAGTAGTGCCGTCTGCGGTCTGCAGTTGCCGGCGGAATCACCCAAATTGCAATTTTCGCGCGCTGGTTTAAGTCTTAGTGGTTGTTGTCTAACCGGCCTCTAATATTCCTGTGCGTACAGCCATCGCTTGTGTTTGTTGTGTAAATGTGCGCGTATTGTTTTTAATGGTTTTTGTGTTATTTGGTGCGAACGGCTGCGTCATGTTACAAATTGGGTGTTTGGGTGATCCATTGCATTCTGATTGGCGGTTTTATTATTAACATTATGTTATGGTTTTTAATGTTAATGGGTTTAGTGTGGGCATTAATTTTAAGTAAGTTGGGAAAAGCTTATTGCCGCTATGCCTATATCACGCACAGGCTATTCATTCACGTAAGATTTTAAGTTATCCCCGTAGTCTATATCTATAGATATAGATATAGAAAGTTATATATTTGGCATTAGGCAACCACTAGGCAATTATATGTTTAAATCGTTAGGATATAATTCTGTAATTTCTACATACTTTAATTTTCTCTTCATACAAGCTCTACGGTTATGGGCACTAGGCAACCCAGCTTTCTTGAGGATGTCTCCGATTTTGATTGACTTTAATTTTAAAACGGGATGATCTAGGTTGGTTCTTGATTAAATCTATTTTTAACAGCAGAGGTCTACATTATACAGATCGTAAAGTGACTTAGTCGAGTTTCGGGATCGGCTTCAAAGTTGCCGGCATAGTGGATGTGACTTATTTAACTGTGGTAGCCGTCACATCCATTCATGAACTGCACTTCCAGCTGAACATTCGGCGGGGTACTGCATACGAGTATGTTGAGTCACAATCAAAAAAGATAAGTAAAATATGTTGAATTCCCTTTCTGAATGCCATGCCACTCCATGCCCATTAATCACAACATCAACCACAACACATGGCATAAAGATGAAAGTCCATGCCTATTCCCTTAAGTATATTAAATAAGTATATTTTTAATTCCCCATCAACTCGGTCGCCTTTTATTGTTGTTTCCGGTGTCAGTTTAACAACTCTATTCTCGATTCGAACTTTCTGAATTAATCATCATATGGATTTATTGTTATTTTTTTAGATTTTGTACAAACATTGATTACTATGTTTACTATGTTAACATTTGATTACTGGCGTTTATTTTTTGTTGATGACTTTACATTTTTTAATTTATTATTTCGACGTTTCGAGAGCTTTGCAGCCATCGTGGTCACGGAGAGACTCTTCGCATCAAATTTGTTTAATTCATTTATTAATTTTATTATGATTTAATTTAGACTTATTGTTGTCTTCGAGGTTAGGCGCATATCGAGTCGCAATTCATAAAACACGGTAGAGCGGGGATCGAAGTAGGTGAGAGAGCTTATTATTGCGAGTGTAACTTCAGACGCTAAAAAGTTGTGGAACAAGCTGTACATTGTATTGTAAACCAGTAAGAAGGATATTTGGCCCTGGTGTGGGCTTTAAAGAGTGGCAGGCAGACGTTGCCGGGATTGTCGATACGTATGGCTAATTTGGATATTTGGAATTCGTTTCCCGGTCAGAGCGAAGATTTATTTACTAGTATTTATTTATAATATGTGGTACTACTGTACGCAGACTGCGGACTGCACTACTGGTTTGTATGTGATTGGTTTCGTGCAAGGCAACACCAGTCTGCAGCCGCCGCGTTAATATTGTTTTCAAACATCATATTTATAATGTATGACATAGCAAATGCTGATTGTCGCAATTGTGTCGCCTTACACGGAATCAATCTCATACAAACAAGTAGTGCAGTCTGCAGTCGCCGGCGGAATCACAACTTAATACGTACAAGAATCAGTTCAAATTAAACATGTCAGTTCTATAGATATAGGCATTTCAATGATTTAATTAAAACACTAAGTTATAAAGTTGTAATAAGGAAACCAAATTATGCAGGTGAATGTAAAACAATAAATAAATTGTAATAAATATTTACACAATTACATAAAACTCATTACCTGCTTAAATATAATAATAAAACACCGGATAGTAAATATAAACTTAAACACGCAAGTGCCTATTTGCACAAACCGATTGTGTGGAAGTTTTTTGCATTAATTTTAACATATTAGGGGTTAAAGTATCAAATTCAAACCAAGGCGACCGTGGTGTAGTGGCAGTGCAATGGTTACGAAAACAGAGAGCACGAGTTAGAGACCACCCACCGATATCTATGTATCTTTGATATATGTACTTTGGTTGTCCAGTTTCTATGATACAATACTTTAGTAGCTCAGTATAGATAAGTAAATAAAAAAAATTAAAAAATGCCGATTTGTACTGAAAAATTAAAACTCGTTTTTTTCATAATTATTTAAACAAAATATTTACCCTCATTGTCTATATATTGTTGCTATCTAATCGAAAGCTTTTTTATGCCTTTCTAATAGAACTCAGGGATATAGATTCGACAAACTGTGTGAAAGCATTTTGTACTGCCTCTTGGGAAGAAAACTACTACGTAAAAAATTGTCCAAAACTGTAGAGTTACATATAATACAACCGAAGGTTTTATATCAATTCAAAGTATCTATTACTATAAAACGGCAAATTTTCATACTTTAACCCATATTATCTAACAACTCTAATAAATTCATCAATTATTTCAGATTCTAAATTAAAACGCAAGAAATCGACTGATGATGTCAGATCTCCTGTCGGTGGTGAGGGTTCCATCACCAGTGAAGATGGCGATGATACTCCTGGAGCTGGCAGACGGAAGAAAGCCAGGACAACGTTCACAGGAAGGCAGATCTTCGAACTAGAGAAGCTGTTTGAAGTGAAGAAGTATTTGTCTTCCGGTGAAAGGGCTGATATGGCGAAGTTATTGAATGTTACTGAGACACAGGTGAGTTTATTGTTATATTTAATATTTAGTGAAGGCATAGTGGGGGTGATTTCAGAAATCAATCATTCAAATCAAATTGTCACGTCTTTTTCCCACAGGGATAAGCAGAGACAATGGAGAAATATATGAGCTAATTTATACATAAGTATAAGCGAGTATTCCGAATGGAGGCATACGTCTCTTTCAGTCGTTTTTCGCAAAATTATCCATTCTTGGGATATGAGAGAGATACAACTATGGTGTTTTCTAAATTGTTTTTTTTTTACTATAAGCCTTAAGCTTGGAATTGGAATCTGGAGTACCAATGATGGACTATTAGGATGCAAGGGATTTTGGCATGTACTCACGTTCCAAGATATAGTTTTTAAACACGAATAGGCGTGCCCTAGCGATCTTCATAGTGCAGTAGTGTAGTGGCAGTGTAATGGGTACTCAAACCGAGAGCACGGGTTCAAAACCACTTGATAATATGTACTTTGGTTGTCCTGTTACTATGATACAAGCACTTTAGTATCTTAGTATAGAAATGTATGATAAAAAAGATATATAAAATATATTTGAAAACGTGATTTGAAAAACACTTGCCTGCCCTCTCAAAAACCGACACCGAGAGGAGCGCGATCTATTGCACTATTGCGCACGCTCTACCTCGTCTTGGAGAATGTGGAGCCGGGCTTAGATGTGTTCTTTTCGAGTGATTACCTATTTAAAAGTAAAGTCCCGACAGAAAAAAGAGCGCAGTATTAGGATCGGCAAATTACAATGATCTATACGAGAACATTCGTGCACATTTAATACTTAATGTTTTAAAGTTAATACACATGGGTAAAACAAAAAGTGATTAGGTAGAAAAAAAAGTTACTGCGCAGCCTCGATGCCAGCGCTTTTTTTTATCTGCCGAGCCCTATATCAGGACATCACTCGTTCACATTATTATTCACATTTAATCGTTTCAGTGGAACTGAAAATGCGTAATATAATATAATAACATGTATTATATTATCACAAATAGGAAACATAAATATGTGAAATATATTGATCCTGCTTCACACACGTTCACTTGCTTTAATATAATAATATTTTACTCATGTGATTGCCAACATTGCGTGATTATAATTATTATTATTATTTTCGTGTTGTACTCATTTTGTTGAAACTACTGCGCTTTTGATGTTTAAATAGGTTCAAACACAAATACTTTATGTTACTCGTATTTGCTTGGTAACTAGAAGTTGATAGACTATAAAGTTTATATGGATTCAGGTGTGAGAACCCGTTTTATGTTAGACTTGATTTTTTTTTATTATTATTAAAGCTTCTCATGTTGTCATGCTGCCTGATGTTAGGTTAGAGTGCGGTTTGTGATAGGAGGCGACCTCTACTACAGCTGGATGAGTAGTCGAATGTAGTCGTCGCACCAACTATGCCGGTCTTTTTGAAACCGGTATATATACGGTAGATTCTTATCTACCGCTGACTTTTGAGCTGTGCAGCAGAAGGTCGCCTAAGAGGAAGAGCACTGAACGACTGCGGTGGGAACGCATCCATTCTGTCGTGACAAACAACTTACCGCGCAGTTTCAATGTCAGCGCTTTTTTCTCTGTCTATAACCTTTCTATCTATAACTTCTAAGCTACTTCCGAGTACTCGCGGTCTGTACATTTATAAATGGTGCTACTACCACTGATCGGCAGACTAGGGAAATGACAATTAATTGTGTGCCTACTGCTTCTAAAAATGTATATTTTTAATTTAATTAAATTTAAATACGCGACGCCAGTGTTCGTTTGCAAAAAATCTCTCACTTCTAGGTTAGTTTTAATCTAGGTGTGAGTCGTTGTAAAAAACTCGGCAAGATAAAGGTCAAAGCTATTGTGATTAAAGGTTTTTGGACCCAGCTGCATGTGGACCCCACTTTTGGAATGTTTCTGATTTGTTTGAGGTCGTTTTATCTCTCCTTCCACTCGTCTTTGATTTCCACTATAGGCACTAAAACAATTATTATTTATTTTATCGTTTATTTATAGTTTGCGATAAATGTGGTTTAAAAGAAGATTAGTGACAAGGATTGAGAAAAGAATGCTAAGATGGTTTTGGGTCATGGAAAAGATAAATGAAAGTAGATTGACGAAATAAATATTATATTGATGTGGATGGATGAGTCGGTTGCCGTGCCTGTAGAGCTTATATAAAGAGAATTCTGGATCAGCCCCCTAGCACGGCAATCCAAGAAGCAAGATAAAGACTTGCAAGGAATATCATTACATTTTAAATAACTTACAGTGCATCGAAATGACCAAGAAAAATATTTAAACGTTCTGTAAAATTTCACGTTGAGAACTTTATAGACCTAAATAACATTTATTTTTATGATAAAATTAAACGTATATTAAATATAATGAAATAATTAAACTATAAATAAAAACTTTAATCAATAATTTTTAAACATTTTGATGTGCCGGCCTAATATGTTATTTCAAATGAGTTGCAATATTATTCTTGGCAGTTCTTTATCTTGCTTCTTGGATTGCTTCTGGGGGGGCTGAAGAAAGTGGGGGAGTTGAGTCAGAATCGCGGCAAGTGCAACTTCATTGTCTCTGCCCATTCTTGTAGGAAAAAGGCGTGACAATTTGATTGATTGAATTTAGTATCCGCTAGTTTATGAATACTATAAGAAATGATGGATTTATTCTTAGACGGCAAGTCGTTAAAAAATCATCAATATTTCGAAGGAAGCATCATGTTGCAAATCCTTCTTAGAAAATGGGCGACAAAAAATAATGTCAGTTTGTCGTTAAGATGCCCTTTTGCTCCAAAAACAAACAATATTAGTTTAATTTTATTTACTTACGCTGAGACTGTTAGGAAATTCCCACAGAATGCTTCATTTGTGGCAATGAATTAGACACTTTTTATCATTTTTTATCGTGGCTCGACATCTAAGCTCAATCTGCTGCTGGTAAGCATGATAGAGATCCAAGAGTGCCGACGATTTCACATTGGTAGCTGAATATCAGTTTTTATCCTAGAGATAAGTAGTTTAGGGATTTTCTTGAATATTGCGCAAACACTAATTAAGTAATGAATTAAACAAATTTTATGCGGCTTACTTTTGCGTTTAATTTTTGTTAATGATTGTACATTTTTTTATTCCGTCGTTTAGAGAGCTTGCAACCATTGTGGTTAATGATTGTACAATCATTAACCAAAAAACGCGATTGTAAGCCGCATAAAATTTGTTTAATTCATCAGTTTAAGAATGTTAATCAGACAGCTGGTTGTTATTTGCCCAGTTTGTTGATCCATGGTAGCACCACCACTCACATGTGTACAGACCGTGATGTGAATTACCCGCGTTTCGGGATCAACTTGTAAGTTGCCGGTTCCAACTAGGCCGGTATAGTGGATGTGACTATTACCTGCATAACTGTAGTAGCAGTCGTTCTTGATGGACCGCACTCTAGCTTTACATTTGGCGGGGTGCTCTCAAATTGGCGAGCATCAATAAAAAAGCGAATTCTCCATTATTTCACATTGGAAAGTTATAATAAAATTCTGTAAGTCGCAAATTATTAAAAATGGCCTGTGTAGTGAAGGCGACTGAGACAATCGTAAAGTAACTAATTTTCAGTCGTCGGCGCTCGTAGACATCCCATCGCTTTTATACTCCCACCAAGCAAAACTAGAGGAGATGTCGCGTCACTATATGAAAAAAATGCTAAGAATAATTATTTTTAGTAAAAAAAAAATAAAAAAAAAACTTTGTCACCCAATTAAGTGTGTGCAGCGAGATATATACTTATATTTTTATAATTGCGGCACAAACGGACGTACGGACGGATGTATGTAACATGATATGTAGGAAGTGGACAGTCTGAGCAGGCCGCTCTCAAATGTCCAACAGCACGGGGGATTTCTAATTCACGTTACTTCAATATGACGTGACGATAATAACAAAAGGGTTACTCCTTACATTAATAATTTGAGAATTACAATCTAATATTAATTTCGTTTAAATGAAATTTATACTTCAATCAATTTAACTATCACGCCTCCCTCCCACGGAGATAGGCAGAGACAATGGAGTGCCACTTGCCACAATCCTGACACAACTCTCTCGCTTCCTTCACATTCACAATTCTCCTCATACAAACTCTACGGTTATGGTGGATGAGGTTTGGTCGTCAGTTTCATTTAGCATGAGATAAGTAATTAATAGCAAGTTATTAATTATTATTTTTAAATAATCATAACAGTTAAAATATTTTTTATATACTGACCCAACAATTATTGCAAAAATTTAATTATCATAATGTATAAATATTTGTATATTTTATCTGAATGCGTCTGCATTGATACCCTGAGTCGGAATCAAGGTTTATTTACGGTGGTACCCTGAAAAGCCAGACCAGACAAATGACCACCAACTGTCTGCCACTATAGACAAATGACACTTACCAGTCTGCCGATCTGGGGTACAAGTGTACACACTGTTGCGTATTGGGATCAGCTTTTGTAAGTTGCAATTTCCAACTTGACCGGCATAGTGGATGCGACCGCTACTTGCAGTTATTTAACTGTAGTGGACCGCACTCCAGATTAACATCTGGCGGGGTACTGTCATATGGCGAAGCACAATAGAAAAAGGGCACAAAAAGGAAAACAACTGATACTCTAGGCGACCGTGGTCTAGTGGTGGTGAAATGGTCACGAAAACCCTGAACACCGGTCAAAACCACTTGCCAGTACTAATGTATCTAGTTCCTATAATACAGGAATATTGCGTAGCTAAGTATATAAATATCTGCAAAACAATTTTTAAGATTGTAATCGTAATTGAATTAAAATCGCGTTCATATTAATTTGAAGAGTTTATTAGAATTTCGTGTTCATTTTTATTATCCTCATTTAGAGATGTGGTTTTTGTGTGTGTTCATCTTCATTAAGCGAAAGTTGATGTTATGTAACCTTTGTGTTTGCTTTTCAACAATAAACTGTTAACTATCACATTTAATTCAACCATAACACCATTTTGGATTGCTTTCAACGGATGTGTAAATCATTCTTTGTAAATATTGTTATTTCACTCAGGACGAAGTTTGAACGACTTTTAAAGATAGAAAACGACATGTTTTTACAATGGCATTTTTTAGGCTTAGTTTTTTTTTACATTTATGTATTTATGTAAGCTTACTAAGCTACTAAAGCTGCTTGTATCATTGAAATATGACGACTAAAATACATATATCAGAGATACATTGGTACCGGTAAATGGTTTTGAAACTGAAACTTTTAATTGGGGAGGCTATGGCTTTTGTATGAAGATAATTGTGAATGTGAAGAAAGCGAGGGAATTGTGTCAGGATCGTAGCAAGTGGCGCTCCATTGTCCTGCCTATCCCTGTGGGAAAAAGGTGTGACAATTTGATTTGATTTGATTATACCACAACCACTACACTACGGCCGCCTTACAAGTTTATATGAGTCTTAAGCAATGGGATTCTTTTTGGAAATTGTGATAAGAAGAAGTTATAGATAGTTGTGATAAGAGGAAGTTATAGATGATATTGTGGTTGGTTAGACAAATATCAATTGAGATAACATTGTATATCCATCGAGCATTTTGTATACGACTATATACTCGATCGACACATATCAAAGATACATTGATACCGGCATGTGGTTTTGAATCCGTGCTCTCGGTTTGCGTAACCATTGCACTGCCACTACGCCACAGTGACTTTATTTATTTTACGTATGTCGCCGTATTATATTTTTTCTTTAATATTGTCGAATGAATAACACTTTCGATAGTCAATGACGTCAAGTTTCTTAGGATATCATCTTAATGAATGCTGGCGTGCCTCAGGGCTCCGTGCTGTCGCCAACCTTGTTCCTTCAGCATAGCAATGACTGCTGGACCTTGGATCCAGCATTCATTGCTATGCAGAAGACAGCTAGGCCAAAGGACGCTACACTGCCGGCTGAAATAGCCGATATGAGAAAGTCTGTCGTAGCGGGACTGAACCGACTGAAAGAGCTACTAAGGTCAATTATATTGATTTTGAATATCATTTAAAGTAAGGCCTAATCCTTGAGCTTAGTAATATTTAAAACAATTATTACTTAAAGTATATTAACTCAAAGGTTGTAATATAATATAGTAAAATATAGTAATTTTGTTGCATAATTATTTTGTGTGATTCTGTGTGGCTGTGTTAATTATGGCAGCGGCTCGGCTCTGTGGGGTGACCAGGCAATTGTACTCCCTTCAAGTATGCCTACCACTCAGTGGCAACCTGGGGCAAATATGGCGGAATATCATCTTTGGCAAATGTAGCCAAGCCTTACAATAGGTAGAGTAGTAGGCACTGGTGCCCTGTCGCCGATCCAAGGTATACAGACCGTGAAGTAACTTAGTCGCGTTTCGGAATCAGCTTGCAAGTTTCTGGTTTTAAGTAGGCGGCATAGTGGATGTGACTGCTACTTACAGTTAACTGACTGTTCATGGACCGCACTCGAGCCTAACATCAGGCAAGATGCTATCATAATTATGTCTAGTCACAATTAAAAAATCTGTCAACTTGAGATAAATACCAAATATGTCTTTGACATTTTACTTAGTATCTTTAATAGAAGGAGGTATGAAAATCATGTGTATGTATGTAAGATAGAGGGCAATAGATCGAAGAGACCTTCCCGGATGCTCTCATCAAAATGCTGAATGCTGAAGACAGGGTGGTGTGGACGTAGTTTGTTAGCGAATTTGTAATGAGAGATATAATAATAATAAAGATATTTGTATTTAATATTTTCAATGATATTTTATGAAAAAAGAGATGCAAAGAGATCGAAAGAGGCTAATGAGCAAACCTTAACTCATGTCGCGATGCAACTTATTTTCGCTCTCAATAACTATCATTCCACCTTACTTCCACATGTATGTATGCCTAGTCGTGGTTGATTCAAAACGAGTTCAAACTCGTGCCATTTGCGTATACTAAAACTTGTATATGTGAGGTATCTACTCATTGTATCATCATTATCATCAGCCAGACGTCCACCGCTGAACATAGGCCATTCCGAACGACAAGATGCCAGCATATTATATTATATAAAATGTCATTTGAGACCTGCCAAGTTTCCACGGCCCAAGAATCTTGCCGTCGGGCTCCGCGCACTGCCAGAGGGTTTGAAAATTGCGGGCACTCCAACAGTGACGAGAGGCCTTCGGACGATATCGTTGAGTGCCGCGTGACGGGTAATATTGCTATAAGTAATCCTGAATATTTTTCCGAAAAGCATAGTGTTGTTAGTGTTAAAAAGAGAGGTCCCCCGTTGTGTGCGGTGATATGTGCCATATGTTGTCACTAATTAAATATCTGTTAATGCTTCGGTGCTCTGTGCATGGTGATATTTTTAGAATAACATTAATTGCCACTTATAGGCCACTTCGGTATTATTTAGGTAGGCCGGCATAGTGGACGCTAATGCTGCTTATTATCTGTGGTGGTAATCGTCACCTTAACATCGTTGACAGGCGGCGTGCGGTCAAATAAGTTATATGTGAAAAAAATATACCGGCCTAATACTAAGCCGACCGTGGTGTAGTGGATGTGCCATGGTCATGCAAACCGAGAGCACGGGTTCGAAACCACTTGCCGGTACCAATGTGTCTTTATGTACTTTGGTCGTCCTGTTTCTATAATAAGCTGTCTTTGAAAGCTTAGTTTAGAAATAAATACTGGACTGGAAGATAGAGCCATCGGGCTTTAAGTCCCCCTGTACGCCTGTACAAAGAAATAAAAAATTAAAAAAAATACCAAATTACCGATCTCAAAGATACATTAGAACTGGCAATGGTCAATTTGCCAATAAACGAATTTTACTCTCGAAAAATGAGCTTTTTAGCAAAATATGAGTACACTAATTTTGGTTCTGAACTTATGAAAAGACTCAAGAAATTTAAAAAATATCCTTAACTTTAAAAGTTCCACTCGGTAAAGCAATCTAAAAGAAACCATTTAAATCTATATTTATAATCTATTTAACAGAAATAACCCAAAAAACCCACAAAGAGCAAAAAATATCCTCTTATTATTAATATTGTTAAATATCACGTGTCGTTAACATCTTATATTTGAGTTTGACGATGTTCACAAAAAAAGTCAATAAAAACTTTCGTCAGTTTACACCCTGTGTGACAGACACCCTTAAAACGTTATTCAAGTTGCTTTATTAATAAACGCATTATCATTTTTTTCAAGTTTCTATACTCTACTATTCTAAGGGCTTGTATCAAAGAAACAGAACGATCAAAGTACATTGTGTAAAAGTTAAAGTACATTGGCGGGCAAGGGGTTTCGAACCAAGGACTCTCTTGCGTGACCATTTTTCGTCCAATAAAGTAATAAATAATAATAATTTCGACACTAAACTAACAGAGTATTTTAAAGATACATTTTTTTAATTATTAGCGCGTCATTTGAAGACTACTGCCCTCAAGAGGTCTGAGTTGCCAGCAGCCGTATGAACACTTGCGTACAAATTACTAACAAACTTACAATTAAAAGGGATGTTAGTATTTTGTCGCTATTAAATTTAAACATGTCCATTAATTCGTGACATAGATAAAAGAGTACACAACAAATAATAAGGTTTACATCAAATATTAACCAATAGGCATAATTTCATTTCTTTAAATGTCTCATAAAAGAACATCATTCATTTTGGGCTTTAATGTACTACTTTTGCAATGTCCAATGATGAAAATATATATAAACGGTAGTTTCGATACTTGTGTTGATAAAACTAATAACAATTTTGCTTTTAATTGCTGTGCAATTGAGTTATTTGGAAAATAAGATATGGATTTTGTATCGTCTGTCAAACATAGAGACACGCCATATTAACAGTTCTGCTTTGAACTGTCATAATTATAGTTTGATCATTTTGCACACCTAAACTATGCAAAATAAAGGATATATCCCAATAACACGGTAATCTTTGTACATCAAACTATTTTAATGTGCATATTAAACTGTTAATACAATTAAGTCCAAGTTCCCATACAAAATGAATGATGTCCTTTCAATGTATTAAACACACGAAAGTAAAATAGTTGTGTTCTGAAAAGAAGTAACATTTTAGGAGAGTAATAGGATAGTGTATTTATATTTGTGTGAACAATATATTCCGGTAGTCGCACTAATTGACGTCGCACTCCACTCAGGTTTATGTATACAGCGTGATTCAAAGATACAGCAATAGATAAATGTCGTATATATTTTACTTAAACTAACATACTTTAAATTTAGTAAAAACTTTAAAGCTATTCATGTCATATTAGCAAGGTTAAGCAGAGGAATCAAACCGCCGAATAGCCATATTTGTTGCAATCCTTATGCAATTTTATATCTTTTAGTATATTCTGAGGTTTTGCGCGTAGATTGATTTTGAAATTAAATTTTTTTGCACTTTTATTTCGTCTCTACGTCTGTGATATCTGCTGATCTGTAGTTGCACATCAATCCTATCATTTTGTAATTTAAAATAAGCGAAGCGGTAAAACACATGGCCGGCATAGTGACGCCGACTGAAGCAACCGTAAACGGAATTGATTCAGGCAAATGGAGATCAGACGTCATGAAAATGAAAATTAACAATATTAAAATGAATTTCTTCTTTATTCAGCTCATTAAATACTTTTAAACAAAACAGTACATGAGCAGTACCGTAGCATACATTTAGTAAACAAATTATACAAACAAAATACTCAATAACATTTTGATATTCATGCCACTATAGTTTTATAAAATTAATATTTCACAAAATGGCCGCAATAGTTTATTTTGTGCAATCAAATATGTATTTGTGAATACCTCTGTTACCTTTCACATTAAAATTAAATTATGAAATTTGGTTTGCCCTATTTGGTTTTAATTCATCCGATATTTTATTCGTCTGTATTAAACTAGTCAATATGGTACCTTTTTGTAAACAAAAATGTTTTCTTTATGTTTCATACATTAGGACACTACGCGTAAGGTTTGTCATTATAAACTTAAGCAGCACATATTTTAATAAATGGTAATATATAATATAAAAAATATTTTTGCTTCTGAATGAGTGTGTTTCGTCATCGTCATAAAATTATTGCAATTCGTGTTAAATCCACAACAAGTTTCGGAGTCATTCGCAAACTTTTTGTTTTTAATTAATTCGTGAAATATATTTTTACGTAATGTAAAAATATATTTCACATATGGTGTCCGCCTTTATTAAATACAATTTTTATTCAATAAAGAATTAGAGAGTATCAGATTTTTAGAAAACAATATAATTTATTTATTGTAATTTATTTAAATATTTATTTTGATATATGTAATAAATTATTCAAAATTATATATTATCCGGTCAAGTGTGGACTAAACCAGCCTGTGTGGATGATCCAAATTTTAGTTTTTAACAATGAAATAATATTGGAATAGTGGTGCCGCCATTGTGGTTTGTTTAATATTTAATATTGTAAACACGCACTGGCAATGTAAAGCCTGCAAGTTTGTGTATATATTGTTTGGGTAACAAAAATACCTGTGTTTAATTATTCGTGCATACGTACTATTTGTTTGCATTATATGTACATTATAATTCGAGAGTTTAGACTGCAGTGGCTGCGTGGTTGTGCTATTTATGGACAATTTATATGATAAAGGATTAAAAAACAATCAATCAAGACAATATAAAAAGTGGTAGGCAGTGGTACCCAATCTGCCGATCCGGGGTAGTACCACCACTTACAAGTATACAGACCGTGAAGTGATTTGGTCACGTTTCGGGATCAGCTTGTAAGTTGCCGGTTCCACCTAGGCCGGCATAGTGGATGTGATTGCTACTCACAGTTATTAAATTGTGTAGTAGCAGTGACATTCATTCATGGACCACACTTTGGCTTAACATCAAGCGGGGTGCTGTCATATGTCGAGTCACAATAAAAAAAAAAAAAAAACAATCATTCAAATTGACACACCTTTTTTACACTGGTATAGGCAGAGATAATGGAGCGCCACTTGCCACGATCCTGACACAACTCTCTCGCTTCCTTCACATTCAGAATTCTCTTCATACAAGCTCTATGGTTACCAGTACCAAGGTATCTTTGATTAATGTATTTTGGTCATCTTGTTACTATTATACGAGCACGTTTAGTAGGAATTGTAAAAATACTTTATATTAAAAATATATATAATATATATTTAGTACACTCTGTATATGTCCATTCTCACCATATGTCATATGTTAGGAGGCTTTTTTGTTGTTGTTAGTTCCCAATAGGTTTAAAGTAATTTGATGGCTCACGTATTAAAGTGAACCTTTTAAGGGTCACCACCACTCGATACTTGAAATACAATATTTAATTGCTTTGTCAGTTTCAAGTTGCTGTAATATAGTTAATAATCATAATTTTGAAAATATTTACGTATCTACGCGTATTTTATTTTATTTATTTCTAAACTAAGATATCAAAGTGCTTGTATCATAGAAAAAAGACGACCAAAGTACATAATAAATATCAAAGATACATTGGTACCGGCAAGTAGTTGTGAACCCGTGCTCTCGGTTCGCATGACCATTGCACTGCCACTGCACCACGGTTGCTTTATTTTTTATACTAATTTACTAAACATGCTTAAAAGCCGATAACTGAGTCTCCGTTTTAGTCGTCAACACTCTTTACCACCCAGCTAAGATGTCAGATATCAAGTCACAATAATCAATCAATCAAATTGTCACGCCTCTTTCCCACGGGGATAGGCAGAGACAATGGAGCGCCACTTGCCACGATCCTGACAAAACTCCCTCGCTTCGCTCACATCCACAATTCTCCTCATACAAGCTCTACGGTTATGCGCACTAGGCAACCCAGCTTTTTTGAGGATGTCTTCGATTTGATCGGAAAACACCCTGCTGAGCCTGCCTCGTTCAACGCAGATTTATAAATTGCTTTCGTCAATCTACTTTCACTCGTTCTTTATATGTGCCCAAACCATTGAAGTATTCCTTTGTCAATCATTGTTACTACATCCTCTTTCAAACCACATCTATCACGCACTGTGCTTTTCCTTATTCTATCCGCTATCGTTACTCCACATACACTCCTTAATGACCGCATTTCTACAGTCACAATAAAAATAAGTATTCATCCCTCTCTACAGAAGACATGCTTTGTGAGATCGCCTTGTTGCTATAAATGTGTTGACATTTAGCACGGGACCGAGTACACTCAATAAAAGGGTAAATAAAAGTATCCGCCATGGTTGCGAGCCCTAATCGATCTCCGTAGGGGTGTCAATGTATAAATAGTCTCTATTGAACACTTAACGCTGTGTGGGAGAGCGATGGTGGCCTTTCATAATATACTCACGACTTTAATAGTTGTTATTAAGGATAGGTTGAAACACATCATTGGAAACACATCATTGGTATTAAAAAAGAATATATTTGTAGAAGATTCTAGAACTAATAGTAGGATTAAAGGGTCGACACCTTTGGATATCCCCTTGGTTGTCATCAGACAAGTCGAGGTCAGAAGGATCTCAATAAAAAAGCAAGGAAAGGCCCAATAGCGCCGACAATTGTTTCCAACTGCCTATCATTGTCACGTCTCAATTCCTACAGAGATAGGCAGAGAAAACATATTTTTTGTAATAGTTTATCATATTATTGCAGAAAAAAATCCGTGACCACGATGGCTGCAAAGCTCTCGAAACGTCGGAATAAATTGTAAAATCAAAACCAAAATAAACGCGATAGCAAGCCGCATAAAATATGTTTAATTCATTAATCAATGTTCGCGCAAAATCTAAGAAAACACAAGAATAAAAATTGCTTACATAAAATTGCTTTTGTTTTCCAATAAATTGCTGATTAAATGGGAAACTTAATAATATAAAGCGATGAATTCCTAATGCATAAAGTGTTTGGTCGGAAATAGTAATGTGATATAGCAGGAAATGTGTAATTAGCCGGTTGCCATGCCAACAACAAAGTCACCGCCTCTACAACTTATAGAATTATGTTTGCCTATTAAAAGCATATTTCCTATTACGACGACACGATCTAATGAAGAAGCGTTTTTGGCCGGCATAGTGACGGCGACTGAGGCAGCTGTGAACTGACTCCCTTTTTTTTAGTCGTCGTTACTCTTGGACCTCTTGCTTATCAACAGGCGGGTTAAGGTCAGATGTCGTGTCACAATACAAAAAAGCAATGTATTGATGATAATTTCGCTGGCTGACAAAGTTAGAACTAATTGTATCACCCTTTTGTAGTACAGTGGAATCCTAATATGTATTAAACTCATTGATGATTTAGCTCGAACTTCAAGAGAGATGCAAAAAAATTGTAAATGAGTTTTCAAATTAACAAGATATCATTATTTTTATTTACATTTCGGTACTAAGCTGTTAAAGTGCTTGTATCATAGAAACAGGACAACCAAAGAACATATTTCAAAGATATATTGGTACCGGTGAGTGGTTATATTTTCGAGTTGCAGGGACAAAGTTAAATAATAAATCGACTTAAGATTAATAATACATATTTATTAATTAAATTATAACATTACTAAACGGTACAAACAAGTACCTAAAACCATTATTTACTAACTACGACTTACTCCTTCCCACGGGGATAGGCAGAGACAATGGAGCGCCACCTTCGCATCCACAATTAGTAAAATTGTACTATTAAAACCTCGTAGAGAATACATCTTGTTTGAGTTATACGAATAAATCTAGATATCGAGTATTAGGGGTTCAGCGGTAGGAAATGACATTTCTTTCGACTTACTGAGAATTAAGACTTATGGAGGTTCGAGTTATTGAGATTCCACTGTATGGTCTATCTAAGCCGAACTAACGTGCCCCTCCACCACATTTGCGCACACAGGAAAACATAAAATATGAATGCAACACACCGAAAAAGCAATTGTAATTGGTCATTCAGTTGCTGGTTAGACACAAAAGGAGGAGCACAATGATAAAGTATAGTAATATAGTTAGTAATATTTGTATTCACACATTTAAATAAATTAATAAAGTGGAGGGGCACGTCATTTATAGTTAGACAAGGTATAATTGGTTTTTCGACGCCTATGATTCAATTGCCAAAGGTGCTTCACGTATCGCTTGATGGATTCAAGGTTATAAAATGGAGAGAACACGTAAAGCATTCCACTTGTCGATTGTTATACGAAGACTTGTCTGCTTACGATCAGGCAAGTCGGGTACCTATTTTTGAATCCATTAATTTTATTTGGGTATCGATATAATAATAATTTATCGAAACAATCGTAATGTCATCACTAGATGCAATGTGCGATGCAGTGTTCTGTGGTATATATATTCAGATCAAAGGCACAAAGTGGATGTTTCCATGGTGGATATGAATTCACAACACACACAGGGTTGCCAGAGTTCACATAAATCAATTACCTATTAATTAACTGATAGAATTTGTTATAGAAGATTTGCCTCTTATTTATTTATAAGAGTTAACAACAAAATAACCAATAAAATATTTTTTCTAACTTAACAATCAATCAATCAAATTGTCACGCCTTTTTCCCACAGGGATTGGCAGAGACGATGGAGCGCCACTTGCCACGATCGCTTCCCTCACATTCACACTCTTCACACAAGCTCTATGATTATGGGCACTTGGCAACCTAGCTTTCTTGAGGATGTCTCCAATTTGGTCTGCGAATACCCACCTGGGCCTGCCTTGTTTAACGTATCCATTCACATGAGATTAATAATGATAGGATAATTAACATTGCAATGATAGAAATGTGAGATGTGCCAACCCTATGTGAACATCAAACATAATAATCCGCCGCCGGTGCCTCATTAGGAATAAAAAAACAACCACTCTTTTAAAATTAAACACAATTAATTACCCAACACAAAAAACATACACAAACCATTTTTTAATATGACTGTTTAGAAATACAATTAAAGCAAATTAGATAATATATATTTTGTGGCAAGTGGCGCTCCACCTATCTCTAGCCTATCTCAATGGGAATAAGTTTTATTGCTAATATAATATTAATAATGCTAAAAATCAAAATAAAGAGTGGTAGGCAGTGGTACCCACCCATCCGGGGTAGTTCCACCACTTACCAGTATACAGACCATGAAGTGATTTAGTAACGTTTCGGGATTAAGCTTATAAGGCTTGCCGGTTCCAACTAGGCTGGCATAGTGGATGCGATTGCTACTTACAGTTATTGAATTGTAGTAGCAGTGACGTCCATCCATCCACTCTAGCTTAACATTAAGCGAGGTGATGTCTGCCGGCCACTCAATCTGGGATGTTCCTCCAAAAGCAGGGGTCCACAGTGCCTGTAACCATAGAGTCTGTACCGAAATAATTTATAAATGTAAAGGAAGCGAGAGTGATGTGTCAGGATCGTGAAAAGTGGCGCCTTGTTATCTCAGTCCAACCCTGCAAAGCGTGGAAGCAACGCGTGAATATTACTAAAGTAAAAGTTAATTATTTAATTAATGGTATATTTAACTAAGGATTAATTTGAGCTCATAAACTACATCCTTGTTAATAAAAAATAGTCATTCATCTGGTAACCCTGTCACCGATTTATTATAGTTAAATCAACATCTATGATTTAAAACTATTATTTTAGACATTATTAGACAACCATGTTAATTTTGTTTTCTTTATTTTTACAAATGGCCCTTTACGGTTTAACTTAAGGTATTAAAAATACTTCTTCTTTTTCAACATCCGTGGTTTGTCTGCTATAACTAAATCCTCTTGGATATATTATCTGTCATAATTGATTAAATTATTATTTATTTTAAAATTTATTTCATAATGTCAACTAAATTTTCTTTTTTTGTTTGTTTGCCTGTTTATTTTATTACTTAAAAAAACTACCTAAGATATCACAGATGTAATTTTATTAGTATTATCTAATGTTTATTCCGACCAAATTGGAGACATCCTCAAGTAAGCTGGGTTGCCTACTTCCCATAACCATAGAGCTTGTATGAAGGAATTGTAGATGTGAGGGAAGCAAAGCAGTTGTGTAAGAATCGTGGCGGGTGGCGCTCCATTGTCTCTGCCTATCCCTGTAGGAGAAAGGCGTGATTTTATGATTGATTTTATGTAGTTTGACAAATGACAGCAAGCCGTCTGATGTTAAGCTGGAGTGCGGTTCATTAATGGAGAAGAATTTCTACAACAGATGCAAGTAGCGTCTATTTAAAAAGCTGATCCCGAAACACAACTACACTTCTCGTCAGCCCAGGAGTGCCGATGACTGAAAAAAATCGATGCAGTTTGTGGTTGCCTCAGTCGCCGTCACTATACCGGCAACAACCCCTTGCTTAACATGTCAAGTCACAATATAAAAAACGTCAATAAATGAGTACTTACGACAACTGAAACTACAATAATAATACTAGAAACGTATTCTTATAAGTATCACAAAAGCTTTTATGAAGCTGAAAGAACTTCATAAAAGCGATCACTTGACGAGCCTAATAAAACCCAATATAATGGGGCCTAAACTGTCAACGGCGACCACTTGACAGAAACTGTCAATCCAATTAATTAAACAACAAACGGCTCTGTGACAACCCTAACTAATAAAGCTATACACAATTTTAATTTTCGTTGAAGTGTGCGAGCGGGAGGCAAAGAGGGGAGCGAGTGAGAGGGAAACGCTAAATCAGCGTTCACAAATAAACAATCAAATAAAAGAATGAACTCTTCTCGATGAGCCGATACAGCGCACTTAAGCGTTCATCCGGCGGGAATAGGGATGACACAATTTACATTTTTAAAATTATGATTTTTATCGATGTAATTTGTTATTGATCGGTCTATGTTTTCATCATCCCACCCTTATATGCAAGACCGAGACAATTGATGATGATGATTTTCAGTAAATGAAAATTTTGATTTAATCAAGGCTTGTGTTGAATTCCTATTTGAACAATGCTAGTGTGTGTTTTAAACCCATTGTCAACTTTGATCTTAGCTAGATAAGATAAGATCAGTCATTAGCATCTAGTTTTTTTTTAACAATACCTGGTAATATCCTTTTTAAATCGGTTTTTTAGCCGTCGGCGCCCATGGACCTCCCCTTACCAACCAATAGGTAAGATGTCGTGTCATAACAATAAAAAGTAAATAATGTTTCTCACCTAGTACCTACAGATGTAACGTATAAAATCATAAAAAGGGTAATTCACAAGGTAAACAATTTAAACCAATAATAGAGGTAATTAATATGTTAAATTGGTTTTATTATCGTCATGGAAATTTTCTCTGTAAAACTAATTCAGTTCAATTTAAGAACATCCTCTTAGATATAATTATAATGTATTTGAATCAATTTAAAATATCCCATTTGCGTTATCACAAAGGACAAACAATTAAAGACTGTCTCTCACAACATTAAAAAGGGCAATTAACGTTTGGCATAAAAACCCTTTTATCGATAACACAAATAGACATCACTAACAATTTCAAAAATATACCTCCCCTTCACTTCACAATCTCGTAAACCATATTCAGCGACTCATTTGATCGCACGACTGTAACACAAACATGGTGTTTCGTGTGCGTGCGAGCGGGACGGGGCTAAAACAGGATGATGTACGCTTTTATGAATGCTATAATGGGTTAAATTGGTCCTTTAATAAGCAGCGAGCGATGTCATAAAGTGTTTCCAATAAAACTGTCAACCTAACAGACTCACGATTGTTTATAACTTTATTTTATATCGATAATTATTCCAAATGGATGGTGCGCGGCATTAGGCCCCGTTCCTAATTTGAATTTGACATTTCTGCGAATTGAACGCCATTAATGGCTGTTATACTGATGTTACTTTTCACTTCACTTCATTCTACAATTTTATAATAATTGACACTTTTTACCTCTCCATTGAGTTTTTGCGTCGTGAATAGTCGCGACCTATAGTTCTCAGAGGGATAGGCTGACGCAACATATCATTTCTTTGGTTATGGGCATTGATTAACTGAACTGCCGCGTATCTTTTTACAAAATCTTAGGGCACATAGGAGGACCCCTTGCTGCTTTTATAGGAATGTCTCCTATTTCAATACTCTATTATAATTACCACTCACCTACGTTTTAAGAAAACGTTGTTAAGAAAATGTTAAGAAAACGACGGAATTGTGTCAGGATCGTGGCAAGTGGCGCTCCATTGTCTCTGCCTATCCCTGTGGAAGGCGTGACAATTTTATAGATTGATTGATATTTGAACGTTATATTTTTAACGGCTTGAATTTTATTGTCGAATCAAATCATTTATATCGCAATAGGCCTGTTCGGAAAGCTCCATGACTTCGGAAAGCTTCATAACCACACACTCATAACCAATCTAATGGTATATAGGAAACCTGTTGAAGATAGTATTTTCTTAGATTATGCGCTAACATTGATTAATGAATTAAACAAATTTTATGCGGCTTACTAGCGCGCGTTTATTTTGGTTATTGATTTTACAGTCTTTTTACGATGGCTGCAAATAATTGTAATAAAAAAATATGTAAATCAATAACCAAAAATAAACGCGATAGTAAGTCGCATAAATCTGTTGAAGATAAAAAAATATTTGATTTTATCGATATTCTAAATGTTATCAAATTGTTTTTATAGTACCACACTTAGGAATGTAAAAATGGCATCTGAGTGTTCTTTTTCTTATTCGTTAAAAGAAAGAGGAATCGAAGGAATTCTATTTCAGCGTTTTTTATTAATTATCTTACTGAAAACTGGCCTTTGTTGTTTTCAAGCGAGAAAACGTATACGTCTGTTTCATAAAAAATTCTACAACCGCCTTTTGTTATGAAAATAGAGAAATTTTAATCTTATTTTACTTTTTATTTTCGTTTAAGACTGAAGTTACCGTAAAAGGTGTTTTCTTATTATGAAATTATTGACAAATACATAGTTTTTATTAAAACTTTGCTTTAAACAATAAGTCCTTTCTAATTTCCTAAAGTATATTCTTCAAATTAAAGCCTCTGTTCCAACACAAAGGAACGCCACATTGCACGACCTTAGCATAATTCTCTCGGTTCCTTTACCTCCACAACTCTTGTTATCCATAGCTCTAGGGTAATCATTAAAAAATTTTCCAAACAACTAGTTATTTTTCGGGAATTTTAAAACTTTTCTTTTCAGGATCAATCATATTAAAGGTTTTTTTATTTTATTATTAATGGAAACTAGATAATTGATACGCGTACATCATTGGTCGGCTTCTACCGGGAATCAAACATGGCATCTGTCGCTTAACGCCAGACCGCTTAGTTTGGCACTTCCAACGATCTTAAATATGTGTTAATGCATATCTATACTAAGCAAATAAACGTGCTCGTATCATAGAAACTGGGCGAATAAAGTACATAAAAATACATTATCAAAAATCAAACTGTCACGCCCTTCTCCCACAGGCTTTCCTCACATCCATAATTCTCTTCATATAAGTTCTACGGTTATGGACACTAGTTAAAGAAACATTAAATATATAATATATAAAATCAAATATAGACATAGGTGGTTTTCCGCGAGGATTGTCAATTAGGGTTAATATTTTAAGGTGAAGTGAATCAGATTGCTTTTGGGGGCTCGTTAATCCTTCACCCACCCACCCCTATGCCTGCTCAAATAAATAGCCATTTTGTACAAATTACACGAGTGGAAAAGAGATTCAAACCCCACAATTATGTATAAGTATGTATGTAGTATGATAGGCTTAATTCTAAACCAATGAATATTGTATGGATTTTGTAAATTTAGATATCAAGCAAGTATTTTATTTATTGTTTTGTTATATTATTAAATTAGGTCATTTCATATTAATCTAAATAATATCCAGCCAATTAAGCACACCTGTATTTCAAACAGGGATAGGTAGAGACTTTTGCCATAGCACAACGTTGTTTTAAATAATATTGCTAAACACTATTAGACAACATATAGACACCATATAGGGTATGTTTAAGTCAGCTTAATGTGAAGTCAGTCATAATAAGAAAATCTTCAAGGGTGGTTGCTGGTTATCGAATATATCAGGGTGGTGTCATGTCTGATAGTTGCAACGGCAACTGTTAAACCCAGAAGCTGAAAGTTTGAGATCTACGTAGACTGTGACCCCGACTTGCCTGATGGTAAAGAGACCTGCGAGAGTCATTTCACGGTTGCCTCAGTTGCCGTCACTATGCCGGACAAAAATGTGCAGTATAGTTTAGAAATATAAATTATCTACTTTAAAGCTAAGTTGTCTAGTGCCCATATACTTAGAGCTTGTATGAGGATAATTGTGGATGTGAAGGAAGCGAGGGAGTTGTGTCAGGATCGTGGCAAGTGGCGCTCCATTGTCTCTGCATATCCCTGTGGGCAAAAGGCGTAACAAAAAATGATACTTTATATATTTCTATACTAATACATTAGATGTAAAAGTAACAGTGACACAAACCGGAGAGCACGAGTTCGAGACCGGTACCAATGTATCTTTGATATATGTACTTTGGTTGTCCTGTTTCTATGATACAAGCACTTTAGTAGCTTAGTATAGAAATGTAAATAATAATCAAAAATAACATTAATATACCAGTTTGTTTGCCTCATAGGATTTAGGACTAATGTTTTGTTTATGTTTGTCATGTCACATATTGGGTTAGTGAGGTGACAGAAAACAAAGTTATTAGGAAAAATGGAACTACTTGGAATCGTGAACGAAACTGTCAAATAAAGCTTACAGAACACAATTCTTGTGAAAGACATTTTTCAGTTGTGACATTTCACAGTATTCCATTTGACTATTTCATGCTTTTAAATTAGTCCGTTACATGGAATTTTAAATGTTTCTCTATTTTGAATCATTAGTTTTTATGTTGAATAGGACCGGATCATTTATTTAGGTCATTAAGGAGTGTATAGCGGATATAATAAGGAATAGCACAGTGCGCGATAGATGTGCTTTGAAAGAAGATGTAGTGACAAGGATTGACAAAAGAATGCTTCGATGGTTTGGGCACATGGAAAGGATGAGTGAAAATAGATTGACAAAAGCAATTTATAAATCTGATGTGGATGGATGCGATAAACAAGGCAGGACCAGGAGGGTGTGTTCCGATCAAATCGAAAACATCCTCAAGAAAGCTAGATTGATTAGTGCCCATAACCTTAGCTTAGAGCTTGTATGAAGACAACTGTGGATGTGAAGGAAGCTAGGGAGTTGTGTCAGGATTGTGGCGGGTGGCGCTCCATTGTCTCTGCCTATCTCCATAGGACAGACGCGTGATAATTTTATTGAATCGTTGATTTACAATAATGATTATTTTAAAAAGAATTTTGCTGTCGATTTATAAGGCGGGCTTAAAACGTGTTTTAAAGAATTTATTCGAATGTGATCAGGCTTTTTTTGTTTCTTCTTGTGCCTGTAAGTTTGAAATTGTAACTTATTATAAGTATACTTCAAGTATTTTTTATAAATTCACCAATATAATATAAAGTATTTTGTTTTCAACCACGTTATTACAATTAAGGATCACGGCTCAGTGTCATATGTCATCCTTGTAAACTTTCTTTGTAAAACTCTTCCGTCTGCTTTTATCAATACTTTCTGTTCGGTGCAAGCGAACCTACCTTTCTCAATCCTTATCACTAAATCTTCTTTAACACTTGACAATAATATAAATAATAATTTATTAAAACAGTTATATAATATATTTGTGCAGAAAGCATAATTTATAATGAAATACAACTGAGTTAGCAGGTAAGGGATGAACACACAGAGTACATATATAAAGACGCCGCAAAAATGCAACGCGATGCGTGAAGAAGCACCTTTGGCCGGCATAGTGACGGCGACTGAGGCAGCCTTGGTTGTTTGTTAACTAACTTGGTTGTTTCAGTCTTCATCACTCTAGGATCTCCTCTTGCTTATCACCAGGCGGGTCGATGTCAAATGTCGTGTCACAATAAAAAAAAAAGATCGATTTAATTAAACGATTCAAAAGAACGGTTGATATGATGTTAGAAATCTATGTTAACATAACTAGTTTGTATTGTATGAGATTTACTGTGTTGTAAAAATAAACCATCTCGGCTTTTTAGTAACCTAATATTACATAATCTTAAAATAATGAACTTGTTATTATTGCTTCAAACAAATGTTTTTAAAATAGTTTTTTTTTATACAATTTACCTTTAGTTTAATGTATTATTCTATTTGTGGCCGACATAGACAAATTTTATTTGTGACAAACAACGACTGATTAATGCGAAGTAGGCAATCGTGAACTGAGTTGGATTCTTAGTCGTCGGCGCTCTTGGACCTGTCCCTGCTTACCATTATTCAGTTCGAGGTCACATGTCTTGCCACAATAAAAAGAAAATGCATTTTGATTTCTTCATCATGGTAGTCATGACAATCTGCTAGAGCCTTGATTGGGCCTTTGCGATTTTTTTTAAATTTATCAATCAATCAATCAAATTGTCACGCCTTTTTCCCACGGGGATAGGCAGAGACAATGGAGCGCCACTGACCACGATCCTTACACAACTCCCTTGCTTTCTTCACATACACAATTCTCTTCATACAAGCTCTGTGGTTATGGGTACTAGGTTTATGTATTATACATTTCTATACTAAGCTACTAAAGTGCTAGATTGGTACCGGCAAGTAGTTTTGAATCCGTGCTCTCGGTTCGCGTGACCATTGATTGACCACATGATTCATATCATTTGTTTTTGAGCATAAGTAATATTACTTTTAATACAAATAGTGTCTATTTGTTTGTGTGCTGCGTCCGTGTCCCTATTGTGTCTCTCTCTGCCTTAATGAGACAATTGATCGCAACGCAACTCACCCCCCATTGTAATGCGCCGTGATGATAGGGCACGTAAACAACCTCCCCCATACTTCCCCTCATACTAGGGTTGCTAACGCTTTTTTCTGTATTTTTATTTATTTATTTGGACTCGACAAATTACTACATCCAGCCTGAAGTTAGTCTGGAGTGTGATCCAAGAATGGAGGTGACTGATACTACCGTTAAATAACTGTAAGTAACAGTCACCTTGTTGGAACCAGCAACTTACATGCTGATCCCGAAACGCGACTAAGTAACTTCACCGTCTACTACCCCGGATTGGGAGACTGGGCATCACTACCTAATATCTTCGAATATCCTCTTTATTCGTTCATTTCTATTTCTTACTCACCAGTAGTTAAACATCCCGTTAAACGCTGGGGTTCTAATAACGGCGAAATTTCGTATAAGTATTTGATTATTATGTCATTATTATTGATAAGTAGTCTATCCTTGTACGAATTGGCGATATCAATCAGAAAATTAAATCAGGAAATTAAAGATTGTAAGAAAGATAATTATTGTGTATGTACAGGAAGAAGGAGAGTTGTGTCAGGATCGTGGGAAGTGGGTCTTTGTTGTCTCTACCTAATTCTGTTTTTTTTTTTCAATTTTATTGGTTTAATATACTTAATAGCATTTCTATAAAGTATATACAATTTAGAAAGGTTGACAACCCTATCTGAAACACACACACACATCAAATGCTAAGTATACTCAACTTAATTATTTGACAATGGACATTTTGATTATTTAGCTGTTTTTAATATGACAACACGTTATTTTATATTATTTAATATGATTTTTACATTGCCTATCCCTGTGGGAATAGTTTAATTGATTGTTTATATGATAATATTTGGTAGGCAACAGTTGGTGACCAATTGCCAAGTCTGCCGATCCGGGGTAGCACCACCACTTACAAGTGTAGCCAAAGCAACTTAGTCGCATTTCGGGATAAACTTGACAGTTGCCGGTTCCAATTAGGCAACCGTGAACTGAGGTTTTTTTGCAGTAGTCGACACTCATGGACCTCAAATTTCCAAATTCCAATAAATTTTGGAACTCTTCTTTTTAATACCTATAAAATATATATTTTGAATTTATTATTATTATTTTACATTTCTATACTAAGCTACTAAAGTGCCTTGTATCATAGAAACAGGACAGCCAAAGTACATATGTACATAATTAATATTACTAATGTTTGAGACATATTCCCAGAATATGTCCAAGCTTAAATATATTTGGAATTCCATGAAAACATCGATATTAGAGACATAATCTATTTGTTTACTTTTACATACTTATACGGCTCTTGTGTGTAAACAACTTACTGTCACAGTCAGGGATCAGGGGCCCCATTCTCTTAATTGCATGACAGCGACATTTCAGAGTAACTTTTACGTACTGCGTCAAAAGCGCAGTGACATTCTCGCAATGGTAACCAACTGACGTAACCTAACCTAACCGATTGACGTTTTATTTTGTGTTAGACTTAATAATAATGTTTTAATTATATGTAGTTAATAACAATAATACTGTTTTATTACACACCAATATTATATATTACTTATATCTATAAAAAATATTTAAATAAATATGTATTTAGAATTTTATCGAAATCAAGTAACTCTTAAAATAATAATAAATAACGAAATGTCTTCTAATGACAAGCGACTGCATTAACTGTTCTTTTTCTTTTTTTTCTTCTTGTTTATAGCTTTAGTATTTAACTTGCCAGTGTCAAAGTTAAAATATATGGTTCAATCTTAAAACATTGTCAAGTAAATGATTTGATGATGATCATTTTAGTAAAGCGGCGGAAAGCCTTTACTAAAACTTTTGGAAGAACTTTTGGAGGGAACACGAAGAAACACTTTTCACAGCTTTAAATTACTTGTTTATACTCGATCAACTTAAAAATGATAACAATACTGGATAACAATTCCACCAATTCAAAATTGCGCGTCCTGTCACTTGCAGTTGCCCGTCAAAGTTCTCTGGTCATTCAGTATCCATAACACAAACCCCTTTCTTACGGAGATAGGTAGAGACAATAGAGCGCTATTCTTACCCAGCTCACTTGCTTTTTATAAAATGTTCATGTTTATGGACACAACGGCACATAACGACACAGCGGCGGCCGTGGTGTAGTACTGCCACTAGTACTGCAATGGTTACACAAACCGAGAGCACGAGTTCGAGACCACCCACCGGTACCAATGTATCTTTGATATATATGTACTTTGGTTGTCCTGTTTCTATGATACAAGCACTTTAGTAGCTTAGTATAGAAATGTAAATAAAAAAAAAACAAATAATACAAATAGTATTATTGTAAATAATTATTTAAAATATTCCTTTTTATTAAACCAAATGTGAACGTTGTTGAACTATTATTTTAAAAAATCTTTTGAAAATTCTCCCGCCTACTAATTAAAGACATTTTTTTTGTTAAAGGGGTTGTGTTTTGGTATAATTATAACTTGGCATTGAATGTGAAATTAAGGGTGTACAGGGGGATGAAAGGAACACCCTGTTTATGTCAATTAGAGGCATTTTTTGGAAGCACTCTGTATATTCTGTTTTGTGTTTTTATTATTTAATTAGCACGATTTCCGTCTATTGTTTGTATTACTAAGTGGATTGACTATTAAATATTTAATTTTCTATTTGTTTTTATTATTATTATTCTATTTTACAATTCTATACTAAGTTACTAAAGTGTCTTTTGTACCTTCTTACCTCAAATCCCAATTTGAATTCTTATTCGATACGCATAGTCTCCCTCTTCGTTCTTTTTTTAATAACCAGCTCAAAATTCCTGCCCACTCCTTAAGCAGATATTCAGATTCCTTTACTGTGTCTGCAGCCCTCCAGCATCGTGCCCGCCAGTGGAACAAGCTACCGCTGAATATTAGACGTGCACCGTCTGTCAATGTCTTAAAAATAATAATTAGTCACCAACTTGTTTCTTAATAAACAGGAGCTCACGGCATCTAGTACATAATATTTGGCACAAAATATAATTGTGTATGTTTATGTATGTTTTTTGTGATACTTGTATGTAGTTTACGTAATTGTAGTTTGTAATATATTTGCACCCTGCCCATAAATTCTCATCATCCCTAAGGGTATGTACCTATTTTTAAGTTTATTTTGGTGCAGGGATTTAAATAAAATAAAATAAATAAAGTGTTTGTATCATAGAAGCAGGACCACCAAAGTACATAATATATCAAAGATACTCGTACATTGGTGAGTGGTTTTGAACCCGTGCTCTTGGTTTGCATAACCATTGCACTGCCACTACACCACGGTCGCCTTACTTAACCTTAATTTGCCTGAAGGTAAGCAAGAATCCGAAAACGCGATTGAGTCACTCCACGGTCTGTTCGCTTCAAATAAACCTATGATTAATAAACATATAAATAAATAGGTATCATGAACGTGTAAAATACCATATCAAAACATTCTTCGAATTAGCACTACAAATCTAGGAATCGAACCTAAATACCATATCACAATATGAACTCTATAAATAGCTTAATATATAGATATAACAATATATGTATCGCTAATTAACCGCAACATTGTAAATTGTTGAGAACATTCCAGCTTAATATATATGTTGATTACTATATAATACTTATTATCTATGTTAATCACAATTTCATTAAAAGAAAACATATCATTAGCATAAATGGGCCCAACCGTAAAGCTTGTATGAAGTGAATTGTGGATGTAAGGGAAGCGAGGGAGTTGTGTCAGAATCGTGGCTAGTGGCGCTCCATTGTCTCTGCCTATTCCTATGGAAAAAAGGCGTGACAATTTGATTGATTGATAAACACAACTATCACTATGACTTAGAGGCACAGGGTTGCGCTTCAATCGGAATCACAATGAAATTCATTCCTATTTGTCAAAGTTACGCGGTCGCTGTTAGTGCCAAAAACAGCTGTTACTCATTCGGACAATGAGTATCAATAAGCTTGAACTGTTAATGAAAATGAACATTAATTTAAAGCTCATTAATGGAGTTCTACTGTCAAAACTAAGCCCCCATTGTCATTGTTTACGCGGTCGGCCCGCATATCCTTACATAACTCTCGTTTTTTTAATACATGGAATCGCGACTTCTGACAACGACTTGCCTAATGGTAAACAAGAGGAAGCCAAAGAGTTCTAACGACTGAAAAATAGGAATAATTTAAGGTAGCCTCAATCGACGTCACTGGCACTAGTTTTGGGCACTAGTCAACCTATCTTTCTTGAGGATGTCTTCGATTTGATCGGTAAACACGCTCCTGGGCCTGCCTTGTTCAACGCATCCATCACATAAGATTTATAAATTCCTTTCGTCAATCTACTTTCACTACATTTTCTTTCAAGCCACATCCATCGCGCACTGTGCTATTTCTTATTCTATCCGCTATCGTCACTCCACACACACTCCTTAACGACCGCATTTCTACAGCGTTAATGTTACTCTCATTTACATCCAAAGAAAGGTATATTGACATAGAGGATATATTACTAAGGCTGTTTTAAACCACACATAACCAATGTAAATGTAAATTTAATTGATGTGAATTATTTCTATTAAATATATCGCATTGTAATTACGTTGCAAATTAACGTCCATTCATTTAATGAGATTATAATTTGTTTGTGTTTTTGGCAAATACTAATTAAAATAAACCGAATAATTAATTCGTCTCACTGAGATAGACATTGGTAATGGAGTACCACTTTCCATGATCCTGGCGCAACTATCTCGCTTCCCTCACATCCACAATTCTATGTAAAAATATATTTATGAATGTCCTCATTAAAGATTGTAAGTAGTTTGTCATCATCATCATCATCACCAGCCAGAAGGCGTCCACTACTGAATATAGGCCTCTCCCTTAGAACACCATTATTTTAATTTTATTATTTATTATACATTTCTATACTAAGCTACTAAAGTGCTTCTATCATAGAAACAGGACAACCAAAGTACATATATCAAAGATACATTGGTACCGGTGCGGTGGGTGGTTTCGAAATAGTTTGTATGTACTATTAATAATACACAGTTTTTAAAAATAATTTAAAAACCGTGGAAGAAAATCATAATCAGCCATAAGACATCCACTGCTGAACATAGGCCTCCCCCTTAGAACGCAATTTTGAACGACAATATGCCAGTTGCATCCACCGGTTATTCGTGACTTTCACTATGTCGTCAGTCCACCTAGTGGGAGGTCTACCTACATTGCGTCTTCCGGAAGGAAATGAATAATACAAATTAAAAATAGAGATTATTCGTGCTCTTTGACATTTTAAAATGATTCAACAACCAAACGCAGCCGCAGCCGGAATCCAACACAAAGCTACAACAAACATCACAAAACATCAGAATGACTTTTATAAAGCACACACAAACTTGATGAAAATATTAATCGCGGAAAACATTTGTGTCGAAAAACACACAAAGTAGAGGAAACGATAATAATAATATATATATTTATAAACTGTCGCGTTTCATTATGTTCGCTTTGATTTTATAATTGTTATGACATTATAATTAATATAATAAAATTGTATAATAAATGGTTATTTTTGGTGTTTGCCATCTGTTTCATTTGCTCATTCGCGTGTCCCAATTTATAATGATGCTTTCAAATGGACATTTTTATTATAGGAAAAGCGATAAAGTATTTTTGTATATCAATACTATTTTTTGTATAATAGATTTGCAATTGGATCCACATCTGTGTTTTTTACCTTTTCTAATACATCTGTTTACTTATTCTCATGAAACTTTCACCTTCCTACACAATTCTCACCATTAATTTGCATTTTGAGGACACTTTTTTAAACTCCACTTCACCATTCTGCTGCCTTTACTTTGCAACTAGACTTTGGATTGACCTAACCGTCCAAATCCGAAAGGCCACCACGTCGACGCATAGATTCTTTAAAGTTCCTCCTAGGAAATATCTTTTATTGTATATATATACTTATTTTTATAATTTTCATATATATATATTTGTCACTAAAAGAATAAATAAAAGCCTTTTTTGACCCCGATACATAAATATATATATATTTTTTGTAATTTTCAAATAGTATCGTGGATGTGTCTGAAATTCTTCTTCTTACGTTTTTTGTGAATAAATCGGCCATGAGAGTAATTTATTATTATTAGTGTCGTGTGCGTTTAGTTCGTGGGCTAATTAATGTTGGTGTGCGAGAGCAATTAAGAGTGGCGCGTACATAACTTAAACACCTCTCTCTATATAAAGGCGAGGACCACCCCACCGGCGGCCATGCATTTACATAAGAATGCCCGCGCGACAAACGATTTAATTGATCATTAACTAATTGGATAAAGTATTTCAATTATATATTGAATACTAAGCTACTAAAGTGCTTGTAACATAGTAAGTAGGCCTACCACCAACATTTAAAAACAAACATGTTTCAAGACAGTACTGTTTGATGTATAAAACAATATTGCTCAATTTCGTAACACCATCTCTTATTTGCAATTTTGTTTTATTTCTTTTAAATCATTGCTGCTACTCGTACATTTGATTATTAAAACTTAATATTATCTTTTGTAATTCCCGCCGCGCCGTGGTACGCTTTGGAGGAAATGGATTTTGATGTGACGTCACAAAACTGCCAATAGTAATTTTATTCAAATAAGCATATTTGGCTTTTGAATTAACGTTTGACGATTAAAACAATAATGCCATAAGAAATAGTGGTACGCCTCCAGAAAAAATCAAAGTACATATATCAAAGATACATTGGTACCAGTAAGTACCACGGTCGCCTTAAATCCATTATTATTTTTTAACCAAAGAGCATTTTTATTTATTGTGACATGACATCTGACCTTGACCTGATTGATGATAAGCAAGAGAAGGTCCAACAGTCCTCACAGTCACTATGCTGGACGACCTCGAGACCACTCACCGGTACCAATGTATCTTTGATATATGTACTTTGGTTGTCATGTTTCTATGATACAAGCACTTTAGTAGCTTAGTATAGAAATGTAAAAAATATGTCTAAATTGGTGCATTATTCTTTTTTAATTTTAATTCTCATCCGCCTGTTGACATTTAATTGCTATACCTCGTTAAGCCTTTTACAACTTGAACAAGGCACTAGCCTTCCAACAAACTCACACTCACAATAATAACTCCTAATACTATGAACACAAGAGGCATTATTCTTTGTACAATAAACGAGTGCACTTTAAAATCTATTACCATACTGTTTCTCCATTTGTGAGATTATATGCTTTGTGTTAGGTGTTATAAGGTTTATAATTGAATGGTTGATTTTGTTTGAAAAGTGTTTGAAGCAATAAAGATTTTTTTATGAACACGTCGGTACTAGTTTTAATTTAATTGTTAGAAGTATTAACAATGTTATATTATTAAAGTGGGTACTTGGAAAACACTAGATAACTTGGCCGGCATAGTGGCGACGACTGAGGCAACCGTGTACTAAATCGGGTTTTTCAGTCATTGGCACTCTTGTACCTCTGCTTACTATCAGGCGAGTCGAGTTTAGATGTCAGGTCACAAAAAAATGGAGAGTATCGCCCAATCTGCCAAGTATAAAGTCCGTTAAGTGACTTAGTTGCGTTTCTGGATCAGCTTGTAAGTTGCCGCTTTCAACTAGGCCGGCCAAGTGGTCTGCGACTGCTACTAACAGTTGGTACTACAGACCGCACTCTATGTTAACATCTGGCTATCAAACGTCGAGCCACAATTAAAATGTAGCGTCACTTTTCATGATGCTGACCCAACTATCTAGCTTCCTTCACATCCACAAATCTCATTGCGACTCAGCTTTCTGGTAAGAATGACCCTGATTTGATCAAGGAATTATCTTTTAGTTTAGATGATCCCTGTTTTACCCTTACCCTCTCCAGTGTTATTTATAGCCACTAATCTTAGTCGCCCACTTACCACCTGCTTACCCTAAAGGCGAAAGTAGCATGAATATAATTTGCGAGTCCCTGACATTATATTAAAATGATCCACTAATAGAATTATTATTTACACTTCGTTAAATTTTAACACACGGTAAAATGTAAACAAAATGTTATATTTTAATAAAATGATAAGTAATTTATAATAACTTTATAAAATATATTGATAGAAAAATTCACGCATGGATATGAGTCGGCTGCAAATGGAAATTGAATGCCTTCTGTTGTTAATTGCATGACAGCTTTAAGCACTAATCTACACGGAGCTACAAATTTCTGGTATAACGCGATTAAAATAAGAATAGGAGGGAATCGGCGCCTTTCTGTGACGTCTAACTCTGCAAGCAACTTCACTTTAGTATGGTGTCCTTTTCTTTGCGGACCGCCAAGAAAAAGACACCTTTAAATCAGTCAAGTAAAGTTAGGCAACAGCCCGTCCTATTCTTATTTAAAAAGCATAGTATCCTATCTTTTCACTGTGCAGCTCTCTCAATTGTCAACGTCGCAGATTGTCGGTTTAATGCATAATTTAAATCGCAATGCGTTCAGCGACAGACACAGGTTTCGATTTCAAGGTGCAATTAGCTGATGTGCACACGTGGTGACTGTCTAATTTTAATTGCTACTTAATACAGTTAATAATACAATCGTAGAAATATGCAAAATAAAACTATATTTATTATTTGATTTATGATTTACAGAAGGGACTTTACGATCCGAATCTATTATTAGAACTTATTATTTATTTATTGATATTAATTTGAACCCATATTTTTTTTTAATTAAATAAACTTTGTGCGGCTTATTATCGCGTTTATTTTGGTTTTACATTTTTTTATTATTCTGACGTTTCGAGAGCTTTGCAGCCATCGGAGACCAAATAAATGCGATAGTAAGCCGCATAAAATTTGTTTAATTCATTAATCAATGTTCGCGCAAAATCTAAGAAAATAGGTACTCTAATTTTTTATTTGATTTTATAACAAGCACATAATGTATCAATGGGGTACTTATATTTAGTAAAAAAGTCTAGAAAATACTCGAGTCAACATTCAATTGTGTGACACGTATTTTTTTTAAATATGGGCTAATGTTATTACAGCGTTTGCTATAATATATTAAACATGCTATCGAGATAAATCGGTGTGTAGGTATAAATTTGTGCATAAGGAACTGAATATAAAGTGCAGTGTGGGTTATAATATCTCAACATCGTGTATGATGAAAAGTAAAAGTAAATTGATATTATATTCTGAGATCTAGTTCTAGTGTATAGTCTTACAAAATATTTGAACTAACGTAACATCATTTCCTTCACATTCATTAATAATAATGCAAATGAATTGTTTACATTTTAATTCACATTAAATCAAATACATTGTACGATTATATGTTTAAAGTATGTATATGTAATTTATTATATGTATATATTGTGTATATTTTAATTATGTTCAGTTAATTGAACATTAAATTGATATAGAGTTGATTTGTATTTGATTACACACGATTCTGTGCAACTCATTGAATATCTATTAATATTCACATTTTGTGATCGTTAATATTATGTAATTGGTTTTATTATATTGTGGTGTTGAAATGGAGTGTGATCCATGAATGGATGCGATGTGTTAATTAAAGCAAATGTGTGTTTGGAAGGTTAAATAGTTATTTTTGTCTAGTGTTTTGATTAAGAAGTTTATGTTGAAAGAAAGGGCGACCGTGGTTTTGAAATGGCCTCGCATACTAAGAGCCTCAGGTTCAAAGCTCTAATGTATCTTTGATATAATGTAATTTGGTTGACTCGTTTTTATAATACAAGCATAATTTATTAGCTTAGTATAGAAATGATTTGATAAATATATGAAGAGGATCATAACTGTAGAACCTATATGAATATAACCTATAAGAATTTACCTGAAAATATTAGTTTTGGTAAAAATTACAATTTCAATATAGGTACAGGTAATAAAATATGATCGTAAGTATTGCTGGCACTCTTGGACCTCCTCTTGCTTACCATCAGGCAAGTAGAGGTCAGATGTCGGGGCACAATACAAAATAAACCTATTAATATTGTTTTTACCTATAACATAGTAACAGGTAACATTAATAATATTGTTTATAAAATGCAACATTGTTTTTGCATTCCTGTGTGCTTTGGCATCTAACCAATATGATATTATCATACTCGTATCGATTAGTTAAATGTTATCCAACTGTACGTAGATAAACAGCGAGAGAGAGTAAGTATACACACTTTCACATGAGAAAAAGAGAAAGTATTATTGTAGAATACCATGGAAAGAAACCAATACAAATATATAAAACAACAAAGGGCTCGACAAAATAGCATCCGCGGACACAAGAAATATTTTTGTTATAGAACAAAGAATCGTGTCGCGACGACAATGTAAACTGCAAAAGCTGTTTACCACTTAGATTTTAAATAGAATTTTCTGCAAATCCTTATTCTAAATTGGCACTTGATTGTATCCTAAAAAAACCGTAGATCGCCACAATGTAGTACAACGAGCTAATACAATCGTTATTTAACTTAGGTGTATGGGTCACTTAGGGTTTCATATTTCCACCGTAGGATGGGGAGACATGTGGGCTAGCTCAGTGGTAGACAGACAGCTGGTGACCATTTGCCTAACAAACTGTGCGATTACAATAAGAATAGGACGGAATCAGCGCCATTTTGTGACGTCTAACTCTCCAACCAACTTCACTTTAGTATGGTGTCTTTTTGTTTGCGGATCGTCAAGAAAAAGACACCTATTCTTCCTATTCTTATTCTAATAGCATTGTATAGCCTTTGTCTGTGGAAGCAATCGCATGCACTCATCTAACTTAACATCAAGCTAGATGAGATTTTACATAGATAGTAGAAATTAATTAAATATTTAACTAATAATAAGGCGACCGTGGTGTAGTGGCAGTGCAAGCGGAGCGGAGTGCGGAGGGTTCGAAATCACCCACCGGTACCAATGTATCTTTGATATATGTACTTTGGTTGTCCTGTTTCTATGATACAAGCACTTTAGTAGCTTAGTATAGAAATGTACCTGTAATAAAAATAAACAGTATATATGAGTAGTAAATGTTTTAAAATATTTACTACTTATATAGGTAAATATTTTTAAATAGAACGAGTGTGTTCGTTGTATTATATATCAAAAATTACTATAAACAAGTTATATATTACTATTATATTTTTTAGAATTCATAACTGTGGCTTATATTTTCAGTAATACATGAAAATAATTTGTGAAAAAATGATTGTATGCTGTAGAATTTACATAAAAATAAACTAGTATCTGGACACAGATACTAGTTTAAAAGAAAACTAAAATAACACGAGTGATCAATAAAATCGCAATGCGTCTTTATGCCTTAAAATCCCTGAAGACGTTTGGCTGAAATAAATACTTGAGCACCTGTCAAAATAGAAAACTAAGATTATTTCGTAAATGTGTTTTAGTTTAGATAGTCCGTTATACCATCAAACCGTGTTTTTTAAAATATTGGTAGGCAGTGGTGCTCAGTCTGTCGAACCGGTGTAGTACCACTACTTCAAGTATACGAGGTGAATACAGGAATCGGCTTGTAAGTTGCCGGTTCGGCTAATCCGGCATAGTGGATATGACTGCTACTGTACTACTGTGCTACTGCGACTGCCAACAGTAGCCATCATTCATGGACCGCATCGAACGTCAGTCTGGGTGCTTGTCATATGTCGAAACACAACAAAAAATATCCCCGGCCAACATGCCACATCCATTGATTCCACACAAACCGCGAGCCAAAGAAAACAACAAATTAACACTCTATTAAATACAAAGAACGTGAGGATGCGCGCGCGCAACCACACCTACCCTCTCATTGGCTAACAACAAGTGTGTCGTTTGAATGCAGGTGTGCTATTGGTCGTTGATGGGCTGGCAAACGGTCAAGTGGGCGTGGTTTAATTTGAATTTTTGTAATGTTCTCGCGTGTGAATGAGATGCGTCTGGCAGTAGCAGTTGTTTGTGACATTTCATAATAGTGATGTATTTATGTATCATTTATTTATAATCGCCCTAATTGAAGTGCGCACTGTCGCCATATTGGCTTCATGTTACTCTGTCGCGGATTTATGAGTTTATATTTAGAACACTTTGCCGTTTAAATAAGTGATTGCGATTTATATCTAGTAACGATCATTTTAGATTTTAATTTAGTCAGTCAGTCAGATTATCACGCCTCATTCCCACGGGGATAAGCAGAGAAAACGAAGCGCCACTTGCCACGATCCTGACACAACTACCACGCTTCCCTCACATCCACAACAATTCTCCTCATACAAGCTCTACGGTTATGGGCACTAGGCAACCCAGCTTTCTTGAGGATGTCTTCGATTTGATCGGAAAACACCTTCCTGGGCCTGCCTTGTTTAACGCATTCATCCACATCAGATTTATAAATTCCTTTTTTTTTTTATTTAAAGAATATATTTTATTTTTTATTTATTGTTTTGTTTTTTTATCAGTCGTTTGCACTCTTGCCCTCTATCAATCAAGGTAAGATGTCGAGTTACGATTTAAATAAATCTTTTTTTGTGGCCTTCTTGTCGTCATATTTTGGAAGCCTTTCGGGAGCCATGGTAGAATTTACCTACCTAAAAAGTTTGAAATTTATATTATTTTTATTATTACTCGTAGTCTATTTATTTGTCCCACTGCAAGGCAAAGGCCTGCCTCTCTTTCTTCCATGACTCACGACTTCGATCTCTCGCCACGAACTATTGTACGAGTCCATCTTATCTCTCCATCTCCGTTTGGGCCTGCCGCGATGTCTTCTGCAATCTGGAATCCATTCAGTAATGGACTTAACCTATAATACATCAGACATACGACAGAGATGACCTGCCTAGTATAAATATTTTTCCAATAGTCCTGCCTACACTTGTCCGTGTTAATTATAGATACCTATATATGGTTGTATATATAATGTAAACAAATAAGGCAACATGTATCGTCACTCAGTTCAATGGCTAAGTAAACTAAAGGGTATATAAGGGCCTTTACACACAATACCTCTTACGTAGCTATTACCTATATCGATACAATTTAGATTAAATTATAAATCCAAATTTAGTTATTGTAATTTTTTTGGTTATTGTAATGGCGCATTGGTAGCACACCACTACATTACGCGTAAAGTCCCGGGTTCGACTCCCGATCCGAGCAAAGATTTGTTTCACAGATTTTATTTGTGATATTTAGAAAGAAGCGGGTATTTGCTCTGGGTCAAGTTTTTATTTTACTGATGATAAGCAAGAGGAGATCCAAAAGTGCCGACGACTTAAACAACCGAGTTAGTACGCGGTTGTCTCACCCGCCGTCACTATGCCGGCCAAAGGTGCTTCTTCACGCATCGCTTGAAGGATCCAAGGTTATAGGAGGGAGAGAACACATGGGCTGGCAAAGCATTCCACTTGTCGATTGTTCTACAGAGAAAAGATGCACCAAACTTTTTAGTTCGACTACCGATTCTGTCGACAAAATGTGAATGCTTCCCCCGACCAGTGCGGGTGTTACGGGTGTGAAAAGACGAGATAGGAACAAGGTTAAAGAGCTCCTCGGAACATTTCCCGTGGTATAGGCGATAGAGGACGCAAAGAGCCGCCATGTCTCTGCGTAATTGCAGAGGCTCCAGAGTTCTACATCTCCTATGATCCGGACAGCTCGGCGCTGCAATGAATCCAGGGCATTGAGAAGATACTTGGCAGAGCCGTCCCAAAGATGCGAACAGTACTCCGCGCAAGAGCGAAATTGAGCCTTGTATAAAAGCAGGCGAAGCTCTAGCGCGAAGAACCGCCGCACCTTGTTCAGGATGCCAAGTTTGCGGGAGGTGGTCTTAATAGCCCGCTCAATGTGATCCCTGTGATTCAGGTCGCTGCGAAGGGACATCCCTAAGATATCCAGTCTGTCCGAAGTACCAAGGGAAATGTTACGAAGAGAAGGAAGGGGGATAAACGGGGATTTTTTCGTCGAGAACGCGCATACCTGAGTCTTGTCTACGTTGAACTGAACCAGGTTCTCGTCGCCCCAATGGGTAATACAATCAAGAACCCGGTTCAGCCCCGCTACAACAGACTCTCTCATATCGGCTATCTCCTGTTTTCCGGCTGCGGGGCGGGCAGTGTAGCGTCCATGCACCGTGCTGTCGTCTGCATAGCAATGAATGCTGGATCCAAGGTCCAGCATGTCATTGATATGCAGTAGGAACAAGGTCGGCGACAGCACAGAGCCCTGAGGAACGCCAGCATTCACCGACATCCTACGTGACGCGCTGCCATCCACAACAACGCGTATGGAGCGGCCACGCAGGAAGTCGGCTATCCAGCCACGCAGACGGTCAGGTAAACCGTATGCCTCGAGCTTGGAAAGAAGGGCCATGTGCCAGACCCTGTCAAACGCTTTGGAGATGTCCAAGCCGATAGCAAGGGCCTCTCCGTTACCGTCCAACGCTTCAGTGGTCAAAGAGTGATCGGCAGACTGATCCAGGGTATTACCACCACTTACAATACAATACAGACCGTAAAGTGACTCAGTCGCGTTTCAAAATCAGCTTGTACATTGCCGGTTCTAACTAGGCCAGCATAGTGGATGTGACTGCTACTTACAGTTATTTACCTATAGTAGCAGTAATTTCTATTCATAGACCGCACCCCAGCTTAACATCAGGCGGGGCGCTGTCATACTGTCGGGTCACAATAATAAAAAATATTCAATAACATTTTTTTCTATTTTGGTAATAAAATAATATTCAAACCATAAATACTACAAAGTTACAAGTTAGTAATACCAAAAACAAACAATCGACCTGTCACACCTCTATTCCCCCACGGGGATAAGCAGAAAATGGAGCGCCAATTACGATCCTGATACAACTTAATCGGCTCCTCACCAAAAACAATAGATTGAGTTTATTAATTTTCCTTTAAAAATATACAAAATATGGCTTTCTATGCCAGGTAACCTTTAGGTTGTGTGGATACCAAGAGTTTCTTAATATTCCGAGGAACTCTTTAACATTGTTCCTACCTCGTCTTTTCACACCCGGGATAAGACGAGGTAGGAACAAGGTCTAAGCCAAAATGACGCGCCCCTCCACTGCGAGCACACGAGCGAATATAAAATTTTAATGCAACACACCGAAAATGCAATTGTAATTGGTCATTTAGTTGCTGGTTGGACACAAAAGGAGGAGCACGTTGATAAAGTTTAATAGTATAGTTAGTAATATTTGCATTCACACATTTAAATAAACTAATAAAGTGGAGGGGCGCGTCATTTATAGTTAGACAAGCTATAACACAAGAAATACAATTTAGTAAAGCTAATTGGATAGAAAAATTCATGCTTGCATTGCACCACAGTCGCGCGTTTAACTACAGTTGTTGGGTTTGATTCCTGGTATCAGCTGACTGAAGGGTATGCGATAATTAATTCTATCCAATTTTGTGTACTAATATATATAAATAGATTGAATTTACATACTTTACGCATCATAAATCAAATTGGATCGTCTTCAAATCGTAAACGCGAGTGCAACCTCCTTGACCGTACTTATTAAGCTATATTAATCACTATCGCTATATTGATAGAGGTGATAATCGTGTGTTATTTATTTAGGGTCAAGTGAGGTCTTGACCTTTTGTAAGATTATATATAGTTGTTATTATAATTAGTTGTTTGGTCCATTGATTAACTTTATGGATTAAATTAAATATTATGGATGAATATTATTATTTTGGTTATTATCTAAATTAGTTTATTAATATTAAATTATATTATCCTACTAATATTATAAGTGTCAAAGTTTGTGAGAATATTTGTATGTATGTATGTATGTTTGTTTGATACCTACGCTTTAAGGCACAAACTACTCAACGGGTTTTGTAAAACCTTAAATAATTCAAATCCAAGTGAACCACATTAAGCTATAGTAATTTGACTAGTTTTGTTATTGACTTTATTGATTTAATATTATCATTTAGCTTGGCTGATATTAAAACAATTTAAGGCGGCCGTGATGTAGTGGCAGTGCAATGGTTACGCAAGCCGAGAGCACGGGTTCGAAACCACTCACCGGTACCAATGTATCTTTGATATATATACTTTGGTTGTACTGTTTCTATGATACATATAGCACAAATAGCACGTAAGTGTAGTAGCTTAGTATGGAAATGTACAATAATAAAATAAAACAATTAGATACTAACTATAGATCACTACTATAGTCAAAACTATAGATCAAACGATATTGAAATTTTGAAAATGAATTATATTAATATTGATAGGTTATTAATTATCTTTGTCGCTACCTAATTTTCGAGCCGTAGTATTAAAAAAAGTTTAAATCTTAAAGCCTTATTTCCATAATATACAGGGACAATGATCGTCTTCGCCCAGTTTTAATTATACAAACACCTATAAATAAAAAAATATATATAAAAAAAATAAAAATTAATCATATTGTCTTACCACGATCCTGACACAATTCTGCTCATACAAGCTCTATGGTTATGAGCACTTGGCTACACCCAGCTTTCTTGAGGATGTCTCCGATTTGGTCGGTAAACACCCTTCTGGGCCTGTCTCGTTTAACGCATCCGTCCACATCTGATTTATAAATTCCTAAAATATTAAAATAATTATATATACTTTTATTATTATTTTTAAACACTCTGATGTAATAGATATGATATTATTCTATATAATATAATATATATGTGTGTGTGTGTGTCCCAACGCTGAATGTGTCTCTAATCGCATAGTCCCCCAAATCTGCACACACACAGAGAGAGAGAGAGTGAGTATGGAATGAGTAATTGTTAGATTAACGAGGCTCACTCATCGACCACGATTGCTGCCACTCGCTCGCCAGATAAAACCACTAGGCACCGCACTAAACGACTATCGATGAAATTTGATTGATTATTAATTATACATTGATGTTTATTATACTATACCAAATCGGAATCATCCTCAAGAAAGCTAAGTTGCCTAGTGCCCATGACCATAGAGCTTGTATGAAGAGAATTGTGAATGTGAAGGAAGCGAGGGAGATGTGTCAAGATCGTGGCAAGTGGCGCTCCATTGTCTCTGCCTATCTCTGTGAGATAAAGGCGTGACAATTTGATTGATTGATTGATTTATTATACATATTCGTGTCATTATTAAATATTGTGTTCTTCACAACCTATATTGGATCCTTCAAGACAATGTACATCTGGCCAGTATAGTGACAGTGACTGAGGCAATGGTAACCTGTAGCGACTCAATAAAAAAAAACCAGTCGAGATCACATCAATTTGTCACGCTTCAACTCCAATTGGAAAAGACAGTAAAGGGTTTTTTCACGATCTACACACTAATTCATACATACGCTGCAGTTATGGGCATCTATTTCATTAAAGATGTCGCCGATATGATCAATGTTCGTCCCTCTCACCTCTCTCTCTATAATCTGCTGGTTTTCCTTTTGCACTCGCCTTATTTGTAGAGTCACAATAAAAAAAAGACACTGTGGGTCATGTGTTTATTAAGTACAAGATACGAGTATATTATTTTCAGACGTTTTGCGCGAAATATAAGATTCTTGTGGCTGTAAAATAACTTATTATTAAAAATTAATTATAATATTGTATCGATATATATAAATTGCATTGAAAGGTGCATCACTATGAACCCGGGCGGTCTCTAATAGGGTCGTGTACAGTGCGATCGTGAACAAAGCGACGCGCGGCAATAATATTGATTACTGCCGACAATAAACTGTATTTTCAATTGTACACTCAGCGCATACATTCATTATTAGATTTTAGATATTTGGACGGACAACTTAGAAGATTGTTTCTTAATCGGCTTTATTCTTTAAATAGCAGAGATTATCGTAGAAATTACATATAGAGAACTTATTGTGGTTGTGCAGGAAGACAATTCTGTCAGTACCGTGGAAAGATCCGCTCCGTAATCTAAGCCTATCTACATATATAGGAATAAATAAAAGTTTACTGAAAAATGGGCACAATTCTAATTGTTTATTTTTTTATATTTTTTTATTGTGACACGACAATTGACAGCACCCCGCTTGATGTTAAGCCAAAGTGTGGTCCATGAATGAATGTCACTGCTATTACAATTTAATAACTAAGTGGGCAATCACAGTTATTGAATTGTGATGATTGAAACCACTATGTCGGCCTGGTTGGAACCGGCAACTTTACAAGCTGATCCCGAAACGTCTTTTTTTATTAAACAAATATTTGCTCCGACCGGGAATCGAACCCGGGACTTTACGCGCAACAAACCAATCGCTAAACCGTTCGTCCACGCCTGTGGTCATTGAAGAGAAAATAAAAATCATTAAAAGACGCAGTATAAAACTATTGAATAAAGTTTTATTACTAGCAATTGTAAAATCTACAGGTTGCCAATAATAAATGTGAGTGTACTAAGAATTGCTATCAAACAGTTAAGCTTTACATCAAACAATTAAACCCTGTTTCTATTTTATTGACATTCAAATACTAAATGCAATCAATTAAACATTTGATACATAAATGTTTTAAACCAGGACTTTATTGTAATTTATTAGTGCGTAGTAGTGCGTACGTTGTGTTACTAGAAGCGAGAACGTTAGATTGGATTTGAAATCTATACCATTTAGGATAAACTTAATTATGTATACAAGGTAGTTGATAGTTTGTGTGCGTGTGTGTGTGTTTGTTTACGAAGCCGTTTAACCGCTTACTAAGTTCAAAAGCTGTAATTAGCTTATAGATATTATTGATTTAGATTATATCGTAATAAAAGATATTAAAATTAATAACGTAATGCATTATCTAAATGTGAATTGATCTCTTTTTATCTATCAACAGCATTAAATATCTAAATTGAGTATATTTCAAAAGTATTTAAGTCCACAATCGTGCAATGTGAATAATGAATGCGTCCGTCCGTCCATCAATTTGTAGTGAAACTCAACACTAAACATTACAAATGAAAGCTAAATAGTCCATGCATTATTAACACATAACATATTTATTGCGCGGCTGGGTCACTCCACATCAATGGCAGCCAGCTACAATTAGCACTGCTTTCACATATTACACATTACCCCATTGTTTCATACCACCACACTCTCCCCTACGCCGGTGCCACCGTCTCTGTCGCGCACATGCAGTGGCCTATGTGCCCTCTCGCTCGCACACGTGGGGAGTGCGGGCGCCTAATGTGCAATCAATAATAATTATCTTCATGTTTGTATGTTAGTGTTATTGCAATTGTTTGTGTGCGTGTGTCAAATGTCACATGTTACCAGATTAATTTGCTAAGCAATTATAAGCGAAATGTATTGTTATGTATACTGTATAATTGTGTATATGTATTAATTAGTCTGTGACATCTTGAATTGTTACTCCCAATGGGAGTTTTAAAGGATGTCACTTTGGTTTTAATTATTATTATTTATTGCAAACTACGTTGATAGTTATTAATCAATCAATCAAATTGGCACGCTTTATATCCACAAGGATAGTTAGAGACAAGTTTATATATTTCAACAATATTGCATAAACTAACAGTGATCTTGGTTATAATAATTCATGATAATCGCAGTGTTAACTATATTCTGTTGTTATAACAAAATTCATTATGTTTCTATGATATAAAAAACAATTACTTGTCCCTAATTGTGATTGTACCAATTTTATAGAGTAAAATATAGGGAAGTACTGTTGAACATCTATTAAAAATATTGACAGCACTATTTCATTTAAATAGAGTTTTATTTAAATTAATTTCCAGTAGTGGAAAATTATATAGGCTCATAATAATCTGCATCAGTAATGAAAATAAATAATCTATTAAAACATATGTTTGATTAATCGAAATGTCTCGTTTTATTTCCGATAACAATAGGCAGGAACAACTTTCCACGATGTTGACATAACTATCTCGCTTCATTCTTTATTTTTATGAACAATGAACTCGATGTCATTGAAGAACAATATTATGGGTCGCGTCTCTCTTTTATCATTCCACTCACTTCTTACAGGCGACCGTGGTGTAGTGGCAGTGCAATGGCTACGCGAACCGAAAGCACGGGTTGAAAACCACTCAACCGGTACCAAAGTATCTATATGTGTACTTTGGTTGTCCTGTTACTATAATACAAGCATTAGTAGCTTAGCATAGAAATAAAAACATCGATAGTGATAATAATTTAAAAGCAGCATGTCACAACCCTAGTTGTCATTCCCCTGGGCGGGAGATCGATCAGCCGGTAATTAACTGTTTGTATAGCGATACACAGAAACACACACACACACACACACGTACACACACGTATATTATAGATACAGGTTAACTAATATTATGTATTGCTTAATAGGGTGTAGTTCTGTGTTACCAGCATATTATCTCCCAAAGCTGATGGTATCAATGTATCTTTGTTATGTGTTCGTTAGTGTCAAAATGTCTATAATGACAAACTTATGACGAAAAATGTCATAAGTTTGTATCAATAAAAAGTGTCATTTCACAGGGATTGGCAGAGACGATGGAGCGCTACGAATTGTTTATGAACTTTAAATTTTAATTTGAACAAAATGTAACATAAAGGCTCATAATATAGTATCTATCTATATTATAAGCCTTTATGTTACATTTTTGTTCAAATTAAAATTTTAAATTCATAAACATTTGGTAGCGCTCCATTGTCTCTGCCAATCCATATGGAAATGACACTTTTTATTGACTCGATAATAATGACGTTTTTTATTAAATTATTTAAAAGGTATCTTTGCAATTGGAAGGATTGATGAAAGGAGATTTATAAAGGAGAGATGATTTGTAAATGAGGGAGTATGAAACAGGGAGGACCTAAAAAAATGTTACTTAACGCTTGGCATGAGAATTATGGATGCGAGAATTGTGTTCGAAGAATGAAAAGTTATATTCCATTGTCTGCCTATCCCTGTAGGAATTTAGGATTAATAATTTGCTGAATTGATCATTATAGTATCGTCATTATAACGTGTTATTTAAAAAAATATAAAACAATTTCAAAAGCGAATGAACATTTAGGTAAAATATATAAATTGTTTTATTGCAAAGTGATCGCACACAGTCATGTTCTATTCTTGGAAATTTCCGCTCACTGCTTTCCCTTCGCTCCGATCACTCTCTTACAAGAAAACTTCGCCAATCCACTTTGATAAATGTTATACATACATATCTTTAATTTATTTACAAATATAACTATATGTATGTTTCTAGCAGAGATAGTTTTAGCATTATTTACATACTAGCTGTATCCTAAAAAACATCCTCGTAACGAAACGAATTAAAAATAAATTTATTAGCATGCACTTTCTTATCATCTAATTGCGCCATGGTTTCTTGAATGGGTGGGATGATACATAAGAAATATTTTTTTATGAACCATAGTTAGAAACAATTTTAGTTTATGAACCATAGTCCTATCTCTCATAGCTTTGGTGAAGAGGAAAGCTTATATTATATCCTATGTTCTTACATAGAATGCAAATTAAGCCTTGGCCAATTTTCCTTAAAATCTGTTCTGCGGCTTAGGCCTAAAATGTAATAAACAAACAGACAAAGTTACTTTTGCATTATAATATGAGTATACATATATAGATTATATCTGTTTACACCTTGATCGTTTAAAAAAATTAAATTCAAACATTTATTGTTGCAGGTAAAAATATGGTTTCAAAACAGAAGAACAAAATGGAAGAAGAAGGACAACATAACAAACGCAGAAGTTGCAGAACTAAAACAACAGAACAAAGTAGACGACAGAAAAGAGGACAAAGAAGACACATTAGTTATAGACATGTCCAAGAAGAATTGCAACAAATTACTCTGCGAGAAATTAAAGTCATCGAAGCATGCACAGAAGACACGAAAAGTGGAGAAGGTACTCGAGTGCGATGTGAATGATATTGAGAGTAGGATATCGATAACCAAAATAACAAATAAATTGTCCGCCACGGACATCACTAGGGAGGTCTCCATTAAAAGTTTTACGCCTGACGAAGTGAAAGATCTAAAATTTGACAGTTTTAATGTTGAAATGTGATTTACAATAAATACTCTCTCTCTCCTAACTTACAATTCATACGAATTTGTTATTTTAGTATTCATAAAGGAATCATTGCTGTTTTTATTATTCATTTATTTATATATTTTACATCATGTTTTAATGCTGTCACTAATAAGACCACATCGTTGTTCCTTAATTAATGTTAAAGTTAAGACAATAGAGAGCGACATAATTGTTTATTACACAAAATAGAAAGATTATGATGTATACTTGTCTGCTTTAGCACAAAAAGCGATATCATCGCAATACGGATGCATGCCATTTCAGCAGAACATCGTGATGTGAGATCGCTGGGTTATAATGAATACGAGAACGAATAAAAGTTATGATAAAATATGTACAATGTCAATTCTCAGAATTAAAATAATTATGTTGTATTTTTACTATAAGATAAGTTTATGTAATTTATTTACATTTGTGTTTTGTGACTTTTGTGATTGTGTTTACCTATTTTTTATAAATACTTAATAGAATCTCGATTTAGGTTTATTATCTTTTACAAAGTCAGTATTTTTAATGTTAATTTTTAGAGAAGAAAATCTGTTGTATATATTTGTGAATTTCTTATAATTTTTGTTTTAATATATTTAGGTAGGCAGGGCTACGATATTATTATGTGCAATAATTTAGTTTTTACAGTGTGATTAGATTTATAAGTTATAAAACCAGCTTTATATATGGAAAATATATATATACAATAGTAAAATATAATATGGCCTATTTCACCAATAGTGATTTATTAATGCTAATTATTTAATAATATTCAAATCAACAATAGTTACGAAATATAGGTACTTATAATTATTTATATTTTTCTTATTAAAACAAATAAATGCTCCATTGTTATTTTATTATTATAGGGTGTTTTCCAAATTTAACGGCTTACTACATAATTATTTAAAACAGTGTTTAAATAATTATACAGTCAAACGTCATTTTGGGGTACTTAATCCAATTAAAATATGTTTAATGCTTGTCTTAGGCTTGTTTATTTTTTTTTTGCGGTAACACGGTGTTTTGTAATTGTAAAAACAATGCCATTGTATGTTTAATATGTCCTGTCAAAATTATGGTGCTTTTCAGTGAGATATGCCAAAATACTTAGATCGTACACAAATACCTATACATTTTTTTAATCAACATGATTACTTATAGAAGCCGTGAAATGCATAATTGCTGGATTTCTGTAGCTAGTTACAAACATAATGGCGCAGGTACAGTCACAAAAATAGGCTCTCTCACCTACTTGGAGCGCGACTATACCGTATTTGATGTACTTATGCTTAACTTGAGAGCCGCCATTCAGTTTGAATTGATTTAATACTAAGATCTTATTATATTCACGTTCAAGTAAAGTTGAGGTAAAGACTAAAATTGTTAAAATCACTTGGATTTATAATAGTTATTTATTAATTATTTATTATAATAAATAGAATAATGATATACGTTAATTATATTTAACAATTTGTTACAAATATATTTTTGGACAATTGACAATATTTATAAAATTAGAGAAATTGTTAAATATATTTAATTAACAGTAGGGACTGATGATGGCTGAGTTTAATAACACATAATCGACAAGTCGCATTCTGGGATCAACCTGAAACTGTTGGAGTGTAATGCTCAAGGTCCTCGCAAAGGAGCAGTCGTCACTCTTGGACCTCCTCTTGCTTATCATCAGGCGGGTCGAGGTCATATGTCGAGTCACAGTAAAATATATATATATATATATATATATATATATGGTTGCTCGCAGGCATCTATGGTAACCATAACACTCCAGCTTAACATTAATGGATGGCGTGCCAATATTAGATGATGTTAAATTACTATAAATATTATGCCAGTCATCAATTCTTACAAACGCCCAGCTTAAATATTTAGTATAAATAATAGAAAAAAAACAATGTTGTAGATATAGTAAGTAATATTGCCATTTTTATATATAAATAAATCATATCGAAGTAGATATTTTAGATTATAAACAAATAAATAGTTTCATTATTAAATATTGGGTTTTATTTCGTGCTTTAGTGGTAGTGAGATGTTGCAGTGCAAAACCAATTGTTGATACCAATGTATTTTTGATATATTACTTTTGGTCGCCCAGTTTCTATGATACAAGCTAATAAAGCAAGTTTAGTAGCTCAGTATAGAAATGCAAAAATCAATCGAATTGTCACCAGTGGCGTAGCGTGGTGGGGGCGGAGGGGGCGGCTAAATTTATAAAAACTGAAATAAATCGTTAAAATTTGAACCTGAAATTCATATTTTTAATGTACCTATGATTGAAACTCCTAAATAAGGGGGCGGCAAATTTTTTTTCCGCTCCGGGCGGCTGACTTCCACGCGAACTGATTGTCACTCATTTTTTCCAAAGGGATAGGCAGAGACAATGGAGCGCCACTTGCTACGTACCTGACACAACTCCCTCGCTTCGCTCACATTTACAATTCTCTTCATACAAGCTCTACGGTTATGAGCACTAGGCAACTCGGCTTTTTTGAGGTTATCTCCCATTTGGTCGGACACACCTTACTCGGTATGGCTCGATTAACGCATTTATCCACATCAGATTTACATAATAATTGTAGCTAATTTTTTGTAGTAGCAGTGACATCCATTCATGGACCACACTCCAGCTTAACATCAAGCGGGGTGCTATCATAATGTGGAGTCACAAATAATTAAAAACATCCATGTTCAACGTGTTCCCCAACGCCAACTGCAAGACGTATTCAATGCTTACCAATCTACTACATTACATTGCTACCAGTACATCACAACAGAGATGGACAGATAATAAACGGTCACTTTTACTCCAAATAGCCAATTAAATGACAAAAAGAATATTAAATTCCCTGTTATAAATTATTACTTTTTGATTGTGACTGGACATTTGACCTCGCCTCGCTTAATGGTAAGCAAGGAGACATACAAGAGCGCCGCTGGCTGTAACTATCCTGTAGTTTGCAGTTGCTATGCCGGTCGAAGGAAATTATTATAACTACGCGTTCTCAATAGATAACAATAAAAAAGTCTTAAAAATTTGTTAATTAATGCAATAATAGACATAATGAATATATTCCACTTAACACGGAATTTATTATTATTAATAAACTACGGATACATAAGGCAAATATGTGTTCTCCTAGGTCCAGAACACTAATTTAAAATATTAAATATATTATAAACAAACAAAAATGCTAACTGAAGTAATATAATAATATATTATTGAAATCAATAACATCGCTTTTTATACAAACGTTTAATAAAATAAAGTTATAAATTAATGAGTTAAATTCAGATGTTAAATATTGTAATTTCAAATTCAACCGTTAAATAAAACATCAGCTGATCGTTAAGGCAAATTGAAATACTACTACCGCCATCTATTATTAAACAAGAGAATCAAATTGAGTTTAGAACGTGGCTTGCGCCATCTATTGCCAAGTAGGAAAACTATAATCCAACAAATATAAACTGCTTGCATTAAAGCTGTATTCCATGGCATCTATTATTGACTAGGAGAAAATCTTTTAGTTCTGCTAGTCACTAATAGATGGCATACATTTATTTTAAGTAGTATCCACTGTGTGAGGCAACTGTGAATTGAATTTGCTTCACCATGAAGGCAATTTGCACCTCAGTTACCTTAGGCAGCACTAAGGCAACTGAGGTGCAACGAACCTCGACCACTGCATCCTCTTCAGTAGCCTTAGTATTTGTTTTTTTTATAGTAATTACTGTAATTTTAGTAATTTTAAGTTAGCATATTTTGGTTTACGATTTTTTTTAAATATAAGTTAAATAATTCACAATTACTTGTATTGAAAAATAATATAGGAAATTTATGACGTTCGACAAAAAGGAAGCTAAAATAAAACGTAGATTTTTTTATATAGAAGACTTTTCCTACAAGTTTCTAGTATGTAAAAAGGTTTATTTTTTAATATAGGTAATATTAAAAACCTATTTATATTTTCTTTAATGTTAATAATTATTGTGACATATTTCCAGCATGTTCTAGACTCTACAATGAACTTTATGTCCACAGTGTTTTACACGCCGCCAATGGAAAAAAACGCCGTCACTATACCTGCCAGAGGTGCTTTTTGACGCTTTGCTTGATCGCGCCATAACATTGTTTAATCCAATTATAGAGGGATCACAAGGGCTGTTAAAGTATTTTACTTGTCGATACATATTTCGAAACAGACGTGCTGAGCCGAGCTTAGCGCCAATCTGTGCGTACGGAGTAAAAAGACAAGGAAGAAACAACGTTTGAAATTAGCTGTTTTTCTTAGTTTTGTAAAATCCAATATGACCGCAATTTGTGACCGCATCACGCGACCAACGTATTATTATGAACGAAAACATCAAATCCATATAAAACACATAGAAACAAGAAAGAGAAGATAATCATAATAATAAAAATCTATACAAAAATATATCCCAAATGTTTCCTCCAACTCTCTCATAAAAGATATCATCGAAGTGGCACGCACACATATATAAACACGAGCAAGATGCAAACAAAACACCATCTTATGATTATGGACATAAAATTGAAAATGTAATGTATAAAAATATTTTAAAAGTATAACAGAAAGTGTTGTAATAGACAAAGTCCAGTAAAAGGGGGGATTGGACATTGAGAGCAGAAGAGAGGGAGGGGAGAGGGGGCTGACGTCGCATCACAAGTTACCTGAATAATGGAGAATAATATGGATATTACTTATTTAGAAATTTTGTTATTTGCTTCAGACATTCGAGTTTTACATAAAAGTAACGCACACAATTATTATGTGTAAATAAACTTATAATTGTATAAAAAAAATATTTGTTTAATTGTTAATTTTAATTGGGTTTTAAGTATATTCTGCTTATGCTAGCCTCATATTTACTTGAACTTAATAATCTATCTAAATCTAACCTAATGAATTAAACAAATTTTATGCGGCTTACTATCGCGTTTATTTTATTACTATCGCGATAGTAAGCCGCATAAAATTTGTTTAATTCATTAATCAATGTTCGCGCAAAATCTAAGAAAATACTAAATCTAACCTAATTTACACTTAAATATTGACATAATAATATTTTCTTAGATTTTGCGCGAACATTGATTAATGTATTAAACGATTTTGATGTGGCTTGCTATATTTTATCTATGAAGGGGCATAGCTCAAGTCGATATTGTAAGCCAATTATACTACTAAATGCCCTTTTTAATTGACATTAATGGAAAATCCTATCATTCTTATATCGGCCATAATACCACAACACAATATGAATTTTATCACGTCTTTCTCTACCTGTGCGCATGACATGGAGCTCCTAACTTACTTTTCTTCTAACTCACTTTTAGACTCCACTTTCTTCATTATAAACACAAAAGCGCTTAGAAACTAGTTATAACATAAATGTCCTGTTTTTTGTGGACTTTTTGTCCTATTCTGTCGATCGATTCGACGGTTGAATAATTGACATTTGAAATGCCATGACATTTGAACCAGTCATGTGTAAGTGTATTGGAAAAAACACCTCCGCGTCCGAAAAGTGATGGCAACTGAGACAAACTTAAACTCAGTTGAGTTTCTCAGTCGTCGGCGCTTTAGCATCAGTATGCTTTGCTTTTATTAAAAATTAAGTTTCCTTGTCTTTGTGTAATAAAAAATATTAAAATACAATATCCATGCTATGATGTGAGACATTTTTATACCTTATAAAGGATCGCCAAATCGAATGGCCGAATAATGCAAAAGCAAGCATCGGATAAATAAATATAAAAATAATAAAACGCTTGTCTATGCCCCCCCGTGCCCCCCTTTCGCATGGGATGAGAACAGGAGGGGAGCGTTGGACGTTCTGTTTTCAAAATTCAATTCGGCGCGCTGTCCCGGGGCGATGTTTCTCGTTCCAATTTCAAATTGAATATCAATCGATGCATCATTGGGGAAAACCGGACATGTCTTTATTGTTTTTATTTGTGGCATTGCATCGTGATTGGTTGAGCCGCCACTGCGACTAATTGAAGGCTAACACGCGTTCGCAATGGATGACACTTCCTTTGTGTCGCTGTCACAATGGCCATGTATGCGAAATTAATATGCAACAAAATATAAAAACGCAACATTATATCGTAGTCATCAACTAATCTCTATATTTATCTTTTGCATCTACATAATATAATCAATGTCCCACTGGGTGTAAAAAACTAAACTTACTTTCACCCTAGACATCTTTTTATTCACTTATAGATAGTGCTAGTTTTACTATAGTAGCAGTCGCCTCTATTCATGGACCACACTCCAGTCCAGTGAGGCGGGAAGCTGTCATTTGTTTAGCCACAACAAAAATTAAAAAAAATTACACATGATTTGGCAAAAAGAAATGATGAAAAAACTGATGTATACCATTTTGTATATTCGCCCCCCCGGTTGGGGCCCCCGCAGTTGGGCCCCCACATTGGTCAGGGCGTTTTGTATTCTAAAGTGCGCTAACTTTTTGATCGTTCCACTTGGTAATATGAGTAAGAGAATGGCGGCGGTCACCATAACAGATACAAATTGTTGAAATAACACACGAAAAGGATGAAATGTATGCGTTTATTTGTTTAAGGGGAATGTTCTGATTCTATTTTGCTTTTGTCCTTTTTTGATCTTTTTATATTATTAATGTTATTATTTACGTTTCAATTGATTTCTATTCCGTTGTTTTCATTGCTTATTCATTCAAGATTTTGAGTGTCTTAAATGATAATACATGCTATTTCAAACTAATTACTTTTTTCTTTTACCATTTTTATCACTCCTATAAAGTTAAGTCTTAACTGACATAAAACGTATTGCAATTACAATCAATCAATCAATGAAACCAATGAAATTGTCATGCCTATTTTCCACAGGGATAGGCAGAAACGCACAGCTTCCTTGCTTCTCTCACATCACATCCACAATTCTCTTCATACAAGCACTATGGGCACTAGGCAATTCAATTATTAAATTCCTTTCGTCAATCTACTTTTACATATTTTATTATCAGCGCCGATTATGCAAATTATGCATATCGGCGCTGAGCTATGCACACGTATACCTGCTTATAACGGCCACTTCAATTATTATTATTAATAATATTATTATAATAGATAACACATTTGCCTGTAATATAAATATAATAACAGGGCGATGTATAACATGTCACACATAAGGGCGGTTGCACAGCGCGTGTCAGCCACGTGTCAGCCACGTGTGTGTGTGTATGCAAGCCTTAACACCATGTTGATACATTGTTGTTATTAATGTACACTTATCTCTTATATTAGTTTTATTGATATAATACTCGTGTCTGGCTAATTGGGGTGGACAGTGAATGTGGAATTTGGATGTTATCGGCTTTGTTAATAATATTTGGTGACACATGTCAGCACCCCGCATGATGTTAAGCAGGAGTGTGGTCTAAGAATGGATGTCACTGCTACTACAATTTAATAACTGTGAGTAGCAGTCACATTCACTATGCCGGCCTAGTTGGAACCGGCAACTTACAACTGATCCAGAAACGCGACTAAATCACTTCACGGTCTGTATGGTCTGTACGGTCTGTATACTGTAAGGATCAGCAGACTGGGTACCAATACCTACCACTCTTGATACAATACAAGGCTCAATTTCATTCTTGTGCGGATGTTATGTTGGTATTTATAATCAGAAGACATCCTCAAGAATGCCAACCCAGCATAACCGTAGAGCTTCTATAAAGAGAATTGTGAATGCGAGGAAAGCGAGGGAGTTGTTTCAGGATCGTGGCAGGTGGCGATCCATTGTCACTGCCTATTCCTGTATAAATCAATCAATCAAATTGAATCAATCCCACGGGGATAGGCAGAGACAATGGAGCGCCACTTGCCACGATCCTGACACAACTCCCTCGCTTTCCTCGCATTCACAATTCTCTTTATAGAAGCTAAGCTCTATAGTTATGGGCACTAGGCATCCTAGCTGTATAACTGTATTGTCTGTTAATAGAAAATATTATTTACCTTATAGGCCATAAGGTTGTTTATCGAATGTATAAGCACGCTTATTTGTATATACACATAAATTGATAAATACTAAAAACACTTCATTATTAAAAATATCTTAAATCGGTGCTTAGACAGATTCAAAGTTTGTTCCGTATTCATAGTTCGAAACATTTTGTATAGATGGCGCCACCGTTGTTTAAGAACGTTCGACGAGATGCCGACCAATTCTCGTTATAGGGTGGATTTTTCCTAGTAGAGGCACTGAAAAAAACCGTGTTTTTTGGAAAGGATCAGCACATTCGTATGTGCACAGGTCCTTAAAAATAAGCTATATATTCGTTAAAATTATACGATATGCGTATAATTTTAACAATTAAATCTCTGTGAAATTCAATTTCAACTGTTGGTGTTAGGTTACAGTTTTTTCTCAAAGTAGAATTTTATTAGGAAGTAAATTAAATTGTGTCATTTTAGAGTACTGCAATGAATTGTTGCAAAGCAATAAGAAAAATTTCATCAACATTACATTCGCCAATAAAACGGCAATTGTTATTACAAATAGGTAGTGATGCCTAATGCCTAGCCTGCTGATCCAAGGTACCACAGAACGTATAAATAAAATATCTAGTATTTTCATAGATTTTGCGCAAACATTGATTAATGATCTAAATAAATTTTATGCGGCTTGCTATCGCGTTTATTTTGGTTTTGATTTAACTTTTTTTTTATTATTCCAACGTTTTGAGAGCTTTGCAGCCATCGTGGTCACGGAGAGACTGAGGTGTTGGTCGTCCTATTGGTTTCCAATACTACCCTGTTTAATGTTTTGATTTTGTTTTTCTGTTCCCGGTTTAATTAATTTTTTTTCAAATATAACTGACGGTGTCATCTGGCAGTTTGCTGGACTTGGGACTTGAGTTTGTGTATTATGGGGTCCCAGGTGGTAATTTGCCAACCACCTTCTCTATTGAAATTAGGATTTAAAAAATATTTAGATTATATATTTGTATTAGAAATATTAAATGTAATATTAGAAATAAAACAAATCTTTGCTTCGACCGGGAATCGTACCTTATAAAATAGTCTACAGAGATTGCCTGTCTACCACTGTGAACCCAACTAATGCAAATGAATATCACTACGAGTGAAGCAACTAAGTTATATTAAAGAGTAATTAATACTTAAAACTTGTATCACACGCAAATTCTTCCTTAATATCACATGAGTTGTTATGCTTACTATTATCAAAGTATTCTGTTAAAGTTGTCAAACTAATACACGTGTAATATGAAGCAATGTATTATAGTAGACAGGCATATTTGTTATAATGTGCCCATAACTGTAGAGCTTGCATGAAGACAATTGTGTCAGCTGTCATTATGCCGGCGACTGAGGTCACAACTTTACTTACATAATTCTCTTTACACAGACTCTATGATTATGGACACAGTGAACTCCTGCTTCTTCAATAATATTCCGCTTCTTCCCCGTTTTATCTTCACCTCTATTTTATAGATCTTTACGGTCATCCTCCTTCTATCCAATGTGCCCAAACAACATGCATACCTATTTCAATCTTTGTCACACCTTATTTAGGTACTATGTTTCTTTATTTTTTAAAGGTTTTATTTTATAGAAAGTTTGTATGTTTTGGATAATGAACTGTTGGTTATATTATATAAACACCTATTTATAAGTACCTCTATTTCTACTATATTAATTTATAACTCATGTCTACAATAATCCAACGTCGTCGTCGTCACGGCACTTCTTTGAACACAACTCCCAAATATAGTGAATACATCTTACAACAACTTAATGTGTTACTAATTAAACTCAAATCAATAATATTTAGGTTGAACAACTATTTAGTTCTATTATTATTTGGAAGACATTTTAAAGAGAGCAGAGGACTTTTTAAAATATCTCTTAAATGGACAATCGTGGTGTATTATAATGGCAGTGCAATGCAGCGCGGCCGGGTTCAAAAGCATTGTACTGTGGTTGTCCTGTTTCTATGATACGAGCACTTTAATAGCTTAGTATATAAATAAAATGAAAATAAAAACCGTTAACTATATATACTACGATATAAAGAATTCACGTGTGCCGATATGCACTGCGACCAGGGGTTGAACCCAGCATTTGCCGCGCTATTGTTGTGTTTCAGTCTATTTATTTATTTACTTATTTAAGGAGTAATAGTACTAGCGTATAGTATAGCAAGAAAAGAGCGTGTTATATTTGACCACGACTTGCCTGCTGGTAAGCAATGGGAGCTCCAAGAGCATTGACTGCAAATAAGATAATTATATTTCCGGTGCTTTGTATACTTACATTGAAGTTATGTACAATGGGTATATTATCAAAGCACACAGGTTACCATCGAAATATAGGCGAGATCAGTTTGACTTGCATGTGCTGATGTATTCTCAACATGACCTCCGACTGCATTCGCATCCTGTTGGGCACCGAATTTGTTACCAAAACTAACTGCTCGGCGCTGTAATGAATCCAGGGCATTCAGAAGATACTCGGCAAAGCCGTCTCAAAGGTGTGAGCGGTACTCCGCGAAGCACCGCCACACCTTGTTCAGTATGCCAAGTTTGAGGGAGGCGGTCTTAATGGCCCGCTCGATGTGGGTCCTGTGATTCAAATCGCTGTGAAGGGACATTCCTAGAATCTAGTCTGTCCAAAGTACTAAGGCAGATGTTGCAAAGAGAAGGAAGAGGAGCCGGTCCGATTGTCTGAAGACGCAGTGTGCATACTTCTGCACAGACATAAAATAGATGGTTGATTCCTTCTTCCGACTTGCCGAAAACGACTGTGAGTTCAGAAAAAGTATGACGCAAGAATTGGATGTGTATCAGAAAGTCCGATCAGACAAAATCTGACGTGTGGAAAACACACATGTCTTCAAAAAAATGTATGGCACGATGGTCTTCCGGTTGCCTGATCCGACTATCGGAGTGAAAAATCGGAAATCTATTCCCATCCTAATTAGTGATTGGAGAGATTCAATGTTTTATAGTTCGTTAAGTTTTATATAGATGGCACCACCGCCGTTTGGGAACGCGTGACGACTTGCCGTCTTATTATGAATATTGGGCAGCGTTATACTGAAATTGGCTGAAAAAAAATGATATTTTTGGAAAGGACTCGTACGTTCGTGTGGCAAGTGGTTCTCAAACACGATTCACACGCATGTTTAGTGGTCCTTAAATAATAATAAAAACATATATCAACAGCTTATGCTCGTATTGTGTATATATACACCGTCAACTTATTATATTTCATAGACAATGCTCGCACAAAAGCTCACAAACTCCTATGGAATATTAGAGAACCTTTATATTTAATAAATGTTATCTAAGTATTATTATTTATATTATTAAGCACTATAGTACGTCCAATTTGCAATAACACAAAACAATAACAATAATAGTTATAATGTTGTTGGTGAGTTTGTTACAACAAGTGTTGTTTGGGCTCAATTACAATATACATTAACTATAGGCACACACGAAGAGTGTTGTAAGTGCATAATTGTTACTTTGCACAAACTATGCGACTGCAGGTACTAGCAGTCGCCTTCTTTCATGGACCACACGCTGCTGTCTACTGTGCTTAGAATGGTTAAGCAGCATTAAAAATAACCTTTAACCGCTCTTAATGGCTAGTTATACATATTTAGTTATTACTAAGTATTAAATAAGACAGGCAAGTCGAAGTCAGTCCCGACATCTGACTTCGACTTGCTTCAGAGAACTTCAGAGTGTCGATGACTGAAAAACATCGGTTGCCGTCCGGTTGCTTCCAAGGTTATCTTAGATTATTTTTATTTATTTATTTGAATCAATTGATTATGTTGACAATACTAGAATTAAAATAATAGTTTTATTTCCTTGACTTGATTTGATTAAATTTACATTAATTTAATAGTATTAATATAATAGTAAAAATCATTATGTTTCACTTATGACATTAGGAATGCGTGCGCCCCGTTACTTCGTTAACGAGCGTTATCATTGTCGCTTTTGTGTAGCACAGATTATCACTTCCAATTGCCTCCGCCGCTGTGAAATATTAGGAAAACTTTCAGTTAACTACTGGCCCCAACTAAATGTTACTAAGTTACATTTCATTGCCCATCACTTTTTATATTATAGTACAAATAAAGTAAAATAATAATTGGCCGGCATAGTGACGACGATTGGTGCATCCGTAACTCATACGGATTTCGACGCTATTCGACCCCCCGTCGCGTATCAATAAATTCTGTCCTCGCCAGTGTCTCTGCCTAACCCCAGATCAATAAGCATCATCGTCAGCCAGAAGACGTTCACCGCTGAACATAGTCCTTCCCCTTAGAACGCCATTTCGGACGACAAGATTCCAATTGCATCCACCGGTTATTCGTGTCGTCAGACCACCTTGTCCCACAAGGTGGACTACCTATGCTGCGTTTACCGGATGTCGGTTCTTCGAGCAATGTGGCACGGCAGTTTAATTGATTGATTGATTACTTTTGACAATACTAAGTGGACGGAAACGAAAACACAAAAATAACAAAAAAAACTGTGTATAACTGAAAGCCATCCATTTAATAAATCATTTATTTTTAAATGAAAGAGTTACATTTAAAAAGTGCTCCCCGATGGCTTTAACTTATTGGCGAATGTCATTTCTTAGCCAATTTCAGTTGAGAGTGTTGTCCGATTGCAAAGTGATTCACGGCCGGCACTCGGCTAAGTGCTAATAATTGTATATAGATCTAACAATGCACATATACATGGCACATTGTAAGCAACGCGAAATGGTCACGCAAACCAAACGGCACCGGTTCAAAAACTATTACTTGGTACCAGCCAATGTACGTTGGTCGTGTGGTTGTCATTTGCTCAGTTAATTAAGGATAGTAGTTTCTACTTTCAATTGTACAGACCGTGAAGTGTCTCAGTTGTCTCGTGTACCGGTTCTAATTAGGCCAGCATAGTGGATGCGGCTGATATTAATAATAATTTAACTGTATTAACATTTGCCTCTATATAAGAGCAAACTTAACATCAGCCGACGAAATGCCACAAAAATAAAAACACATATATTGATTCTTTTTTTAACCAACGCTTTCTGTTTGCGAGAAGTTAAAACTGACTGATTTGACTCTAATGAACAAGTTTTTAATCCGGCATAGTGAAATCGACTGACAACGAAATGACGTGAATTTAAACGGCGACGATTAACCGTATAACTTCTTATCATCAGGCAGGTGGAGATAGATTGACGTGCAACATTTTTTTTAAATTGTGGATGGACATGACATCCAATAGTTGAAAACTCCGTTGATATGCACAAACTTTTATGCGTTAAAAATATAAATAGAATTATAACTTAAGTTCTATAATAAATAATTATTAAATTAGTGAGCACCATTGTAATTGTCAGTTCTATTATATTGTAAGCTCTACATGAGATCGACGTTTTGTTCTAACAATGTCGTTACCCTAAATTTGTATTTACGAGTGTCTCTAAAAGCTTGCCCAGCGTAAGAGCCAAGTGTGGTTATACGGCCAAGTTAACGCAACCACTACACTTTGCACTACTAATGTCAACTACTTGGGGCAATGCACACGTAGAGGGTGCATGTTATGGCAATATAAACAGGTGTGTTGCACACCAGTTCGTTATGCGGAAGTCCCGGGTTCGATTCCCGGTCGATTTGTAATATTTATTAATTTGATTAAATTTAAAAATATTTGTTAATATAAAAAGGCAGATATTTGCTCCGGGTCTGGTTGTCAAAGAGTGGTAGGCAGTGGTGTCCAGACTGCCGATCCGGGGTAGTACCACCACTTACAATTATACAGACCGTAAAGTGATTTAGTCGGGTTCGGAATCAGGTTTTAAGTTGTCGGTTCTAACTAAGACAAAGTAGTGGTGACGGCTACTTACTAAAAGTAGTAGCTACCTCCAATCATGGACCATACTCCAGCTTAACATCAGGCGGGGTGCTGTCAGGTTGATCGCAATAAAAAATACACCTTTATTTCACTTTCCAAGACTGTGAGTAACTAAGGTATCATCAGCTAGACCCGGCTGCTTGCACACGTTTGTCTATGCCAGCAGTCACCTTCATGAATCGCACTCCAGCTTAACATCAGAAAGTGTGCTGCCAATATAAAAACTTAACATCCAGCTTAACATCAGAAAGTCGAGCCAATATAAAAACTTTACACCAGTGGCTAATTTACAGATTTGCTGCCTGTAGGCTATTCAATTTTGGGAACTAAGTTATCGTGTCAGATCCTTAATTTTTTTTACAGCAAATAATTTCGATTTGTGTTAAATATATTAATTTTTCTCCAATTTTCGAAATTTATTAAATTTGTAAATCGAAATAAAAAAAATATTAACTAAATTTGTCGCCCCTTAAAAATTGCCACCCTAGGTTTCAGCCGGCTTCAGCCTGCTGGTAAATCCGCCACTGATTGTCACAATTAACGTATAGGCAAATGCATATTGTGCGCTCTATTGTATTAATAGTCTATGCACATACGAAAGTACTCTTAAATTTGTGAGTGTTATAGTGATGCCAAAACTATGTGGTCCACTAATTGATTTATTGTTTCTTTCTAACAAAACGTCTCGTGCACATTTCAAGCTGTTTGCGCATACACCAAATAAAGGGGTTATTGTCAATTGCAATTACTATTGTAAGCTACTAAAGTGTTTGTATCATAGAAACAAAACGATCGGAGTACATATATCAAAGATACATTGGTACCGGCAAGTGGTTTTGAACCCGAGCTCAATTTTGAATTATAATCTTATACATAATACATAAATAATGTATATTTTGGACTATGCGTTTCATAATTTAAATGACTATTTACCTTTTAAAATATGAAATTGGTGCCCAATTATAAACGCCTAGGGAAAGGAATTACAATACATGATATTACAATAAATTGAAATTAAATCAATAAAGAAACAAAAGGAAACAATTACACTTATAGTATTGTATTGGAATGATCTACATATTTATTATATATGATAAATTATTCAAATTAAATAACGGTCTTAAATCACAAACGTCTCAAATATACGTATGAAGATCAACCAAACATTCGTGAAGTGAAATAGAACCGTGGTTTATTTTAAAGAAAGCTTTAAGTAGAACATGCGAGGATCATACAGCGATTACGTTAAGGGTAATAAAATTTAAATATATCGGAAAATATTGTTTGTGCGTCATCTGGGAGGATCGTAACAATTTTATGAATAAAAACACTATCACTAGTAATCATTGCTCGACCACCTTTTGCACCCTTTCATTTTAGCAATGAGTCTTTTTCTTAAATAATCACTGTATTTTTGGTATGACATTTAATTTAATAAAATCACTGCCAATGGATTTTAGTATATTATAACATTATTGTACAGTAGATATAAGAGTTCAGCATGACTGAAGTTCTTGGTGTTCAAAGAGGAAGGTGCGTGCTACGAGAACCTTTTTGAATGCTGCACACACAAGTAGTTCACGTAGTTTTACGAAGATTTACGTTTTTGCAGCACTACCTATAGCTTATTAACGTAAATACTAAAATACAAAAAATATTATTGTTTAACAGAAACGTTGTTTATATTTAAAATTAGTATTAAAAATATTAAGCAATTGTTAAGTATTTATTAGCATTGGAATGCAAATATTCATTTAACAATATTGGTTATACATTTTAAATTTAAAGTTACGAGAAATTAAAATTTATATTAATATTTATTTATTTATTTAATAAAATCTTATTTAATAATAGAAACTATCGCAAACAAACACCAACTAAAAGAATTTTGAAGCAAATTTTTATTTATTATAATTCATTGATTGCCTGCTTATTTAAAGAATGTCTCCCATTTGATCGTGGTACATTTTTCCAGGTTGTCTACGTACCATCCTTCACATGTAATTTATAAATCTACTTTGTCATCTCTTTAACATATAGTAATCAAATGAAAGGAAAAACTTATTAGTAGTTATTATGGAGAGGATGTTTTATTATCATTAGGATTTTCTTGTTTAAAACATACCTAAAAATGGATTAGCATTCTATCATAGAGATCTCATTGTAGGTAATACAGGTGAAATTAAGTTAATAATATAATACATAAAAATATTAAAATATAAAATGCAACAATACTTTATATATGTTATGTAGTTAAATATTAATAGTATTCAATATACGTTTGTGGTGGTGGTGGGGGTATTCAAATGTAAAGGTGGTGGGGGGCAATAACACACCATTTATGACCCAGAACATAAAACTACAGCAGAGAGCAACCGAATAAATATCCCTAATATCTTACTCTCAGCCCCTGCCGCATACAATAACACACATTCAGACATTTTGAAGAAATACTACACAACAATTTATATACGACATGTGACTTCCTCTGGTGGTAATTAATGAACTGAAGTAAATGGTAGCCGTCACTAGAGAATATAAAGCAACTTAGCCAAAGATGTATCATAATTTAAGATATATAATTTAATACAGTGTATAATATTGCCTATAACCGTAAAGCTATATGAAGAGAATTGTGGATGTGAGAGAGGCGAGGTAGTGGTGTCAGTATCGTGGCAAGTGGCGCTCCTTTGGGCGACCGCGGTGTAGTGGCTTGCAATGGCTACGTAAGCCAAATGGCACGGGTGTTGAAACCACTCACCGGTACCAATGTATCTTTAAAATATGTACTTTAGTTGTGCTGTTTCTATGATACAAGCACTTTAGTAGCTTATTATTAATTTATTTATTTATTTATTGAACACAAATCCACAGCATTATTACTAACAGTTTTTATAACAGACTTAAAACTAAAAACATTATAGAAATGTTTAATAATAAAAAGTAAAAAACATAAAAAATGTCTCTGCCTATCCCTGTGGGAAAAAGGCATGACAATTTGATTGATTAATTAATTTTCTAATGTAATTATTGTGATTGCGACCAACATTTATATGTGACATTTAGTAATGCTGCAAACAGTCGTATCGTGTGTTATTGCATGCAACATACCCTCGTGCACCCGCTCACCGCCATTAAGCGTTGCTCCTGTGAACAAACAAACCTTAATATTGGGCCATACATTGTTTTATTGCTTACTAAACAAAATCATATTACACCTGCCGGCGGACGATCACTATTAGCTGCATACACACCTGGCCACCAATACCTTTTTCTATTATACATTTCTATACTAAACCACCAAAGTGCTTGCATCATAGAAACAGGACAACCAAACTACATATATCAATGATACATTGGCAACGGTGAGTGGTTTTGAACCCGTGCCACTCGGCTTACGTAGCCATTGCACTGCCACTACACCACGGTCGCCCCGCTTCATGATAGCCTGTATTCAGTGCGCTACATCAATACAGCAGACTTCTTAATTTCCACAGGGATAGGCAGAGACAAAGGTGCGTCACGATAAACAAGAAATTTAAAAATAAATAAATTTATATTAACTGACATATGACAGCACCCCGCCTAATGTTAGACTAAAGTGCGTTCCATGAATGAAGATGACTACCACTACAGTTAAAGTAGCAGTCGCATTCACTATAACGGCCTAGTTGAAACCGGCAACTAACTAGCTGATCCTCAAACGAGACTACTGTCGTCAAATTAGTCAAAGGCACTTATTTAATTTCCACGAAAGCTACCTATCCCTAAATAACATAGGCGTAACAGTAAGTTAAGAAGGTTATATTTGTTCGTGAAAATTTCTTTTAATAAGTAACAATGATTTACGCGATGCCAACAGCATACGGTTGGGCGGCGGCGGCTGAGGGCGGGCGGCGCCCAATACCAACTCAAATCCTTAATTAACCAAAAGAAAAAATCTCAAGACGTTCATTCACTTAAATATATTACATTTATTATAATAATAGGCGTGAAAATTTAATTGATTGATTGATTTTGTTAAATCAGTATCTAACTTTAAACCCGAAAATCCAAATGTGTAAAGACTTAATAAAAATATTAAATTAATAGATTCACCCTTAAGTAATATGAACAATAAAACACGTGAGGGGTAGGCAGGAGGGGTGGAAGATATTATTAGCCTTGATTTCAATATAAATGACACCCTGTGATCGGAAAATGTACTTTTTCATGTACAGGGGGTTGGAAGTAATTTAATTTAAATAAACATCTCGATATTTTAAGATTGATCGGGCTTTGGAAAAACTCTTATTGTTTCTTGCAGAAGATATGCTCTAATATTTATGTTTAGGGTTTTTAATATATTTTTTTTTATTATTATTAGGACGCGACAATTGTGACATTTACTTGCCTGATGGTAAGCAAGACGAGACCCAAAAAAACGAAGTAAAAAAAAAACTAAAAGAAAATACAATCTCTTTAAAGAATATTCTTGTTTTAATTTGCGTTTGTTTTTTATTCATTATTGGATGCGACGTCTGACATCGACTTGTCATCGGTGAGCAAGAGGAGCTGACGACTAAAATCTACGGTTGCTCCAGTCGTCGCACTATGCCGATCAAAGGATAAAGGGAACCGCGGAAAGGCGACCGTGGTGTAGTAGTTACGAAAACCGAGAGCACGTACCAATGTATCTTTGATATATTATGTACTATGGTTGTCCTGTTTATATATACAAGCACTTCAATAACTTAGCACAGAAATGTATTAAAAAAAAATTAAAACAAAAAGTAATTTACTAAAAAAACTAAATTAAATGAACGAATAAACAATATGTGTTATTATTGGATTCTCGTACATTTATCATAAAATCATCCCCTTTATTATAAATTTGTAATATCGAATTGAATCGAATAAATTATAATAAGAAACACCTTGTGGGGGGCCATGGGGGGAGGCCACTCAATACCCCCCCAAAGAGAAAAACAATCATAACTGGAAATTCTTTTCAAAGATCATAAATATTTTTGACAAGTTTTCCTGAAAAAAACTCCTAAAAGAATTTATACCTTATGACTGTAGGGCTACGGTTCAATTTGACTTGTATATGTGCAGTTATAAGAGTCATTTTTAAGAGTAGGGAGGTTCTAAAGGGAGTCAAAGGAGGGTAGAATTAAAAATTAATTTCGTTTCCAATAAATATGAGAATGTAGTTTGGAAAATGAAATTGATAAAATAAATGGTCATTTGTTTCATATAATACTTATTCTTTTTGTATTTTAATATATTTTACATAAAAACACTGCTAATAATTCATAATTATAATTAATAATAATAAATATTCCATACTACACAAATTAACTTAATTTAAAATTAATTTTTAAATAGTGGCTCGACTTATGATAGCTTTATCTTAAGATGGAGTGTGGTCCATAAATGGATGCGACTGCTACTACAGGAAAACAATTGCAAGTAGTAGTCATTGCTTACATCGAATTCATTGTCTTTATATACATATTTTATTTTTAAATTCACCCCTAACGTAATCAGACAAAAATCGTTTCAATTAAGACATTTTTTACTACAAAAGTATATCATAATTGCGTAGTGTTATTTATACGAGTGAGTATATGCATTGAAGGCAATGGCGGATATCAATAATGCTTAATGGAGTTTTTTAATTAATTCTCAAAAGTGTTAAGTTTAAATGTAGTTTTTGTGTAATTTGATTATAATACAATTTACTTATTTGTTGAAGGGGTGAAATTGGGGATGAATTATTGTACATATTTTGTGTTAATTCGCGTACGTGCCTGTGTTAATGGTGTTCTAAAACTTGTATCAAAGAAGCTAGGTGACCAGCCTCTACCTTTTAAGATTCCTCCACAGCCACAACATTTGTTTGTAAAATAATTATAAAAAAATTTCAATATGTTAATATAAGCAAAGGAATATAAATAAATAAAAAATTCTCGTGCACTTTTCTTTTATGTTGGTCCGATTATAGACCACATTCGTCTAGACACAGCAATAATAAAAGTCTCATACAATAATATATTTTATTATTATTGAGGCTCGATATCCGACAGCATCTCGCTTGATGTTAAGCTAGAATACGGTTTGTGAATTAAAGCGAGTGCTACTACAGTTAGATACAAATAGCAGTCGCTTTCAAAACGTTACCAATCATTTTACAGTCTGTACAGTAGAAAATGGTGGGTTCCTCCGGGTTGGCAGAGTGCGCAACCTATCAACTGTTTGCCTACCACTCTTATCTACTATTAAATCGTTATTTGAGTGTGCTAATATGCTATTACTGAATTCATTTTACATCTTTATGTCGAGTCGTCTTCATGAGAGGGTTTGCGGCAGATAGATAATATACTTATATCATTTAAGCCCACATATCACGATATTACCTAAATGTATAATTACCTAATGATGTCGTAGGAAGAATTTTGATGTAAAATATCAATTAGCACGCAGTAAAATCGAATGGCGTGACGCTGGTATGGTATAACGCTCTTATATGCATTTTTCTTGGTGGTGGGGATAGAGGTTTTGGTGGTAGTAGTGGTGAAGTTTTATTTCCCTCAATAAATCATTTTTTCATATATATTTTTTAGTCTAAATGGTTTTGACTTTTTCATGTTTTACATCTGCCAGGCTCACTTTTAGTTATGTTTCTCACTTTTCCGAACTATATAATATTATTAACACAAATCACATATTCATTAGAACACTAAACGCCAAACGCAAAACAGCATTCCCTTCGCTCTTTTAAATTCTAAACTTTGAGGTAATTTACACATTAAATCAGGATAATATCTGATTTTTCTTATTACTCGTAAATATGATATGTAATGAATAATACTTTGAAAATCAGTAAATATATTACTTTACGTGTAATTTATTTCAGTATACCCCACGTACAAGTAGTTTGTTTTGCGGCGTCTGGTGTGTAGATAGGCGTGTGGCACGTGGCCTCAGGTGTGTATCGAATAAACTTTAACATTTCATATTTGAAAACATTTTATTCCTTTAAATTATTCAATACGTGCGGCAGAAGTGAACTATGGATATATAGGTACATACAACAATATATTTATATATTATATACAGGCATTATGGTGTTTGATACAAGTGGAATGCTTCGCCAACTGCACATCTTTATAATAATAACAAATAATACCTTCTTTTATAAAGGGAATTAGGTTAGGTTAGTTTGTCTAGGTTAGTTTATCTGTTTGTTCTGCCTGCATATTCTTGTAGGAAAGGTGTTGTATATTTTGTCCATAACCATAGAGCCTGTATGAAAAAAATTGTGAATGTGAAAGGAGTTCTGTAAGAAGTTTTGTAACATCGTCAAGAAATTGTGAATGTGAGAGAAGCGAGGTAGTTGTGTCAGGATCGTGGCAATTGCCACTTCATTGTCTCAGCCTATACCTGTAGGGAAAAGGCGTGACAATTCGATTGTTTGATTGATTGATTTTCTTCGTTCTTTAAGTGTTCTCCAGCCCTACGTAATTCAATGCAGCGTTTAAATAAATATTTTTAAAAATAATTACCAATAAAGAGTGGGGAATGTAGAAAACACATTTCTATGAAAATGTCAATACAAAGTTTTTTAATTTACCAATGACTTATACAGCCTTTTTATTTTCAGCTCCCCCTCTCACTTATAGGAGCGAAGGGGGGACATAATTTATAGGTTTTAATTTTGGAAATAAACACGACTTTTCCGCTTTTAACAGCGGATCAGTGCATGAATCGATTGATACACGCTGACTAGTGATGTGGTAACGTTTTTGTGTTATTATATCGATATCGATGATATCTTTCACCTGTGTTGGAAAAAACTAATTATCTATAATTCATTCAAAATAAAATATACATGTTTTCTTAGAAGATTAACCTAAATTAGTTTAAATAAAGTCAGAATTGTTTTGCGAAAACATTGTTATGAAATGAAAGGTTTTTGTATAGGCCACAAATATTTTTACACTTTATTTATTTATTGCGACACGACATCTGACTTCGACCCGCCTGATGATAAGCAAGAGGAGGTCCAAGAGTGAGAACGACTGAAAAATCCGAATCAGTTCACGGCTGCCTCAGTCGCTATTTATTTAAATTCGACATTTTGAAAGCTTAGTAGCAACCATAGTCGCAAGAGAACAAGGCACTGGTATTTTTGCAAAATCTCTTTGAATTTTCCGTCTTCATAAATGATTCGGTCTTTATTCCCATGACCGAGTGAAGCAGCCGCATTGTGTCACCCCAAACGACAGTCGAACTTAGTGATTTCAAATTATTGTCGTATGCTTTGTTTGTCGAACAATTGACAAGTGGCATGTTTTACCTGCCCATGTGTTCTCACCATTTTACAATGTTAGACAAATCAAGCCAAGAGTGAATCCTCTGGCCGGGATAGTAACAGCAACTAGGGCTTCATTAACTGAGTCAGCTTTTAGCCATCGAAGCTCATGAACCTCTACTTCTTTACCTTCCATCAGGCAAATCGAAGGCAGAATCTATAGCAGGTAGAAACTCTATAAAAAATATTTACTATTATTTCTTAATTTTTAAGGTATTATTTTCATAAGTTTTATTAAGTTTTGTTCATTAAGTGCAATATTAAAATAAACAATCACACAATCAATAAAATTGTCACGCCTTTTCCCCACAGGGATAGGCACTGACAATGGAGCGCCACTGTCCACGATTCTGACTCAACTCCCTCGCTTCCCTCACATTCACAATTCTCTTCATACAAGATCTATGGTTTTGGGCACAAGGCAACTTAGCTTTCTTGACGATGTCTCTGATTTGGTCGACAAACCTAATAAACACTTAATATATATAAAATAAATAATTAATAAAATTGCATATCGACATTAGTGTTGTCCGTAATATAAGTAGAGCTTGTATCGGTAAGTGAAGTGGCGTTCGTTAATTGTGCAAGTTTTCCAATAAGGCCCCACCTGCGGCCGCATGTTTATTGTGCACATTCCAACACCTCTGCAACCACCCCCGCCCCCCTCCGTCCCCCACTCGCATACAACGATATACTGCCGTTGCACACAAATATAAACACACCAGTTGGCCAATGCCGGCCTGATTACTTAATAAGCACCTAATTTCTGTACTAAGCTAAGTGCTTGTAATATAGTTTTTTTATATTTTATTGTGACACGACACCTCACCGCGACACGTCGGAACCGTAAAAATCAATCACTGAAATTCTCATGCCTTTTTCCCACAGGGATAGGCAGAGACAATGGAGCACCATTTGCCACGACCCTGACACAGCTCCCTCGCTTCCTTCACATTTACAAGTCTCTTTATACAAGCTCTACGTTATAAGCACTAGGCAACCCAGCTTACTTGAGGATGTCTCCGATTTGGTCGGCAAACACCCTCCTGCAGGGTTAGGTTGGGCAAGTTGAAACGATTATCGTCTCTCGTCGACGATTGGCAAAATAATGAAAGTTAAATCCACCAAAATGAGACTATTGATAATAATGATCAAACGTGTCGTCGCACAGACGAAATTCGTCACAACGATTAATAGTCTCGTTTTATTGGATTTAGCCTAGCTTTTATTATTTTGATAATCGCCGACGAGAGGCGATAATCGTTTATAACTTACCAACCTAACACCGCTGGGCCTGCCTCGTTTAACGCATCCATTCACATAAGATTTATAAATTCTTTTCGTCAATCTACTTTCACTTTAAAACAAATATTATTATTAAATATTACAAATAAAAGTTATGAAACAAATATTTGTTCCGACCGGAAATCAAACCCAGGACATTTTGCGTTCTATAAAATCAATCTCAACTTAAGTAGCTACTTTATTCTTGTCTATATTTCCAACTTTATTAAGTAGGTGCTAAATGTATAGTAACTCGTATTATTAAATTGCAAAGCATTCGAAATATTCGTTCGTAATTTAATCTAATTCTAATCTAATGCCAATACAATATGACCCTTGCATGCAATGTCAAATCGTGTGTACAAATTAAATCAAACGAATCATCAATAAACATAAACACAAAGGGTGAGGGCACTTCTGTTGGCACTTTTATAGTTTTCTATTTAATTATATTACACTTACTTTAATGGATTTTAACTCGAATTATATATTAGTTAATATTATTATTTGTATGAAGAGAATTGTGAATGTAAAGGAAGCGAGGGAATTGTTTCAGGATCGTGGCAAGTAGCGCTCCATTGTCTCTGCATAGGCGTGACAATTTGATTGATTGATTTTTATATGTAAATAGATATCGACCAGTAAAGACGACTACCGCCACGGACAGAAATTATTCTGGATAAGTATAATAGAAGAGTGAAAAGACATTAAAGAATGATTCATTTTTCAATGAAGCAACAAAGATATAGTGACGGTGACTAAGGAAAGCGTGATTTGACTCGGTTTTCCAGTCATCAGCATTCTTAGACCTCCTCTTGTTTACTTTAGACAGGTCAAATGCCCTCCACTTGCTAACGTTTAGACAGGTAAAATGACCTCCTATTGCTTTCTTTTAGACAGGAAAATAAAGAGATCAGATGTCGAGTCAAAATAAATAAAAAACCTGCCAGAATCTTTTGGCTCTCGCAATAGAGACTTGATCCAATTACCTCCTCTGGTGAAGTGGAATGCATTCGAATCTGAAACTGACTGTTGAGAGTTATTTTCCAATTTAAAGGAATTTAGCCATAATAAGAGTCAACTTGGAATGATATTTATGGATGTGAGGAAGCGGCGCTCCATTGTCTTTGTCTATCCCTGTGGGAATCGAGACGTGAGGAATTATGATGAAGAGTTAGCTTGAAGGTGCCATTCTACCTGCGACTGCAGACCGCAGACTGCACTACTTTTTTGTATGTGATTGGTTTCGTGCAAGGCAACACCAGTCTGCAGCCGCCGCATTAATATTGTTTCCAAACATCATATTTATAATCTATGACTTAGCAAATGCTGATTGTCGCAATAGTATCGCCTTGCACGGAATCAATCTCATACAAACAAGTATTGCAGTCTGCAGTCTGCGGTCGTAGGCAGAATCACACCTTCATAAATACTTATTGTAGATAATTATGTTCTTTGGTCGTTGAGTAATTCTAATTTACCTGCATATATTAACAGGGCCGTCTTAAGCATATTCAGCGCCGGGGTGCAAAAGTCAAGGCTCCGCTCGCATGGTCTCAGTGTAGTAGGTACCTATCGAAGTTTATGGCGGTCGGCATGCGCCCCCTAGGACTCTGCGCCCGGGTGCACCGCACCCCTTGAACCCCCGGGTAAAGACGGCCCTGTATATTAATGTAAAAATATAATAATAAATTATTACTAGTAGGTATATATATACTTTACAAATATAACTAATAGGTACCTGCCTACATCTACAAATACCTATTTAACAGTAAAAACAAAATAATTAGATGACGCCGGCTAGTTTAAAAATACATAGTTGCAGTTTTGGTAACAATGTATTTTTTTAAGTCGATAGCTTGAAAGTTGCAGGTTCCAACTAGGCCGGCATAGTTAAGGTGACTGCTACTTGAAGTTATCTAATATTTGTTAGGCCATAAATAAAATTAAAAATCTATTTACAAATAAAATATTATAATTTCTAATAAGTTTCCAACATGATATTAAACATATTGGAAACTGAAGTATGTCTAATAAAACCTAACTAACGGAAATTATCAAATATCCGTTACTATCGATACTTAATCATATTAAATCATTATCTAACATTATCGATATCTCTTATCGAAGTAATAACATCACTAATCTATGTAATAAAATATATTATTTGCATCTTTTGTAGTGGAAGAGGGCAATTACCAACCCATATGTGGACCATCTTAATTTTTGAGTCCACATTTGGATTAGGTCTTCATCAGCTCTTATGAGTCTCCAAAACCATATTTATTCTAATCAAATATTTATCTAGAAAATCACAAATATTTTATTTATATAATTTACGTAGCTTAAAGTTTTCATGCAAACGTCCCATCCAAACACGTCCACTCTATACAACGGAATGGAACCATCTCCGTTGAAATTCATACTTCTATTACGAACACAAATAATTTTCAAATTTAAAACTATTTTACAATACATTGCTTGTTTTATTTAACATAATTTTATGGCGGGTAAAGAAAATAAGCAATGTATAGCTTTTTAATATAAAGACACAGTTTAAAATTCGAATGCATCAACAAGCGAGATAGCTTTAAGGGCGTTTCTTCAATTCCATTAAATCTGAACTCAGTCAGCACAGCTATCTCTTTTCGTCATATAGGGTATTCTCGCTCTAATTCGTAGATTAGCATCGGCCACGATTGCTCGCGTCTTGAGCATTTTTTATTGCCGTTTCCGATTTGAAACGTTTTATTTTTGCAAGTTCGAACATCCCCCTCGTAATGATGCTTTTTACATTGTTATCGATTACCTACTACTTTATCGATAAATCGTTACAGCTCTATTTACTTCACAATTTTCCTATTTCAATATTGTTATTGCAATATGAAAAATGCATGATTTCGTTATGAATTTTATTTTAAAATATTATTTATTATAAAATATTATTTATTTATTTTAAATAAATGATTTATTTTAAAATAATGTGTTTTTATTGATGATTAAGGTGTAAATATATATATATATATATATATATATATATATATATATATATATATATATATATATATATATATTTTATTGTGACTCGACATATGACAGCACCCCGCTTGATGTTAAGCTGGAGTGTGGTCCATGAATGAATGCCACTGCTACTACAATTCAATAACTGTGAGTAGCAATCACATCCACTATGCCGGCCTAGATGGAACCGGCAACTTACAAGCTGATCCCGAAACGTGACCAAATCACTTCACGGTCTGTATACTTGTAAGTGGTGGTACTACCCCGGATCGGCAGACTGGGTACCACTGCCTACCACTCTTTGATAACCAGACCCGAAGCAAATATCCATATCTTTTTTTTTATTAACAAATATTTGCAATATTTAATATTATTAAATATTACAAATAAAAGCTATGAAACAAATATTTGCTCCGACCGGGGATCGAACCCGGGACTTTACGCGCAACAAACCAGTCGCTAAACCGTTCGTCCACGCCTGTCGTGGATATATTTTTACACCGAGACTCGACATCCAAAGACGAAAAAAGCGAAGCAGTTTACGTTTGCCTCAGTCGCCACTATGCTTGTGATAATAATATAGGTTAATCATGTTTCGTGAAGTTCATATTCGAAACGACAGGCGAAGTTCATATTCGCCTGGTGACATATCGCCTAATCTAGAAATATTATTTTTTTAAACTTTGGTTTCTTTATAATAGATATTAGACATGTCGTGGCATCCTCTTGTCTCTACCTATACCTGTGGAAACGCAGGCGTCATAGTTAGGTACCTACCTAAGTAGTGAAACTGAAAAATTTCTAATGTATAAAACGTTTAACGTAAAAAACTTATCTTGGGCGCACCGCAAGCCGAGAGGACGGGTTCGAGACCACTCACCCGTACCAATGTATCTTTAATATATGTACTTTGGTTGACCTGTTTTTATGACACAAGCACTTTAGTACCTTTATATAGAAATGCAAATAAATAAAAAAAATCCTAGAAAGATCACACAAAGGATAACAAAGTGAAGAACTAATGTAATCTAGTTTCATGCCACTTGTTTCACAAACTCTCAGCTTTTGCATGAGTTTCTATGAAACTCGTAAAAACGTGAAAATCCATTGTAATGAAAGCGCTGCACATAAATACGTGTAACAATTGCGTTTAGTGATAGATCGGCTTTATTGTTGAGCGCACAGCCAATTAGGTGGGCAACAAGGGGCGACGCACTCGAGACGCATATTATTAAAATTTAATTAAAAGGTTTTATTACTTTATAGTTTTATGGTAGATTTTGTACATAATTAACTCATTTTTTGTATAATTCTAGGTACTGAGCATGCCAAACGTGCTTGTATAATAGAAATAAGATAGGCACACAGATCAAAGATACATTTTTTTACATTTCTATACGAATAGCAACAGAATTATCAATGTAAAGATACATTGGTACCGGCGGGTGGTTTCGAACCCGTGCCCTCGGTTTGTGTAACCATTGCACTACCACTACACCAAGGTACCACATTGGTTTGCATGAGGATGTCACGATAAGGTCGCCATAATTACATAATATTCTTTATTGCACTAAAACTACATCTCTATAAAAGTACATACCAAAGATACCTTTTTGTACATTGGTACCGGCAAGTTGTTTTGAACCGAGAGCCCTTGGTTTACGAGGCTGTTTTACAACCACTACACCGCGGTCGTCTTAAGTAACACCTATCACCCTATCGCAAGGAAGTATTTCTTTTCAATATTAATTTATTATACACAATAATAAATCAATAAACAATTAATAATGCACTCGTAAAGTTTCCAAAACCGGAGATTATTATTATACCTTTGAATAGTGTTTTTTTTACAAACAAATTTGTCGGAAGTGAAGTAACGTACTTTATTTGTGTCATCCACAATAAACTTGCGAAATAATTTATGACATTTTTTGTAACAAAATATATTCTTAATTCGCTTTTCTATTGTTGCGTCAGTCTATTTTGTACACCCATTAAATTTACTTCTATACACCCATCTGTCCCTTATTTGTGCAGCTAATAGGGGTAAGCAGACGCACTGGATATAATTACAATGGGCCATATTAATTGTTATTATTAAGTTAATTTTATTAAGTAAATACAATAAATTTTAAATAAAATAAAAGTTTATTAAAATTATAGATATGCAGGAACAGGAAGCAATTCCCATAGCTTTACGTTAGGATCATGGAAAGTGGTGCTTCATTGTCTCTGCCTACCTTTGTAAAGGCGTTAAAATTTTTTCAGTATTCGTTATTGTGACATTTTTTTTACAACACTCTAATTGACCTCTAGCATATTTGCCTGTTTGTAAGCCAAGAGAAGTTGTAAGAGTGCCGAGGACTGATTAACCAACTCAGTTTACAGTCGCCCCAGTCACCTTCGTAAAAGTCATAAAAAAAGTTTAGTGACACAATGAATAATGATTCTTTCATATTATCAAACAAGAATATAAAGGTGATTAAAATAAATATGGTGTAACCATTTAATGCAGTGACGCTCGCAATGGAGGGGGGGCATATATGCACGCGGGGGGCCCACGGGGGCGAGGGGGGGACGCGGCACCGCAAAAACTGCACCCAACTTAATTATAAAGAGACAAGAAATGCTATCAAATACTCATACGTTAAATCTACCCCAATGTGAACGCGCCTCTCGCTCGGATCCCGTAGTGAGCGAAGGGGACGGACGTGCGTGCGTGCGTTCCACCGCAAAGTGGGCGGGGTTACCTTTATAAGGTTTATATTGACTGGGCGGATTCAGTGGAGAGCTTTTTTGTTAGTTGCAAGTGGCCGCCGGTGCTTTCCATTCGAAGTTGTGACGCGGACGAGCGCGCGCGGCTGCTGCACGCTGCAGGCACGGGGGAACATGCGCTGATATAGAACGGACACATTGGCCAGTGATCATAACATTTGTGCGCGCGTTACAACACACATTATGTCCGAATTGAGAGGTTCGCCGCCGTTGTCGAGGAACGCGTTGGAGGCTGGCTTCGGCGCCCCCTTGGCCGCGCTGAGCTCATTAGCAGAACAACCACCGCCCGCACCCAATCCACATGGAATAGACCACATATTGTCGCGGCCTGCGGTCGGCGGTGCGGTGGGTGCCGGTCTGCTGACACCGCGGTTGTCCCTGGCGGCGGCCGCGGCTGGCATGGCCCACTATCTCCAACACAAACCGCTCTACTGGCCTGGCTTCCAAGGATTAGTGTCCAACCCAATGGCATGGAGAGACAGGTTGCAATCAAGTGAGTATGAATGTGAGATGTGATAATTGAAAAAGGTGTTTTTGTGAATTAGAAGTAGACTCTATTTTTTGATATTTTGGATGTAATTTAAATGGCATGCGTAGATATCACTTTTACTTGCGTATATATATACGGTCACATTATATTTAGGTATAATGTGACCGTGGTGTAGTGGCAGTGCAATGGTTACGCAAACCGAGAGCACGGGTTCATAACCACTTGCCGGTACCAATGTATATTGATATATTTACTTTGGTTGTCCTGTTACTATGATACAAGCACTTTAGTAGCTTAGTACAGAAACAAATAATAGTAAAAAATACAAATCAAAATTAAATTAGGTCAATTGATCAAAATCTTTTTAGTTAATTTAAAAATATTTCGGTTATTGCATAAATTAAAAATAATAAAAGGTAACATTTAATGTTATTTCAAACCCAAAGTAATATCCAACTGAAATCCTTATATAAATGCATATATTTTTAATAAAGCCAATTTATTTTATTTGTATTATTAAATATTATCATTTGCCATATAAAAGACATCAACGTTTCTTAGTCTTATAATTCAATTATTTGGGAAATGGCGTGACAATTTGATTGATTGATTGAATTTGTAATTGTAATAATATGCTCGTAGCTATAGTCACCTACGTATATATACAAGGCATAGGCATAACAAATCCTTATATCTTATTTGGAGCTTCTTTCACCATTGCTTGGAACGTCTATTTTAATAAATAATAATAATTGTATTGTTTTATTGTAAAATTGTTGATTGCTGTGTGTATTCATTAATGGGACACAAGCTTGATTTCAAAAATGTACTAAAATAAATTCATGCAAAGTTTGTGTTCTGTCGTGTATACTGTATAATACATAAATTAAATTTTCTATTCTATAAACTGAAATATGTATAATATTCTCTTATTATTCACTAGACCGTAACTGTAACCGACATTGGACTATATATCTAAATACATACTTACATTAATTATTGGCCATATACGGTAGGTAGGATAGAGCATGTATATATGAAGAGAATTGTGAATGTGAAGGAAGTTATAAAGATGTGACGCAATCTTTATAATCTTGTCTCTGGCTATCTCTGTGGAAATGAAGGAAATTGATTGATTGATTGAATACGATAATATAATTAATGTAGATATCAATTGATTGGTCTTCCAGTTGTTAGGTATATAATAATGATAATAAAAACATTAATTATTTTTGTTTCATGTACTCACTTGTTATGATGGGTAATTGATGGATTGTATTAAAATACAATTTCATATTAATTATTATTAATTGGAAACAGTGAAAAATTCCAATGGCAACGAATTTTGGAGTAAGTAATTATTATTATTATTATTTAATATTTAATATAATACTCCAAATGTATTATTTCACCATTTTATTATGTATAGGTTTTTATTGCCTTCTTGTATACACACAAATATACATATTGGTATTCTAAATATTGTGAAGGACAATGTATATTTTAATTTTTATTTAATTTAAATACATATACATTATTTAAGGTTTTATTACTAATACAAATATAAACAAATATTTAAATTTGCGTTTATTTCTATAATCGGGTGGACGAAATTCACGCTCGTCGGTTAACTGAGACTGATGATTAATTGTTTTTTTTTACTATTTTCTTTACTAATATATACTTAGTGTTTATTAATTTATTAAAATTAATCTCATTACAACTAGTAATCATTAAATACGTAATTTTAACAATCTATTCAATTTAAATAATATGAAAATAATAATTTGAAATAACCAATTTAAATAGTTTCATTGCTTTAATTTAAATTAATGCTGTCGGTTATACTGAAAGAGGTTCCTTATTAAATTCCGGCCGTAGACGATTAGGTATGAGCGCGTTAAAACCTTTTCTATTTAATCTGTATTGTTTTATTTGTTTAACATATAAAAACCGCAACAATAAATGTCTTTGCCGTCGGGGGCGGGCGGCGTGTTGATGTGCCCGCGCCCGCCCTACGCCGTCGGCATTATACCTATGTGTCGTTAACAAAGCCGTTTGTCGTAAAGTTAGCCTTATCAAAGTTATAGCATTGTAAATGTTTATTATAACTACTGTTCATACATGTATAGGTAGGTAGGTACCTATATCTATTACTTCAATTACCTATATATTTGTAGTATTTAATGTAATTTGCTTGTAATACGATGTAGCAAATAGGACAAAACCTGTCTTATTTAAAAAATAATATAAAATTGATAATTGAAAAGATCGCCTGAAATTTAGTTTACAGTTACTTCAGTCGATATAGTTGTGCCTTAACTTTTCACGCTCCGCTTGTAGGATCCAATGCTTAGAATAATATAGTATTTTCATACTTTTGTTGATCATACTTTGGTCGATTCAAAAGAATTTTATCAACTTTTTCAGTAGGTTTGTTTTATTTTGAATTACGTAAGAGGAAAGATTTACATATTTTATTTTACGTAATTGTAAATGAACGTTTGACAAATAATAATTTTATCTATTCCGAAATCGTAATCCTATTATGATACAAAAAATCCCCCACAATCACAAAATTAATAAAACACAATAATCCCACAAAATCCGTTAAACTCAATTACACTATGGCTACACACACGCACACACACGCACACACACGCACACACACACGCTCACACACACACACACACGAGAGAAAAATAATAATTTTATTACACACATTAAAATTATGTACTATTTATTTATTATTAATATTGTAGCACGTTATACTCGAGCAACTCATTTGATTTTAAACTGATGTGTAATGCATCAATGGAGACGACTGCTACTACCGTTATATATGCAAGTGGTAGTCGCATCCAACACGCACTGGTGGTGAAGGAATATAAGCTGAATATCCTCAATGTTGGTGGTGCAGAGTATTTTGGCTGAAACAGCATTGTTTCATATGGGTTGTTAATTTCGTAATATAATGTCATCCTACAATTTGAGCTTGTATGAAGATAATTGTAGATGTGAGGGAAGCGAGCGAGGGTCGTGGCAAGTGGCGGTCCAATGTCTCTGCCTATCCGTATGCTAAGAAGGCGTGACAATTAGATTGATTGATCCTTACTGCAACAACTCTTTCCCAAATAGAGATGAGTTTTGTGTTATGTTTTATGCTCTGTAGAGTTGACATATGTTAAAGGACATCATTCATCTTGGGCTTCTATGTACTACTTTTTTAATGTCCAATGATAAAAAATATATAAATGGTAGTTTAGATACTTGCATTGAGAAAACTAATAACAATTTTGCATTTAATTGCTGTGCAATTGAGTTATTTGGAAAATAAAATATGGATTTTGAATCGTCTGTCAATCACAAAGACACGCCATATAACAGTTTGACTTTAAACAGTCATAATTATAGTTCGATCATTTTGCACACCTAAACTATGCAAAAAAGGATATATTCCAATTGCATTGTAATGTTCGTATAATAAACTATATTAAAATGTATATATAACTCTTAATACAATTAAGCCCAAGTCTCTATACAAAACAAATGATGTCCTTTAAATTAAAACGCACACACACACACAGGTACAAATAATATCACATATCTAATAAAGCCACCCACACACGCGCAAACCCCAACAATAATCCTTAATAAAGTCCGCATTGATATCTACATTAGATACGATTATCTGTGAACACGCAGAAAGGCTGCATTATTAAAAATCATCCACACCAATTACTATTATAATAATATGATAACATATATATATAGATATATATTACAAGTGTTTATATTAACACTCAAATGTGTTCAGATAGTAACGCATATGGCCACTCGTTACACATAGATACACAATTATTAAATATTATCATAGACACACAATGAATAAAGTCATTTTAATAAACACATATTGCTCAATGTGAATACTCGTTAATCTCACGTGTATATTATGGTAGGAGTTCGTGGATAAAAATTAAATTAAAATAAATTAAACTTAAACATGTCAAGAAAATTATTTAGGAATTTTATATTTTGGGCATTAATAAGAATAATATATAGCCATGTAGCCATTAAACACAAAATATTTAAAAATATTCTATATATTTTTTATCATTATGATATCATTGGTCAATATATCTATCAAATTGTAGCGCCTCAACTTCCATAGGGATAGGCAGGGTCAGTGGAGCACCAAAGTAAAGTACTATCTAAACCACATCTGTGCCTTGCTCTCGGACTTTTGAATGACATACTGACCCATGACCAATATATTGATATGTTCCCCTAGAACCTAGTTTTGTAGCATCAGCGTAACGCTTCCTAGAATTCATTGGCACGCACAACATTATAATTGACATTCGTAACAATTAATGTAAATAGATTATGATGTTTAAATGAATATAAGTTATGTAATTGTAGTGACTAAGAGCGTACACGTTTGGAGTTGATTCATGGACCGCACCACAGCTCAACATCAGGTGGGGCTGTCTTATCAAATGATAAACAAAAAGAACCACTTTCTACGATCCTGACACAACTCTTGAATCCCTCACATTTACAATTACAACATCGAAAATCTGTTTAACCCCCCGCACGCACATAGGCCAACTTTAATGAGAACATAACAAGCACAAAAACCTGCCTCACAAAGAAATGCCAATATTGCCATACACGCACAAAAACTATGACGTTATTAAAGTGTCATAATAACAACTTTGTGTCATGTCGCACACTGGGTGACATAAAAACAATGCACACACACACACACACACACACACACACACACACGAATAATATTACACTTTATACATATTATGATTGGCATTAACTTATCAACAATTTGTCACACATACATTTCTGTTATAATATTATCTTTCTTGAGGTATATACTCGTATATAAGTTTAATTTTTGTTCAATAATTATATTTTCTCACAATAATGAGTATTAAAGACATAACTGTTAATAAAGCCAGCCTGATTTTGCATAAATAAAAAAATGTTTTTTTTGTAATTTTTACTAAGTGGATAGAAATAAATTGAAAAGTAAATTCCATTGAAACTCATAAGTTGTGAAGAGTTGTTTTAAAAACTGTACTAGACCTAATTAGGATATTTTTTTTTATTGTAGAAATATTAATATATTTTAATCACTTAGTTTGTATTTAAGTATTAAATTGACAAAATGAAGCGACAATATTTACAACAATGTAATGTAATAGTACAAAATTGCAATAACAATTAAAACTCCTGAACAACTTCATGAAAACAACCAATTACAACAATTTGATAAAATAACCAAAAATCAACTTTAACCTTTAAATAATAAGTGTTCAAATTGTTTGAATTTATAAGGATTTCCTAGATTTACCCCTTTTAATGTTTTATGTAGGGTTGTCACTTCTCACAGAAATGGACCCTTTAATTTAAATATCCCACATTTGGTGCGTGTTTGTATTGGTTATTTTGAAATTATTCACGTCTCAAGAATAAATGTAGATATATATGTATGTAGATATCTAAATTGTAATATATTTTAAAATCTATATATGTAGTACCTACATTCATAATAAAATTAATACATCTTTGTCGGGATTATAAGTACATTAGAGTTTCTGAGCATTTGCGATGTGGTGTTATGGCGTTATAAGGGCTTATGTTCAGTAGTGGACGCCTTCTGGCTGATGATGATGTTATGATCGAATGCTTCAAATCTATTAGACTAAAAACGAGGCTCCAGCGAGGTGGTGTTTTTGGGGCACTAGCGTGGGTAGTTGGGGTAATTGCTGCAACTGATTGTGATGGGCAAGAGGGAAGGCAAGCAATTCTGTATGACTAAAGCAGATAATTAAATTCTCTATCACACGAAACCTGTGTGTGACAGCCCTACGTGTAAGTGTTCTGGGGACGTCGTTTTGGGTATAATTTCATTAAAATATTTATTGTGGAGCTATCCGACACCCCATTCGTATCATTTAACTCATTCCGCCCGCCCCAGGCCAACGTGGGCCGCCGACCACAACACCTTCCTTAATAACACTTGCCACAATTTCATACAACTCTTTTCCACTGACACAACTATATACCCGCGAACCAATCAAAGTATTTTTAGTAATTAACTACTACATACATAGGTAGGATAGTAAGAATTAGTTTCCTAAACTAACTTTAGAAATGGTTTTTTTCTGTAGTTAGCCTAGGAATTAAATTAAATTTGATTTCTACATAAATGACTTCACTTCAGTTGATGTTAAGCTGATATAGTAGAGCCTTCAATAGATTGCCAACTTACAAAACATATTTAAAGTCATGATATGATCAGAGTTTTCCTTACTAAATAAAAAGCATGGTTAGAAATACTACGGAACAGCTACGAGCTACGAAATTTAAAATGACTTATTTAAAACATATTTTAATTAAGAGTTTAGCAAAATATCTTGTGTTAAATTTGAATTGTCACATGAAAATAAAATCACAGCGGAAGTGTTTCGAGGGTAAAGCCTTTATTAGAGGGCTGAGATCAAAATGGAGGCGGTGGCGTGGCGGGGTGCAAGGGAAAAGTTGAAAATGTGGTTTGCCTTTTCCATGGGGTACAGTGAAACCAACCTAACTGCCAAATAAAATATAATATCAAAAGAGGAAGGACATATAGGAAACAGTACATTGTCTGAAATAGTACCAATATTCAAAGTTATTTCTAGTTTCAAAACAAATCTTGATATATTAGTAAACTAACACAAATATTTTATGATTCATGTTTTTGTCTACGCTTATCTTTTTTTAATGTAACTGGACATCTGGCCTGGATTTGCTTGATGTTAAACAAAAGGACGCCGATGACTTAAAAACCGAGTCACTTCACGGTTTGGTCAATTTGTGTTTTTTTTCTTCCATCACTTTTTTTATTGTCCTCGTTTTTAAATATCTCGTATAGTAACAAAAGTAGAGTAAACAAAATTCAATTGGTTCTACTGTACACGCAAATAAAATTACGTTATGTTGAATTTCATTTCATTAAGGCACGTGTCTGGATTATTTAGACAATGTAAAATGTACAAGTTGTTCAAATGCGGTTTTGCGCATTCATGATTGTTTGCATAAACAAATTACAAATTACATTATGTTATGTTAAATAAATAAACTACACGTGCTAAATTATAATAAATAATAGAAATGGTAATTACAGTTTTTAAACTAATATTAAACCACGGACTATTTGTAGAGAGCTGAAGCTCTATAAACTTGTTTCTATTTAGTCTTTTCACTCCCGGTTTATTCGGGGAATGAAAAGACCGCACAGGCCAACCAATTCGACCGACACGTCGAACTTTAAGATATAAACGTATGTGAATTAAATATTTTAAGAATAGAAAGAGCTGTGTCAATTGGCTGATGAAAAACATTAAAATAATTGTTATAAAAGGTATGCATTTAATCCTAAAAAGGAATAAATTATTTTAGTGCAAATATATATATACTTATATAATTAAAAATTCTTTATCATACGAGTGAAGTAAGGTCTAAAAACCACATTTAAAGTGCTAAAACTTTGCACCACATAACTGTAATTACTATATGAGGGGTGCAGCCCACACACACACCCCTACAGTAAGCAGGGAGGGGGGGTGTAGGTAATTAAAAAAACGTGTTTCAGTTCATTTAAGCACCCTCCCTCTGACGTGGACCGCAACCCGCGTCGGCAATTATGACTTTTGTCCCAAAATTACACTTATGCTCCAAATGGGAACTTGTTTAAAATTATTTCAGTACGTTTCAACTTTTAAATGTTGTCTAATAACTGATTTTGTTAATTAATACAACCTTCTACTTGCAATAATTACTTACATTCTGTATAATCCCGCACAGGTCAGGAAAATCATGCGCATTCTATCGACCGAATCGGCAGTCGAACTAAAAAGTTCGGTTCGTCTTTTCTTAGTAGAACAATCGACAAGTGGAATGTTTTGCCAGCCCATGTGTTTTCTCTATCCTATAACCTTGGATCCTTCAAGCGATGCGTAAAGAAGCACATTTGGCCGGCATAGTGATGGCGACTGAGGCAGCAGTGAACTAAGTCGTTTTTTTATTTGTCGTCACTTTTGGACCTGTTCTTGCTTATCATCGATGTCAGATGTCGTTTCACAATATATTCACGATGCTATATTAAGCTTTCGTAGCTTTGCTCTACAAACGCAACTGGGTAACTATTTTAGAGTTGCGTAATGCGGTGCTAGTGATTATGTGAGACCACTTGGCCACGGTCGTATTTAATATCCAACTATTATGTAAAAGAAAATAAAAACGCTATAGTCGTAAAACATGGAAACATGGACAGATCCTGTTTGGTCAACATTAATATGAAAATCATTATTAAAATACTAAAAGAATGAGGTTTACAAGTATGACGCATAGTTATTTTTATTATATAAAACTACGGTTCTGCAAATCATAGACAAATTGTTCTCCATGTTGATAATATTATATTATGAACATGAATAAAGTGTTACAGGTATAAGCAAACATCGTTGGTAAATTATCATATAGTAAAGTACATTTAAACATGTGTCAGGATCGAGGCAAGTTTTTATTATGGCTCGGCATAATATGACATCATCCGCCTAATGATAAGCTGGAGGCGCCTACTTACTACTGTAGCGAAATAACTGCAAGTAAATGTCGCACCCACTATGCCGACTAGGTCACTTCAAGAGCGGTGGTACTCATAAAACTTACCACTTTAGATGAAGCGATAGATTTGTATAAGGATAAGGCGTTTTGTTATCTCAGTTGTCTGCCTATCTCAGTGAAAAGAGGCGTGAAGTATGAATTAAGTTAGAGTTTGAAAGTAATTTTAAACAAGGCCGGATACTATTGTTTAGTATCAGACAGCACAATAACAATAATCCATGTAATATAAAATCCATTGGCAACATTGTTATTATCTAAAATAACAATTAACATAACATAAGGGCTTGCACACATCCTCCCGTACATGTGTCTTAACAGCATGTTTCTTGTAGACACGTCTTTATATATATGCTCACCTCCTCTCTTCAGCCGCCCCCCCGCACCTCCACGAACCACCTTCAACTTGGAAGCAGCCACCTTCCAAAAGGGTGACAATAAATCTTTGAACAATAGTAAAGTGTGAATGTGGGGCAATTTAAAATGTGCCTCAATTTTGTAGTGAATAGTTTCAGTTAAATTGAATTGCATGAAAAAGGAAAAGGGAACATTCTACTTACATGATAAAAATAGATTTATATTATATAAGACACTATTATAGAATGGAAAGTTTTGTGATTACTTATAATTTATTAATAATTTTTTGTATATAAATCTAAAACAAATTTTGTAATAAATATGTTAATAACAGTATACTAATTCGTTGAATTATATTAAACAGAGGTAGGCAGACAGTTAGTGGTTACTTTTCCTGTAGTTTTTGCCCTTAATAGGATTTTTCATTATATTGATGACCTATTTAGGCGAATTGGGTAAAAACATATTTTAAATATTATATTTTTGGGCATAATATTCTAAAAATATTTTTTTTATAATCTATCATAGTTAGGAGTCAGCAATACTAGAAGTGGTGACCAATGTTTATGATCCACAATAAAAAAAACACTTAATAACCAAAACTAATAACGAATAGATTATTATTAAAATCTGAAAAATCGAAATATATAACAACAACCAGAGTTTTGTTGTAACTCACTGAAATGCTGGTCACACTCTCGCCCCCCCACTTTTCCTGAAGGTGTAACATGATGTTATTTTGTAAGAGCATGAAAGTAAATAGGTTGCTGATAGCACACGCCACAACCTGCGTGTTGGCACATTACATATATAAACTTTGTTATATATATACATAGAGCTGTTACATTGGGCTTTGTGATGAAAATCACTCTTATTCAATGTGTATCTATTATATGAATGAAGTAGTCTTAATAGGGAAGTGTTTAGTAATAACAAAGATATATGTATATCAATTGCTAATATGTTGAAGACAATATTATATTAATTTGGCTGAGTTTCAGTGAATAAAATATTTCTCTTGTTTTTCTAATTCATTAAGTTATATTTTTTGTTTCATAATTATTGTCACCTACGTTGCCTACACCTTGCATTTAGTCCTATTCGCTATCTTCTGAAAACAACTTGTGACAAAATTAACATTATAATTTCTTAACTCGATAAATGTAATGAATTAAACAAATTTTATGCGGCTTACTATCGCGTTTATTTTGGTTTTGATTTTACAATTTCATTTTATAGTAAGCCTCATAAAGTTTGTTTAATTCAATAATCAATGTTCGCGCCAAATCGATAAATGTAAATACAGGAACATTTATTTATTTTGTATAAACTAAAACATCACAACGCAACCTGTACTACAGCACATTATAAACGGCGCATGATGTGTGGTAAATGGAATATGAGTTATAACAGGCGCTCTGATGGCACGCACAGAATCTGCGCTCCATCACTGAAATATACACCCTCTATATATTCAGCCTCCCCCCTCTACAACGACTGAAGTTACTATGTAGGCTTTGTTTTTCTAAATATATAAATAGCATACATTTTATATGAATTAAATTTGTGTTCGTTGTCTGGTGTTCATATGAAATGCTTATTAAATGAAAATATATAAATCATAACTGAATTCCAATAAACTGTATTCTTTATTTTAATATTGTTCCGCACATTTCAACATTTCAACATTTAGGTACAATCAGGTATAGTAAGCAAAGCATAATTATATAATTTATAAATTAAAAGAAAAGTCATTAAAAGTGGGTAACGGTTTTGAAAGATTTTTGAACAAATAATTATATAAGATTAATATTAACTAAATATTACTGAAGGAAATGTATAATGATGTCATCGCTATTGCTTATACTGAAATAATATACATTATTGTTTTATGAAGCCTAAAATAATTTTAACCTAAGTGTGTTAAAACTCAGAATTTAATTTAATGTTGAATGTGAATATATTTGCCCGTTTGTTTGTTTGTTTGCCTTGAAATGTAATCTGGAAGCAACCCCCCCTCTTATTGTTGTGGTTTGAACGCGAGATGAAAATTTTACAATCTTAATACAACACACACCAAATATGATTTCTCCGAGGAGACGGCCTACATGCCATTTTATATATAAAATGTATATCATTACAAAAGATACGAGTTACACAAGCAGGTTATATACAGAGCATACATTTTACATATAAAATGTATATCATTACAAAAGATACGAGTTACACAAGCTGGTTATATACAGAGCACATATTTTTTGGTATAATCGACGCAAGAAACCTAAATTATAGAATTAAAATGGGGCTCAGGAGGTTGTTTTCCGATCAAATCCCATAACCGAAGAGCTTGTGTGAAGAGAATTGTGAATGTGAAGGAAGCGAGGAAGTTGTGTCAGGATTGTAGCAGGTGGCGCTCCAATGTCTCTGCCTTACCCTGTGGGAAAAAGGCGTGACGATTTGATTGATTGATTGATTGAAGGTTCCTTGATTTCCCTGTTCTGTGGCATAAAAGATAAAAGGAGTAAAGAAAGATTGAAGTCGACTTGCCTGGTGAGTTTATAAGCAATAGTATCGTACCTACAATATAGACTGAGGTAGCAGGAAAACACTGAATGCGGATCAATGTGAGAGGACCATGTTTAGCAGTAAATAATTAATGGTGGACATGATGATACCTTGTATGCTTTTTAATGTTAGATTAGAGATAATAAAACGTATTAGCATGACCTTGGTAGTTATTCTTTATTAACGAGTAACTATATATGCTTTCATCTTTTAAAAACGTCCCCAAAGTAAATGGCAACAATGTAACGCACATAAATACATTGTGTTACATTGTTGAGGTTGTAAAAATCACGTGTATTCTATGAGATGCAACCTCAGTAACATTACGAACCCTTATTTTACCCCTTCACTAAATTGAGACACTTTGTAGCCCCTTAGAGGATGGGGGTGGGGGTGGGGGATGGCACAAAAGCCCCCACCACCCCTTCATGCGGTTTTGCAACTTCATGCGTTACCATTTCAGTGTTATTTGTTGTGATTTTTAGGTTTCACGTCTTTATATTTATTACACTCGCTTTGTTTACAAATGGAGCGTTATATAAACAAACCATTATATTTATTGAGCATTATTTTTTATATATTGTGACGCGACAGTTGACCACGACTTGCCTGATGGTGAGCAAATTCAGATTTATGGGCGCCGACGACTGAAAAAAGGCAGTCGCGTCTGCCTCAGTCACTGTGCTGGCTAGAGATGCATCCAAAGTTATAGAATGGAGAGAATGTAAAGCATTCCACTTGTCCATTGTTCGACAAAGAAACGATATAATATTTCAAATTATAACATTTAATTTAATATTTTTATTTTTTAGTCTAATTGTGAATAGATATTAATTTATTAAACAATCCGAGTTAGAACCACCACTTTCAGGTGCAAAGACAGCTGAAGTGACTGCATTGCGTTCCGCGATGATCTTAAATTTCAGCAACTACATTCGGCTTTCAGACATTTATATAAAAATATATATATTGTATTTATAAGTATTTTTCGTGCAGTGTTCATTATTTTGCAGTGAATTTTTTTTAGCTTAAAACAAAACGAAATACTTTCCACAGCTTGATCACCACAAAGACAACGTGTCATGTCATCATAGGTAGTTAATGAGATGATCAATATGGCCGTGCTAACGATGCTGAAATTGACAGCTAATGATAAAGCTTCCTTCATTGTACGAGTATTACGGCGTATTTGATGACCCATCGGTGAGCTACGCTTAAGGCCCGGTTTCGATTCCCGAAAAGACAAAGACCATAGCATTTATTTGTAATATTTATTGTATGAAGAGAATTGTGGATGTGAGGGAAGCGGAAAGTAATGTCGGATCGTGGCAAGTGGCGTTCCATTGTCTGTGTTTATCCTTGTGGGAAAAATACGTAATAATTTGATTGATTGACTGATTTAATAAGCTTAGAATACAAATACATATTTGTTATTAATTTATATTATAAATTAATCGGATATTTGCTCCGGGTTGTTTTATGTTTCAAGAGTGGTAGGCAGACAGTTTATGTTAACTGATGGCAATCCCTTAACATCAGTTAACATACAATATCACTTAATATCACTTAACATCAGTGCCATAGAGAATAGAATGCACCATGCATAACATAGTGGAGCGTTTTGTGTGTAACATTGAGTTTAGCAAAAGGCGAGCATAGCAAGTTTTCGTGTCGGAGTGAAAAGTCCGCAAAATGGTTTATATATTAACGGATAAGCAAAAGTCAGTGGCGGCAGAGACAGGGGCCCTTGCATAATGTATGAGAAAGGCCCCAATATTAAACTAGACACTGCAATATGGTGCAGCAAAAACTCACCGACACACTCCGCTAACTCGATATAAACTCGGACGAGAACTTTTTCCAGTTATCTACGAGTAGTTGTAGTAAGTTCGTGAATAGTTTATGGGAATAAAGTATTGCGTTTTACAGTTTAAAATTTTACTTATTGATGTGATACTTTGGGATTGTTTTGTTTTGAATTTGATATTTATTTTTGATTGGTGTAGTAGACTCATATATTAAAATGTCATTTTGAACTATATCAAAATTTTAACAAATCTTTCAATATTTGTTGTTGATATTTTTCTGATTATAACTTAGAAGCAGAACTTTTGTAATTAGGTCATTATTAAAATTAAGACAGGATAATATAATTATTTCAATTCAAATGAAACATATTATTCTGTTAATTTTCAATCAATCTTAGGGATAGGCAGAGACAATGATTAGGCTGTTATTTATGTGTGGGATCTACACACACAGTAAGATCTACAGAAGTATATCTATTTATCTATTACGCGTTTCACATTACATCCACATTTAATATATACCAACTATAATTGACGAGTTTCTTGAGGCCTTCTTCTCGGCATACGCTTTTGCGAAGTTTAATTTGAATAACAATCGAGTTTATGAGTGAGTTTTGAGAGTGGTGTGTCCGGTCAGTAGTTGGTAATGTAGTCAGAAGCACAGATGCAGCGGCGGATAACCAATATGTATGCCACTCGCCTGCACTCTAATATTATTGTCAAATACTCCCGCCCGCCCGTTATTAACATAATGCCGCACATTTCTATATAATACATTGACACGGTTTAGGATTCTAATTGAGTGGGGTAGGCAGGCTGTTTAGAATTTTAGAGTTATGTGTATTATTATACATATGTCATACTAATGTATGTCATTTTAGTTTTCAAGAGCGGTAGGCTGGACTGTGATCATTTTTACAGCCCGGGGTACACCGTGAAGTGACTTAGTTATTTAACTGTACTAGCGGTCGCCTCCATTCATGGATCGTACTCCAGCCTAACATGAGCCAGGATGCTGTCATATGTCAAGACATAATATTTAAATTCCGCATATTCCTAACTGCCAGCTTTAAGTCTTATCTCATCGAGATCTTTCCAACTATTTGATTGACCTGACATCAATCAATCAATCAATTCTGATGCCTTTTTACCACAGGGATGGGCAGAGACAATGGAGCGCCACTTGCCACGATCCTGACACAACTCCCTCGCTTCTCTCACATTCACTTCATACAAGCTCTACGATTATGGGCACTAGGCAACCTAGCTAACCTGACATAGACTAACCTAACCATGAAGTAGGTGGAATTCATTCCCCATGGATGGACAGACGTCCGTCACAATATCATAGTACTTGTATATAAGTACAAAAGCAATATTTCATATTTCCATTCTATGTACAAAAAAAGCAACGCTTGATTGATACATACGAAATGAACTTGTCATGTAAATATAAACAAAGGAAAACCACCTTTAATCCTCCTAGCATAAAGCAGAAATTCGTTTGTAAATTAAAATTAAGTTAATTCAAAGTGAATTAAATTCTATCCCATTGGTACAAAGACTGAATTTGTTTGGATTATGTCTGAATGGAGGGGCATTAATGTGTGAAGTTAATTGCGACTGTATGGCTATATGAATAGGGTGTATAGTGGCGTGTGGTTGCCTTTCATAAGCTGCACTAGTGTTACAGGGGACAATTTATTGTATGGCAGAGCTCTTTGACACACACACACACACACGCACACACACACAGGCATCTGAATAAACTGAAATACTGTACATTTCAGTTTATTCAGATGTTAGTTTTTGAATTAGTTTTTTATTAGTTTTAAATCAATCAATCAAATTGTGTTGCCTTTTTCCTACAGGAATAGGCAGAGACAATAGAGCGCCACTTGCTACGATCCTGAAACAACTCCCTCGCTTCCCTCACATCCACAATTCTCTTCATATGGGTTCTACAGTTATGGGCACTAGGCAACCCAACTTTGTATAATTATGATAATTAGGTTTATTTGTATTTAGAGATAATTAATTACATCGCAATAAACAATCAATCAAATTATCACCCCTCATTTATCATAGGGATAAGCAGAAATAACGGAGCTACAATTCCCACATTATGACCCAACTCCCTCGCTACCTTTACAACTATATGTACAATTCACTTCATACAAACTTTATAGTCTATAGTTATAAAACTCAAAGTAATTTATATTCTATTATTCAAATTGTACGCTTCCATTAAGAACGCATCTTTTGCTTACGTCACATCCACAATTCTCACTATATTTTTTTTTATTGTGACACGACATCTGGCCTCGTCCCGTCTGATGATAAGCAAAAGGAGGTCAAAGAGTGACGACGACTGGGAAAACCGAGTTTGTTCACGGATGCCTCAGTCACCGTCACTATGCCGGATAAAGGTGCCTCACTAAACTGTCTCACTAAATCTCGATTAACCTAAAATACCTATTAGCAATTATTGAACTTTAACATTATACACCTTCATTCATGAGCCGCACGTCACCAGGGTGCTGATAACCCAAGGAAACAATAATTCAAATATTAATACAATATATTGTATAAATATTATGAAAACACACAGAACCATTAGTGAAGTAATAAATTGTATTTGTTGCATTTATTTGTGTGTGCGAATGTGAGCTAGTAAATTAGAGCGCACGTTACTTATGCACATAAAATAATAATAAATACACAAATAAATAATATTACATACAATTTTGTTACATAAATATTTATTTATTTTAATATATTTATTACTATTAATCCAAACAGACAACAATGATTTGTTTGCGTTCACATTTATAATGATTTCCTTCTATTTACATTTATTCAGACAAATTATGCTATTTTCGTAATTTATTACAATCAGGGAAATACTTTGTGACTTAGAATTTAGCAGTTGCGACTACTTCAAAGCATCATCGTCTCGCCTTTTACCTCTTTTCATTACTTTTTAACACGCTTTTATTAGCTTCACTTGTTTGTATGTAACTATGAAACAGAATCTTTCAATTTAATTTTTACCCACTTTCAGAGGTACACGCATTAAAAACCGATAATAATACAAAAAAATATCATTAAATATGTTTGGCCGGCATAATGACGTCGTCTGAGGCAACCATGAAATGACTCCGGTTTTTACAGTCGTCGGTATTCTTGGACCTCCTCTTGTTTACCATTTATTCAATTTTTAGTTCACATTGTCATATAAGCGTATTTTTTAGTTTTTTATAAGTTTTATTTCAATATTATTTTAAATTTAATTTTGAATTTATTTGTTAACTAATATATATATATATATATATTTAAACCAGCACCATTGCCTACCACTCTTTGATAACTAGACCCGAAGCAAATATCAATCTCATTTGTTTTATTAACAAATATGAAAAGCTATAAAGCTATTTGCTCCGACCGGGGATCGAACCCGGGACTTTAAGCGCAACAAACCAATTGCTAAACCGTTCGTCCACGCCTGTCGTCAAAATTGTATGCTTATATTTTATGTATTTATTTATATTATACTTAATGTACTCCAATCAATCTATTTTCATCCCCAACTTTCTCTTACATCCATCTATGGTTATTTATGAGGGAATGCCTGATGGCATTAAGATCACAAATGAATATACTTTAAATTTAAATGTAATGATGAATTATTATTATTATGGCTTTCAAACAATCAAAATGAATACAACATTAAAATAATAAGTGAAACCAATTAAAAAGGCACCGCCATTACAAAGGCATAACCCCTTTTAAGCTTCGACCCCATTAAGAAGAGAAACAAATTAAAAATTTAAAAAAACATTTATTTTTATTGTGCTCTATAATAGTATATTTCATTACAAGTGCGGAAAGGCTGTCATTGCAAAGAGTTCCGACAAATGTCTACCTGAGCCGAGGCGCAGCCGAAGGCGAGGGTTGACAGTCGGAACAAGTTGCAATGACGGTTCCGCACGTGTTCTGAACGACTATTTTTAATACAGTTGCGAAAAAATGAAGCAATTTAATAAAATAATAAAAACTCAATAAACTTAACTAACTGATCATTTATTTCTTATAAAAGTTATAATTCACATATACATTGAAATTGGTACAGTTTTTTATACTAACTGGGGAAGTTTTAGGTTGCATATTTACTGTGTTAATTTAATTCAAAAAAACTAGGGTCGAAATTACTCATTTTGTGCAACAAACAACTAAACTCGCAAAGAAAATTTCTGAGATTGGATAGGCAGAGATTTTTTTTTCTTCACCCATTCTGGTAGGCAAAGGGAACTATGCCCATACAGCCAAGTCTTCAGTAGATTTTTTTTTATTAATATGAAATAAAAATGAAATTTGATGAGATGAAATGAAACGAAACCTAACCTAACTCATTCAATCAAATCATTAAATTTGAAACAAATTAGTAGCTTCTTTTTAAAAATATACGTATTTGCATAAATCATAAAAACTTTTTTTAGTAAAAACTTCATGGTTGGTTTTTCTTTTTAATAGACATTATTTTGACAGTTGGGAAAGAGAACGCACAAGTTCGGGAAAGGTAAAAAAAAAGCACGAGTGTGTAATAGCCCACATCCCGAACGCTATACGTCCCTGCAATACGCCACTTTTTGAGCAACTGTATTAAAAATGAATATTTTCCATTCGCAAGTGAAACTGTACTGCGCGATATAAACAGACATCCCAAGGGGGCAGGGGGCAGGGGGGCAGGGGGGCGGGGGCGGACGGTTGTAGACGAAAAAATGAATATAATAATAAAAATGTGGGAATCGTACAGGCTCACTGTCAACATTGTATTAACTTGAGCTATTGTTTTTTACGAGCATTCCACCCCCATTTCTACTTTCATTATTGCATTATTTAATAAATTATTATTATTATATATCGCGTTAATATTATATTTACTTTCGTATCATAAAGTTTTTATTAGGTTCCTTGTTATTCAAACACGACATATTAAATCCCAACAATAGGAAACTTCAAGCAAATCGTAGCTTGCTTTTTCACGTTTTCAGCTGACCAATAGTGATGGTAAATTGGGCAACTGAAAACCGAGTCGGTCACTATTAACTAGACGCCCAATTTATTTATTTATTTAATTCGGTATATACGACAGATCGCAAACTAAACATACCAAAAAATTAACATTACAGGATTTATGCTGGTTTGCGACCCAAGAACATATACACACACAAACAAAAGCATTACAAGGTTAACAATACAAATAACAAGAATACACATTAGAAATAATACACTAAAAAAAAAACAAAAGTAATAAATTAAAATTCAAAACTAAGACTACCATACTTAAATATAAAGTTAAGGATGTTTTGATATTAAATTCGCGAATTATCGTGGGATATAAGCAGCAATCGCACTTGCTAGATGTTCCTCGTTGCCGCAAGCAGGACCTTGAACGCAACTAAGTCACTTACTAGTTACAAATGAAAGTGGTGTCACCATTAATGAACCACTCAGTTGGTTTGCACTTAGTTCATTCACTTAGTTAGTTTACCACTTTACCACACGTATGCCCACTACAAATTATTAAACAGTAGAGCTTGCGTCTGATCTAAAAAGTTGTAGACGAGAGAGTGTCGTTAACACAGTAGAGTTACTACCGTGGTGTAATGTACTTTGGTTGTCCTGTTTCTATGATACATGCACGTTTGGTAGTTTAGTATAGAAATGTATAATAAAAAAGTAATTATAATATATTTTACTCGTGAACATCGTTTAACTCTGACCGGAGATTCAAACAACTGCCAGGTGTCTGTTGCTTATTAATTAATTAATATTAATTATAATTGAGCGTCTATACGTTTATAGTAAGAGTCCGTAGTGCCTGTATCGTTTTTACCTATGAGAATGAAGGCGTAAATTTGATTGATTGATAAAAATTTAATCCTTCATGTTTCATAAATTTCCATTAAAGCTGCCGTCTCATTTTATGAAAATGCATTTTGTATCGTTTCAATTCCATTTATGTGCAAAGCAATTAACATTTATAATACAAACAGTATCATAAATCATATATTGTATGTAATTATTAAAAACACAATAACAAATTAACACAATTATCCAAAATGGCTCTTTCGATATTAACACAAATTATATTGAGATAATTATTGAAACATATCCGTGCCATCGGCTATTATTCACTTTGCACTTTATTCACTCCATTCATGTATAACACAAACAATTTTTGACTTTATTCGTTGAGAATTACGATTGTTTTTAGATATTGACTGTTTCGTGTGGATTGAGGTTGAACTTTAGTGTATAAATGCGTATAGAGTGCGCGAGTTAGTGCATGAACCGTAAGAGCAAGTGCGAACAGTGGCTTTTAATTAATAGTCTAAATGTTTTAATTAAAAAGAGATATCTAAATCTTGCCGGGTATGGTCTGTATTTAGTTTATATTGTCTGACTTCAGTCTAATATTTAAGATCAAAGTTCTTCGACATAAAAACATATTTCAACCAATATATTTTCATTATAATAAATAATACCTATATTTGCCAAGTTACAGAGGTCCACGCCCTGTGCTGTTTTCCAACTATGACACAAGCACATTTTTGTAGTTTTTATTTGACGAACATTAGGGATGATAATCTGATGCTGATAAAATGATAAGCGCTTAAAATGGCTGTTTTATATAGAGTCGATCAGAGGACACACCTTAATGCTCAAGGATAGGAAGAGAAAACGATACTTCGATACCACTTTACATGATCCTGACACACCTCTTTCAATCTATTACATCTACAATTACTTTATACAGATGATTATTCTACGGTTATGGGCTTTGTATCTACAAATCCCCGATTTTATTAAGGTCGTCCACGTTTTACTCACCACTGATTTATTAATACCTATCGTCAATCTCTTTCCATCCAAATAAATAAGGATCTCTTTTAGTGATTAATTCAGTTATTTCAAGCGCTTTACGTAAATATACTTGCTATCTCCAATACTCATGTATTGTGTGTTGTACGCGCTCTCAATTTATTAGTACACTTGTGGAACAATAAATTAAAAGCAATGGCGTAACGTGAAATGTTTGCAGTTAGTGGATATGTGCGGGGGATGCCGCTGTAATTGTGTCGATGAGTGTACAATACATATGTGTTTAGTATATTGAACAATTCGTTAGGGATAGGGGGGGTGGTTTTTGTGCATTGTGTTTGGTATTTGATAGATTATACGTAGTATTAGGTAGATATTTCTCCTTTACAAGTATAATATATGCATCCTTTCGTAGTCCTGAATTCAACGCAGCGCCCCGAGTCGTCCGAATTACTCTAGAAGTACTCTAGAATCCCTGCAATTTTACAGAGACAAAGCGGCTTTATGCGCCTTTAATCGCCTATACTTTGTTCCTACCTCGTCTTTTAACACTAGTGATACCCACATTCTGTCGACCGAATGGCAGCCGAACTTAAAGATTCGGCGCGTCGTTTTTTATTTAAATCTAAAAGTCATTCTCAATGACAAGGTTTGCTTACTTTGTCATTGAGACTGACAAGGTATGCACTAGGGGAAGCAGCGACTACTGCAAAAACCAACCCAGTTTACGGTTACTTCAGTCAGATTCACTATGCTGGTTAGAGGCTTCCTATACTCGAGCATATATTAATGAAGGATGGAGAGAACACTGTTGGCATTCTGGTCTATGATTTCGGTAAAGAAATAAGTAAGATTTAGTAAGTAAATAGAAAATAAGTTGAACTCAAATGAATTATTTTTATTATGTTTTTCGATATGGGTTCATAGTATTTGTACTTTGGTCGTCCAGTTTCTTTGATACAAGCGCTTTTGGTAGCTTAGTGTGGTTAGCTGTAATAAAATACCCAATGGAATTAAATTGACCAATATAGGTACCCATTGTAAATTTTAGTACAATACAACAAACAAACAAATTGTCACGCCTTGCACTAGGCAGAGACAAAAGAACGCCACTTGCCGCGATCCTGACACAACTCCCTCGATTCCACAATTCTCTTCATGCAAGCTCTACGGTTTTGGGCACTAGGCAACCCAACTTTCTTGAGGATGCCTCCTCCTGGGTCTGCCTCGTAATAATTAAGTGCAATATAAATAAATGTAAATAATATTTGATATATATATATCTTAATGTGTTTGTGCGTTGCAGTGAGCGGCGGTGGTCTGAGCGCGTGTGCTGCGCAGGCCGGCGGCGTGATGGACAAGGATGGCAAGAAGAAGCACACGAGGCCCACGTTCAGCGGCCAACAGATATTCGCATTAGAGAAAACATTCGAACAAACCAAATACTTAGCAGGACCTGAGAGGGCGAAATTAGCATACGCGCTCGGTATGACAGAATCACAAGTTAAAGTGAGTTATTTATTATTATCATATATATTATGTAGACGGCTCCAACTGAGCCGGCATAGTGGATTTAGTTGCTTCCATTCATGGATTGCATTTCAGCCTAACGACGTAGCTTTAAAACTTAAAACAGAATCAATTTTTCAGTCGTCGACTTACGTGTCACGTCTTAAAAATAATAAAAAATAACTATAATTTTTCTCTTATGTGTTGAGTTAATCTCAGAGGGCTTGTTAAATTAAGGAATCTAATAAAGAGTCAAATCAAAATATGAACAGTCTGGAATTCAATCAAGAACTCGCCGCGATTACGGCCTCCATCATACAAACTAAATTTTACATTAGTTTAATCGAATATCAACGTATTCTAAGTGGACTTTTAACCCCCACACAATAACCCAAGATAAATTCCTCAAATAAAAAATTAAACCACGTACAATTGAACATAGCTAAAGTTACAATTATAATCTTGACGCAACATCAAGAGTTAGCTTAACAACAATACAGTTAAAATGTTAACTCATATCAATGTACCGTAAAATAACCAAACAAAATCAAAACCGTTTGCCATATTAACCAATCCATTACGTTACCCCATTAGAATTGGTGCCATTGCATAATCACCCTTATGTCGCACGCAATACGGTTTAATAATTACAAAGAGCTATATAATCGGATTAGTACAGATTGAACAGTCAATCACTTTATTAGGAAAGTGTTATAATATCTTTGTTAAGGGTGTTTGTGACGCTTGATGCGCCGTAATGCGTTACCCACACGGCTGCATCACAAGTGCGTGCGTATGCATTAATTGTTTATTGGATTTCTATGTTACGTGAAGTTGGATTAGATACTGGTGCAACTTGGATTAGCCGCTTAATGCAAATATCAATCAATCAATACAATTGTTACGACAAAATTCCCACGAGGATAGGCAGAAACAATGCAGCGCTTGCCTCATATATACATATTTTTCAGTATACAATCTATTTGAAGCCCTGCAGGCAGACCCAAGATATAAAACATTTCCTAATTCACACAAAAAGCTATCTTAGGTGAGACAAAACTTCGAAATTATATAAATTATTTCCTCCTGATCCTTTTCTAATATCTAACAAAAAAGTTATGAAATATATTTAAAAAACTGTGGAGAGGGAATGTAATGTTTATATTGAATTAATTAGTGTGTCGCCGCCCCTCGGTGTCGTTAAAGTGAAGCTAAATGGTGGGCGAGAGGGTCTGCCTGCGCTTCGGGAGCCTTTTGCAGTGAAAGTGTAACAGTGTGCGGTCACGGTGGCCCAGCAGCCCTTTGCAGCTTAACCAATATAAATCACAACATAATTACATTGAACGAATAACACATCGCAACATTCAAATATAATTCAATTAGGCCATTTCATTTTGTTTATTAATTTACTATTTCATTACTTGTACAAATTATATTTTTATTATATTACTAATATTTCAGTATAGCTAGTATTTCAATGCTAGTATTATTCCTGTAAATTAAATAGAATAATTCACGCGTGATTATCGGTATTCTAAACGTAGCGTGGATCGAATTTCACCTGATGTCTATCAATTACTTAACGTTCAACAGGTTAGGATAAGTCACACAGCTTATCCTCTCAATTTTTCTATATACAGGGATAGGCAGAGACAATAGAGCGCCACTTGCCACGATCCTGACACAACTCCCTTGCTTCCTTCACATTCACAATTCTCTTCAAACAAGCTCTATGGTTATGGGCACTAGGCAACCTAGCTTTCTTGAGGATGTCTTCGATTTGGTCGGCAAACACACTCCTGGGCCTGTCATGTTTAACGCATCCATTTACATAAAAATAAGTGTAATTGCATAAGTTGTTATAAAAATATTTTATTATCTTCAAATTATATACTTCTAAATAATTAGTAAATAAAAAATTAACAAATAATATAAATATAACTTAATATAAACAAATGTTGTTTGTTAATATAACATAACAATAATGAATAAGATGAAATGTTGTTGTCCATTTAGTATCCAAAATTGTGGAGGGGGTCGGGTGGGGTGTGCAGGGTAACATTGACTGGCATAGTATAATCCCCGGAATGTCCCTAATCATAGATCATAATAAGCATCAAAGCAACCGAAACCAATCATACGACCACACGTTACTATCTAAAATATGGGACACAACATACTTTTTAATATTATTATTATTTTTGCCGAAAGAATTATATCAAATCAAATTGTCACGCCTTTTTTCTACAGAGACAATATTACATGTTTTTTATTAAATGCAATTTTCTAAACATGATTTAGCTCTATAAACATACTAGTTTAATGCATAAATAAGTGGTTTTTACTACCAAAGTTGCTAAATAAAACGCATAATTAAATAAAAAGTATATTAGAGATATATTTGTTTTTAAATTTAATTTTCAAATTAATAAAATAAAATTGTAAATTTATTTTTTAGTTAATTTTAGTTAAAGTTAATTTTATTTTTGTGATTATTAGTGGATATTTTTTTGTCCTGCATAGTGTCGGCGACTGAGGCACAGTAAACTGAAACACTCTTCGACTTAACCTTGTTTACAATCACGCAAATCAAGTGTAGATATCGTGTCTTAATAAAGTGATATAGGTAGAGACAATGGAACGCGCTCCCACAGCTCTTTCTCTCTGTGTTTTTGTCGTATACTTATTTGTAATTGTTTTATTTTAAAATATCCCATTTAATTTCTGTATTATTGGTTATCCGATTGGCCCTTACTAAATAGGCGAAGTGTTTTTGTGCATTTCTGTGTGTGTGTGTGTGTGTGTGTGTGTGTGTGTGTGTGTGTGTGTGTGTGTGTGACATTGGAGGGGTCACAATTAGATTATATTAAGTGACGGCGTGTAATGGCATCGAGGGGTAAGCAGGCACTGTGACACATTCAATCATATCACTAACTCACTCACAAACATTACTACACTCATCCGCCATTCAATCAGGTTACTTGTTCACAGTAATACTATTTAGATATTTTGTTTATTAAAGTGGATTTATAAATCTGATGTGGATGGATGCGTTAAACAAGGCAGGCCCAGGAGTCTGTTTTGTGACCAAATCGGAGACATCCTCAATAAAGCTATGTTGCCTAGTGCCCATAACCACAGAGCTTGTATGAAGAGAATTGTGGATGATAGGGAAGCAAGGGAGTGACAGGATCTATCTCTGCCTATCCCTGTGTGAAAAAGCGTGAGAAGTTGATTAAATGATGGTTTATGTCTTTCATTTAAAACAAAGTTAACAAAATTTATATTATTTGTTTTGTATGACGCGACTTCTGACTTTCACTTGCCTGATGGTAAGCAAGGGAGGTTTAATAGCGCCGACGACTGAAAAAAAACAACTATCAGTACGGTGACCTTAGTCACCGTCACTATGCACTATGCTGACCGCAGTTGCTATTTCATGCTTCGCCTAAAGAATACATGACACCAATTTCACATTGTTACTAAAACCAACAATCACAGATACTATCAAAATATTACTATGCCATGGCGGCCGTGGTTAAGTGGTAGTGCAGTGGTTACGCAAACCGAGAGGACGGCTTTAAACCACTTTTCGGTACCAATGTATCTATGATATTATATGTACTTTATTTGTCCTGTTCCTATAAAACAAGCCCTTTAGTAGCTTAATACAGAAATAACAATAAAACCAGCACACCATCTAAATTACAAATGGAAATGGAATCTAATGTCTGCAAGCAGCATTAGACATATGCAGGCCCTTGTATGAAGAGAATTGTCCAGGTGTCATGAACCATTCATCTTTAGAAGAGCTATATTTTTCAGAAACCTTTAATACTTATGAACCTGTTAACACATTTTAAATACATGTGCCAACTTATCCAAATAGATAATCACTAATTGGTTGTATTAAGTTTGAACTATTAGCTAAATGTTTGAATGTATTGTAGTGAACTTTAAAGTTAAAGATGCATCATTAGCGCGGGGTTTAGGGTTCGACGTTTTGTTGCATCCAGTGTGAGGGGACGCAATCGGGGGTAACACATCCGAGGGCATTGCGATGGGGTGCGACATTGTCATAGCTCATTTGCTATGCGATAAATTAATACAAAAGTAAGATTAACGTTTCGCAAGGCACCCATTGTTATTTACACATGTGTTGCACACACGCTATTTATTACTATTCACTTATAAAACTATAGACACGATTAAATACTTTGTTATAATTACGTCTAAGTGTGATCATAGCACAAGCAGAGTTAACTACACTCAGAGCTACTTTACAAATACTTAGCTGCAACTTGCGGTTTTAACCACGTTTAAAATCTGTATAACCATGAGTACTTGACAGCATCCCTTGCACCATCGTGATCCTTTATCAGGTACTGTCCTCTATCATTAGAATCAGTTCAGGTTTATAATGAGGAACAATTTTTGTTCAAGCACAATAGTTTTGTCTCTTAATCTTTGGATCCTCATGTTTCATCATCAAGTACTCCAGGTATTGAATTTGATAACAGTCCAGTTCTAGGCCTAATAATATTTGTTTTACAAACTACAGTTAACAAATGTTCCAGCTATGAGTAATGAGTACAATGAGTAATTTTAAATTAGATTCCACATCTAAACAAAATACTTTTACTAAATGTAGTACTAGTAAAAGTTTTATTATTTTTTCAATGAAACCATTTGTTTACATTTCGCTTTCACCTCCAGAGTTTAGTCCAATGAGTCCACATTTGTCCACAATGTGAGCCAACAGCGGTGTTGATTTAATTCCCAGGAAACTCCCTCCCCTCCATCTATTTATATCATTCGCATAAATATCCTGCAAAACGCGAATATCATTTAAATTAATAAATAACATTTTTATCTTCACAAATTCTTCACGGTTTATTCAAAAAGTGAGTTTTCCAACAATGAGGGTAGATAATAATTTAAAATTGCCGTGAAGATAAAAAACCAAAACACCAATAAAATTGTAATTATATTTTATTATATCTCTAACCAAAGTGTTATTATATAGATTATATCTGCGATCCCCATTCTGATGATGTTCACGGTTTTAAACTTAGTTTTTTAGGGTAGGCAGGGACATCCAGAGAAAGGGAAAATAATGAATGAAGAGTATTTTTTATTTATATTTATGTATCTAATAATATTATCATACTAATATTTACCGCAAAATTAAAGTGTTATTGCCAAATTTATAAAAAATGCAAGGATCCGCAGTACTTATTACCGTAGAGATTTAAAGAATCAAAAGAATGAAGAGAATTATGTATGTGAGGGAAGTAATAGTGTTGTGTTTCTAACGTGGAAATTAGCGCTCTACCTATCCCTGTAGGACTTAAAGCATGACGACAATAAGATAGATTGTCAGGGAAGAAAATGATTTCTTAAGAGATAATTTAGTATATTGATTAAATATATTGGGTGTGGCAGAAGAAGCATGAGAGTAAAATTAACGCTGTTGAAATGCTAATGACCGGCAAAGTGTATTAAGAGTCACGATAGCAGGTAGAATAACGCACGGTTCGCAAAGGAAGGCCCAGTAGAGTGTTTTCCGTCCAAATCGGAGACATCCTCAAGAAAGCTAGGTCACCTAGTGCCCATAACCGTAGTGCTTGTATGAAGAGAATTGTGGATGTGAAGGAAGCGAGAGAATTGTGTTAGGATCGTGGCAAGTGGCGCTCCATTGTCTCTGCCTATCCCTGTGGGAAAAAGGCGTGACAATTTGTTTTGATTGATTTATTTAATATATTGATGCAACTTGAAATAGTTCAAATGAGCGATAGAACAATTGTAATAGGTTATGCGCCGTAAACAGTACATTTGTTGAATCCGAAGTGTTCTCCCCTCCGCGCATTAAAACTGGCTCTAATGACTCCGTAGATAAGATAAACGACAATTTAAAATCATGTAGATTACTATTGATAGCAAAGGGGAACCTCAACACACAAATGCTTTTATACAACATATTATTAACTTTAAAGTAAGAGACGTAAAGCTCAAATTTGTTTGTGTTATCATAGCTATGTCTATTAAATTGTTTTGATGGATGACAATTTGATTTAATTTTAATACTTTATGATAAAATATTATAATAATTGTGCAATGTGCGTGCGATTCTTTTTGTGTGAATTCAAAATGAGCACATAATTGAATTTTAATTTTACTTTTAAAATCCAAATTGATGTTTTGATGTTAGTGTGATATATTTTTGTAGTTTGTTAAAGTTAATGGGCCATCATGAGTGTGGAGTTTAATTAGGGTAACATTAGAAGCTATTAACTTTTAAAGCGTCTTTTTTGTAAAAGTTGTGCTCTCATATTTAGGTTAAAAAGTTCAATGTTAAAAGTTAAAGAGAAAAGCAGATAAAGATAAAACTAAAATCATCTTCATATGCCTCCACTCCGAACAGTTTTTTTTTTGTTGTTGCTCGTCAATTGACAATAGACGGCGTAGTGAATGTGATGCCATTGCACCACAGTGAATGTGGTGCAATGGCATCACATTCACTACGCCGGCCAAAATATCTGAAGGCATAAAGTTCACATTATGTAAAATAGTTTATTTTGTTTATTGTCTAAATAATTATAGGCATGTAGTATTATTAAGCTCTGCCTACCCTTATCATTGCGCCCCTCGTGTGTAAGTTTAAGAAGTAGTAATTGTGCGTAATTTATAGTGGGGGGATGCTCAATTAAACTGGTGCCAATCAAATTAAGTCGCAAACATCTCGTGAAACAGTCCACGCGTGTCACTACCAACTATTTAGGACTATTTCCCCTTACATTATTCAACTTTCCTGTTAAAAGGAAAGTTTCCTGTTTTGTTTGTGAACATACATATCATTCATATATGTACATTGTAGGTACATATATGAATGTTACATACATAAGAAATTACATATTTTATAGACAACATAATTATGTAATTAAATAAAATTTAGCCGTTCATTGTAAGGTATTCGTTGTGTTAAAATGGGATATATATATTTTTAATTTGCTTTAATTACATTTCTATACTAAGCTACTAGTATTTGTATCATAGAAACAGAACAACCAAAGTTCATATTTTATGATACATTGGTACCGGCAAGTCGTTTTGAACCCGTGCTTTTGGCGCGGTGGTTTTGCGTAACCCCTGTCTCTGCGTAGCCCCTGCAACTACGCAGAGACATGGCGGCTCTGTGCGTCCTCTATCGCCTATACCACGGGGAATGTTCCGAGGAGCTCTTTAACCTTGTCAACCTCATCTTTTCACTCCCGTAATACAAGTCGGGGAAAGCATCCGCATTTTATCGACCGAATCGGCAGTTTTATTTTATTTTTGTTGTGTCTCGATTTATGGCAGCACTCCGCCCGTTCATGTGACTGCTACTTGCTGCAATCTTATTGTGCCCAGTCTGCGGATTTGGGGTAGTCCACTGGTATAGACCATGAAGTCATTTAGTTACGTTTCGGGATCAGCTTGTAAGTTGGCGGTTACAGCTAGGCCGGCATAGTGGATGTGACTGCTACTTACAGTTATTGAATTGTAGTAGCGGTGACATCCATTCAAGGATCGCACTCCAGCTTAACATCAAGCGGGTGATGTCATATGTCGAGTCACAATAAAATATATAATAACAGGAATATTATTATAACAAATAAATGCCCTAACAGAATAATTGCATTTTCATCTGAAATCAATCATAGCCACACATTTACGCCACTAATCTGTGTGATGATAAAAAACAAACGAATGACAAGGACAATAGATACGAGCAACAATTGTGAGAGAAAGGGACGAACTATTTGATACGCAGCTGATGTTTTGTAGGGTTACCACAAGTTTAAATGTGATTTAGGAATACAATGTTGTTTATAAACAATAATAATTTTTATGAATATTTTTATTAGGACATATTTTTCGTGTAATTTTTTGTGTATAAGAATGTATAATAATTCATCAGGTATTTATATACTAGTACATAAATAATATATGACAAAGTATGAATTTAATTATTAAGATTTGTATATCACAAAAAAAGATGAAGTTATGGCACAAAAAATATCAGAAACAATATATCAATATAGTACTTTAGGACTTTTCTTTACATTTGTATAGTAAGCAAACTAATTGTGCCTCTGTCTTAATCAAAGATCCATTGGTACTGGTAAGTTGTGTTGAATCAGGGACTCTTGGTTTGTGGTTGCCTTAACTGAAACAAATTAGACAGAAAATTTTCATATTTCTAACCTTTTGAAAAAACTATATCTTCAAAATCAATTATTGTTAAATATGTCTTTTTAAATATTTCCAACGACATGAGCCCCCCTTATGGCCGCGTGGTCCCCCATGTGCGTGTGTGTGTGTGTGTGTGTGTGTGTGTGTGTGTGTGTGTGCCGCAAATGTTATATGAACCACATTGTTATTAACATAACAACAACATCGCACATATTGCACTTATATTATATTATATTATATTATATTATATTATATTATATTATATTATATTATATTATATTATATTATATTATATTATATTATATTATATTATATTATATTATATTATATTATATTATATTATATTATATTATATTATATTATAGATTGTGAGTTTTACAGCTAAAAGTGGTGTTAATACTCCAGGTATTCAGATGTATAATAAAAATATGTCTCTGCTTGATTGATTGTATTCATAAATAGATGTTCTTAGACTTAGTACATAATAAAATATTTGTAGTATAAATATGATCTTTGTTTCTTTGCAATAAAATAAATAAGAAAATATTTTGAACTGAAAACTTTTTTTATTGTGGCTCGTTATATTATGACAGCCCTGTTTTCTGATGTTAATCTGGAGTGCGATCCATGAATGGAGGCATCTGCTAGTACAGTTAAATAGGTGCAAGTAGCAATCGCATCTGCTATGTCAGCCTAGTTAGTACTAATTTATTTGTAGGATATTTTCAAGATGATCCATCCTTAGACGCGTCTGACTTACCTTTTACCTTTTTTAAACTAGACTAAGCTATTATGCATGTATCATAGAAACAAGACAACCAAAATACATATACACCACGGTTTATATGTATGAAAGCGGTGGTACTACTACGGATCATCAGACCACCAACTGCCTGCCAATCAATCCACGTTGTATTATTATTATTATAATTGCATCACTATTTCATGGGATTTATATATAATTCATGGATAATGTTAACGTGTCACAGATTATTTGATCGCCTTTGTGACACGCTCCTGTGATTGGTTAATAATGATTGACAATATGTAATGCGAGACCATTGTGACGAAACGTTATATATTATGGAAAATCACGTATTATGTGACATACATTTTTAGGTATAAAAATTATTAAATAAAATTTATATATTTTAATTATGCCATTATCATATTTTTACTCCTTCAGGGATAGACAGAGATAACAAAGCGTTACTCTTAACAATCTTACAAATTTTTACTCTTTCGCTTCCTTTATATGCACAATTCTTTCCATACAGACTTTACCGTGCAAGGCGACCGTGGTGTAGTCGACCAATGTATCTTTGATATGTGTATTTTGGTCGGATATATATTTGGAAACAGGTTCTATGATAGTAGCAATACCTAGGAAGCATTTCCAACCCGTATTCTCTGTTTGCGTAACCATTGCACTGCCACTACACTACGGTCGGCTTAAATGGAAACAAATGATGTATAAAATTATTCATAGAAGAGGAGCGGCAAAGAAAGTGAGTTAGGTTTTTTGGCAAACAATGTTCGTGGCAATAATAAGTGTATGCCGGGTGAGCCGTGATTGATACAAACAATAAAATCCCTGTCGACAACGGGATTTGCATTTTTATGGATTTGCCGGGCCCGCCCTTTCCGCCCCCGCCCGCCCAAACACACCGAGCCCTTGCCACTCTACACCTACAATGATCACTTGCCACAACTACCTTCAAATTATGTGGAACATGTTTTATTACGTTCTAAGTTCTCTTTATTGAATTTAATGATATTATTCTTATAATTGACTGTTTAATTACAAGCGAAGGAATGTGAAGGAAGCGAGGGAGTTGTGTCAGGATCGTGGCAAGTGGCGCTCCATTGTCTCTGCCTATCCCTGTGTGAAAGAGGCGTGACAATTTGATTGATTGATTGATATTCGCAATGAACCGCAATACAAACGTATATTGAATCACAATTTTAAATAATAAAGCGTGTTACAGCTTTATAACTTTTAGTCATCACTGCTTTTGTATTATTTCTTGCTTACCAAGCAAGTTCAGGAAAAAGTGATATAATAAAATGATATAGGTAATGAATGTAATTGTATTTGTTAATGATGGTGTCATGTCCCGTGTCCCTGCCTATGTCCGAATGTGACGGCGTGAGAGTATAATAATTTATAATCGATAATGATTAATACGCGATGGTGATGTGACATGTCCGGCTTAACACTTTACAACTACTGTATTATAATAGGGTTGTCACACAATAGCTAATATTAATTTAATAATTCATTATTCATCAAAATACATATTTCTTAAGTAATGGACGTAAAATCTTCCTAAACATTTATTTTATATTTATATTGATTAGCCAATATAAAAACAGGATTTAATTTATTTCACCAGTAATATCGAAACACTTAATTTAGTACATTTATACTATTTTTAGTGAACTACTTTAAATGAATTTTCAAAGAATAAACTAAAAACTTAAAACACGCCTTTCTCCTATGGGGGTGTGCAGAGATAATGGAATTCCACTTGTAACGATTCTGACACAAGTCCCTTGCTTCCTTCACATCCACAATTCTCTTTATACAAACTTAAAAAGAATGTGCGTGTATATATTCATATATGAATTTATATTTCTATATATTTATATTTCAAGTACAATCAATAACTGAAATAAAATATATACACGATTTGTGGCCATGTATTTGACTTAACGTAAATAATTCACATACACATCTGTAGCCGTAACGCTAAAATAGTCCCCCTTACTGTGGCTGTAGGTGTTGCGCCGTGTGGCAGCCCTATGTGCGCGGCCATAAGTGGTGTGATAGAGTAGTTGAGCGGCGGCATCGCACAAAGGCAAACAAACGCGCCGTCAAATTCATTACAATGTTGACCATAATTCAATTCCAATTGAGACATTAGCCCAAATTGATTAAATAAAATTAGAAAATTAACTATTACGTTTTATTTTATATTTAGAAAGGGATTTCATTTGAATTCAATTTATATACAAGTTAAGCTTTTAAGTATTTAATAAGCGTAGAATTAGAAAAGGAAATTGTTATAATATTATAAAGATTTAAACCTTATTTTATGTAAAAAAACATGCTGTAAGAAGAGTCATTATATTATTAATGCTTATTTAGCTACTAAATGTGTTTTATATTATCATTAGCCATTGTGCCTATAACCACAGAGCTTATACTTGTATGAAGAGAATTGTGAAAGTAAAGAATGCGAGTGTTGTTTCAGGATCGTAGAAATGTGCGCTTTGTTGTATGTTAGCCTACGTAATATCGGCACAGTGTTGTTTCAAACCAATTAAGTACTACTTTGCTACGATCATATCAAATTTAAAATTGTCATGCCTTTTTCCCACAGGGATAGGCAGAGACAATAGACCGCCAACTCTCTCGCTTCCCTCACACATACAATTCTATTTATACAAGCTCTACCATTATAGGCACTGGGTAACCTAGCTTTGTTGAGGATGTCACCGATTTGGTCAGCGAACACCCTCCTGGGCTTGCTACGAATCACGTCAAAATAGGAAACATATAAACGCGTAATATAAATACTACGAATAGTTGGCGCTGAGCTGATTTCAAACGTATTCATAGTGTATAAGGATTTTCAGAAGTAATTCATTTTCTAAAAAGTGTATATAAAAAAGACTCTTTTTAATACTAGTACTAAAAAGAGTTTTTTTAGAGGTTTTGCAACCGGATTACTACTGATTTATTTTTGATTTCTTTAACCTGACACATTTCGAATTTCGGTAATTGTAATTAAGCAGACTGAGATAAGAACGTTCAATTATCGTTTAACTTTTTCGTAAAACATTCCAAAACATCCCCAATGTTTTTTTTATTATAATGATTGTTTATATGCACAAAACACTATGACAGAAATAAGCCTTATGCTAATGATGCAACAGCGTAAGATGTCCAATTAAACAAAATGAATATATATATACAATATAATAACCGTAAGCAGAAAATCCTAACACAAACATAAACCCTGTGACGATCCGACATCGACAAAGCGATAACACTCCACTTTTACGCGAACAAACAATTATTTATTACTACGAAAACATCTACCAAAAGCACACACAATTATGTGTCTTATTCGCGACGCCTACAGTTCAATTTCGCGCATCACAGCGTGGTACAGTCGACTAAGATTAATAGGGCATAAAACGTAAGATAATACAATATACAAGAAGACACGTTGTTAACCGTCCTGTTGAACGACGGCATTGGCTTTGTGTTGGTGTCTCTTTTACACTTGTGTCGGGTGTCGTATGCATCTCCCGCTCGTACAGTTTCAATTATCTGCGTAATCCCTCAATTACGTCGACAGATGTCGCCCGCTTCTTCCCAGCTTATGTGCAACTTTAAAGTATGGTCCGCAGCGGCAATCAATACATTATACAATCATATTATATTATTTAATGTTAATATAATTATATCTCTTAATTTAATATAATTTCGTGCCAATATGAAACATGTATGAGCTTAAGATAAATATTATGCAAATATATATATTAAAACATTTTTATACTAAGCTTGACAGTTTATATTAGCTGGTCGTCCATGGTCGTAGAGCTTGTATAAAGAGGATTGTGGATGTGTGGAAAGCCTGTATCTGTGAGGAAAAGGCGTGACAAAATGATTAAATGATTGATGTTTTTACTGAGGTAAAATCTTTTAACTAAATATAGTATATTATTAATGTATCTATCTATTTTAAAAGTATATAATTTGTCATTAATAATAATTGATTATATAACAAATATAGATACTGTTGCTGACTGTACCGCCGCGAGTATTCCCCCGGGGCAGAGAGTTACCTAATAATTAATATTATAATTAATGTTTATAATAAGCACAACCACAAAATGGTTGTTTCTAGAACATGTCGCAGCATTTGCTCAAACATTTAGAACCGCTAAACGATATTGTAAATAAATACATAAATACAAATTATACACTATAGCATAACTACTACGTACATAAATAGAACAATAATCAAATAAATTAAACAAATTTATATCGCGTTTATTTTGGTTTTGATTTTACAATTAAAAATTTGTTTAATTCATTAATTAACCTTCGCGCAAAATCTAAGAAAAAATTAATTATCAAATCTTCTTCTTGATGTTGTGTATTCATTGCATTGCCGAGCTGTCCGAGTTACAGGAGATACTGAGATCACGCGAACTCCGGAGCTTCTGCGATTTTATAGTCATTGCAGCTCTACACGTCCTTTATCGCTTACACCACGGAGGAGCTCAATGACCTTATTGTACAGTGGCATAGTAAATCATACTGTTACTTGCAGCTATTTAACTGTAGTAGCAGTCGTCACAATTTATGGACCGCACTCAGCAGTCGGGGTGATGTCATATGAAAGGCACAATATAAAAAAAGTTACGTTATTATCGAGAATTTGATCGTACTATTTAAAGAATTCAGTTTTCAATTACTTATGACAATGAATAGAAAGTCCTAATCCCCTGTCTACCTCTAATAATAACTGCGCAATGATATAACTTACTTGATAGTGACATTTAAATTGTTAATATCCAAGCATTGATCTCTGAGCGACAATCAAAATCAATCTCCCCAACTAATAATGAATGGCTGAATTAATGAAATCTTTGCCGCTACTGTTCGACGAGACATGCCGGCCGTCGCGCGCAATAATTACCATTTTGACATGACAATCGACGCGATACAGACACTACAAATAAAACATAAATACAATTTAATCAACTAAACGAATATGAGCTCTATAATTGTTACTCTAAAATTTAAAATTAAATGGCATTTTAAAATCTTCCGACGTTTCATAAATAGATTGTAATTTTTGACATTTATTCGATCTACTTTCATAATGACTTAACTCATAAACCACTTGGCGAAGTAATTAAGATTTTGTTATAAAGTCATTTTAGTTTTTGAGATAATTATTGGAATTGGTACATTTACACCGTGTGTTCTCTTCTAAGAATATGGAAAGAATAGAATCTGTGCTAAAATAATAACTAATTCAGTGTTATTTATCTCATTTATATCATATACCACGTGTACTGAAAGAGACAACTACTTGTACTTCAATTCCTTTATTTCAAAGGTTGGCACAACTTTTTTTGCAAATACAACCACTTGTAATTGTGGTTGACATTTAATACTGCTTAATTAAAAGTCACGTGGTAGTAAGAGTAGCGGCATAATTGGTCCGTCATCCTCTTTTGAAGTACTTTAAAGTCATTTGTTATTCTGTCAAATTCAACCGCGTGTGAGAACTGTGGTCATAACGTGAGTACCTATGACAGGAAGCAGTTTTGCAGTACCTCCCTATTATGAGCCCAACTAAAGGCTCACAGTAAGAAACAATTATAGTTAAATTACCTTAGTTATATCGCTTGTATCCTGGTTGGGGCAAATGTTTGTTTCATAGCTTTTATTTGTAATATTTATTAATTATATTTAATATTACAAATATTTGTTAATAAAATAAGAGGCACATTTGCTTCGGGTCTGGTTATAGGCAGTGGTACCCAGCCTGCCGATACGGGATAGTACCACCACTTACAAGTATACAGACCGTGAAGTGATTTAGTCGCGTTTCGGGATCAGCTTATAAGTTGCCGGTTCCATCTAGGCCGGCATAGTGGATGTGATTGCTACTCACAGTTATTGAATTGTAGTAGCAGTGACATTCATTCATGGACCACACTTCAGCTTAACATCAAACAGAGGTGCTGTCATATGTCGAGTCACAATAAAAATAAAGTTGCATAATTGCAATAATATTTGATTTAAAATATTGCATTAATTGTCTGTTCCTGTGTAAACGCGTGAAGTGCAAATGGCCAGTGATGGCGGGCTTTTCACCCGTTTCATTAGTCACCGTGATAGATTGGCAATGTTGTGCCAGAATCAATTATGTGCGTGCTTTATTCAATTGTAGATGCTTACGTTGTGATAAGCAACTCTATCAACATTCATTATATACATTTAATCTTTTAAGAGCCATCACAAGAGTTTTTTTGTGGGTGTAATTAAGAATTTAGATTCTCCAGTTCAATCAATCAAATTGTTACGCCTTTTTCCCACAAGGATAGGCAGAAGCAATGCAGCGCCACTTACCACAATCCTGACACAATTCCCTCGCTTTCCTCTCACTTTCAGCTTTCTTGAGGATGTCTCCGATTTGGTCTGAAAACACCCTCCTGTATTTTTTTTTAAATTTGTGTTTTAAAATTGTTTATAAGCAACATAATCGAAATTATATCGTTTCTCTCGTTCTATTTAGTCGTGGCATTTATATATTGTGGCCGAATGATCGCCATCGTGTGCAGAGACGGCATTTGTGACATTTCATATAAAACGTAATATCATATATATGTATAAGTAAGTACATAAATATAGCAATCTTTTCCCTATAGCAAAGACAATAGAGGGACATTATCGATTCTAACATTAACTATACACATGTTCCCAACTTGTACACTATCTAACACTCTTTTGTGCCCCCCCAACCGCCCCCCGCGGACAAAAGTGGGGGGAAATATGGGGGAACGTATCCCCTATTCGAAAACACTGATCCGATAACGATTTGATTATTATTTTCTTGTTTTTGTGTTCGCCAATTGATTTTTTTCTTAGCTTTTATTTTTTTAAGTTAAATTAATATTTTCGTTTGATAAACTTAACTGCACAGAGAATGCAACCCATAAGTACAACAGTTTTAAACTTTACTAAAACACTAGTTGAGATTTTTAATTACTGATTTTTTCAGGCTACAATTAAGGAGTTTGTTGTGGCCTTCTTCTCGTCATATGCCTTTCCGAAGCCATCGTAGGATCTGACGATAAGCAGGTGCATGCTAAGTTCATGCCGATGCTAATAAATTATTTATATTTAATTTCTAAATTATTTAACGGTGATTGAAGCAACCTATGGCGGGCATGGTTACAGCGACCGAGGCTGTAAGATGAAAAGTTTTTTAATCTTCAGCGCTCTTGCACCTCCTTTGACTTACCATATTAGGCAAGTCGAGACACGCCATATCGTCTCAATAAATAATCAAATAAAAATAAAATATTAATTAATTTCTTAAAGTATAGGAAAAGTACGTTTTATTTCTAATCAAGTGAATTTTCGCATAAACAAATCTGTTGGTCACAAATCCGTTATCGATACAATAAATATTCGGAATAGTATTGTAGACAACGCAAAGTCAATATGTGGGTATAATAATAAAGGAACGCTGCGCCCGCATACATATCGACGTATTATCGACGAAAACACAGAATTTTATCGATACTTTATCCCTATATCGACTGTTCGACATTACACTCTTATGACTTATTTATTAAACTCCGTGTTATTGTATATTATGTACAATGATTTTTATATTATTCGATATATGAGAATGAGAAAATGTATTTATTCAATTAAATGCAAAACAATGTGTTTTAATGAATCCTATTATTATTGATGAGTCCTCTGGTGTAATTATTATGTAAACAAGAGTTATTTTATAAATATTGAATATAGCATAGAGACAAGAAAGTTTTCTTTAACTATATATAAAATATAGGTAGGTATATTGAACATACAAAGAAATTAATGAATGCATTTTGGTATAACCAAACATAGTCGCGTCGCGTCGCGTGTAGAATAAATTGCTGACATGGTAATCTTAGTTATCAATGCAACCTTCGTAAATTGAATTACTACAAGTTATGTTAAGATGAATCATAGAGCTTAATATTTTAATAATATATAAAAAATCGTTTGGCTCACAGATTTGATGTGCCATTATGACCCTTTACCCCGAATGTTACCGCAAACAGAACACTCGATATGAATACAAAATGCCCAAATGTTCGTAATATTATCTAATAATAATAATAATATTCCTTCATCGATATTATTATTACACATTACTATTGTTTATTTGAACACTCAGTTTTTGTTTTTTGAAAGTTATAGCTTTTTATTAAGTATCTTGCTATTTTTATATAATTTTCAAATAATCAATCAATCAAATTGTCACGCACAGGGATAGGCAAAGACAATGGAGCGCCACTTGCCACTATCCTGACACAGCTTCCTCGCTTCCTTCACATTCACAATACTCTTTATACAAGCCCAATATAATTAAGCTTTATATAAGTATTTGTTTTTATTTGAACTAATCGACTTTCTTCCTCTTGCTCACATTTTTGAATAGCTCCTATTGTTTCAAAGGTTGTCTGGTGGAGAATGCTAAATAGCTTTAAGTCTGCCTGCGTGGCTCCTCTATCGAAAAGACTCGTGGTTTCTTTTTTGTATAAAACACGCTCCATTATTTGTATTTATCCCTATGCAAATGAAGGCGTGATATTGTAGTTTTATTGACCATAATGTATTGTTTTACAAATAGGTAGATACGAGAAACATAAAGTATACTGAAAGTTTTCCAATAACATAGAAAGCTCACATGCTCATACAGAATACACTGTATAGATACATTACATATAATATAATATAGAGTTATAGACAAACAAGTATAGGCAGGCGGAAATATTATATTTCTTACAAATAAAATTATTAAATTGTCGTAAAATAAGAAGACGTAATATAAGTTATTTATTAGTACAAAATAACTATTACAAAATTATTTAAAAACCACAATTATAAAGTAAAGTAAAGTAAAAGTAAAGTAAGAAAATTACTTTAAGAAAATCAATCAAATTGTCACGCTTTTTTCCCACAGGGAAGGGCAGAGACAATGGAGCGCCACTTGCCAAAATCCTTACACAACCCCCACGCTTCCTTTACATTCACAATTTTCTTTATACAAGCTCTATGGTTATGGGCACTAGGCAACCTAGATAAGCAAAGGGGGAAAAAGTTACAAATGAAACAATTTAATTAAATCAAAAAGAAAAAAAATAATAGTTTACAGTTGCCTTCACTATGCCGCCCTGATAAAGATACCGGGCATTCCATTCCAAAACTAAATTTTACCTCTTTCATAGAGTTTTCGTAGTGAAAAAGTCCGTGTAAAATCCATTTGTTAAACATTTAGTTGTGTATATCTGTGTGTCCATTAATAACCGGCGGCTTCATCCCACTTAATCCCAAGCCATTGCCGCGCTTTCCGCAACACAATCTTTTCGCAAAAAAAAACAATAGAAAAAAAACAACCACCAATATTTACGTGTGCGTCCCATCTGTCAGATGTGATTTATAATTTATGAAGTAATGCGATGGCTTTACAAACCATAAATAAAGTAACACTTCGCGATTTTGTTACTTTTCAATAAATCTTTATTATGTGTGAAATGGTTTATATTTATTAAATGACTTAAACAATTGGGGAATTTTGTGTTCTATATGACGTTCATTGGATAACTAGGTTGATTAAATGGGTAGTTATTTAGGTAAACGGTAATAATAGTAAAAAAAGATAGAAATGAATACTTAAAGAGTGGTAGGCACCACTTTTAGGTATTACAAACCGTGAAGTGACTGAGTCGCTTTTTGGAATTAGCTTGAATGTTGCCGGTTCCAAATAGTCGCCTCTATTAATAGGCCGTACACCAACTTAACATTAGTGAAGGTGCTGTCATACGAGCCACATTAAAAATATATTCTTACCAAATATATGGAATTAAATATTAAATCCTAATTTATGTTAAAAACTATAAATATCACAAAGAAAGTAAATTTACAACAATACTACAATAATAAATGTAATAGCTTAGGAGTAAAATAACACAAAAAGCCGTAAGTCGTATGATAACGTGTTTTATTGATTTCGATTTCAATTTGTTGAGGATCTCTATCCTCCATCAAAATGGACGCATCCCTCGGGAACAATGTTGCATAGCCATATTATTTATTGCCAAAAACACAACATGTACTCGTATATATACATACATACATACACACACACACACACACAGACGCGTCATTGAAAAGTCTAGACTTATTCAAAACCTATTTTTAACTACCTAATTTTAACTATAAAATGAAATTGTAAAACCAAAATAAACGCGATAGTAAGCCGCATAAAATTTGTTTAATTCGTTTTAAATATTATAATTTAAGTGTATAAAATAAGTAAAATATACTTATATAAAAGCTTTTACAATCTTAATAAATTGCAATACATATCCCTCTAAACAAATAATAATAAAATGAACTAGCGTGTATTATGTTTTTGTGTATATTTATTAGTAATGTGTATAATAAGGTTTATGTATAATATAATATATTGAGTATTGTTACCTTTCGCACCCGATGCCCATATTATCTGTTTCACTAACTTAAGTTCATTGCCGTTTGTTTTATATTCATTGTCTTACTATCTATTATGTTTTGTGAAATTAAGATTACTGCCTGTCTGTTTCTAAGTAATAACGTATGTTTTTAATCGTAATTAAGGCTATTTCAGATTACTTTGTAAAAAAGTTTTTCACGTATTGGTTGGCGAATTATTCTTCACAAAAACTAAAATGTTCAATAAAAACAAATAAACTAATCAATCAAATTGTCACGCCTTTTTTTCACGGGGATAGGCAGAGACAATGGAGCGCCATTTACCACGATCCTTACACAATTCCCTTGCTTCCTTCACATCCACAATTCTCTTCATACAGGCTCTGTGGTTATGGGCACTAGGCAACCTAGCTTTCTTGAGGATGTCTCCGATTTGGTCGGAAAACACTCTCCTGGGCCTTATTTAACGCATCCACCCACATCAGATTTATAAATTCCTTTCGTCAATCTACTTTCACTGATCCTTTCCATGTGCCTAAACCATCGAAGCATTCCTTTGTCAATCCTTGTCACTACGTCTTCTTTCCTTATTCTATCCGCTATCGTCACTCCACATACACTCCTTATCGACCGCATTTCTACAGCGTTGATTCTACTCTCATGCTTCTTCTGCCATACCCCAACCTTCACTTCTTACTTCAATGTATGGAAACATTAATGTAGGAACAAGTACAACAAAAAAACCATTTATATTGGTATGAGGAATGTATTTTAAAAACAATGATAAGAATCTCTCCCCTCGCGCCGTCGCCATTAATAAAAAGCATCTAAGTCTTTTCTTCAGCACAAATATTTACACATGCAAAATGTAGTTGCCTAAGCTTATGTTACTTATTGCGTAATCCTTAATTTAAATTTAAATGTCGTGTAATCCATACAATAAGATAAAGTTTCCCTTTTGCTATCGCTTACAAAATGTACATTTAAACCGCGGTTAAGGGCCGCCCACCACTAACAGAGGGGAAACCGATTACATTTCGCATACAATTAACTTAACAAACTGTTCACCAATTCGTGACACTTCCTAAAATCTATTCTATTATTTTTAATATATTTTTAAATGTATCACAATCTTATAATCGATCAGATTTTTTACATAGCAATATGATATGTATATCTATTTTAAGAGTGGTGGGCGGATAATGATGGTCATATGTCCACTCTGCCGTAACGGGATACGATCACTAATTTCAAGTATACAGATCGCGGAGTTATGCAGATCAGAGTTGAACCTAATTGTAATGATAAGACTCGTGCCAAGATGCTGTAAAACTATCGTAAATGCTATGCCTTTATTAAATAGTAAATTCCATTAAAACAAACCAATATTTATGTAAATATCGAGATTTTAAAACAAGCCGTGTAGATTTGTTGCCAGTCTACTCCCTCTACCCCACACCTCCCAGCCATGCCTCCCTAGCGGATGAGATTTCGTCGCGTGTCTGTTTAAAATCCCTGGATTGGAACGTTGGACCGTTTAAGTTAAATCTGGTGGCTGATGAGGTGGCTTACGTGCTGATAACGTCGAGGATTACTGTTCGAGGGTGAGTTGAACACTTGACGCATTCAATGTGGGGTTATGGCACCGCGGCTCACATTTGGAACACTTTTTGTAATCTGCACGATGACGGAGCGATGACTGGACTTTATAATATGGTAATTGTACATTTCATATGGCTTACTGCACAATAAAATGGTAAATTTAAATTTTAAAACATTCAGGGAAAATACTCGTATATAAGGAGCTTTTTATCATTTATAGAATTATTATAGTTGAGATTATTTACGTATATTTTGTTGATAAATTATAATGCACATTTAAGTAAAATATATATATAAGAAAGCAAAATTAATATAAAAATCACTGCAGAGAGCACCGTCGGCCATTAATCATAAGTTGTGAAGTAAAAATTAAAAAATCTCATCTCCCTATCAACAATCTTGGCCAGTTACATTTACTTGAACAAAAAATTGTCCTCGTTAAAAAAATACTCTACGACAGATTAAATCTTAAGATCAAGGAACACTTCTGAAGTGAGCACAATGATTTGTCGCAAACAAAGTACAATATAGTTTGTATGAACTAAGAAATAGAATATAATGTATGTTTTATTTAGTCTTATTTATATTGTCTTTCTGAAATATTTTATATCACTACTCTTAATTATTGTGTACTGTATATACAAACCAAAATTAAAGCAAAAAAGTCGCACGACGGTCTCTCAACTCGAAAGTTATCTCACAAAGGTACTTTCTTCAAATTAATTAATAAGGGAAGGTGACGCGGACGAAAAAAAATGGAATGTCAAAATTACAACAAGATTTGCTTTAATTATGTCTGTGAGGCAGCGGTGGGCAGTAAGAGGGTGAGCGGGGGGACATAAGGGGATGGTTTTAATCTACACTAATTACATTTTCTTAATTTGTAAAGTTTCTGGCTCGTTTCTGTTGTTTTTAAGACTTGTCCGGTTTTCGCGATCGCATCCCCAATGTATTGTAATGATTTTTGTTATTTGGATTTTGTTGTTTTAAATAATGGCCAAAATTGTTCTCTAAATATTAATATTTGTTTATTAATATTAAATATAAAATTAAATTAAAATTAAAATTAAATAATTAATATTAAAATAATTTGTTCATTTTCATAAAGCCAAATCCAGTTTTGTCGTCATGTTTCTATGATACAAGCAAGCATACAGTAGCTTAAAAATAAAATATTAGGACTCTACATATGACAACACCCCGCCTGATGGTAAGCTGGAGTGCGGTCTATGAGTGGATATGACTGCTGCTTCAGTACAACTGTTAGCAGCAGTCATATCCACTATGCCGTTCATAACAGCATGTTTGTAAGATTTTTACGTATTTAAAACCCTATCAATGATAGTATGTATATGAAAACAAACTTAAACTAACAAATATTTTGTAACTGAAAACACTTAACAACAAAGAGACAATTAGGACGCACCTCTTTTTTTAATTTAAACGTATTCTTTTACCCCTTTAAGGGTTGCACATTAACCACCCCTAGTTCTGAAGGGGTGGTTCATGTAAAAATATAAGATAACTCGACTTTATCATTATAATTAAGATTTCTTTTTGTCTTCTCGTCCTAATTTGCAAATGAGTTTTTTTAATAATGGCAAATTTGTGATCCCCCCCAGGCCCCAGCCCCCCATTTTACTTAATGTTTTAATGATTTATACCCTTAATGAAAGTGGGTGCAGTGTTTTTTTTATCATTTAATTAAATAAACCTTCTATTAACATTTTATTCTTCATTACCTACTATACATAAAGTAATACAACATTTTATATCTACCTCATAATATTATTAATTGAAATTGTATTATATTATACTTAGATACTCGTAGATTGTGGGATAAATGGATTGGACTGGTCGCCATATTGATAGCGACTTAGGCAGTACATAAACTAAGTCAATTGTTTCAGTCGTCAGTGCTCTTGGACCTTCCCTTACTTACCACCAGGCAAGTCAAGGTCAGATGTAGTTACAATAAAAAAAGTTTAACTTCAGCAGTTACCTCAAGTATCTAGAAGTTAAAAGTATACCTAACCTTTATATGGGATAGGTAACACTAAATTAAAATAGATACAAAGCCTGATCTTGTTTTATTGCAAATGGCTTTTAGTCCGAAGAGGCTTTGAACACATGATTTATAAACAAATGAGATTAATAATATTATATGAAATAGTGTTGCACTAATAGAACTCATTAATAACTCATTACGAATGAAAATAGTGCTGGGTCATTGCAGTGATTTGCTGTGCCTCAATTAGCTCACTGTTAATGTGAGTTTATGTGGAGAAATAGTGATGGACATTCAACGTTTTATCGATATTTAAATATTAGTTGTTAAATACTTTTTCATTGGCTGTTTTCACGGGAAAAATATGTTAGTTATACATACATAATATTAATTAAAACGATTTATGGATTTTAAACCGACAATGAATATTAGTTTTAGTTCTAGTTGTTTTTTTTTTTCAATTTACGGCATTGCCTAGTTCTTTACAGTGTGTAAAGGAAATTTCATGGTCCTATTAGTTTTCGAAACCATTCTCCTTACACTCAATGTGAAAACATGCGCATGACGTGTAATAAATAAGTCTGTATCCTTTTTCAGTAAAGTAAACTTCATTTTCTCCACCAATTATGATATTATATCTACCATTAAATACGAGTACAATAAACATAAAACTTACTTGTTCACACATAGAACCATGTTTTCTCCGTGAATAAAAAAAGCGTCTGTATAAAAAAAATGTAAAGTCACTACCCAAAAATAAACGCTATAGTGAGCCGCATAAAATTTGTTTAATACAATTTATTTTATGTTTATTGATCAATTCTTTTGTATTATTGTATCGATAACTGTCACATCACTATAATTGTAATGGCGCCACAGGTTCAATAATATAGGTGCCACTAACACACACACACACAAACAACTGATTATTAATTAATTATTCTAAATATACGTGAGAAGATATAACGTCTTTCCAATCGCATCATGGCACGTTATTATTATTACTAATATTACAATACTAAGCTAAAAAGTCAGATTAGAAACTTTGTTTTAGAATTTGACAGATTAATAATGAGCAAATGGAGACATCCTCAAGAAAGTTGGGTTGCCTAGTGCCCATAACCATATAGCTTGTATTAAGAGAATTGTGAATGTGAAGGAAGCGAGGGAGTTGTGTGAGGATCGTGGCAAGTGGCGCTCCATTGCCTCTGCCTATGCCCGTGGGAAGAGGGCGTGACAATTTAATTGATTGAATAATAAGCTAGCTTATATAGGCATCACTGTACCTATATGGAGAATCTTACGATGGGTCCTCTCTGTATAAAGACTAAAAAAGTTAAAACTATGTTCCTTAAACTATAGTGATGTACTTATACGTGTATACACAGTGATGTGACAGATCATTAATAGTGATGTGCCACGATAGTAATCAGTTTGTATCATTAGTCACTCGTATCTGCACCCTTTTCCCTAATCTACTAAAGCAGGCATGCAAGGGTATTGGGCGGTTAACAGTTAACACACAAAAATGTAACACTCCTTGTTGCAGGAAAATATATTATGCGACCGTGGTGTAGTGGCAGTGCAATGGCTACGTAAGCCGAGAGCACGGGTTCGAAACCACTCACCGGTGCCAATGTATCTTTTATATATGTACTTTGGTTGTTCAGTTTATATTATACAAGCACTTTGGTAGCTTAGTATAGAAATGTAAAAGGCAAAATAAAAAAAAATAATAATATCTAATAAAGTTACAAAAAACTTTTACTGAAAATAGGCCTGAGGTGAAGAAATAACTTTTTATGACTGCACCCTGCTTGATGTTAAGCTGGTGTGCAGTCCATGAATAGAGGCGACAGTTTTTTAACCGCAGGTAGATCCACTACCTGCGGTTCCACTATGCCAACCTAGTTGGAACCGGCAATGTACAAACTCATGCCGAAACGCGACTAAGTCACTTCACGGTCTATGTGGTACTACCTCGGATCAAATGACCACTAATTGTCTGCCTACTACATATTAAAAATAAATACAAGTTAAATAAAATTAATCTGGTGAAGTAGGTACTTTATTGTTTTGTACTTCTTTAATTAGAATACGTCATAACAGGCCGAAACGCTGATGAGGTAGCTATTTATGTATTGTCTTATGTAGTTGTATGAAGAGTATTGTGGATGTAAAGGAAGCGAGGGATTTGTGTCAAGATCGTGGCAAGTGGCGCTTCATTGTCTCTGTCTATCCCTATGGGGAAAAGACAATTTGATTGATCTTATGAATATTTAACCTGAAAAACTGACGTAAAACTTTGTAAAAACTAAAATAAAAAGTGCAATAAAATAGAACACGCTGTACCTATCTGTGAACTGTCCATGTTGAATACAAGTGACATATTTATTATATTGGATTTGCGTCCACGAACGCGGACTAACGATTTTTTTTTATTTTGATAAATATCTACCAAAGGTTTACAACCACTGAATTTTTATTTACGTCCGTTGGCCTCCTGAAATATATTGCCTATTGTGACAAGATATGTGAACTCTGTATAATGGTAGACAAATTGATTCAACCATTCGGGTTATTCTAATATATTCTGAATTATTAAAGGTACATTGATATTTTATCCCAAATTTAATACATAATTTGAAAGTTTAGGAGAACGTAGGCACAGGCGCCGGGGTTTAACTTTTTTGGTTGAAATTCGTTAATTGTTCCCTGAAAGACACTACAAATTATTATGTGAATATCACTGTGATAATATGAAAGACCTTATTTAAATTAAATACATTAAATAATAATAAAAAACACAATTAGTTTATAAAGCAGAACATATTCTAGAGTATATTTTTTATTTTTGGCCAAATTAAATAACATCTACTTTTATTATACAAAATTATTCTTATTATTATATTGGAACAAGGCAGTGGCTGCTTCGTTAAAGACGAAACACAATTCGAATAAAAAAGAAGGGTTAGTCTGCAACTGGTCTTACAAAAACTCGTCCCAAATATTTATTTATCGTCCAAGTAGTTGTAGGACGAGTTGCACATTGACTCGAAAAGTAACATAATTACAAGAGAAGTGAAACAGAAATAAGTGTTTGAATATGTAAGAGTGGAACGGCTATATGATTAAGGGCGTCGTCTGCGAGCACTTAAGTAATTGAATATAGGGTGATGTAAATAGTGTTTGGAAATAATAAAATTGGGGTTAAGGTGTTATTGTTGAAGGAAGGAGGGGTAGACAGAGAAATATGGCCGCTATTTGTATAAAGAATAATTATATGTACCATTTTATTATTATTTACATACATTATTATTATTCCTTTTGTTATTAATATGCCGTATTGTAATTGTCACATGTTTTTTAGTGGTGGTCCTAAAATAGGAACATGCAAGTATTATACAATCCTAGATCTATGATTAACAATCAAGGCGACTGTGGTGTAGTTAGTAATAAACGGGTTCTTCCCGGTTCAAAACCATTTGCCGGAACGTACCAAGAATACACTGGTTCCATATTATGTACTTTGGTCGTCCTGTTTCTATGATACAACCACTTTTACCAGCTTAGTAAGTCTTGTAATATTGCTACAGAGAAGCAAATCCTCATAAAGTAGAACATTGGCAAAATATAAAAAGCAATGGCCGTAAAGCAAAACATCATAAGTTGTGTTGACGTATTTTTTTATTAGTTTTTTTGTGATAAAACTTTTGTCCCTCCATTACGCTACATTTACAATTCACATGCAACATTTACTATACATACAATATTACCTACAAATATCCTAAATCATATATTTGCTTATATATGATTGACCAAAAATATATATATTAAATATATGTAATGAACGACATACATGGAAATTATAAAATTATATATTATATAAACTGAACAATGCTTTTCTTATTTAGCTGAAACACTTGTTATCAACAACTATACGTACCTACTTGTTTATGTCTACTAACATTTATATACATATAATATAAATTGTAACTAGATGCATCTACATTAAAATAGTGCCTTAAGTTCTGTGAAAAGCGAAACCGAGACTTGCGCAGCGGACCGGTGTACTGACCAATGTGCCATAATAATTATGTTTTACACTGGTTATATTGCAATTGTTAAAATTAATATATAGTCATTAATAAAACACATACCTTAACTAACATATATAACATACGTAATATGTATATGTTTATATTATTGTTTAACCACTACAGTATATATGTGTGTGTGTGTGTGTGTGTTAATATTTACAACATCATATTCGCATATAGCATTTATATGGCACACGAGCGTCGTAAATGTTATTCCACTCATATAGCATGCCACTCGTTATCACAATCAACATGCCAATCACAATTATATAATTCATCATTTCAATTGCTAATTGCTCCATAGTGCCTGCCTGCCCATATTTTTGAAGTCATTGAGTCATTTGCGTGTATGTCAATCTACCGAAAGAGATAATAATCAGTTTGGAATTGTTATGTACCTGATTTATGTCGATATCGCTTCCAATAATAAGAAAATAATTAAATTCATAACTTCATTCCCATAGGTGTTTCGTAGTTGAAACGAAAACTACATGCAATATAATTACATACATTATAAACAAACGAATTCATTTTAATATTTATAGAAAATTGTGATATGCACAAATAAATACCCTAAATATATCGTCAAGTAGCGCTTCGGGAGAGGCTTTAAAGTTGTCAAAGGCTCGCGAGGCCGGCATAGTGGATGCCGCAATATAATAATACTTGCACACACCTCACATAGTATGTTATGTTACTAAATAACGTAAATAGTATAATACGTTTGTTGTTATAAAGTTAGAACAAACAATTTTCACTTGTAACTTAATCTCAAGCAGCCACAATATAATCCCTCATTAAACAACACCTCGCCGATGGGCGCGACAAAAATACATGCGTCCCACTCCCGCCCCGCGCACAACGCACAAGTATGATAAAGATAGACCGGGTAGCCGTGTTCTTCGGTAATTAAGGGTCGTTTTGCAAATTACACGGTACTTAACCAGCCATATAACGCTCATTAATCACTGGTCCTGGGGTGCGCCGTCCCGCTCGCGCCCACCCCGTTCCCGTGCAGCCTTCCCTCTCCCGCGCGAGGTACGACGCCGAACACAAGTTTAATTAGGTCATAAATACATTTTCATGATTCCGGGACGCTCGAGATTTACTTGAGAGAGGATTTTGTCCATTTTGCCAAAATTCTCGGCGAAATTTACTTTGTCACAGATGCGAGGCTATTATGTACAAATTCCTGTGTCTGTGTGTGTGTTCGCCATTGTATCTACTTTTAATAGACATCATTAGTTTAATTACTTTAATACTGTATTGTTCGCAGGTATGGTTTCAAAACAGAAGAACGAAATGGCGCAAAAAGCACGCGGCTGAAATGGCAACAGCGAAACGCAAGCAGGAGGAATTGGGTGACGAGTGCGATGATCACGAGCAACACGAGACAGACGCGTGCAGCGACGAGGAGGAGGCGAAGAGGCCCAGGCTCGAGATACATCCCCACTCGCACCAAATCTCCCACCACCCGCTGCAGCACCAGCACCGCCAGTGATTGGAGCAATACGGTGTTCACGGACACGAGTGCGTTGTGAACACTGCGGACACTGTTTGTGACAATGTGACAAGTGAATGCAATTATAATGACAATGACAATTATAATGACAGTTATAATGACACTGCATATTATTATAAGAATGAGGAGGAGCCGTGCGATTTGTCCACGTACAGTCACTCCGATAGACATGAGCCAAGCGCTGATGTGAATGCGCCGCAATCGGAGAGTGACCGATGCAATATGAACAATTTCACTCACAACGACGGACAATCAATCAATTTCGCATATTATCATTTCTGAAATGTCAATGCCTATGTAATAATAAACATTAATTCATTATTCATACCATAAATGTGTTACATGTGCTTTACAATCTGTCAATGCTACTTCAGATTTACACAAGTATAAAAGCATTCAATAATGGAAAATAAATATGTCCCGCTGTAAGACAGTTTATCTGTTGTTGTATAACACAGAAAAAAATTAGTTTAGTAGTTTCAGAATTTCAATGGTTAAATATATTTCAAAATATTACCGTCCTAATCTCATCAATACCATCATATCTCGTCAGGATATTTCCAGCAATATCCAACTCGTGATGAACCCCCTCATATACCATAGAAGTGCAAGGAATAATAAAACCACGTTCAGTACCTATCATAATTAATTTCCTTAGTAAAAGGATACCAAGTCTTATTAACATATTTTACAAGTTGGCGCTGAAACTGTTCCACTATATGCAGTGAAATGTGATTCGTATTATTAGGTACACAGGAACAATGTTTATTATTGCAAAGTATAATTAATTGTGCATTTAATACAGTTTATAAATAATAATAATGTAGAGCTTAGTATGTAAATATGTAAAAAGAGATAGTCATGTGATATTTAAGTAATTTATTATTAATATTATATGTAATTAGATTTAATGTACAGTTTAATAGGTCATATTGGACAATCAGTTATTCCATGTGTTTCATAAAAAAACTCATATTTAGAAAGAAAACCGACTATTCTGAATACTATGATTAAAATTAATTTAAGAGTTACTAGATGTACTGTTTGTCCAATTATTATGTTTATTATAATTGTGTATTATAGCGAAGTGCGACATGTGCCAAACTTTATATTATTATGCGCTCAAACAACACACAACATCAAATTGGCCAAATCACACAAAACATTGCCAACCTCTACTGTATGAACTCATCTAAATATATTTGGTAATTTATAATATGAATAGAGATTATTTAAATTTCTACAAAACCTTAAATTGCTGTGAAAGTCTCAGTTATTCTCTTTTAAAATATATAAATTGAATATATTACACCAAGTTTCAGAAGTCACTGAAAAAATGAGATAGGAGGACTCTTTCCAAGTGTTAGGACCATCTAGAGACTTATGTCAGTGAGTGTGGTACACTCACGTCGATGCCTACATAAGTTGCATAAACCGTATAAATGAAACTAAACAAAGTTTATGTAGCTAACTATCGCGTTTTTATTATCGAAACATTGTAATTATAAAAATCTCTAACCAAAAACAAACGCGATAGTAAGTCTCATAAAATTTGTTTAATTAATATAAATAAAATTCTAAGTTTTGTTAATTTCAATCTAAAATACGCCATTTATGATAATGTAAATATCATTATTAAACAAATAAGTCGAATTTAATTATAACCAAGAAAGTATTAATTATTATAAAATGTCATCGCAATATTGTAACAAATATATATATATATATATATATATTTAGAATTTATAAGTTGTATATTATTAATAATATTTTAACGAATTTAACATTATAATATATAGTTCTATGATTATTTATTATAACCACTGCGTGTCATTCACATGTATAATCAAAGAGTGCGGCGGCGGCAAGCTGTTATGAGCTGATGATGAAGTGGTCGTGGAAAAGCCTCGCAAACCAAGAGTGTTCGGTTCAAAACCAATTGCCGGTACCAATGCATCTTTGATATATGTATAATAATGGTCATCCTGTTTCCATATATAAAACAAAACTATTTTTATTCAATAACAGAAATACAATATTTTCCAAATCATATAAACAGAATTATTTCAGTTAAAATATTTTGTGTAAAAAAGACTGATTACATTTTCATTTGATTACTTTTTAAATTTATTATAATTTCATGAAGTTAATTATAGTGTATTGTGACCTTACAATGTTCTGCTTGCCCTTCTGCGGGTGAGCCGTGAGAGTAGATTACAAAATGTTATAACACATCTGTAGATATAATGTGGTTCCAATAATAAACAGTTAGACAAATATTATTATAATTTGCATTTTTATTTATTCTGTCTATTCTTACAGCTTACCCTAATTTTATTTAAAATCATCGTGATATGAAATATATAAAAACATCATGTATAAAAGTTTAACAAAGATATTAGACGTGCACCGTCTGCCAATGTCTTTAAACGATTAGTCACCAACTTGCTTCTTGATAAACAGGAGCTCAATGCTTCTAGTTTATATTATTTGGCACAAAATACATTTGTAGTACATTTGCACCCTGCCCATAATTCCTCTCCATCCCAAAGGTTTAGTTGCTAGAAAATGCCTACAGGCAATTAACTCGCCTATGTACAAACCTTTTACCTTACATAATACCTTCTTTTTTTAAGTTTTTTGGTGCAATAAAGGATTTAAATAAATAAATAAAGATTGAAATGAAACCAATAATAACAAATATTTGTTTTGTCAGCGGCGCAAGTGTCGTGGCTGAACTAAGGAGAGTCAAACAACCTTATCGAATACCTAAAAAAGCAAATTCAGCGGAAAACCTCACATTCACACCCCAAAAACATCCCTCACTAAGACAATACAACCATTCCTTTCTAACATACACATATAAAATGAATTTTCTCTTTTGTACAATATTTTAAAACAGATAAAAGGGAAACAAACTCTATTTTGAGTGAATTAAAGTTGATTTTCAATGTTCCTGTTGGATTGATACATTTTCCTTGTTGCTATGGTGATAGGGAAAACCGCGATTTTTGCTCCAAACACCCTTGCTCGATACTCACGATTCCGTTTCATCACATACCTAGACAGAGAGACGCACAACACAATTTTCAGTTATTAAGTTTACACAAAATGAAGCATCGATTGATCGATACTCTACTTAATATACAAATTGCCCCCCACAGTGACGGCGACTGATGCATCCGTAAACAAAAACAATTTTTTCAGTCGTCGGGCAATTCGAGAACAGAAGTCACGTCTGAAAGAAAAACCCAATGAACTGACTGCAGATTATGACAATGTTTCAAGCAATTGCTAACAAAACACTAAACAAAAATATTTGCTAGCACATGAAAGCACATTTATATTGTATGTAATACCTACTCCACATATCTCTTTCGTCTTTCATACCATATTCTAAGGTACGTAATGATCTATTCTATCTCATTGTAATAAATAAGTATTTTTTTATATAGCAATACTAGTTTTATTATGAATAGGGAGGCCCACAGCCGTGGATTGTTTATGGCATTAAGTAGACATAATCTGGCTATGCTTGTGAGTATTTTAATACAGTGTAGAGCAGAAATATAAACCTAAATACATAAATATATATAAGTAGCTGATTTCAGCTAAGAAATATATTTCTTACACAGAATTTTAAATACATAATTACATTTAAATACACAGAGTATATACATTTAAAATAGTCACAGATATTAAATATATGATAGAAGCGGCTAGTGTGTGTTGTTATTAATTGTTTATACATGCGGCCAATGTACGAGTATTACACCCGGCGGCAGTTGCTAATGTGGAACCTATTCAGAGTAACAAAACGTGACGTATTCAAGGAGTTATTTTGCTGGTAGTATTGGCCAATCCCAGTGCAGTATTACGTCACAATGGCGTCATCCGGTTATAATCCGGTACATATAATAAAGACACATTACTTGAATAATATTTGAGTTTTGGTATGAATTTACAAAATTGGTTGAAAATTAAATATAAATGTGTCCACCATCACCTGGAGTATATCACATTTTGTCTGAAATACTTACATACGTATACATATATATATATAGTAACAGTGTTGTACCTTTTCTTTATTCAATGTTACACCTTTTCTTGTCTTTTGAATATTTCACACAAAACATTTGAGAATTGAACGTGTTGTAATATAACTTTTAATGTATTAATATGTTATGTAAAGGATGTCTACTAAGTGGCGATTATGGGTAATTTAATGCTTAACACAAATCACACAAAGATTTCTTAAGATAACTAATAAAGTACATCATAATTAACAGCGACGGCAACTGAGGCAACTTTGAATTGAGCTGGGTTTTCAGTCGTTGGCGATCTTGGCCTTGGCCCTCCCCTCGCTTACCATCAGGCAAGTCGAGCTCATATGTCGAGTGACAATAAAGTTACCGATTATTATAAAATCTTGGCTTAATTTTTTAATATTCTCAATGAATTAAAACTCAAAAATGTTTATTTATTTAAGTAATATAATACATCTTAAATGAAGTCGAGAACTAACAAGTGAGGATTGCTTCTCACAACAACGAGCATCGTGAATGGATATTGTAAATATACTCCTCGTATTGTCTTCAATCCAGTGTGTGTTGCCAGTAATATGGCACTGAGACGTGGCCCCTAAATGTTGGCCTCTTGGAAATGCTCAGAGTCGCTCAGCGGGCAATGGAGAGAGCTACGCTTGATGTGGCATAGCTATGTAGATAGCCAGCATATTATATGTACACTTATTATGTCTTTTATTATTATTGTAACTCGACATATGACACCACCCTGCTTGATGTTAATCTCAAGTGTGGTCCATAAATGGATGTCACTACTACAACTCAATAAATGTAAGTAGCAATCACATACACTATGCTGGCCTAGTTGGAACTGGCAACTTACAAGCTGATCCTGAAACACGACCAAATCACTTCACGGTCTGTATACTTGTAAGTGGTGGTTCTACCCCGGATTGGCAGACTAGGTATCACTGCCTACCACTCTTTGATAACCAGACCCGAAGCAAATATCCGCCTCCTTTTTTATTAACAAATATTTGCTCCTAGTTGGAATCGAACCTGGGACTTTACACGCAACAAACCAATGGCTAAACACGCCTGTCTTAACTATAATATTTCGTAATATAGTTGTGTCGTTGAGATGAAAGGGCATTGCGACTTAATATAACATAAAATATAAAATGGTGGTAAGTATTTATTACCTATGAGTTGATGGCGATCACCGCGGCCACACGCATTCAACAAACATTATCATTATAACGATCATTCGTTATTGGACGTAACGATGTTCTTCAACATTTGTTTTGATAACACTTTACATTTATAATTGGAAAATATCTTGACCCAAAAAAACAATAAATATAAAGGACATAATTTATTTTGGGCTTCTATGTACTACTTTTGTAATGTCCAATGATGAAAAAATATATAAATGGTAGTTTCGATACTTGCATTGATAAAACTAATAACAATTTTTCTTTTAATTGCTGTGCAATTGAGTTATTTGGAAAATAAGATATGGATTTTGGGTCGAATGTCAATTAAAGCCATATTTGTTCTGCTTTGAACTGTCGTACTTATAGTTTGATGATTTTGCACACCTAAATTATGCAAAATAAAGGATATATTCCAATTACATTGTAATCTTCGTACATCAAACTATTTTAAAATGCATATTAAACTTTTATTACAATTAACCCTAAGTCCCCATACAAAATAAATGGTGTCCTTTCAAAGTAACTATTTTGTATGTTGAAAAAATATTTGTAGGCCGACATAGTGGCGGTGACTGAGGCAACCGTAAAATGAAACGGTTATTTCAGCCGTCGCAGCTCTTCGTCCTCCTTTTGCTTACCAACAGGCAAGTAGAGGTCAGATGACACGTCTTAAATAATAAAGCTACATTGTAATTAACTTGTTAAGTTCAATATGCAATGTTCTTGGACGTACATTATTGCATAGCGACATCGATAAAGGTGACAGAATGCATTCAATCGGTATAACGCGATGGGTGAAATTGTGAAACGGTATCGATACATTTTATATTACGGAGTGAGTTACAAGGGGCTCTATTAAAGATTTATTGCGTCCGCCTGTCCGTCCGTCCGTCACACGCGTGATTTACACACAAATGCTCGCCTACGTCTAATTAATTTACTTATAAAACATAACAACATTCCAATTTCACTTTAAATGCACATTTCCAATTATTATTATTATTACTTTGCTGTGGGTGGTAACACTTGTGGCTTTCCTCCATATAGGGGCCTTCCTTAGCAAATTTGGATATGCACCCTTCGCAATCCCGGCCCAAAAAGAACTCTTAAATTTTGTTTTCAATAATTATATGCCTTAAAAATTAATTAATAAATAATATGAATTTAATTAAAAAAATATATTACACGTCGTTGTTTTAAAAATTTCTGTTTATATTTCTATTTCTAAAAATATATTTCTCTTTTCTATTTTTTTATTTTATTTTCGACAAAAAAATGAATAAAAATGGTGTTGCAGATTATCTATTTAGTTTAATTGTAATACGAGAATGTTGAGATCTTTATTTAAAAAATCTCTAATTAAGGTTATTATAGACATAACATAAAATACAAAAGAATCTTTTAAATGATAACGGTCATATCCGGTGAACATACATATATACATATAACTGAAGCGTGTGTGTATGTGTGTGTGTGTGTGTTATTGGTGAGTTATAAAAATGAATTTAGCTGCAATAAAGAGTAGCTTAAACCGATGATTAATAGTTAGTGTTGTTATCGTAAAGTTGTTTTTATTTATGACATTTTAAAATGCTTTAATGTCCCACAACCATCAGTTTATTGTCCAAGGAAATAACATTCGGGATGAGGTGAACAACATACCTTTGTTGTATCAAACATTTACATGTCCGACACATTGCGCAATGCAATTATATTGTTCACAAGGAAGATTGGTAATAAATGCAGTCAAATTATTATATTGAGGTATATCATTAAAGGAATGGTCATTTCAATACTACATTGAGATGCGACATTTGACCTCCACTTGCCTAAGGGAAAGTCCAAGAGTGCCAATGACTAAAAAACCCTCCTTCGTTCATGATTGCCTAAGTCAATGTCACTATGCCGGCCAAAGAGAATTATTCGCTTTGGAAATTATAAGATAGCTGCAAAGCCTTTTTTATTGTCAAATTAAAACGCGATTCTTAGCCGCAAATACGTTTAATATTTTATGCATTGTTCACGCAAAACTTTTGCGATTGCGAAAAATATAGTTATTCTTAATATTAATCATTTATTTATTACAATTTTAGAGATTAATCAATCAAACTGTCACGCCTTTTTCCCACTGGGACAGGCAGAGACAAATTTTAGAGATCTGTTTTACAAACAACATTACCAAATAAATATAGTTTTATAGAATTATTTCCTGATGTATGAAATTGCCCAATTGGGCCTGTGTGCAATTTGAATTAACAACAACTCCGTTATATTGGTCGTAAATGAACTTCCCAAGTTGTCTAATAATGTTAGGTGCATGTACTTTATATCATTAAGCATAATAATAATGAAGTTGTTATGTTTACGAATACGCCACCTTCGTACATATTGAAGAGGGCGACAAACACTTTGGATACATTTTATTACAACTATAACAGAGGATGTGTTCATGTCACCCCACTGCCTACTTCACACTACCTACGAGTACGCTAGGCATACAGGGTGGACAATATTAACTACGCTTAAAGTCAATTAAAAAGACAATCATAATTTTTTTTAAACTATACTAAAATCTAAGCAGTACCTACAATAAGTGTTATCGAAGCTTCGTGGCTATTTGAGTATATCAGGGATAGTCTCTGCCTATCCCTGTGCGAAAAAGGCGTGACAATTTGATTGATTGAGTATAACGGAAAATATCTTAAGTATATGAAGATTTTATTAACTAACTCTTAAATTCCCTACTAAATAAGATAACTTATTTCTACTTAAATAAGGTTCAATTTTATAAAAGAATTTTAATTTGGTAGGAAATTTATTATTGAGCTAATAATAATCATCATCAGCGTCATTGCGTCCATTGCTGAACATAGGCCTCCCTTAGAACGCCATTTCGAACGACAATATGTCACTTGCATCCACCGGTTACCTGTGACTTTCACTATGTCATCAGTCCACCTAGTAGGGTTACGCTGCGTCTTCCGGTTCGTGGTCTCCACTCTAGAACCTTTCTTCCCCGTCGGTTGTCGGTTCTTCGAGCGATAATATCTATATCTTCATATATTTAGGATATTTTCCGTTAAACTCGAATAGCTACGAAGTTTCTATAACTGATTGTGGGTACTGGATATATTTAAAACAAATCGTGTACAAACTGACAATAGCAGGTGATGTTATTAATTGTAGCCATTGTAAACAAAAGGCATATAAAATGTAATATTTATGTGTTTCAATGGAGACATCTTTTAAATCACACTATGCAGCACCATAGCAGGCGCACAATGTCAACATACAACAGCAGGCTTAGGTTGGACAAATAAGAACGATTATCGTCATTCGTCGACGATTGGCAAAATAATAAAAGTTAGGCTAAATCCACCAAAATGAGACTATTGATGATAAGAATGAAATGTATCGGCGCACAACTATCTCGTTTTAGTGGATTTAGCCCAGCTTTTAATATTTTGCCAATCGCCGACGAGAGACGATAATCGTTCTTATTTGTCCAACCTAAGCCTGCTGGTATATTTAATAAGTTTTACATTAAAAGTTCTCGATGATTATTAAAGTTCAAGTTGATTTTAAAGTAACGATTTAATTTTCAATTATAACTTTCAGGCATTAGGTTACATGTGTCAAACAAAATGCTATTTATGAAATAATTAAGGTGGCTCACGTCGCTTGAAGAACCGACAACCGGTAGGGACGAAAGGTTCTTGAGTGGAGAAAATGAACCAGAAGAAGCAGCGTAGGTAGGCCTCCTACTAGGTGGACTGACGACATAGTGAAAGTCACAAATAACCGGTGGATGCAACTAGCATCTTGGCGTTCGGAATGGCGGAATGGCGTTCCGACTAAAGATAATGATGATGAGGTGGAGGTGGTAAAATTAACCGTTGTTCATTTGGTAAATACTTTGGTGGTAGGAACTAAATTCGTCATCGAGGTGAGGGTTTGCTTTGGCTTTATTGGTGAGTCACCATAACTATACTTTAACTCAGACATACCAAATAATCACTTAGTTTTATTTTAGTGTTATAATATTCTACAATTATAGAAAAAATACCTAACGAACAAAAATAACATTTTATACGTAAAAATAATAATATTTGTTTGTATATCTCGTAGTGTGTTTTGTTTTTGAGCAACATGAGAGCTAACAGGCAACAAACATCAATCGGAAACTTTCTATTGAGATTTATAAACAATTTGATATCTTTATTTTATTACATTTTTAAAACATAAAACAATACAATCTCAAATGTCAATCGAAACTAAATTAATTACACTTACAACAACAAAACATGTTAACCTATTAAATTAACTTTGCTTCGTCTACTTTTTAGTATTTAACTTTAAAAACAATAGGTTTTTTTATTCCATAACGTATTAATACGGGCAGTTTATTGTTTGTTTCATCAAATTACTATTCGATATTCAATATTCAAAATTTCGTACATTCTGTTAATTTGTTCTTTGGGAATATAATTAAACGAATCGCATCCACGTTACCCATAACCATAGAGAGAGAGTTGGGTGAGTAGGGATGGTGGAAAGTGGTGCTTTACTGCCTATCCCTGTAGGAATTAAGGCGTGAAATTTAGAGAATTGATTTAATGTTTGTGTTTGTCGACAAAATCGGAGACATCCTCAAGAAAGCTGGGTTGCCTACAGCCCATAACCGCAGAGCCTGTATTAAGAGATTTGTGGACGTGAAGGAAGCAAGGGAGTTGTGTAAGGATCGTGGTAAGTAGCGCTTTATTGTCTCTGCCTATCTCTGTGGGATAAAAGCGTGTCAATTTGATTGATTCATTCATTTATTTCTAAATTAAAATGAGGTACCTATTAATCGGGCTATATAACGGCCAACCCTTAGTAGGGCTCCTAATATTATCTGTCCATATTAATAAAATGTGCAATAAAGCCACCAGTAGCATATTGGCTGATGATGCGGCTATGACACATTTATGATTATAGTTATGGCGGCCCTAACCAACAATTGCGATGTAATATATAAACACGCGAAGAGTGGCCCTAAACCATATAAGGTGTTATAGCAGGTGTTTTTATAACCTAATATGGTTTAGGGCCACTGCATTTATGATCATTAAAATTACTTGTAAGTGCTTGTATTTGGTTTTTCAGCAAACGCTTTTACTAATTGTAGCTTTTACCAAAGCTAATTAACTACAAGTAGCAGTCTGATCCACTATAGCGGCATAAATGGAGCCGGCAACTGACACTGAAACGAGTTTAAGTCGTTTATTGTCTGTACTTATAAGTGGTGGTACTATCTCGGATCCGCAGGCTGGGACTCCACTGCCTACCACTCTTCATTTGTAGGAAAAGTGTAGGTAAACCTAGAGAAACTCTACATTCTTTGTTCTGTGGTTAAATCACTTACTAATATTATTATTAAATAAATTGTGTTGTATAATATATTAATAATTAACATATTTCTCATATAGAAAGCAAAAGTGCTTTAATTTGGACAGTGATTTGAATGTCCACGGAGAACTACTAATATGTTCTATCTAACGAAAACCAAAATTATTGACCTTCGTCAGAACATAAACTTAAATTTGCACAAATGTAAAAATCGTTAAAAATGTTAGTGAAGAGGTTTTCTTACTTCACCGCGCGCGTGTGTGTGTGTGTGTGTGTGTGTTTGTGTGTTTGTGTGTGCGTGTGTGTGTTATGATCATAATATCTTGACAAACGGTCAGCGTCATAAATAATTATATAAATAAATCCAATAGTTATTTATGTTGTTGTGGCCATTTAATGATGGACGTTTCGTCACGACACAACACGTCCACGCGAACACCACACGACACCCACAACAATATGGAACACGTGTTTAATATTGCTTTATAATAATTATTATAACACTATTATGTCAATTAGAATAGTTTTATTATTATGTTCGTAGATATGTTTTAATAATATTAACGAAGAATAAATAATAAATGGAAAATTATTTATGCCATCAAACGGTTTTATTAATTAATATAAGGTTACCAACTACCTATGCACAATGTAATTAATTACTTAATTATATACAAAGATCGCTATTACAATACATAGGTCAATTATAGTAGGCATGCCCAGCTCATTATAAAATGTAAGATTTAAGTCAAAAAATAAATCTAAACGAAGTTGATGATGGTTATGACTCTTATTTTATAGAGACTTATTTATTATTTTACCCGAATAAATAGTCTTGTACTGATATACCTTATAAGGTTGGTGCTTGATCAAATCGAGATCATTCCTAAAAGAAGCAGAGGTCTGCAGTGCTCATTATCATAGAGCTTGTATGAGGAGAAATGAAATTGTGAAGGAACGAAAGAAAGTGTGGATTATGGCGATCCATTGCCTTGCCTATCTCTGTGAGCGTGGTATTTTGATTGATTGATCATATTCATTTAGTGAATTGCGTGATTGCTATATATTCAAAATCCTCATGAGAATATATAATACTTGAATAAAATTGTGTCCATGAGGCATTCGGCAATAATGGTCACACTACATAATAAGGATATTTTATTTAAAAATGTAAAAACAATCGTAATTCGATCCCAATCGTGTTATTTAATGACTTTATTCGATCAACGTGATTTATTAAATATACTTTTAATAGATGTAATATATACATATAAATAATTATTATATATGTTTTATGTAATATGTGGAATAATATATATTTTTGTATAATAATTCTTATTTAAATGTGTAATTAATGCATCAATTAATAGACAAAATGTAATAAGTAACTTTTAATATTATTAATATAGTATTTATTTGTATGTTATCGTATTTGTCGAATTGCAAGAATATATGTGAGTGTTTTTATATGGTGGTATTATTCAATATATTATACAGCGATTCATTGTTCACATTTTATTACTAAAACAATATTTATTAGCGCAATTATTTTTATAATAATAATGATCACACACACACACACACACACACACACACACACACACACACACATATAGTCATTTGAGATGGACACCGTTTTATACATATTTATAATTTGATAGGAGATTTTAATAATTTTGACTTGACATCTGACCTCGACCTGCCTGGTGGTAAGCATGATGGAGGTCCAAGAGTGGCGACGACTGAAACAACCCTAATGGCAAATGTTTTTTATTTATTTAATGAATATAATGATAATAGGTAGCAACCATTTTGTCTATTTTTTATTGTGGCTCGACCTCGCCTGATGTTAAGCTGGAGTGCAGCTTCCTTCACATCCACAATTCTCCATACAATATTGTTATTATATGATTTAAGCTAATAAATATTTATTATAATAGAGGTGACTGCTACTACAGTTATTCAAGTAGTCACACCCACTATGTCGTCATAGTTGGAACGCGACTAAGTCACTTCACGTTCTGTACACTTGTACCTAAGTGGTGGTACTACCCTGGATTGGAACAGTGGGCTCTAATAATATACTGCCCACTACTCCTAATTTCCTAATATAAGTATAGCTTGTCTAACTATAAATGACGCGCCCCTCCACTTTATTAGTTTATTTAAATGTGTGAATATCAATATTACTAAATATACTACTATACTTTATCAACGTGCTCCTCCTTTTGTGTCTAAGCAGCAACTGAATGATGAATTACAATTGCATTTTCTGTGTGTTGCATCCATATTGTCATTTCGGCTTAGACAGACTCTATCGTAGCAAGAGTGTGATAGGCAGGGTGTCTCTCGTCACCGTGTTGTATCTTGTGTCTGTTTGTCTGTCAGTGTGTCAGGTTCGTGTTATTGTTGTAAAGTGATATTTTAGTAAAAGAAATAACATTCACACTGTTGCCTGTCTGAGTGTGTTTCCGTTTTAGATTATATTAAATGGAGGATGTCAATTATATTTGTTGCAATATTAACGCAAAATATTATTGTCACCATGGATAAGATGATGCAACCGAGTGTTACTTTCCATGATCCTGACACAACTTCACATCCACAATTCTCTTCGGACAGGCTCGGTTATTATAAACACTTGTTTACAGGTATGTCTATTTATGCATAGACACTATTTTAACAATTATTGTAAATTAACCCATTTTTAAATGATCAAATGACTCGACTCTCTACATCTATAGCATCAGAAAGGCTACGTCGATCGAGAACAAATGACCAGATACCTGACATTATTATTATTATACATAATCATTAATTTCACGTCATATTTTCCACAAGTACAGGCCACTTTCCACGGTCCTGACACAATTCTCCTCATACAGACTCAATGGTTATGAGCACTGCACACCGATGCTTTTTATCAAAAAAACAATATTGTTATATATGATTTAAGCTAATAAATATATATTAAATATTTAGATATGGTAATATTTAAATCAATCAATCAATCAAATTGTAGCGCCTTTTTCCCACAGGGATAGGTAGAGACAATGGAGCCTATATAAATAAATATATTTTAATAAATACTAATATTTGTTAATATTATCATAATATAATGATATAAAATTATAATCCTTGGAGTTCATATTAAATTATTTTACGATCCAAAAAAGTGTTGTTATAATAAACCCATCGGGGCCGTTAGTGGTGGTTGGGATCGGAAACGAACCCGACGCATTGTGTTCGTGTTATTAATAACCCGAGCATGATAACTGAACGCTATTTATAATGAATATAATCTCAAATAATAAAAGAATATGGCGATCATAAAAGATGGACTCCCAAAAACCGGTAGCAACCACTGCATTAATATTCCAGCAGATTAATGCTCATGGGTAGGCACGCGGTATGATGTTATCGATAATAAAAGATATTTAGTTATCGAACTTACTCTCAAGATAATCATAATTTGTTAGGTGCAATGTTTTGCTTAAGTGAGACGCGGCATCTGACGACGATCTTTTGAGCAACAAAGGGGAAGTCCAAGAGGGGCAACAAACAGTTTATAGTTGTCTTAGTCCTTGGTTAGGTTAGAGCTGAAGGATCCAAGAACATAGGATAGCGAGAACACATAGTCTGCTCTAGTATAAGTGTTCATCATCACCATCAGCCGGAAGACGTCCGCTGCTGAACCTAGGCCTCCCCACTATAACGCCATTCCGAACAGTATGCCAGTTGCATTAACCGGTATTTTGTTGTTCATAATGGGGGAGAGGGGGGGGGCTGCCATAATCCTACGCATGGCAGGCGGCTTGGGCATCGCAGTATACTCACCGCACGTTTAGAGGCCGCTGCTGGTAGTGGCCGATGCTAAAAAAGCGTGTTAGGAACAGGTTGCAGTCCAAGTGTGGTAGGCGGCACCACCACTTTATATCTGCAATTCATCAGCAGGCTATACGTTGGTGCGTTTATGAAGTAGATAGCCACTTATCATTCAACAATATGCAATAGCACCTTATTTACTATCAGCCGATAGTAATACGAAACTTATGTCGCGTCTCAATGACAAACATGCAGTAGTAATGTGATATTGGTGAACAAACTTTTGGTTAGCAGCAGAAGAGATCCATTTTTATTGTGACACGTCATTTTTTTATTTTTTTTTATTGAGACTTGATGTATGACACAGCACCCCGCTTGATGTTAAGCCAAAGTGTGGTCCATGAATGAATGTCACTGCTACTACAAATCAGTAACTGTGAGTAGCAATCACATCCACTATGACCTGACCCGCCTGATGATAAGCAAGAGGAGGTTCAAGAGTGACGACGACTGCCTCAGTCGCCGTCACTATGCCGGCTAAAGAAAATGTCCATGGATAGGATCACATTGTCAGCTGCTTTGTTATTCCAATAAATGCGAATTTAGAAAAATGTTCTCTAATTGCTTATATGAGAATTCCCAACACATCCAACAAAAAATTATTGTAACAATATAATTTGTTAATTTTCCCATCACTAAAATAATTATCGGCTTAATATCATTAGCGGTTAGAAGACATAGTCAAAGGAATGTCAATGTCTCCCTTACACCTATAGTTGTGTCTCTGTCTAATCGCAAGTCACAGTAAATCTGTCAATCAGACGTGTTACTGGGCAAGGAATTAGTTTTTATAACATTGACACCTTCGGGCTATTGAATGCGGGTTTTTTTGTGACTTCATATGCAGGAAAGGGAAATCACAAAAAATACTATAAACACAATTAGGATTATTATTTTATTAAATATTTCTGTGATTAATTTGGGTTTGGTGGCTTCCTGGTTGTTAGGTATAGCTACTAATGTATTTATGTGAATTATGTAATTGGAAAATGATATATCTGATGTGGCGATGTTACCTGCCCATGTGTTCTCTGACATGTGTTATATGAATGTGGAAATTATTTTCGTTTGATAATAATAAGTATGTCCTTTGTTGCACAGTGAAGACAATACAATAGATGATCTTAATGGCAAAAAGCATTCTCTGCCAGCCAACCGTTTAGTAGAATGTAAGTTGTATTATAAAATGAAAACTCCTATAGTGTTTTATTTTCTTTTGTTATTTCACGAGCACCGCTTTCCAATTGCCCCGAATATACTACTCGTATATAAACCTTTAGTATAACAACGAACTCAATAACTGGCAAAAGTGCGCACAATATGATACTCGCATAGAAAAACTTATGAATGAATATTGATACGGTCTCATTGATACCTGCGACTTCCTTCCTCAAACCATCCATTACACACTGTCACACACAAATGAATGACATTCCACTTTTTGTGCATTATAGTAAATGGCTGCGCACGCGCATTGTGCTCGGTGCCAGGCTGTCTGCAGAGGTGGCGACCAACGTTGGCTTATATGGCGGGACAAAAAAAGAGGGTAGCTTTCAAGTTAAGTAGCTTTTAGATTATATTACTAAGCTGGCGTTTCAATATAGAACCCACATTTTTGGATATCTAATGTGATTTAAGAGATTAATCGTTTACTTTAAATTTTTAAATACAAATTGTCATGTCTTTGGATTCTGTAATTCTGCCATGATAGTTTTTACTTATTTAAAAATAACAAATACACATAAATATTTTTTCACAGAGAATCTACATCTGAATTTTACATGATAAAATTTTAACATCATAACCTAAAAAACCAAAAGGATTTGTTTATAAAGGCGCATAATGAATACTGAGCTAATATTTTAATATTAAAAATACTTAAAATAATAATGCAATTACGAAAGCATTCAGTTTGCATTCGTAATTTGCATTTGTTTTATATGTGATTTAACGCGAAGTGATAAATATCTCACAAGCAAATTGACAACAATAATTTCTAAGGTTTCAATAGCGATCCTTCGCTTTAATCCCTAAAATGGCTGATCCAATTTAAAAATATGTCACGAACGTGAGTAAATCTGTGAAGGGTCCATTGTGAGCGATATTAAACATACGTATTAGTACATTTAATACTAACAGTATCAGTTACAATGGTACGGCCGGAAGTGAACCGCGTAATTGTTAACAATACACCCCAAACAGTCACCTTTACCTGCCCACCCCCCCAACTACTCAATGAAATGCCATTCATATAGTTAGGTCGGTTTTGTTGAGAGAACATTTACATTTTTATTGCTGCACAATTATTTATGTCGGATAGTGTTTATTGTTAATACTGATATCGAACTCTTCGTATAAGCTCTATGGTAACTCTATGGTAATCTTGAGGATATCTCCAAATTGGTCGAAAAAAACGTTTAACGCATCTGTCCTCATCAGATTTATAAATTCCTTTCTTTATTTATAAATACATTATTAAATTATTACACATTATTAATAAAATACATATTAAAAATTATTATTAAATTATTAAAACAATAAATAACATTATAATCTGTGATATTATTAATAACATTTTAAATGTAATAATAAATACTATAAACTCTGTTAATAGTATTCTCCCATCCGGCTATATTGAACAGGCTATATCCGTGTGCGAGTGAGACGGACATAATTTATATTATATAATGTGTGAGAGGGACACATGTGTGATATATATATAAATATAAATGTTGCTATTGTGAAAAGAATGAATCTCATAAAATTATAAATGTTAACAATAACACATCGTGACCACTGCGCTCGCGATTCCGTCGCATTTACACAGTGTGGTATATATTATATTAGTTTAAAATAATCTTTCTATATTACATATTTATCCTTAGTAAATGTAACGTAAGTAATAATGCATAAGTCTACAAAATTCAATCTAAAACTAAAATTATTAAAGACTAATAACAACAGACTAAAGACTTAACACACTGTGTTTGTTTTTTATTGTATTTTTTATAATTAAAGATAACATTTTTACAATTGTATATATACTTATTCATATATGCTTACCAACTTCCTATTCATTTTATTAATTTCGTACAATATTTAAATGCATTGGTAAATTAGAGGCAAGTGCTGCTTCATAAAATATAAGTCTCAGAAATAAGTGAACAAAAATATCTAATCAATTTTATGAATTACAGTCAAGTTTATTTAAAATATTATATTAAAATGCTTAGATTAATAAATAACATCTTCTTTATTGTTCTCTAATCTGTTCAAATATAACACATAAACAATACATTTTTAATAAGTACGCCTATATAAGATTTGCAATTAAGAGCAACGAGATTCAGCAACTGTCTTCTTCTAATAATTGTAATATATATATATATATATAGAGAGAGAGAGTTGTGAAAATGTTTATATTATAATAATAATATATAATAAATTATTAAAATAACCTTTCTGTGTGAATGTGCCTATTTAGTTGAATGCGACCGACATTGTGTGTGAATTTGTAATTTATTGATATAAAGCGATTAGAGTTATTATTTGTACAGCGAGGTGACAATCTATATATTTATGTATATATGTATGTGTGTGTGTGTGTGCGTATACACAACCGTTTACAATTACTATTATTACATATCAAAATAACTACTTACTTCGCATTTGAAATGCCGATTCAAACTATGCACACGGGAACGGCATTCCAGCTTAACATGAAGCAGTGATATAGCTGATGCAGTTACATGGGTGGTGATAACAAAATGAGTATTATTAATGATGTGTGATTATTATCGTGTTACAAATATATTAGATGGAATAGTTGTGTGTCAATATTATTTTGGGCCAATGTTGTTACAGGCGTGATGCGTGTCGTGTCACACTTCCGCACAACACTAATGATGCGACACACAATATACACTTTGATGCATCATCAATATATACGTTAGCTGTTGTTTTATAACAATTAAAGTATAGCAAAATATATAAAGTATTATTATTTGCCATTTTTTCAAATTATAAATATTGGTTATGTCTATGAGCTTTATGGTTATGGGCTAGTCAACAAAGGAAAACTTCAAGTGCGAAAGTACCGACGACTGAAAAAAACTATGCAATTTACAGCTGCCTCTGTTGCTAAAGAAGCTTTTTCACGCTAGAAAGATCGGGGAGTGGACATAGGCTATTAGAGAATCCCACTTGTTGATTGTTTGATTAAAACAAACGAAGCATCGAATGTTCTAGTCTACTTCGACTGCCGATTTGACAGACAGAATGTGGATGGAAGAAAGAGCTCCTCGAACATAGTCCGTAATAGAAACGATAAGGGACGCACAGAGCCACCATATCTCTGCCAAGTTGCAGGGGCTCCTATCACCTATAACTCGGACAGCTCGGCGCTTAATATTTAAATTTCATATATCTATATACATATATATAACGTATATATGAATATGTTATCCCAATTAGTTGATAAAAATCCTTTTACAATCCTTTCATGTATAAAATATATATTAACAGCGTTCCGTTGGCGGCGGTTCACAATTAAACAACACCAGAGCGCTCTTCATAAACGCACACACACACGCACACTACTCATAATATTATTATTAGAGATATGGCGGACACGAACACGAAACCATGCTCCGTTCAATTCATCATTCATAAATGCTATTCTGATGACAACTGGTAAAGCAATCACGAACGGCGACAATTAAATTGTTGAAATAACAACTAATCTAATAAATACAACCACATTTCACGTAGGGCCCATCATGGATCAATATCATATATTATTTATTTCCCAAAACATTTCTTTTTGCATTATAGTATCAAAACAATTAAACTATTTATTTATTTAAATCCTTTATTGCACCAAAATAAACTTAAAAAAAGGTACATAGGCGAATTAACTTTATTTTTATTTTTTTATTGTGACTCGACATATGACAGCACCCCGCTTGATGTTAAGCCAAAGTGTGGTCCATGAATGAATGTCACTGCTACTACAATTCAATAACTGTGAGTAGCAATCACATCCACTATGCCGGCCTAGATGGAACCGGCAACTTACAAGCTGATCCCGAAACGTGACCAAATCACTTCACGGTCTGTATACTTGTAAGTGGTGGTACTACCCCGGATCGGCAGACTGGGTACCACTGCCTACCACTCTTTGATAACCAGACCCGAAGCAAATATCAATCTCTTTTTTTTTATTAACAAATATTTGCAATATTTAATATTATTAAATATTACAAATAAAAGCTATGAAACAAATATTTGCTCCGACCGGGGATCGAACCCGGGACTTTACGCGCAACAAACCAGTCGCTAAACCGTTCGTCCACGCCTGTCGTCCAATCAGCTAGTTTTATAGTCTAGTTAATAGAAGTAGGCAGACATTTGGCAGTCATATGCCAAGTCTGCGAATCCGCGGTAGTACGGTGGTGGTGACTTAAGTGTACAGAAGTAATTCAGTCGTGTTTAAGGATCAGCTTGAAAGTTGACCGTTCCAATGACCTGGCTTAGAGTATACGTTTAGTTATTCAACTGTACGTAGTAATTGCCTTTATTAATGGATCGCAGTCTAGCTTACCATCAGGCGCGGTGTTGACATATATCGAGCCATAATAAAAAAGTATGTTTGGTGGCGCTGCTGTTCAAATTCCCAAACACAAGTCTGATGGTGGGTGTTTTTAATTACCATACAATAGTAACTACAGTGTAAAATTAGATTATATTACAAGTTTTTATTTTTATTGTGACACGACATCTGACCGCGACCCGCCTGATGATAAGCAATAAGTCTAAAATGTTAAAATGTACAAACAAGATCGTGTGGTATATCGTGCACTCACCAATTCCTCAAACTTTATTTGCTGAACTATCGGCATAAAGGGTTCATACTCAATATTTGCGCCATTTTAAATACTCTTTCAATTTTAATATTTGTTAGTAACTCGTACACACTCAGGGATTGGTTTGCCAGTAACAAGACATCGTCTGGCATGTCCCTTCAACGAGTAACGATACTTACGATTACTTACATATTAATAGTTACGGAACCGAATGCAATTAATTTATTATAATAAGTAATACCGGTAGCTGACAATGGCCAGTCATTTATCATAGCAGGCTTATGTGTTTGTTTGTGTGTGTGTGTGTGTATGGGGGATTATGCTTTGGTCTTTTTGGTCTGCTCGATGTCTTTTATAATACCTTTTGCAGTTCAAATCATTGTTGTTTATTACTCCTATTAAATACATACAACTTATTGTTGGCGAAAAACATAGCAACTATCAGCTTTAACTGCGTTAATGCTAACTATTATTAATATTAGTAAATATATTATATATACGAGTGCCTAATTAAATCAATGAATATAATTGTGAACTATGAAAACATTATCTATTAAATAAAACAATTACAAAAATATAAAAACAACTCATTAAAGGTAATACATTTTTGACTTATTAATACAATAAGCTACTAAATGTGCTTATAATATCATTAAAAAAAACAGGATTACCAAAGTATATGAGAGATGCATTGGTAGCGGAAAGTGGTTTTGAACCGGAGGCTCTTAGCGAGACTGTACCAGAACCCCTACTCCACAGTCACCTTTTTATTTGTTTTATTGTTAATAAAAACAAATGTTTAGCCACAACCTTTAGAACAGCTGGGATTCTTTGCAGAATATATATTCAGATCCTCTGAATAGTTTCCAACGGAATGTCGTCTCATTCTTCTAATCTGAGCGTCAACTAAACGTGATAAAAAGGTAAACAAATTTTTGAGCTATGAAAATTTTGCGTTCCGATTTACGCAGTAATAATAAATTACAAAGCAGTGACATTTATAACAAAATATTAGAGCTTTTATGCAACTTCCTTCAAAGTTATAACTTGATTCAAAGTTACCTGACTGACATTGAAGAACTGAGTATATTTTTAACAAATACTCAAATGGTTTATTCATAACCTACGATACCATTTCCTTAGTGCCTATTACTACAATTTCATAGACAAGTAGAATAAGAAAAAAATAGTTTTGCAGAATATGGAAGTTTGAATAAAGGAGAATGCCCATTCGACTATGGAGAAATATATTCACCTCAACCTTTTCTAAATGTAATATTATTACCATCAATTTAACTTCTAATATGTTTAAATACTTTCTAATCTAGATCGCATTTTCGAGATTTAATCCATTTTCATTCACAAAAATCCGTGCAGGTTATAACTGCCAAAATCATGCAACATAATGCACTAGGAGAACCTAATTTGATGTTAATTGTATTACTTTGTCTACTCGTATATCACCTGTGTGTATACCTAATAATGATTATAAAATGTTTAAGAATGTCAAAGCGCTATCTATATATTTATATACAAAACAAACACACACGACAACTGCGTCCGATATATATGTTTAATATGTTTTTATAGCCATAAGCCGCATATAATTTATAACAATAAGCTGATTTCACTAATAAATGGAGATATTCCTTTTTAAATCACATCTCCACTTGTGGCACCGATTATCCGATTGCAGGTGAAATAATAATACGTTATTATGTTAGTAATGAAATGTCCTCACTTTACACCACATAGGAACATTTTCAAGAGAGGTAGGCAGCCGATCTTATTTTATTATTATTATTATCTCGGAACATGCAAAAATAATTGTTATTCCTTTTACATGCAGTTATAGCCCAAAGGAATAGGCAGAGGCAACTTTCCACGATGCTGCCACAACTCAAACTGGCAATCTTTCATAATGCGATTATATAATGATAGCAAACAATATAATGAAATTCAATTCAACCATAAGTGCAACATTGAAACCGATCTATTACCAAAAATAATCCCATTTGCAGAATGTGGGATTACTTGACAATGGCTGTCAGCTTAACATATGCGGCAGACCAATATGCACCTTCGCACACATACACATAAGCGCTGTTATTCATTCAATGAACACTCACAACACATATTTTGCAGTTATTCAAATTGTTTCACTTGCTAAACTCATTTGTAGTCAAGTTTCGGTGAACATTATCAATATTACCCACCTTGCGTCCATGCGGACATACGATGCCTGATATACGTATCAGACAACGCGATGTCCGCATGGAGCTACGATCGCTCGATATCCGGTATACCCTGATGGTATCCCAGCGCTTGCGCTTAAAACGTGTGCAGCGAAATTGACTCCCGTCTTGACGAGGCTGTACCGGCGGCTCTCATACTCGTCGGGCTGCGTGCCTCGGCCAATGTGCAACCGGTCTCGAAGAAAAGCCCTGCACGGACCCTGCAAACTACCATCCGATAGCCGTAACCTCAGTTTTGTGCAAGGTCATGGAGCGGATAACACTTACAACCTTTTATTGTGGTTCGGTATATGACCAACTGATGTTAGGCTGGAGTGCAGTCCGTGAATGGAGGCGAATGCTACTATAGTTAAAGGAATGCAAGTAGCAGTCCACAGAAATAAAGCACTTGATATATTTCTGTGGAGCACTCACATAATAGCAGTTAATAACACTTATATATACATGTATAATATGTATGTGACATTTAATAAATAATTTAAATTGATGTCCACCATTTAGTTAAAATAACAAATACAAGTATAGTGTTTAATATTTAATCATGGTAATAAAAATTACATATAAAACAAATATTTGTTCCAACCGGGAATCGAACGAGGTCTTTACGCGTGTCGTCAACCAAATTAATCTATTTAATTAATATAATGCAATATCTTTACGTATAATATGTGTTAATATAGTTGTATATGTGGTGTGTGAATTGTTTGACATAAGTTTTTCTAAGATGGCGGCATTAAATACGTTCAGCAGAAATAAATCTCAACCCACATTAGTTGCTCTAAGTGACCCTCAGATGGAGCATGTGCCTCACTAGCAGCTATAATTCACAACATATCATTATGCTATGCAGTCACACGTGAACAACACCTATACCGAAACTGTAATAACTACTCTGTATATAGATACACACAATACTACACAATTATAATTTTAGCTTATGTTTTAAACTTTATTTGAAATACTGAAACACTTTAAAATATTCTTAATGGTAATATATGCAGTTTTTAAATTTTAAATGCTATATTTTTACACAATAATAATAATTGAGCGTGTTCCATTATTTACCTATTGCAAATGGCGCCACGTGTAAGCTATGCTCAGAGCTATATTGCGTCGTTGAATGTGTGATGTGTTTTACGTTTGTGAGATTTATGCCTCCCAATGGTCACTTAGGTGTAATGCTCTCACACTTTGAACATTATTATTATTATAACACATCATAGTTATGCAATTTTTATATTATGACACGACACAATAACTACAATTAAGTAAGTAGCAGACGTACCCACTATGCCGGCCTGGTTGGAACCGGAAACTTACAAGCTGATTCCCAAACGCTACTAAGTCACTTCATGGTCTGTATACTTATAAGAGGTGGTACTAACCCGGATCGGCCTAAATTACCTCTGCCTACCACTGTTAGACAACTAGACCCGCAGCAAATATCTGCCTCTTTTATTATTAACAAATATTTCTTATTTTAATTTTATTTCCGACTATTTTCTCCGACCGGTAATTAAACCCGGGACACCCGTGTAACCGGCGCGGGTAAACCACTACGCCACGCCTGTCGTCAAGGCCACGACGTTTGGCCGAAATGGTGATGGCCACTGAAGCAACCGTAATCGGAGTCGGATTTTTTCAGTCGACGGCACTTCTGGACCACCCTTTGCTAATCATTACGCAAGTCGAGGTGAGGTGTCACAATAAAAAAAGCCAAACATAACATCTGTTGTATTTATATTACTACGGTAACATTTATTATTATTAGTGCAAATAACAACTTATAATGTAATATGGCAAAGAAAAGTGCATTCATAATAAAAGTCAATAATCTGATAAATTCAGCAAATTATGCTCCATTCTGACACAATTGGGTCACACATCTGCCAGCACCCATGGCTCATAGAGGCGTAATGATGTGGAAAATTAAACGTTATTCTTTGCAACAGCTGACTTGCAATTGTAAACATTTTGATACAGATAATACTTACGAGCTTTGAAATTATATTCGTGTGATGTAATTTGCAAATTATTAAAACAATCTACGTACTATTGTTTTTGTTTAATTTTTTATTGTGACTCGACATATGACAGCACCCCGCTTAATGTTAAGCCGAAGTGTGGTCCATGAATGGATGTCACTGCTACTACAATTCAATAACTGTGAGTAGCAATCACATCCACTATGACGGCCTAGTTAGAACCGGCAACCTACAAGCTCATCCCGAAACGTGACCAAATCACTTCACGGTCTGTATACTTGTAAGTGGTAGTACTACCCCGGATCGGCAGACTGGGTACCACTGCCTACCACTCTTTGATAACCATTGTTTTGTTAAGTGTTTTTATTAATGTGTTCGGTGTTATAATTGATGTATTATTTATGCCTAACGAAGACAATAAACGTGTTTGTATCATAAACATTGGCATATCAAAGATACATTATGAACATTGAACTTTTACCACAACATCGGCAATTTATAACCATTTGACCATGGTCGCATATTAGATACCTACAATTAAAACTAACACTGGTTAATATGGATAAAAGCTATTCCAATGTAAACAATGCTTCCACACGATATACACATGTAGGTAAGGCAGAGGTTTATATAAATATTATACTTTGATAGTAAATGTCTTTCAAAGGACTAGACCACCAGAAAGGATAGATCCTAAATCCTAGTTTGTGCTTAACGGCTTTGAACTTATCATTGAGATCATACCAATGAGACACCCTATTCACACAATTCCATACAATTGTCCATCTATCCCTGTGCCTCTGCCTATCCCTGTGGGAAAAAAGCGTGACAATTTGATTGATTGATTGTCCATCTAATACAATTTCCATACTATTGTTCCTTCCCAGATTGACCCACTGCCTTACCTATATTATTATTTTACGAATAGACTGACAGCCGTTAAAAATGAGCATTAAAAAACATAGTTCAGAGTAAAATGTTTAGGAATGTAAAAGTATTTATTGAATAGCAATTTATATAATTTGTGTGTAAAATGTGTTGGCCCAGGTGTGTTGCGCATTTGAGAGCTATGATGGGGATGACAGGCGGAGACGGCAGCCGGGGAGGTTGCAAAGTAATCAACAATTTAAAATTGGGGGCTAATCCTTGGATCTGGCTGTAATGGCGACCGATTCGTCTTCCCTCAACACATTTGTTAAATTAAATGTTGTTTGTCCAATGACATCTCAGACAGAAACGAAATGATCACCAAATCATTGTTGCAAGGTGTAAGCAGGAGGCGGTTAGCGTTTATGTTTTTCGTTTAATATTTTAAATATAATTTCATGTTTTCAGTGAAAATTTATTTTGCTTTTGGAAGCGTATGTAAGTTTCTAATAATTATAATTCACTTAAGACTTTATTGACATATGAGCTCCAGTTGTATGGCTGCCTGCGTCCAGCCTGGCAGATATTACATCCAGGAGTACCGCCTGCACCCGGCGCATCCACTTCCGAACTATAGCATTAAGATTCTATAGCCTGAGGTACAGAAGCTTTGTTATTGGGAACGTTGATTATTGGCTTGGTAAAAATAAAAACTAGCTATTAAATAAAACCCAAGTACTAAAGATTTTTTGTTTAATTTCCTCATCATCATCAGCCAGAAGACGTCTACTGCTGATCATAGGCCATTCCCTTCCAAACGACATTTGGAAACGACAAGATGCCGACAAGATGCCAGTTGCATTCACTGGTCATTTGTGACTTTTACTATGTCGCCAGTCCACCTAGTAAGAAACGTACCTACGCTGCATCTTCCGCTTCGTGGTCTCCTCTCTACAAACTTTCTTCCCCATCGGTTGTCGGTTGTTCGAGCGATTAATTTCCTATAAGTGAGTAAATTGTTATCAAATAGATTTATTAACCTAAGATACTATTTAATAATAAATTAATTATAATGAAAGATGTTATTAATCATTTGAGTGTTTGTGACATAGACCTTGAAAATAAACTTTGCAATAATGGTGAAATTATTTCCATTGAATGATTTCATTTCGATGGTTTTTATTAAGCTATCTATCATTCATTGGGATGGATTGAATCCATTGCAAGTTTATTAAATACAATTTGGGTTTATGAATATGAGTAAATATGCACATATTAGGTATATGAGATAGCAAAAATTAAAGCGGTTTCTATATGTTGCCAGTTAGGACCGTTTTCATATCATTCTTCAGTTTCCACGCTCTTCCTTTCGCTCGCTCATTCTAGTAAATGCAAAATATTAAGTGAACTTAGGATTTAATAGGTTGACAAGATACAGAGCACACGAGACAAAGGAAAATACTTGTCTTTATGCGTAATAAAATATGTAATGTATGTAGGATAAAATATCTTATGTCTGTGTGTATGTGACTGAAAACCTACTAGCTGCTGGACCGATTTTAAATAAAAAATGGTATGGATGGTTTAGATTAAGATTGACAATGGGACACAGTAGGTGGCGCTGCAAAAGGTTTTTCTTACTTTCGGAAAGAAAAACGTCTGTCGAGTTCAGTAAAAACGAATTAAATGTATTTTTCTAAAAATGTACCTACTCATTACTCCGCTTGATGACCACTAATATACTTTTAACCAATCTTTCACTTTAAGTTATATTAATAATTTGTTCAATAAAAAAATGCTTATATTAATTTGAATAACGGGCGAACAAGTGATAATATAAATATAGTAAAAATGGAACTAAAAAGTTTGGTTTCTGCCATCTAGTGAGTAAATAAGTCACTAATAACATATTTTGGTTGCAAACGTTGTACTACTCAATAATAGATGTCGCTCACATGACTTTCAACATTTGACAAATATTCAATATTGTTATTTTAATAATTAAACATAATAATTTTTTTTGGTATATAAAATTTAATTTTTATAAAAAAATTGCCATACGAGAATAAATAAGTGGCAATATTTTTTTTTATCACAGTCAATGTCATTGAGTTGTCATTCAAAAATCGGCGCGTTAGGTTGGCGACCGGTTGTTTGAAGCACGTTGTTTTAGTTTTCTGTTTTAACTGTTTTATTTTCTAACAAAATGAAGGGAGAAAAAGCTGTTGATATTCAAGCCTTGCGCGACATCGCCAACAAATTGAGAATCGACAGTATTGTTGCAACGAATGCCTCCAAATCCGGGTATGTACATTATTTATTTATTTAATTTGAAAGTAATATGAGTCCGTATTTATGTTAAGGTCTTTTGAAGGTGATTGCTAAGTTAGAACCACGTTTGTTAAACACATTCTATTGCTCTCTTGTGGTGTACTTTTATTAAGGGTCAAGTAAAATGCTGCAATAGATAATACACCGGGAGAAAAAGAAACTAACAAAATGAGGGTACAATTGAAATTCTAATAAATATCTAATATGCTAATAAGAATGATTGTAAATTATAATAGTTGCATCGGTTGTGTTTGAGGTTTGTTTGTCGTCTCGTAAAGGTTATGTTGGATGGTCTCCACGTGACTCGCCGACAAAACTTCCACAAGGTCAAAGAGTATGAACAATTAATGTAATTTGAATCACAATAATTAAGCACAATGCTTTTGTTGAATGCATTTGAAAGTAGGCAGCCCATCTGCCAATCAGGGGTAGTACCACCACTTACAAAATATACCAACTGTGGAATTACTAAGTTGCGTTTTAGTACAGCTTGTAAGATGCAGGTTTAAATCTAGGCCGGCATAGTGGATGTAACTGCTATTTAATTATAATATCTAGCATCACCACCATGCATCTGATTAGATTAAAATATTATGTGTTCTTGTTAAATAGAAAATAAACATATGTACAGGCTATAAATAAGGAGTTTCTTGTGTCTTTGTTCTCTGCATATGCTTTTCCGAAGCCATAGTAGATTCTGACAATGAGCAAGCCCATGCTAATAAATTATTTTCATTTCATTCACACAAAAATAAACACAAAGGTTTTTGTCATATTGTTACATCTCCTGTAATTCCACCTTGTCAGAATACATTGGAATAAAAACAAATATTTTTAAATAGCCTTTATAAATCTCAAATATCTACTTTTATTTATCATCCATACTTTTTGTGATGGAGTGTAAGTTTGATGTAATATGAATGAAGAGCTTTTGCAACAATAAGCAATTACTTATTGTTGCTTTCATGCATGTACTACATGTAGGTGCTATATATACATAATAAATACAATGAACAATTTAATAATTCAGTTGGTGTCATGTTTTATTTAGGTAATAAAAATATATATAGCCTTTAGAAATTCTTCATTAAGAGAGGGGACTCAGATTACAGATTTTGGTTTTCATTTTATTTTAATATAAAATTAAGTCAAATTAACCCGCATAAAATTTGTTTAATTCATTAATCAATGTTCGCACAAAATCTAAGAAAATATTATCATATTGAGTATTTCATACATGCTATTAGGTGATGATAAAAATCATGTATTAATTAAGCCATTGTATGTCTGCAGTAAGGAGAATGTTCTCCCTGGCTTTATTGAAGGTCTCAAGTGTGGAAACAAGTCTGTATATAACAATGTGACATGTGCTAATCAAGTTACTAAAGTGCTTGTACCATAGAAACAGTACAACCAAGTACATATATCAAAGATACATTGGTAAATTGTTTTCGTGCTCTCGGTTTGCGTAGCTATTGCAATACCCCCAGTATTTCCCCCAACCTGCTTCCATTCATAATTGTAGTTTTATAAGTACACTTAATAAGCTGTAACTGCTCATTCTGCTGTCATATATAGTATTGTGTCAGGTGCGTTAAGTATATGTTTATGTCTTAATATTTCCAAAATGGTTGTATAACTATTTTTGTGTAAGATAAATGAATGTTGTGAGATAATAATGTGACCTTATTATCATTAATGTTAACTTACATGCTTTATATATCCTGTTGTCAGGTTACTTATTATATTAATATTATAATGGACACCTTTGTCAATTATATTCATTATTATTATTATTTGCCCATTTAATAGTCCTAATGGTGGACAGAGGCCTATATCTAATTTTTCCATGACTAACGACTCTACAACAAATTATTTCTTGTAGGAGTCTAATGTGGGTTTCTCATAAGGCATGAGGCATGCAGCAGGGATGACCTGCTCACTCCCATTTCAATTGCCATGGAGTGCAATTTGGTAGGGGTGAAACTCACAGAACCAAACACGAAAGTTTGACAATAAGATATGATATGTAATCTATGTACATAGATAATATATCATCAATATGAATTTGTGATGTTTAAGTACATTTGATAATAATGATAATGTAAATAATTACATTCTGTGATGTGGACGTAATGATAATTAAATTCCACAGGAATCGGCACTGGCAATAGAAAATCTATCTTTTACAAGAAATATCATCAATTTTATTTACTTACTAAGGCCACCGTGGTGTAGTGGCAGTACCAATGGTTACACAAACCAAGAGCATGGGTTCAAAACCACCCACCGGTACCAATGTAACTTTGTTATATGTAGTTTGGTTGTCCTGCTTTTATGATACAAGCACTTTAGTGGCTTAGTATAGAAATGTACATAAATAAAATAACACAGCGATCATAATTAAATAATATTACAATCATATATAAAACTATATACATATATATGACTATTAACAATTGATTGTGATTGTATAGTTAACATTTATTGTAACTATGTAATGTTCACGTAATATGCATAATAAGTATGTACGTAATGCATTCACATTGTCCACCTCTGCTATATATTCCGGCAGACAAATAGTGCGCTGCCATTCAAACTGCGCAGTAACATGTTTTGTTACCCATTCACAAATATTTTGAAATACTATCAATTATGTGCATGACTGATCAATCCGAGGACTTACTCGCCGCCGCAGTTGTCCAGCGCTCTTATAATCTGCAGTTCCTTGTAGTGCGCAATTCTAAAGTCAGCGCTTTTATTTCTGCCGGGACTATACCAACTATACTATTACTATCATATTGGAATACGTGATGTTATAACATAATATAAATAATACAGCACATTTATTATTATATACTTTTGTTAATATGACTCGACATCTGATCTTCGTTCGCCTGATGCAAGGGGCCGTGGATTGAAACCGACTCAGGTCACGGTTGCTTGAGTCGCCGTCACTATGCCGGCCAAAGAATAGCGTTGTCTAATAGACATGATAGCCCTGCCTACCATTATATATATATATATATATTGTGTTATCAATTGTATATGTTTGTTTGTTTAGTCACCCAACGTCATGCGCTTCAATGGCGGAGATCATGTCCGTGCTCTTCTTCCACACAATGAAGTACAAAGTGTCCGCGCCCAGGGACCCCTCCAGCGACAGATTCATACTATCAAAGGTTATTCATTATTATTTATTGTTGCTTGACATATGACTGCAAACTGATGTGTGGTCCATGCATGGAAACGACTTCTAATACGTGATTTCTATTTTTTATTGTGACTCGACATATGACAGCACTCTGCTTGATGTTAAGCCGAAATGTGGTCCATGAATGAATGTCACTGCTAATACAATTCAATAACTGTAAGTAGCAATCACATCCACTATGCTGGCCTAGATGGAACCGGCAACTTACAAGCTGATCCCGAAACGCAACCAAATCGCTTCACGGTCTGTATACTGTATAAGTGGTGGTACTACCCCGGATTGGCAGACTGAGTACCACTGCCTCCCACTCTTACTATTCAATAATATTTGACAAGAGGCGTGACGCATTAGTTAGAATAATAGTATGTTACGCCCAAATTAACGGGTTCTATTCCCGGTCGGTGAAAAGTTATTTCAATAGCTTGTATTTGTAAAATTACATTAAATGTTTGCTAATTTAATAAAAGAGAGCAGATATTTGCTTCGGGTCTAGTTGTCAAAGAGGGTAGGTAGTGGTGCCCAGTCTGCTGATCTGGGATGGTATCACCACGTAGAAATACACAGAAAATTAAGTGACTTATTCACGTTTTGGGATGAACTTATAATCAGGCAATCAGCCGGGGTGCTGTCATATGTCGAGCCACAATAAAAAATAAATATAAAGTTTTATTCATGTATGTCTTAACATGTGATATGAAGCTATATTAACTTTATTGTTAATGAATTAAACAAATTTTATGCGGCTTACTATCGCGTTTATAATTAACTTTGGAATAATAATAAAATCATTGACCGAAAAATAAACGCGATTGTAAGCCGCATAAAATTTGTTTAATTCATTAATCAATATTCTCGCGACATCTAAGAAAATATTAAACTAATTGTTGTTGTTGTGTTTAGGGTCACGCGGCTCCAATTCTGTATGCCGCGTGGGCGGAGGCTGGCCTCTTCCCCGTGGATGAGTTGAAGAACCTGCGCAAAGTGGACAACGACCTGGAGGGGCACCCAACGCCAAGGCTCAACTTCGTGGACGTGGCCACCGGCTCCCTGGGCCAAGGGTTGGCCGTCGCAGCTGGAATGGCATATGTTGGCAAATACTATGATCAAACATCATATAGGTCATTATATATACTTTGTAAAGTTGGAATGCGGTCCATGAATGGAGGTAACTTAGTCCAGCAGGTACCCTAGTCCCTCTTTCCCTCTGAGCGATCGACAGGGACCCCCTACTTCCTACATCAACCTGCATAAAAAGATTTTGTTTATTAAATTGTTAATTAATATATGATTAGTTTGACCTGTAAATGCTAAAAAAGTTACTTTTCAGGATTATATTTACTATTCATTTAATGTACTATAAAGATAAATCCAACACCTTCATGTTAAGCATACAGGGGGCCTTATTATCCTAATGTACCCAGGGGCCCCAATTGGTTAAAGACGGCAATGCTGGTACCTATATTCTACTCGAATTGATATCGCAAACTTACAAGCCGATCCTGAAACGTATCTAAGTCACTTCACGGTCGTACTACGGTTATAAGTGGTGGTACTACCCCGGATGGGCAGACTGGGCTTCACTGCCTACCACTCTTTTGTATAAATGTATATACCGCAGGGTGTATTGTTTGGTTGGCGATGGCGAGGCGGCCGAGGGCAGCGTGTGGGAGAGTCTGCACTTCGCGTCCCATTACAAGCTGGACAATCTGGTGGTGATATTCGACGTGAACAGACTGGGACAATCAGAGCCCACATCACTGCAACACAAGGTGCAGCACACCATCTTATATATACACACACACACACACACGCACATAAGTCATGAGAACGAGTAGCGTTCACGAAAAAAACTATTGAAGTTTTCATTTAAAAGTATTTCTTTTAACTTTGTATTGTACTTGTAAACAATGTTTCACATTCTAAATTAATTTACAGTCTAAAAACTGTAATTAATAGACTATAATTAAGAGATTCATAAATTAAAAATAATACTTGGAAGTAGCAATAAAGTGGGGTGCTGTCATATGTCGAGTCACAATTTAAAAAAAATCGGTTGTCTTTAAAGTCGGTTTACTGACGATAGTTGAACGTGGCAACGTCATAAGAAAATACTGATGGAATGGTTGCATTTTTCCAAAAGAAAATTATTTTAATATTATTTGTTTGATATTAGATATTTTGTATGGATATAAAGAAGGGGGTAAATGGAAATCACAATTGAATTAATCAAGTTACATTTATTTGTACGCATAAATACAATTATGTCAATTTTTTTACAATGTACATAGTTTGTACAAGTATGAATGTGTGTTGAGCAATTGTTTTACAACTTTTGAACATGTGTGATATTTAACTTCTTACAATTTGTGTTATTCTTTTGAGAATAGGACGATGATAGGAAAAGTAACATTGTATATTGTATAGTTGCTGTCCACTCGGATGTATCGCTCACTCAAGTAGGGGAGAGACAGATGTCGACCGCTGCCAAACGCGGAGGCCAATTGTGCCTCTGTCGCTCGTTCCGCGCTCTCGCTTGCACTTCAAGCCTTAAATGGAACGCCTCAGAGCGAGGTAACGCCGCATGAGTCATGTTTTTTCGTGCGTGCAGCCGGCTCCATCGAATTATAAGACGTTGTCACGTCAAAAACAATAATAAATCTGTGAGTGGAAGCATTGGTTAGATTGGTGATGTTACTAATTATATATATAAATGTGTTTCAGTTGGAGGTGTACGACGCTCGTCTGCAATCATTTGGATTCAATTCAATTGTAATAGACGGCCACGATGTGAGCGAAATTGTGAAGGCATTCAATGCGGCCGCAAATGTGAGCGGCAAGCCGACGGCAATCATTGCCAAGACATACAAGGGCAGGGGATTCCCCGGCATTGAGGACCTGGACAATTGGCATGGAAAGGCATTGGGCGCAGAGGCGGACAGAGTTATTAAGGTAGCTCTCATTTTATATTAACAGCCGCCCCACCTGATGATGTTAAGCTGGAGTGCGGTCCATTAATGGATGTGACTACTACAGTTCAATAACTAAGTAGCATTGGCATCCACTGTGCTGGCCTAATTTCCATCCTTAATTGCGACCATTATATTGGGTTTTTGTTATTTTTATACTAAGTTACTGAACGTGCTTGTATCAAAGAAACAGGACAACCAAAGTTACTAAAGAAACATTGGTACCTGCAAGTAAGTGGTTTTAAACCCGTGCCCTTGGTTTACATAACCATTGCTCTACTACTACGCCACGGTCTTTATATTGTGGAACATAAAATGTGAATTTTTCAAAATATGTCGCAGCACTTGGAATCCCAAATGAAGAGCAAGGATGTGTCATTGCAACCGCAGCCGCCAGTGGCAGTTGCCCCGCAAGTGCATCTGTGTGACATAAGCCTGTCCGCACCGCCGCAATACAAGGCAGGCGACTTAGTTGCCACGAGACTCGCGTACGGCACTGCACTCAAGAAATTGGCTGACAACAATATGCGGTAAGTGGCCGGCATAACGACAATTACAACACTTTTCACAGAAATACATAATAATAAAATTCTGTCTCCGTGACCACGATGGCTGCAAAGGTTTTAATTTAGCAGCATCTTTTTGTAGAAGGGACAAAAAGAGTTCCTGTATATTGATTCGTAAGCCAATAGAATATAAATTATTAAAATATATAGAACAAGTATCGGTTGAAAAAGTTTTTGAGTGTTGTGGAATAGAAATTCCAAAGTTAAAATGTAGTATTATTTGCATATATAGAGTACCCGATAGAAGTAATCTTGATTCTTTTATGAGTAAACTGGACCTAATATTGCATAAACTTACTTCTAAAAAAGATCATAAAATTATTATAGCTGGTGACCTTAATGTAAACACTGCTAAACTAAATAACATATCAAATGATTTTTAAAACCTATTATTAAACTATAACATACAATTACATATAAATTCACCAACAAGGCTAAATTCATGCATTGATCACATTGCTAGTAACTTTAACAATGCAAAAGGTAGTGTTCATAAAGTCTATCTTTCTGACCATGACACATGTCAAACACTTGAAGTTATGACCCGGGGTATACAAGTACAAAATTCTTTTTGGTATATTACTAAAAGAGACTACAGCCAGGCTAATGTGAATAAATTCATTGAATGCTTATCTAGCATTAGTTGGTCCGAGTCATATAATGAATCTGATGCCAATAAGGCTTTTCAGATTTTTTACGAGATGTTTTGTTTATTGTACAATCTTTGTTTCCCTTACTATAGAATAAAAATTAAAGCAAATAGCTCAAAACCAAAATGGATCACAAAGGGAATAAAAAAGTCATGTAATAAAAAAAGAGAATTAAGATTCAAATACTATAAAAATAAAACTCTTCAAAATAAAATAACATATCAATTATACAACAAAAAGTTAAAAAGAATTATAATAAAATCACAAAAATCACAAAATTCCAAATACATATTAAATTCTAAAAATAAATGTAAATTATGCTGGGAAATAATACAAAATAAAAATGATTCTGTTAAAACTTTTGAATGTATAAATTCAATAAACATAAAAGGAAAAACAATTAGAGATGAACAAGAAATAGCAAATAGTTTTAATGAATATTTTATTAATTTAGTGAAACATAATAGTGAAGACAAACCAAACAAAGTAAACGTACCTTTAAACACCAATAGTATATTTCTTACACCCAGTACGGAAGTTGAAATTTCTTCCATAATAAAATCTTTAAGAAATACAAAAGCAGTAGGTTTTGATGGTATTGCAACCAAAATTCTAAAACTATCTGCAAATGTTATTGCCCCTATAGTATGCAATATAATAAATAAATCATATTGTCAGGGTTGTTTTCCTAAAAGTCTTAAGGTTTCTATAGTTAAACCAATACACAAAAAAGGAGATAAAGAAGAATTATTTAATTACCGACTATTACTTTAATCCCTATATTTTCAAAAATATTAGAAAAAAGTATGCATAATAGAATATATAATTTTCTTAATAAACACAATATAATAGCAGAAGAACAACACGGATTTCAAAAGGGGAAATCGACGACTTTGGCTTGTTTCTCTTTAATAAAAAGTATAACCGAGAAAATAGACACGGGCACCCCAGTTGTAGCAGTGCAGTTTGATATGTCTAAGGCCTTTGATCTGGTAGACCATGAAATATTATTGACAAAGTGTAACAGATATGGCATTAGGGGCAAAGCTCTGGATTGGATAAGTAGCTACCTAACTGATCGCGAACAACGGGTCGAAATTAGTAATTTGAGCAGAAAACATGAAATTGTGACATATAAATCGCCCTTTAGAATTAATAGAACCGGTGTACCGCAAGGAAGCGTACTGGGACCTCTATTATTTTTATTGTTTATAAATGACTTACCCCTCATTACAAGACATAAAATAATTCTATTCGCTGATGATATATCAATTATTATAAATGACGAAGGACATCCTGATACATATACAACTGACATACAATCGACTATAGAACTAGTAGGAAAATGGTGTGACATGAATAAATTAATTATAAATTTTAATAAAAGTAACATTATACAATTTAGAAATATAAGGACCAATAATTTAAAGTTACAAATTGACTACAAAGGCCAAACAATCAAAGAAATTTCAGGAACTAAATTTCTAGGTATTACATTTGATGAACACCTTAGTTGGAAGCCTCATATAAATTTCTTATGTACCAAACTTGAGCGTTTTGTATACGTCTTAAAACGGCTTACATGTATTAGCGGTAGGGAAACGTCCCTACTGGCATATCATGGATATGTTGCGTCAGGACTTAAATATGGTTTAATTATATGGGGTAACTGTGTAAATGTTACAAGATTATTTTTGGTCCAAAAAAAATGCATTAGAGCTATATGCAAAGCGGGTCCATTAGACTCTTGCAGGCCCTTATTTCGGCAGTTAAATATCCTTCCCTTGACATGTATGTACATCTTTGACATAAGTGTTTTTGTAAAAAATAATGCTCATTTTTTTAAGAAAACTGTAGTACAACCAAGGTTGCGTTTGAGGGATCCTACACAGCTAGTAATACCAGTATGTACCAGTAGACTATGTAGAACAAATTGCTACTGTATGGCAATAACGATTTTTAATAAATTACCACTGAACATAAAGATGTTATCAATAAAATGTTTTAAAAATTAATTATATCAATGGTTGACGCAAAAGTGTTTCTATAATATAAAAGAATATTTAGAATGTAAGGATTGACATTATAATATAATAATATGACATTCATTTTAATTGAATTTAAAATTTATATAATTATTTAAATTTTATATATTTAAAAATTTGCATGCCAAAATGGTGGATCATGTGAAACTACCATCTACATTTCATCTACTGTATACCATGTATCCTGCAAATAAAGTTCATTTCATTTCAAAGCTCTCGAAACGTCGGAATATTTATAAATTGTAAAATCAATAACCAAAACAAACGCGATAGTAGGCCGCATAAAATTTGTTTAATTCATTAAAACTCGTACTATCTAAAATTTCATAATACATCTCAGTAATAAAACTAATAAAATATGCAAAACATGTTTGTTCATATGTTATGTTCATAACGGCAACTGAGGCAGCCGTGAACTGACTCGGTTATACATGCAATTATACATGTTTGATTTATCCAAATATACATTTTTTATTCATACATGTTTGATTTATCCAATTATACATGTTTGATTTATCCAAATATACATTTTTTTTATTCATACAATTATACATGTTTGATTTATCCAGTTATACATGTTTGATTTATCCAGTTATACATGTTTGATTTATCCAATTATACATGTTTGATTTATACAATAGGGTATATGCATGTATTTTTTTTATGTGTTTAATTCACTTATTACATCGTTATAACATAATAAAAAATATAAATATTGTTGGAAAAGTACTAATTATTTTTTAAAAATAATTTTAAAACTTCGATTAAATTTGACACATTTGAACGCCATCATCTAGCGCGGGCTTTTGATGACGTCACACGTTAGGACCAGTGTTTGTTTACTACGAGGATTACTGCTATTTATGTGGATTTTTAAGTTGTAATAGCTAAAGAACCATGGAGAAACCTAAAAAAACATTTTATAGATATTGCCTTGTACCAAAGTGCAAGAACTCTATTAGATAAAGTGTTTTTTTCCAGTTCCTAGAGATACGAAAACTATGGTGTAAGGTTATGAGAAGACGAAGGTATCTCCAATACCAAGTTTGTATTGTTGTGAAAATCACTTTAACCCTTTCCGTACGGCGCACGCCAATTGGCGTAAATTTTTTCCTATTTACCGTACGGCGCACGCCAATTGGCGTGCGAACTAAAATGATGATATCTTCGCGAAACAAGTTTTGTTGATAATGTCCTTTCTATACAAGCTTATATACAATGTTCTTAATAATATACTAGCCTTCGTTTTGTAAATCACGGTATTTAAAAATATGATCTTTTTTATCCACATACGGCAAACGTAAATCAGAAATTGACAACATTTTGTCTGAACATGATAATGAAATAATATTATTAAAATTTATGTTCCTCATAAATATCGGTCGCATTTATTGATAGATAAATATAATGGCAGATAAATCATAACATGTCCGAATTTGTTTGGAGATGATATATTTTTTGCCAGGGATCTTATACAAAGTCGTTATTATTGAATAATAATGATTTTGTATTTATGCATCTTAATGTATATTAGTATACCGTCACGGTATTATATACTTTATTTTTTATTGTGACTCGACATATGACAGCTCCCCGCTTGATGTTAAGCCAAAGTGTGGTCCATGAGTGAATGTCACTGCTACTACAATTCAATAACTGTGAGTAGCAATCACATCCACTATGCCGGCCTAGATGGAACCGGCAACTTACAAGCTGATCCCGAAACGTGACCAAATCACTTCACGGTTTGTATACTTGTAAGTGGTGGTACTACCCCGGATCGGCAGACTGGGTACCACTGCCTACCACTCTTTGATAACCAGACCCGAAGCAAATATCCATCTCTTTTTTTTATTAACAAATATTAGCAATATTTAATACTATTAAATATTACAAATAAAAGCTATGAAACAAATATTTGTTCCGACCGGGGATCGAACCCGGGACTTTACGCGCAACAAACCAGTCGCTAAACCGTTCGTCCACGCCTGTCGTCATTGGGGGATTCCTGTGGTAGTGCCTTACATCATACCGACATCAAGTTCAATGCAACTACGATTTTCATGAAGTTACCTCTGGTGCCGCAAACATTTCACAATGGACTCACTAGGCGAGTTGGCGGCATTACATTTTGAATTCAAACGACTCGCCAGGGGTTATATATGTAAAGATAAAATTGAAGTTTTTGCTATTTTCGTGGTCGGAATACTTTGCGCCCACATAAAATGAATTATTCCGTAATGACGTATTAAATTACACAAATTGTTTAAAAAAAACTAAAATATTATTAAATTAAAAATTAAACAATTTAAATTTATAACCAAAATTATTTAAATATAATTTACCATAGATGGTAAATTGACAAAATGTTTACCATCTATGGCGTAAATAAAATCTTTACCTACGATCGGCGCACGCCAATACGCGTGCCAGCGATAATAGCGGGCCGTACGCGGGTATAATCTGCGTTGTTGAGCGTCGTGTTGAAAGGGTTAATGTATGTTATATTTGGATATGTCTCCTAACTTGGTTAACAAAATTCATATCATTCAGGGCTAGGTATGCAAATGTTGCGTCCATCATTGATTGCCTAGAAATAGAGAAGCCATCTGATGCACTCCACTAGTCACTTACATGGTCACAATACAAAAAATGTAACACCTTGAAGTACCTAATCTCATGTACACCACTGGTCAATTTTTTTCTGATGGATATATAGTGCAAGGGCCACTGATGTTATAATAGTTCAAGACTGTGGTTACTTGGAGTGTTTGCCCCCTACATATACAATACAGCAGTGATGGCTGACAGAGGACTAAAAGACTTGTCACATTTGCTGGTAGCTAAGAAATGTACGACCACCTTCTGTTTTAAAGTCCTCCTCCAGCACTAAACCGGCAGCACTTGTGGTTTGATAAGTTTGCAGGATATTTAGTAAAAAAAATTTATTAAAAAACATTAGTTTTATTTTACATAAAATATTTCAGCCATTTTAAGAACAAGAAATTAATCTCAAGAGATATTATTATTCTACCTCAGTCTCCCGTCCAGGGTAGTACTACCATGTTCAAGTGTACAGACTATCCCTTGATGCTTTGGTTCATTTTTTTATTTTTATTTTATTGTGACTCGACATATGACAGCACCCCGCTTGATGTTAAGCCGAAGTGTGGTCCATGAATGAATGTCACTGCTAATACAATTTAATAACTGTGAGTAGCAATCACATCCACTATGCCGGCCTAGATGGAACCGGCAACTTACAAGCTGATCCCGAAACGTGACCAAATTATCACTTCACGGTCTGTATACTTATAAGTGGTGGTACTACCCCGGATCGGCAGACTGGGTACCACTGCCTACCACTCTTTGATAACCAGACCCGAAGCAAATATCCATCTCTTTTTTTTATTTGCAAATATTGCAAAAAAATATATTAAATTTATATTATTATTGCAAAAATTTATAAATATTTGCAATATTTAATTATATTAAATTAAATATTACAAATAAAAGCTATGAAACAAATATTTGCTCCGACCGGGGATCGAACCCAGTACTTTACGCGCAACAAACCAATCGCTAAACCGTTCGTCCACGCCTGTCGTCATTAGCAAGTTATAGAGGTCTTCGAATGCCTAACAGCCCAGCCGAACACAGGGGTATGATTAGGCACACTGCAAATTTCCTTCGCTTTTATATATTATACTTCCAATTTTTCCAATAGCAATCAATGCTAGTTCTTGGAAGATCTTCCTACACCGGTGTAGCCATGCCAAGAAAGCAAACACATGCTTAACTCCTCCTAAAACAAAAAATATATGTAAAATATATATATTTGAGTAATACTTTTATTATCAATTATACTTAAGTAGGTGTAAGTTATAGTCGTAATAAAGCCCAAGAAAGGAATAGAATCCTACCTAAGTGTGCTGCACAATCTTCACATTGAGCAGGAACAATAGTTTCTTCTGCTTCATTACAAATAGCACTGACAGCTTAACATTTTCTATGAATATTATGCTCAGGTGTAATTCAACCTTTCACCACACATTATGTTTCCTCCCATCCTGTTTTATTTGCACATAGCCTACTGCTGAGTCGCCTTAAGATTCTCGTTCAGATCTGTAATAATCAATAAGTATTAATTACCTAAAAGTGTTAAGTAGTATATCTAAATCAGTTTTACATAAAATATTTGTTTGTTTTTTCATTTTTTTCAAAATTTAGGACAAATCAAGTAACCATGATAAACATAGATGATTGTTAATAAAATTGCGTACAAATACTTATAAATTATTATAATACAGACAGTACAACACCAGCTTTAGTCCGAAGATTATTTATAGGTTATGTTTTGAGTAAGTTCTGCTAAGTGCAGGCATGCATAATAACCTATGTCATTATTTATAATATATCATGTATTATAACAATTACCTTGCAGCTTTTACTTCTTTGATCTCAGCGGACGGAAATTCTCGATTTGATGCAAAATATGCTGTCATCATGAATGCATCTATTGTCGGTAGATTGTCTGATTGTGCTTTTACAAAATCACTTTCAGTCATTGTCTTGTATGATTATTAATGTCCCAGAATGCTAAAATTGCACTAGCTAAACAAAAACACTGCATAAACACAAAGAACAGCTATTTTTTCTCTTAAACACTACGCGCACAATATGAGCATCGACACCGAACGTATCATGTGACGTCACGTTTCATTCGGCTAATGTGATGCGTTTTACTCATTTGAATTTCACTTGCTTATTTTTCACTTTTTGCTTAATCTTTTATGCAATATATACAAAGTAAATTAAAAATATAATTATTTTAGCATGATGTTAGTACAATAAAGAATCGTGGGAAAAATTTGCAGCAATATTTAAACCACATGCATATTCCCTATTATACATGTTTGATTTATGCAATTATTGTCATTTATGGAAAATGTGTTGTGCAGAGTGATTGCAATGGATGGTGACACGAAGAACTCGACGTTCAGTGACAAGTTGCGCGCGGCATATCCTGAAAGATATGTGGAGTGTTTCATAGCCGAGCAGAACTTGGTGGGCGTGGGTGTTGGTGCCGCGTGCAGGGACAGGTGCGTGGTGTTCTGCTCCACGTTCGCGGCATTCTTCACAAGGACATTCGATCAGGTAATTAGACATAAACATTCTTTTTTTATTGTGCCTTGACATATGACAGAACACCGCCTGATGTTAAGCTGCATTTGGCATAGTATATGATTGATGTTAGGTTGGACTGCGAAGAGGCCTTGTTGCCTAAGTCTTATGTTTGCAAACAACAGTCACGTATATCCGTGAAGCATTGTATTTACTTTGTTTATTATTAAACTACTATAAGTGCTTGTATCATAGAAACAGGACGACCAAAGTACATAATTACATATATCAAAGATACATTGGTTGGTACCTGCAAGTGGTATAAACCCGTGACCATTGCACTACCACCACACCACGGTCGCCTTATTACTAATTGTATTGTTAACCATGATTGTGCCTTGTGTTATAGATTCGCATGGCGGCCATATCGCAGAGTAACATAAACCTGGCCGGCTCCCATTGCGGCGTGTCCATTGGCGAGGATGGGCCCTCGCAGATGGGCTTGGAAGACATCGCCATGTTCAGGGCCGTGCCCACTGCAACCGTCTTCTATCCAAGGTATCAAACCACAACATAATACGAATAGGACTCTAACATGATCCACTAAGTAGCAGTAGATTTCACTATGCCTGGTTGGAACCTGAAACGCGACTAAGTCACTTCACAGTCTGAGTAAAGTGGTGATACTACCCATATAAATAGCCCGAATTGGCAGACTGGGCATCACTGCCTAACACTTTTTGACAACCTGACCATGAGCAAATATCCGCCTCTTTTTTATTAACAAAAATATGCCAGAACTTGAGCAAGGGAAAATGCTGCTTCGACTTATTGGAAGAGTGGTGTCCAAGTCTGATGTACCAACACTTACAATTATACAGACCATGAAGGGATTTAGTAGGTGTGGAAACTAATATGTCACTCTGGTAAAAGCCCACACTGTGAAACAAGTCTTTTTTTTTAAATAGTTTTTACAACAGTTCGAAAATAAACAATTTTTTTTTATTAGGAACTTAAAACACAGGTTAACTTGTAAGTTGCCGGTTCCAACTCCAACGACATAGCCTTTAGCTTATCATGAGGCAGGTGCTGTCGTATGTCAAGCCACAATAATAAAAAAACGGCACCCGCGAGTATAGTCCTTGGATGCTTTAATATAGTTAATGTATTTCAGTGATGCCGTGTCAGCGGAGCGTGCCGTCGAATTGGCAGCGAACACGCGCGGCATTTGCTACATAAGGACATCGAGGCCCAACACACCCATTATATATAAAAATGATGAACAATTCAAGGTATACTATACGCTTGTTTCATACATCTACACCAATATTTAAAGAGGAAAGATTTGATTGTTTGTATGTTTGTTATGATTTAACACAAAAATTACTCGACCAATTTTAAAAATTCTTTGACCGTTAGATAGCTATATCTTCGCTGGGTAACATAGGCTATATTATATTTTAAAAAAACTAAAGTACCTTATGCAGTTGTAACACTGATAACTAAGGATTACTGTAATCACAGGCTCGCCAACGCATGGAACGCGATGCGCTCGAGTCTGTCTCATGCACGTCTATTATATACACGTACACTACACTAACAACAATGTATCAAAATGTTAACTATAGGAGTCTCATTATTATGCGTGCGCTGCAATAACTGTTGACGATATATAAAATATAGTTGTATATATTAGTAATACTTATGATTGCTCACAAAAAAGTCTGCAATGGTATATGCCTAACTATTATATCAGGCATAATAACAGTTGTTGTTTAAATTTCACTTTAAAGTATTCAGATCGGACATTTCGTTTAGGAGTTACGCCGGATATACATACATATATATAATTATGAGAGCGATAACATGATAATATGTGCGCAGGTGGGCCAAGCGAAGATAGTGAAGCAGTCGCCCAAAGACCAGGTGCTGGTGATTGGCGCCGGTGTGACGCTGCACAATGCGATCGCAGCCGCGGACATCGTGAAGGGCGTGCACGTGCGCGTGATGGACCCATTCACGGTGAAGCCATTGGACGAGGCGGCCATCTTGGACAATGCCATGAAGTGCGGCGGCAGGATTGTCGTCGTCGAGGACCATTATCAAGCAGGTCAGTGTTGCAATCAATGAAACAAATTGAATCACCACCAACGTCACTTAGTTGAAATTATCATATAACAATGCCCCGCCTGATATTAAGCCATGGACAGAAGAAGGACTGTCAGGATTTTTTGATACTATCAGTAATGAACTGCATGGTGAGCTGGTGCATCCCCGGCATCCCCATCATTGATCTGGTGGGGCAGAAGGTAAAGGAGCTCTGCAGAGCACTCACTGTGGCAGTAGCTCAGGAGACTGCCGCGCCGTAGTTCAGCGATTATTTCATCATTTTTAATTAAAGCAACTCAGGCAATATTATTTATTTCACATTTCTATATTAAGCTATCAAAGATACATTGGTACCAGCGAGAGGTTTAAACGACGGTCGCCTTTGTGACTGGACTGTTGGATTGTTCTATATATGTATATTAATGTGTTAATTGTTGTTGTGTTAGGTGGTTTGGGCGAGGCGGTGCTGAGTGCGGTTGGCATGAAGCGTGACGTAATAGTGAAGCACATATGCGTGCGTGAGGTGCCGCGCTCTGGCCCACCGGACGTACTGCTGCACAAGTACGGGCTCTCCGCTGAACACATCGCGGAGGCAATCAAACAAATCGTGAAAGCATAAAGCAGACACAACGATGCGCCATAATGGGAATGAATCACATGACATGATCATCATATTCTGTGCTTTGTTCCCATGCCACTGAGTTGTTGTTGGCTTCACTACGTTCCTAAACTATTATTAATGATAGCAATATAACGTAATAATAATAAAACAATGATTTTGCTTATCAACTATACAAGTCAGCTCAATCCAATGATATATAAGCAACCAGTACTATATCCTCAGCAGCCGCGAGTACATTTGTATTTTGTGACGTCACAAAATATGTCAAAGTGATGCAATGTCATCAGTTATATAGTGCGTCACATTTTTGTTACTTTCACCATCGCAAGGAGTTATGTCAGGATCGTGATAAATGGCTCTCTATTGTTTCTGCCTATCCTTGTGGGGAAAAGGCTTGACAATTTAATTGATTGACCATTGCATTAACATCAGCCTAAAATATAACAGTAGCCACTAAAACTCTCATTTGCATTATGCTCAAATATTTCACATAATTAATAAACAAATTGATTGTTTTATCATTAGATTGCTTCCTTTCTCATTATTATTATGTTTTCCATATGAAATGGGTCCAATGTTGTTGGGGGAAATGATTGTTAGAATTCTACAAATTAGTTCCTAAGTGAATCGCATATTTAATTATAAGCATAATAATAAATGTATTGTTTATATGCTCTATTATACATAGTCCAAACTATTTTATAACATTTATAAACTGTTAAATGCAAGCTCCCATCTACTACTTGCAATTAGTAGCATTCGTCTCCATTAATGGACCACACTCCAACACGCGCTTGTTAGGCTACCTCCACACGATGGGTGTGTTCGCATTGCGGCCATTATTGTCATCCACATTTGCGAATATGCCCTCCACTCATTTGTGATCGTCGCCCATTGTCTGAAGGCGGCGTTAGTAAAGAGGGCAGTTTTGTATAATGTTGATGCAATTATTTTATATATAATTATATATATTATTATACAATTATACGATAATTATATGAATTAGTTAGATATATTACCTTTATTATGGACTTTATATAAATTATGTCAAATCAAATATATATATATATATATATAACTCAAAAGTGCCTTTTTTATATTGTTATATAACTTCATAATATATACATATATGTGTTGTCTTCCATTTATTATATATTTTTGTGGTTTTGCAATATTCAAAATATTACATTCCCTTTTTGCATTTTTATATTTTTGTTTGTTTTCTTTTTTACACATTATAATGCTTTTTAATAAAGTGTTTCAAATTGGTGATTGTGTTTTATTTATTTTCTCCCGCCATTAATTCATCGTTATGTGCAGTCGGAAGTAGAGGGCGCCTATACAACGGAACTCTCTCAGGGCGTTCCTCTCATTCCTCCCCTTCTCTAAGTAGGTATAGAACTCCCGGCAAAGTTTCAAGCTGTGCTACAGTAACTTGTGTTTTGTTACCTACTCATTTTTTAAATTATAAATATTACCAAATTATGTCTACGAATGTAGAAATAAACTTATTAAGAAACATAATATATTTTATAAGTAAAATGGAGCCCATAGAACCTTAATGCAGCGCTAGATAAACTAATATTCAAAGACTGGCTAATTACTAAGTGCCCACCCGCATTAGCACCTCCACAACTGTATAGACCGTGGAGTGACTCGGTCGCGTTTCAGGGTTTATTCATTACAACGAATGCGTATTTGACTAATAAGGTAGCTGAAGCGGGAGTAGAGTAAGTACTATTGACATTACTCTCGATTGCAGAAGACTTGCGGCAAGTGCAGAGGTGACAACCTGATGTTAAGATGTACAGCACTCCATCTTAACATCAGTTCAGGCTCTATATGTAGGTACATTTGACACTAAATACCCATGTCCAGAGCAAATATCTTCCTCATTGTTTACTAAGAAATAGTTGTGATATCCAATCGACATAACAAAAGAATGCTGTAAAACAAATATCTGCGGGAATCGAGCTCAGAAGTTTAAACTACTTAATATATGTATACAAGTAGTTTTTGTAAAGTGAATTTCTCCAAACATGTATTACAAATGGGTTATTGCCGAATTAAACAATGTTATATTAAAAAAAATGTATTATATTTGTTCATTTATGAATATAAAATAATTTATTACAACATATTAATAACAATAAAACATAATGTTACTATTAATTCGGTGACTAGATTTACTCACAATATCATTATATACAATTTATACAACATTATGCTTTGAACTATGTTCCAATTATATAAAAATAACAAAAACTATATACATTATTATCATCTAAGTTAACAATATATATATTAATGCGTTTAATTAATATTAATACTGAAAAACAATTAATACTCAACGTAATAAATTAAAAGGAGAACGCAACGAAACCCGTTTCAGAAAATAAATAAATAACAATTATTAAAGCTAAGCCTCCAGCAATAGAGCAGCACACACAACAATTCACAAAAGTATTCAACGGACGGACATTAGCCATTCTTTAATATAATTAAGTGACACACAATATTCCTTACTACACTTACACAATAAATGCATTATTCCACCTACATTTATGGACAACCGCTTCACACCCATTCCCCACCCACGGGCGATTGCTCCGCTTCAGGCGCACTCTCCGCTATGCCGGCCGACCTCTCCTCCAACTCACCGGGCAGGTAATCCTTCCAACTCCTGAACAAATATCTCGTGAATTTCCTCAATTGTCTGAATTTGCAATAAGTGGCGCCTTCCGCGGATTGCAACTGTTGTGTTTGAATTAGGAATCCCTTCTCTTTGAATGTCTGCTCCAACTTCTCCCTCTGCAAACTCTTCCTCGATTTCCTTTTCTTCTTGCCGTCCTCCTTAGCGGTTGAATTGCAAACACTCGCCTGCGAGGGGGCACCCCCACCGCGGGGGGAGTCCGCCACGGGGGCATCGCTGCCGAGGTGATCTGTTCCTTTGGTTGCTTTGCCACCGCCGCCGCTGTAATATCTAAAATTGCCACCTGCGTCCACGGAGAGCATCTTCTTCTCCTGCAGCGACGGCTTCGAGCCGCCGGTGAATTTGAATTTGCAAATGCTAACTTCGGCCGTGGGAGTCGACGAGTTGCTCTTGGGCGGCATCGGCGGAATAAAGATGGCCGATCGCTTGCGTTTGACGGGCCCCTGTCGCGGCTCATTGGGGGACCCTCGCTTCGCCCGCGTCGCTTCCGGACTCCTCTTCGCCACTTCGACTTCTTTAATGACGTTGGGGTCCAACAATTCTGAGATCTGTTTAAGCACAAGTTTGCTTTTATTGTCGATGGCGGGCGGCGGACTCGCGTCGGCGCCGCGGCCGTCGCTGCCGCTCGCACTCGTGGGGGTGGAGGGCGGTCGGTCGTCGTCACGGGAAGGCGTCGGCGGCTGTCCGGCGGCGGCGAGACGTTGGTAGTAGAGCAGTTGCGTCTGCAAAGCGAGCGGGTGCATGTATAGGCCAGGCCAGCACAGCGAGGCCGGCTCGGACAGCGTGGGCGACACGGCGGTGCGGCTGCGGCTGAGGTCCGGGGAACTGCTCGCGGTGGGCACCGTGGGGCTGGATATGCTCGTGTTGCGTTGAATGACAGAGATTGCGTTGGGCTGCTCACCACCTTGGGCGGCGTCCTCGTCCTCGATGTCTGGCAGCGATGAGTATATGTTGCCGAATTTGCGGCGAATTTGTATTTTGAGCTCGCGCAGGTCTCTGATGCAAAGGTTGAGCGGTTCGCTGTCGCTGTGCAGGCTGCCCGGCATAGTGGGTGGCGCCGCCGGTAGGGGCTCGTTGGGCGCCCGCCGATGCGCGGGGGCTCTCCTGTTCTCCTGCGACAACTTCCGCTCCAACAGACTCGATATTATTTTGTTTTGGAGATCAGTCTTAGATGCGTTCGTGCGCTCGTTCGCGTTGCATGACGTAATCGTGGGTTTCACGTCACCATTGTGCGTGGGCTGCCCCGGGACGACCGTGCCGTAGTTCTCATATATGAGATGGCATATGTCGGCCTTCTTCGGTTTCCTGCCGCGCCTGGGCTTCGAGTTGTTGAGTGTCATCTCACCCATGTATGGCAGGTCGTCGTATGTTATTATTTTGGTTGGCGCGATGGCCGGCGCCTGTCTGCGTTTCTTGTCGTCCGCTTTGAGCGGTTTGTGTGTCATGCTGGTACGCGATGCCGGCACAGCGAGAGGTGCCTCCGTGTGCATTGCCGCCAGTCTCTGCGCCCATATGTTTAGCCCGTCCTTGGATATGTTGTTGTTGTCATGGTCTATTGTCACTTTTTCCTGTTTTATCTTCCTAGCAGCGGCGTTCGCTCTCTGCAAACTCTGCTCGTAATGGTCGAGATACTCCTGCGGCAATGCCTGATGATGAAATTTCAGTTTCCATCTGTTCTTTTGCCTGTTGCGCGTGTGTTTGGGCTTCTCTGCGGCGCTCAGTGCGGATGGCTCCTTGGTGGCGGTCAACAGTTGCTGGCGCAGCAGATCCTTGTTGTTCTGCGGCGGTGATCTGCAACATTATGACACATTAATAACACTCACCGGTCACAATCATTCATAATATAATAACTACATTTTCTTTTATTCGTTATTGTGACACAACATCTGACCTCGACCCACTTTATGGTATGCGGGAGGAGGTCCAAGGGTGTCGACCACTGTAAAAACTGAGTTTTGGCCGTGACTATGCCGGCCAAAGACATCACCTAATAATATATTTATGTCGTATGCTTACACGTGTGCGTTGTCCGTTGCATGGGCGCCTGAAGCGACGGCCGCGCGACGCATCACTTCTGAAACAATTACATTATTATTATTAACACTCCATTTATTATAATAATTGCACCCGGATGCAGTTCGCTTGCAACTCGCGTGATGTTAAGCTGGAGTGCCCGCCATAAATATAGTCACATCCGCAACCACAACTTGTAAATTGTCACTTCCAAATACGTCAGCAACTTACAAGTTGATCATGAAACGCGACTTACTTCACGGTTGGTGCATTTGTAAATGGTGGGACTACCCCGGATCGGAAGGTGGGGCGAATGTCCACCAGCTGTCTGCCTATCAGGAAATATCTGACACTTTTATATTAAATAATAATTTAAATTTAAAAAATATCTCCCTCGCTTCCTTCACATCCACAATTTTCTTCATACAAGCTCTACGGTTATGGGCACTAGGCACTCTAGCTTTCATGAGCTAGCATTCATTTGTAGATAAATATTATCTACAAATGAATCTTTGTAGTGAATAGTGAATTTGAATAGTGAATAGTGAATTTGAATAGTGAATAGTGAATTTGTAGATAAATATTATCTACAAATGAATCCTCTAAAACAAATCGTTACTTCGACCAGGAATCGAACCTGTGTTTACGCGTAGCGGATTGATGTATTTCCAAATCCGTCACACGTGTCGTCAAAGTCATGTTAACTTCCTCATTGCTGGAAATTCATGGCATTATTATTATTATTCATAAATTTAACAAATATTACGTTTGTCATTGTTTCTAGATCAAAGTATTGTATTATATATTTTTATTATGTTAAATGACTCTTTTTACATATGCATTAAACAACCATGAATATAAAATGAATAAAAGTGAATGAGCGCTTGAGTTGTTTATGATGAATGCAATAATTATATAATTAGATATATGTAACGTGTTGTTACGCAAAAGCGCGCGTCCGCGTGAAATGGCGGGAAACCCGACCCCTCGCCACAACTTGTCCCTAAAATACCCGCCCGCCCATTATGGCCGTACGCACGCTCGACAACACACGACACCCATAACACAACGCACATTTCACTTGAACATTCACACCTATCATTCAGCGATTAATCACTGAAACAGTAATATAATATAACCCAAATAGCCATATAAGGTTAACGTTCCAAGTGTTAATGATCTACTTAATCAAATTATGTAATTAACAAATCTCCCAGTGCGGAAACAAACGCATGCCATCGCTATGACGATATGTTTACACAATAACATAAAATAACATAAAATAAGGAGGAACATCATAAATAGAGTTAATTTATGGCAATGTGATTTTTAATAATACTCATCCATATAAAGGTTATGATTATAATGTATTGCCAAAAATGTTATAATTTAATATATAACAATAGAGGCCATTGTGGTGTATCAGCCGCCATATTTGTGTTGCGTGGGCAGGGGCCGCAAACCCACACCCATGCCCATACATGACTATGTTATTTCATATTTGCCAATGTTGACAACGTGCGATCATAAAGAGGCATTCGTTCAATTCAATCACAAATGTGAAATAAATCCAATGATGGCTCGCGCGTGTGCTTTTCAGTGAAGGGCGATGCGTTGTGAAACACTTGCGCTCATGAAAGTGCAAGTGGATGCCGTTCATTGTGTGACTCACTAAGTCAACTCCAAATTATTTGGTATTTGAAAAGCTCGCATAAATTTAAAATAAAGTATTTCCATTTAAATAACAAAGATTTCCTCAGACACAGAGGTAGGCAATGGTCATCATCGTCCATAATCCTGACACAACAGCTCTCCATTTGTATCTCGTAATTAGTGAAAGTAACTAATTAGATTAGCATAATGTTCTAATAGTAATTAGTTATATATATACTTAGTAATGTATATTTCCGCATATTTGTGTTGCAAGTGGGTGTTGGAATAAAAGTAACAATTACAAATGTAGATTTAATGTTATGTTGCACAAACGCCTGTTGCACAAGCTAATGTTATATTCATTGTGTAGTTTTACAATCTTCAGGTCATGGCTCTAGTTTAAGCATTTTTAGTTCAAAGCTTCTGTATTTAGCAAAGCATCGAGTAACGAAGGAAAGAAAGAAATCTTTAGTTAGGTATTACAAAGGAGGCTTTTTAATACCTAACTAAAGGAAATGCCCAAATTAAAGCAAACTTCTATTGTACAAAATATCATTACGAGTAACTGAAAGTGCTTGATTGCAACGGATGTCAATATAACTAATTTCAAACATTTAATGAATATTAAAATTAAATAGGTTTTTCTGCAACTGAGTGTTGAACTAAAACGTGAAGAACATAACATTGCTCATATTGCACATATTCGCGGTGACATAAATTATTAATATGAACACGTTGCGCATATTCAAGTATTATTACTTATAATAATAATAAAATAACATAGAAATACAAATAAACATGTATTTTAATTTATTGAAACCATCAGTAATTAAGGGGAGGGCGAAGAGTGTCAGCGACTGAGGTAAAGGTGTCAGTTGACGGTTGCCCCAGTCGCCGTGACGTCAATAGGCATGAAAGAATAATGTAATCAATGTGTATCACCTACCTACATGATGAGATCATATTTGTAATGAGTTTACTATAATAGTGAGAATTATTAATATCACATAATGATGCTTTCTAATATATGTAGAACATGGAAACAAAATTATCATGTCGGAAATGTTACCGGCGTGTTTTCAATATAACATACGCGTCAATTAATATAGAACTTCCTTTGTTATACATAAGCAGTAGTCCATCTGCTCACCACGATGCCTACACTGTGGGTACACACTTATATTGATGTGCACATCCAGTGTGAACATTTAATATAATTGTAATATTATTCGTGTGTTAATTGATGTTGTAATAATACGAGTACAATTAATATTATATGTGTGAATTGTTATCAAGAGCATTTCATATATCATTACGGGCATTATGCCAATCTGTGTTAATCATTCGAATGTTATTGTACTCGTAAGTAGCAGTCACATAGGCGGGTGTCACTTTACGGTATGTATGCATGTAAGTGGTAACAGTACCCCCATGGGCAGCAACTGCAAGTTATACATGGCTGTTTATTATTTCCATTTGTAGTGCGCCTCACTTTATAATTACACCAGCACCACAAGCAGCGTTATAATATTAGTATTATTACCTATATTGTGCAACGTAATGATTCCGTATTATTAAGTGTTCCTCACATATTAAAACAGTGTTTGTAGGAAATATGACATGACTCCATGTGCGCCTCATTAGCATAGGTAAGTAGTTGTATTATATACATTTTAATATATACGAACATTACAATGTATTTAGAATATATCCTGTATTTTGTGCATAGTTTAGGTGCGCAAAATGATCAAACTATAATTATGACAGTTCAGAGCGAATGTTTTGACGACAGGCGTGGACGAACGGTTTAGCGATTGGTTTGTTGCGCGTAAAGTCCCGAGTTCGATTCCTGGTCGGAGCAAATATTTGTTTCATTGCTTTTATTTGTAATATTTAATAACATTAAATATTACAAATATTTGTTAATAAAAAAAAAGAGATGGATATTTGCTTCGGGTCTGGTTATCAAAGAGTGGTAGGCAGTGGTACCCAGTCTGCCGACCAGGGGTAGTACCACCACTTACAAGTATACAGACCGTGAAGTTATTTGGTCACGTTTCGGGATCAGCTTGTAAGTTGTCGGTTCCATCTAGGCCGGCATAGTGGGTGTGATTGCTACTTACAGTTATTGAATTGTAGTAGCAGTGACATTCATTCATGAGCCACACTTCAGCTTAACATTAAGCGGGGTGCTGTCATATATGTCGAGTCACAATAAAATAATAAAAAGAGCTAAGGCGTGTCTCCGTGATTGATCCATATATTATTTTCCAAATAATTCAATTGCACAGCAATTAAAAGCAAAATTGTTATTAGTTTTATTAATACAAGTATCAAAACTACCATTTATGTGATTGGACATTACAAAAGTAGTACATAAAAGCACAAAATGAATGATGTCCTTTATTATAGCATGATAATAATTACATAAATACATTTACGTTGTACATTTTAACAAATATAACAATAGAATTTTCTTACATTTTGCGCGAACGTTTCGAGAGCTTTGCAGCCATCGTACTTTGATTATATTATGTGCTAATTCGGTTGTTTTCTTTTCACATTTTAGGCAATAGGCGGAAGTTTCGTTATACTTACTACGATTATTTGTACCTACACATAAAATTTCTTAATAAAATGACTATATATAACTTTCCATTATAATTACCAACTAATAGACATATTAATAATAATAATCAGCAATATAACGAATGTGACAACACATAAGTTAATAATAATGAAGACACTTCCATTGTATTCCTAGTGTTGTCACATCATTCAATCGGCAACAATGTTTTAGTGCCTTATTATAAGTATTATATTATCATTTACGCTGTGATATAAACGAATAAGCATAAACAAATAGTGGGCATATTAAAATAACGGATATATTATAATTTGCCAATGCCAACGTGAATTGCGCAATTTTCACATTTCTCGTTTACTGGCGCGGTGATGTTTTATTTCCAAAATTAAATACTATGCTACAAATAATGAATTAAACAAATTTCATGCGGCTTACTATCGCGTTTATTTTGGTTTTGATTTTACAATTTTTTATTATTCCGATGTTTCGAGAGCTTTGCAGCCATCGTGGTCACGGAGAGACTGAGGTGTTGGTCGTCCTATTGGTTGATGCTGTTATTGTTTACAAAACTACCCCGTTTGATATTGTGTTTTTCTGTTCCCGGTTTATTTCAAATAAAATTGGCAAAATTGGCAGTTTGCTGGGCTTGGGACTTGAGTTTGTGAATTATGGGGTCCCAGGTGATAATCGCCAACCAATGTCAATGTTCGCGCAAAATCTAAGAAAATACTATGCTACAAATATCCAAATAACGTCAACAGCTGTGAGGTTATTCTTAACGGTATCGTCCAAACTCCAACCATAGTTACAAATCGTCTTTTATCCAATAATTTAAGTATGTTGTGTTTCCCTAATAATAAAAAACACATAAATGTGAATCTTAATTAGCCTAACCTTATGTCTTTCTAGATTTATAACACATATTAGGATTTATTATTAATTAAAGAATTTAACTATTAACACAATTTATTAATATAGGTAATTAGTTTACGAATTTACAATAATATTAAAACATATACATATGTATATAAAAAAAAAGAATAATAAATTAATTAAATCAAAAACTAATTTAAGATCAGTTATTTATTTTAGTATTGTGTGTGTTCGTGTGCGTTCATCAGTCAGGCAGGCAGGTTAGTGTGTCAGAATTAGGGCATGCTTTGGCCTAGGTCAGGGCATTTCAGTTATATATTCTACATGGATGCATTTGCCGGCATAGCGGCGGCGATTGGACCAATTGTAAACTGAAACGAGTTTTCAGTAGTAATAATATACACATATGTTTATATTATACTTACAAAGTATAACATGGTAATAAATTGATTGCACAAACAATTATATTATGAAAAGGAACACAATTGAAATTGGATACATTTGCTAAGGCACTTATATTAGAGCACACACACACAGACAGACATATACATTGCAAACTGTTAATATATATATATTCACGATAATCACAATGTTACGAGGCGCATTCATCCTGCACTTGCGGCGGATTGTTGTTGGTGTTATCTCACTCATTGTTAATGGAATGCGTGCGCGTGCGAGCGGGACGCAGTGGCACGTACCTGCAGCAGAGTCAGGCAACATCTCCGTGGAGCAGCACGCTCGGCCGCCCGCCCACAACTAAAAACAGCAAAGTCCGCACAAACCAAAATGATTCCCGCGTATGCTTTTGCTATATTTAGCATGCGTACAAACAAAAGTGTGCGTTTTCAAGCATATTCGATATAGTGGGATTTCAGCCGTTAGGAGCCGCGCCGGGAGACATCGCCGCCCGCCCGAAACACGAGATTGCTGCCCTATTTGGCATCAGTTCGCCACTCGCCGACGCAACGCACAGATTGTGTTACCATACTGGCCGCGCGCGAGCTCATTGCAACCAACAATACATCCATATATATTTGGTACATCTATTAATAATAATCATTTCAAGTGATGTGTTTACGCGAATTGCCTTTATAAACATGTTATTTTCGTGTCACACATAAGCACACTGACGAAATATAACTGCGTCACTTGTATTAATGAGAACACCAAACGAGGCAGATGCCATTACACCAATTTCCGCCAACTTTGTACAATTACGTAGATGTACTAAATTAATAGGTTACGTTAAAATTATACGATTATTAAACTATAAATATAATAATTCCAAATGGCATTAAACATTATCTCGAGATAATTTATGCCAAGGAAACATATAATAAACAATATATAATATTTTCTTACATTTTGCGCGAACATTGATTAATGAATTAAACAAATTTTATGCAGCTTACTATCGCGTTTATTATGCTTTTATTATTCCGAGGTTTCGTGAGCTTTGCAGCCATCGTGATCACGGAGAGACTGACCACGATGGCTGCAAAGCTCACAAAATGTCGGAATAATAAAATAAAATAACCTATATCCTGACAGTCACACACATTATGATTTTGTGTTTTATAAGTTAAATGTGTATGTATTTTTTATATTGAATTATATAAGTTTAAGCTGTTTAACATTGTAATTCTATTTGTTGGCAAAATAAGAGTAATTGTTAAATTCGTGTTGTTATAGCATAGTTATTTGTATGAACATATAATAATTTGTTAATATAACTCCATTTGAGTGAATCGATCCCATTTGTGCGTGGGTTGCCGTTTGCGTGCCATTATGGCCAGTGGGAAGCACTTCGCCATAAATGCGCATTCACTTGCATTAATATTATATTATATTAGACATTCAATTAATATTACTACGTTGGTAATATTAATTCAATGATATCAGATACAACCACATTCACGATAACATAACATAACAATGTATTTAAGACCAATGCAAACTGCAATATAAGGAAATAAAAAAGGTGCTGCTGCAATTTCACCGATCGAGTACATCCCTGTATAAAGAGAGCCTATCTTATGCCTCTTATATAGGCTTTTAAAACTACTTTATTTGAGTATTTATTTATTTAATACTTTATTGTTAAAGCTTAATTATAATTTCATTATATTTTCAATATCGCTAATTGAATTTTAGCATTTGCTTTATGTAAAGTTTAATATGAATAATAATGTCGTCCGCGTCGTCCATTTTGTATTGAGTGATATAAAACGGGTCCCTTTCGTGACTAATAGTGTATTTTTTTGTGTACATAAGTACTATTCACATATGAACGTGTGTGGGTTGATGTATGAAGAGCGTGTCTTCGACCTCAATGCGAATGAGTGCATGCGTTTGATTCCCGGACATTACTAATTATATGTAAATAGACAACCACCTACATTAACCTGCGAGTGGTGGTGGTGTTGCGCCGCCCTTGTCACACGCAGCGGCCATTGTGCTATGAAACGAATTCCACATTCCAATTGCAAACGTATGCCACATGCGATAGAGCTGCCATTGTCAGTGGCCTCCAATAAGGCGCAGGGGGTGAAGCAGGGCCCCCATTGCCTTCATTAATGATACCGAAATGACTTGGTAACGAACTTGCACTCATTCCAAGTTAACCAATCAACGTAGTCACTTATTGATTTGTTATTCGATGATTGGTTAACTACGATCAGTGCATGTTCGTTTCCATGCCGTGTATTATGATGATCGGAGCCAGGCACAGATTTGAGCGTTGAGTGTTTTTCACATGGACAAATATACTTTTTGGCATTTCAAATAGTAACATCTAAACATAATATGTTTGTGTTGCCTCATGAAAAAAAACAGCTGTAAACATCATTTATAGAAACATCCTTTAGTATCATTATTTGCTCCACAATGACAACACATTAGTATAGTGATACTAGTTGCTATTTGCTGTTATTGAATTGTAGTAGCAGTGACATCCATTCATGGACTACATTCCAGCTTAACATCAAGCGGAGTGCTGTCATATATCGATTCACAATAAAAATGAACTATATTGCACCCATGCGAAGCGCTAGTTGATTTATAATTATTGAACTATTGCACCAAAGCGCGCTTATTGTATATGTACTTAATTGCACAACATTTAATACATATTTGGTAAATATGCGTATTAATATAATATGTCCGAACGTGTGCGATTGTGGGTTTCGTTTGTGGGCGTTGTGAATCATTATTATCAAAGCACTACGTCGCATATATATATATATATAGGTACTTTTACATGCCACATGTTGACAATGTTCAACGAATGCAACAATGTATCGGTGTCACTGAAATGTTACAAGCGAATTCATAGACATTCGTTACATTACTTTGAAACAGGTTTACAAAAACTAACGATGATCATTTATTATTAAATTGAACATTAATTACTTACAACAAAAAGCTATCGAATAACTTTTATTTGCGCTAATGAGTAGTTTGTGGTATTTTGGGCACATGGACGAGCTCACAGCAGGATTATTCAAAAAGCGCCCAAGTGCGAGTCGGACTCGCTCATGAAGGGTTCCGTAGCAGCAAGTAACATAATATAAAAGTTCTTGTAGTTCGTTGATCGATTTTTATATTTGAGTTGATGGAATGAAAGGTAAATTGCAGTTTTCGATTTATGACGTATTAAAAAAAATCTACTTATTAGATCTCGTCCAAACCAGATCTAGTAAGTAGTTTTCGGTGGAAGTTTGCATGGTAATGTACATCATATATTCTTTTTAGTTTAATTATTCTCTTATTTTAGAAGTTACAGTGGGACACACACACACACACACACACACACACACATTTTACCACTTTGGAAGTATCTCTCGCGCACTGTCAGATTAGAAAAAAAATATGTTAGAAACCTCAATATTATTTTTGAAGACCTATCTATAGATACCCCAAACATATGGGTTTGATGAAAAAAATATTTGAGTTTCAGTTCTAAGTATGGGAAACCCCCAAAATTTATTGTTGCTTTTATATTTTTGTGTGAAAATCTTAATGCGGTTCACAGAATACATCTATTTACAGTGACATACGGACGGACGGACGGACAGACATGACGAATCTATAAGGGTTCCGTTTTTTACTACGGAACCCTAAAAATGCACAAACATATATTTGGTTAATCGGCATTCGCATATACATATTATATGGACATCCCACTTTGTGGTAAGGCGGAAACACAATAACAAAAACGAGCATATTCATTTAGTCGTTACGAAAATATTACATTAAACCACAATAAAATAATTTATTTAGCATTCTCATAATTAAATTTAAATAATCTCGCATATTTACAGAAAGTATAAATAAACAAAACTTTAAAATAAATTACTTATATAATTAGTAATTTATTTGTTGCTCAAATAATCCCCCAATAAAGCATTAAGTCTTTAATAAATAATAATATTTAAATGCAATGTCACAAAATTGCTTCCATAGTGCCACTACGCGATAGTTGGTGATTGGTGGCGGTGTGTGCACACATTTGGCACAATGGGCAGCATTCGAATTATGAGGCGGACAATCCTGTTGCTGTGCGCTCGAATGAAACATCAATTATAAGTCACTCTAGATGAGCACTCCTACAACATACACCCAACGAATATATGAAATGCATCAACACATGGTTGTCACGTACGTTCTCCAAATGCATGTCAGCTCATCCCCCGTTCGCAGTGCTCAACACATCCATACACAACTATATGTAACACTATGAACTACTTCATATGAGTTTCACAAATCACCGAGTGGCGCTCTATTGCGCGGGATAACATGGCGCGTGGCTTAGATGAGCGACGTGAAGTTTGACTGGCGCGCTCTCAGTTCGTATTGTGGGTGAGAACGCCCACGAATGCATCCACTCATAACAAAATATGAACTGCAACGCACACTTCCAATTATAATACCAGTTATGTCCACCATGCAATCGGGCGCATGGGCCGATTGGCCACGTGGGCGCATTTTAATAAAACATAATACTAAACAAGACACAGATAATTTATTCACGTTTGTTCGGACACATTGTGCATTTAATTCACGTCGCCGCCTATGTCCAATTGGCGCACCTGAATATGACCCAGGCGCGCGCCTCCGGTGTGGCCGCGTTGAGGATGTTGCATCTCTCGGCGATCTGTGGGGAATGGAATTATTAGATGAATCAAAGGTCAAATGAAACAATGGCTGCCGTGCTAATGATACATACTATGATGTTCTTAAAGTTGCGAAGTCTGGTGATGTTTCCCTTCTTGTCGATGACCTTGCCTTTTTTGAGCACACAAAACACGTGCGGAATGAGCGTCGTGTCGTCTGCCAGTATGCCCTTCTCCAGCTGCAAGGCCTTCTCTTGGCTGATCAGCGTCCTCTTTTGGCACCATGCTCCATGCTCGCGGAACAATTCGCTGTGACCGGGCGACATCGTCTGTGCAAACATCACATTCAGGCAATTGACATTACGTACGTCCCCGTCAGCAACATTTGTTGTTAGCAACAGTATATTATATTCAAAATAATAACAAATATTATAATTTATTGGTATTAGTGAAAATAATAATAGTTTAAGAAGCGCCCATTAAGCATTAAAAAATATTATAAAGATCCATTCAAATGCCCTCGATTCCGAGGTTATACGTTTTTATGTCTTACGGTACTCCACTATTAGTACAGTAAAATATATATACAATAAATACTCACGAGACATTTCCTGCACAAAAATGGAGACCCCAACTGAAACAAAATGTTATCAATTAAATAAATTTTTCGATCCAATAAATCCAAGCGAAAGGCTAATTTACAATTTTAGTTAACAAAGCAATTTTATCTTGTTATATTTTTAAATTTATATTTTCATACAAAAACACCATAACAAATTACAGTCTTTACCAGTGGTTTTCCAAAACAATACTTTCCTTACAATTTGTATATTTAAATAAATAATGAGGTAAAAGCCAAATTATATAATATTACCAGTAATATGAAATATTGTCAATTATGTTATTTCGTGTTTGCGAGTCACAACAGCCTCTTTCATATTCATCCAATGTCAACCAAAGACCATCATAAATAACTGAATACCAGTGATTGAACATTAACAACAAAAGGATTAGTTAACGCGACATATGACAGCACCTCGCTTCATGTTAAGTGCGGTCCAAGGTGGAACTGACAACTCACTAGCTGATTCCGAGTAGCTGAGTATAGAAATGTAAAAAAAGTACGTCATCATCATCATCAGCCAGAAGTCGTCCACTGCTGAACATAGGCCCCACCCCCCTTAGAACGCCATTCCGAACGACAAGATGCCGGATGTATCAAATGGTTTTTCGTGACTTTCACTATGTCGTCGGTCCACCTAGTGGGAAGAGGCCTACCCACGCTGCGTCTTCCGGTTTGTGGTCTCCACTCTAGAATAGAATCTTTCTTTCCCATCGGTTGTCGGTTTTTCGAGCGATGTTTAAAGAGTGGTAGGCAGTGGGATCCAGTCTGCCGACCCGGGGTAGTACCTTACAAGTATACAGACCGTAAAGTGATTTGGTCGCGTTTTGGGATTGCCGGTTTCAACTAGGCCGGCATAGTGGATGTGACTGCTCGTTACAGTTATTAAATTGTAGTAGCAATGACATCCATTCATGGACGACACTCCAGCTTAATATCAAGCGAGGTGTGGTTAAATGTTGAGTCAGAATAAGAAAAAAAATGTGGCCAGCCCATTGTCACTTCAGCTCTTAAATCCTACGAGCTATGTCGGTAATTCGCGAACATCCTTACTACGGATTCTATCGCGCAAAGATACATCAAGCGTAGCTCTATCCATTGCCAGCTGAGCGACTCTGAGCTTTTCCAGCAGACCAACATTTAAGGGCCACGTCTCACTGCCATATGTCATCACTGGCAACACATACTGATTGAAGACCCTTGTCTTCAGGCACTGCGAGATGTTTGACGAGAATATAATATATAAGGCAATTTTCCGAACGCCGCCCATCCGAGTTAAATTCTTCGAGCGAGCTCTTTGTCGAAGTTGGGCAAAGAGGTCGCTATTGAGTGTTGTAGGCCGTCATTCGAGCAAACGCAGCCCAGACCAATGAGTGTGCTTATAATATAATAATAAGTGACAGGAGCATACCTGCATGCAAGCGAATGCCATTATCAACAAAGCAACAACCCCCATGGCCGCACAACAACTGCAAAATGAAACATCATTCCGATTAACTGTTGAATGCAATGTTTACAAACACAACCACCCGCACAATGCAATCCGATTGTAATACAATAACATTCTCATGTCACCGCCAGCCTACGCCGCGCTGTCACTTACACACCCAGCTAAATTACTTCAGTTGAAAATAATTTCTATGAGGTGTCATTTTTAATCATAAATACAACCAGCATCCTGAAATTATACTTTAAAACATCGGTTATTGATTTATTAATAAAAACCTACTATTTCAAGGGCTGAGATGACATTGGTCACCAACATTACCTAGTTTGTATGGCACAATGTGAGACAAACACCACTAACGGTAATAATAATGAATGATCAACGAACACGTGATATTACGCTGAGTGATGATGTGTGCGCTCAAATGGACTGCACAATTCGCATATTCAAATACTAGTGTTATTGAAGCAGTACCACGCCTGTTGTTAAGCTGGAGTGCGATCCATGAATACCACCATAGACAAGTAACTGCGGATAGGAGTCACTTATTACGTATTGTCTACCACTCTTAGTAAATGACTTATTAATAATGAACTCCAGCCAACGCACGAGTGTAATAGACCGTGTTGCCTCTCTGCCCATCCTTATATATTGAAATGCTCACCTCTATTTGTGTTCACGTATGCAAACCACTTTGGTTTTGTAATTGTCCTTCACACAAATCCTTTGCACCATGCAGGGAGAGAGCCCAAGTAATATTGCCAAAGATATGATCATAGATATCATCACAGGAAACTGACGGCACGACAACAACGGTGCATTGCCATTTGCAGGAATCCAACACAACTCATAAGTTTGCAATTGTAGGCGAAAAATATATTTCGATTGTGTGATGTTACTAAAGCATAATAAATGACGTTGACAATTAATAACAGAAATGGCCAAACATACTTATTGGACACTTTTTGGCAGCTACATTCATAAATTACTAGCAATTGAATATATTACAGGCAGGCAGGAGCGCTTGCATCCACCCAGGTTAATAGTTACAATTTTAGGTCAATCACTATGGTCACATCTATTGAGAGGTCATAAAGAGCGGCTCAAAATACTCTTTCTCGAATAAATTGTTATTTTACAAGTGGCCTGGCATTGGATATTCTCACGAGATTCCTATCTGAACTTACTCAACGTGTAAAAATAGATGAAAACTTTAGCGAGGACGAATCCATTCAATATGGTGTCCCGCAAGGAAATGCACTATATTTATTATACATCAATAGTTTATGTAAATTAGAACCTCACAATTTTGACATATGCAGAGGACACTGCACTCATTGTACATGGAAAAGACTGGAAGAGCGCGTATCATAACATAGAAATGGCAATTCAAACTGTAATGGCTGTCATCTAACCTTCAACGTTGAGAAAACTAAATATATCACCTTCTCGATAACAACTAAAACTCAACCAGTAATGAACGACTACCAGGCCAAGGTACATAAATGCGAACAGTTTAATATCCTCAAATACAAAGCTCACTGCAACTGCCTCACCTTAACACAAACATCGTAAAGAGTAAGCACTTCACGCACAAGAAAGCTAATTGTAAACTACAAAGGACTCAGAAATTCACTGGACACTTACATAGTCTATCATGCGCCAGCTCAATCAATTCTAAGCTATTGCATCACCCCAGGGGTGGTACATACAAAACGTTCATGCTGAGAGAGCGACTAGTGTCCTAACTGTATATGTTACACGTGATAATGCGCACACACGCTGATCCCCCTACGATGGCACGATGGATACGAGTAAGAGGATATGCCAAACGTTATTTAAAAGACAAAGTGAAATAAATAAATTATACATATACAATATACAAATTATACAAATGGGTGATTTGTTTCCCCGTGGAAATGAGACGTTGGCGGGTTGTGCTCATATAATGTTGAGCCACAATATATACATTACTTCTTCTCTATTGTGACACGACATCGACCCGCCTGAGGGTTAGCAGCAAATGGAGGCAGCCTCAGTCGCCGTCACTATAATGCAAAATGCGTCCAGCATCAACAAACATATACTCTCGTTGTGTATACGCCCATAGAAATTAAACACATGTTAACTTATAGAAATATATATTTTTATAATAATACTTATAAAATCAAGATTATTTTTTTAAGAAACCCCCGATACAGCTGAAACCACTTCAGTGCATCACGGTGCATCATCACATACTTTAGTTAGGTCTTCAATTTGATAACGGCCCAGCTAAAGGCTCATAGTGAGATACGATTTTGGTTAAAGCACAATAGTTCTATCTCTTAGTGACTTGCTCATCTTCTACCTTCGAGCTCCATCATCAGAGTAGCTCAGTGGTACCAGTTGAAACACCCATGTATGCGTATACATGGGTGTGTTACATGTTAGGTCACAGATATGTTTAAAAGTAAAGTTTACGACCAATTATGCGTCTAAGATCCATACCGCATTTACCAAAACGAGCTGATGACCTTGAAACTCCTTATTAGATCTTCATCAATTGTAGCTAAGAACCATCTCGATCACGTCAGCTTTCAAATACAAAAACCGCGTCGTAATCGGTCCATTCGTTTAGGAGCTACGATGCCACAGACAGACACACAGACACGTCAAACTTATAACACCCCTCTTTTTGAGGCTGTTATCAAATTGAAGACCTGAAGTACCTGATGATGCACCATAAGGGATATTTAAGAGATTTAACAATGGTGCTATGACTAAAGTTGTTTCTAGTGTTCATATGAGGGGTTCCTTTAAAATTTTAATTTATATGAAAACAATCATAACTTATTATTTACTCAACCCATTATAACATGAAATATGGTACAATATTACTTACTTATGAAGTATAACTTTATTATTAATTTGCAAAAATATATTTTTTACGTTGGCAATCATTTAGGCCAGTCAAGCTTCTAACACACCGCTGCCTAAAAATGAGTTTTAAATTTAGGTTAAGTTAGTGAATGTGCCAAGAGAATGGACACCATTGTTTTGTCAATTATATATAGAACTAGCTGTGCCTGCGGTTTCACCCGCGTAAAGTTTGGTTTATAACACAGTCATAAAAAAGGAGGAGGTTTTCATTTCGACTTTTTTGTATTTATAACTCGATAACTCATATAAAATGACAGACGGAAATAAAAATAAATATATATTCCAAACAGTTAAAAGTATAGTCAATTGGAGCTATAGTAAAAAATATTTTATTTTAATTAAAAGTAACCGATGTTACTTCTTAAAAAACGTAATAAACAAACCCACATTTATAACAATAGTAGCATATGCATATAGTAACAGAAGGAAATAATAATAAACAAAAATTTCAAATAGCTGAATTTATAGTCTATGGAAAGTATAGTGTATAGTCTCCATAGTACAGTTGATTGGATTAGATGTTGACGTGACAGTCGGTAATACAGTGCGATGGTATTATAGTACTCAGGGTTTGAACCAACGCCTTGCATCTATTTTTATAATAAGAAAAAAAATTGACAAAACTTTTTTATTTTCGTAAAAAAAAATGTATACTATGTTACTTCTGATACCTCCAAGAATATGTGTATAAAGTTTCATGATGATCGGTTGAGCAGTTTTTGCGTGAAAGCGTAACAAACAAACGGACATTCACATTTAAAATAATAGTAGGATAATATAATATAATAATTTGTTTTCGATTCTCAACAGCTTGATATATTTTCCTTAGTTTATCCAAAATAAATTTCTGAACGCACGCTTTTTGTATGGAAAAATTATTTTCTTTTATTTTATTTATTATAAAAGAATTTTTCTAAAATAAAAGTAGCCTAAGTTACTCCTTATTACATCAGCTACCTGTCAATAAAAGTCCCGTCAAAATAGGTCCAGCCATTCCAGAGATTAGCCGGAACAAACAGACAGACAGACAGACAAAAATTGTAAAAAATGTCATTTTGGTGTATGTACCGTATATATATTCATATACACTCACACCGTATATATACTCCAATTTTATTATATGTATAGATTCCTCACGTAATACATAAAGCAACAATATGTTACATTAACGCGAATCATCGCTGCGTAGAGAGTGGCATAACATCTGCGCCTATATTAATATTACAAAGAGAGTTTTCATAGAGCGCATTACATTCAAATGTCAATGTCACCTCATTGTTGTCAATTTGTCATGCGCCATTAAAAGGAACAACGCCCAAGTACATATATCAAAGATACATTGGTACCGGTGAGTGGTGCTCTCGGCTTACGTAGCCGTTGCACTGCCACTACACCACGGTCGCCTTTATGTTTGTATATATTTACAATAACAGATTCAGTATATAGTAGGAGCACATTTAAAGTGTTTTTAAACTCTGAAAGTACAAACGGTTATAGATTCGAGGGAAATGTAAATTAACATAATATGATATATAGTAATACCCCGCTTTACGCGAGGGATACGTTCCGAAAAAAATCGCATATATCTAGGTTTATGATTAAACATAGTCAAAATTAAACATAGAAAAAATATATCTCTATGTCAACAAACGAAACGAACGAGGGAATCCCCAGAGAACAAAGTCGAAGGACAGGGAATTCCCAATTCTTTAAAAAGAATATTCAGAGGAAGCGACCATAGAGAAGTTGATGACTGCATTATGTTTAGACGCACTTTTTCGCGTAATGCGAGGCATTTGAGCGCGTTATAATGAAACCGCGCGTAAAGCGGGGTGTTACTGTATAGTAACATCATAACAACTACAAACTAATTCACAAATGGCATATGTAATGCGTTCAACGTATATCTAAAACAATGTAATATGTAACATCACATTGGCTCTGCGAGTGTGAACAGTGCATACCATCATTATAATTAATAGGCCACACACACACAATCACATGGAAGCCATAACCTGCTTTACAAGGGCCCAATGTGCAAATGACATATATACAGAGTGTCCCATTGATCAACGCCAATACTTGAAAGATCATCACAGAATGGCGATATTCTTGATTTCCTTTTAATAGTTATAATTTTATGTTATTAAAAGAACTAAATATGTTTTAAATATTTTTCTCATAATTGTCACTACTGTGGCTTATTACCAGTTCCCAGTTGACGTTGATTAATGGGACAATACCTGTATATATATATTATTAATATAAGACTGCTGCCATGTTGTTATTTAATATTATCAATTCAACATCGGCGTGTAAATGTAACACACACGCGAAAGAGGATGGCCAAAGAAACCAGCGCAAAAGTTTCATATGCCAAAATTTAAATACAAATTAGTAGTTGTGAACATTGCTGAATTGAATGGTTGCTTAGGGCTCAAGGCAAATGTTTGTTATTAAGTAAAAGCTACCTAATAACCATTTTATTATAATATTAACGTATTATGTTAAGCGTGCATTGTGCCACTGCTTTATCAATGTGCCTCATCAGCATTGCTATAAACAACATTAATGGCGACGGATCATAACACGAATATGCCTTCTCTCCCATGCCCATACATGCCTTCTATATAATAATCATAATAGGAAACAATGGCAAACTTTGATGGGGGAAAATGATGTTAAGCGATCCCAACTGAGAATATCTATATTAATTTCATTATGTAAAATATGTGCGCGTGTGGCCATTCCCCAATGTGTAGTTGGTGCATTAATATGCTCAGCGTCTGCTTAACAATGGATTGTGAGGGGCATGATGCCAAACCTCATGAGCAAACATTAAAATAATATATTTAATAAATAAAAACTCAAGTGGTTCAAAGGATATAATATTTTTAAAAATAAATTAACACATTTTTCTCCTTTTACTTTACTACGTCACTCGCCGCAATCACAAACTTATGTTTTACATAGATTTTTGGTTGTTATGCTAATTTCAGAACATTCTCGGTTATCCATTGTTTAGCAGACACCCAGTATATATATAAATGTATATCACGTATGTAATAATTTTTGTTTGTTTTGCTTCAACGTTTGCTTCCTCTTCCTGCAATAGAGCCGCATGAACACGGCTAACAACACGAGCAGCACCCCACTGGCGCCCGCGAGTGTTATCTTGTGACCAAACACAATGCACGACAACAATATGGACGCCGCCTGCAACATCACGGCAACTATAGTCAATGTTCACAAATAACAAAATTTCACCATCATTCAGTGGCGTAGTGTGGCGGGGGCGGAGGGGACGGCACATTTAGGGGGCGGCAAAATTAAAAAAAACTAAAATAAATCGTTAAAAGTTTTTTCATATTTTTGCTGTACCTATGATTGAAATTCCTAAATAAGGGGGCGGCTGATTCCTACGCTACGCCACTGTCATCATTAATAATAATAATTAAACAATTAGCTTTATAACACTTGTGACATTATCACTTGACATATAGCAGCGCCCGCCTCATTGTAAGCGAGAGTGTGGTCCATCAAGTGCAGACGTGACTGCTATTACAGTTTAATAACTGCAAGTAGCAGTCACATCCACTAGTTGGACACGGCAACTTAAAATCTAATCCAGTCACTTCACTATCTGTATACATGTAGGTGGTGGTACTACTCCAGATCCACTGTCTCTGCCTCTTTTTTTAATAATAAATATTTGTAATATCCAATGTATATATTAAATGTTATGAAACAAATATTTTTGAAGCTGTACTATATGCAATAATAATAATAATAAATGAATGAATGAATCACCTGTCTGAGTGTCATAATGACAGTGAACACCACGGCGCCATAATGCTTAATCGTGACATATATCAGCGATTGGCCAATCACGGACGACAACGACAACACGCACACGTCCAATAGGAAGGAGGGATGCTGAAACACACATTAACACACACACATATTACAGTGGTGACAGAGCATGGAATATATTACATGCGCTCATCAATGATTATGAGACGGATCTTTTATAATGTGATGTGTGCAATATACCTTAAGCAGTTGTATGGAGTGGATGGTGTTGGTGTGTTGTATGAGGGAGGTGGCCGTCAGCAGGCACGAGAACATGCTCACATAACACAACATCTGCACAGGCGATGTCTGAAACAAATCATATATATATACATATTACACTATATTATGCATTCAGTAACACATCCAGTGTGTGGCGGTTATTGCTGCTCTCAACAACTATTTTCATTTATTCAACATGCTATCAATTAAATTGGTGAAAAAAGATATCCTCATTAGAAACATGGACTGTTGAAAGATATTTACTCGACTACGGTAAATAATAATAAATGAATGAGCCATCAATACATTTGCAGAGTTATTATAATTCCATTGACGCATCATTTAAAATTTTTTCATGTTCCGTAATTGATTAAAAAGCAAATGTTACTAACTCAAAAACACATAAAATCCAATTGATTTGAAACACACTCTCTTAAAGTGAATCAGTTAATGCTATCGCATTGTCCTTTGCACTTAAGTTCACTGTGCAATTTATTAATATTATAACATAACAGTAACCATTGCATATAATTATTACAAATGATATTGTGGCTCCACATCTGACCATGCCGGACACATGGGCTGGTGAAGCATTATAACATAAACTCCATGTTTTACATGACAATGAGTTTATGTGTCATAATAATAATAATAATATGTGTTTACCTGATATTGCTTGAATATGTGCGATTGCCAGGATGACGTGAAACTGTCGCCGCACAAATACAAACACAACAACATCACACCAGACATTGTGGTCACACTGCTCGCTGCAACACACACACACACACACAAACATACATATACATATATATATTAATAGTTATGCATTGTAATTATTGCACCTCCACTTGTGACATATTAGCCTCCGGTGTGGTCCGTTAATAATAACAATTGCACATACATGAGATATGTTCAGTTGACGTGAGCATGAAGAGCACCATGCCAATTGATATGAGAATGGCTGACACATATTCCCATAGTTCATACTTATTGCCGCCAACCAATTTGCCCATCAGCATCACAGGTATCACTTTGCACGACTTGGACAACACCTGCAACACACACACCCATGTGTTCAATAAAGCATTCGCACACATTCATTATAACAACTACATATACAAATGGATATCATCATACTAATATGTAAATAGAATATATCCTCTTATTTATAATACACAAAACATGTAATCTGCCTGATAATAAGCACCACCATTACAATTTATGGCTACACATAATATTGCATCACTATCTGAAGCACCTTTACAACCTTAACATTTATAGGGTCTGCAGGAACAAAAGAGTCTCTTGGCTTTACTGCGGGAGAACCATTGCTCGCACATAACAATATAATTGCACACTCACTTGTGTTGGGAAGCTGACATATTTGAGTGCCTCGTATTGGCACCATGCACTTATAATGTTTGTGAGTGCGCAGTAGGTGAACTTGTACAATGGCGCTGGTGGGTGTTTGCGCGGCGCAGGCGCAGGCGGGCACGCGCACACGCGCACCACAGACAACGCAAACGCAGCAAAGCGATTGATGAACACCAACAACTGGGAATCCGTGAACTTGTACACACTGCCATCAGACAATATGTAACTCTGCAAATAATTTACACATCATTTAAACAAATTTTATTTTCTTATAATAATAAAAATAATATAAAATTAAATTAATAAGCATAACTAAAATTTATTGAATTCATTAATCAATGTTCAGGCAAAATCTAAGAAAATACGATTTTACATATATTTTTCACACTATTTTAACATATGAAACAATTCTTTGCTCTGATTGGCAATTAATTCAGGATGTAAGGGTGCGTACATTAATTACGTGTAGTATTTTTGATGATTACACTGTTCTTTGTGGGAGGGAATCACGTAATTAATGTACGCCCCCTAACAGACTGGGGTGACAACCAATGCACCATGCATATAGCCGAAATATGAAAATTGGTCAACCAAGTGTAATATTCTTTTATCACACATAGTATTATTAATTTGTAAAGATATAGCTGTGTAGCTATGACAACTATCTAGTATTGTGTTGTTTTTATATGTATAGATTGTCACGTAAGTTGGCAAGAGTAGTCAGATGCGCCAGAAGTCGTTTTTTAGGTGTGTTTAGGTACGCGAGGGATGCATGGCATGAGGTAACAAAGTTACCTTGAGTTATTGGATGGCCAGTCGATCATCCCGCGTGGCATCCACGCTCCGTTCGCTCCCGTGCACACTTGGGTGCACTGAAATTTGACCACTGGTTTTCGTATCATACTAATGGTTTTACCACATATTAGTCCCTGCCGCGTCTGTCTGTTCTCGATAAACTCAAAAATCAATCAAATTGTCCTGCATTTTCCCCACAGGGATAGGCAGAGAAGCGGGATATAGAGGAGCGCCACCTGCCATAAATCCCTCACTTCCTTCACATTCACAATTCTCTTCATACAAGCTCTATGGTTATGAGCACTAGGTAACCTAGCTTTCTTGGAATTTGATGTCTCCGATTTGGTCAGAGAACACCCTCCTGGGTCTGCCTTGATTAAAGCATCCATGCACATCAGATTCATAAATTTCTTTCATCAATCTACTTTCATTTAAACTACTATTATTATTTTTTATGAATCTAAAGAGACCCATTTTTATTGCACGGCCAGTGTACATGCGCAAACATTCCCCCACTATGTTAAAATCTTGCCAACTTATGTGCCACGGAATATAACACCTACTTGTGTCATAATTTTCTCTTGCAGCAAACCCCACACCAAGTAGGCCCCCATCAGCCCAACAAAGCAGCCCGCCAACCTCACACCATGCACACTCTCTGACACCTGTGCATCTGCTTGCGAGTCCTCTAACAATTTGTTACTGTCAGGCAATTGGCCGTTGCTACTGTCATCATAGCACAGGAAAAGCGCACGGGACACACATGCGGAAGACACTGAAATCCATTATAATACAACTATATATTATAATATATGTATGAGGGTAATATTGCAAATGTGAGAGTTGGGCCAGGGTGCCTGCACAAGTGAAGGTATAATTAAATTCCTATAACATGCAATTACAATAATTTATACACAAAACATAAATGATATATTAAAAACTACTCACTGGGCTTATCAAAGTAATGTATGCTATTCAAATATTTATATAGGAGCCACATTGGCAGTAATATAGTTGCATATCCCATGCAATTGTACAACAGACGCAATGCCCACCCATATTGGGAGGAGGAGGCACTGCCCAATGCGTTCTGCAACTCCGCTGATGCCTTATATGTGTGCAACACATAACACACAGATGCCACTGATAACAATGCACACACACTGCAACAATAACAATCAATTATAATAATTGGTAAATTAACATTTCATTATTTTGCACAAATTACCTTTATACATATTTTTGGAGCAAAAAACACCTGATATCAATATTATCAAACACACCTAATAGCTAGTAACTAACTAAAACAAAAACTCACCCGAGTGTAAGCCTATTTCTATTCATTTTTATGTATAAATTATTTGGATTATTCTATTTGAGACATGTGCTTAACTTATTGCACAGTTTTTTAAAGTTATTACGATTAATTTTCATGCATAATTTGCAGTTTTTATATCTAAAAACCGCAAAAATATTGAACCCATTTGCAATTGGACACTTTCCCCGTGTTCAAACGTGACGTTAATGACAGTAGTTTTTTTTTTATATTTAAGGCTTTGGAACAATTGTTTTCCTTTATTTTTTTATAGAGGCCATTGATCGACAATGGAATTAATTTTAATGTTTACGACAATAAAACTGACAGTAAATAAAGATTATTTATTGTTGTTTTTTTTTTAGAATTTTTTCCCAGTTTTATTTATTTATCGGATGGGTTCACGAAGCGAAAGTTGTGCATGATGTGGTATGAGTGCGGTATGTTTATATGTGAATTTATCGCAGCATTATGTGCGGTTGTGGTCTGCGGGCCGTGTCTGCTTGCTTGCGCGAGGAGACTCATAATCGGTGAGGAGACACTCACGCGAGATTCGTACAAACTGCGCGAGGCCGAGGTTCTGGGCTGCGATGAACCTGCCTGCCCCTATTACAAGAAGAACATTAAATATCTGATGGTGCCGACGGTGCAGAGACGCGCGTTCTCCACGGCACGGCGATGACGTTCCACCAATTTGCACAATATAATCATCGTTGTATTATTAATCATTTTAGCAATATTATGTAAGGCACATTGTTACGTTTGGATAACAATAAAACTTCATCATAGCCACATTCATCCATTTGTAGACATTCATTAAATTACAAGCATTAGCTCCGTGAAAGTTGTAGTTAATATATATATTATAATAAGTACAAAACGCCATCCATTCCCCAGTAATATCTGAAATTTGTATTCTATATTTTTAAAAATAAAATACTTATTTAAACTTAGATGAGGGCTTTTTTATAAACCGCACTCGTGGCAGGCTGTGGTGAGAGCAGTGAGCAGTAGAGGTGCTTCCATTATAACGGCCAAAGTAGATCCCGGCAAGTTCCAAGATGACCCCTCGCTTGAGTCGTTTCTCGATAGTCGTTGGTGATTAAGTATCTAATTAATTTGAATAGTTTTTTTTATGTATACGTATTGTATGGAGTGTGAATTATAATTAACGCGTTTGTGATGTTTGATAAGTATGCCAATGTATATTCAATGCACGCACATTATGTTGTGTATTGTTGGGTGAGCCGCCGTCCACTATGCCTGCCATAGAGGCACACACTATATTAAGACACTGCGCTTAATATTCCGTGGACAATAGTGAAGTTCATACAACATTATTGTTTAACCATATTTGAGACAATGTGCCAATTGCCAATCAAGAATGGATTGCCAATTCAATAGATAGTATTTTCTTACATTTTAGGCGAATATGGATTAATTAAATAAACAAATTTTATGCGGCTTACTATCGCGGTTATTTTTGGTTATTGATTTTACATATATTTTTCATTATCTCTCCTCTGTGGAGAGAATAACATTAACCACGTGTTCTCTCCATTCTATAACCATAGATTCTTTAAGCGAAGATAAGAAGCACCTTATATCGGCAGCCGTCAACTGAGTCCGCTTAGTCGTTGTCACTCTTGGAGCTCTCCTTTGTTATCCATCAGACCAGTGGCGTTCTCATATCAATTGGCATCAGACCACAATAGTTCGATATATTCTTAAAAGCTGGTTTCCTCAAACTCCACGACCGTAGACATTTTTAATTGTGACTCGACATCTGACCTCGACCCGCCTGACGGCAAGCAAAAAGAGGTCCAAGAGTGCCGACGGCTGCAATAACCGAGTCTTTACGGCTGCCCCAATCGCCGTCACTATGCCGGCCAAATGTGCTTCTTCACGTATCGCTTGAAGGATCAAAAGCTACAGGATGGATAGAACGCATGAGCTGGTAACATCATAATCTACTTGTCGATTGTTTCACAAAAAAATGACGCACTGAACCTTTTAGTTCGACTGCTGATTCGGTCGACAAAATGCGGATACTTCCTCCGACTTGTGTATTACGTGTGTGAAAAGACGAGGTAGGAACAAGGTTAAAGAGCTCCTCGGAACATTCTCCGTGGTATAGGCGATAGAGGACGCACAGAGCCGCCATGTCTCTGCGTAGTTGCAGGGGCTCCAAAGTTCGCGTGACCTCCGCATCACCTATAATTAGGACAGCTCGGCGCCCAGGGCATTAAGAAGATACTTTGCAGAGCCGTCCCAGAGGTGCGAACAGTACTCCAATAGCGTAAAACATTAGAGTATACGAGGCATACTCTAATTCGGCGGTTAGGAGGTGGAACGTGTGGTGTTTGTTAATTTGCAGACTCTGTTCCTAACGTTGCTGTCCTCATGGCTCTTACTCTGTCCTATGATGCCGACTATCTATTGTCATGTTTTTTTTGTTGTGACTCGAAATATGACAGCGGGGCCTGATGTTAAGCTGAATTGCGGTCATGAATGGAGATGACTACAACTACAACAACTGTAAGTAGTAGTCACATCTACAATGCGGGCTATTTGAAACCGCAAACTTACAAGCTTATCCCAAAACGCGACTAAGTCACGTCACTTCAATCAAATCAAATTAATAAACATACACAGTAGACGATAGCTACTTGTTTTAAGTAAAGAAAAATAACATGTATATTTTAAATAAACAATTTAAAGATTAATGAAGCCGCATCAACATATTAAAATGTTTTGTAGGCACTTTTCTTATGGCTGGCAGTGTTGGCAGTGGTCCCACAGACTGTGTTCTGTGGTGACAGTAATCACGCGCAGGTGGTTGCTGGAGTTTGCTGGTCTCCCATCGGGCGCGTCCCCCGAAATAGGGGCCCGCTCGTCGTGTCAGCGATGTCGCGATTGAGCGGGACACATTGTTAGTTGGGGCCCGAAATGGCCAACGTCGGCGAAGTTACGCGGGTTTGCTAACGCGATACCAGTGCTCCGCCGATGACGGTCTGTGGAAACGGCGCGTGGGAGGTTTTAGCCGGTGAGAGCCCGGCACTTCGGCTGGTAGAGCTATCCTCCCACGTTAATAAATAAAAAAATAAAAAATGGGTACCGTTGAAAGAATGGAATATCAACGATGGGGATGGTCGTCCATGTTTCCCGAATGCTGTCCAACCGAGTAGGAATTTCGGTTAAATTATTTCAATGTATTAAATCTAAAACTTGCCGCGGCGGGCGGTGATAAAATATAAATTTAATACTGAAAAGTGTAAAGGTGCACAGAAACAATCTTATCTTGCAAAATAATGTATTTATTTGATCGAATAATAGTTTATATATATTTAATATAAAAAAACTATATACGTGAGTAGTTCTCATGCAATACTTATGCACGATTCCAGCTAACCGAAGCTTTGAAGTGTTCATTTTACTCATCGTAACTTTCATAGGAAGTATGTTTCTTTCAAAACACTACACTTAGTCTAAACGACTTTGCTTTAATCACCACACCTAATAGTAACAAGTAGAAGGAATAAACATACAAGGGACGGATGGAGAGCGCCATTTTAAAATGATACATATAGGTAAGGTTATTGTGTAAAATGAAATAAAAGATGCGCCATTCGTGTTGGCCATTTTATATGTTGTATATTTAGTATAATATTAATAGGTATAACAAATGTTTCTTATAATTGTTATTATATAGACATATATACAAAACAATGGCGTGGTTGTGCCATTTTAGTGAGCTTCCTCTGTGCGCGCTGCCATAACATAACAATAAAAGTGTGGCGCATATGGCGCGGTTATATAATTAAAAATAATACAATTCACATTATGCTAAAACAGGGTTAACCAACTACCACAACTCACACAACCAAACACAAGTGATCACACAAATACATAACTATTGCTATGAGATTGCATTGGAGCAGGCCCTTGCGATTCGTCCAAGGCACTTATAAAAACAACACTTTAACAGGACATAGGCACTAAACAAGGAAATAATGCAAATAATCCTTCCTGGTGTCACTTTCGTAAAGGATAATTATATCTATCTATACCAATCCTTACTTATATTATAAACGCCAAAGATTGTGAGTATGGATGGATGTTTGTTATTCTTTCACGCAAAAACTACTGATGATTTTAATGAAACTTTACAATAATATAGCTGATACATCAAAATAACACATAGGCTATAATTTATACATATTGTGTAAATAATAAATAAAATAAAAGAAAACACATTGCGTGCGTTCAGAATTTTATTTTGGGTAAACTAAGGAAAATATATCAAGCTGTTAAGAATTGAAAACAAATTATTATATTATATTAAAACATATTATTATTGTTATCCTACTATTATTATAAATGTGAATGTCCGTTTGTTTGTTACGCTTTCACGCGAAAACTACTCAACTGATCATCATGAAACTTTGTACAAATATTCTTGGAGGTATCAGAAGTAACATAGGATACTATTTATAAAAAAAATAACGCGGGTGAAACCGCGGGCACATCTAGTATAATATAAAGAGGAAATATTTGATTGTTGTTGTTGTGGTCTCGCGCGAGAGTGTAAACGCGACTTTATGGGTTTGTTATGATTTATCAACAGATTTTAAAAAAACATTGACCACTTCACCGGGTAATATAGGCTATAATACATTTTCCAAAATAATCATTATTCCTAAAAATATAATGTAAATATGATCCGCATTTTCATAATATTTTGTAAAGTGCAGCTTTCAGCTATTACTCAACAAAGAGTGTTCTTATTTCACAAATGGCCAATATATCACAATATATGTGTCTCACCTGAAGGGCTTCACTTTAATGTGAATCATATTTGGGCAACGATGGCATCGTGTGCCAATGGGGCGCACAGTTTGGGCGGTGTGACGCGAGCGGCCGGTCGTTGGCGCACCACCACACCAATGCATCACATCAACAACACATTCGCATTATTGTTGTTCTCAATGCGGTGAGTTTATATATCATTTGTTGTATATTAATAATACTTGTTCTATTATATATTTTGATTAAAATTATAATCAAGTGTTCATTTAAGAACATCTTTAATAAAAGGTGAATGAATTCTTAAATACAGTCAATTTATGAATACAATTTGCTGTTCTTACAATATTTTCATATATTCAAATCAACTTTATATTATATTATTTGAATGTAATTTACTACATAATGATATGAATTGTAATGTAAATATACGAGGGTGGTTGTGCTTCTTTGTGCAAAACACATGGTTTGCTTAATATGGCAACAGGTAATACTAACGAATATAATATGTCTTGAAAATTACAGTGAATAATATGTGAAAGCTCACATGTGTGTGTGTGTGTGTATATATGAACATAGATTATCTCTACTTATCGCACATAATCTCACGTATAGTACAGCATTGTAGTAATAATAATAATGTTAGGCTGTTCATTTCAAGTAGGTAATTAACATAAAAGCACTATGGCCGCACTCCGTCTTAAGTGCGGCAACTACAGCTTCCCAGTGGATCGCGCGGCTGACACGGCTGCAAGTGGTGGCATCACCTCAGTGAGCCATATTGTGCCAATCACCACCAACATAATGCTCTATAACTAAAAGTTGGGCCAGAATCGTGGCAAGTGGCGCTCCATTATCTCTGCCTATCCCCGTGGGAAAAAGGCGTGACAAATTGATTTTCATATTATTCAGTCCTCTAGAAGTGTGTGGAATATAATTTGAAAGATTACGTTACATAGTTGCATACATACAAGTGAAACTGTACAAAGCGTGTTAAAGAGCATACATGTGAAAATAATATAATATAAAATGTAAAGCACATGAAGATTTCAATAAATGTTGTTTCAGCCATTTTGATGCTACGATGTTACATATAGGTATATATATATATATTGTTATTTTTATTATATTATTGCATCAAAGTAACACAAAATATAAATATACAATTGGCAAATAATAAACAATATATATTTGCACGCTTCCATTGTGCATTAATCACGCAATAACGGCAACTATATGGACTATTTTATGAATATATTTGTAACTAGCTGTGCCTGCGGTTTCACCCGCGTAAAATTTGGTTTATAACACAGTCATAAAAAAGGAGGAGGTTTTCAATTCGACTTTTTTGTATTTATAACTCGATAACTCATATAAAATGACAGACGGAAATAAAAATAAATATATATTCCAAACAGTTAAAACTATAGTCAATTGGAAACTATAGTAAAAAATAAAATAGTTAATTTTAATTAAAAGTAACCGATGTTACTTCTTAAAAAACGTAATAAACAAATCCACATTCACATTTATAACAATAGTAGCATATGCATATAGTAACAGAAGGAAATAATAATAAAGAAAATTTTCAAATAGCTGAATTTATAGTCTATGGAAAGTATAGTGTATAGTCTCCATAGTACAGTTGATTGGATTAGATGTTGACGTGACAGTCGGTAATACAGTGCGATGGTATTATAGTACTCAGGGTTTGAACCAACGCCTTGCATCTATTTTTATAATAAGAAAAAAAATTAACAAAACTTTTTTATTTTCGTAAAAAAAAAGGTATACTATGTTACTTCTGATACCTCCAAGAATATGTCTATTTTTGCGTGAAAGCGTAACAAACAAACGGACATTCACATTTAAAATAATAGTAGGATAATATAATATAATAATTTGTTTTCGATTCTCAACAGCTTGATATATTTTTCTTAGTTTATCCAGAATAAATTTCTGAACGCACGCTTTTTGTATGGAAAAATTATTTTCTTTTATTTTATTTATTATAAAAGAATTTTTCTAAAATAAAAGTAGCCTAGGTTACTCCTTATTACATCAGCTACCTGTCAATAAAAGTCCCGTCAAAATCGGTCCAGCCATTCCAGAGATTAGCCGGAACAAACAGACAGACAGACAGACAAAAATTGTAAAAAATGTCATTTTGGTGTATGTACCGTATATATATTCATATACATGTATTAAAAAACGGTTATTTCAATATTACAAACAGACACTCCAATTTTATTATATGTATAGATTTGTAACTAGCTAGTTACAGCTGTGCCTGCGGTTTCACCCGCGTAAAATTTGGTTTATAACACAGTCATAAAAAGGAGGAGGTACTCAATTCGACTTTTTTGTATTTATAACTCGATAACTCATATAAAAATGACAGACGAAAAATAAAAATAAATATATATTCCAAACAACTAAAACTGTAGTCAGTTGGAAACTATAGTAAAAAATATATTTTTTTAAATTAAAAGTAACCTATGTTACTTCTAGTACCTCCAAAAATAAAAAAACGTAACAATCAAACTCACATTCACATTTATAACAATAGTAGGATATGCATATAGTAAAAGAAGGAAATAACAATAAAGAAAAGTATAGTCTATGGAAAGTATAGTGCATATTCTCCATAGTACAGTTGATTGGATTAGGTGTTGACGTGACAGTCGGTAATACAGTGCGATGGTATTAGAGTACTCAGGGTTTGAAACAACTCCTTGTACCTATTTTTAAAATAGGAAAAAAAAATGGTCAACTTTTTTATTTTTCGTATTTTTTTAAAAAAGTATTTTAAGTTACTTCTGATACCTTCAAGAATATGTGTACAAAATTTCATGATGATTGGTTGAGCATTTTTTGCGTGAAAGCGTAACAAACAAACGGACATTCACATTTATAATAATAGTAGGATAATAATTTGTTTTCAATTCTCACATCAGCAGCCTGATATATTTTCCTTAGTTTAGCCAAAATAAATTTCTGAACGCACGCAATTTTGTATGGGATTTTTTTCTTTTATTTTATTTATTATAAAATATTTTTTCTAAAATAAACGTTACTCCTTGTTATATCAGCTACCTGCCAATAAAAGTCCCGCCAAAATCGGTCCAGCCGTTACAGAGATTAGCCGGAACAAACAGACAGACAGACAAAAATTGTTAAAAAAAATATTTTGGTGTATGTACCGTATATATGTATATTCATATACATGTATTAAAAAACGGTTATTTCAATATTACAAACAGACACTCCAATTTTATTATATGTATAGATGATCGTAGACGACGGAACGGAAAGCTGCTTATGGTTTGGACATAATTAATTTATGTTTTCATTGTGAAAAAGTTTAGAACGCTGTGTGCTATTACGTTTGGCCGATGTGCTTCTCTTCCTCACAAAAGTAATACATGATTGGGTCAACGTGTGCCACATTACTGATTCAGGTTATCTGTATTTAGTATTTCAGTGTTATTCTTCCAAAGTGTGTTAAACGTCTCAAGTTTAAGAGGGTGCATAAAGGAAGCCTAAAAGTTAGGAGATGGGTGACATGCAGATTGTATGCAATATTTTGGTAGTTTTAGTGAAATTGCGTAATCTATGCGATGTACATAATACATGGACAAGAGCATGTGTGATTCTAACAAGATGGTGCTGATAAGAGTCAATGTGATCGGCGGAATGTTATGCGTGTTGTTTCATTGCGCAGTGATCACCGCCTTCGCACAATTTGCCATTCTTCCTCTTAGGATATCTCAAAAACTGCTGACATTCCGCCCAAAATGACAATGGAGTGAGCACCACTCGAGTGGCACAATTCATCAAAAATGCTTAATATAAACTGCATTGTGTATATTATTTGGAAGTAACGTTTCTTTTTGATATAATTGTATAGTTTCGCTTTGCCTAATCCTGGCCCTGTGGGATTATTTCAATGATTGATTATTCTTGTGCGAAAAATGTAACAATTAGTAGCAATAGTATTTCATTGATATTTGTGTATGTCAGTCAATAACATGCTAGAACTTGGGTCCGTTCATTGCTATGCAGACTCCGCCCGCCCGGCAGCCAATAAGATGCAGTAGTGTTTTTTTTTTGTTGTGACACGACATCTGACCTCGACTCGCCTGATGATAAGCAAGGGGAGGTCCAAGAGTGACGACGACTGAAAAACCGAGTTATTTCCCGGTTACTCCAGCCGCCGTCACTATGCCGGCCTAAGGTGCTTCTTCACGCATCGCTTGAAGAATCCAAGGTCATAGGATGGAGAGAACACATGGGCTGGCAAAGCATTCCACTTGTCAATTGTTCTACTAAAAAAAGACGCACCGAACTTTTTATTTCAACTGCCGATTCAGTCGATAGAATGCGGATGCTTTCCCCTACCTGTGCGGGTATTACGGGTGTGAAAGGACGAGGTAGGAACAAGGTTAAAGAGCTCTTCGGAACATTCTCCGTGGTAAAGGCGCTAGAGGACGCACAGAGCCGCCTTGTCTCTGCGTAGTTGCAGGGGCTCCAGAGTTCGCGAGACCTCTGCATCACCTATAATTCGGACAGCTCGGCGCTGCAATGAATCCAGGGCATTAAGAAGATACTAGGCAGAGCCGTCCCAGAGGTGCGAACAGTACTCCGCACAAGAACGAATCTGCGCCTTGTATAATAGCAGGCGAAATTTGCCGCACCTTGTTCAGAATGCCAAGTCCCTGTGATTCAAGTCGCAACGAAGGGACATTCCTAGAATATCCAGTCTGTCTAAAGCACTGAGGGAGATGTTACAAAGAGAGGGAAGAGGAGTAAACGGGGATTTTTTCGTCGAGAACGCGCATACCTGAGTCTTGTCTGCGTTGAACTGAACTAGGTTCTTGTCGCCCCAGTGGGTATACGATTTGTAACCCGGTTCAGTCCCGCTACAACAGACTCTCTCATATCGGCTATCTCTTGTTTGCCAGCTATGGGGCGGGCAGTGTAGCGTCCATGCACCGTGCTGTCGTCCAAGGTCCAGCATGTCATTGATATGCAGAAGGAACAAAGTCGGCGACAGCACGAAGCCCTGAGGGACGCCGGCATTCACCGACATCCTGCGCGATGCGCTTCCATCCACAAAAAATTGCCGCCCCCTTATTTAGGAGTTTCAATCATAGGTACAACAAAAATATGAATTTCAGGTTCAAATTTTAACGATTTATTTCAGTTTTTATAAATTTTGCCGCCCCCTCCGCCCCCGCCACGCTACGCCACTGTGTCCAAGCCAATGGCAAGGGCTTCTCCATTACCATCCAACGCTTCACCCCAGACGTGCGTGGTGTACGCTAGAAGGTCACCAGTTGACCGTTTCGGCCTGAAGCCATATTGACGGTCATTGATCAGCTGGTGACCCTCGCGCCGGAGCATAGCCTGTTACTATACAAGGCTTTTCTGCGGAGTACTGTTCACATCTTTGAAACGGCTCTGCCAAGTATCTTACGATGTACCGATGCCCTGGATTCATTGCAGCGCCAACTTGTCCGACATATAGAAGATGCAGAGCCCCTATATTTCGTAGACATGGTGGCTCTTTGATAAATCACTTATAGCACGGAGAATGTTTCAAGGACTTGTTTACCCTTGTTCCTATCACGTCTTATCACACTTGTTCTGGTCGGGGGAAGCATCCGCATTTTGATGATTGAATTGGCAGTGGAACTAAAAAGTTCGGCGCGTAAACCTAACCACCTTAGGAAACGAAGCGTGAAAAAGCACAATTGTCCGGCATAGTGACGGCGACTGAGGCATCCGTAAAATGAATTGTGATTATTTGAATAGCACAACTCCATGTTGATGTGAAACAATAACATTAGTAAATGTATAATATTTATTTTAGTACGTAATGATTGTTTATACAAATAGTTGATTAATTGATAATAATGCAATGAGCTATAATTTGGAAATGACCTTTCATCATGCGAGTAACAATAATGAGTGGATGTTGTGTGTGATAGCCCAATGGTGATGTGATTGTTTAACATACATTTTTATAATATATAATATTCAAAATGTGCAATGTTATAATTGATCCTAATACTTTTATAATAATCAATTCAACGTTTACATTATGATTATTCCTTAAACAATTTATTAAATTCCATTAAAAATATATTAAATACTACAAATAAATAGGTAAGTAATATTAATACAAATATTTATAATATAAGTATATATTTATACATAAAGTCACTTTATTTGTTGTTTTTTTATATTAATTATTATTATTTCTATTGAACAGGGACAGACAAAATAATATGAACTCATTTCGTAATCGTTTAACTTTTTGCATGATACCGTATCCCCAATTTGGCCGGATTACTGCGAATATCTCAACATCCTGAATGGCGATGTCCTCCCAATGGCATCCACTGCCTTATGCACGCACAACATCATTCCATCGGGCATCGCAATCGGCAAAGCTCAACACAATGCTTCAATCGGTGCTGTTGGAATGTGCGACACAATTGCACACGGTGGCTTCTTAATAATAATATTATGTATTATGACACAACTCCGTTTGATGTTAAGCCAGGATGCTGTCCATGCATGGGGGTGACTGCTACTAGAATATAATAACTGTAAGTAGCAGTCACGCCCGCTATGCCGGCCTAGATGGAATTCAAGCATACACAAGTACTTTGTCCCTCGTTCTGCGCTCTCGCTTGCACTTCAACGCCTGAGAGCGCATGTTTTTTCGTGCGTGCAGGCGGCTCCATCGAATTATAAGATGTTGTCACGTCAAAAATACGGTAATTTTGTTTTGTTTGTTAAAATATTGCAAAAGCCGATCCTTTTTGTGTGACCTCCCTTTGCGAAACGCTTAAGTAGTTGTTTTGATTTTACCACCCTCATCTTTTTATATTATCAGTTTAGAAATGACCAGTGCGTCTCTTATAGGCTGCGCGACATGGTTCTAGGTGCTATCTTCATCTCCCGAGATATTTTTTTTGCTTTCGGAAAGGATTTCTTCAAATTCTTCCCTTACTGCTTTGATCGCCTTTTTCGTACGAACACTACGTAGGCCAGATCTTTTTCTGTCACAAACAGTGGAGCTCGCATTGTACTCATCAATAGCCGGGCTGTACAATAGAGTACAATGCAAATGTACACAAACATTTGACTAATACCACGCGTATGGAGAGTTTTAAAAATTGTATTTGGCTCCATACCTACATTGTGTAATGCAATCACAGCGATTCGGTTCTCTTAATCACCCCACTCCATTTTATATCACAAAATATTTTGCAATGTGAATTAAAATGTTATATTTTGTTTATTTTTAATTGTAACAGTATTAGTATATATACTTTCAATGTAGCACTTCACAATTACTTTGTCACCACTCTGTTGCTTCCTTCGCATGCACAATTATGATCACACCAACTCATAGGAATTGTTGTTTTAATTGTGTTAATACGTTTACAATTCCCATTATTCTATTCTTCCTTTTGCAACTATTTTATTGAACTGTTTTTTGTAAATTTTATTTTATAAACTAGCACTGATGTGTGTAAAGTTTGTTTTTTGACATTGTTTGTTTTTTAAGCATGACGTGTTCACTGTTTATAGTACTTACATAAGGCAAGTTGATTGTGTTAGTCTATAAGATGTATTATAATGTAAGATTCTGTTTGTGAACCTAATAAATAAATAAATAAATAAATTATATAAAACATCTCTGGTTGTAACGCTTACATGACAACCTTTTATTTGTCGTTTACATTTTATATTATTTAAGTTATCATTTTACAGGATTTACGCCTTTTTCCCATGGGGATGGGCATAGACAATGGAGCGCCACTTGCCACGATCCTGACACAACTCCCTCGCTTTCTTCACATTCCCAATTCTCTTGATGAGGATGTCTCCGATTTATTCGGAGAACACTCTCCTGGGCTATTATATTTCATAGGTGCTTATATTAGATGCAATATTATGTGCGCGTAATATAACCAGCAACGTCTCTGCGCCATTGTGGGTCAGCTGGATAGAATGTTCTGTTGCAGATGATGGAGACGGCGAGCACATTCGCCGCCGAATGGAGTGGCATGAACAGCACGGGGGTGTCGCAGCCTGGCGTGGGCCGACGCAGCGGCAGTGTGCTCTTGTATATAATAAAGGCGGTGTACGTGGTGGGCATAGTGGGCAATGCGCTCGCCATCGTTGTCATCCGCAGGGGCGAGAGGCGCGTGAGGAATAGGAAATACTTGCTGCTGCTGACAGCGCTCGCCGCCAATGACCTCGTCGCATTGGTGAGTGGCATACATACTCTACTTGCATATCACAAACGACATATTCCACGTGCACAACCGCATGCAGTAAATAACACTGATGGTAAGCATGGAGAAAGTCCAAGAGTGCTCACGAATTATATAAAAATGATTCTATAACAAATTGAATGTACTACTTGTATAATTTCACAAATAACACAAAATCACAGCGCCGCTCATATATATATATAACAGGCATTATTATATAGTACCAGGAAGACCGTTGCTCGGTATTTTTTTTGAAAATAATATTTAGATACGATGAAATATGAATAATATTTTCCAATGTTACCGACATAATAATAAAAATATATGCACTTGTTATTTAAATAAAAAATCACGAGTGCAACTAGTTTAACATTTGATTAAAAACAAGTACTTATTTTTTACAGTTTAGTAAACTGTTAACTTTATCCTTATGACCATAAAACTAAGGAAAAAATTGAAAAATACATATTTTGTCATGACAGCTAAATTTGACAGTTGGGTCAAAGGGACTGCCACGTGGTGCACAAACGCGTTATACATTACACCGACGTTGGAGGTCTTCTAGGTGGTCAAAATCGTCAAAAATTGCAAAAAAGACAAAAAACGATTTGTTCGAAAGCGATTAAGCCGTCGAGAAAATTAAAATTCCGAGTTCTAACGCTCTATGAGCGGTTCAGTGGGAATACATTGACGTCAAAATCGTTTCTCTAATGATTCGACATTTTTTTGTCGCACATTGTCGTATTGTGTCAAATAAAGCATCTCAAACGATGCTGGACCAGCAAAAAAATCGGCACCTCTAGTAGAAAAATCGAATTTTCAATGTTATTTGTCACACATAAATATTATAATGATCTATGAATAATAAATAATATTAGTTTAGTAACCACAAAGAAAAGCACACATTTTCCTTAACTTTTATTTTTAATAACAATTGTTAATGATAACAACATAATGATGGCGACTAAGGCAATCGCAAAATGGTGTTTTTCAGTCGATGGTGCTCTTGGACCTCCCCCCGCCTAACATCAGGCAAGTCGAAGTCAAATGTCTTAATAATAAAAATAGCTCAACAAATGACTTTTTTTCTGATTTGCGCATATAAATAATAAGTTGCATTTGTTCTATGTTATATTATTCCATAGGGTAACAGCACGTAGAGAGTGGCAATTCATCAATTAATCTGCCTGTTATATGTGAATGAAGAGTTCATATATTATAATATATGTAATTGTGCCGAAGATAATTAATAATTTAAATATCATCCCCTTGCTCCTAACTTCCATCGGAGTTTCCACCTGAGGCTGTGTAATGTAACGTTGGCTCCTTGACGAGCCATTTTCAAAGAAAATTAAATAAGGTTATATTTTGTATGAAAATTGCAGTATTCCATGGTCGTGTGCGAGCATCGATGTTTAAACATACATGTTAAACATCGATGTGTGCGAGCGGTTGTCCGTTGACGTCGCCATTTTGTTCGCAGGTCGGCCAGTTGTCACTGATGTTGGTGTCGGAGTCATCGAGTGGGTCACGCGCGTACTGCGCCGCTCGCGTAGTGCTGCGCGTCTTCGGCATCGGCTCCGTGTGCATTGCCGTTGTCATGGCAATGGAGAGGTATCTCGCGCTCACGAGACCATTCCTGTATCAGAAGGTAATTCAAAAAAACAATAATTCACACCGTGTTACGTAAGCCGAGTGGCACGGTTCGAAATCACTCATCGGTACCAATGTATCTTTGATATATGTACTTTGGTTGTCCTGTTTCTATGATGCAAGCACTTTAGTAACTTAGTATAGAAATGTATAATAAAACAAAAATAATATTATATATGCAACGGAATTAAAATGTTCGGAGTGTTCGGATGTTTTATCAATAAAGTAAATTAAAAGCGAACTGTCACGCCCTCACAAGCACAGGGATAGACATTACTCTCTCGTTTCCTTCACATCCATTTTCTCCATACAATATGTATATAAAGTTACACGAATGTTATTTAATGTTTCAACGTGTTTTGTCCGGTACTATAAGGTGTTGTCCGGCGCTAGGGGGATACATCTCTTATTGTGTGACGTTCAAACGAAACATAACGAAATTCATGCACTGACTATTATGGCCATAAATAATAATGGACACACACGCACATAGAATGTTGTCGTAAACGTGAACCCCATTATATCGCAACCACTTCAATGATATATAGGTATATATAACATAAATTATATAATCATTGATACCTATTATTTAGATGCTGAATGCAACGTTAACTTCACCTTTCATTAGCGCCCTCTCTCTCACACACACACACACATACGCATACTTAGACTCTGTTTGCAGTCCAGTCCCAGTCGCACTGAAGAGTATTTTGGATGTGGAGGCGTGTCATATTTGCATTGTTTTACTTCTAAGGCGCCTTGTTGTATTATTAGCTATGAGAATATAAATTTATGTTTATTATAATTGAATGAACCATTATTTATAAAGCGCACACATCGAAGTGTACCAACTACTAAAATAGGCCAAGACATTCACATTCTCTGAGCACCTAATAATAAAATGAACTACTTAACATTGACATTGACATCACCACCGCACCCAAACACTAATGTATTACCAATTCACATTACACGCCATCATAATCTAAGGCAATCAAACAATACTTCCTAATATTAACCATTTATTTTGTACGTTTTCGTTGATAATAAATTAGTAATTTCAATACGTAAATTATATTTAATCGAGTACAACACAATAGAAGTTATTATTATCAATTCATATATTTCAAAATGTCCGACACCTAATAGTGTAATAACAACCGCATGACATGTAAAGGTAGGCAGGGCATAGTGCAACAACAACAAATTGGCACTAAGGTTGCACACAAACATTGGACAGTTACAAAATGCGCTCTGCCCCTTATGAGGGTGTTAACAAAAACTGTTACATATTTACAAAGGATATTTATTACAACCTAAAGAGAGAGAGCCCACTGCAACAAATAATATAGTTGCGCTTCATGTTAACTTACATTTTATATAATTTCGAAATGTAATCGGTCCATTCGTTTAGGAGCTACGACGTCACAGACAATTACACACACAGATACGCAGACACGCCAAACTTATAACAGCCCTCTTTTTGAGTCGGGAGTTAAAAAGGCAAACTAACAAAGAAGAGGAATCTGTCTTTTCCTGAAACATTTCTTCGCAGTCGAAGTTTTGCATTATTTTCAGTTTGTATAATACAATATTCGTAGCATAAGATGTACACACTACTTGTAATTAGTGAACTTTTGTAACACACTCCGTTTCAAATATAAGTTTTGTTCATAGCTTTTATAGTCTGATATTTTGTAAGTTGTTCGCTCAGCTCTAAATGGGGTCCGTTACCATTTTGACAGTTGCAGGCTTTCCCTCGTGCGAATGAATGAACGTGTCATCTAATACTCTTATGTTTAATGCAAATGGGTGTTGTGCCATTATTTCGTGTTTGTTTGGTGACAAATTTATTTATTTAATTCCGTATTTGACAGGTCGCAAACTAAACATACCAAAAAATGAACATTCCAAGAATTATGCGAGTTTGCGACCCAAAAATGGATACACACAAAAGACATTACAAGGTTTCAACAATACACAATAGAAATAATCCACAAAAAATAATAATATAAAAAAAAAACAAAGGTAATAAATTAAAATTTAAAACTAAGGCTTTATACTATACTACTTAAATTAAGGTTGTTTTGATCGAGGGTGCATAAATTTCAGAAACTTACCTTTTAAATACGCTGAACCGATTGTTGAATATGTCGAGCTGGTTATGAACAAGGACTGTTTCATTAAAAGCTCGACACATCCTAACCATGGGATTATAAAAGGAGGTGTTGCATTTGCATACTTGCAAGAGCGTTAACTTACGAAGCGAAACCGAACAGGGCGAGTCTATAGAATTGTGACAAAGCATGATGAATATAAGCATACGTAATAGGAGATGCCACACGTGTCGTGTTGTTGTATATACAAATAGAATACTTTCATATAAAACATTGGAAATACTGATTAGGCAATAAATGGTAATATGGTGCAGCTGTGGCAACATATTAACATGCGTTCATATTATTCTATGTGATGACATAATAACTATGGAAGCCCTCAACTGATTCGGTTTTTTCAATCGTCGCCACTCTTGCTTACCATCAGGTAGGTCGACCACCATTAGATATCGAGTCATAATAAAAAACACTAATAATAACTTTATGAATGCAATAAGCAATATATAATATTTAATGTTTAATTTCATTATCGCAGACAAATTAGACATTATTTATTAATAAAAAGAGGTATAACAACTTATTCTACAATAAACAACCAAATGTGTGAGCCATGTGATATTGCTTTCCAAATGGATTAACAGTAGAACTCAATGTTCGTACACGCGCGACGTTGTGCATCAACATTCTATGATACTTGCAATGTATGGTACTTTTATATAGTTATTGGTTAATATGCATTGTGTATGGATGACCTTGCGAAGGGCACTCAAACGGACTATGTAATTGCAGATGTTATCAATATATCTCTAATTATTTACGTACACACGTAATAGGTAGGCACTATTGTTATTAATATAGTAACCATTAACACGTACATGGCCCACTATTAACGAACTGCGGCCCATCGTGCATTTGCGCCATCTAAGTTAATGTCTTTGTGAAATTCGTTTAATATTGTAAACAAGTACATTGACAACGAATGCAATGAGGTTGAACATAAACATGATGGGGGTTAACAAGACACGAGTGGTTGGCCCCCAAATACACGATTACATTTTGATAAGTCAGAATTTTTAAATGTTTTTATGTGAAATTTTTTCTGTCGTTATTCTCAATTGTTTAAGTGTTGTTTACCGCACCAAACATATCGTATAATATGTAAAACTATTGTTGGCCGCGCGCGCATTTGCAATTCAATGACATCTGGCAACATTCAAGTAGGCTGCTGCGGTCACTCACACGATGTTTACATTATCTGATACAATATTTCATATATTATTGGCACAACGCTGTCAACACGATGGCGACGAAGAAGCAGTGACCAATCAGCGAATATCAATACAACGTTGATTGGTCACCTTCGAGAGTGCCAAATATGAACGCGCTACTCTTGGTCGCCATAATGCAGTTCGTGGAGCAGCCACTCCAGCTTAAACAGAACTCTGGGCGCGTGGTTAATATAATGATGCAGCGGCAATGTTCCAGCAAGTGACGTACTACGTGATCCGCACTGCGTTGCTGGTGTCGTGGGTGTGGGCGGCCGCGTTGACCTGCGTGCCAATGCTAGGCCTCGGCGTCTACTACGACGAGGCCACCGGCGCCTGCCTCAGATATAGGAACGCACAAACAACACTCGACTTGGCATACGCAGTCTTCTATGTTGTCTTTGGTAAATTATATTATAATGAGATTCACAGGTACACATGGCAAAGGGATATAGATAAAGGCGACCACTGGAATGCTTATGCAAACTGAGTACCTTTGATTACAATTTATGTACTTTATATGTACATTGGTTGTCCTGTTTCTATTATGAAACACTTTAGTAGCTTAGTATAGAATTGTAAATAAATGAAAGAAGTATGATAGATTTTGTGATTGTGGATGATAGGTTGTAAGTTAATGTCGTAGAAACGAGAGCTGATCGCTGTGTCAACATTTGCTTGGTCTGCTCTGTTCAAGGGTTGGAGGAATCGCATTCGTAAATCGCGAACACAGTAAAAGGAGAATGGTTGCAAGATGTAGAAGTGAAAGAGGAGTAGATGTTATAATATAACGCTGGCGATATATTTGAGTGAGTTGTGTTCGCAGGCACCCTGTTGTGCGTGATGCTGGTGTATTGCAATGTGTGCGTGATCCGTGCATTGTATGCGGTCGCATCCCCGTCGGCGCCGAGCTGCGCTGTCAGCGTGCGCCGGTTGAGCAGGACCAACAGCAGACACCAGGCGGCAAATTGTGCGCACAGGTTGGCTTTATATGTATTCATAATGTTATGTTTAGTACATGGTGGCGACATAGACGCATGAGAATGACATTATCATTGCAATCGACACGCCATCCCATGCTCATGTGTTCTCCTAATGCCTATATCTTTGCATAGGTTTTTACATTTTCCCTTGCTAACTATCAGCCACGTGGAGGTCAAATGTGGCAAAAACACTTTGTTGGAATGGTGTAATCATTATTAAAAGGCAGTTGTGTTGGGCAGTGTGACGCCGCAGCAGAACATGGCCACCGCCGAGGAGGTGTTCTTCAGCCGGCTGATGGCGACGTTGTCCGTGCTCTTCATGATATGCTGGTTGCCGCAAATGGTGAGTCAACGTGGAGTGACGATACATGTGCTTTGAAAGATGATGCTGTCAATAGCACCATGGTTTCGGCATATAGAATGGATGAGTGAAAGTACATTGACGAAAGAAATTTATAAATCTGATGTGAATCATCAGATTTATAAATTTCACAGCATGCAGACCCAGGAGGGTGTTCTCTGACCTAATCGAACACATCCCCAAGAAGGTCGGTTGCCTAGTACCGTAGAGGTTCTTGTATGAAGAGAATCGAGGGTGTGAGGCGAGAGAGTTGCGTGAGGCAATTGGCGCTCCATCGTTTCTGCCTATCCCTGTGGGAATAATTTGATTGATTGTCGCCTGCTAACTTTAGTGGTTTATATCTACATTAATTATCATCCATGTATAGCACAGAAGTGTTGGCCATTTGGTTGTTTGTTCGTTGATGCCGAATGGGGTTAATGGCACCATGTTGTTGTTGTTGTTGTTGTTGTTGTGAGTGGCGTCCTGTGAGGCTGCTAATTGTTATTAACCAATTGGCATTGTCACATTGCATCGAGCCCTCAGCGGGTGAGCATAGTGATACGTGCAAATGTATGAACACTCTGTTAGCAAATGGTGTGCCGCCCATCAATTGTTGTAAATATTAGATAATAAATAGTCAACTTTGATATATATCTTGATCGGCATAGTGGGCGTGAATACTTATTTGGTCTGTGGCATCAGTCGCATTCGTGCAATGATCGTTCATATGCGTTCATATGCCACCAACACCGCGCAGCACGAATGTTTATTTCTATTTCATAGTACGTGTGCCTTTGTTATAAGATTAACATAAATGGGTGGATTAACAGCCCATTGACATTAGCAATGTTATGAAATGTTTTAGAAACAACATCTCTGTAAACCCTAATCAAGTGAACTAGATGTCGGCCAGCCTAATGGAGTGAGAGAGATTTTCTTTACCTGTCACGCTTGTGTGGATCATACTTAATGGCTTAGTTATCAAAGCCACTCCTTAATGGCTTGAATGCCTTCGTTGCTACTGACTAATTGAGAACCCTCTCTATACCTTTTAGCATAACTCATTTTGCTGTCTCGCCTAAGAAATTGTTTTGATTTTACAACCCTATTTATTTTAAATCGGTGAATAAATTAATGACAGGTGCTGAAAATCATAAGTCATCTTTTAAATACGCGAATATTCACATCCCTAGATAAAATCTAATGCTTTTGGATAGGATTTCTCCGGATTCCCTTTTTTACTGGTTTGGGGAGCAAGATCTTTTTCTGTTACGACCATAGGTATTTTCATTATATCTACCTATCTATGTACGCAAACATTTAACTCATACTAAGCGGGTATATAGTTTTCAAAGTTGCATTTGGTTCCATGCCTTGGGGTATATGGGGGGTATACCATCTAAGTAATATAATATTTAATATCAAGGTGTTGGGCCACCATTTGCTACCATAGGCAGAGCCTGTAAATATATCAAATAGAATCCAATCCGCCAATTGCTTCAATGTTGTTGGAGATGGAAATTTTCTCACTCTCTGCCATGAAACTCCCCATTATGGTTCAGTTTGGTTGAGGTCGATGGCCAGGGCAATGTTTGATGCTCCTCAAACAATTGACTGAACCTTTTTGGCATTATTAGCTTCGAATATGTGGTTTGGCAATAATATGCTAGTCATAGTAAGAACATAGTCATATTAAAGGTAATAAAATATTCAGTGAATCGGCCAATGTGAATGATATAGCCGCCCCAGCCATGCCATTCATAGGCCGGCCTATAATTGCAGATAACGTCGAGCCTGTTCCTCGCGCTGGGCAAATCCTGGTGGCCCCGATTGTCAACGATAGCCCGCGCAGCCGACCTGCTCATGTTGCTGAACTACGTGCTGGACCCCGTCTTATATGTGTTACTGCGGCGCACCCGGCTGGCAGCACTCGCCGGAGCACTCGCGCTCTGCTGCCGGCCACGATGCCAGGTTACTGACTCACACACACACACACACTTGCATATAAGAACTCTGTCTCGTAACCAAGTTTAAGATATAGAGTATATGAAAGATATGAAAGATATATAACTATGGCAATTTAACTAAAATGATTCCTTACTATAATGCTTCAAATGGGTTGTTATGAAAACTGATTCTCCCTATGAGTTAAGGCTGATTATAAAATTAAATATCTGGAGTACCTGACGATGTACTATAAGGACGCAAAGAAATATGCACTCAAGTTACGAGACACAGTTCTTGAATGCGTTAAATGTAATTCTTTTAATGTGAAATTATACATTCAAATCGGATTGGTAATTTCGAAAGTCGGCTTAAACCTTACATTTATATAATGTTAGTAATAGATCTATCAATATAATATCTAACATTGGCAGAGTCACAAGTCATCTACTGAATCTATGAAGACGTCATGTTGCCCGCAAGAGACGCTGCTGGTGACCGAGAGCAGCATCGGCGCTGAAATGAAACCACTGCACCATTTGCAGCCAATCAGCACAACCACCCACTGATGCAACGCCGCATTTATTGTTAACAGAGAGTTACCATAGATGTCACATTCGTAGTTGGTAATTAAAGCTTTAATTAAGATTACGTAAGTTTCAAATAACTTTAATATAATAAGTACAATGTACATACACACAAATAAAGGCCGCAAGTGATATTAAACATGTTTTAGTGCCATTTGTCATTTTACGTATCAATCAAATATAGTAAATGAATGGAATGGAACCATGTTATGTACATAAACAATCAGTAATCGCATTTATATATACATTCTTATTGTGAAAATTGTAATAAACAATTTAGAAATATCATTTTGTTTCATTTTTCTTTTCTAATGGATTGCCAAAGTAGGAAAGTCTCACGGAAACGTAGCTTAATGTAAAAAAAGATCTCGATTGATGCCACGTTACTTAAATTAAGCTGAGACAACCTCTGCCCAACCAAATATTGGAAGACCCCACCAATGCCGCCTTCGACGTTTGGCCCAAAAATGTACTTAGATCTATTAAAAGATGATGCATGGCTTTTTGCAGATGTTCCTCTTACACTGACTTCTACTACGTAGAGCTGGGTTTGGTATCCATTTCGTGTTATCTTGTTCTTGAGATCATAATACTTACTTCACTTGATATTATGATCCTTTAAAATTTTTGTTACGTTTGGAACGGTGAGCTCATAAGGATGATAGTTTTCAGTTGACTGCGAGATCTTCAGGGATACTATAGGTGCAATTTCTAGTCTGGTGCGTCGCGAAGAAAATTTAAGTTATATAATCCGTATTTTTTCGACTCGATCCAGCGCGTTACTTACATTTACATCCAAAATTTTATGCGGCTAGCGGGATCCTGGCAGAGCGCTATCAGCCTTATTGGTCCTGTTTGATATACTGCGAATAATGGCCGGTTTACATTGGTCAAGCGTTTAGCGAAGCGGCGAGTGCAAGTACAGTGACGAGTAGCTAGAGCCTAGACGGTTGACTGTTTACACTACGGCCGGTCAAGTGGCATTTCTCCGGCGAAATGGACGAGACACGTCAAAATATACGTGCGATGTTGCGCAGAATTCGCTTCAATGTTATTTATTGAGCAGACTAAAGAAGAATCGAAGGGAATTTGGAGACTGACGCAAGAATCCTTCATTTGGTTCATTGCCTGACAATATCATGCTATAATTTTAGTTGCCATCAATTCCTAATAGTTGAATCTACATTTAAAAATTTTTTCGCTCCAATAGGAATTTCTTTGTCCACAAAGCTAATTCGATCTGACTGATTAGATGTTTTATGTTTTATGGCTGCAAGTAAGTATGCGGATGGTACCGCATACTTACTTGCAGTACTTTTTAAACTCTATGCATCTAAAGCAGTGATTATCAGAAAGCGATATTTGTCATAGTAATTTTTTAGATTGTGCGCAAACTTTTATTAATGAATTAAACAAATTTTATGCAGCTTACTACCGCGTTTATTTTGGTTTTACTGTAGACACTGAGATGTTGGTCGTCCTATTGGTTAATGCTGTTATTGTTTCCAAAACTACCCCGTTTTATGTTTATTGTTCCCTGTTAATTTCAAGTTTTTGCAAAAATAACTGACGTTGTCATCTGGTTTGGCAGTTTGCTGGACTTGGGACTTAAGTTTGTGTATTATGAGGTACCAGGTGTTAGATAATTGGTCATGCTATGCCACTATGGTCATGGCTGGGCTAAAGTGATTTGTGGCGCTACAAAACATGAAGAACTCCGATGTGGGAAAGAATCTGAAGGTGTGCCAGTGGAAAGATTGCTGCATGGTGTGGGGTAGTTCTAACATTTGGGTCAGCAGCAAATTTTAAGACTCAGCGCTTCGAGGGCTTGTGAGGTTTGCGTGAAATTTTGGGCTACTTGCTGCATTACTTATAATATTATCATCTCATTAGTGTATCTCATTTTTGAACATTGTTTTCAACTTTTTTAAGTAACCAAATGAAGGATTCTTGCGTCAGTCTCCAAATTCCTTTCGATTCTTCTTTAGTCTGCTCAATAAATTGGACATTGAAGCGAATTCTGCGCAACATCGCACGTATATTTCGACGTGTCTCGTCCATTTCGCCGGAGAAATGCCACTTGACCGGCCGTAGTGTAAACAGTCAACCGTCTAGGCTCTAGCTACTCGTCACTGTACTTGCACTCGCCGCTTCGCTAAACGCTTGACCAATATAAACCGGCCATTATTCGCAGTATATCAAACAGGACCAATAAGGGTGATAGCGCTCTGCCAGGATCCCGCTAGCCGCATAAAATTTTGGATGTAAACGTAAGTAACGCGCTGGATCGAGTCGAAAAAACACAGATTATATAAGTAACTTAAATTTTATTGAAACATATTTCAAAATTCTTGTGACCTCTAAAAAACGTAGAGGGATCAGCGTCTTTGGCTATTACATATATTTAAGTATGACTTAACGTCAAATCCTGACTAACTCGGGATAATGCAATTGCAACTATACATTATAAATAAACACAAGAAGTCACTACAGTTACTGTAGTACAGTAAACAGCAAAAAACTTTAATAAAATATTAATGGTATGTGCTGCCTACACACAAAAAACATAATCATCAGAATCGGTTTACCTAGAAAAATGGTTCTGAGGTAACACACATAATAAACATACAGCCGAATATACCTCCTCCATTTAGGAAGTCGGTTAAAAACTCATTGGCTTTGAAGATGAAAAAGAGACTGAGACCACTAAGCTAGGAATTTGTGTACACCCAGCCCCCAAATGGCGAATGCATGGTCTTCAGCGTTAGTAAGTAAAATTATATCTTAACGCATTCCGAATTACCTGATCAGAGCAATCTGGTAAGGTACAGAAGACATGTACCACACACTTTACATGATAGGGGCTGTTACTCACGACAACATGACAAAGCCCTGCCAATGTCCGTGGAGCAGTAAGTCTAAGCATTGCCAAAATGGAAAAGGATTGTCAACAAGTGATAATTACTTTTGGTAAAGAATCCCAGCACAGGAAAGCACAAATAATCAATTTTCAGTTCTTCGCGACGCACCAGACTAGAAAATGCACATATAGTATCCCTGAAGATCTAGCAGTTAATCTAAGAAAATACTATGACAAATATCGCTTTCTGATAATCACTGCTTTAGATGCATAGAGTTTAAAAAGTACTGCAAGTAAGTATGCGGTACCATCCGCATACTTACTTGCAGCCATAAAACATCTAATCAGTCAGATCGAATTAGCTTTTTGGACAAAGAAATTCCTATTGGAGCGAAAAAATTTTTAAATGTAGATTCAACTATTAGGAATTGATGGCAACTAAAATTATAGCATGATATTGTCAGGCAATATCATGCTATAATTTTGTAACTCGCGTTTTGAAAGTTATAAAGAGCTGAGATGTTGATATGTTGTTAATGTTGCGGTCCTGTCAGTGGCGTAGCGTGGAAGTCAGCCGCGCGGGGCGGAAGTCTGCCGCCCGGGGCGAAAAAAAAATTTGCCGCCCTATTATTTAGGAGTTTCAATCATAGGTACAACAAAAATATGAATTTCAGGTTCAAATTTTAACGATTTATTTCAGTTTTTATAAATTTTGCCGCCCCCTAAATGTGCCGCCCGGGGCGGGCCGCCCCCTCCGCCCCCGCCACGCTACGCCACTGGGTCCTGTAGTTACAGTTAATTTTTTAAATTAAAATATAAACTTTTTGCAAACCGTCAACTTATGTAAAAGGTTACGATTTTTTCAGATGTTTTGGACGTTGTTTTATGTTTTGAAAAATGTAATTGTTTTGGCGCGAGTCTATTAAGGAAGAGTTTAACTACAACTTTCCAATTTTTCAGACCATTTGATAAATGTAAAGATGTTATTAAAAATGTTTTTCGCTCCAATAGGAGGAATTTGTTTGGTGATTATAGAGGATTTTTTTGCTTATTCGATCTGACTATAATAATAATGATATGTGGTGTTTGTAATTTTCTTTTTCTTTAGTAAATTCTCCCTATTCTTCCGTAAAATAGGTATTATGTCTTTAGTGGATGAAAATGAAACACTTCACTGTTTTATCTATTACATGAGGGTAAAGATAAGTTTTAGTAGTTTTTCCACCGCTTTACTAAACCCATAATTTAGTAAAGCAATGGAAAACTACTAAAACTTTCGACGGAGTCTTGAAGGGAACCCGAAGAGACACGTTACACAGCTTTAAATCATTTGTCAATGAACTTATAAATAATAACTAGATAACAATTCCACCATTATTATACATTAGTATTCAAGACACGAGCTTTACAAATAATTTAAAATTGCAGCACGACCGCAGTTGCCCGCCAAAACTTAAAACTGCCAAGCAGTAGCGCCACCGATTTATCGAACACAAGGGCAGTTTATGGTTTATTGACTTGACGTATTGTCTGTTTTTAATATTTGTGGTTCTTGTTTGTGCATTAGCTTAGCTTTTCTTGTTCCCTTTTCATGTTTAATAAAGTAAAACCGGCCGAATAATATGCATGACAACAAATTATAAAAAGTGTAATTGGTATTTGTTCGTGTGTTGTAATAAAAATCGACCGGTATCATGTCTAAGTGGTGAGTCACTACTTATATAGTGTAAATTGTGTTATAGCGATTATTTTCAATTGCTTTTTTGATAAAATTTAGAAATTCATACGTTTACTATTCCATATGTGCATGTATTGAATCCAATGGTAGTACAATTGTGCTATATTCTATATTGATTGCACAGACAGCTATAATTATTAGCATGTGAATTATTTAAATAATAATTAAATTCAGGTCATCCGAGCGCAGCATACATGAGATGTTGAAGGACACACCCCCTCTGCGACACAGCAGTGACTCGATAACCTCAGGCACAGAGCCCAAACTTACAAGATCAACCACATTCCCATCATATGGTAATATAAATGTGTTAACTATTTTTTATTGTGACTAGACATATGACAGCACCCCGCTTGATGTTAAGCCAAAGTGTGGTCCATGAATGAATGTCACTGCTACTACAATTCAATAACTGTGAGTAGCAATCACACCCACTATGCCGGCCTAGATGGAACCGGCAACTTACAAGCCGATCCCGAAAGACAACTAAATCACTTCATGGTCTGTATACTTGTAAGTGGTGGTACTACCCCGGATCGGCAGACTGGGTACCACTGCCTACCACTCTTTGATAACCAGACCTGAAGCAAATATTCATCTCTTTTCTTTTTATTAACAAATATTTGCAATATTTGATGTTATTAAATAATACAAATAAAAGCTATGAAACAAATATTTGCTCCGACCGGGAATCGAACCCGGGACTTTACGCACAACAAACCAATCGATAAACCATATATATGGTATACGCCTGTCGTCAAAACTGGCTTCATTCAGGGCTGAATAATTATAACTTTATGTATATTTAGAATTAAGGCTCAACAATCTGTTGCCAGTTGCTTCCATGGCCTATAGATGGTAATTTATATAGCAACCCATCCACTAATAACATTTTTATTTGTGGCAAAATACTGCTTGCATATATCTTTTGATGTACCTAACTAAATTAATTCACTGGTTAAGAACTAGTTAAGTAATTTATATCATGTCAATAACATTTGCTAATGTTGAACATTGTCATCACAATTGAGTGATTAATCAAATCAAATTGTCACACCTTTTGCCCATAGAGATAGGCAGAGACAATGGAGCGCCACTTGCCACAATTCCCTTGCTTTTCTCACATCTACAATTCTCTTCATGTGAGCTGAACGGCACTAGGCAACCTATTTTTTTTTGAAGATTCCATCTATCCACATCAGATTTATAAATTTCTTTCGTCAATCTACTTTTACTCATTCTTTGCATGTGCCCAAGCTATGGAAGCATTTTTTTTGTCATATCATTAAGTGACATTATATTTATGAAATGTGCACAGGACCACCAGATGTGTCATCAGCGGGTGTATTGTCAGCGGGTGCCTCTAGAGTAGAAGCACTGCGCAGTTGGACCTTGACAACCTACAAATGTACAAGACAATTGCTTTACGAGAAACTGGGCAAAACAAGCCGCACATGCGACACAGGTAATTAAACTTTGTGTGCCAAAATATTGTCAGGGAATGACCAACACTTACATGTAACTGTTTAATCATTTTGTTATTCGTAATTCTTTTCATTTATATTGTTTTGCTAAATTACATTATATTACATGTTGCCATGTTTTTGTAATCCATTTCATGATGATTGACAGAATTAGAGACGGAGATTGCAATGGTTCGCGACACTCAGCGGCGTTACTTGACAATCCTGCGGCTGAGCACGCAGCTGGCGACGCAGCAGGCATCATTGGTGGCCACTCAGCGGGCGCTCGCGGACACGTTCGCCGAACTCGCGCAACGTGCCCCCGACTTGCAGCAGGAGTTTATATACAATGCGGACACGCAGCGTTCGCTCACGCGCAACGGGGAAGTGCTCGTGGCGGCCATACAGTTCTTCAGCCAATGCGTGAACACACTCTGCTGGAAGTCAATGGAAGACACGTTGCTCACTGTGAGACAGTACGAGACCGCGCGCGTCGAATACGACGCCTATCGCGGCGAATTGGAAGCGAGCGGCGGCAACCCGCCCGAGCAGCTCTTGGCGCAGATCCAACAACGCCGTCAGAAATATGAGCGTCTGCGCGACGACGTGCACGTCAAATTGAAGTTGCTCGACGACCACCGGCTCAAGTTGATGAGGCAACAATTGCGGCTGTTCCACAACGCGATCGCGGCCTACTTCAGTGGCAACAACGTCGCACTCGAAGCAGCGCTCAAACATTTCGGCATACACACCGCCGCCACCACAACAGACACATAAACCACTCGCCCATATCACTAATATTATTATTGTGTAATCGCACTCGCATTTGTATAGATGCAAATTGCTCCAACCAAAGTACATTATACTAAAGATACATTGGTGCTGGCAACTGGTGGCCTTCCATATGCAGTTATATGTGAGTGCGCTTTACTTGTCTCTCTTTATGGATGTACAATAGTCATTTGATAGGTGTAACAACATATTGTGTCATAACTGCGGCGCCGATCACATTTGTTTTAGTATTATTATTTATTAACAATTGTGCATTTACCTATGACATTGAACAAAGCTTGGCGTAGTGAGTGAGCCGGTGTAATAATTCATGTTTGTGTGTGCAATAATCTAGTCACTATTTATATAATTAGGCTGCATTTAATCATTACAATATAATGTGAATGGTGTCTTTTATTATTATTATACTAAACTCCCCGGTCATTTCCACATGAGTTACATTTGTGTGATGTGAGTGCTGTTTGTTAGGACCTGACTCATTGGGGAAAAATATTAACAGCAACTCATTTGTTGCAGCATGTTGCAAATAAAAATAATTACTTCATCCATTGTAGGTATTATTAACCTAAAATACTATAAAAACTAGTATCTTGAAGGCCTTGTTAAATATTTTAAATATTTCTACAGCATTCAACTTCCATGCATTATTGTAGAAACAAGTACCTCATTATGAACGGCAATCCACGACTTTTTCATTATTATGGCACTATTCACTTGCACTCTTCTAAATATCTTCATCACACTTCTCATTCCTTCCAAACCCGGACAGCTGCTGCCACATTTCATTCCTGTTCACAAAAGTGCAAAGCACCTTTTGGTAATTTGCCCTTTTTATTTCGCTAACGCATCTTAGAGAGGACTTAATCCATAATAACCATCCCTTTCCTAAATCCCACTTGTGCATCGTATATATTATCATCTGTTTCATACACCGCTCTTTCAATCAATACTTTTACATTCAACTTGCCAATGATACTGAGATGGCAATTTTTAGGTTCCTGTTGTGACCCCTTACCCTTTTACAGTGCTACTTATAACAGTCACCCTTCACTCAGCGCTATAATAACAATGTTTGAGTGTGGGTAATGACAATATAAACATAACGGTGACCACAGCATCTCAACAGTCATTTAATGCATTCTTAATCTCTTTTATATCATATTCAGTTTACTTTAGTTGGAGGAAACATCAACACACTCTGATGCTTCATTGTCATCCTCCACAAACACACTTTCAAAACACTCGCTCCATTGTCCTATCATTCTTCACTCCAATCACTAATACATCATTTAAATCTTTGACCACATACTCCTTAGACTCCCCTAGTTCTCCCCAGGCTAACCTGTTTCCAGAAATATCCTTTCTTCTTTCATTCTATAATATCTTTCACCTATATTTTTTTAATTTCTTTACTCATTCATTGCCTTATTCATAGCCATTTTTGCCAAATGTAACTTAAAGCAATGCAAATGTCTTATTTGGTCTGGCTATGCTAAATCTTTGTCAGATAGCAATTAAATAGATATTATATGGAAATCACTGAGCAACATTATCTAGTAGCAGTTTGTTGCTTCAAGTTATATAGTAAACAAGTTAAATATCCACTTTAAATAATAAAATGCTCATTTATTATTTCAAAATAACCAATTAATTATATACATTATTTTACTGTCAAACAATCAATTGAATTGTTATGCCTTTTTCCCACAGGCATAGGCAGGGCCAATGGAGCTCCACTTGCCAAACAATGAGTGGTATGAGGGGCCAAGGATAGTCATAATACTATTTTAATATTTTACTTAATTACATCACAGAAATTGCAGAACCATGTTCATCAGTATTTAGGCCTTCACAGCCTCTCTCTCCAATGTCTCCATGAGTATCTCTGTATCTTCAGCTTTGAATTTCTCCTGAAAAACAATTATATCCAATGAGTGCAAATCGAAAGAAGCAGCAACGTGAAACATCAATATGTAGGGACCACTTACCACATCATATATTACTTTGACCACGAGAGAACAGCTCGGACATGTGGCGACCTCCTCGCCAACCATCAATTCCTCCTGAAGTAAAACGTGTGCCATATTTTAAATTAATATAATCAAGCAAATGTTCATATACTTATTAATATATATAATACTAGCCTTACTAATTTGAAATCTGTCGCCACATGGACATGGATAGTAATACATTCCCTCATCCTCATCATATTCGAAGTCCTCAATTTCAATTTCGTCATGAAATATAGTCATTTTATCGTTCGTTAATTATTATTATTGGAAGTAAAACCAAAGCAACAAACCTCCCGCGACACATGGGTACGTTATAACGCAGATATAACAAATCTATAAGAAAAGGTTCCACTTCTTTTAATTGATAGCACACATGTTAGGAAAAGGTTATACAAATAAAATACCCAGAATTCCAGTTTTTTCTTTTTCTTTCTTCTTGTTTATGGCTTTAGTATTTAACTTGCCAGTGTCAAAGTAAAAATATATAGTTCAATGTTAAAACATTGTCAAGTAAAGATGAAGATGAACCACGCGAGTGATTCATCAAATGATGATGAGAGAATGAGGTTGATGATGATCGTTTTAGTAAAGCGGCGGAAAGCCTTTACTAAAACTTCATTAAAAGTCTTGGAGGGAACATGAAGAAACACGTTTCACAACTTTAAATTACTTGTTTATACTTGATCAACTTAAAAACTATTACTGGATAATAATTCCACCATTATTACACATTAATATTTATGAAAAACACAAGCTTTTCAAATAATTCAAAATCGCGCGTCCTGTCACTTGCAGTTGCCCGCCAAAACTCCAGAATTCCAGTTATTATTAGTTTAGTTTTCCAATCTCGGAAGGCAAAGGAAACACAGTCCATACATCCTAGTCTTAGCAAAATATTTGTCTTTATGAAGATAAAACACTCTAGTTTCTAGAAACTATGAACTTTTAAATGATTACTGGGTACCAATCCCATTTATTACAAATTAATATTTAAGAAACACAAGCTTTAAAAATTAGTCTAGAATTGCACTAACTGTCACTGATAGGCAAAACTTTTTGTTTGTTTATATCATAGAGATATATGTTATCATTATTACACATTAATATTTAAGAAACACAAGCTTTACAAATAATTAAAATAGCAATAATTAAAGACTACTTCCTCGCGTGTCTGTCTGCTTGCCATATCGCTTTGGCGAATCGGAAAGCTGGTGGGCCGGTGCATCCATTGACTTTGGCAAAATGATATTGTTTTGTTTTATTACAAACAACGCAGGCGCTATTAATTAAGAGAAGAAGACGAAGAAAAATTGCACGACCTGTCACTTGCAGTTTCCTGCCAAAACCTACTTCCTATTATGGGGCGTTCTCACGGGGCGATTTGAGTTGATCAACTGCAAAATCATTCGCGATTTGAACAATAAAAATTGATTCAACAAAAGTTAAAGACCTTTCTACTTTTATTGATTCAACTAATAGCTGACAGCGAATCGACTCGTCTGAACCTATTCGTTCAACTTGCATTGAATAATCAGTCCAATCAATCATTCAATTATGCGATCAGCTTCAATCAGTACCTAAGAATTGTATATTGCATTCCTCTGTCACCAGTTTTTTGTTTGTTTGTAAAATAAAATGTAAATATAATGTAAATTATGGCGTTCGCATCCACGAGAAAAATGCTAAAATGAACAGATAGTGTAATAACACGAGTAATATTGAGTCGATTATTATTGAATCGTGGGAACGCTACCGTCAATATTTGCTTCGAATTTTTACTTATACCGCGTTCTCACCGGGCGATTTCAGTTGATCAATATTTGTCGTTTAACAAAAATTATATATATTAATTGCTTCAATTAGGTTGAAAGTCTGTTCAGACGGTTCAAATCTCGAACGATTTCGCAGTTGATCAACTCAAATCGCCTCGTGAGAACGCGGTTTTATGGGGCGTTCTCACGAGGCGATTTGAGTTGATCAACTGCGAAATCGTTCGAAATTTGAACCGTCTGAACAGACTTTCAACCAAATTGAAGCAACAAATATCTATTCAACAAAAGTGAAAGACTTTTCAACTTTTGTTGACTCAACTGTCATTAATTTTTTCTTTCTTCTTGTTTATGGCTTTAGTATTTAACTTGCCAGTGTCAAAGTAAAAATATATGGTTCAATGTTAAAACATTGTCAAGTAAAGATGAAGATGAACCACGCGAGTGATTCATCAAATGATGATGATGAGAATGAGGTTGATGATGATCGTTTTAGTAAAGCGGCGGAAAGCCTTTACCAAAACTTCAGAAGAAGTCTTGGAGGGAACATGAAGAAACACGTTTCACAACTTTAAATTACTTGTTTATACTTGATCAACTTAAAAAACTATTACTGGATAACAATTCCACCATTATTACACATTAATATTTATGAAAAACACAAGCTTTTCAAATAATTCAAAATTGCGCGTCCTGTCAGTTACAGTTGCCCGCCAAAACTCTTTTTTCTTTCTTCTTGTTTATGGCTTTAGTATTTAACTTGCCAGTGTCAAAGTAAAAATATATGGTTCAATGCTAAACCATTGTCAAGTAAAGATGAAGATGAACCACGCGAGTGATTCATCAAATGATGATGATGAGAATGAGGTTGATGATGATCGTTTTAGTAAAGCGGCGGAAAACCTTTACTAAAACTTCAGAAGAAGTCTTGGAGGGAACATGAAGAAACACGTTTCACAACTTTAAATTACTTGTTTATACTTGATCAACTTAAAAACTATTACTGGATAACAATTCCACCATTATTACACATTAATATTTATGAAAACACAAGCTTTTCAAATAATTCAAAATTGCGCGTCCTGTCAGTTGCAGTTGCCCGCCAAAACTCTAATTTTAATTTCGATGTTTGACGCTTCTAAAATCGTTTAGAAATTTTATAATTAACTATATGATTAATTATTTTATTAATATAAAATAATTATTGTTAAAAAATATTTATTCATCTAATAAACGGAATATTTTCATTTAATTGTTATTTTAATTTGATTATATTTGAGTAGTAAATATTTGTCACGATAACACACGTCACGTCATTCACATTTGATTCGTCGGCGGAGGATGATCGCTGTGGTCTTGGCGTTTATTTGTTCATCGTGAGGTCGCGAAACAGTGTACTAGTTTGATCGTAATAGTGAGTGTGTAACTCCGCTACGATGTTCAGTTGGCTAAAGAAAGAAGGTGAGAAGATAGAGAGCGTCGACAGTGTAGTGGAGGGGCTCAAAAAGATATACAAAACAAAGTTACTGCCACTTGAGCAACACTATCAGTTCCATGACTTTCATTCGCCGCAGCTGGAAGACCCCGACTTCGATGCCAAACCCATGATACTTTTGGTGGGACAATACTCCACGGGCAAGACCACGTTCATCAAGTATTTGTTGGAGCGCGAGTTTCCAGGCATACGCATCGGACCCGAACCGACCACGGATAGGTTCATTGCGGTGATGTACGACGAGAAGGAGGGCGTCATACCCGGCAACGCGCTCGTCGTCGACCCCAAGAAACAGTTCCGGCCGCTGAGCAAGTTCGGCAACGCGTTTCTTAATAGATTCCAATGTTCCACTGTCAACTCTCCCGTATTGAAAGGCATCTCCATTGTGGACACACCGGGCATCCTCTCTGGGGAGAAGCAGAGAGTGGACAGAGGCTATGACTTCACAGGTGTGTTGGAATGGTTTGCGGAGAGAGTGGATCGCATCATCCTGCTGTTTGATGCTCACAAATTGGACATATCCGATGAGTTCAGGAGGAGCATAGAGGCACTCAGAGGGCATGACGATAAAATTAGGATAGTGTTGAACAAGGCGGACATGATTGATCATCAGCAATTGATGCGAGTGTACGGAGCATTGATGTGGTCATTGGGGAAAGTGTTGCAAACACCCGAAGTGGCCAGGGTTTATATTGGCTCATTTTGGGACCAGCCATTGAGGTATGATGTGAACAGGAGGCTATTTGAGGACGAGGAGCAGGACCTCTTCAGGGACATGCAATCACTGCCCCGGAATGCGGCGTTGCGCAAACTCAATGACCTCATTAAGAGGGCGAGGCTGGCCAAAGTGCACGCATACATTGTCAGTGAACTTAGGAAAGACATGCCATCCGTTTTTGGTAAGGACAGCAAAAAGAAAGATCTCATCAAGAACCTGGGCCAGATATATGACCGCATTCAAAAGGACATGCAGATATCACCCGGGGACTTCCCTGACTTGAAAAAGCTGCAGGAATCACTGGCCCACCACGATTTCAGCAAATTCCACCCACTGAAGCCCAGGTTGCTGGAAGTTGTGGACCACATGTTGGCCACTGACATTGCCCGGCTCATGGACATGATCAGCCAGGAGGATTCTAACAATGTAGTCAGCGAGCCACTCATTAAGGGTGAGTAGTTGGGCCACATAAATAGGTCACTTTCATTAATTACTTTACATCACATACATTGGCATGGCTGTGATGTCAATGTTTAGATAGCATGACGGTATGCCCACAGTTCGTTATCAGCACACGCACGCACACACACACACACACACACACACAGGCAGGCGCTAACAACTTTGATAGAGCACATTGCTCAAATGTGTAGAATTTGTGTTATTAACCATTTGAGGGCAGCAGTGGGAGAGCTGGTGGCCCCATTTGTACTTAGAAACGTTAGGCATATTGTGTTAGCAAAGAATGTTAATCACAAATATGTGATAAGATAACATTGATCCAATAGTTTGAACAGTCATAATATCTATTATTACAAATGTTGCTAACGGCTAATGTGATCCTGCTAATTGCAATGGCAGCCGCGCGCGCAGGTGACCTTCATTGTTCATGTGCTGACCTCAGCGTGGTTGTCAATCACACAGCACCGCGCTGGCGGCCCATGTGCGAGGAGCGCTGCTCTGTGACGTCATCGAACAGTAATAACATTACCACACCTGTCCCATACATGCAAATGGGCCGCTACTATCAGCTCGCATTAATGTTATTATTATCTATATCAAATGCAAAGCGTCGCAGTGCCACTGTGCGGGGCGTCGGAAGTGAATGTGTGCCGAGTGGCGCGCCGCATAATGAGCAGGAGCGTCCTTGCAGATGTTGCACTAAGTAGGATGTTAATGTCCAAGCACGCCGGCCGGACACAACCATTATGACCTCATCCTGCTATTTGTGGCCATAATGGTTGTGTTGAATGCAAACTTTGTTACAGATAAATATGGCTCGCGAGCTAAGAACGATTGCTGCGGTACGTACAACTGTGTCGTCTGCCATTTATGTGCTCGTGTGTGTCTATGGTCGGCCATGTCGGCCTTTCCATCCGTATTACTCATTGCGCACTTAATTGAATGAATGACGCGTGCAGCGGAATCTCCGCCACTTTCCTTGTTATCACCGTCGCGATGTTAATATTATGTGACGTCATATATTTATATATATATATATTGTAGTGACCGCCAAACAATATAATATATTGTTGGCGGTTCATCTTCATCTTATGTATTTTAGGATGCGGTTCATTGTTTTACTAAAGTGACACTTGTATTGTTTGGCGGTCACTACAATGAGCCTGCACACACTTCAATAGAGAGCGGCCTTTGTTTATTGATATAACTAATAAAAAAGAGTGACCGCAGCCATTGTCCACAGCAACAATACTCCCACTTGGCTGACCTCATTTTTTCATAATATATATTTAATTTCCTGCGAGTGGCTATACAAAGGTCTGTCTCGCATCGACGCAGCGCTCTAACATAATTGATATTCCACAATAAGCCGCCATCCAGTGGCCGCAACTCCTCCGACACGCCGATAACGGCCGGCTTGCTCATACACGAACGTGGAATCACACCAATTTGTTATCTGCAACGTTGGCCAACGGTTCATTCTGTCACAATGGTGTGGCACGTATTGATTGCATAGTCACGTGCGGCTTGTTCGTTTCAGGCGGTGCCTTCGAGGGCGTAGAGAACCAGATGTCGCCGTTCGGCTACGGGCGCGGCGAAGGGGTGGACGCCGGCCACGGGGAGCCCGAGTGGATATGCACCAAAGACAAGCCGAGATATCAGGAGCTGTTCCTCACGCTGAACCCCATCGACGGCAAAGTGACGGGCGCAGGTGAGTACTCGCGTGCGTGATGGGCCACCGCCGCCCGCAGCAATTCATCTAACAGTGCGTTTATGTTCACAGCCGCCAAGACGGAGATGGTCAAGTCCAAGTTGCCGAACTCTGTGCTCGGCAAAATATGGAAGTTGTCCGACGTGGACAAAGACGGCTTCCTGGACGAAGACGAGTTTGCATTGGCGATGCATCTGATCGGAGTGAAAACGAACGGCCACGATTTGCCGCCGGAGTTGCCGGAACACTTGATACCACCCTCGAAGAGGAGCCCGCTCAACAACGCCACCGCACTCCCTCCATAATAAGCCTATACATGTTTGTTAGTTAAGTACAAGTTGCGATCGTAACCTTTCTAGAACAATTGTTGATTATTCGCTTTAGCTAAACTTTATGAATTGATACATTTACGAGTATTTATTGTTCCTACGAGTGTGGTGTTGTTTCGATGCATTTACATAGAACGGTGCCTTTCATAATGCAATGTATGTGTCTGCCCTTAAATTATATTATTATTATAAATATATATTATATATATTGAGCGCATGTTTATTAAACCTACATCTAATACGCAATAATGCACACACACGCACACGCACACAAAATGGTGGAATCATTACTATTATATCTATATCAATTTAGGTGAAGGATGTCTTAGCATAATGATAATAAATATGCATTATTATTATTACACCAAATAACTATTATATTTATTAAAGCCGTTCTCTAACATATTATATTATACACATCGTATACAAAACTAAATTTAATATATAAAGATAATGAAACAAATATATAGTTTTTTTACATTAATACATTTTTGGATAGCTAATACAGTTTGTATGTACTCTTACTGTCATTAGCGAAAAGTGAAATATTTGTGGTTATAGCAAAAAACATAATAATATTATAATTGTTATGCTGCTCATCATAATGTTTATCAATGAGGTGAGTGTTCGTGACACAGTTGTGCGCCCTTGCTGTTCTTACATTTGTTTATTATAAAACTTTACTATTGCAATCAATATTAACGCCCACTCAGACGGTTCATTCGACACCTTTCACTCGAAATTAAACGTCTTAAACATAAAATCAAACAAGTGCCCATTGAATTCATTTCTGCCTTGAATGAATCGTCTGAACTTAACATGAACGTTCACTCGCATATTCATATTTTTATCATTCCACTTGTAAACGACACACACTTGTTATATTGGACGTGACGTCTGTGTCTACAACAGGCATCATTTATCAAACATTTATTATAAGATCAGACGATTCATTTCTCGTTCACTCGGATCGAAAATGAATGATAGAAATGAACTTTTTATGGCACTTTACTTTTATTTTATGTTCAAGGCCTTGCATTTCGAATGAAAGGCGAAAATGAACCGTCTGATTGGTCCTTTAGAGGCAGACGCGTCATCTGTCTGGCAAACCTTCGTGTGCATCAGGATGGCGTATGCACTATGTCGTTTGTGTGCGTGTGCGAGCAGTTCGGCGAATGTGTTTTATTGAAGTGACCATAGATTTACTATACTTACACCGGGAAAAAGAGAGTTTGCTCAAAAAAAAAAATGCGAACCGAGATATTTTGACGGATTTAGGTTCGTCTCCGGACGTATTAATAATGAACCTAAAATCCAACAGCTGAACTATTGCAGATTTTTTTTTATTCGCTGCTAAAGTCGGGAAAACATAGTTTTTCGCAATTATAATTTTTTCTTGACTATTTAGATAAAAATATTTCGAAAGGAACTTGTAGATAATAAAAATATCTACAAAATGAGACTTGTTAGGTTCAAATTTGTTTTTTTGTTTTTTTACAAAATGCAGAAAACCCCTAAAAATCGATGTTTATTAAATAATGTTTTAAACAAACAATTTTATACCTAGACATCCCTAATTTTAATAGACTGTAGACTTTGACGTGTATTATTAGTGGTATTTTTTTAGAATTTTTTTCTTGCATATTTTTTGCAAAAATCCATTTGTTCTTAAAAAAAGCATTCTCTCGCATTGGGCTCATTCTCTTCCTTAAGACTTATCAGTCTTTTTTTAAAGCTAATCAATTTTAGCAACTAGGGTCTTGCAAATCGAAGTGCAAATATACACCGGGAAAAGGGAAGTTTGCTAAAAAAAAGTGCGAACCGAGATATTTTGACGGATTTATTCGGACTCATTCTCTTCCTTAAGAGTTGTACTTTCGGTTTTTTTTATAGCTAATCAATTGTAGCAACGATTTTATATTCATTGAATTATTTCATTTTGAAACTTAGCACTTTTTTGCACTTCGATTTAAAAGACCCTCGTTACTAAAATTGATTATCTGTAAAAAAAGACTGAAAGTACAACTCTTAAGGAAGAAAATGAGCCTAAATACAATACTCTAGGACCTACTGAAGAGGTAATAATAAAGTTGCAAAAAAGTGCTATTTTAATTATAAAATGAAATTTTACCAAAAATATAAAAGAAATAAAATCCAAAAACATACCACTAATACTACACGTCAAAGTTTACAGTCTATTAAAATTGGAGACGTCTAGGTATAAAATTGTTTGTTTAAAACGTTATTTAAAAATCATCGATTTTTAGCGGTTTTCCGCATTTTGTAAAAAAACAAAAAAACTAATTTGAACCTAACTGGTCTCATTTTGTAGATATTTTTATTATCTACAAGTTCTTTTCGAAATATTTTTATCTAAATAGTCAAGAAAAAATTATAATTGCGAAAAACTATGTTTTCCCAACTTTAGCAGCGAATAAAAATAAATCTGCAATAGTTCAGCTGTTGGATTTTAGGTTAATTATTAATACGTCCGGAGACGAACCTAAATCCGTCAAAATATCTCGGTTCGCACTTTTTTTTAGCAAACTCCCCTTTTCCCGGTGTATATTTGCACTTCGATTTGCAAGACCCTAGTTGCTAAAATTGATTAGCTTTAAAAAAAGACTGAAAGTACAACTCTTAAGGAAGAGAATGAGCCCAAATAAAACACTCTAGGACCTACCGAAGAGGTAATAATTAAGTTGCAAAAAAGTGCTATTTTAATTTTAAAATGCAATTTTACCGAAAATATAAAAGAATAAATAACCAAAAATATACCACTAATAATACACGTCAAAGTTTACAGTCTATTAAAATTGGAGACGTCTAGGTATAAAATTGTTTGTTTAAAACGTTATTTAAAAACATCGATTTTTAGCGGTTTTCCGCATTTTGTAAAAAAACAAAAAAACTAATTTGAACCTAACTGGTCTCATTTTGTAGATATTTTTATTATCTACAAGTTCTTTTCGAAATATTTTTATCTAAATAGTCAAGAAAAAATTATAATTGCGAAAAACTATGTTTTCCCAAATTTAGCAGCGAATAAAAAAAAATCTGCAATAGTTCAGCTGATGGATTTTAGGTTCATTATTAATACGTCCGGAGACGAACCTAAATCCGTCAAAATATCTCGGTTCGCACTTTTTTTTAGCAAACTCCCCTTTTCCCGGTGTATATTTGCACTTCGATTTGCAAGACCCTAGTTGCTAAAATTGATTAGCTTTAAAAAAAGACTGAAAGTACAACTCTTAAGGAAGAGAATGAGCCCAAATAAAACACTCTAGGACCTACCGAAGAGGTAATAATTAAGTTGCAAAAAAGTGCTATTTTAATTTTAAAATGCAATTTTACCGAAAATATAAAAGAAAAAATAACCAAAAATATACCACTAATAATACACGTCAAAGTTTACAGTCTATTAAAATTGGAGACGTCTAGGTATAAAATTGTTTGTTTAAAACGTTATATAAAAAACATCGATTTTTAGCGGTTTTCCGCATTTTGTAAAAAAAACAAAAAAAAAATTTGAACTCAACTGGTCTCATTTTGTAGATATTTTTAATATCTACAAGTCCTTCTCGCAACATTTTTATCTAAATAGTCAAGAAAAAAATATAATTGCGAAAAACTACGTTTTCGCAACTTTACCGGCGAATAAAAAAAAACCTGCAATAGTTCAGCTGTTGGATTTTAGGCTCATTATTAATACGTCCGGAGATGAACCTAAATCCGTCAAAATATCTCGGTTCGCATTTTTTTAAACACTAGAGGGGCTCGACTCTTTTTCCCGGTGTAACTCCCGTATGTAATGAATGACACTCGGGACGACCTATTCCTAAAACAAATAGGGGAGATCACATAAATAACGCGAGAGTTGTTAAGAGTGGTGTCCAATCACACCTTACATGTATACAGACCGTGAAGTGACTTATTGTTAGTCGTCGTGTTTCAGGATCAGCTTGTAAGCTGCCTGTTCCAACGAGGCCGGCATAGTGGATGTGACTCACCTCCTTTCATGGATCGCACTCCAGCTTACATGAGGCGGTGTGGTCATAGAACCTATAAATAAATTAATAATAAATAGTGTATGATAATTTAATGAATAATCGGGTGGGCGAGAATTTATTTTCTAAATTAATACAAATATAAAAATGCAGGCGTTTGAGGTGTTTCCGATACAAAGGGCCCCATGCACTTAAACCCATTGCAACGTGACACGTGGGGGCCCCATGCTGCCAAAAGAAGTGTTCCGGTTGTAACCTTGAGACCCTTGCAGTCTCGGAACTAAAAAAACCCATCGAAATAGCCACGCCACTATGCACCAGGGCGCCAACGGGGCTGACACGGACAATGTTTCTCTCCATCCTATGACCTTGGATCCTCCAAGCGTGAAGAAGCACCTTAGGCCGGCATAGTGACGGCGACTGAGGCAGCCGGGAACTAACTTGGTTTTTTCAGTCGTCGTCACTCTTGAACCTCCTCTTGCTTATTATCAGGCGGGTTGAAGTCAAATGTGTCACAATAAAAAAAACTCCATGTCCATGGCTTAGACATCACATTTGGAGGATGTATTCTCAATTCGATGTCAGGTGCGAGTAATCACAAAACAAAATTAAATGATAAATACCATTCACTGATGGCCTTACGCGAACACAACTTTGTTACACTTATATAATTAAATATAGTAAAGCGTAAATATTTCCCTTATCAAAGTGTCACGCCTTTTCCCCACAGGGATAGGCAGAGACAATGGAGCGCCACTTGCCACGATTTTCACACAACTCCCTCACATCCGTTATGGGCACTAGGCAACCCAGGTTTAATGCATTCATCCGCAGATTTATAAATTCCTTTCATCAAAGTAGTTTTACTTATATATTCCCTAAAGCAAATTTTGAAAATAATAAAAATTAAGACCTAGAGACTAAAATATGAGTTTATTTGTTAATAATACATTTTGTTATTAATGATAGTTTGTGGTGGTCTCGGAGGCTTTTAAAATTACTATTTAATGTACTATTTAATTTAATGTATTTTGTACTATTCAAATAATTAAGTATGTTTTTTTTTAATTTTCACAAATAAAACTACATCTGAGGGAAAAGTGATTATGGCTAATATTACAGATACCGGCAAGTGGTTCTACTACGCAACGGGCGCTTATGATCTCTAAAAGCATCCCTCTATATTGTTATTACGTGTGGTGATTCGAACACCACACGTAATGCCAACATATTGTGATCCGTAAATTTCTGCGAGTGAGAAACGTCAATCGCCGTCACAAGGGTGCTAGGTTATAGATTAGTGAATTGATAAAGCAGCCTATTTGTCGCAGAGGTGCGAGCAGTACTCCGCGCAAGTGCTCGTAGTCCCTGTGATGGATATCTAGTCTGACTGAAGTACTGAGGGAGGTGTTACAAAGAGTAAGAAAGGGGTTGAACGGGGATTTTTGCGTCGCTCGCATCTATGTCTTGTCTGCGTTGAATAGCACTAGGTTCTTGTCGCCATGACATATTCTGCAGGCAGTGTAGTCTCCAGGCGCTGTCATCTGCAAAGCAATGAATACCGGAACCAAGTGACAGCACGGAGCCCTGACGGTCGTCGGTATGCACTTCTAAACACTATGGAACGCGGAAATACTGCTATCTAGTCACGAGCCCTGTCAAACACTTTGGAGTTATCCAAACAGATGGCTAGGGCTGCTCCGTTACCATCCAACGTTTCACCACAGACATATGTGGTGTAAGGTCGACCTAAAGCCGTGGTTTTAAGGGGGTTGCAGAACTATCCCTCATATTGTATGTATCCACATTGCTCCTTTTAGGCCAAGCACAGGGTCATAGCAAGGAACAATCATAGTTAAAGCATTATAATTCTATCTCTTGCATTGTATATTTGATCATCAGATACTTTGAAATTATAACAGCCCAAGTACAGGCTCATAGTAAAAAACAACTCATTAGCTTTGCTAATGTGAGAGGATCCATTATCTGGTTGTTGAGATCCAAAATGTTGAATAGCCTATAACTATTGGGTTTTCAAATGTGCAAACGGAATTATATAAATCAGATTAGCACATTCACAAAACTAAAATGTATTTGCTTGTTATCATTTGACAGTTTATAATAATTCTAATGTAATGGCCGCCTATTTAAAAAATAGTTGTACACTCATCGCCACTCCAAAGTAATCCATATGCCACAAACATGGCTGTCATGAATAACAGTCAGTTCCACTTGTCCATGCAAACAAACACATTTACTTTATAAATATTTCTACACTTTATATATTTATTATTTTTGTGAATTGCACTGTTTTGTTATTTATATACAGTTTAATAATATTCAAATATTGTGTAATAAATAATTAAGATTGAATGTTTTTTTTTAATTTAGGATATATTTTATAAATAACAAAAACTTAACTATTATTATTATTATATATATTAATAGTGCATTCACTCTCCTCGCACAAGACAACACTCTCAGGGCTGCTTCTCTTGATTGTCATTTGGGTTGGCGCCTTCGGGTGCAGGGTCGCGGGTCATTTGAGTGGCCACTTGTTGCCGGAGCTGCTCCACTAATTGAGGGTTAGCAGCCTGCATCTGTTGGGCTAACTCGTGGCCTGCTTGCAAAAGTGCGGACATACGAGTGCGCTCCTGCCCATTACCTGCCACCAGTCCGGAGATCAAATTCTGCATTTGGGGGTCCGACAACATCTCTGTGGCCATGCCCATTAGTGACGGATTTTGCAGGAGACCTGCCACGTCGGGAACGGTGCTCTGCTGGCGAGCTTTCTCAGCGGCTTGGCGCTCGTTGGCGCGGTAAGTTTCATTGTCGGGCTCGAGCTGCGCGGCTCGTGCGAAGGCCGCTCGCGCCTCCCTGTGCCTGTCGAGCGCGGCCAAAGCGAGTCCGAGGCGGCCGTGCGCTTTGCCGTAGTCGGGGCGCAACGCAAGTGCGGCAGCGCAGTCCGCGACGGCCGCTTCATGTTCACCGAGCCGAAAGTGGGCAGCGGCGCGGTTGCAGAAGTAGACCGGGTTCAGAGGCTCCATGGCGATCGCTCTCGAATAAAGCTTCTGTGCTTCGCTAAACTTCTCGGCCTTCATGAGTTCGTTGCCCTCGTTCTTGAGCGCTTCTGCATCGACAGCGGGACGGCGCGCGAGCAGCTCGATCAGGTCGACTGCGCCGCGATCGTCGGCTGAGGCCCCGTAAGCCGCCTGGAGACATTGCACGCTCGCCTCAACGCTCTCCCTGGCGTCGCCGCTCAGCGTGTCGCCGGCGAGTTGCCCGCGCAGGAATCTGATGATGCTGGCCACCAAGATCTTTGTTTCAGACATTTCTACGGCCAAACGTGTTAATGAGCAGATAAAAATTATATTCGCCGTAACTTAAAAATGACTGAGTGAAATGACTGACATTTTTTTTTGTTTTTTTTTTATGGCTTAGTATTGAACCTCCTAATGTCATAATATGTTCAATAAAAAACATTTACTAAAAACGAGGACTAAACTACTCGAAATGACTATATTATTTTCACTTATGGTATTTAAAAGGAATTGTAAGGGGATGAACATACATTTATACATTCGTAATTTAGAAGGTTGTCACTAGTTTTAATGATTTTATTTGTTGCAGAAGCATACCTATATATAAATGTGTATAGTTCGCGTCACTTAAGTTGGTAAGAGTAGCCAGATGCGCAGAAGTCGTTTTATAGGTGTGTTTAGAACGCGGGCCATGAAGTAACAAAATTCCGTGCGCGCGATTGGCTGGCCAATCGATCATCGACTCCTGCGTCGCACCCGCGTAAGTGCACTAAAATGGTGCACCACTGGTTTTCGTATCACTAATAGTTTTAGTCTCCCGCCGCGTCTGTCTGTTTGCGATAAACTCAAAAATCAATCAATTAAATTGTCCCGCCTTTTCCTCACAGGGATAAGCAGAGAAAATGGAGCGCCACCTGCCACATCTCCCTCGCTTTCTGCACATTCACAATTCTCTTCATACAAGCTCTATGGTTATGGGCACTAGGCAACCTAGCTTTCTTGAGGATGTCTCCGATTTGGTCAGAGAACACCCTTCTGGGTCTGCCTCGATTAACGCATCACATCAGATTTATTGTTCCATCTTCAACAACCAATTAGTCGGAGGTCATGATTTCTTCGACCCCTGAACCAGGCACTGTGAGCTGCGTTTTTTTGCTGAAACAGTACCAGGGGTTGCTCCGGTCGCTACGAGATGCACAGTTGGATGGAATGAAATATTCAATTCCCAGGGCTATCTCATCAGCAACGGCCGAGTCACACGTGGATGGGATCCCCAAAGCTAAAGGATGTGAAGCGAATAATACCACATTCCCTCCCAATCCGCCGACCCGTAGTGCCACAAACACCGCACCTCTTTCCTGGCAGGAGGCACGGCGCACAGCACTGTCGTCTCGACCACAGTGCTCAGAAGTCCCTAGAGAGGCCTTGGACTAAATTTTATACCCGGTCGGACGATGGGTCATTAGAAGGTCCTGCAAATAAGGGGTATGAGCGACAATGTCTGGTACCCGGATGGACTGGCCAGGTCATGCAGAAAGGCCCCTCCCGCGTGGTCAGTCCTTTGGGATCCCAACCACACCTGATTGTGTGCGTCGAAGTCCCCCAAGACCAGGTCCTCCAAGGTCGGGAACCGCCCCAGCGCTTCATCTGTCGCCCGGCTCAGAGATTCGAGAAGCCGGGTTGTCTACGATTCCTGGTTTGGGTACCAAGGTCTACGTACCCAGAGGATGGGCAGGGAAGGATCCTCTAAGCCCTAAGCAAAGCAGACGGAGACAGATACCAGACCGGATGGACACGTATACCCTGGCTTATGCGAGGAATCTGTTCTCAAGCGTGTAGCCGGGGTATTAAAGTTATGAAGTGGCAAGCGCGGACCGTGCCGTCTCGAGATCGTGATGAACGGCTCTGTTTGATTTCAATTTTACGAGGGAACAGATAAACATACATATCAGCCAAACATATCAGCCCTCCTTTGTGCCGCGCCGTAGTCAGGTAAAAGTAGTTGCAATAAAAAATTTAATATTTATTATAATAATATAAATAATTATGAACATTGTGATAAATGCATAAAAGTTATCAGGCAGGCGGGGGCGTCTGCTCCTTCCAGAAGTGATGATTCGGTGGCAAGTTGTCCCGAGTATCGCTCCAGTCGGGCACGTGTCGTGTTTGTCGCCAAAGGTCACGTGTTACTGCGCGCCCCCAGCAGTCGGCGGCGCCCAGAACGGCCGCGCCCAACCATGCCGTGTAGTTGCTGTGGCAGGGCGCCGAGTGAAAACGCACACACTTTATGTGAACAGATGACCTGAAAAGAAGACATCTTTCAGCATATTAAATTAATTATTGTCATCTAATCGACCAATGAGTAGCTTCTCACTTGTACGGAGGTTCCTCCAGCAGATGCCTCAGCTCCTGGCCGAGTCGAACCCTCAACCCTGGCAACTTGGCCCCTCCGCCCCACAGCAGTATGGACTCGGCCAAAGGTTTCCTCGCATCAATTGGACACTTCATCAGACAGCGGAGGATCAAGTCCGGCAATGCCAGCCGCTCACTGTCCCTCTCAAACAGCACCTGCAATCGTGAAGAGCATGATTGCAGCAAATATTCTAAGGTCAATCAGTTGTCCTGCAGAATGTGCACCTCGGCAGCCACTTCTCTGCACTTGCTGGCCACAGCGATGACGCCGTGCGTGCCACCCAACATACAGCGGGCTGCCCGCCCTCCCGCCGCCTTGCCCTCCCTCCACTCGGCTGCGCGCTTCCGGTCGCAGACAAAGCATGTCTTCACTACAAACAGAAGTTAAGTATCACATAAATAAGTTGACAATGGCTTTTGCTACTTGCACAATGTCAAAACATTTTTTTAATTATTGTCACCCACCTGATGGTAAGCAAGAGTTATAAAGAAAGGCCTTGTGCCAGACCCTGTCAAACGCTTTCAAGATCTCCAAGCCAATGGCAAGGGACCATTACCATCCAACACACCAGACGTGCGTAGTGTGCGTTACAAGGTTACCAGTTGACCGTTTCAGCCTAAAGCCATATTGATTGTCATTGACTTTTTCGTAATGTTTTGTGTTATGATATTTTTAAATTAATCATTTATCCATTTATAATTTTGTAACGAATCTATGGTTGAGTCATTATTTTTGGATATATCCTTGTTTATTATGGTCTGTGTTTGAATTATTTAACTGTTTTTAAATCTTCTTTAGCTGATAAGGCAATAAAAAGTAGCGCTCAAATTGATGTAATGTCAATTGTTCAACAAATAAAATTTGGTGACATCACAACAGCAGAGCCACTTCATTTCATTTGTGTTTTTAATCCATATTCACGCAAATCGTTATAAGTGACAAGAAATGTAGTATTATAGACTATGAATAGTAATTTTAAAAATTATATGTACTTGTATATGATTATCATAATTTAAATGATTATAAGGACTAATGCTGCACCCGTCTAAATAGCTTCCCAATTACTGCAAAGTATGTAATTTTCAAGATATTATGGGTATAGTAAGCTATCCTTAAAAGATATTATAACGCAGACCCGACATGCATGCTTGTGTTATATCTCAAAGAGGCAGAAAGCTCCTAAGCAGCTTCATTTATCCAACATCTTCAATATTTCAACCAATTACAACAAAAACTCAAAGAATTATAAACCTCCCTTGTGGATCACTCTGTCTATTAGTAAAACCTTCATGATAATACGTTCAGTAGTTTTTGAGTTTATAGCAAACAGACCCAGTAGGGAGGCTTTTTAATTTACAATATTAGTAAGTTTAAACCTTTGGATCGGAAGTTTGTTTTCCTATGCTCACCCATGATGTCATGCAGAACATTGTCAGGCAATTGCAGCTGAGGGTGGTCATGCTGCAGCAGAGTAAGCAGATTGCGTTGCATTGCTTGCGAGGCTGTGGCGGTGGTCTGCACTGTGTGAGGCAGTAGCACACCGTGCAGCACTGCGCACACGGTCACCGCACTCGCGCCCAGGCACACGCTCAGCACTGCAGGCAAAGCCAGCACAGCGGCCGCGCTCACTGCGCTGTCCAGCCAGAGTACGCTCGCCACCTCGTAGTGTGCGTACAAGGCGCGAGCGAGCGCTCGCCGCTCGTTGTGCGCGACCAAACACGACTGCACTGCGACGACGCGCCGCTCCTTCGGGTTGACGAGCGCGTGCCGAAAGAACAACTGATGCAGCAGCTTGACCAGGTTGTGGTAGAGTTGCTCGTCGTCGGTGTATTCCATGACCCGTCGCATGCGGCGAGTGCTTTGGCAGAAGTACTCGGAGCGCACGATGCATCTCGGTGCAGCCTCCCCGCTGAGCCCGAACCTGCACACTGAGAGTTACAGATGCGAACACGGTTTTGCACCGCTCGTCGTGTCGGGTTGACTTACTTCGTGTACTCGGTGCCGACGTCGAGCACAACGGCCTGCTTTTCTTGTATCAGAGCTATGCCTTCATACAACGGCATTTTAAATAAATTATAGTTTCATTACTAAATTAAGAAAAATAACACTAGCGAGCATTATATACAAATGATCATAATACATGAATTGAAACACAGATAACTATTATACTAGTAATCAAGGAACATCATCGGGTCTCGACTGTCATTCAAGTTCATGGCATGATAGCGAATCTTCCGGTTTGATCTATATTCGCACCAAATGTTTAGGCATCGCAAACGTCTTTAGTATAATACAGTCGTTAAACATTTTGAAACTAGTAAAAAAATAGAGTAAAAGAATCAATAAAATTTAAAAAAATATCTCAACTGTTGTATATATTAAATTTAATTTGTCAGTTTTAGAATACAGAGCACAGACCATAAGCACTTTTAGAACGTGTCGGAATGCTGCAAATATTGTAATCAAAATGGCGACATTAGTTAAAGCTGTTAAGTGTGTTTTTTGATTTTGCACCTGATTTTTACGAATTCTGTTGTTTTTCTGCGCTAATCGTCGAGTTTATTATTATTACTTCGTTTTATTTGCATTAAGTTATACCTAATTGTGTAAAAAGTGTTCTTAGGATAGTGACTCCATTGTGTTCCATGTAAATCCATTGTGTTGAAAAAGTGACTTTATTATGTTTTATTTTATTGAGATTGTGATTTTATTTTGATGTTAACTAGTAATTAGCATACATATTTTTAGTGATACTATTGTCTTGAGAAGTAAGTTGGAATTAAATAAAAAAGATAATGTTTTATAAAAAGTCGTTTTATTCCTCAATTAGATTATTTCTTGCTGAGTAAGGTTTACTTCCACCAACATCCTAAATACGTCTGATCTTTATTGTTGTATTATTATACGTATTTAGGATGTGAAAGTGGACCTAATATGTTAACAAATACGCAATATCAACCAGACCATTTTAAAATTGCCACCAATTTTAGTTCGCGTGATATTCCGTCGTGGCGTCTCTAATTGCCACTTGTTGTCTATGGCAGTCGAGCTTCTTCTCTTGAGTACAATGTTCCTTGCATTATATTATAAAAACGCAAACGACACTTTTTATTTATTTATAGAGAACTCGAAGCATAGGATTAATATATTTTTCATGGTTGCATGGGGCAAAAGGAATATAGTCTGGCTAGTAAATGTAGATAACAAAAAAGGGCGTCAACGTCAAAATATATTAGTATGGTATCCCTAAAGTTTGATAAAATATGTGGATAAAACTTACTTGATACTTGGGTTTATTTAATGGTTATTGTTTTGAATACATTTAGCTAAGTTTCAGATAACGCGATGGAGTTACGATCGCTCGATGTCCGGAAGTCCAGCGGTCCTGATTGCATCCCAGCGCTTGTACTTAAAAAGTGCGCAGCGGAATTGATTCCCGACTTGATGAGGCCATACCGGCTCTCATACTCGTCGGGCTGTGTGCCTCGGGCTTGGTAGGAGGCCAATATGCAACCGGTGCCTAAGGAAAAATACCGTTTGGATCCTGTAAATACCGTCCAATAGTGTACCCTCAGTACTATGCAAAGTAATGGAGCGGATAATTAATGTCCACCTCATGGCTTACCTGGAGGGTCATCAGCTGATCAATAATCGTCAATATGGCTTTAGGCCGAAACGATGGTCCCTTGCTATTGGCTTTGTGCTTAACAGGGTCTGGCATGAGGCCCTTCTTTCCAAGCTCGAGGCATACAGTTACCTTACCTTCTGCTATGTTGGAAGGCAGACTACCTGCGTGGGCGCTCAACACTTGCTGTGGATGGAAGCGCATTGCGCAGGGTGTCGGTAAAGGCCGGCGTCCCTCAGTCCTCTAACGCCTATACCACGGAGAATGTTTCGAAAAGCTCTTCAACCTTGTTCCTACCTCGTATTTTCACACCCGTGATACATTCGCACATTCGGTTTCTGCCGACCGATGTTAAGCGCGTCTTTCATTTTTAGAACAATCGGCAAGTGGATTGCTTTACCAGCCCATGTGTTCTTCCCATCCAATAACTTTGGATCCTTCAACGAGACGGCGACTGTGGCAGCCGTCAACTGACTCGGATTTTCTAGTCGTCAGCACTCCTGCTTCATGCTCATGTAAGTATTTTTAATTTTTAAATTAAATTATCTGAATGTTTACAAGTATTATTAAGAATTCATAATCCAACTTCTTCCTTGGACACATTCAAAATAAATTTGTTGCGTCCAGATGGCAATGTCTTATGTCATTTTATTAACCCCCGACTAAAAAAGAGGGGTGTTATAAGTTTGACTTGTCTGTGTATCTGTGTGTCTGTCTGCGGCATTGTAGCTCCTAAACGAACGGACCGATTACAATGCGGTTTTTTTAGTTTGAAAGCTGACGTGATCGAGATGGTTCTTAGCTACAATTGATGAAGATCTGATCAGGGGTTCCAAGGTCATCAGCTCGTTTTGTTAGCTGCGGTAACGATTAAACACATCTGTGACTTAACATTTGAAACAAAAACGTATACAAATACACGGGTGTTTTAACTGCTACTCTGATGATGGAACTCGAAGGTAGGATACTAAGTGTAGAAAAGTTAGTGCGATGAAATAAAACATTCTAGAACCCAAAAATCTGATTATGGATCCTCTTAGATCAGTAAATCAAGAAGAAATGGAGCTATAGTGCTTTAAATAAAATCGTTACTTACTGTGAGCCTCTAGCTGAAACGGTTTCAAATTGATGACCTGGAGTATCTGATGATGCACTCTGCAAGGGATATTAAAGGGATATAACTATTGAGCCATGACTAATGTAATTTATTACTATATAAGGCTGGTGATATAACTAAAGTGGTTTCAGGCGTTTTGCGGGATTCTTTAAAATTTTAATTTTGATTTGATTATTTGAAAACCTCTCTGTTGTTGGTGTGATTTCATTAAGCGATGTTGCTTTATGTGATGCGGCTTTTTGGGTGCTCTTAATGAATGAGCGAACTCGGTCTCAATTTGATCTCTTTGTTTGTATCACTCGTGATGTCATGCTTTGCCTAGTTGTTCAACATGTCACGTAACACGTTGTCCGTTCGCACAGAATGTGTTACGTTATAATTGTTTTCTAGATGTGCTATTGCGTACAAAATGATTATAATCTGTGAGTGCGCCCGTGTCATCTGTGACAGTGACGTGCGGATGTAACAATGCGTTTGCTGTAACACGCTTATTAATAAACCGAGGAAGTGGAGCGAAATGTTCCGGACATATTCGCGTGATGTTAAACTGTTCCTGGGTGCCATCAAATGTCGGCCAGCGCTGGCAACGGGGTGCCGCGAGCCGACGCCGCCTCGGCGCGCACGGCCCTGCTCAGCGAGGAGCGACGGGAGCAAACGGGATGCTGTCGGCGGCGTAGCCTACTTCATTGAATGTTTTATATTAAATTATTTTGATTAATGTAATGCGTGTATATATTGTGCGTTTGTTAGAATGCCCCCGGCCGCCATAACACGGACATTTATTCAATTTACAACTAGTAGTAAATTGGAATGTATCTATTGAATTACTAAGAATAGTGAAAACCAAATTATATAGAAGTAACTTTTTTTTTTTTTTTTTTTTTTTATTGTGTCTCGACATATGACAGCACCCCGCTTGATGTTAAGCCAAAGTGTGGTCCATGAATGAATGTCACTGCTACTACAATTCAATAACTGTGAGTAGCAATCACATCCACTATGCCGGCCTAGATGGAATTTTTATTTCATGTAAAATTGTGAGTGACATCTCAATGACAACTTTGAGACGACATTACTTTTATTAAATGTAAAAGGCGGGAAAAGATCAAAGGAGTCCAGGTTCAACACTCCCCCTTACAAACAATTTCAATGTATATCAGCAGCCTTCCTGTGGAAGTGTGGATATCTAGCCTCGGTGGCGACAACCTTCATGATTTCTTTAATAAAATGTTCCTTGACATTTATGTGTTTCGTTTTAGAGTTCACGACTGAATTTTTCATCAGCTGTTGAGCAGCCTGGTTGTCATTATAAATAATAAGCTTCCTTTGCTCAACGCCCATATCTGCCATCAACCTCTTCAAATGTATGGCTTCCTTTATAGCCTCAGTGACAGACATGTATTCAGCTTCACAAGTTAATAAAGCGAGTGTCCTCTGCTTTCTAGATTCCCAACTTGTAATATCTATCAAGTGTGCATGAAGCCCAATCAGCATCGGCGAAACCTTCTATCGGTTTGTTCGATTTCTTGAAATTCAAGGCCATTTCTCTTGTTCCCTGTATGTATCTGAGAACTCGCTTCGCAGCTTTCCAGTGTTCTGTTCCGAAGCACGTATTAAATTGGCTGAAATAACTTACGCTGTGCATAATATCAGGCCAATTAACGATCCAATTAAATTTTGATACGGTATTTCCTTCCTTTCAGATACATCAGCACATTTCTCCAATTTCAGTCCAAATTCCATTGGTGTGCTAATAACTGGTTTGCAATTTTCCATGTTGAATTTTTCTAATAGCTTTTTAACATACAAATACTGAGCCTTTTTCATTTTATTTCCAGTAATTATAAACTCAATTCCTTGACAATATTCAGTTCAAAAGTCTTCATAAGCATATCTTTGAATTTTCTTAAGCTTCTTTCATTTTTGTATGCCATTTTTATGTCATCCACATAGATTGCAATTACCCCCACTGACGGTGATCTATACACGCATGGATCTGCAGTTGAACATGTAAAATCCATTTCCTTCAACTTCTCATCTAGTTTGATATACCACTGACGTCCAGCTTATTTAAGACCATATAAAGCTTTTTTTCAACTTACAAGCTTTTTCACAATTTGTACTATTAGTCAACTTTCCAAGCATGTATTTTGCCGTCTTACGAATACTTTCTTCAGTATTCCTTCCATCCTTTATAATTTCTTTTAGATATTTTTTTAAGTTCTTCGGTACTTTCATGACTATTTCTTCGTCTATTTCTCCATTTTAGAAAGCAGTTGTTTCATCTAACTGATATGATTTGTAGTTACTTTCTGCAGCAATTGCTATTAAAGTTCAGCTTTGACCCTGGTGCATAAGTTTAATTATATTCAATTTCAGCTTTCTCTAGCCACAAGTCTAGCTTTCTTTTTTTTCAATGTATCCATCCGAACCTAGTTTATGTCTCAATATCATCTTCGAGCTAACCAAGTTATGAATTTTCTTCCTATCAATTATCTACCATGTATTATTCTTCAAATGAGATTTTATTTCAGATTTTATGGCTTCCAATCACCCATCATCATCAACTTTCGTTCAACCGTAATCGTTCAACCTATGGAAGTCTGGTTTCGATCTTTTTAATGTACAAGTTTCAGGTTCTTCTATAGACTCGGTGTCTTGCCATGTTTCACAATCATTGTCGTTTTCGACTTCATCAACATCATTTTCCATAATATCTGGTTCAGAGATATTTTCATTGAATTCATCTACATTATTTACAGGATAATATCATAAAAATAATATCATTATCTTCATTTTGTTCATTACAGTTATCTAATAATATATCTAATAATATGCATCTTTAGCATGCAAACGTTTAAAAATAATACGTCATACTATAACCCAATTGTCCGAATGTGCAGACTTTATAATGAAATCTCTGCTGACAATAATGATATTGACATATTTAATGCAAACGCTGCTAAATACAAAGGACAAGCTCAATCTCTCCTCGACCACACACCATAGTTAGTTATTCAGTAGTTTTAGTTTTTAGTTTTGACATTTATATAAGAATTTAATTTTGACATGTATTATTAATTTTATTTTGAGTTAGTTATAAGATTTAATATAAGTATTTTCTTTTTTCTTTTTATACATAATTCTATAATATATTTGTTTAATTTCAAAAATAATTCTGTATATTGTAAACTATAATCTCCTATTATTTTCAATGTTATTAACCCCCGACCCAAAAAGAGGGGTGTTATAAGTTTGACTTGTCTGTGTATCTGTGTATCTGTGGCTCTGTGTATCTGTGTGTCTGTCTGTGGCATCGTAGCTCCTAAACGAATGGACCGATTACGATGCGGTTTGTTTCATTTGAAAGCTGACGTGATCGAGATGGTTCTTAGCTACAATTGATGAAGATCTGATCAGGGGTTTCAAGGTCATCAGCTCGATTTGTTAGCTGCGGTAGCGATCTTAGACGCGCTGTTTAGGACGGGCAACCCTTGTACGTCGCTATGCGACGAAGATTGTTATTTTATGTCAAATAAATATGCCAATGTAAATACACGTAAAAAATGTTATAATTTTTCCCTTAAAATATTCATATGGCGAGGTTGGTTTGCAGTTTAGATCGATTACCTTGATTGAATATTTTAGGGGAAAAATTATAACATTTTTTACGTGTTTTAACAATGGCATATTTATTTGACATAAAATAACAATCTTCGTCGCATAGCGACGTACAAGGGTTGCCCGTTCTAAACACGCATAAGGCTGGGAATACACGTCCGATATTGCTGAGCAAATTATTTACAAATCGGAAGTAGGAATCGGACGTCTATTTTGTTTCTGTATTTTGTATGAAAACTGCACCTTCAGACAATCGGATCGGCCATAAAATCGTAAGCGCCTTGGCGTTGTTTCCGATTCTGACATCCGATCCGACTATCGGATCTGACGTGTATTAAGTATTCAAACAAATGTATGGCACGAGTGCCTTCCGATTGTCTGATCAGACAATCGGATCGGACGATCGGAGAGGAAAATCGGACTTGTATTCCCAGACTTATAGGTATTTACTTTTAAACATATCTGTGACTTAACATTTGAAATAAAAACGTATACAAATACATGTGTGTTTTAACTGGTACCACTGAGTTACTCTGATGATGGAACTCGAAGGTAGGAGACGAAATCCTGGATGTGTTCAAACTTTTTTTTGGTATACTAAGTTTGGACTTATTAGATTTGTCTTGAAGGTAGGAAACTAAGTGTAGAAAAGTTAGTGCGATAAAATAAAACATTCCGGATCTAAAAAATCTGATCATGGATCCTCTCAGATCAGCAAATCAACAAGAAATGGACCTGTAGTGCTTTAACTAAAATTGTTACTCACTATGAGCCATTAGCTGGACCGTTATCAAATTAAAGACCGAGAGTATCTGATGAGGCACCATCATGAATCCTCTCAGATCAACAAATCAACAAGAGTGCTACTATAGTGCTTTCACTAAATTTGTTACTCACTAAGAGCATTTAGCTGGACCGTCATCAAATTGAAGACCGGGCAATCTGATGATGCACCATTATGAATCCTCTCAGATCAGCAAATTGATATCAATTGATCAGCAAAAAAAGAGATAGAACTGTAGTGCTTTAACTAGGCCTTTAGCTGGGCCGTTATCAAATTGAAGATCGGGAGTATCTGATTATGAATCCTCTCAGATCAGCAAATCAATAACAGATAATATCATAGTGCTTTAACTAAAATTATTACTCTCTATGAGCCATTAGCTGGGGCATTATCAAATTGAAGACCTGGAGTAGTTATCTGATGATGCACCATAAGGATCCAAGGGATATTAAAGGGATATAACTATTGAGCCATGACTAATGTTGTTTATTACTATAAAGCTGATGATATGACCAAAGTGGTTCCAGGCGTTTCGGGGGTTCCTTTAAAATTTTAATTTTGATTTTATATTATAAAATAAACATACATATTAGCTATTTCGCAGATTCTATTTTAACTAATTCTTCGCGCCATATTCCAAATATGACATTACACTCTCGCTTCCTTCACGTTCACATATATTGAATGTGTAATAATTAATAATTAATAATAATAAAAAGGATATTCACTCCGGGCTGTATATCCACTTACAAGTATACTAAACTATACAGACCGTTAGTTACTTGTAAGTAGCCAATTCCAACTGGATTTAACTGCTACTTATATTATTTTATTTTATTGATCATGCTGTGTGTATACGTTTAGGGTAATAATTTAGTCATAAAACACTGTATATTTATTAATTGTTGTTAAATATAATTGTTACCTGTTGTATATACCTAAATAAATAAATAATATATATATATATATATATTTACAATTTTTCTATCTTTAACGTTATTCATAATTGCTTCTTTTCTTGTTTATTATTTTCTATCAATGACTCTTATATCTCTACTTATTTCTATTTTATTCTTATCAGGTATCCATATTCTGTAAGCTTTAGATGTTTCAGAATAGCCCATGAATATTCCTTTACTAGCCTTCGGAGCGAATTTTCCATTCTTATTATGTTTGTTCAGAATGTACGCCGTTTGTCCAAAAATGTGTAGGTGTTGAACATTGGGAGTGCGTGCAACCCATTTTTCGAATGGCGTCTTTCCACTAATTGCACTTGAAGGATATCGGTTCGACAAATAATTCGCGGTGGCTATGGCTTCAGCTCAAATTTTTTGTCCGAGATTTGAGTCTATTAACATGCATCTGGCCTTGTCTAATAGAGTTCTATTTTTTCTTTCAGCAAGTCCGTTCTGTTGTGGCGTATACAGTGCCGACAACCTTCTTACTATTCCATTATCTTTCAGATAATTAGTAAATTCTATATTACAATATTCTGCACTTCTGTTGTCTGTCAGTAAATGTTTTATTCTTTTTTGTGTTACATTTTCCATTTCTTTCTTGTATTGTTTAAACTTGACAAGTACTTCACTCTTTTGTTTCATGTAATATACTCTACAATGCAAATTGTAATCTGGTCATTTTTTCCCTTTATGCACGTTTCACAGTCTTGTAGTTTTTCATTCAGGTAGAATTTTAATCCTTTCATTAATTAATTTTTAATTGACATTCTTAGGTCTGTTTCATTTATTTGTCCAAGTTTTCTGTGCCATTTCCTTATTTCATTCTCGTCATTTGTGACATTAAAATTTGTTCATTTTGGCTCCGCTTCACACTTCTTGGGTTTTCTGACATATATACAATCCATTTGTCTTTATTGCCCTTAATTCAACTCTTCCACGCTTATCTTTACCTGTCGCTACATTCTTCTTGAATAATGAATTTTCAGTTATCTTCGCGACTGATATGAGGTTCGTAGATAAGTTCGGAACATACAATGTATTCAATAAATTTATCTTACAATTATTTACTTCTAAGGAGACTTTTCCTTTTCCATTGATGTCCGTAGTCGCACTTTCTGCGGCTAATTTGAAAGTATTATTAGCTACAGTGGGCATTTACAATTTTTGCTTTTTCTTTTTCGCAATCTTTTGCTTTGTGGCCCTTTTTTCTACATTTCAATTTCGTATTAATGCTAATATAGAGATACGTTGCCGCGGACGTACACCTTATACAACACGTTGCAAGCGAAACACTCGAACTAAGGTAAACTTTGTGTGCTCTAACCATTACTATAATTGGAGATTGCATACAAAATATATTTATTAATATAGAGGTACTCTCCATCATCAGCTACTCCAGGTCTTTAATGTCATATCAGCCCAGGTATAAGCTAATAGTAAGAAATAGTTTCAATTTAATCACCATAGATACATCCATTAAATATCCCCTGCATCCTCATGGCCCATCATCAGGTACTCCAGGTCCTTTACAGCCTAGCTGAAGTAGCAGAATAGGAAACAATGTTACTTAAAGCACCATAGCCCAACTATCTCTTGTGGTATTGCTGATCTGAGAGGATCCATCATCAGGTTCATCAGATTCAGAATGTTTTCTTTCGTCGTACCTACTTTCTTACTCTGTCCTTGTCACTACATCTTCCTTCAAACCACATCAATCACGCAATGTGCCATTCCTTATTCTATCCGCTATCGTCACTCCACATATCGTACACTCCTTAACGACCGCATTTCTACAGCGTTATTTCTACTCTCATGCTTCTTCTGCCATACCCAACCTTCACTTCCATACATTAATGTAGAAACAAGCACCGCATTATGAACAGCCATCCATGACTTTTGGGACATTATTTGGCTGTTCATTATACTATGGATGGCACCGTTCACTACGTTACCCTTTTGCACTCTTCTCTCAATATCTTCATCACACTATCCATCCCTAGTAAATATACTTCCCAAGTAAACAAATGGTTTGACTTCTTCCTTGTACTGTCACTTATATTGATATAATAGCAATTAGCAGAAAATAGTACTGTCATATCCACTATGCCGGCCTAGTTGAAACCTGCAACTTATTGAGTTTAGGTGCGCTACGGTTTGTATACTTGTAAGTGGTGGTACTACCCCGGATCGGCAGAGTGGCCACTCTTTAATAACTAGACCCGGAGCAAGTAACCTCGTGCAATGGACAAGTTTAAATGCTTTATGTAAATTGTAATTGAGTAGGAATGATCTGTATGCGGTGGAGTCTATTCGCCCGCCATGCGCAATACGGATAATAATAATAAATGGCACAGGTTTTATTAGGGTTATCATTTTCGGACAAGCGCACTTTTATATACTTCTTATAATTGTCACCGAAGTACGAATACCTGTGAGTTGGTTGATACCGCTCCAAAGTAATTATGTCTGCTACTAAGTGGTGAAGTGGCATGCATCTCCACAATGCCAATGATGGAAGCTCAGTCGCAGATAAAGAATATGCGTTAGTTTGTTGTATATGGTGCAATAAGTATATAGCTAAGCCAATAATTAAGTGTGGAGCGACTTTGCTGAATATCTTCTGTGACATTAAATATGTTTACTTCTTGAATGGCAGCTTTGTGACGATTTGCAGCTGAACTTTCTAATTTTTCAGCCACGATGCACAGTGGGGCCAAATCCAAAAAGTTGTCCGATAGGGATTTTTAGACCTAGGGTTGGCTACAGCACAGAAATCCACTCTAAATAGGTTCCCAACTCGACTACAGTTGCGCTGGCGTGAGTTAAAACTTTAAAAGTTAAAAAAGTGGTACGTTTAGAGCTGAGAAGAGCAGACATGTGTTTCAATCCTCGTAAATCGTTGAAAAAATAATCCATTAGACTGAATCCTAATAGATTCAACTAACATAAGTAATAGTATTTTCTTAGATTTTGCGCGAACATTGATTAATGAATTAAACAAATTTTATGCAATTTTTTATTATTCCGACGTTTCGAGAGCTTTGCAGCCATCGTGGTCACGGAGAGCTGCCACGATGGCTGCAAAGCTCTCGAAACGTCGGAATAATAAAAAAATTGTAAAATCAAAACCAAAATAAACGCGATAGTAAGCCGCATAAAATTTGTTTAATTCATTAACATAAGTAAAATAATATATCCATTAATTAAATTGTATTGTCTTAAGCCAAAAATTTTCCTTTAAAGTTGAAATAGTAAAATTGTGCATTCTTCTGCCTTAAAAACTATTACATTATTGATATATTACAAATGACATAATATCCAAAAATCAGCTGCCCGAATTTGGCCGCCTAATTTTTTTCAAACTTTTTGTACAAATATATGCGTCGCTGTGATACAGTAGACTGCTGAAAATAGCGTTGAATACAAGCAAATGCCCTGCTCTGTCTCTCTCTCTTCTCACCTCACTCTATAGCGCTCTCTCTCTCTCTTTCTCTTATTTTCTGAATCACTCACTCTGTTTTCCTCTTTCTACCTACCTCCTTTCGCTTTCATTCTCAGAATATACAAGCAAGTAAGCAGTCCGGCTCAATGTCTTTTGTTCCGTGTTCTTTTTCCTTTTACATAGACCTTTCTATTGCTGTTCTCATTTTTCTTATATTCAATTTCAACTTTATAATAATAATAAATACACTTGATAATTCGTTTTAATCTTGTTATGATTATTAAAATTGTCTTTTAGAATCCAATGAGCCAAATAGAAATGGGTTGACGAGGAAAGAAACATTTTTGTACTAAATGATAAATCGCTACTAGAAATAACACTAGTAATATGTTTCGATGTATGTTTCGATCATATGTTTCAACTATTTTTTCGTTTCAAATACATAATTGTTGTGTGAATAAAAAAATACACACATACCAAGTTTGATGATTTTTTTTCAAATCCAGCCCGTCATATTTAATTTTACATGTTTGACTTCTGATTTGTAATCAGCGATCACAAAAATCCAATCTTGGGCTGAATCTATATATATTTCTTAAATCATGTTCGCTATATTAAATCTGCCATATTTAATTTTGCAATTCTGAGTTCAGATTTGTGATCGGCGACCCCAAAAGCCCCTATACACCAATTTTGGATAGATTCTAAATACATTTCTAAAATTGTGTCCGCCATATTGGATCCGCCATCTTGAATTTTGCAATTCTGGGTTGAGATTCATTATCAGCGACTCCAAAATCCCCCGAGTCATCAATTTGAAGACGATTGAAGTCGATTATACGACTGTTTGGACTTTTGTCCGGGTATTTTCGATTTGGCCCCACTGTGCGATGTGTCTCGTATGTACGCTTTTTGTTACTCGCATTTGGGACTTCACACGTCCACTCCAAAAATAATGGCTCACATTGTATTCAGTTATAAGAACCTCTTTACCACCGACTGGAGCGCAAGCTTCTGCTTTTTCTAATACAGCTTGAATATAAACATGCATTTGTAGCGCCGTGCTTTTACACGGTCTTACATAATTCATTTTTAAGCTAATTAATTATGTTATACTAGTTCTATTTGTGTTTATTTGTGAATAATTGCGTTACATACCTTAATGTTAATATTTTTATCACTTATAATATACTTCTGTAAACGGGTTTTTACGTATCGATAGCCTTTATATTTTTCCACATATTTCACTATTTATTTTATTAGATTATCACTGAAATAAGCCTGATAATACACTTTTTCTACTTTGTTTACATATTTTGACATTTATGTCATCGATACGTGACAACCCGGTATTTTTCTTAATTTGGTCCAAAATACGCCTGTATGAAGGCTATTTCACAAAAATTGACCACTTTTGGCATAATATCGTTTTTATTGCATTTGAAATTGGATTATTTTACCAATTTCATTTGATTTTGGAATGGAAAGATTTTATGCCTATATAAGCAGGCAAAGCCCAGAATTCGGCAGTCTTCCTCCAGTCTTGTATTGACTATAGTATTATTATAGGCCTTGTTCTGGGGCTAGTTAACCCCAGAACCTTGCAGTGCCTCATCATAAAGTACGTCATAAAGATTTTCACATCCAAATTCATATGGAATATTAAATTTATGGATTAATGGGAATTTAACATTGTACAATTTTGGTAGCCCACAATCAGTTTAATTAAAGGATTTGTGGAAGGGATTTGACTCCAGGAGTTGCGTGAGTACCCTTTAAGTCACATCCAAACATTTGGGGTCCAGGTGCCACGTGTCCTGTCATCAGTTTTCCCTGGTCGAGTGAGCCTCCAAGCCGCCGACCTTTATTGGGATCTATCGTATTGTGGACGTCTTAATGTCGTCCACATAGATTATATATATTTTATAAAATTATCTGTCATTTATATAGACTTTGTAATTAGTATTTAGTTATTTTTAATATATTATCAATCTAATTAAAGTCTATTTATTTCACGACAGATTGGCGCCCAACTTTATTAACTTATATATCTAATAAATTAAATATAACGTATGTTATATATTAATAATATTTAATTTTCTTTCAAATTCAAATTTGGGCTTTTCAGAAGTTACCACAAACATTATTTGGCTTGAACATTTCGATATAAGTTAGAACTCACCCATCCCATCGCTCATTATTATTTATTTATCATTCATAGATAATTTTAATTATTTAATTTTTTTCCTGATATTTTTTCTCTCTTTAACATGCCGAAAACTAAAGATCCCAGTACCCCTGGTCCTGCGTCTCTTAGTATTAAACCATGCTCCCACCAGTTCGTTTTACCTCAACCTCCAATAAACGAATTAAAAAAAATCTCTTTTAATGGAAAAACTTGTCCGCGAACTTTTATTCGTGATTTAGAAGAATTTTGTATCGCGAGGAAACTTTCAAAAGAAAATCTTCTTGATTTTGGTTTTGAATTATTTACGGGTGTGGCATTACATTGGTATCGTTTCCAACGCCAATTTAACCCTGATTTATCGTGGAAGGTTTTATGTACTACATTGATTAAAGATTTTGGAGAAAAAGACTTTGATTTTAAATTATTAAATGCAATTAATAAAAGAACACAAGGGGCTGATGAATCAATAACAGTTTTTGTTTCAATTATTTTTGCCATGTTTTCTCAATTATCCGAAGAGATAAGTGAACGTGAGAAATTAACAATTTTATTGAGGAATATTAAACCTTGTTATTCTACTTTTGTAGCGTTAAATAATGTAAATACGGTCCTAGGGTTAATTTCAACGTGTCAAAAATATGAAGAAATTTTAGATCATAATAAAAATTTTGAAGAACCTCAAAATAATCTTGGTGCTTTCAATGCAGATTTTGCGTATAAAGGCTCTTCTTCTGCTACTGTTGACTTACCTCAACATACGAAAGTTTTTAAAAATAACGTTAATGTTGTTTCGACTACTAATGATTTTCGAACACCAACTCCGTTTTGTAAGCGTTGTCGTATATTGGGACATTCTTTACGTGAATGTTCTCAAACAAATATCGTTTGTTTTAAATGTGGTCTTAAAGATTTTAAATTTTACAATTGCCCTAGTTGCAATTCGAAAAAGCAATTAAAATCTACTTTACCGTCAAAAAAACTAACTATCGACTTGGTTAATAAATTCGACCCAGAAGACTGGCATAATTGGTTATCTACTATTAAAAACTTTTTAAATTGTTACAGAACTACTTCAGTTCTGTACGATAATGAAAAGGATTACACTCGTCCTTTTATTAACGTCTTTGTTAATAATAGTCCTTTATCTGGTCTGCTTGATAGTGGCAGTTCCTTGACTATTTTAGGGAGTAATTCTCATCTTCAAATTATTAAACTGGGTTTTACATTATCCAAGTCTGTACCTATTATTATATCTACTGCCAATAATTATAAACTTAAATCTTTGGGACATTTTGATCTCCCTTTTACTTTTAACGGGCAAACACATTTAATTAAAACATACGTGTTTCCTGAAATTTCCCCATCCCTTATTCTTGGGACGGATTTTTGGAAAAAATTCAACTTAGTCCCTAAATTATTATCTTCAGCTTTTAATACTACGGGTCAATGTCTTACTATTTCTGAAAATGACAAGAAGATTCTACCGTATGAGAATCTTTCTAATTCTCAAAAAGCTATTGCTGACGACTTGATCTTCAGATTTAAAAGTATTTCTTTTGAAGAAAAGGGCGTACTAGGTCGTACTGACCTGATTTGCCATAGAATAGATACCGGAGATTGCCCTCCTATTAAACAACGTGGTTATAGACTTTCTCCTGAAAAACAGAAAGCTCTTATTAACGAGGTTGATAAAATGCTGGATTGGAAGGTGATAGAAAAATGTGAAAGCCCTTGGTTATCACCAGTACTCATTACCCCCAAGAAAAATGGAGAATGGAGATTTTGTGTAGATAGCAGAAAATTAAACTCTGTTACTCGGCGTGATGCCTACAGTCTACCTTTGATTAATGAAATACTTGATCATCTTACTAATGCCAAATTTCTTTCTAGCATTGATATTGCTAAAGCCTTTTGGGAAATTCCTTTAAACCCTGCTGATAGAGATAAAACAGCGTTTTATGTACCTGGCAGAGGCATGTATCGTTTTGCCGTAATGCCTTTTGGTCTGACTAATGCTCCTGCTACACAGCAGAGGCTCATGGACACGTTGTTCACACCTGAATTTGAAAACAAGGTGTTTTGTTATCTTGATGATATTGTGATTATTAGCGAAACTTTTGATGAACACATTTCATTATTAATCAAAGTTTTTGAAAAACTTTCTTTCGCTAAACTTACTATTAATTTTGAAAAAAGTTTATTTTTTAGAAATGAACTTAAATATTTAGGTTACATCGTGGACGAACATGGTTTACGTGCCGATCCAATGAAAATTAATTCTGTTCTCGAATATCCTGTTCCTACTAGTCGTAAAGAAGTTCGCAGATTTCTGGGAACATGTAGTTGGTTTCGACGATTTATTTCTAATTTCAGCTCTATTGCTGCTCCTCTTAATAAACTAACCAGCAATGGTAAGAACGCTCCTAAATTCGTTTGGAATCAGGAAGCTTCTCAAGCTTTTCTAAAACTAAAAGAAGCTTTAGTAACTACTCCAGTTTTAGCTTGTCCTGACTTTAACCTACCTTTTTCAGTTCATACTGATGCTTCGAACTTTGGTATTGGTGCAATGCTTACGCAACAACAAGGTTCAAACGAAGTAGTCATTGCTTATATGAGTAAATCACTCAATAAGAATGAACAGAACTATTCCACCACTGAGAGAGAAACTCTTGCTGTTATTACTGCACTCGAACACTGGCGTTGTTATCTTGACAATGGCAAACAATTTACCGTTTTCACAGATCACGCTGCTCTCCAATGGTTTCTTAAACTTTCGAACCCTTCGGGTAGACTTGCTCGTTGGACTATACGCTTATCATCCTTCAATTTCTTACTTAAACATAAAAAAGGTAAAGAAAATGTTGTCCCTGACCTCTTGTCACGGTCTAGAAATTTGACATCCGATATTGCTACCTTAAATGTTTTGACTCTCACGGCGCAAGATCACTATAATAAAGTTCTTAGCGGCTGTCAAAATAATCCTGATAGTTTTCCTAACTATTCTCTTAAGGATAATAAACTGTATCGTCTCACTCACTCTCGTAATGTGATAAATGATGACTTTATTTGGAAAGAAGTTCCTTCCCCAGATTGTAGATTAAACTTGGTTAAATCTTATCACGGATTACCAGGTGAACCTCACCTTGGCATCTTTAAAACTTATAAAAAGCTTTCGTTGCTATATTATTGGTCAGGTATGTTTAAAGACATATCTAAATTTATTTTAGATTGCGAGAATTGCCTTGCATATAAACATCCTAATCATTCACCTTATGGTCCTATGGGTAAACCTAAGATATGTTCAAGACCTTTTCAATGTATATCTCTTGATTTAATGGGTCCCCTACCTATGACCAGAGGACGCAATCAATACATTCTAGTTGTTAATTGCTGTTTTTCTAAATATACTTTAATTTTCCCGCTTAAGCGTGCTATTTCTAAAAATATTATCAATTGTTTGGAAAACTTTGTGTTTTTAGTTCACGGTGTTCCACAAACAATTATTATGGACAATGGTCCACAATTTCAATGCAAGGAGTTTAAATCACTTTTAAATAACTATAAGATACCATTCGTGTCGTATTCTCCTCACTATTGCCCACAGGTCAATCCCACTGAGAGATATAACAGAACCATTGGTACTGCTCTAGCCTCTCTTGTTGGTGATGATCATAGAAGCTGGGATATTCATTTATCAAAAATTCAATATGCTATGAATAGTACGGTTAACGCAGTAACGGGATATTCTCCGTCATTTTTAATTTTTGGTAGAGAGACCATAAATTGTGGATCTATATATACTCCTACTAATGTTATTGATGATTATACATTTATACCACGCGATATTTACGCGGATAATATGGGGCTTTTGTCAACTATATTCGACAAAGTCCAAGTAGCATTATACGCTTCTCATGCGAAAAACAGTTCTCGGTATGATCTTCGTCATCCTTTTAAAGAATTTAATATTGGCGATTTCGTCTGGCGAAAGAATTACGTTTTAAGTAATGCTGGAGCCTACTTCAGTGCGAAATTAGCGCCTAGATATATTCGGAGCAAAGTTGTTCGTAAACTTTCTCCTCTAGTTTATATTCTTGAGGATAATAACGGGTCACGAGCTAAATGGCATATTAAAGATATTAAAAATTAGATTATATATACTGAAATTTTTCTTTTTCATTATTATTCTTATATATTTATTTTACTTTATTATTTTAATAACTTTAATAATTTTATTATTTGTTATTACTATAACATGCCTAAATAATAATAAAATGTCTTCAACTCTACTAAGTTGATAATAATTAAAAATGAAAATAATATTTATTATTTCATTTATTATTGTACAATGTACATATTGTACATTTTGCCTTTTGGCGAGACACGGATCGATCGCCAAATTATGTTTTAAAAAATATATATATATTAATTACGGGCTGTGAAATTAATAAAGGGAAATCACTCACCAGGGTTTTGTCACTTCACTTTTATTAAATTTGTATTTTAAAATGAGGCGGCCGCCTCCTTAGTTCGAAGGTCCGAAAGCAAGAGAGTGTTTCAATGCCCGCGCCATGACTCCCGCACGCGCAGTGACATTTTATTTTTTATAAGGAGAGAGGCAAAGGGGTTTGGGATTCAGCCCGTAATGTATGAAAACCCACCATAATCCCCCCACCGGGAATCTCCCAAAGTTCCCCAGTTATTCAACCAGGGATGGTTAGAGTAGTGGACTGTATGTGTTTTAATGTTATAAGTGTATGTAGTAAAACTAGGCTAATTACACTTACATAACTAAATATATATATATATATAACTTAGACAAAGAGACAGGCTACTCAACTTGTTAGTCAATTGTTAGCAATTACTTAGCTGTGTTCAAACTAAACAAATTGAAAGCCTTCACAAATTACATTTAAGATAAGATTTAACCAATTTAATTGTCTTGACATTGTTACTTCATAATTGACTATGCATGTCGCTGTGAACAATTTATGAAGCTATAAACACAATCAAATTAGGTTAAAAAATGCATTTATAAAATTAGATATTTAACAATCGACCAATTTAATTCTTGACATTGTTACTTCATAACTTGACTATGCCTTACGCTGTGAACAAGTGATGAAGCTATAAACACAATTAAATTGGGTTGTTGACAATTTGAACACTTATGATTTGAAACTTAAATACGATTGAGCATTGAGTTAAATGTTAAAATTATTATAAACTATATTTATGAATTATTCGAATTAAAATTAAGTTTTAAAATTAAAATTTACTTAATTAAATATAAAGTTATAACTTAGTTAATATTGTAGCGGCAGTGGACTAATTTTGACTACTGGCCGGACGTACTCACCCGACTGGGTACGAACTTTTACCACGCGTACCACACCATCGTGACCGGGATACAATTCTGTAACGCGACCGAGGTGCCATTGAAGCGGGGGTAAATCTGAATGAATTAATACTAATTCGCCTATTTTTATATTTCGACATTTATTAGTCCACTTGGCCTTTTGTTGTAACGTGTGCAAGTAATCCTTGCGCCACACATTCCAAAATCTTTGTGACATCTGTTGTACTAGTGTCCACCGTGTTAAGTGGTGTCGTGGTTCATCAACCAAGCTGTACTCCGGTACAGCGAGGAGTGAACGCCCTACCAGAAAATGTCCAGGTGTTAATGCTTCAAACTCGCACGGATCACTAGACAGTGTTGTTAATGGTCGCGAGTTTAAAACTGCTTCAATTCTTGTAAACAAAGTGGTGAGTTCCTCAAAGGACAATATTTGGGTGCCAACGACGCGTTTTAAATGAAGTTTCGCGGATTTAATAGCAGTCTCATACATTCCGCCGAAATGGCTTCCTGTTGGCGGATTATACTGCCAGTGTACTTTTCGAGTAGTGAATTGAGATAATAGTCTGTCGTTATGATCTTTATAAAATTGACATATCTCCGCAAGTTGTTTACCGGCTGCTACAAAGTTTCGACCGATATCTGATATAACAGTATGACATAGGCCACGTCTGGATGTGAACCGATCGAACGCGGCCAAAAAGCACTCGCTTGACAACGAGGACAGCACTTCGAGGTGGACTGCTCGTGTTGCGAAACATACGAAGATGCATAAGTATGCTTTAGTACTTTTTGCATTTCGTCGATTGCTTTCCTTTGTGAGAAAAGGACCGCCTATGTCAGTACCTACTGTATGAAAGGCATGAATGTCATTAAGTCGAGATGTGGGTAAGTTTCCCATTATAGGTTTTAACGTCGGAGGTCTAACTTTGAAACAGGAGATACATTTAATTGTACGGGATCGAATTACACTACGAGCTGATATAATCCAATACTTTTGACTAATTACGCTTTGAAGTGAACGAGGACCTAAATGTAAATAAATAATGTGATAATAATCAATTAATATTTTTGTAAAATTAGAATTTTTAGGAAGTAATAACGGATGTTTTTGAGAATAGGAAATCTGTGAAGCAGACAGCCTACCCCCCACCCTGAGGAAACCGAGGGGGTCAATAAATGGACTAAGTTTTTTAATATTATTACTACAACTATTTCCCTTTGATAGGGCCGTAATATCAGCATTAAAATATTTATATTGAACTGTTTTTATTAGAATATCATGTGCTTTATTTATATTAGACAATGATGGACACCCTAAACACCGTTTAGATGGTTTAAGTTTACAATTATTTATGAATTGATAACACCGGGCCAATACATTTTGCAATTTATTGAAATTAGAATATTTATTAATGAAGTCTTCATATAAGTTGTCGAATGGACTCATTAATGAAGATGATGAAAGTGAAGCTACTTGAACTTTTAATTCTGGTACAGTGTCATTTTTAAAATGAATTATTGATTTAATTGGCCAATTCATCCGCGGTTCGTATGCCCACGCTGGGCCGCTCAACCACTCCGGCATCGCGAGAAGGGCTGACGGTAGGGCGCCGCGCGAACACACGTCCGCCGGGTTCTTATCTCCGCTAACGTGTGACCATGAGTCACTAGACACGGCTTCAAGGATCTTGGAAACTCGTGTAGCAACAAAAGTTTTAAGATTGTAACTGGGAGTGTTAAGCCACGCCAGTACCACGGATGAATCGGTGAAACAAAACGTTTCATTTATAGGAATGTGTTCTAATAAAATATTATTTGTATATTTAATTAACTTAGATAATAAATGTGCTGCCATCAGTTCTAAGCGCGGAATCGTTATTGTTTTTAAGGACGCGACCTTTGATTTTGCTATAAGTAAACTAATGTTAATATCATTATTTTTATTTATTGAACGCAAGTAAATGACAGCGGCGTAACCTGAGTTAGACGCGTCACAGAAACCTAACAGCTGATAATATGTGTGGTCGTGCACTGTCGCTTGACGTTTGTGCCTGAAAGATGACAACAATGGCAATTCGGAAACGTATGAATTCCACTCTCGCTCCAGCGTCGGGGGCAGTCTATCGTCCCACTCGATCTTCTGGAGCCAGAGTTCCTTCATGATGCATTTCGCGTAAAATATACAGGGAGCTACAAACCCAAGCGGGTCAAACTGTCGCGCTATTTGTGACAAGACGCTGCGCTTTGTGGGAGTGTGGCACACCTCATTAGTGGAGAAGGAGAAGGCATCTTCAGCTGGAAGCCACTGCAGACCTAAAACTTTGATGGAGAGATCCTTGTCATCTTCGAAGGTCAGTGGAGTTTCTCGGTAGTCAGCAGGAACGCGTTCCAACACCTGCGGACAGTTGCTGGACCACTTTCGCAAAATGAATCCAGCACCGCCCAGCAGAGTCTTCAGCTCGTCCTGCAGCTGGATAGCTTCCTCTATAGTAGCTACCGACCACAGTAGGTCATCAACAAAGAAACCACTTTTCAAAACTTTTGCAGCTAATTGGCATGACTGCCCATCGTCTTCCGCCAACTGATGCAGCACTCGAATGGCTAGGTACGGACTGCTAGCCACTCCATAAGTGAGAGTATTGAGTTCAAACACTTTAATTGGATCATTACTTGAATACCGCCACAGAATATGCTGATATGAACGTTGAGATTTGTCGAGTAATGTCATTCTATACATTTTACAAATGTCTGCAGATAAACAAATTCTATGAATACGAAAATTAATTAAAATTTTATTTATATCGCTTTGTAATTTAGGCCCAGCAAACAAAACGGAATTTAAAGAATTATTATTACTAGTTTTGGATGACGCATCAAACACTACACGAAGCTTCGTCGTAGTACTCGACGGTCGAAGGATACAAAAATGTGGAATAAGATATTTTGATTTTATTTTATTCAAATCGCCTAAACACGTCATGTGACCTAAATTTTCATATTCTAACATAAATTTATTATACTCTTCTCTAAGACTGGGTTGTTTATTTAATTTATTTTCTAAGTTATAGAAACGACGCACCGCTTGTTGCGAGGAATCGCCAAGTTCACAATTTAATTTAAAGGGATATTTAACTATAAAACGGCCTATATGGTCTCGTTTGTATTCTCTTTGAAACAATGACTCGACAAAAAAATCATTTGGATTTTGAGGAATATCTGAAACTACCTTTTCAGTATCAAAAAATGATTGCATTATTTTTTCTAAATTATTTTGCGTAGATAATAAATTTACGGAAGCGTTTTCCATATTATCGTAGCGTTCCATTATTGTTTGGCCCGATATAATGTAACCGAATATTGAATTCATCGCTACCGGTATTCCCGTATAGCGCGGTAATATTTTTTGACCATTATAGATGTAAGGAAATAAATCACCGGCTATTAGCATGTCGACGGGCGCTGAAGTATGATATTCAGGGTCGGCTAAATCTAAATGCTTGAACTCGTTAATTATTTTATTTGATAATGAAATTGTAGGTAAATTATTTGTTATGTTTGTGACAACGACCGCATCAGTCGATAGAACGGGGCTAGATGAATTTCGTGGTTTAACCGAACACGTCACCAAACCGAAATGTTGCACTAACTTACCGCCTAGACCGACAGGTTCGAATGTACATTTGCGGCGCACTAACCCTAGCCGCTGTGCGCACGCGTTTGTTATGTAGCCAGACATGGCGCCGCTGTCGATTACTGCACGTACGGAGTGGTACCTACCCCAACTATCTGCGACGTGAATAACCGCGGTGCCCAATAATACCGTGGAGTTAGCTGAACACGTAAGGGCTACATTTTGACCATGAGAGGTCACCTCATTATTACTCCCACCAGCTCCGTAGTCAATGTGCAACGTGTGGTGATGCTTTTGTTTACAAAGTATGCAACTATTTTGAGAAGTACAGTTATTTGTTGTGTGACTATTACGCAGACAATTTTGACACAAATTTAATTCTTTTATTTTATCTAGTCGCTGTGACGGAGTTAAGGCGGCATATTTAAAACATTTGTATATCGTATGAGGTCGTTTACACATCAAACATTGGTAGAAATTTTTATTATTTTGCGAACTGACCGCAGTTAAACAACTTTTTTGTTGTTGACTTTTATTATTAAATGGTGTTTTATTTAATTTATTTTGATGTGTAAACTGACTTGTTTGCAATTTTAAACTAGACATTTCCAATACACGAACATGTTTTTCAATAAAATATTTTAAAATTTCAAATGTGGGTATTTGTTCCTGATCGACACTCTGTTCAAACTCGCGTCTTGTAACAGGGTCTAAGTTACGCAATGTCATGTAAAATAATAAGAAACTACACAAATCAGGAATATTTAATTGTGACAAAGCTTTAATATTTTCTGAAAATGTTTCTATTAAAGAATTTAATCCTACAGCTGATTCTATATTTAAAGGTTTAAATTGAAATAATTTATCTAAATAACTAGTGGCTAAGGCGCGTTTATTTTCGAATCTTTTAATAAGCATTTCCCAAACTATAGGGTAATTGTCACTGGTGACTGGCATACTTTTAACAATGCTTAATGCGGGCCCACTCACCGCTGATAATAAATAATAATATTTTTCGATATTAGAAATGTCTTCGTTGTCATGTATAAGACCACTAAATGTGTCGAAAAATGTTTGCCAATTTTCTAATTTTCCGTCAAAATTATATAATTCGAGTTTAGGTAAACGGGGTTTTGACTTCGGGCAGCAGCGCGCCACGGAAGCGTACGGCTCGGTCGCGCAGCGGCGCGAGCGGCCGCTGCGCGCTGTGCTTGCATACCCTCATCCACACTTTTTATCGCGTAATATATTTCGTCAAAACTTTCAATTTCTTTATAGGATGCTACATATTTAGGTTTATATTTTAATTTAATTATATTAATCTGCGTAATGCAGTTTTCGTACTGCACACGTATTTGATCAATTTCGTTGATGCGTAATTTGAACTCGCAAACTAAATCGTCATTATATTGAACGGATTTCGATAATTCAAATAACTTTTGAAGTTTTAAGAAACATACTTCTTTTTTCGTAATATGAGGCTGTAACAATTCATTTAAATCAATGCTCTTTGTTTCGGCGTCCATTTTATTACCTACCTAAGTTTGTAGGTTTTAATAAAATTGATTTAAATTACACAAACAAAATTTGAAATAATGTAATGTGAAGTGATTACAATGTTTAAAATGTGTGAAAATGTGATTATCTGGCTGAATAGCTGGGTAATCCTGGGTCGAATTGGACCAACTTATGGCGAGACACGGATCGATCGCCAAATTATGTTTAACAAAATTAAATTAATTACGGGCTGTGAAATTAATAAAGGAAAATCACTCACCAAGGTTTTGTCACTTCACTTTTAAATTTAGATTTTTAAGATGAGACGGCCGTCTCGACCCTTTCATGGTCCGAATGCAAGAGAGTGTTTCCATTCCCGCGCCATGACTCGCGCACGCGCAGTGACATTTTATTTTTATAAGGAGATAGGCAAAGGGGTTTGGGATTCAGCCCGTAATGTATGAAAACCCACCACCTTTAATCCTATTATATGGATGGCATATTTCATATTATTATTATTTAATTTTTATGTATTCAATGTGTTGTATACCTAATATTTATACTGACATTTCTTGACATTGGTTTTTATTAATTTGGTTTTCCGAAGCCAAAAGATACTAAGTCCATAATTCTTTTTTAATTAAAATATTTTTTTTAATTTTCCATAGTCAAAAGAAACTAAGTCCACAATTTTTTAGTTTGGCTTTCGGAAGTCAAAAGACACTAAGTCCAGATTTTTTAAATTTTCCTAAATTTAAATTTTTTTTTAGTTTTCCAAAACCAAAGGAAACTAAGTCTATATAGCTTATTTTTTCTTAAATTGCATCTGGCAACGGACTTTACTTAGTCCTACCAGATTTTTATTTTAAGCCTACCATATCGACAATTTATATTGACGATCTCTTTTAATCCTACTAAGTTGATGATTTTTTCAAACATACTTTCGAGCTTTATAGCTCACGTTTTGAATTTAAAATGATAAATAAAATTATTATAATTTTATTTATTTTATATTTTACATTTGTGCTTTATTGTACATTTTGCCTTTATTCCCATAATAGGGGTGGCATAGTTTATATTATATTACAATTTTTTTTTGCTTCTCATCTTCAATTAACTGAATTTATTTCGACTCCTTCATTTCACTATGGTCATCCATTATTAAAGGCTATTAAGCTATTTTTTATATAAAAAAAAAATTAAAAAAAAAAAAAAAAAAATTTAGAATGCTAATACCCTTCAGCATTCTATATTCTATCATATGAGCGGATGATAACTCATTTTAAAGAAGCCTAGGTCAATTGTGTGCGCTTTTAATTAGCGTAACGCTATGTTCATTTGAATATCCCATTTCGGGAAAACTATTAGAGCTTTTCTTAGCTCAATTGTGTGCGCTTTTAATGAGCGTAACGCTATGTTCGTTTGAACATCCCATATGGGAAAACTATTAGAGCTTTTCTTCCTTTAAGTCACATCCAAACATTTGGGGTCCAGGTGCCACGTGTCCTGTCATCAGTTTTCCCTGGTCGAGTGAGCCTCCAAGCCGCCGACCTTTATTGGGATCTATCGTATTGTGGACGTCTTAATGTCGTCCACATAGATTATATATATTTTATAAAATTATCTGTCATTTATATAGACTTTGTAATTAGTATTTAGTTATTTTTAATATATTATCAATCTAATTAAAGTCTATTTATTTCACGACACATTTTTAATGTATTATTTTATAGAATAACATTTACGAACAAAAGCGCCTTTCAATTTTTTCTCTAAATTACCTAACAACTTTTTTATGCCATTTTTTCGAAGGACCTTTTGCAAAGCCGATCTCTCATTGACATTTGCTTATACATTGCATGTCAGGGCCTGAAGACACACATTCTATGTGTTTTGTATTAAAAAACAGCGCGACAATACAATTTACCTAAAAACTATTTCTACATCGATCGAGGTTGATCAAAAATCATTTGACTGCGCATTTTCATCAGATGCACATTTTCATCAGATGCACATTTTCATCAGATGCACATTTTCATCAGATGCACATTTCATCAGATGCATATTTTCATCAGATGCACATTTTCATCAGATGCACATTTTTTGTAAAAACATCGCCATCGCATCCGTTGCAAAACTTGTGTCTGACGTTATCTAACAACAAAAAGTAACAAGTGACCAGCAATGTTTTTGAATATACTAATCCTATCCGACTAGTCGCGGTTTAGGCACAAACAACCGAACAGAGTTACTTTCCCATGGATAATAATAGTATGGATATATTATGTAAATGAAACAGCGAATAATTAACTTAATAACTTTAATTGTTTTATTACAAATTCCGCTATGATACATATTTACAAACATAAAAACACAATGTTCTGTTATAGCTGGGTCGTGTCACTGGTGTCATGTCACATCGTATTATATCACGTTAGCATTCGAGTGCAAGTAACGATGTGAGATGGCGGCTGCATAATCTAGGAACTAATGGAAAGTTGCAATTCGGGTTGTGTCAGTCGTTGGCCAGCGTTCGCGGTGACTAATAATTGAGCAATAAACTAATAAACTAACAAATTGCACTAACTAACAATATTATCACCTATATGATCGATGTGATCAATCGGGCTTTGAAGTTCACGATGCGCTCGGAGGTCTGCGCCAGCCGTAGGATCAGGTCCTGTGACAAGGTTACAATTATGTTAGCCACCTCCAATCACACTCTCTGTCAATCACACTCTGCCAGTGATCACCCACCTGAATGAGGTTCGCGATGCCCCTGTTGGCAATGATGAACAGTCTCGTGATGGGCCCGGGCACTCCCTCAGTTAGGTTGTCCCCCTTGGCAGCTTCGCCCTCCGCCGCTGCCTCGCCCGCACCCGCAGAACCAGATGACGATCCCGCCACCAGCTGCGAACATAAAGCAATAGCTGTTCATTTCCTACTACAACGCTAACATTGCGACTGTATGCAGTCAGCCATTCTACTGTGACTACATAATTCTACTGCGACTGTATGTAGTCAGCCATTCTACTGAGACTACATAATTCTACTGCGACTGTATGTAGTCAGCCATTCTACTGAGACTACATAATTCTACTGCGACTGTATGTAGTCAGCCATTCTACTGAGACTGTACGCAGTCAGCCATTCTACTGAAAATACACAATTCTACTGCGACTGTACGCAGTCAGCCATTCTACTGAAAATACATAATTCTACTGCGACTGTATGTAGTCAGCCATTCTACTGAGACTACATAATTCTACTGCGACTGTATGTAGTCAGCCATTCTACTGAGACTACATAATTCTACTGCGACTGTATGTAGTCAGCCATTCTACTGAGACTACATAATTCTACTGAGACTGTATGCAGTCATCCATTCTACTGAAAATACATAATTCTACTGCGACTGTATGCAGTCAGCCATTCTACTGAAAATACATAATTCTACTGCGACTGTATGCAGTCAGCCATTCTACTGAGACTACATAATTCTACTGCGACTGTATGTAGTCAGCCATTCTACTGAGACTACATAATTCTACTGAGACTGTATGCAGTCATCCATTCTACTGAAAATACATAATTCTACTGCGACTGTATGCAGTCAGCCATTCTACTGAAAATACACAATTCTACTGCGACTGTATGCAGTCAGCCATTCTACTGAGACTGTATGCTGTCAGCCATTCTACTGAGACTGTATGCTGTCAGCCATTCTACTGAAAATACACAATTCTACTGCGACTGTATGCAGTCAGCCATTCTACTGAGACTGTATGCAGTCAGCCATTCTACTGAGACTGTATGCTGTCAGCCATTCTACTGAGACTGTATGCAGTCAGCCATTCTACTGAGACTGCATGTAGTCAGCCATTCTACTGTGACTACATAATTCTACTGCGACTGTATGCAGTCAGCCATTCTACTGTGACTACATAATTCTACTGCGACTGTATGCAGTCAGCCATTCTACTGAGACTACATAATTCTACTGCGACTGTATGTAGTCAGCCATTCTACTGAGACTACATAATTCTACTGCGACTGTATGCAGTCAGCCATTCTACTGAGACTACATAATTCTACTGCGACTGTATGCAGTCAGCCATTCTACTGAGACTACATAATTCTACTGCGACTGTATGCAGTCAGCCATTCTACTGAGACTACATAATTCTACTGCGACTGTATGCAGTCAGCCATTCTACTGAGACTACATAATTCTACTGCGACTGTATGCAGTCAGCCATTCTACTGAGACTACATAATTCTACTGCGACTGTATGCAGTCAGCCATTCTACTGAGACTACATAATTCTACTGCGACTGTATGCAGTCAGCCATTCTACTGAGACTACATAATTCTACTGCGACTGTATGTAGTCAGCCATTCTACTGAGACTACATAATTCTACTGCGACTGTATGTAGTCAGCCATTCTACTGAGACTACATAATTCTACTGCGACTGTATGCAGTCAGCCATTCTACTGAGACTACATAATTCTACTGCGACTGTATGTAGTCAGCCATTCTACTGAGACTACATAATTCTACTGCGACTGTATGCAGTCAGCCATTTCACTGTGAGGGCTGTTAGTGTATATCTATTGCAACTACGTCATGAATATAATAGATACTGTGTACGAGTGAGCTCTAAGTGGGTGTACATAATATAATAATGGCCTAATAATGTCTCTACAGCACGTACGGCGGTGTGGTCTGCCTGCAGCCCGAGCGAGAGAGAGCCAGGCGCAGAGAGGAGGCGCCACGTGTTCCCGGCCGCGCGTGCCATCGCCGCTGGCGCGCTCTAAACAATGGAACCGATGAGAGCGGCTCGCGGCATCATTTTGAGAAAATGTTATAAGGCTTACAAAACTCCGCAGATGTTCTTCAAATTAGGAAACGCTTCATTACAAAATGATTATGCAAATAAATGTTACCATCGGAGCGTTATGGCTTTTGCGATTGTGCAAGATGCTTTTGTTAAGCCCACGTGTCTATTAGAGTGGCTACTCACCCTCACGATGTCGAAGAGGAAGTTGCCGGAGCCGCCCGCGGAGCCGCCCGCCGCCGCCCCGCCGCCGAAGTTGAGGAATCTGCGCAAATTATAAAGAGCGGTGTAGCCAAGTGGTACCCAGTCTGCCGATCCCAGTACCACCACTTACAACTATACAGACCGTTAAGTGACTTGGTCACGCTTGTAATTTGCCTGTGCATGTGACAGTTATTGAATTGTAGTAGCAGCCACTTTGATTCATGGACCGCAGTCCAGCCTAACATGAGGCAGGGTGAGGGTGAACGCTCCAGAGGTCTCTGGCCAACGCCGAGGGAGGCTGCAGTGAAGCGTCTTCAACTCCAGGAAGTGGCAGAAGAGGCTTGGGCGCTCCGGCTGGCCAACCCGAGCGCGGGGCACAGGACGGTGGGTGCCATTGCCCCCGTCCTAGAGCAGTGGCTGCACCGACATCACGGTGCGCTCACATTCCGGCTGACGCAGGTCCTGTCGGGACATGGTTGTTTCGGCAGATACCTGTGTCGGCTGGGTAAGGAGGAAAGTGCCAAGTGCCACCACTGCTCCGACTGCCCTGACGACTCGGCGCAGCATACCCTGGAGGACTGCCCTGCCTGGGCTACAGAGAGGGAGACGCTTCGCAGCGTGGACGGGGCGGATTTGTCCCTGCCGGCCGTCGTCGCTGCCATGGTGGACAGCAGAGAGGCGTGGGCGGCGGTGGTCTCCTTTTGCGAGCACGTTATGCTTGTAAAGGAGACCACTGAACGCGAAAGAGAGAGGGCGGACCCAAGAAAACGAGGGGTCCGCCGACGCGGTGGCAGAGTGGCTGCCGTGTCCCACCCGTAGTCCACATATCATTCTGTGGGCTACAATGCCCTGGGGTCGTGGGGTGTGTACGCGTAGGGGCGCTGCACACCCAGCCAACACGGCCCCGAGAGGACGGCAGCGCAGGGTGACCATAGCGCTGCCGTAAAAAGAGAAGGGTAGAGGGGGATCCGTAGAAGGCCCTCCGGGTATTTCCGGACCCCCTCCGTGTTTGCCGCTGAGATGGTCACCGCAGGAGTTTAGTGTGCACCACATAACCCCGTCACTCCCCTTAAGTGGCGGGGTATCCGAAAGGATTCTCCTGCGATAACAAAAAAAAAAACAAAAAGGGTGCTGGCATATGTTGTGTCACAGTGGCAAAAACCCGTGTGCTCGAGTGTATGATTGTCGTGGCGCAACCGGCCGCCGATATGTAGATCACATTGCCAATCCGCCGCGGGAACGCCGCGTGCAATTGAATGGAGGCGTGCGTGCGAAAGCGCATGCGCAAGAAATGCATGAACGATGGCGGCGGCGCGAGGGTCACGGCAGGTCACTTGCGCAACCGTTCGTCGCTCACCTCTTGTTGCGGTTCTCCTCGCTGTCGTCCGCGTCGTCCAGCGAGATCTCGTCGATGCTGGCGCTGTTGGTCTGCGCGGCGGTCTGCTGGTCGTCAGCCTGCCCATGTTCTTGCTGCTGCTGCTCGCCGCTGAACGCCACGCGCACTTCGGCCTGTTGCGATTCCGCGCCGCTCAGCAGCTGAGTGTCGTCACTCTGCGAACACGGGGGAGTGTGAGTGCGCGAGTACGAATGAGGCGGCCGATGATGACGATGATGCGGTGATGGGGCTCTGCGGTCAGTGGCAGGCTGGTGATGGGGCTCTGCGGTCAGTGGCAGGCTGGTGAATGACGCCAGTTACCCTGCGTCTTCGGCGCCGAACGACTTCGGCCTCCGTCGTGCTGCTCGCGGGGATCCGCTCGGCTCGCTCGTCCTCGTCATCGTCGTCGTCATCGTCGAGCTCTACGGTGCCCCCGCCTGTGCCTCCGGCCGCGCCCCCCGCCGCGCCCCCGCCCCCGTTGCCGAGGAAGGCGCGCAGCACCACCGGCCCGAACGTCGTCAACACCATGGACGTGAGCTGCTGTACCTTCTGCTCTATTATCTATAACATAGTGTTAAGTGACTGCCCGCCGCCCGTGGTGGTCTGCGTCGGGCGTTCGTGCGCGCTCACCTGCGTCAGTGTTGGGAACAGTTGCCTGAGTATGCCGATCGTGCGCTTGTTGCGGTCGCCGAGCTCGGTGCCCGGCGCGCCAAGCTGCAGAGTGTTCAGCGTCTCCTGCGCATAATACATGCAGAGTTGACATTAACTTACATTTGTCACTTACCAATTTAATTACAAGTTGCGTCACGCACCTGAGCGCTGGCTGCCGGGGCTATTATTTCGATGATCTCGGGCGTGTTGTCGTCGGCTGGATCGGGAACAGCCGCGGGTGCGGGTGCGGGTGCGGGTGCGGCGGCTGCCAGGGAGAGCGCAGCGGCGACGTATAACCACCTCATTGTTTGTCTGCCGATATAGAGCGTCTATTAGAAATGGAGGTGTCGAGAAGGTCGCCTTGCAACATTTCCTTCCGCCCGGGCATAACCCCTCGCAGGAATTGAGCCGTGAACGCTCGATTACCTCGCAGCATGTATTTCATATATTGTTAATATTATTTATAAAGGTTGCTGGCTCATTTCGGATAGTGAAAGTGAATTCAAAAGTCCAAGTAAAACATGAAGTGATCGACCTTGGTGGCGCAAAATCGAGCGGAAACCTGTTGAACATATAAAAGTGTTGTTGCGACACCATTTTCAATAACACTTGCCGCTGCCGTGCGCGCGCACAAACACCCATGCGCGCGTTCACGAGGAAGTGCATTATGTAACATATCGCATTGTGCAACGCTTATACAATAACTCGTGTTACAACTATCTACGTTGCTCTACCACTGTGTGTGTGTGTGTGTGTGTGTGTGTGTGTGTGTGTGTGTGTGTGTGTGTGTCCGCCATTTGCCTACATCGCGCTCATAATTGCAATTATTCTAACACAACACTTGCGCCACTCGCAGCTCTGCCTGCGCTCGTGTGCCCGACGAGGAAGTGACGCGGCCGTTGCGTCACCCTCGGACCTCTCGCTCGCGCACGAGAGCGGCCTTGGCGCACATTTCGCAATATAATTTATAATAACCAAAGGCGGCCGCTCCATCGCCACATTATTACATATACACATATATACGTACGTATGTATGTGGAGTGGCAGCAGGTTGCATGCGAATGCACACCAATAAGTATTTATTTTCCAAGTGGTTATATCCTAATCCACCACTGCTGGGTCACTGTCACACTGCGCGTGTGTGCGCGTGAATGATGTCACTTTATTATGTTTGTTGTGGCAATGTTGTGATGTCACACGCATCAGTGAAAGTGGCCGACGAATTGTGTGCGAAAGAGAGAGAGAGAGCCACGCGCGCCCGGTGAGGTAACAATCGTCCGAGCGCCGCGCGCGTTGATGTCTTTACTATGAACAACTTTGATTATGTATAAAAGTGCAATAATCAGTTGGTCTCCGTTGGCCTCGCGTTCGTATCCCGACGGAGTGCGCCGCGAGTGACCTTATCAAATTGGAATGATCACACTCTAATGTAATTGTGTATATTAAAAGGTTGTTCAAAAAGCAACACACAAATAACAAATGAATGTTCGCTTATAACATTGCATTAAGAACATAAACATAAATGATTCACTCTTTAATATTAAGAATTGATGGAAAAGTTATTGCGGGTTCGGACAAACAATAATTCGAACACAGATTTGTTATTAAGGACACTTGTTTGTTTGTTTATTTTCGCATATGGCAATTACTTGTAATAAAATATCTTTAGCTGTACTAGTAGTAGTGTAAGCGGCTGAGGTAGCCGGGAACTGACTCGGGTTTTTCAGTCGTCGTTACTCTTGGACTTTCTCTTGCTTATCATCAGGCGGGTCGAGGTCAGATGTCGTGTCACAATAAAAAAACATTTAAAATGTGACATTTCAAAAAAAAAAAAATTAGGAAAATTTTGTTTCCCGCTATTTTTCTTTTGTTTTTCTTTCTGTCAAAATGAGCGAACCGAATGAAGAAATAAGATACATTTTAAAATTTTATTACAAAAAAGGCAAAAATGGAACGCAAGCCGCGAAAAAATGTGTAGCGTTTATGGACCTAATGCAGTGTCAGTAAGAGTAGCATAAAGCACCTCGCTGGTCGCCCTGATACGGATAAAATGAACGGTATTTTTGAAAATTTGAAGCAAGACCGGCATATCAGCAGTTACGGCATAGCTGAAGAACTGGGAATTGACCACAGAACAATTTTGACGCATTTAAAAAAAAACTGGGTACATATAAAAGCTCGATATTTGGGTGCCACAGGAGCTCACTGAAAGAAACCTAATAAACTGTGTACTCATTTGCGATTCTTTATTGAGACGTAATGAAACCGAAACGTTTTTGAAGAGATTGATATGATATAAATCTACTTGTGATGAGAAGTGGATCATGTATTACAAGAACGCACGAAAAATGTGGTCAGGCTTCACAGACTGTGGCAAACTCGCAACAAGGTGATGCTGTGTCTATGGTGGGATTGAAAGGGCATTGTTCATTTTTATTTACGGGCAAAACCATCAATTCGGATCTCTACTGCCAACAACTGATGAGATCAAAGCAAGAAGTTGAGAGAGAGCGGCCGGAATTGATTAATAGAAAGGGTGTGGTCTTTCATCACAATAACGCTAGACCACATACATCTTTAGCCACTTAGCAAATAATAAGAGAGTTTGTCTGGGAGGTGTTAATGCATCCGCCATATAGCCCTGACCTTGCACCTTCAGATTTCCACCTGTTTCGGTCTGTTTAGGCAGTGTCAGGTGAGAACTGCCAAAACTACTTGTTGCGTTTTTTTGATCAGAAGTCCCAAAATTTCTACAGCAACGGGATAATGTCTCTACCTATAAGATGGCTGAAAGTCTACGAACAAAATGGCACATATATATAAAATAATATATAATTTAATGTAAATAAACTTTGAAAAAAGTCTTGAATTTTGATACAAAATGCGAAGAAACATTTTCCCCGAGCTAATATTAAAATTTGTTATTAAAGACATTGTATAAGGTTGGCCAATGAGCTCAATATGAATGATTCGCTCAAACGGAGGAGGCAACATTAATTAGAAAATGTAGATGTTGGCGAACGGCCCTGACAATGGCAGCGATGTATATGTATAACAATGTATTGACAGCAAACAAAGCATTATGAACGGCTCTGTTATGGTTGACGCGGGCGCACTTTCGCGCCATAACAAATTCATTGCTTAATTAATACGTACAACAAGTGGCGGGAAAGTGCTCATAATATATATTGAAATGAACATTAAATAGAACATCATTATAGGCCTCATAAGCGGTTTAGTGCAATTCCTGAATTGATATTTTGTTACTGTTGCGTGGTGTGCTCTCATATTTTAAGTGATGCGCATGTTTATGATTATTGAATGTGTCAATGTGTACGAATGGTCAAATGTGGTGCGTTGGCGTAAATGCACTTGCGCCATTCGCCATGCTAACAGAAACATATTGCGGCGATGAAAACAGATGTAGAACACAATAAGTGACAATGTGTGTCAGGTGAGCTGATGTAAGGCCGTGCGAGAGGTGCCTTCAGTCGGTCAACAACTTCCGACAACTATGATTCTACAAAGCAACTGTAGCCACGTGGTGAGGTTTGTTTAAACAAATAGCAATCCACCGCTTAGGGGCACTTTGCACTCTGTTTGGTGTGAGAGCATCATGAAGGGGCAATTGCTGCTTCGTGCCCCCACACCACACCACACCACACCACACCACACCAAACCACACCACACCAAACCACACCACAGTGAGGATTGCAACACGCCACTGAGAGAGCACGTCTACATCTACACCATTTCGTGTGCATACATAAAGTATAAAGTAAATTAATATTATTAATAATAAATCAATCAATCAAATCAATTAAACTGTCACGCCCTTTTCGCATAGGGATAGGCAGAGACAAATGAGCGCCACTTGCCAAGATCCTGACACAACTCCCTCGCTTTCCTCACATACACAATCCTCTTCATACAAGCTCTATGGTTTTAGGCACTAGATAACCCAGCTTTCTTGATGTAATTTTTTAACGCATCCATCTACATCAGATTTATAAATTTATTTCATCAATTAACTTTCACTGATCCTTTCCATGTGCCCTGTCACTACATCATCTTTTAAACCACATCAATTGCGAATTGTGCTATTCCTCATTCTCTCCACATAAACTTCTTAATGGCCGCAGTTTTACATCTCATTCACTTACATACATTAATGTACGGCACTGTTTACTAACTTACCCTCTTGCACTCTTCTTTCAATATCTTCCCATCCCTTGTGACGCGACATATGACTTCACCCCGCTTGATGTTAAGCTGGAGTGTAGTCCATGAATGGATGTCGCTGCTATTACAATTCAATAACTGTAAGTAGCAATTACATCCACTATGCCGGCCTTATTGGTACTGGCAACTTACAAGCTGATCCCGAAACGTGACCAAATCACTTCACGATCTATATTGTGCTGGTGTGTGTTTGATACCAGCACAATATACTTGTAAGAGGTGGTTTTTTATTTTATTTGACTGGCTACCACTCTTTGAAAGTTGCCAACATACTTCCCAAGTAAATCAATTGTTTGACTTGTTTCTGTCTATCATTATCTCAAATTCTCTCATTTCCTCCTCTCTCGCCAAAACCAATACTTTTGTTTTACCTACATTCACTTTCATACCTTTCTTTTCTAATTCCCCATTCATTATAGTAACTATTTCCTGTAACTCATACGCCGAACATGCAAGGATAACTTCATCGTCGGCGTACAAGAGACATTTGATCACCAAGTCATTCATTCTTAAACCATACTTCCTTTCACGCAACTCTTTCAGACAACTGTCCATGAATATATTGAAGAGCCATGGTGACGCTACACATCGCGGTCTGACACCTTTAGAGATGCCAAACCAGTCAGATAGCGCCCCGTTAATTCGAACACATGCACTGGAATCCTCATAGAGAGATTTCAGCGCACGTATCAAACGCCAACCCCTTCAACCCAAACCCGGACAGCTGCTGCGACAATTCATTCCTGTTCACTCGATCATAAGCCTTCTTAAGGTCAACAAAAGCACAAAACACCTTCTAGTAATTTGTCAACATTTTTCGCAGACGCATCTTAGAGAGAAGACTGGATCTATACATCCCATCCTTTTCCTAAATCCCGTTTGCGCATCCCAAATTTTATCATCTGTTTCATATCTTGCCAACAATACTGAGACAGCTGATGTCGCGGTAACTATATTATGTTCAACTGACCATGACTTGCCTGGTATGCAAGGAAAGGTCTAATAGCGCCAAAGACTGAAAAAACGATTTAATTTACGCCTGCCTCAGTCGCTGTCATTATGCCGGTAGTTTTACAATAACAGAATGACTAAAACGCATCACAAATTAAATTGATCAGCGCTCATGGGCATATCACAACGGCCATTATTGAGGCGAATATTTTATTATGAGAATAAATGGACACACTGAAGTAGCACACGCGCTCGGGCGTAAGAAGTAGGCAAGGCCGATGGCTCTAATGTTAATTAACATTATTAAATATATAAACGCCCTTTCGCACGTTTCATATAAATGTTGCACGAACTGCACTCGGCGCACGCGGAAGCGACACCACTCCGACATAATGACATATCAATGTTGCGAACACGTGCTCCGCGGAGTGACAAACAATGCCCTCATTATTATTATTATTATTCACTTAATTATTAGCAATTATGGTGTTGGGGCAATTGCGAAGGTTGTGCTACCATTTCTAATTTTACACCGAATTACGCCGAGGTGAGCACAACGCCCCAGGTCACGGCCGCCCAATCAGACAATTAGCCGATTGCGAAACACCATCTCCGCTCCATCTGCGACGACGTCCGGTCACCGATTGTAGAGATAATAAAATAATACGTACTTTGTTGCGAGTGTAGCGACGTGACTGCTCCGGCTGAGGTCGCGGCACGGTGTGAGACGACGAGCGGAATCGCGCGCGCCCCACGGGCGGTCCCCACTCCGCGCGCACCCTTTCAGCCGCCATCGCAGCGACCAGATAGGAAGTGACCCGTGATTGATCTCAGATGCGAACGTTCACATGCGAAATGTCCATTTTGCACGTTGCCCGCTGCATCCATGAATGACACTTACATAATAAACAACACTTCCGTCCGCGTTCGGTTCGCGCAGGATGGCACGGTTTGTTCCTCGCACATAGCACTAATGGCACATCGGAGGTCGCGTGATTGCGCGATCATTTGTGTGAGACACGCGACCCGCGGGGGTCAGCCGCTGGGGTCACTTGCGGTGACAATGAATATTAATGCGCGTTTGGCAATTGTGTTGCGCTATGCCGGCCGCGCCATTGCGCAACGCGGAGTCTGCGGTTTGTTCCCCATCATTACACACTCGATACATTTCGATCAGCAATTATGCAAACAATCACTTTCACATGATATTTGGGTGAATGCATGCGATTATCATTGTTATGCAACGCGAATGTGGTTTAGTGGAGCAGGCGGAATGTGAGAGGAGGCGGGTGACGTCATCGCGCGCAGCATTAACACACAGATTAATAATAATAACAACAACGGAAACGATTGCTCCGCGCGCTTAGGGGTGCGTCGTGTGTCACTTTCACCTGCCCTCGTTGCGCGCGGTGGGGAGGCGCTCGCGCTGCGGCCGCCGCCGGTGTTGGCAGCGCCAGTGTTCGCTGGACGTCCGCGCTCATCACACGCACCATGTCGCGCGCATTGCTCATGCTGTTGCTGCTGGCCGCCGTCGCGTGCGCCGCGCCCAGGGACAAGAGGCAGCTCACTGCGGAGGACGACCAACTGCAGCCCTTGCAAGTGAGTATACCCAATCATCATATATGCACACACATATGTAGGCAGAGGCCGCGCGTGTGTGTGTGTGTGTGTGCGCATGCGCGAGGCCATATGCAATCTCCGCAGCCTGTCTCCTTGCATTTACTTGCGGTCGATGTGTCGGGGCCTTCGCTTGTTTCATAATTGTTATGATATACATATAAATGTGCTCGTACGTGTGTGTGCGTGTGTGAGTGATCGTGCTTGTGTGTGTGTACAGGAGGAGGCGAGCGAGGATCAGGTCCGCGAGAAGAGGAAGCTGGAGGGAGTGACGCAGGCCAAGTTCGGTGTCAAGAATGCCATCCTCGGCTTCGTCTTCGGAGTGAGTATTTACGAATACTGTGTGTGTGTGTGTGTGTGCGTGCGTGTGAGACTAAGTGGTGCGTCGTTGTGTGTTGTAGAAAATAAACTCTATCATCGACGCGAAGACGAGGCTCGTGGAGACTCTGGACAAGCAGAACATCGAGAAGAACAAGCAGTACGGCATCGAGGCGCCGAGCAACGGGCTCGCGTCGCTGAGCGGCGTGGTCAGCGGGGTCATCGGGCCCAAGTTGCAGCTGCTCGGCCCTAAGATCCAGCTCGTGTCGGGGCTGTTCGGCGGCTCTTCCGGAGGAGGTTCGGCCGCTGGGGGATCTGGTTCAGGGCTCGGCTCGCTGCTGTCGCTCGTCACGTCGCTGTCGGGCTCCTCGGGCGGCCTCGGAGGAGCCTCGGGCGGCGCCGGCGCCACCGTGGAGACCGTCGACTCTTCCGAGGAGGACGACTCCTGAGCCCCGATCGCGTCTCCCGATCCCCATCCCAGTCCTTCCCAGTCACCGGTCGCTTGTACAGTCCGCGACCAATGTAAATATATTAGTAGGCATAGCGTTAAGGTGAGTGGTTAATAAACATCTGCGCCACGAGGACACACGTGTTTCACTTACTTGCACCCAACGCACCATTCTGCTCCCCCACAGTCTGCTCCTCCGCCTATGCACACACACACACACACACACACACATAGGTGCCATAATATACAACATAATGTAATCGTGGCTTGTCTGTCACTAGTCGATGTGCGGGTCAAGGTGAGCCACTTCTTGCCATACTCATTACTCAACCAGTAGTCATTCGGTGGTCACTTAGTAGTCATTCGGTGGTCACTCGGTAGTCAACCAGTAGTACCTCAGTAGTCACTTAGTAGTCATTCGGTGGTCACTTAGTAGTCATTCGGTGGTCACTCGGTAGTCAACCAGTAGTACCTCAGTAGTCACTTAGTAGTCACTCGGTGGTCACTCGGTAGTCACTTAGTAGTCATTCAGTAGCCAACCAGTAGTACCTCAGTAGTCACTTGGTAGTCACTTAGTAGTCACTCGGTGGTCAATCGGTAGTCACTCAGTAGTCACTTGGTAGTCACTCGGCGGTCACTCGGTAGTCACTCAGTAGTCACTTAGTAGTCACTCGGTGGTCACTCGGTAGTCACTCAGTAGTCACTCGGTAGTCACTTAGTAGTCATTCGGTAGTCACTCGGTAGTCATTCAGTAGTAACTTGGTAGTCACTTGGTAGTCATTCAGTAGTAACTTAGTAGTCACTCAGTAGTAACTAAGTAGTCACTCGGTAGTCACTTAGTAATCATTCAGTAGTGAATCAGTAGTTAATGGGTATATATATTGAATGAGTAGTGACCTATATGTTGTGGGGGGTTGTAGCGAAGACATGAATAAAATGTGACAGAGAGAGAACATGGTGTGTTTTACTGTACCTACTACCTCTCACAGGCAGTGCAGCCGAAGACTAACAAACATGTACATAGAGCCGCGCCTCAGGTGAGTGCACCGCTGCCCGCTGCTGGCGGCGTTGCTCAGCGCTCACCACTCGCTTGCGTTCCTGTTCGCAGAATGGCACCACGTCCCAGCGCCCGCCGCGGCCCCCCCGGCAGGCCACTACGTCCAAGCCGGGGGATGGTATCCCGGAGTTCGACAGGAACAAAGTGAGCCTGGAGTTCCCGGGGAACCTGTTTGGGCCATCCGTGTCCCTCCTCATCCGCACTACTAAGATCGTCGGCGACGTCATACAGGTAGGTGTGCACCGCGCTAAACACAGCAGACCACCTATTGGCCTTTTCGCCTCATGCGTCACTTTGTTACAGAACTCTGCTGTGCGATACCAGACGTTCTTGCGGTTGTTCCGTCCTCTGTTTCGTGGACCATTCGAGATCAAAGGCTTGGACCCGCCGACCACCACCCAGCGGACGACCACCGCCCCTGCCAGCAAGCCGTGACCACACCCCGCCACGCGGAACACACAATTACCTAAGATTATTTATAAATATAAATATATACTTTTAATAATAAAACACTTATCATTGTTTCAATCATAAACCCAAACCCGTGACTCATCCGAATATTACTATTATTATTATTGCATAAGAAACACATTCAAAATCATTTTGTAGCAAATCACTTAAATGAAATAATAATTACTTAATTGGAATTCACTCTAATGTTTTTATTAGCAAATAACATGTACTTGTATTTTCATATAAAACATAAATTGCATTGTGTTTAATAAATAAGGTTCGATGATGTCACGTGGAAGCGTTCGCTCGTGAATGGAGGATTCGCAGAGTGATGCTCCATACGCTTTGTAGTGGATAAACACCATCATTTTAATTGGGCTGCATAACAAACTGCAATCATTCACTGGCTTACATTGCAATTCAACTTTATATACACGCAGCTCCCTTCTTAGCGTTACGTTTGTTTGTTGCAATGCAAATCATCAAGACAAGCACTGAATGAACGCACTGAATATATATATAAGGAGTTTGTTTGCGTGTTTGCATCAGACCTTCGAATTATTTAAAAAAAATCAATTTGGCGCAATTACAAACAGGAGATGAACGATATCCGCCCGCATTCGGACACGCAGCACTCCAACGCAAACAAAGCAGTGTTCAATGCAGCATGGAGCAGGCAATACAGCTGGTGCTGGTTATGATGGCGGCGGGCACGGCTGCGCTGCGTTACGACACATTCAGCGGAGAGCGCATCGGCGCGGACAGGGAGCGCTATCTCGCCATGAACAACATAATGCCGTGAGTGGTGCGAGCCGCGCACGGACGCATGCACGCTTCGCCCCATTCAGCCCTCACACGCCTCATTCGCAGGTGGTGCAGCGTGGACGTGGCGCCGTGCGATCCCCACGAGAGGCGGCGACTCGACTGCTCCTGCAACAACCTGGCGAGCCCCCCGCGCGGCGCGACCATGACGCCGTACCACCGCGAGTTGCCACCCCATTATGCGCCCGGCCACCGGCACGCCGCCGCCGAGTCCGGCCGCGCCCTGCCCTCCCCTCGGGCCCTCCGCACCGCTCTGGTGTCGGACGGCGCCGTCCCGTCGCCGGCGTTCACGCAGCTGCTCACCCACACGCTCGTTTGGCTCACGGGCGAAGTGACCTCCCTCCACGACACGGTCAACTACGTGTTGGTGACCACCTCGTGTTGCGCCGGCGGAGCTAGGGCCGGCGGGCTCGATCCCCGCTGCCAGCCGATCGCGGTGCCCGACGACGACCCGACGCTGCGGCATTCGGACGTGCGCTGCCTCAACTTGACGCGCGCGATCACTTACCAGCGACTCGGCTGTGCGGCCGGTGACTCGCCGCCGGAGAGGATCAACACGAGTCCGCCCATGTTGGACATGAGCCTGTTGTACGGCTGGGGCGCGGAGGCGGCGCGGCTGCGGACCAGCGACGGCGGCAGGCTCAGGACGGACGAGCGTGCGCCTCGATTTCCGCCTTCGGGCTCTCCGTCCTGCATCAACAACCGCCCGCCGCTCGAGACGCGCTGCCACGACATGCGTGAGTGTGAGCAATGGTATGCGGCCGAGGGAGAGTTCGCCGCTGATGCTCGTCTCTCTGGTTGCAGCCAATCCTGGAGTGAACTCTATAATGGGTGTGAACCTGTTGTCTCTATGGTGGTTCCGCAACCACAACGAGATCGCGTCACGGCTGCAGCTCGTGAACCCTTGCTGGAGCGACGAGTTGTTGTATTACACGGCGCGTGACATAAACGTGGCTGTCATGCAGCACATACTCTACTATGAGCTGGTGCCTCTGTTGATCGGTTAGTCTGTATTGCATTTGTTACCAAATGAAGTGGAATGGGACGTTACGGATTGCTGAATTGGTGAATTCCAGGTAGGGAGTATGCGCTCGGGCGTGGTGTGATTCACGAGACTGATGGCCACGTGGATGACTATGACGAGGACATGGAGCCGCGGCTCTCAATAGAGTATGTGATAGCGACGCGCTGGTTCCACACAATGCAGGAGGGCTGGTTTAAGTATGTGGCGTGCGTCGTGTCGTGCATCATGTACGAGTATATCAGATGGTGTTTGACGATGTTGTCGTTCTGCAGTTTGTACGAGGTGGACGGTTCGCTAGTGGGACGGCGGGCGGCCGTGGACGACACGCTGCGCACGGGCGCTTTGGAAAACAATCGCACGCTAGAGAGACTGACGCAGGGCGCTTTCAGACAGCCGTGCGCTCACAACGACCACCTCGTAGACGTGCAGGTGAGGCCGCGACGTGCCGGCGCTATGTCACGCGCCGAGCGACTAACGTTTGTCTTTGTTCGCAGATGGGCGAGCGCTCCTTGGGTGGTCTGCAGCGGGTGTCAGACGTTGTCGCCGCTGACATAATGAAAGGGCGTGACGTTGGTTTGCCGCCCTACAATAGTTACCGGCGGCTGTGTGGCTTGCCGACAGCGCACGATTGGGATGACTTCCGGGACACCATGGACAAGCAGGTATGACGTCACACGACGGCGCAGCGACGCCCGTGTGCGCGCGCGTCACGCACGTGTGTGTGTATGTGTTGCAGCAAGTGGACGTGCTAATGTTGATGTACGAGTCGCCCGCCGACGTTGAGCTAATGCCAGCGCTGCTCGCGGAGAAGAGCGGGGACGCAGCCGTGTTGGGGCACACGCTCTCGTGTCTGCTCACTAAGCAGCTGCTGCGGTGGCGACGCGCTGACCGATTCTGGTATGAGAATACGGAACACGCTGGAGCGTTTACAGTTGGTAAGTAGATTGTTTTTGTGTGTGTGTGTGTGTGCGAGTGTATTTATCTGCGTTTGATATTTCAGAGCAACTGGCGTCGCTGCGACGCTGGTCGATGTCAAGATTGCTGTGCGACGTGGGCGACGACGTGACGAGGATTCAACCGAATGCGTTCCAATTGCCTGATGAGTTTGGGTACTTCAATGCCTAAAGAGTCGTCGCCTCAAAGTGCGATGACATTTCCTAATATTTTGTATTTTTCAGAAACAAAATAACCTCCTGTGAGCATATACAGAAAGTGAGTTTGGAACCCTGGCTGGATGAGCGTTGTCGGAAAGAGGCAATGATACTCCCAACGAAGACAGAGCACCAATGATAATTATAAGTTTTCATTTAAATTGTATTTTTATTTACTTACAATTGTTGTAATATAGTTGTATTTATACTTTATTATAGAACAATATTAATAAGCTCCCAAATGCAAGTTACATTTATTGAGGGTACTAACGCTTCACAAATTAATTATAATTAGTTTTTATATTTATTTAGGCGTTATTTGCTTAAACATATTCGCGCATGTTGAAATTTCCATCTTTGAACAATTTAAATTATTCTGCTGAAGGCAATGGGCACATGAGTGAAATGAAAGCTTGTTATTGTTGGCTGAAGTCTCACCACACTTTTGAAATATTAATGATGCTTTTACACATTCTTTTAAACTTATTACGCCTCTCTGTTGCAAAGAGTTCATACTGAAAGGAATTTTAACGTTCCGCCATCACGCACAATGATTTGTTTCAAAGGGACAACTCCATCGATTGTCCTTCTTTAGTCTTAACTTCGTTAGTCCTCGTGTTCTAAAAAGTAATATTGAGCAGCAATATTCCTCAGGACTAGATGTCGACTAGCCCTCGACTTCTAGTCCTGAGGAATATTAGACTCATTGTTAGACATATCTTTTATAGCATTTACAAATACTCTTTATTTTAAATTAAATAATAATAACATAATAAATAAATCTCAAATCGAAAGAGAAAGAATACGAGTAAGAAACGTCAATGGGTTTCTTAAAAACTAAAAAAAGTATATTAAAGTATAAAGTCAAGGAAGGAAAAACAACAAAACTTTAAAAGAATCATGCAAGAGGAAAAAAATGTTTCGAAGGTCTTGATAACGCAGATAGACGTTCAATTTTTGAATTTTACTGGGGTTTACAAAGTCATTAGCATCAATGGGATTACATACTACGTTATGTAAAGACAAACCCAAACAAGTGAAATTATTGAACGCAAAACGACCAAACACACATAAGTACATTAGTTTATTCTAGTGGAGATGTAGTTACTCACTGCAAAAAGTATATTTCAATATAAAAGGAAATATCCAATCCTAAATTTTACGACGCATGATATTATACGAAAGTATTATATGTGGCATGACCAAACAGCTACAAAATTCCAGATGTTTATGGTCTTTTCTACACGAGGTACTCAGGAGGTTTCATTGTATTGCGATAATTGCACCGGGCAAAATAAAAACCTATACGTGTTTGGCATGTATTTGTATGCGTCTAATCAGCTCAGAATTTCTTCAGAACAACATAGATTTCTTAAAATAGGCACACTCAAAACGAGGATGACTCCGTACATTCTGTAATAGAGAGGAACAAGAAACACCAGGTTTTATATGTGCCAAATGTATGCACTAGTCAGAAATGCCAACATTTTTGGTAATAAATTCTTTGTAACTTATTTAAACCGTTGGTGGATAATGCTAAAAATTAGGCTATTGATGAAACCGGTAAGAAAGTATATTGGACCAAGATTAAAGAAGTTCGCGCGTCATTTGAAAACCCCGACAAACTACATATATTTAAAGTATGATTTTGATTTTGAATTTAGTGTACTCGATATTTCTAATAGTTCTGGTTTTAGAAAGTAAAACCAGAACTATAAGAAGAAAGAAAGAAGTATTTCGACTAAGATAGAGCGCGAGTCACAAATACAAACATTGTCTTTGGCGTACAGTGGACCTCTGAAAATACATAAAAATCTTCACTAGGACTTGATCAGCTTGTGTAATTCCAATGCTATACCACAACATTATCATGAATATTATGGAAACTTAGAACCTAAAAATGTTAATCACACTTTAAATTTTAGATTTTATGTTTAATAATAATTAGATTCTCTTTTTTACTATTTGTTATAATGTTACCTTTTTAAGAAATCAACGAATTTCATGTGTAGTTTTCTATTAAGTTTTAAAATTTATTCTACACTATTTTTTAAATAATCCTTAATATTATTCATTTACTACCTCAGAATATATAAGTAATTTATATCTTATACAATTATTCTGCATTTCTGTGAGACCAGGTCCAGTGGTCAATGAAGCAGAGACAAATTGTATAATTTAAGAATTTAACTTTTTACGTTCTATGTTTTCAAAATCAAATCAAATTGTCACGCCTTTTTCCCACAGGGATGGGTAAAAACAATTGAGCGCCACTTGCCACGATTATTACACAACTCTTTCGCTTCCTTCACATTCACAATTCTCTTCATACAAGCTTTATGGTTTTATATTTTCTATTAGATATATTTAATTTTATCGTTTTGTTATTACATTAGATATTTAAGTAGAGGATCTCGACAATAAAAAAACTAAAAATAAATTATAGGAATCCTTAGAAAATACTTTCATTTGTTTTCTCAGTGCAATAAACGTGTTTAAACACTTAAAAATATAAAACAATAATAATTTCCGTACAATGGACGCGTACTTTAATTAATTTAATATAGCTTAGTTAAATAATACGTGCAAAAAAGGCGTAAAGACTTGTTACGCTCCATTATTTTAAAGCATAAAAAGCGGTATGTGGGAATAAGCCACGTAACATTTTATTTTCTTTATAGTAAGAAAGCTATATTTTCATATAATCCTGGCAAACCTAAAAAAACCCTAAAACAATAAAAACATATGCACTTTAATTGCAATTCCCAGTTTTACTATTTATTCTATAAAAATACAAAAGATACTCAAATAAAGACCTTACTTAAAGTTATCTTTAGATATATCTTATTATATTACGTCTTTATGGACCATCATCAGGTACTCCAGGTTTTTAATTCGATAGAAGGCCAGTAAAAGACGCATAGTAAGAAACAATGTTGTTAGGTTAACATAGTGGTTAGGTTTGGGTTAGGTTCTGAACTCCGTGCTCCGCCAGACGAACGGAGGAACACCGGGAGGGTTTTTAGTCTGTGCAAGCCCGACACTCCCCGCCACCCCTCCCTCCTCGGGTGGCGAGCGTCCGTTAGGGATTTTAGGTTATCTCTATTTGTATTTGTTATTTGGTTGTTAAGAGCCCATTCACAGGCCTTGTTGATTGCGAGTAGTTCGGCCTGAAAAACGGAGCATGCTCCATGTAATTTAAATTTCTTGGTAAGCGTGTTAGGGTTGTTGGGGCGTATAACTACGAAGGAGGCCCCTACGGTGTTGTCGTGTCTGCTGCCATCAGTGAAGATCTGATGACAGTCGGTGAAATCTAAGGAGTTGAATTCTTCCTCGGAAGAGATGTCATGTATTAAGATGGAAGTTCTGAGAGAGGGGTGTAAAAGTTGAGAGGGTTGCGCGGGTCTGTCTATGAGTATGTCTTCTGGAAGAAAAGTGGAGAAGCCTTTGATTCTGGAGTTTTCTATATTTGCGACTTCGGCGATCTTAGCTGGCAGAGGTGTGAGTTGTGCCAGGGAGATGGAGGCGATGGTGCTGACGGTACGGAATCCCTGTATCATTTTTATGGCGAGTAGTCTTTGTAGGGATATAAGTTTTTTGTGTATGTATTTGTATTGTAGGCTGCCGGACCAAATACTAGCGGCATAACAGATGATGGGTTCAATGACTTGCAGATAGATGATTTTTATATTTTCGGGATGGACGCCCCAAGTAGGTCTGATGTATATTGATATCTTATTGTATAATTTCTGGGCTTTGTTGATGACGTGTTCCGTGTGTTTGATGAAGTTTAGTTTTCGGTCGATAATTATGCCTAGATATTTGAAGTGGTTGACGAATTTGAGTAGGTGGCAATCGAAGTAAATTTTGCAGTTGGTGGCTTTATTTGTGAACCCGATGATCTGGGTCTTGTCTGCTCCAAAGGTGAGTTTGACGCTCGTTCCCCAGTGAAGTATTTTCTGCAAAGTTAGGTTGGTGATGGATTCTGCATTTTCGAGTAGCTTAGAGTGGCATATTAGCAGGATGTCGTCCGCGTATGCCTGTAGATGGCATCCTTCTTCGAGGGGTGTACAGAGTATTTCATCAAGAATTAGGTTCCATAAAGATGGTCCGCAGACCGAACCTTGTATGCAGCCTCTGGTCATGGTTTTTTCTAGTTGGCAATCGGCGAATTTCATTATTACTTTTCTGTGTTTTGTATAACTCCTGAGGATGTTATATAAGTTGCTAGGGCAGTTGATTTCTCGTAGTCTGTGGAAGATTGCAGGCCACCATGCGTGATCAAAGGCAGATTTAATGTCCAATGAGACAGCTATAATGTGTTCCTTGTTGAGTTTAGCTTTATTAATAGTTTCTAAGGCATTGGTAATTGCGGATACTGTGGAGGTTTGCTGTTTAAAACCGTATTGAGATGGGCAGTTGTGTTGATTTTTGTTGATGTGGTATTGACGGCGGGTGTTAATCAGTTTTTATAGCAGTTTCCCTAGAACATTGATGAGTCCAATTGGTCTGTATGATGAGAGCTCGCTGTAGGTACATTTGTTAGGTTTGGGGATGATTTTGGCGTATGCAGTTTTCCATGGTGTGGGGAAGTGACCGATGTGAAGGCAGTTGTTCATAATTTTGGTGATTAATTCCGGGAAGTTAGTGGCGAATTGGAGACAGATGTCCGAAGTTAGGTTGTCAATACCAGGGGCTCGATTAGGATTCATGGTCCTGAGGGATTCAATTATTTCGGTGGAGGTAAAGTAAGGGTCAGCAGGGGTGTTGATATTGTCTTCCATAAGTTTCCTCTTTAATCTCTGTGTGTTGGTGACATCGGTGTCGTCGTCCGGGAAGAATCGGTGCATCAGGGATTGAGCGGTTTCTGTTGTGTCTTTAGTATATGTGCCATCTTCTTTCTTGAGGGTGGATGGAGGCTGTGTGATAGGTTTGGTTTGGATTAGCCTGTTGGTGACTGACCAGACGTTTTCTTTGGTTTGCCATTGGCAAAACTCTCTGAAGTTATTGGTGGATGCGGTGCGTAGCTCTTCAGCGTATTTAGATTTGATGGTGTTTCTTGCTTCCAGGATATTCTGTATAGGTTGATGTTTTTTGACGGCTTTACTGAGTTGGTGGTGTAATTTGATAACTTCTTTTTTAAGGTTAGTCAAGTCCTCGTTCCACCATGGAGGTCGTTGAGGTTTGGGTGTGGATTTAGGTAGGATTAGGTCGCAGGTTTTTTGAATTTTTGATGTGACTTGGGTTATGTAGGTGTCGAGGTCGTTGGCGTTCATAAATTCGGAGTGATCGGTAAGCAGTGGGAGATCCTTCATATGATTGTTAAGTTCTTGAGAGAATGCAGTTTTAATGTGGTCCCAGTTAACTGAGGTAGTGGAATATTTAAAAGTAGAGAGTTTTTTATTTTTGGTTAATTTGTGAGCTCCTGGGTGTATTTGAAATGTGATGGCGTGGTGGTCCGATGAGGGGCAGATGTCTTGGTTGATTTCCCAGTCCCTGATGTGAAATGTAGAGTTAGTAGTGGAGAGCGTGAGGTCTATAGTAGATTGTCTGCATTTGCCGTTATTGGTGATAGTGGAGTATGTGGGTGAGTTTCCGGTGTTTATGATTTGCAGGTCGAATTCAGTGATGAGGTTGAAAATTTCCGTTCCTCTTTTGTTGTCTTTGGAACAGCCCCAGGCGCTGTGCCATCCGTTGAGGTCTCCGCACAAGATGTGTGAAGATCCGCTGGTGTCTTGGAGGAAGTTTTGAAGTTTTTGGAGTGTTTGGTTCTTATCTGATCTGGGTTCAATGTAGATAGAGGTGAAGTAAAGTTTCCTTCCTCTGCAGTCTTTAGCCTGAGTGACGCATATGTTAGAGTCGGAGTATTTGGTAATTCCTAGGGTTGAGAAGATATTTCGTCTGAATATGATGGTTGATCTGATGGGTTGTGAAGAGGGAAATTGGTATGTGATGTATCCTGGAGGGCATTTAACAGTATTGTTATTACCAGTGTGTGGCTCGTTTATGAATAAAATGTCTGTTTTATTGTGATGCAGGTGGGTGGATAGTTCATGGGCTGCATTTTTCCCATGTCCCAAGTTTATTTGAATGCAGTTGTAGAAATCTTGTTTGGTGTTGGTTGGTCTACGATCCATAATCAGTTCTGTTTTTGATAGCGTCTTGTATTTTGGAGACTTTGGGGCAGAGCAGTGATGTGGCGCTACGTTGGTTGTTTGTTGAGTTTTTGCAGTTATGACATTTGAGTTTCTCTGGTTTATGTTTTGAAGGACAGTTTCTGAATTCATGTTCGGTGGATGAGCAGTGGGAGCAGGCGGCGTTCTGGTTGGGGCATCGCACTCTGGTGTGGCCGAATTGCAGGCATTTGTAGCACTGCAAGTATGGCACATGATTTCCGATGTGTATCCTTTGGTGGTTGATGTTTATTCTGTTGTTAGAGATAATGGCTTTCCAGAGAGAGGAGGAGACAAGGAAAACAGCGTTGTATAGAAATTTGTTTTTATTGCCTCTTTTGTATTTGAATTGTATGTCGGAGCGGGAGAAGTTTTTCATTGTTTCATTTTGGTTGTAGATGATGTCTGCCAGTTGTTCGGGGGGAGTGTCGTTGGATATTCCTTTAAGGATGACCATAGGACTGAGATTTTTGGGGATTTCTGCCTGGAGGTGTGGGTTGTTTTGGATTTTTTCTAGTGTTTTGGTTCTGTGTTCGGTTGATTCAAATTCCACTCGGAGTTTATTGTTAGATACTGGTTTCACTTTTAGCGGAGCAAAGTTGGTGTCTGTGAAGCTGATGTTGTTTCTCCATATTTTGATTGTTTCCGATGAGGTAGCTGTTTGGCTCTTGGAAGAGATTAGGATAGCTGGTTTGGTCACCGGGAGTGTGTTGGGGCGCTGGATACTGTTGCTGCTGCTGCAGGTGTTACTGGCGGTGGCAGTGTATGGGTTGGTTGTTGATGATTTGGATCTGGTATTGTTGGAAGCCGCGATGGTCGCGGCCGCGTAGGTTTGAGTGGATGGCTGGCCTTTGTTGATAGACTTAAATTCCTCCCTGATAGCATCTTTGATTATTTGTTGAATGTTGCTGGGTTGTTTTGGATGGATCTCAGTTGGTTTATCATAACAGTATTTATCGACGGAGGATTGGATGGATTGGATGGCTACAATTATTTGGTCCTTGTTTGCTCTTTTGAGGCTCTTGCCCTCTACTAGTTTTGATAAGATATATTGGGTTTTTTCGAGTATGAAGCTTTTTAAAAGTATTAAGGGTGAGTCTTCGCAGTAAGGGGATGGAGGATTGTAGCCGGGGGCTCTGGAGTCTGGGGGATCTGCCTCGGACATGATGGTTGCGGCAGAGATAAGTAGTGACCAGTAGATTTATGAACTTGGGGTATTAAGTAATAGTTTCACTTCAGTATAAACAAGAATAGCACTATAGTAGCAAGTTAAATAGTTAGTAAAATAGTTCAGTGGAATACTCACTGTTGTCGCCGCCGACGTCGAAGGCGGCGCGCCAGCAGCGCAAGCGAGCGCACACCCGCGGCCGTTTTGCTGTATGGGTTTTGTAGTATGGTTCACTTTTATCCTAGCACTTACTGAACACTGGCACTGTTTGTTTGAATTGTTTTATTATTGTTATTATTTATTTAGTTGGGCTTGTTATTATTTACACACACTATTCAGTTCCTTATGATTGTTCACTGATATTATAGTTAAGTTATTCACTTATAAAGCACAGTCTTTGTTTTGTTGTTTAGGTGTTTGATGTGTAGGTTGTAGGTTATAGACTGTTCATTTTTTATCACAGCACTCAACGTACATTGTTCACTTATTAATTCACTTGGTTAGAGTTCATTGGTGTTTAGCTATAATCGAGTGTTCGTTACACACATTTATTCACTGCACTTTCTTCGTATTGCTTGTTTCCTCCCCACTATGCGTTATGCTTCGGATGCTGATGCGACTCGGATGCGGATGCAGGATGCGGACGTGGGATGAGGATGAGGGACGAGGACGCGGGAAGCGCCTCGGATGCGGACGAGGGACGAGGACGCGGGAAGCGCCTCGGATGCGGACGAGGGACGAGGACGCGGGATGCGCCTCGGATGCGGACGAGGGACGAGGACGCGGGATGCGTCTCGGATGAGGACGAGGGACGAGGACGCGGGAAGCGCCTCGGATGCGGACGAGGGACGAGGACGCGGGATGAGGACGAGGGACGAGGACGCGGGATGCGCCCGGATGAGGAAGAGGGATGCGGATGAAGGATGCGGACGCGGGATGCGCTCGGATGAGGACGAGGGACGAGGACGCGGGAAGCGCCTCGGATGCGGATGAGGGACGAGGACGCGGGATGCGCCTCGGATGAGGACGAGGGACGAGGACGCGGGAAGCGCCTCGGATGAGGAAGAGGGATGAGGATGAAGGACGAGGACGCGGGATGCGCTCGGATGAGGACGAGGGACGCGGACGCGGGAAGCGCCTCGGATGCGGACGAGGGATGAGGACGCGGGAAGCGCCTCGGAAGCGGACGAGGGACGAGGACGCGGGAAGCGCCTCGGATGAGGAAGAGGGATGAGGATGAAGGACGAGGACGCGGGATGCGCTCGGATGAGGACGAGGGACGAGGACGCGGGAAGCGCCTCGGATGAGGACGAGGGATGAGGACGCGGGAAGCGCCTCGGAAGCGGACGAGGGACGCGGACGCGGGATGAGGACGAGGGACGAGGACGCGGGATGAGGACGAGGGACGAGGACGCGGGATGAGGACGAGGGACGAGGACGCGGGATGCGCCCGGATGCGGAAGAGGGATGAGGATGAAGGACGAGGACGCGGGATGCGCTCGGATGAGGACGAGGGACAAGGACGCGGGAAGCGCCTCGGATGAGGAAGAGGGATGAGGATGAAGGACGAGGACGCGGGATGCGCTCGGATGAGGACGAGGGACGAGGACGCGGGAAGCGCCTCGGATGCGGACGAGGGATGAGGACGCGGGAAGCGCCTCGGAAGCGGACGAGGGACGAGGGACGCGGACGCAGGCGGCTACTCTGGCGCGTGTGCTCACCTCGACGGCTCGAGCAGAAGTCGGTTAGGTTAGGTTAGGTTAGGTTTTTTTTTTTTTTTTTTTTTTTTTTTTTTTTTTTTTTTATAGTTTAACCCGTATATTCCTCTGACTTATACGTCAGAGACCTAATTCTTTTCTTTTGTTTATTCTAAAATGTTTCCTATACATTTTATTATTTAACATCTTTTACCTATATATTCATTTCATTTTTAGTACATTTTAGATTTTATTACATTGCTTTTATATTTCATTGGAACCTTTGTATACATATTTATTATTTACTTTCTACTTATTTCTATGTATATATTTTTATATATATACAGATTTTACATATATATTCATATACACATTATACACATACAATACACATATTCACACATATATATATATATATATATATATATTTTTTTTTTTTTCTCTCTCTATTTATTCTATTATTTTTTTTTATCTTTTATCTATATTTTTATTTCATTACATTTACTTTTATATCCCATCACAGCATCTGTATACATATTTATTTTATTTGTGCTCATTTACGCATACATATGCATTCACATGTGCACATATACACATACACACATATATACACATACATGCATTATACATTAATTCATATATATATATTAATCTTTGTTACATTATATATTTACATTTACATTACATTTTTTTTTTTCTTGTATTTTAACACATTACATTACATACATATTCATTTCCTTACATTCAATTATATTTCTTATTGCTTTGTTATTATTTATTTTATATTAAATTTTTCATATTACAATATTTAATGTCAGAAAGATTGTCAATTCCCAAAAGTCGTTTCAACGTCAATAGTAAATAGAAAGATTTTACAATTTGCACTCTAATAATAAATGCCGGACAGTTGGTATTAAGTTTTGTTCCTTAATATGGAATCTTTTACAACCAATCTTCCGTACTCAATAAAATCCTCCCTAAGCGACCTTTCCTTCATTATTCTTGCGAGGTTTCGTTCTTCCACTTTAATGTTTATTTTTTGTTCTATGTCATGTCTAATGGCGCTGTATTTGGGACATTTTGTAAGGAGATGTATGATGTCTTCTTCAACCGCTGGGTCGCACACGCACGCAGCACTGTCTCTCAACTTAAAACGATGCAGATATTGTGCAAAGCCGCCGTGACCAGTATACATCTGCGTCGCCACGCTGTCCAAGACAATGTCGTGTACGATTCTCTTAGACAGTGCGACCGCAGGAAAATACACTTTTGTCACCGCGGCCTTTTCACTGTTCTCGTACCGCTTCTGCCAGACTTCCACGGTGGCTTGCCGTATGAGCTTCTTTGCGTAAGACACAGGGTAGTGGCTATAGTGCGCCTTGCACTTGAGACGGAGAGCAGCTTCTTTCGCCAGTTCGTCAGCACGCTCGTTTCCTGGGGTCCCGACGTGCGCCCTCACCCAGAACAACCTGACTTCTCGGCCCTCTGCCCGTATCGTAGCAATGTCTTGCAGAACACTGTGGGCAACCGGGTGCGAAGCGCCTCCGTTCGTCAGCAAATCCAGCGACGATCTAGAGTCGCTGAATATGCTGACGACAGGCTCGCATCCCTCTAACGCCTGCCTCACAGATGCCTTTAATGCGTACATCTCTGCTTGGAACACGGTACAGAATGGCTCGAGGCGGAATTTGGAAGACTTTACCTCCGCTCCCCCTTTCCACCACGTAAGAGCGGCGCCCACTTTTCCTTCGATCTTACTTCCATCCGTGTAGATGTGTGGGCCCCTCGCATCGTGTCGCTGGAGCGTTTCTTCGCTCATGTCTTCCAATACCGCGTACTTCAGGTGTTGGCGTGTTGCAGGGTGTGGCGCTTTGGCAAAGTTGACTCTACTCTCCATCTCCCTGTCTGCCATTCCTTCTAATGTCCCGGTTAGGTTAGGTTAGGTTAGTTTTTTTTTTTTTTTTTTTTTTTTTTTTTTTAAATCCCTCTGACAAGTATTACTCAGAGTCCTTGTCTAACTTTCAAGCTCTTATAGTACACTTTCCGCCCATGGTTTGCCGGAGAAAAGTGTACTGCCAACTATTTAATTATCTTTCTACACTAATTATCTATCTTTATACACTTGTACATTTTACTATTTTACCTTATACTTACATATTAACATCTAAATATCTCCATTACATACAACACCAAACACCATTAGCTAAAATACATGAAAACTTAATCTATCTTATATCTATGTTGTCTTATCAATCCTATTAATATCCTATTTTTTGCTTATGTCTATAATATATATATAACACTATATAATTATATCATAATTTCCTTATACTATTTATTCCTATTTATAACTAATTTACTTATTTTAACACAGTATTTTACAAATATACTTCTTTTTATTTCGTCTTTTAATATTACATTCATGTTTTCCACACTTATGGCTTCACCCAGTTTTTGCCCTACGTCAAATCTATCTCGCTCGTGTACGGGGCATTCAAGCAGGACGTGCATGACCGACTCCTCCACACCCGGCTCACAAACGCACGATGGGTTCTCCTTACACTTGAATCTGCTCAAGTATGCAGAGAACCCACCGTGCCCAGTGAGCACCTGTGTCATTACTCCGGTCGGTTCCAGCTGCCTTACAATTTTGTATGCCTGGACAGCATCAGGGAAGAACACCTTAGTTACAGATGCCGTTTCTCCAGACTTATACCTCCGGTTCCATTCGTCAAGCGAGTCCTTTCGGATTTGTCGCTTGACGAATGAAACCGGACATAAATCATAGTCTGGTTTCCTCTTGATTTTTAAGGCCGCAACCTTGGCCAATTCGTCCGCCCTCTCGTTTCCCACGAGACCCACATGAGCTTTAATCCAGAACAAGGATACCTTCTTGTTCTGGATCCCAGCGGTTCTAATGTGTTCTCGTATTTCAACGGCGAGGGGATGGAGGGACCTGTAACTAGTGACTGTTTCCAACGCTGATCGAGAGTCACTGTATACCCCGAAGCTTGACTCTGGGCGCTTCACTATGACTTTCATGGCTTCACATATGGCCAGAAGTTCCGCCTGGTAAACCGTACAGTACGGTGATAGCTTGATCTTGAGGGTTTTGGTCTCGGCGTCATTGTTCCATATGGACAATGCCGCTCCGACTTTACCCTCGATCTTGCTACCATCCGTATAGATTCGGACTGCCTGGGTGTTATGGCTGTCGACTTGGTCCTGGTTTACCAGGCACACAAACTCCAGGTTCACATGCTCTGCCGGATGAGGAGTCACAGTGAAGCTGGCGACCCGCTCCGTCCCCCGGTCTGCCAGCGCCGGCTGCGACAATCCCCTCCTTGCCTCATACAGGGCGGCATCTTCCCTTATCTTGATGTCAAGGGGGAGAATGCCTGCCAACACCAGCGCCGAATTCAGGGAGACGGTGCGGTACGCTCGTGTCATCTTTTGGGCAAAGCTCCTCTGGACCGCGTTAAGGTGTTTCTGAACCCCTATTTTCTCTGTAGCTGGTGCCCAGGCCGCAGCTGCGTATGTTATTATCGGCTCCACTGCCGCTGTGTATATAACACGGATTACTTCCGGGTGGAGCCCCCAATTTATTTTCGCTGCCCTCGCCATCTGCTTGTAAATAGCCATGGCCCGCGGTTAGGTTAGGTTAGGTTAGGTTAGGTTAGGTTAGGTTAGGTTAGGTTAGGTTAGGTTAGGTTAGGTTAGGTTAGGTTAGGTTAGGTTAGGTTAGGTTAGGTTAGGTTAGGTTAGGTTAGGTTAGGTTAGGTTAGGTTAGGTTAGGTTAGGTTAGGTTAGGTTAGGTTAGGTTAGGTTAGGTTGGGTTGCGATGTCAGACTACCTCCTCGTGTGCCTGTCTGCTTGCCGTATTACTTCGGTAATGCGGAAAGTGGATGGGCCGGTGCATCCTGGGCATCAGTCAATAACTTCCCTTAACGGGGATCTTGTTGGCTGATGGCTAAATGTCTGACGTGTTTCGCTGCTCCACGTATCCCTCTGCTCTCAGAGGGAACTGTGGAGGAGCAAGAGCGGGTGGGTCGGTGGGATCATTCCCTCCCTCACACTTTGCTGGCTCGTAATCCCTGTGTGGTGTCGTGGTCACGTCTCACGGCCACCAGGGACCGAGGGTCCTGCCTTAACCGGCCGGACTGCGAGGAGACAACCTCTATAAAAATCCCTAATTCTGGGCGCTGGGGCTACGCGGCGTTCAGATGCTCGCTCTAGAGCGGCTGGAGGGTACACCAGTCATTAGCGGCCAACCCCAGGGACTTCCCGCCCCCCTGGGTGTATTAGGGTTATCAGGGTACAGGGGGCACTGCCCTGATGGACTTCTTATTTCCCCCACACTCGTGGGATTTAAATGGAAAAATCGAAAACAAAAAAATCTGGGGAGGAGGATGCTGGCACTGCGCTGCCAGCATCAAAAAACGTAGTAGTGCAGTCGCGCAGACGCGCTTTACGCGCAGTCAAGCGCGCTGCACCTAAAAGTGAGGTGTCTGACCTTGGTGGCTCGTCCTCGGACGAGTCGACAATAGTCAGACAAAGAAGTGGAAGCGCTGGCAGCAATGCCAGCGCAAAAAGAGGTAGGGGGCGCCCGCCCACTACCTACGACTACGTTGGTTACGCCAAAGCCAAAGCTAAGGCTAACCAACAAAAAAGAGAGGAGCTCAAACTCCGACAGGAGGAGGAGCTCCTTAACGTAGTGGCGGACGCCCGTAAGGCCAGGGCTGCAAACATGGCATCTGCGGTGTACGATGAGGAGGGCACCACCGTAGATGCCATGAAAAAGTCGGCAAAAAAGGAGGTGGAGGCGATCCGTGAGATCGCCGTCCACTCGGGTAACCTCAAGGGCACGTATGTAAAGGCCCTTAAGGACTCGGCAGTCTCTCTCGAGAGAATTGTCGAGAACCTGAGTGGACGATCCACCTCCACTGAAGTGGAAACGCTGCAGGCAGAAAACAACCGCCTGCAGTCTGAGCTCGAGCAGCTGCGTCAAGACGTGGCGGCAATGAGGGCGGAACTGGGGCGCCTTAAGGGTGCACCGGCTCCTGCACCTCAAGTGGAAGTGGCAATGGAGGACTTCCCCTCATTGCCACCGTCGCCGCCGCGTCAGGTTAAGCCCGCGGCTGCTTCGGCTCTCCCCTTTGTTCCTCCTAAGAAGGCCTCCGTAATTGCCAACCCTATCGAGGAATTTGAGCGTTCCATCATGCTTGCTGTGGGCAAGATGATGGACGCCAAATTGGATGGGCTTAAGGGCAGACTCCTGCCTGAACAGCCCATCCGTCCTCCGTTGGCAAGTACGACGAGGAAAGCGGCACCAGCTACTCCGGCTCCAGGCGGAGAAGTGAAAGAAGGTGTTGCACCGCGGCCCGCTCCCCGCAAAAAAATGCCAGCTGCTTCTGAAAAGAAGCAGCAAGCAAAGGGGAAAGGGGAGCCGCAGCAGCAGCAGAATAAGAAAGTGCCTCGCCCGCTTCCACCGCCACCGGCTTCAATGGAAGCCGCGTGGACCACGGTGGTAAAGCGGGGCCAGCGCAAGGCAAAGTCCAAGCCAGCAGCGCCTCCTTCTCCTCCCGCTAAGGGGGAGAAGAAGAAAAAGAGAAAACGTGGCGGAAAGAGGAGAATACGTTCTCCTCGCTCCGCCGCTATTGTGATAACCATAGAGCCGGAGGCATTGGCCCAGGGTTTAACCTATGGAGCCGTGCTGAAAGAGGCCAGGGAAAAAATCGACCTCGAGAGTGTCGGTCCGGCGGGTGTACGCTTCCGCCAGGCCATCACAGGGGCCAGAATTATGGAGGTGCCAGGCGCCGACAGCGGTGACCGGGCGGATGCGCTCGCGCAGAAACTCAGGGAGGTTCTGCCAGCTGAGCGCGTCCGCGTCGTCAGGCCCGTGAAATGCGTAGATCTGCGTATCACGGATCTTGACGACTCGCTCACCGCTGAAGACGTTGCAGCTGCACTGTCGAAGAAAGGTGGCTGCCCAGAGGGGCAAATCAAAACCGGTGTTGTCCGTTTTGACCCCTCTGGAACTGGCACCATCTGGGCCAAGTGTCCTGTGGTGGCAGCAAAGAAAATTAAGGAGGGCCGACTGCTGGTGGGTTGGGCTTCAGCACGAGTAACCGTGCTGGAGACTCCGCCCCTGCGGTGCACAAAGTGCATGGAGGCAGGCCATGTCGGTGCACGGTGCACCGCAGCCGTTGATCGCAGCAATGAGTGCATGCGCTGCGGTCAACAGGGCCACAAGTCGGCCATGTGCTCCGCCACTACCCTTCACTGCGTGTTATGCGCAGCGGAGGGCAAACCGGCGGGGCACCGGGTGGGCGCAAAAAAGTGCGCTCACCTTAAAAAGAGAAAGCCCGAGGCTCTGGTGTCTAAGGAGGGAGCGATGGCAACTGACCAAAATGGCCAGTAAGCCCATCCGCTTCCTCCTTGGGAATCTCAACCACTGTGCCGGTGCACAAGATCTCTTTGTGCACAGTACGGCACAGTGGTTGATTGACGTCGCTGTGGCCACCGAACCCTACTATGTTCCTTCAGCCGATAACTGGCTGGGGGACATAACGGGCACGGTGGCCATTAATTTTGCTGTGTACGCCGGTGCCCCGTCTCTCGTTGCACTCGCGAGAGGCGGCGGGTACGCGGCGGCACTATATGGGGAAACCGTAGTGCTAGGGGTGTACTTCTCTCCGAACCGGAGTGTCGCTGAGTTTGAAAGGTACTTGGGCGAGGTGGCTAACGCCGTCCGGCGAGCCTCGCCCAAGCCTGTGATCCTGATGGGGGACCTCAACGCAAAATCAACTGCTTGGGGTTCCCCTAGAACAGACGTGCGAGGCGACACTCTGGAGGAGTGGGCGATAGTGACCGGCCTGTCCATACTCAATAGGGGGTCGGTCAATACGTGTGTGCGACAGCGGGGTGGCTCGATCGTTGATATAGCGTTCGCCACCCCGTCTGTTGCTCAACGTGTCTGCCACTGGCGGATCGAGGAGGTTGAGACACTGTCGGACCACAGATACATGCGGTTCGACGTCTCCCCCTCGACCCGGGCAGACAACTATCGTCCAAGGAGAGGACCTCTAGCATTTCCTAGATGGGCGTTCAAGCGGGTCGACAAAGACCTTCTGATGGAAGCCTCTTTGGTCCAAGCCTGGGCTGCAGACAGCAGACAGGACATCAGGGGAGAGGAAGGGGCTGAATGGTTCCGGGGCGCGATGACGCAAATATGCGATGCGTCGATGCCCCGGGTGAAGACCCTTCCTCGTAGGCGGCAGGCGTACTGGTGGAATGCCGATATCGCGGCACTGCGCAAACAGTGCCGTGCGGCACGAAAGCAGTACGCCAGACGGTACCGTAACGGTCCCCCTGATGTGACCAGAGAGGCACAGCTGTATGAAGCATACAGAGAGAGGAAAAAGGCTCTACAGCTGTCCATCAGACAGGCCAAGGCTCAAGCGAGGGAAGAGCTCCTGGAGGGTCTCAACGCGGATCCGTGGGGGCGCCCGTATAAAATGGTTCGAAATAAATTGAAACCATGGGCGCCTCCGCTGACGCAGACTCTCCAGCCTCAGCTGCTCGAAAAGGTTGTGAACACTCTGTTTCCGAACAGAGTGGAACACACGCCTCCATCCATGGGACGCAGACCCAGGATGGAGGAGAGCGCTGAGGCACCGGAAATAACTCCGGTGGAGTTCGAACTGTCCGTGAGGAACATCCGGAGCAATAAAGCTCCGGGCCCGGATGGCATCCCCGGACGCGCTTGGGTTTTGGCCTTGAACGCCCTAGGGACCCGACTCTGCGAGTTGTACAACTCTTGCCTAGAGTCGGGACGGTTTCCCCAACAGTGGAAGACGGGCAGACTCGTCCTCATAAAGAAAGAGGGTCGCCCCGCAGACTCTCCCTCCGCCTACCGCCCCATAGTGTTGCTCGACGAGGTCGGCAAATTGTTCGAAAGAATAATTGCCGGCCGGATCGTCGGGCACCTAGGCTCGGTGGGACCGGACCTAAACAGTGTGCAGTATGGCTTCCGAAAGGGTCGCTCGACGATAGATGCGATTGAGCGCGTCAAGTCCCTCTCGGAAGATACCATCGCCCAGGGTGGAGTGAGTTTGGCGGTGTCCTTAGACATCACCAATGCTTTCAACTCACTCCCCTGGGCATGCATCAGGGAGGCATTGCAATACCATCGCATGCCTCCCTACATTCAGAGGATAGTCCGGTCCTACCTGAGCGAAAGGTACATTATGTACGAGGGGCGGAACGGTAACATCGTTCGGAGGGAGATGGTGTGCGGTGTTCCTCAGGGGTCTGTCTTAGGACCACTCCTGTGGAACATCGGATACGACTTCGTGCTGCGGGGCGCACTTCCCCGAGGCCTGAGCATCACCTGCTACGCAGATGACACGCTCGTAATGGCCCGGGGAAGTACCTATGAGGAGTCTGCTCGTCTTGCCACTCTAGGAGTGACACTGGTCGTCGGCAGAATAGCGATGCTGGGACTGGAGGTGGCGCTGCACAAGACTGAGGCCATATGTTTTCATGGGCCTCGTCGTGCGCCACCCCGCGGGTCCAGCATCGTTATTGAGGGAACACGTATCGAGGTCGGGTCAACCATGAAGTACTTGGGACTCGTCCTCGATAGCCGCTGGAGCTTCCGCGAACACTTTGCGGGTCTGGCCCCGAAACTCATGGGGGCAGCGGGCGCACTTAGTCGCCTGCTCCCCAACTTGGGTGGGCCAGACACCGCAGCTCGCCGTCTCTACTTAGGAGTGGTCCGGTCAATGGCCCTATACGGGGCCCCGATTTGGGCCTACACCCTGACGAGCAAATCTGCCGCGCTGTTGAGAAAATCACAGCGCGTCATGGCCGTCAGGGTGATACGTGGCTACCGGACCATCTCGTGCGAGGCGGCGTGTGTCCTGGCAGGGTCCCCTCCGTGGGACATTGAGGCTAAAGTCTGCGCGGATATGTATGAAATCCGCGCAGACGAACCTGCCAGGGTGCGGAGGCTCCTGTCTCGACAGGAAACACTGCGTATGTGGAACGAGAGGCTGGCAACTCCATCTGCTGGCCTCCGAACTGTCGAGGCAGTTCGCCCAGTACTGAAGAAGTGGGCGAACAGGCGGCACGGTTCCCTCACCTTCCGGCTGACGCAAGTGCTTTCCGGGCATGGCTGCTTCGGAAAGTACCTCTGCAAGATAGCCGGGAGGGAGCCGACGACCAGATGTCACGAATGTGGAAACTGCGACGAAGACACGGCGCAGCACAACTTGGAGGAATGTCCTGCTTGGACATTGCTGCGCCGAGAATTCGTCGCAGAGGTGGGGACGAATGACCTCTCGCTACCAGCCGTTATCAAGGCTATGGTGTCTAGCGAGGGGTCATGGAATGCGGCCGTCTCCTTCTGTGAAGCTATCATGCTTCAGAAGGAGACCGCGGAGAGGGAGCGGGAAAGATCCCAAGATGCTCCCTCTATCCGCCGCGGAAGAGCCGGTATCCGGAGGAGAGTGCGATTCGCCTCTCCTCCCGCCCCCACCTAACCCCGTCGGCGGCAGTCCAGGAGGGGACTGCCGCCATACACACCTTAGAGACGGGGTCAGAGGCAGCGCGCGCTGTGTTCCCGCGCGCGCCTCACAACTGAGATCAGAGTGCGCAGGAGAGTAACATCGACTCTCCTGCAAAAAGAGGGGCCCGTTCGGTGGGAGAACGGGCCAGCGTCGGCGGAGTTACGCGGGACTGCGAAAGTGAACTCCGTGCTCCGCCAGACGAAAGGAGGAACACCGCGAGGGTTTTTAGTCGGTGCAAGCCCGACACTCCCCGCCACCCCTCCCTCCTCGGGTGGCGGGCGTCCGTTAGGGATTTTCCCTCGCGTTACAAAAAAAAAAAAAAAAAAAAAAAAAAAAAAGGTTAGGTTAGGTTAGGTTAGGTTAGGTTAGGTTAGGTTAGGTTAGGTTAGGTTAGGTTGGGGCGCAATGACGCGGGATGCGATGTCAGACTACCTCCTCGTGTGCCTGTCTGCTTGCCGTATTACTTCGGTAATGCGGAAAGTGGATGGGCCGGTGCATCCTGGGCATCAGTCAATAACTTCCCTTAACGGGGATCTTGTTGGCTGATGGCTAAATGTCTGACGTGTTTCGCTGCTCCACGTATCCCTCTGCTCTCAGAGGGAACTGTGGAGGAGCAAGAGCGGGTGGGTCGGTGGGATCATTCCCTCCCTCACACTTTGCTGGCTCGTAATCCCTGTGTGGTGTCGTGGTCACGTCTCACGGCCACCAGGGACCGAGGGTCCTGCCTTAACCGGCCGGACTGCGAGGAGACAACCTCTATAAAAATCCCTAATTCTGGGCGCTGGGGCTACGCGGCGTTCAGATGCTCGCTCTAGAGCGGCTGGAGGGTACACCAGTCATTAGCGGCCAACCCCAGGGACTTCCCGCCCCCTGGGTGTATGAGGGTTATCAGGGTACAGGGGGCACTGCCCTGATGGACTTCTTATTTCCCCCACACTCGTGGGATTTAAATGGAAAAATCGAAAACAAAAAAATCTGGGGAGGAGGATGCTGGCACTGCGCTGCCAGCATCAAAAAACGTAGTAGTGCAGTCGCGCAGACGCGCTTTACGCGCAGTCAAGCGCGCTGCACCTAAAAGTGAGGTGTCTGACCTTGGCGGCTCGTCCTCGGACGAGTCGACAATAGTCAGACAAAGAAGTGGAAGCGCTGGCAGCAATGCCAGCGCAAAAAGAGGTAGGGGGCGCCCGCCCACTACCTACGACTACGTTGGTTACGCCAAAGCCAAAGCTAAGGCTAACCAACAAAAAAGAGAGGAGCTCAAACTCCGACAGGAGGAGGAGCTCCTTAACGTAGTGGCGGACGCCCGTAAGGCCAGGGCTGTAAACATGGCATCTGCGGTGTACGATGAGGAGGGCACCACCGTAGATGCCATGAAAAAGTCGGCAAAAAAGGAGGTGGAGGCGATCCGTGAGATCGCTGTCCACTCGGGTAACCTCAAGGGCACGTATGTAAAGGCCCTTAAGGACTCGGCAGTCTCTCTCGAGAGAATTGTCGAGAACCTGAGTGGACGATCCACCTCCACTGAAGTGGAAACGCTGCAGGCGGAAAACAACCGCCTGCAGTCGGAGCTCGAGCAGCTGCGTCAAGACGTGGCGGCAATGAGGGCGGAACTGGGGCGCCTTAAGGGCGCACCAGCTCCCGCACCTCTTGTGGAAGTGGCAATGGAGGACTTCCCTTCATTGCCAACGCCGCCGCCGCGTCAGGGTAAGCCCGCGGCTGCTTCGGCCTTGCCCTCCGCTCCAGTGAGGAGGGCACCAACTGTGGCGAACCCAATCGAGGAGTTTGAGCGCTCCATCATGCTTGCTGTGGGCAAGATGATGGACGCCAAACTGGATGGGCTAAAAGACAGGCTTCTGCCTGAACAGCCCATCCGCCCTCCGTTGGGTAAAACGAGGCAGGCGGCACCAGCTACTCCGGCTCCGGGCGGAGAAGTTAAAGTAGGTGTTGCACCGCGGCCCGCTCCCCGCAAAAAAGTGCCAGCTGCTTCTGAAAAGAAGCAGCAAGCAAAGGGGAAAGGGGAGCCGCAGCAGCAGCAGCAGAAGAAGAAGGCGCCTCGGCCGCTTCCACCGCCACCGGCTTCAATGGAAGCCGCGTGGACCACGGTGGTAAAGCGGGGCCAGCGCAAGGCAAAGCCCAAGCCAGCAGCGCCTCCTTCTCCTCCTGCTAAGGAGGAGAAGAAGAAGAAGAAGAAACGTGGCGGAAAGAGGAGAATACGTTCTCCTCGTTCCGCCGCTATTGTTCTAACAATAGAGCCGGAGGCATTGGCCCAAGGTCTGACCTACGGTGCCATACTGAAAGAGGCCAGGGAGAAGATCGACCTTGAGAGCGTCGGTCCAGCGGGAGTGCGCTTCCGCCAGGCCATCACAGGGGCCAGAATTATGGAGGTGCCAGGCGCCGATAGCGGCGACCGGGCGGACGCGCTCGCGCAGAAACTCAGGGAGGTTCTGCCAGCTGAGCGTGTCCGCGTCGACAGGCCCGTGAAATGCGTAGATCTGCGCATCACGGACCTGGACGACTCGCTCGCCGCTGAGGATGTTGCGGCCGCTTTAGCAAAGAAAGGTGGCTGCCCGGAGGGGCAAATCAAAACCGGTGTGGTCCGGTTTGACCCCTCCGGAACTGGCACCATCTGGGCCAAGTGTCCTGTGGTGGCTGCCAAGAAAATAAAGGAGGGCCGACTGCTGGTGGGTTGGGCTTCAGCACGAGTAACCGTGCTGGAGAGTCCGCCCCTGCGGTGCACAAAGTGCATGGAGGCAGGCCATGTCGGTGCACGGTGCACCGCAGCCGTTGATCGCAGCAATGAGTGCATGCGCTGCGGTCAACAGGGCCACAAGTCGGCCATGTGCTCCGCCACTACCCTTCACTGCGTGCTATGCGCAGCGGAGGGCAAACCGGCGGGGCACCGGGTGGGCGCAAAGAAGTGCGCCCACCTAAAAAAGAGGAAACCTAAGGCTCTGGTGCCTAAGGAGGGAGCGATGGCTACTGACCAAAATGGCCAGTAAGCCCATACGCTTCCTCCTCGGGAATCTCAACCACTGTGCCGGTGCACAAGATCTCTTTGTGCACAGTACGGCGCAGTGGTTGATTGACGTCGCTGTGGCCACCGAACCCTACTATGTCCCTTCAGCCGATAACTGGCTGGGGGACGTAACGGGTGCGGTGGCCATCAACTTTGCTGTGTACGCCGGTGCCCCGTCTCTCGTTGCACTCGCGAGAGGCGGTGGGTACGCGGCGGCACTTTATGGGGAAACCGTAGTGCTGGGGGTGTACTTCTCTCCGAATCGGAGTGTTGCCGAGTTTGAAAGGTACTTGGGCGAGGTGGCCAACGTCGTTCGTCGAGCCTCGCCCAAGCCTGTGATCCTGATGGGGGACCTCAATGCCAAATCAACTGCTTGGGGTTCCCCTAGAACAGACGTGCGAGGCGACACTCTGGAGGAGTGGGCGATAGTGACCGGCCTGTCCATACTCAATAGGGGGTCGGTCAATACGTGTGTGCGACAGCGGGGTGGCTCAATCGTTGATATAGCGCTCGCCACCCCGTCTGTTGCTCAACGTGTCTGCCACTGGCGGATCGAGGAGGTTGAGACATTGTCGGACCACAGATACATGCGGTTCGACGTCTCCCCCTCGTCCCGGGCAGACAACTATCGTCCAAGGAGAGGACCCCTAGCATTTCCTAGGTGGGCGTTCAAGCGGGTCGACAAAGACCTTCTGATGGAAGCCTCTTTGGTCCAAGCCTGGGCTGCAGACAGCAGACAGGACATCGGGGGAGAGGAGGGGGCTGAATGGTTCCGGGGCGCAATGACGCAAATATGCGACGCGTCGATGCCCCGGATAAAGACCCTTCCTCGTAGGCGGCAGGCGTACTGGTGGAATGCCGAAATCGCGGCACTGCGTAAACAGTGCCGTGCGGCACGAAAGCAGTACGCCAGACGGTACCGTAACGGTCCCCCTGATGTGACCAGAGAGGCACAGCTGTATGAAGCATACAGAGAGAGAAAAAAGGCTCTACAGCTGTCCATCAGACAGGCCAAGGCTCAAGCGAGGGAAGAGCTCCTGGAGGGTCTCAACGCGGATCCGTGGGGGCGCCCGTATAAAATGGTTCGAAATAAATTGAAACCATGGGCGCCTCCGCTGACGCAGACTCTCCAGCCTCAGCTGCTCGAAAAGGTTGTGGACACTCTGTTTCCGAACAGGGTGGATCACACGCCTCCAACCATGGGTCGTAGACCCAGGATGGAGGAGAGCGCTGAGGCACCGGAAATAACTTCGGTGGAGTTCGAACTGTCCGTGAGGAATATCCGGAGCAATAAAGCTCCGGGCCCGGATGGCATCCCCGGACGCGCTTGGGTTTTGGCCTTGAACGCCCTAGGGACCCGACTCTGCGAGTTGTACAACTCTTGTCTAGAGTCGGGACGGTTTCCCCAACAGTGGAAGACGGGCAGACTCGTCCTCATAAAGAAAGAGGGTCGCCCCGCAGATTCTCCCTCCGCCTACCGCCCCATAGTGCTGCTCGACGAGGTCGGCAAATTGTTCGAAAGAATAATTGCTGGCCGAATCGTCGGGCACCTAGGCTCGGTGGGACCGGACCTAAACAGTGTGCAGTATGGCTTCCGAGAGGGTCGCTCAACGATAGATGCGATTGAGCGCGTCAAGTCCCTCTCGGAAGATACCATCGCCCAGGGTGGAGTGAGTTTGGCGGTGTCCTTGGACATCACCAACGCTTTTAACTCACTCCCCTGGGCATGCATCAGGGAGGCATTGCAGTACCATCGCATGCCTCCCTACATTCAGAGGATAGTCCGGTCCTACCTGAGCGAAAGGTACATCGTGTACGAGGGGCGGAACGGAAACATCGTTCGGAGGGAGATGGTGTGCGGTGTTCCTCAGGGGTCTGTCTTAGGACCACTCCTGTGGAACATCGGATACGATTTCGTGCTGCGGGGCGCACTTCCCCGAGGCCTGAGCATCACCTGCTACGCAGATGACACGCTCGTAATGGCCCGGGGAAGTACCTATGAGGAGTCTGCTCGTCTTGCCACTCTAGGAGTGACATTGGTCGTCGGCAGAATAGCGATGCTGGGACTGGAGGTGGCGCTGCACAAGACTGAGGCCATATGTTTTCATGGGCCTCGTCGTGCGCCACCCCGCGGGTCCAGCATCGTTATTGAGGGAACGCGTATCGAGGTCGGGTCAACCATGAAGTACTTGGGACTCGTCCTCGATAGCCGCTGGAGCTTCCGCGAACATTTTGCGGGTCTGGCCCCTAAACTCATGGGGGCAGCAGGTGCACTTAGTCGCCTGCTCCCCAACTTGGGTGGGCCAGACACCGCAGCTCGCCGTCTCTACTTAGGAGTGGTCCGGTCAATGGCCCTGTACGGGGCCCCGATATGGGCCTACACCCTGACGAGCAAATCTGTCGCGCTGTTGAGAAAATCACAGCGCGTCATGGCCGTCAGGGTGATACGTGGCTACCGGACCATCTCGTACGAGGCGGCGTGTGTCCTGGCAGGGTCCCCTCCGTGGGACATTGAGGCTAAAGTCTGCGCGGATATGTATGAAATCCGCGCGGACCAACCTGCCAGGGTGCGGAGGCTCCTGTCTCGACAGGAAGCATTACGTATGTGGAACGAGAGGCTGGCAACACCATCTGCTGGCCTCCGAACTGTCGAGGCAGTTCGCCCAGTACTGAAGAAGTGGGCGAACAGGCGGCACGGTTCCCTCACCTTCCGGCTGACGCAAGTACTTTCCGGGCATGGCTGCTTCGGAAAGTACCTCTGCAAGATAGCCGGAAGGGAGCCGACGACCGAATGTCATGAGTGTGGAAACTGCGACGAAGACACGGCGCAGCACAATCTGGAGGAATGTCCTGCTTGGACATTGCTGCGCCGAGAATTCGTCGCAGAGGTGGGGACGAATGACCTCTCGCTACCAGCCGTTATCAAGGCTATGGTGTCTAGCGAGGGGTCATGGAATGCGGCCGTCTCCTTCTGTGAAGCCATCATGCTCCAGAAGGAGACCGCGGAGAGGGAGCGGGAAAGATCCCATGATGCTCCCTCTGTCCGCCGCGGAAGAGCCGGGATCCGGAGGAGAGTGCGATTCGCCTCTCCTCCCGCCCCCACCTAACCCCGTCGGCGGCAGTCCAGGAGGGGACTGCCGCCATACACACCTTAGAGACGGGGTCAGAGGCAGCGCGCGCTGTGTTCCCGCGCGCGCCTCACAATTGAGAACAGAGTGCGCAGGAGAGTAACATCGACTCTCCTGCAAAAAGAGGGGCCCGTTCGGTGGGAGAACGGGCCAGCGTCGGCGGAGTTACGCGGGACTGCGAAAGTGAACTCCGTGCTCCGCCAGACGAACGGAGGAACACCGCGAGGGTTTTTAGTCGGTGCAAGCCCGACACTCCCCGCCACCCCTCCCTCCTCGGGTGGCGGGCGTCCGTTAGGGATTTTCCCTCGCGTTACCAAAAAAAAAAAAAAAAAAAAAAAAAAAAAAAAAAAAAAAAAAAAAAAAAAAAAAAAAAAAAAAAAAAGGGGCGCAATGACGCAAGTCTGCGACGCGTCGATGCCCCGGATGAAGTCCCTTCCTCGCAAGCGGCAAGCGTACTGGTGGAACTCTGCCATCGCGGCACTCCGCATGGAGTGCATTGCGGCGCGCAGAAAGTACTCCAGACGCTACCGCCGCGGTACCCCTGATGTGACCATTGTGGCACAGCTGTACGAGGAATATAGAGAAAAGAGAAGAGCTCTGCAGCTGTCCATCAAGAGAGCCAAAGCTCAGGCGAGGGAAGAGCTCCTGGAGGGTCTTAACGCGGATCCGTGGGGGCGCCCGTATAAAATGGTTCGCAACAAGCTGAAACCATGGGCGCCTCCATTGACACAGACCCTTCAGCCTCAAGTGCTCGAAAAGGTTGTGTCCACTCTGTTTCCAAACAGAGTGGAACACACGCCTCCATCGATGGGACGTAGACCCCTGATGGAGGAGAGCCTTGAGGCGCCGGAAATAACGCCGGCGGAGTTCGACCTGTCCGTGGGAAGGATCCGGAGCAACAAAGCTCCGGGTCCAGATGGAATCCCCGGACGCGCCTGGGCTATGTCGATGAACGCCCTAGGGACCCGACTCTGTAGGTATTTCAACTCTTGCCTGGAGTCGGGACGGTTTCCCCGGATTTGGAAGACAGGCAGACTCGTTCTGATCAAGAAGGAAGGTCGTCCCGCAGAATCTCCCTCAGCGTACCGCCCCATCGTGCTGCTCGACGAGGTCGGCAAACTATTCGAAAGAATTATTGCTGGCCGTATCGTCGGGCAGCTAAGCTCGGTAGGGCCGGACTTAAGTAGTGTGCAATATGGCTTTCGAGGAGGCCGCTCTACGGTTGACGCCATAGAGCGCGTCAAGAGCCTCTCGGAAGCCGTAGTCGCCCAGGGTGGAGTGGCGCTGGCAGTGTCATTAGACATTGCCAACGCTTTCAACACACTCCCCTGGGCGTGCATCGGGGAGGCATTAAAATATCACAAAATGCCTCCCTACTTACAGAGGATAGTCCGGTCGTACTTGAGCGACAGGTACATCACATACGAGGGGCGGTCTGGAGAGATCGTGTTGAGGGAGATGGTGTGCGGTGTTCCACAGGGGTCTGTCTTAGGACCACTCCTGTGGAACATCGGGTACGACTACGTACTGCGGGGCGCACTTCCCCGGGGCCTGAGTGTCACGTGCTATGCCGATGACACTCTGGTTTTAGCCCGGGGAAGATCTTTCGAGGAGTCTGCCTGTCTGGGTAAATTAGGAGTTGCGCTGGTCGTCGGCAGGATTAGGATGCTGGGACTGGAGGTGGCGCTGCATAAGACTGAGGCCATTTGCTTTCATGGGCCTCGTCGTGCGCCGCCTCGCGGTTCCAGCATCACCATAGAGGGAACCACAATCGAGGTCGGGTCCACAATGAAGTACTTGGGACTCGTCCTCGACAGCCGTTGGAGCTTCCGCGAGCACTTTGCGGGTCTGGCCCCGAAACTTATGGGTGCAGCGGGCGCACTTAGTCGCCTGCTCCCCAACGTGGGTGGGCCAGATGCCGCAACTCGCCGTCTTTATTTAGGAGTGGTCCGGTCGATGGCCCTTTACGGGGCACCCGTCTGGGCGTACACCCTGGCGGACAAGTCAGTGGCGCAGCTGCGAAAGTCGCAGCGCGTCATGGCCGTCAGGGTGATCAGAGGGTACCGGACCATCTCATATGAGGCGGCGTGTGCACTGGCAGGGTCCCCACCGTGGGACATAGAGGCGAAGGTCTGCGCGGACATGTACGAACTCCGCGCAGACGAACCTGCCAGGGTGCGGAGGCTCCTGTCTCGACGGGAAGTCTTTAGATTGTGGAGCGAGAGGCTGGCGACACCAACTGCCGGCCTCCGAACCGTCGAGGCAGTTCGCCCTGTACTTAAGAAGTGGGCGAACAGGCGGCATGGTTCCCTCACCTTCCGGTTAACGCAAGTACTTTCTGGGCATGGATGCTTCGGAAAGTACCTCTGCAAAATAGCCGGAAGGGAGCCGACGACCAGATGCAACGAGTGTGGAGACTGCGACGAGGACACGGCGCAGCACAACCTAGAGGAATGTCCAGCATGGACACTGCTGCGCCGCGACTTCGTCGCAGAGGTGGGGACGAATGACCTCTCGCTACCAGCCGTCATCAAGGCTATGATGACTGGCGAGAGGTCATGGAATGCGGCCGTCTCCTTCTGCGAGTCTATAATGCTCCAGAAGGAGACCGCGGAGAGGGAGCGGGAGAGATCCCAGGACGCTCCCTCCAACCGCCGCGTCAGAGCCAGGATCCCGAGGAGAGTGACATTTGCCTCTCCTCTCGTTCCCACCTAGCCCCGCGGGCGGCAGTCATGGAGGTGACTGTCGCCCATTCACATCCAAAGGCGGGGCCCAGAGGCAGCGCGCGCGTGTTCCCGCGCGCGCCTCAATACATTGAAATAGAGTGCTCAGGAGAGGGATCATCTTCTCTATCCCTCTCCTGAAACCCGGGAGGGGCCCGTTCGTCAAAAGAACGGGCCAGCGTCGGCGGAGTTACGGCGTTATTTCGTAAGAGAACCCGTGCTCCGTCAATTATGGCGACCGGAGGAACACCGCGGGGGTTTTAGTGGGTGCAACTCCCACACTACCCGTCCCCTTCCTCCAAAGGGGGCGGGTGTCCAGCGATTTCCCCCGCGCAAAAAAAAAAAAAAAAAAAAAAAAAAAAAAAGGTTAGGTTAGGTTAGGTTAGGTTAGGTTGGGATGCGATGTCAGACTACCTCCTCGTGTGCCTGTCTGCTTGCCGTATTACTTCGGTAATGCGGGAAGTGGATGGGCCGGTGCATCCTGGGCATCAGTCAATAACTTCCCTTAACGGGGATCTTGTTGGCTGATGGCTAAAAGTCTGACGTGTGGCGCTGATCTGCGTGTCCCTCTGCTCTCGGAGGACACTGTGGAGAGGCAAGAGCGAGTGGTCGCCGGCGTGCAAGCCTTTGCCGCTGGCGGTGAGAGGGTGGGATTCTCCCCTCCTCTACACTTTGCTGGCTCGTAATCCCTGTGCGGTGTCGTGGTCACGTCTCACGGCCGCCAGGGACCGAGGGTCCTGCCTTAACCGGCCGGACTGCGAGGAGACAACCTCTATAAAAATCCCTAATTCTAGACACTGGGGCTACGCGGTGTCTAGATGCTCGTTCTAGAGCGGCTGGAGGGTACACCAGTCATTAGCGGCCAACCCCAGGGACTTCCCGCCCCCCTGGGTGTATTAGGGTTATCAAGGTACAGGGGGCTCTGCCTTGATGGACTGTTTATTTCCCCCATACTCGTGGGATTAATATGAATAAATCGAAAACCAAAAACAATACATCGGGAGAGGAGGACGCTGGCACTGCGCTGCCAGTGTCAAAAAGTAAAGTGGTGTCGCGCAGCCGCGCTTTGCGTGCTGTCAAACGCGCAGCGCCACAAACAGGGGAGTCAGACTCCGGTGGCTCGTCCTCGGACGAGGCGGTTAGGGACAGGAGCAGAAGCGCTGGCAGCAATGCCAGCGCGAAAAGAGGTAGGGGGCGCCCGCCCACTACCTATGAATATGTTGGATTAGCCAAAGCTAAGGCGGAGGCTAACCAACAAAAAAGAGAGGAGCTCAAGCTCCGTCAGGAGGAAGAGCTCCTCCAGGTAGTGGCGGTCGCCCAAAAATCAAGGGTGGCAAACGCGGAGGCATCTGCGGCGGCGTCCGATGAAGAGGACGCCACCGTGGATGCAATTATAAGATCTGCGAAGAAGGAGGTGGAAGCGATAAGAGGTATCGCCCTCCACTCGGGGAACCTGAAGGGCACATATGTTAGGGCCCTGAAGGACTCGGCCCTCTCCCTAATGAGAAAGGTCGAGACCCTGAGTGGTCGCTCCACCTCAGACGAAACGAAGAGACTGCAGGCGGAAAATAGCCGCCTGCAGTCGGAGTTAGAAAATATTAAAAAGGACGTGGCGGCGATGCGCGAGGAGATGGGGCGCCCGAAGGGTGCGACCACTCCCGCGCCTGCTGTAGTGGAGGTCGAAATGACCGAGTTCCCTCCGCTGCAGCCATCATCGTCGCGTCCAAGGACGGCTGCGTCGGCATTACCAACGCCGACGCCAAAAACAAACAAAGAGAGCCCAATGGAGAAATACTTGGGTCCAATCATGCGTGCCGTAGGCGATATGATGGACTCCAAGATTGCGGGGCTGCAGGACAGGCTTTTGCCTGCTCAGCCCTGCAGACCTCCATTGGGCAAAGGGGGGAAAGCAAAAGCCCCCCTTCCATCAGGAGTGAAGACCGTTTCTGCTGTGGCCCAACCGTCACAGCAGAAAAAGCCTGTGGCCCAACCGCCACAACAGAAAAAGACTGCTGCTGGGGCCCAACCCCCACAGCAGAAAAAGGCTTCTGCTCCTTTCCAAAAAGGGAAGGGCAAGCAGAAGCCATCAGTTGAAAAGAAAATTCCCCGCCCACTTCCGCCTCCTCCTGCGTCTATGGACGAGGGTTGGACAACGGTCGTGAAGCGGGGAAAGAAAAAGAGTAAAGGGGCACAAAAATCAAGTGCCCCAGTAACAAATTCTTCTCCTCAGGGTAAGAGAGGCGTAGCTTCTCCCCCTGAGAAGAAGAAAAAGAAGAGACAGAGGAAACCTCGTGCTCCTCGCACTGCGGCAATAGTGTTGACACTGTTGCCGGGTGCGACGGAGGCTGGCTTCACCTATGATAAAATCATAGGTGAAGCCAAGAGCAAGATCTCGCCGGAGCTCGTAGGCCCTGTTGGCCTACGGTTCCGGCAAGCCATCACGGGTGCACGAATTCTGGAGGTGCCCGGAGCCGATGGCGGTGACCGAGCGGACGCGCTTGCGCAGAGGATCCGTGAGATCCTCCCAGCGGAGCGCGTCCGTGTCGACAGGCCCACGAAATGCGTAGACCTACGCATTTCGGAGCTAGACGACTCGGTCACTGCCGAGGAGGTAGTAGCCGCCCTTGCTAAAACGGGCGGCTGTCCGGAGGGGCAAATTAAAGCTGGAATCGTCCGCTTTAACCCCTCCGGAATGGGTGCCATCTGGGCAAAGTGTCCCGTGGTGGCAGCTAAGAAGTTGGGGGGTCGATTGCTGGTGGGGTGGTCCTCGGCACGTATAACCGTGCTTGAGAGGGCCCCCCTGCGTTGCGTCCGCTGCATGGAGGTTGGCCATGTGGGAGCGAGATGCAACGCACCTGTCGACCGCAGCAATGAGTGTATGCGCTGCGGTCGGGAGGGCCATCGATCGGCCATGTGCTCCGCCGACAAGCCGCACTGCGTACTTTGCGCAGCGGCTGGCAAGCCGGCGGAGCATCGAGTAGGAGCAAAGAGGTGCGCTTACCTTAAAAAGCGCACCTCACAAAAGAAGGATGCCAGGGAGGAGGCGATGAGTACAGACCAAAATGGACAATAAAGCTCATCGCCTTCTCCTTGGGAATCTTAACCACTGTGCCGCCGCTCAGGACTTGTTTGTCCATAGCGCGGCGCAGTGGTTAATCGATATAGCCGTGGCCACCGAACCCTACTTTGTCCCTTCAGCCGACAACTGGTTGGGGGACTTAACGGGTTCGGTGGCCATAAACTTTGCAGTGTACGCCGGTGCCCCGTCTCTCGTTGCACTCGCGAGAGGCCAGGGGTACGCGGCGGCACAATGGGGGGAGACCGTAGTGCTGGGGGTGTACTTTTCACCTAACAGGAGTGTCGCAGAATTCGAGATGTATTTGGGCGAGGTGGCCAACGTTATCCAGCGTGCCTCGCCCAAACCAGTGGTTATGATGGGGGACCTCAACGCCAAGTCAACGGCCTGGGGTTCCCCCAGAAATGACGAGAGAGGCGACACTCTTGAGGAGTGGGCGATAGTGACCGGCCTATCTATACTTAATAGAGGGTCGGTCAACACGTGCGTGCGACAGGGGGGCGGATCGATTGTTGATATATCGTTCGCCAGCCCTTCTGTCGCTCAGCGAGTCTGTCACTGGCGAGTGATGGAGGAGGTTGAGACGCTATCGGACCATCGATACGTCCGATTCGACGTCTTCCCCTCCCCTCAAGTGGCAGACAACTATCGCCCGCAGAGAAGCACCCCAGCATTTCCCAGATGGGCGTTCAAACGTGTTCAGAAGGATCTCTTGATGGAGGCCGCTTTGGTCCAAGCCTGGAATGCCGAGGCACGACAGGACATCGGGGGAGAGGAGGGAGCTGAATGGTTCCGGGGCGCAATGACGCAAGTCTGCGACGCGTCGATGCCCCGGATGAAGTCCCTTCCTCGCAAGCGGCAAGCGTACTGGTGGAACTCTGCCATCGCGGCACTCCGCATGGAGTGCATTGCGGCGCGCAGAAAGTACTCCAGACGCTACCGCCGCGGCACCCCTGATGTGACCATTGTGGCACAGCTGTACGAGGAATATAGAGAAAAGAGAAGAGCTCTGCAGCTGTCCATCAAGAGAGCCAAAGCTCAGGCGAGGGAAGAGCTCCTGGAGGGTCTTAACGCGGATCCGTGGGGGCGCCCGTATAAAATGGTTCGCAACAAGCTGAAACCATGGGCGCCTCCATTGACACAGACCCTTCAGCCTCAAGTGCTCGAAAAGGTTGTGTCCACTCTGTTTCCAAACAGAGCGGAACACACGCCTCCATCGATGGGACGTAGACCCCTGATGGAGGAGAGCCTTGAGGCGCCGGAAATAACGCCGGCGGAGTTCGACCTGTCCGTGGGAAGGATCCGGAGCAACAAAGCTCCGGGTCCAGATGGAATCCCCGGACGCGCCTGGGCTATGTCGATGAACGCCCTAGGGACCCGACTCTGTAGGTATTTCAACTCTTGCCTGGAGTCGGGACGGTTTCCCCGGATTTGGAAGACAGGCAGACTCGTTCTGATCAAGAAAGAAGGTCGTCCCGCAGAATCTCCCTCAGCGTACCGCCCCATCGTGCTGCTCGACGAGGTCGGCAAACTATTCGAAAGAATTATTGCTGGCCGTATCGTCGGGCAGCTAAGCTCGGTAGGGCCGGACTTAAGTAGTGTGCAATATGGCTTTCGAGGAGGCCGCTCTACGGTTGACGCCATAGAGCGCGTCAAGAGCCTCTCGGAAGCCGTAGTCGCCCAGGGTGGAGTGGCGCTGGCAGTGTCATTAGACATTGCCAACGCTTTCAACACACTCCCCTGGGCGTGCATCGGGGAGGCATTAAAATATCACAAAATGCCTCCCTACTTACAGAGGATAGTCCGGTCGTACTTGAGCGATAGGTACATCACATACGAGGGGCGGTCTGGAGAGATCGTGTTGAGGGAGATGGTGTGCGGTGTTCCACAGGGGTCTGTCTTAGGACCACTCCTGTGGAACATCGGGTACGACTACGTACTGCGGGGCGCACTTCCCCGGGGCCTGAGTGTCACGTGCTATGCCGATGACACTCTGGTTTTAGCCCGGGGAAGATCTTTCGAGGAGTCTGCCTGTCTGGGTAAATTAGGAGTTACGCTGGTCGTCGGCAGGATTAGGATGCTGGGACTGGAGGTGGCGCTGCATAAGACTGAGGCCATTTGTTTTCATGGGCCTCGTCGTGCGCCGCCTCGCGGTTCCAGCATCACCATAGAGGGAACCACAATCGAGGTCGGGTCCACAATGAAGTACTTGGGACTCGTCCTCGACAGCCGTTGGAGCTTCCGCGAGCACTTTGCGGGTCTGGCCCCGAAACTCATGGGTGCAGCGGGCGCACTTAGTCGCCTGCTCCCCAACGTGGGTGGGCCAGATGCCGCAACTCGCCGTCTATATTTAGGAGTGGTCCGGTCGATGGCCCTTTATGGGGCACCCGTCTGGGCGTACACCCTGGCGGACAAGTCAGTGGCGCAGCTGCGAAAGTCGCAGCGCGTCATGGCCGTCAGGGTGATCAGAGGGTACCGGACCATCTCATATGAGGCGGCGTGTGCACTGGCAGGGTCCCCCCCGTGGGACATAGAGGCGAAGGTCTGCGCGGACGTGTACGAACTCCGCGCAGACGAACCTGCCAGGGTGCGGAGGCTCCTGTCTCGACGGGAAGTCTTTAGATTGTGGAGCGAGAGGCTGGCGACACCAACTGCCGGCCTCCGAACCGTCGAGGCAGTTCGCCCTGTACTTAAGAAGTGGGCGAACAGGCGGCAAGGTTCCCTCACCTTCCGGTTAACGCAAGTACTTTCCGGGCACGGATGCTTCGGAAAGTACCTCTGCAAAATAGCCGGAAGGGAGCCGACGACCAGATGCAACGAGTGTGGAGACTGCGACGAGGACACGGCGCAGCACAACCTAGAGGAATGTCCAGCATGGACACTGCTGCGCCGCGACTTCGTCGCAGAGGTGGGGACGAATGACCTCTCGCTACCAGCCGTCATCAAGGCTATGATGACTAGCGAGAGGTCATGGAATGCGGCCGTCTCCTTCTGTGAGTCTATAATGCTCCAGAAGGAGACCGCGGAGAGGGAGCGGGAGAGATCCCAGGACGCTCCCTCCAACCGCCGCGTAAGAGCCAGGATCCCGAGGAGAGTGACATTTGCCTCTCCTCTCGTTCCCACCTAGCCCCGCGGGCGGCAGTCATGGAGGTGACTGTCGCCCATTCACATCCAGAGGCGGGGCCCAGAGGCAGCGCGCGCGTGTTCCCGCGCGCGCCTCAATACATCGAAATAGAGTGTTCAGGAGAGGGATCATCTTCTCTATCCCTCTCCTGAAACCCGGGAGGGGCCCGTTCGTTAAAAGAACGGGCCAGCGTCGGCGGAGTTACGGCGTTATTTCGAGAGAGAACCCGTGCTCCGCCAATTATGGCGACCGGAGGAACACCGCGGGGGTTTTAGTGGGTGCAACTCCCACACTACCCGTCCCCTTCCTCCAAAGGGGGCGGGTGTCCAGCGATTTCCCCCGCGCAACAAAAAAAAAAAAAAAAAAGGTTAGGTTAGGTTGGGATGCGATGTCAGACTACCTCCTCGTGTGCCTGTCTGCTTGCCGTATTACTTCGGTAATGCGGAAAGTGGATGGGCCGGTGCATCCTGGGCATCAGTCAATAACTTCCCTTAACGGGGATCTTGTTGGCTGATGGCTAAATGTCTGACGTGTTTCGCTGCTCCACGTATCCCTCTGCTCTCAGAGGGAACTGTGGAGGAGCAAGAGCGGGTGGGTCGGTGGGATCATTCCCTCCCTCACACTTTGCTGGCTCGTAATCCCTGTGCGGTGTCGTGGTCACGTCTCACGGCCGCCAGGGACCGAGGGTCCTGCCTTAACCGGCCGGACTGCGAGGAGACAACCTCTATAAAAATCCCTAATTCTGGGCGCTGGGGCTACGCGGCGTCCAGATGCTCGTTCTAGAGCGGCTGGAGGGTACACCAGTCATTAGCGGCCAACCCCAGGGACTTCCCGCCCCCTGGGTGTATTAGGGTTATCAGGGTACAGGGGGCACTGCCCTGATGGACTTCTTATTTCCCCCATACTCGTGGGATCCAAATGATCAAAAATAAAAATAAAACATCGGGAGAGGAGGACGCTGACACCGCGGTGTCAGTGTCAAAAAAAGTTGGAGTTACGCGCAACCGCGCTTTGCGCGCGGTGAAACGGACTCTAGTATCGGACTCTGGTTCGTCCTCAGATGAGGCGACCATTGTTCGAAACAGAAGTGGAAGCGCTGGCAGCAATGCCAGCGCTAAAAGAGGTAGGGGGCGTCCGCCCACTACCTATGAATATGTTGGATTAGCCAAAGCTAAGGCAGAGGCTAATCAACAAAAGCGAGAGGAGCTCAAGCTTCGTCAAGAAGAAGAGCTCCTAAAAACTGTGGCGGACGCCCGAAGATCTAGGGCGCAAAACATGGCATCTGCGGTGTATGACGAGGAGGGCGTCACCGTAGATGCTATGAAGAAATCTGCACTAAAGGAGGTGGAGGCGATCCGAGAGATCGCCGTCAACTCAGGGAACCTCAAGGGGACCTATGTAAAGGCCCTTAAGGAAGCGGCATCCTCCCTCGGGAGGATTGTCGAATCCCTGAGTGGACGCTCCACCTCCACGGAAGTAGAAGCTCTGCAGACGGAAAATACCCGTCTGCAGTCTGAGATGGTGTCGCTGCGCCAAGACGTGGCGGCGATGAGGGCGGAGCTCGGGCGCCTTAAGAGCGCACCGGGTCTCGCACCTCAAACAGTGGTAGAGGCAATGGAGGACTTTCCTTCATTGCCACCTTCGCCGCCGCCGCGTCAGGGTAAGACCGCGGCTGCCTCGGCTTTGCCCTCCGCTCCATATAGGAGGGCATCAACAGTGGCCAACCCGATGGAGGAGTTTGAGCGCTCCATCATGCTTGCTGTGGGCAAGATGATGGACGCCAAACTAGATGGGCTTAAAGGCAGACTTCTGCCTGAACAGCCCATCCGTCCTCCATTGGCTAGCACAAAGAGGCAAGCGACACCAGCTCCCCCGGTTTCAGCCGGGGAAGTTAAAGAAAGTGCAGCACCGCGGCCCGCTCCCCGCAAAAAAGTGCCGGCCTCTGCTTCTGAAAAGAAGCAGCAGGTTAAGACGGCAAAAGGAAAAGAAGAGCCAAAAAAGAAGACGCCTCGCCCGCTCCCACCACCACCGGCTTCAATGGAAGCCGCGTGGACCACGGTGGTGAAGCGTGGCAAAAGGAACGCCAAGCCCAAGGCAGCACCGCCGCCTCCTTCTCCTCCTACCAAGGAGAAGAAGAAAAAGAAGAGAGGCGGAAGGAAGAAGAGGATCCGTCCTCCTCGCTCCACTGCTGTAGTCCTAACGCTGCAGCAGGCTGCGATCGAGGACGGAATCACCTACGGTGATGTCATAAAAGAGGCCAGGTCGAAAATGACGCTAGAAAGTGTCGGCCTGGAGGGCGTGCGATTCCGCCAGGCCATGACAGGGGCAAGAGTCCTGGAGGTGCCAGGCGCAAACAGCGGTGATCGTGCGGATGCGCTCGCGCAGAAGCTCAGAGAGGTTCTGCCAGCTGAGCGCGTCCGCGTCGACAGGCCCGTGAAATGCGTAGATCTACGCATCACGGACCTGGATGACTCGATCACCGCTGAAGATGTTGTGGCCGCTCTGGCGAAAAAGGGTGGCTGCCCGGAGGGGCAAATAAAAACCGGTGTTGTCCGTTTTGACAACACCGGAATTGGCTCCATCTGGGCGAAGTGCCCTGTCATGGCTGCCAAGAAAGTAAAAGAGGGCAAACTGCTGGTGGGCTGGGCCTCTACACGAGTCATCGTGCTGGAGACTCCGCCCCTGCGGTGCACAAAATGCATGGAGGCCGGCCATGTAGGTGCAAGGTGCACCGCAGCCGTTGACCGCAGCAATGAGTGTATGCGCTGCGGTCAACAGGGCCACAAATCAGCAATGTGCTCCGCCACTGTGTTCCACTGCGTGCTATGCGCAGCGGAGGGCAAACCGGCGGGGCACAGGGTGGGCGCGAAGAAGTGCGCCCACTTAAAAAAGAGGAAACCTGAGGCCTTGGTGCCTAAGGAGGGAGCGATGGCAACTGACCAAAATGGCCAGTAAGCCCATACGCTTCCTCCTTGGGAATCTCAACCACTGTGCCGGTGCACAAGATCTCTTTGTGCACAGTACGGCACAGTGGTTGATTGACGTCGCTGTGGCCACCGAACCCTACTATGTCCCTTCTGCCGATAACTGGCTGGGGGACGTAACGGGCACGGTGGCCATTAACTTTGCTGTGTACGCCGGTGCCCCGTCTCTCGTTGCACTCGCGAGAGGCGGAGGGTACGCGGCGGCACTATATGGGGAAACCGTAGTGCTGGGGGTGTACTTCTCTCCAAATAGAAGTGTCGCTGAGTTTGAAAGGTACTTGGGCGAGGTAGCCAACGTCATCCGGCGAGCCTCGCCCAAACCTGTGATTCTGATGGGGGACCTCAATGCAAAATCAACCGCTTGGGGTTCCCCTAGAACAGACGTGCGAGGCGACACTCTTGAGGAGTGGGCGATAGTGACCGGCCTGTCCATACTTAATAGGGGGTCGGTCAATACATGTGTGCGACAGCGGGGTGGCTCGATCGTTGATATAGCGCTCGCCACCCCGTCTGTTGCTCAACGTGTCTGCCACTGGCGGATCGAGGAGGTTGAGACACTGTCGGACCACAGATACATGCGGTTCGACGTCTCCCCCTCGCTCCGGGCAGACAACTATCGTCCAAGGAGAGGACCCCTAGCATTTCCTAGGTGGGCGTTCAAGCGGGTCAACAAAGACCTTCTGATGGAGGCCTCTTTGGTCCAAGCCTGGGCTGCAGACAGCAGACAGGACATCAGGGGAGAGGAGGGGGCTGAATGGTTCCGGGGCGCAATGACGCAAATCTGCGATGCGTCGATGCCCCGGGTGAAGACCCTTCCTCGTAAACAGCAAGCGTACTGGTGGACCGCCGAGATCGCGATACTGCGTAAGCAGTGCATGTTGGCGCGAAGGCGGTACACCAGACGTTATCGCAATGGACCCCCTGATGTGACCATAGAGGCACAGCTGTATGAAGCATACAGAGAGAGGAAAAAGGCTCTACAGCTGTCCATCAGACAGGCTAAGGCTCAAGCGAGGGAAGAGCTCCTGGAGGGTCTCAACGCGGATCCGTGGGGGCGCCCGTATAAAATGGTTCGAAATAAATTGAAACCATGGGCGCCTCCGCTGACGCAGACTCTCCAGCCTCAGCTGCTCGAAAAGGTTGTGGACACTCTGTTTCCGAACAGGGTGGATCACACGCCTCCAACCATGGGACGCAGACCCAGGATGGAGGAGAGCGCTGAGGCACCGGAAATAACTCCGGTGGAGTTCGAACTGTCCGTGAGGAAGATCCGGAGCAATAAAGCTCCGGGCCCAGACGGAATCCCCGGACGTGCTTGGGTCTTGGCTTTGAACGCCCTAGGGACCCGACTCTGCGAGTTGTACAACTCCTGTCTAGAGTCGGGACGGTTTCCCCAACAGTGGAAGACGGGCAGACTCGTCCTCATAAAGAAGGAGGGTCGCCCCGCAGATTCTCCCTCCGCCTACCGCCCCATAGTGTTGCTCGACGAGGTCGGCAAATTATTCGAAAGAATAATTGCTGGCCGGATCGTCGGGCACCTAGGCTCGGTGGGACCGGACTTGAATAGCGTGCAGTATGGCTTCCGAGAGGGCCGCTCAACGATCGATGCGATTGAGCGTGTCAAGTCCCTCTCGGAAGATACCATCGCCCAGGGTGGAGTGAGTTTGGCGGTGTCCTTAGACATCACCAACGCTTTCAACTCACTCCCCTGGGCATGCATCAGGGAGGCATTGCAATACCATCGCATGCCTCCCTACATTCAGAGGATAGTCCGGTCCTACCTGAGCGAAAGGTACATTATGTACGAGGGGCGGAACGGCAACATCGTTCGGAGGGAGATGGTGTGCGGTGTTCCTCAGGGGTCTGTCTTAGGACCACTCCTGTGGAACATCGGATACGACTTCGTGCTGCGGGGCGCACTTCCCCGAGGCCTGAGCATCACCTGCTACGCAGATGACACGCTCGTAATGGCCCGGGGAAGTACCTATGAGGAGTCTGCTCGTCTTGCCACTCTAGGAGTGACATTGGTCGTCGGCAGAATAGCGATGCTGGGACTGGAGGTGGCGCTGCACAAGACTGAGGCCATATGTTTTCATGGGCCTCGTCGTGCGCCACCCCGCGGGTCCAGCATCGTTATTGAGGGAACACGTATCGAGGTCGGGTCAACCATGAAGTACTTGGGACTCGTCCTCGATAGCCGCTGGAGCTTCCGCGAACACTTTGCGGGTCTGGCCCCGAAACTCATGGGGGCAGCGGGCGCACTTAGTCGCCTGCTCCCCAACTTGGGTGGGCCAGACACCGCAGCTCGCCGTCTCTACTTAGGAGTGGTCCGGTCAATGGCCCTATACGGGGCCCCGATTTGGGCCTACACCCTGACGAGCAAATCTGTCGCGCTGCTGAGAAAATCACAGCGCGTCATGGCCGTCAGGGTGATTCGTGGCTACCGGACCATCTCGTACGAGGCGGCGTGTGTCCTGGCAGGGTCCCCTCCGTGGGACATTGAGGCTAAAGTCTGCGCGGATATGTATGAAATCCGCGCAGACGAACCTGCCAGGGTGCGGAGGCTCCTGTCTCGACAGGAAACACTGCGTATGTGGAACGAGAGGCTGGCAACTCCATCTGCTGGCCTCCGAACTGTCGAGGCAGTTCGCCCAGTACTCAAGAAGTGGGCGAACAGGCGGCACGGTTCCCTCACCTTCCGGCTGACGCAAGTGCTTTCCGGGCATGGCTGCTTTGGAAAGTACCTCTGCAAGATAGCCGGAAGGGAGCCGACGACCAGATGTCATGAGTGTGGAGACTGCGACGAAGACACGGCGCAGCACAACTTGGAGGAATGTCCTGCTTGGACATTGCTGCGCCGTGAATTCGTCGCAGAGGTGGGGACGAATGACCTCTCGCTACCAGCCGTTATAAAGGCTATGGTGTCTAGCGAGGGGTCATGGAATGCGGCCGTCTCCTTCTGTGAGTCTATAATGCTCCAGAAGGAGACCGCGGAGAGGGAGCGGGAAAGATCCCAAGATGCTCCCTCAATCCGCCGCGGAAGAGCCGGGATCCGGAGGAGAGTACGATTCGCCTCTCCTCCCGCCCCCACCTAACCCCGTCGGCGACAGTCCGGTAGTTGGACTGTCGCCGAACAACTTATAGAAACGGGGTCAGAGGCTGCGCGCGATGTGTTCCCGCGCGCACCTCACAACTGAGATTAGAGTGCGCAGGAGAGTAACATTGCTCTCCTGCAACAAGAGGGGCCCGTTCGTTGGGAGAACGGGCCAAGCGTCGGCGGAGTTACGGAAATTGTGCTAAAGCGTAAGTCGTGCTCCGTCGGACGATCAGAGGAACACCGCGAGGGTTTTTAGTCGGTGAGAGCCCGACACTACCCGCCGCCTTCCCTACACTGGTGGCGGGTGTCCGGTAGGGATTTTCCCTCGCGTTACCAAAAAAAAAAAAAAAAAAAAAAAAAAAAAGGTTAGGTTAGGTTAGGTTGTGTGCCTGTCTGCTTGCCGTATTACTTCGGTAATGCGGGAAGTGGATGGGCCGGTGCATCCTGGGCATCAGTCAATAACTTCCCTTAACGGGGATCTTGTTGGCTGATGGCTAAAAGTCTGACGTGTGGCGCTGATCTGCGTGTCCCTCTGCTCTCGGAGGACACTGTGGAGAGGCAAGAGCGAGTGGTCGCCGGAGTGCAAGCCTTTGCCGCTGGCGGTGAGAGGGTGGGATTCTCCCCTCCTCTACACTTTGCTGGCTCGTAATCCCTGTGCGGTGTCGTGGTCACGTCTCACGGCCGCCAGGGACCGAGGGTCCTGCCTTAACCGGCCGGACTGCGAGGAGACAACCTCTATAAAAATCCCTAATTCTAGACACTGGGGCTACGCGGTGTCTAGATGCTCGTTCTAGAGCGGCTGGAGGGTACACCGCGCCTGCTGTAGTGGAGGTCGAAATGACCGAGTTCCCTCCGCTGCAGCCATCGTCGTCGCGTCCAAGGACGGCTGCGTCGGCATTACCAACGCCGACGCCAAAAACAAACAAAGAGAGCCCAATGGAGAAATACTTGGGTCCAATCATGCGTGCCGTAGGCGATATGATGGACTCCAAGATTGCGGGGCTGCAGGACAGGCTTTTGCCTGCTCAGCCCTGCAGACCTCCATTGGGCAAAGGGGGGAAAGCAAAAGCCCCCCTTCCATCAGGAGTGAAGACCGTTTCTGCTGTGGCCCAACCGTCACAGCAGAAAAAGCCTGTGGCCCAACCGCCACAACAGAAAAAGACTGCTGCTGGGGCCCAACCCCCACAGCAGAAAAAGGCTTCTGCTCCTTCCCAAAAAGGGAAGGGCAAGCAGAAGCCATCAGTTGAAAAGAAAATTCCCCGCCCACTTCCGCCTCCTCCTGCGTCTATGGACGAGGGTTGGACAACGGTCGTGAAGCGGGGAAAGAAAAAGAGTAAAGGGGCACAAAAATCAAGTGCCCCAGTAACAAATTCTTCTCCTCAGGGTAAGAGAGGCGTAGCTTCTCCCCCTGAGAAGAAGAAAAAGAAGAGGCAGAGGAAACCTCGTGCTCCTCGCACTGCGGCAATAGTGTTGACACTGTTGCCGGGTGCGATGGAGGCTGGCTTCACCTATGATAAAATCATAGGTGAAGCCAAGAGCAAGATCTCGCCGGAGCTCGTAGGCCCTGTTGGCCTACGGTTCCGGCAAGCCATCACGGGTGCACGAATTCTGGAGGTGCCCGGAGCCGATGGCGGTGACCGAGCGGACGCGCTTGCGCAGAGGATCCGTGAGATCCTCCCAGCGGAGCGCGTCCGTGTCGACAGGCCCACGAAATGCGTAGACCTACGCATTTCGGAGCTAGACGACTCGGTCACTGCCGAGGAGGTAGTAGCCGCCCTTGCTAAAACGGGCGGCTGTCCGGAGGGGCAAATTAAAGCTGGAATCGTCCGCTTTAACCCCTCCGGAATGGGTGCCATCTGGGCAAAGTGTCCCGTGGTGGCAGCTAAGAAGTTGGGGGGTCGATTGCTGGTGGGGTGGTCCTCGGCACGTATAACCGTGCTTGAGAGGGCCCCCCTGCGTTGCGTCCGCTGCATGGAGGTTGGCCATGTGGGAGCGAGATGCAGCGCACCTGTCGACCGCAGCAATGAGTGTATGCGCTGCGGTCGGGAGGGCCATCGATCGGCCATGTGCTCCGCCGACAAGCCGCACTGCGTACTCTGCGCAGCGGCTGGCAAGCCGGCGGAGCATCGGGTAGGCGCAAAGAAGTGCGCCTACCTTAAGAAACGCACTTCAAATAAGAAGGTTGCTGGGGAGGAGGCGATGAGTACAGACCAAAATGGACAGTAAACCTCATCGCTTCCTCCTAGGAAATCTTAACCACTGTGCCGCCGCTCAGGACTTGTTTGTCCATAGCGCGGCGCAGTGGTTAATCGATATAGCCGTGGCCACCGAGCCCTACTTTGTCCCTTCAGCCGACAACTGGTTGGGGGACTTAACGGGTTCGGTGGCCATACAATTTGCTGTGTACGCCGGTGCCCCGTCTCTCGTTACACTCGCGAGAGGCCAGGGGTACGCGGCTGCACAATGGGGGGAAACCGTAGTGCTGGGGGTGTACTTTTCACCTAACAGGAGTGTCGCAGAATTCGAGTTGTATTTGGGCGAGGTGGCCAACGTCATCCAGCGTGCCTCGCCCAAACCAGTGGTTATGATGGGGGACCTCAACGCCAAGTCAACGGCCTGGGGTTCCCCCAGAAATAACGAGAGAGGCGACACTCTTGAGGAGTGGGCGATAGTGACCGGCCTATCTATACTTAATAGAGGGTCGGTCAACACGTGCGTGCGACAGGGGGGCGGATCGATTGTTGATATATCGTTCGCCAGCCCTTCTGTCGCTCAGCGAGTCTGTCACTGGCGAGTGATGGAGGAGGTTGAGACGCTGTCGGACCATCGATACGTCCGATTCGACGTCTCCCCCTCCCCTCAAGTGGCAGACAACTATCGCCCGCAGAGAAACACCCCAGCATTTCCCAGATGGGCGTTCAAACGTGTTAAGAAGGATCTCTTGATGGAGGCCGCTTTGGTCCAAGCCTGGAATGCCGAGGCACGACAGGACATCGGGGGAGAGGAGGGAGCTGAATGGTTCCGGGGCGCAATGACGCAAGTCTGCGACGCGTCGATGCCCCGGATGAAGTCCCTTCCTCGCAAGCGGCAAGCGTACTGGTGGAACTCTGCCGTCGCGGCACTCCGCATGGAGTGCATTGCGGCGCGCAGAAAGTACTCCAGACGCTACCGCCGCGGTACCCCTGATGTGACCATTGTGGCACAGCTGTACGAGGCATATAGAGAAAAGAGAAGAGCTCTGCAGCTGTCCATCAAGAGAGCCAAAGCTCAGGCGAGGGAAGAGCTCCTGGAGGGTCTTAACGCGGATCCGTGGGGGCGCCCGTATAAAATGGTTCGCAATAAACTGAAACCATGGGCGCCTCCATTGACACAGACCCTTCAGCCTCAAGTGCTCGAAAAGGTTGTGTCCGCTCTGTTTCCAAACAGAGCGGATCACACGCCTCCATCGATGGGACGTAGACCCCTGATGGAGGAGAGCCTTGAGGTGCCGGAAATAACTCCGGCGGAGTTCGACCTGTCCGTGGGAAGAATCCGGAGCAACAAAGCTCCGGGTCCAGATGGAATCCCCGGACGCGCCTGGGCTATGTCGATGAACGCCCTAGGGACCCAACTCTGTAGGTATTTCAACTCTTGCCTGGAGTCGGGACGGTTTCCCCGGATTTGGAAGACAGGCAGACTCGTTCTGATCAAGAAGGAAGGTCGTCCCGCAGAATCTCCCTCAGCGTACCGCCCCATCGTGCTGCTCGACGAGGTCGGCAAACTATTCGAAAGAATTATTGCTGGCCGTATCGTCGGGCAGCTAAGCTCGGTAGGGCCGGACTTAAGTAGTGTGCAATATGGCTTTCGAGGAGGCCGCTCTACGGTTGACGCCATAGAGCGCGTCAAGAGCCTCTCGGAAGCCGTAGTCGCCCAGGGTGGAGTGGCGCTGGCAGTGTCATTAGACATTGCCAACGCTTTCAACACACTCCCCTGGGCGTGCATCGGGGAGGCATTAAAATATCACAAAATGCCTCCCTACTTACAGAGGATAGTCCGTTCGTACTTGAGCGATAGGTACATCACATACGAGGGGCGGTCTGGAGAGATCGTGTTGAGGGAGATGGTGTGCGGTGTTCCACAGGGGTCTGTCTTAGGACCACTCCTTTGGAACATCGGGTACGACTACGTACTGCGGGGCGCACTTCCCCGGGGCCTGAGTGTCACGTGCTATGCCGATGACACTCTGGTTTTAGCCCGGGGAAGATCTTTCGAGGAGTCTGCCTGTCTGGGTAAATTGGGAGTTACGCTGGTCGTCGGCAGGATTAGGATGCTGGGACTGGAGGTGGCGCTGCATAAGACTGAGGCCATTTGCTTTCATGGGCCTCGTCGTGCGCCGCCTCGCGGTTCCAGCATCACCATAGAGGGAACCACAATCGAGGTCGGGTCTACAATGAAGTACTTGGGACTCGTCCTCGACAGCCGTTGGAGCTTCCGCGAGCACTTTGCGGGTCTGGCCCCGAAACTCATGGGTGCAGCGGGCGCACTTAGTCGCCTGCTCCCCAACGTGGGTGGGCCAGATGCCGCAACTCGCCGTCTTTATTTAGGAGTGGTCCGGTCGATGGCCCTTTACGGGGCACCCGTCTGGGCGTACACCCTGGCGGACAAGTCAGTGGCGCAGCTGCGAAAGTCGCAGCGCGTCATGGCCGTCAGGGTGATCAGAGGGTACCGGACCATCTCATATGAGGCGGCGTGTGCACTGGCAGGGTCCCCACCGTGGGACATAGAGGCGAAGGTCTGCGCGGACATGTACGAACTCCGCGCAGACGAACCTGCCAGGGTGCGGAGGCTCCTGTCTCGACGGGAAGTCTTTAGATTGTGGAGCGAGAGGCTGGCGACACCAACTGCCGGCCTCCGAACCGTCGAGGCAGTTCGCCCTGTACTTAAGAAGTGGGCGAACAGGCGGCATGGTTCCCTCACCTTCCGGTTAACGCAAGTACTTTCTGGGCATGGATGCTTCGGAAAGTACCTCTGCAAAATAGCCGGAAGGGAGCCGACGACCAGATGCAACGAGTGTGGAGACTGCGACGAGGACACGGCGCAGCACAACCTAGAGGAATGTCCAGCATGGACACTGCTGCGCCGCGACTTCGTCGCAGAGGACGTGGAGGACGTCGTGGGGACGAATGACCTCTCGCTACCAGCCGTCATCAAGGCTATGATGACTGGCGAGAGGTCATGGAATGCGGCCGTCTCCTTCTGTGAGTCTATAATGCTCCAGAAGGAGACCGCGGAGAGGGAGCGGGAGAGATCCCAGGACGCTCCCTCCAACCGCCGCGTCAGAGCCAGGATCCCGAGGAGAGTGACATTTGCCTCTCCTCTCGTTCCCACCTAGCCCCGCGGGCGGCAGTCATGGAGGTGACTGTCGCCCATTTACATTTACATCCAGAGGCGGGGCCCAGAGGCAGCGCGCGCGTGTTCCCGCGCGCGCCTCAATACATTGAAATAGAGTGTTCAGGAGAGGGATCATCTTCTCTATCCCTCTCCTGAAACCCGGGAGGGGCCCGTTCGAAAGAACGGGCCAGCGTCGGCGGAGTTACGGCGTTATTTCGAGAGAGAACCCGTGCTCCGCCAATTATGGCGACCGGAGGAACACCGCGGGGGTTTTAGTGGGTGCAACTCCCACACTACCCGTCCCCTTCCTCCAAAGGGGGCGGGTGTCCAGCGATTTCCCCCGCGCAAAAAAAAAAAAAAAAAAAAAAAAAAAGGTTAGGTTAGGTTAGGTTAGGTTGGGATGCGATGTCAGACTACCTCCTCGTGTGCCTGTCTGCTTGCCGTATTACTTCGGTAATGCGGAAAGCGGATGGGCCGGTGCATCCTGGGCATCAGTCAATAACTTCCCTTAACGGGGATCTTGTTGGCTGATGGCTAAAAGTCTGACGTGTGGCGCTGATCCGCGTGTCCCTCTGCTCTCGGAGGACACTGTGGAGAGGCAAGAGCGAGTGGTCGCCGGCGTGCAAGCCTTTGCCGCTGGCGGTGAGAGGATGGGATTCTCCCTTCCTCTACACTTTGCTGGCTCGTAATCCCTGTGTGGTGTCGTGGTCACGTCTCACGGCCGCCAGGGACCGAGGGTCCTGCCTTGACTGGCCGGACTGCGAGGAGACAACCTCTATAAAAATCCCTAATTCTGGACACTGGGGCTACGCGGTGTCTAGATGCTCGTTCTAGAGCGGCTGGAGGGTACACCAGTCATTAGCGGCCAACCCCAGGGACTTCCCGCCCCCCTGGGTGTATTAGGGTTATCAGGGTACAGGGGGCACTGCCCTGATGGACTGTTTATTTCCCCCATAATCGTGGGAATCTTATGGAAAATTTTAAAACCAAATTATCGGATGAGGAGGACGCTGGCACCGCGCTGTCAGCGTCAAAAAAGAAAGAGGTGTCGCGCGGCCGCGCATTACGCGCTGCGAAACGCGCTGCACCAAGAAGCTTGGAGTCGGACTCAGGCGGCTCGTCCTCGGACGAGGCGACCACTGCCCGCTCAAGGAGTGGAAGCGCTGGCAGCAGTGTCAGCGCTAAGAGGGGTAGAGGGCGCCCGCCCACTACCTTCCAATATGTCGGGTTGGCTAAGGCCAAAGAAGACCTAAACCGACAAAAACAAGAAGAAATAAAGCTACGCCAGGAGGCGGAGCTTTTGGAAGTAGTAGCGGCCGCCCGAAAAAGCAGGCCGGCAAACGCGGAGACATTTGCGGCGGCGTCCGAAGAAGAGGACGCCACCGTAGAGGATATAAGAAGATCTGCGCAAAAGGAGGTGGAGGCGATTAGAGGTATCGCCCTCCACTCAGGGAACCTCAAGGGCACGTATGTTAGGGCCCTTAAGGATTCTGCCCTCTCCCTAATGAGAAAGGTAGAAACCCTGAGTGATCGCTCCACCTCAGACGAAACAAAAAGACTGCAGGCGGTAAACAACCGCCTGCAGTCGGAGCTGGAGACGCTGAAAAAGGACGTGGCGAAGATGCGCGAGGAGATGGGGCGACCGAAGTGTGCGACCACTCCTGCGCAGGCTGTAGTGGAGGTCGAAATGACCGACTTCCCTCCACTGCAGCCATCGCCGCTGCGTCCAAGGACGGCTGCGTCGGCATTACCAACGCCGACGCCAATTACAACCGAAGAGAGCCCAATGGAGAAATACTTGGGTCCAATCATGCGCGCCGTGGGCGACATGATGGACTCCAAGATTGCGGGGCTGCAGGACAGGCTTTTGCCTGCTCAGCCCTGCAGGCCTCCATTGGGCAAAGGGGGGAAAGCAAAAGCCCCCCTACAATCAGGAGTGAAAACCGTTTCTGCTGTGGCCCAACCGTCACAGCAGAAAAAGGCTGTGGCGGTCGCGCCACAGCAGAAAAGGGCTGTGGCGCAACCGCCACAGCAGAAAAAGGCTTCTGCTCCTTCCCAAAAAGGGAAGGGTAAGCAGAAGCCATCAGGTGAAAAGAAAATTCCCCGCCCACTTCCGCCTCCTCCTGTCTCTATGGACGAGGGCTGGACAACGGTCGTGAAGCGGGGTAAGAAAAAGAGTAAAGGGGCACAAAAATCAAGTGCCCCAGTAACAAATCCTTCTTCTCAGGGTAAGAGAGGCGTAGCTTCTCCCCCTGAGAAGAAGAAGAAGAAGAAGAGGCAGAGGAAACCTCGTGCTCCTCGCACTGCGGCAATAGTGTTGACACTGTTGCCGGGTGCGACGGAGGCTGGCTTCACCTATGATAAAATCATAGGTGAAGCCAAGAGCAAGATTTCGCCGGAGCTCGTGGGCCCTATTGGCCTTCGGTTCCGGCAAGCCATCACGGGTGCACGCATACTGGAGGTGCCCGGAGCTGATGGCAGTGACCGAGCGGACGCGCTCGCGCAGAGGATCCGTGAGATCTTCCCAGCTGAGCGCGTCCGTGTCGACAGGCCCACGAAGTGCGCAGACTTGCGCATTTCGGAGCTTGACGACTCGGTCACAGCCGAGGAGGTAGTGGCCGCCCTTGCTAAAGTGGGCGGCTGTCCGGAGGGGCAAATTAAAGCTGGCGTTGTCCGCTTTAACCCCTCCGGAATGGGTGCCATCTGGGCAAAGTGCCCCGTGGTGGCAATTAAAAAATTAGGAAGCCGATTGTTGGTGGGGTGGTCCTCAGCACGTATAACCGTGCTAGAGAGGGCCCCCCTGCGTTGCATCCGCTGCATGGAGGTTGGCCATGTGGGGGCGAGATGCAACGCACCTATCGACCGCAGCAATGAGTGTATGCGCTGCGGTCGGGAGGGCCATCGATCGGCCATGTGCTCCGCCGACAAGCCGCACTGCGTACTCTGCGCAGCGGCTGGCAAGCCGGCGGAGCATAGAGTAGGCGCAAAGAAGTGCGCCTACCTTAATAAGCGCACCTCAAATAAGAAGGTTGCCGGGGAGGAGGCGATGAGTACAGACCAAAATGGACAATAAAGCTCATCGCTTCCTCCTAGGAAATCTTAACCACTGTGCCGCCGCTCAGGACTTGTTTGTCCATAGCGCGGCGCAGTGGTTAATCGATATAGCCGTGGCCACCGAGCCCTACTTTGTCCCTTCAGCCGACAACTGGTTGGGGGACTTAACGGGTTCGGTGGCCATAAACTTTGCAGTGTACGCCGGTGCCCCGTCTCTCGTTGCACTCGCGAGAGGCCAGGGGTACGCGGCTGCACAATGGGGGGAGACCGTAATGCTGGGGGTGTACTTCTCACCTAACAGGAGTGTCGCAGAATTTGAGTCGTATTTGGGCGAGGTAGCCAACGTGATCCAGCGTGCCTCGCCCAAACCAGTGGTTATGATGGGGGACCTCAACGCCAAGTCAACGGCCTGGGGTTCCCCCAGAAATAACGAGAGAGGCGACACTCTTGAGGAGTGGGCGATAGTGACCGGCCTGTCCTTACTTAATAGGGGGTCGGTCAACACATGCGTGCGACAGGGGGGCGGATCGATTGTTGATATATCGTTCGCCAGCCCTTCTGTCGCTCAGCGAGTCTGTCACTGGCGAGTGATGGAGGAGGTTGAGACGCTGTCGGACCATCGATACGTCCGATTCGACGTCTCCCCCTCCCCTCAAGTGGCAGACAACTATCGCCCGCAGAGAGGCACCCCAGCATTTCCCAGATGGGCGTTCAAACGAGTACAAAAGGATCTCTTGGTGGAGGCCGCTTTGGTCCAAGCCTGGAATGCCGAGGCACGACAGGACATCGGGGGAGAGGAGGGAGCTGAATGGTTCCGGGGCGCAATGACGCAAGTCTGCGACGCGTCGATGCCCCGGATAAAGTCCCTTCCTCGCAAGCGGCAAGCGTACTGGTGGAACTCTGCCGTCGCAGCACTCCGCATGGAGTGCATTGCGGCGCGCAGACAGTACTCCAGACGCTACCGCCGCGGTACCCCTGATGTGACCATTGTGGCACAGCTGTACGAGGCATATAGAGAAAAGAGAAGAGCTCTACAGCTGTCCATCAAGAGAGCCAAAGCTCAGGCAAGGGAAGAGCTCCTGGAGGGTCTTAACGCGGATCCGTGGGGGCGCCCGTATAAAATGGTTCGCAATAAGCTGAAATCATGGGCGCCTCCACTGACACAGACCCTTCAGCCTCAAGTGCTCGAAAAGGTTGTGTCCGCTCTGTTCCCAAACAGAGCGGATCACACGCCTCCATCGATGGGACGTAGACCCCTGATGGAGGAGAGCCTTGAGGCGCCGGAAATAACGCCGGCGGAGTTCGACCTGTCCGTGGGAAGAATCCGGAGCAACAAAGCTCCGGGTCCAGATGGAATCCCCGGACGTGCCTGGGCCATGTCGATGAACGCCCTAGGGACCCGACTCTGTAGGTATTTTAACTCTTGCCTGGAGTCGGGACGGTTTCCCCGGATTTGGAAGACAGGCAGACTCGTGCTTATCAAGAAGGAGGGTCGCCCTGCAGAATCTCCCTCAGCGTACCGCCCCATCGTGCTGCTCGACGAGGTCGGCAAACTATTCGAAAGAATTATTGCCGGCCGTATCGTCGGGCAGCTAAGCTCGGTAGGGCCGGACTTAAGTAGTGTGCAATATGGCTTTCGAGGAGGCCGCTCTACGGTTGACGCCATAGAGCGCGTCAAGAGCCTCTCGGAAGCCGTAGTCGCCCAGGGTGGAGTGGCGCTGGCAGTGTCATTAGACATTGCCAACGCTTTCAACACACTCCCCTGGGCGTGCATCGGGGAGGCATTGAAATATCACAAAATGCCTCCCTACTTACAGAGGATAGTCCGGTCGTACTTGAGCGACAGGTATATTACATACGAGGGGCGGTCTGGAGAGATCGTGCTGAGGGAGATGGTGTGCGGTGTTCCACAGGGGTCTGTCTTAGGACCACTCCTGTGGAACATCGGGTACGACTACTTCCCCGGGGCCTGAGTGTCACGTGCTATGCCGATGACACTCTGGTTTTAGCCCGGGGAAGATCTTTCGAGGAGTCTGCCTGTCTGAGTAAACTAGGAGTTACGCTGGTCGTCGGCAGGATTAGGATGCTGGGACTGGAGGTGGCGCTGCATAAGACTGAGGCCATTTGTTTTCATGGGCCTCGTCGTGCGCCGCCTCGCGGTTCCACCATCACCATAGAGGGAACCACAATCGAGGTCGGGTCCACAATGAAGTACTTGGGACTCGTCCTCGACAGCCGTTGGAGCTTCCGCGAGCACTTTGCGGGTCTGGCCCCGAAACTCATGGGTGCAGAGGGCGCGCTTAGTCGCCTGCTCCCCAACGTGGGTGGGCCAGATGCCGCAACTCGCCGTCTTTATTTAGGAGTGGTCCGGTCGATGGCCCTTTACGGGGCACCCGTCTGGGCGTACACCCTGGCGGACAAGTCAGTGGCGCAGCTGCGAAAGTCGCAGCGCGTCATGGCCGTCAGGGTGATCAGAGGGTACCGGACCATCTCATATGAGGCGGCGTGTGCACTGGCAGGGTCCCCACCGTGGGACATAGAGGCGAAGGTCTGCGCGGACATGTACGAACTCCGCGCAGACGAACCTGCCAGGGTGCGGAGGCTCCTGTCTCGACGGGAAGTTTTTAGATTGTGGAGCGAGAGGCTGGCGACACCAACTGCCGGCCTCCGAACCGTCGAGGCAGTTCGCCCTGTACTCAAGAAGTGGGCGAACAGGCGGCAAGGTTCCCTCACCTTCCGGTTAACGCAAGTACTTTCCGGGCATGGATGCTTCGGAAAGTACCTCTGCAAAATAGCCGGAAGGGAGCCGACGACCAGATGCAACGAGTGTGGAGACTGCGACGAGGACACGGCGCAGCACAACCTAGAGGAATGTCCAGCATGGACACTGCTGCGCCGCGACTTCGTCGCAGAGGTGGGGACGAATGACCTCTCGCTACCAGCCGTCATCAAGGCTATGATGACTAGCGAGAGGTCATGGAATGCGGCCGTCTCCTTCTGTGAGTCTATAATGCTCCAGAAGGAGACCGCGGAGAGGGAGCGGGAGAGATCCCAGGACGCTCCCTCCAACCGCCGCGTCAGAGCCAGGATCCCGAGGAGAGTGACATTTGCCTCTCCTCTCGTTCCCACCTAGCCCCGCGGGCGGCAGTCATGGAGGTGACTGTCGCCCATTTACATTTACATCCAGAGGCGGGGCCCAGAGGCAGCGCGCGCGTGTTCCCGCGCGCGCCTCAATACATTGAAATAGAGTGTTCAGGAGAGGGATCATCTTCTCTATCCCTCTCCTGAAACCCGGGAGGGGCCCGTTCGTTAAAAGAACGGGCCAGCGTCGGCGGAGTTACGGCGTTATTTCGAGAGAGAACCCGTGCTCCGCCAATTATGGCGACCGGAGGAACACCGCGGGGGTTTTAGTGGGTGCAACTCCCACACTACCCGTCCCCTTCCTCCAAAGGGGGCGGGTGTCCAGCGATTTCCCCCGCGCAAAAAAAAAAAAAAAAAAAAAAAAAAAAAAAAAAGGTTAGGTTTGGGATGCGATGTCAGACTACCTCCTCGTGTGCCTGTCTGCTTGCCGTATTACTTCGGTAATGCGGAAAGTGGATGGGCCGGTGCATCCTGGGCATCAGTCAATAACTTCCCTTAACGGGGATCTTGTTGGCTGATGGCTAAATGTCTGACGTGTTTCGCTGCTCCACGTATCCCTCTGCTCTCAGAGGGAACTGTGGAGGAGCAAGAGCGGGTGGGTCGGTGGGATCATTCCCTCCCTCACACTTTGCTGGCTCGTAATCCCTGTGTGGTGTCGTGGTCACGTCTCACGGCCACCAGGGACCGAGGGTCCTGCCTTAACCGGCCGGACTGCGAGGAGACAACCTCTATAAAAATCCCTAATTCTGGGCGCTGGGGCTACGCGGCGTCCAGATGCTCGTTCTAGAGCGGCTGGAGGGTACACCAGTCATTAGCGGCCAACCCCAGGGACTTCCCGCCCCCTGGGTGTATTAGGGTTATCAGGGTACAGGGGGCACTGCCCTGATGGACTTCTTATTTCCCCCATACTCGTGGGATCCAAATGATCAAAAATAAAACAAAAACTTCGGCAGAGGAGGACGTTGACACCGCGGTGTCAGTGTCAAAAAAAGTTGGAGTGACGCGTAACCGCGCTTTGCGCGCGGTGAAACGGACTCTGGTGTCGGACTCTGGTTCGTCCTCAGATGAGGCGACCATTGTTCGAACAAGAAGTGGAAGCGCTGGCAGCAATGCTGGCAGCTCCTAAAAACTGTGGCGGACGCCCGAAGATCTAGGGCGCAAAACATGGCATCTGCGGTGTATGACGAGGAGGGCGTCACCGTAGATGCTATGAAGAAATCTGCACTAAAGGAGGTGGAGGCGATCCGGGAGATCGCCGTCAACTCAGGGAACCTCAAGGGGACCTATGTGAAGGCCCTTAAGGAAGCGGCATCCTCCCTCGGGAGGATTGTCGAGTCCCTGAGTGGACGCTCCACCTCCACGGAAGTAGAAGCACTGCAGACGGAAAATACCCGTCTGCAGTCAGAGATGGTGTCGCTGCGCCAAGACGTGGCGGCGATGAGGGCGGAGCTTGGGCGCCTTAAGAGCGCACCGGGTCCCGCACCTCAAACAGTGGTGGAGGCAATGGAGGACTTTCCTTCATTGCCACCGTCGCCGCCGCCGCGTCAGGGTAAGACCGCGGCTGCCTCGGCTTTGCCCTCCGCTCCATATAGGAGGGCAACAACAGTGGCCAACCCGATGGAGGAGTTTGAGCGCTCCATCATGCTTGCTGTGGGCAAGATGATGGACGCCAAACTAGATGGGCTTAAAGGCAGACTTCTGCCTGAACAGCCCATCCGTCCTCCATTGGCTAGCACAAAGAGGCAAGTGACACCAGCTCCCCCGGTTTCAGTCGGGGAAGCTAAAGAAAGTGCAGCACCGCGGCCCGCTCCCCGCAAAAAAGTGCCGGCCTCTGCTTCTGAAAAGAAGCAGCAGGTTAAGGCGGCAAAAGGGAAGGAGGAGCCAAAAAAGAAGACACCTCGCCCGCTCCCACCAGCACCGGCTTCTATGGAAGCCGCGTGGACCACGGTGGTGAAGCGTGGCAAAAAGAAGAACAAGCCGAAGGCAGCACCGCCGCCTCCTTCTCCTCCTACCAAGGAGAAGAAGAAAAAGAAGAGAGGCGGAAGGAAGAAGAGGATCCGTCCTCCTCGCTCCACTGCTGTAGTCCTAACACTGCAGCAGGCTGCGATCGAGGACGGAGTCACCTACGGTGATGTCATAAAAGAGGCAAGGTCTAAAATGACGCTAGAAAGTGTCGGCCTGGACGGCGTGCGATTTCGACAGGCCATGACAGGGGCAAGAGTCCTGGAGGTGCCAGGCGCAAACAGCGGTGATCGTGCGGATGCGCTCGCGCAGAAGCTCAGAGAGGTTCTGCCAGCTGAGCGCGTCCGCGTCGACAGGCCCGTGAAATGCGTAGATCTGCGCATCACGGACCTCGACGACTCGATCACCGCTGAGGATGTTGTGGCCGCTCTGGCGAAAGAGGGTGGTTGCCCGGAAGGGCAAATAAAAACCGGTGTTGTCCGTTTTGACAACACCGGAATTGGCTCCATATGGGCGAAGTGCCCTGTCATGGCTGCCAAAAAAATAAAAGAGGGCAAACTGCTGGTGGGCTGGGCCTCTACACGAGTCATCGTGCTGGAGACTCCGCCCCTGCGGTGCACAAAGTGCATGGAGGCCGGCCATGTAGGTGCAAGGTGCACCGCAGCCGTTGACCGCAGCAATGAGTGTATGCGCTGCGGTCAACAGGGCCACAAATCGGCAATGTGCTCCGCCACTGTGTTCCACTGCGTGCTATGCGCAGCGGAGGGCAAACCGGCGGGGCACAGGGTGGGCGCGAAGAAGTGCGCCCACTTAAAAAAGAGAAAACCTGAGGCCTTGGTGCCCAAGGAGGGAGCGATGGCAACTGACCAAAATGGCCAGTAAGCCCATACGCTTCCTCCTTGGGAATCTCAACCACTGTGCCGGTGCACAAGATCTCTTTGTGCACAGTACGGCACAGTGGTTGATTGACGTCGCTGTGGCCACCGAACCCTACTATGTCCCTTCTGCCGATAACTGGCTGGGGGACGTAACGGGCACGGTGGCCATTAACTTTGCTGTGTACGCCGGTGCCCCGTCTCTCGTTGCACTCGCGAGAGGCGGTGGGTACGCGGCGGCACTATATGGGGAAACCGTAGTGCTAGGGGTGTACTTCTCTCCGAACCGGAGTGTCGCTGAGTTTGAAAGGTACTTGGGCGAGGTGGCTAACGCCATCCGGCGAGCCTCGCCCAAGCCTGTGATCCTGATGGGGGACCTCAACGCAAAATCAACTGCTTGGGGTTCCCCTAGAACAGACGCGCGAGGCGACACTCTGGAGGAGTGGGCGATAGTGACCGGCCTGTCCATACTCAATAGGGGGTCGGTCAATACGTGTGTGCGACAGCGGGGTGGCTCGATCGTTGATCTAGCGTTCGCCACCCCGTCTGTTGCTCAACGTGTCTGCCACTGGCGGATCGAGGAGGTTGAGACATTGTCGGACCACAAATACATGCGGTTCGACGTCTCCCCCTCGTACCGGGCAGACAACTATCGTCCAAGGAGAGGACCCCTAGCATTTCCTAGGTGGGCGTTCAAGCGGGTCGACAAAGACCTTCTGATGGAAGCCTCTTTGGTCCAAGCCTGGGCTGCAGACAGCAGACAGGACATCAGGGGAGAGGAGGGGGCTGAATGGTTCCGGGGCGCAATGACGCAAATCTGCGATGCGTCGATGCCCCGGGTGAAAACCCTTCCTCGTAAACAACAAGCGTACTGGTGGACCGCCGAGATCGCGATACTGCGCAAGCAGTGCATGTTGGCGCGAAGGCGGTACACCAGACGTTATCGCAATGGACCCCCTGATGTGACCATAGAGGCACAGCTGTATGAAGCATACAGAGAGAGGAAAAAGGCTCTACAGCTGTCCATCAGACAGGCCAAGGCTCAAGCGAGGGAAGAGCTCCTGGAGGGTCTCAACGCGGATCCGTGGGGGCGCCCGTATAAAATGGTTCGAAATAAATTGAAACCATGGGCGCCTCCGCTGACGCAGACTCTCCAGCCTCAGCTGCTCGAAAAGGTTGTGGACACTCTGTTTCCGAACAGGGTGGATCACACGCCTCCAACCATGGGACGCAGACCCAGGATGGAGGAGAGCGCTGAGGCACCGGAAATAACTCCGGTGGAGTTCGAACTGTCCGTGAGGAACATCCGGAGCAATAAAGCTCCGGGCCCGGATGGCATCCCCGGACGCGCTTGGGTTTTGGCCTTGAACGCCCTAGGGACCCGACTCTGCGAGTTGTACAACTCGTGCCTAGAGTCGGGACGGTTTCCCCAACAGTGGAAGACGGGCAGACTCGTCCTCATAAAAAAAGAGGGTCGCCCCGCAGATTCTCCCTCCGCCTACCGCCCCATAGTGTTGCTCGACGAGGTCGGCAAATTATTCGAAAGAATAATTGCTGGCCGGATCGTCGGGCACCTAGGCTCGGTGGGACCGGACTTGAATAGCGTGCAGTATGGCTTCCGAGAGGGCCGCTCAACGATCGATGCGATTGAGCGTGTCAAGTCCCTCTCGGAAGATACCATCGCCCAGGGTGGAGTGAGTTTGGCGGTGTCCTTAGACATCACCAACGCTTTTAACTCACTCCCCTGGGCATGCATCAGGGAGGCATTGCAATACCATCGCATGCCTCCCTACATTCAGAGGATAGTCCGGTCCTACCTGAGCGAAAGGTACATTATGTACGAGGGGCGGAACGGTAACATCGTTCGGAGGGAGATGGTGTGCGGTGTTCCTCAGGGGTCTGTCTTAGGACCACTCCTGTGGAACATCGGATACGACTTCGTGCTGCGGGGCGCACTTCCCCGAGGCCTGAGCATCACCTGCTACGCAGATGACACGCTCGTAATGGCCCGGGGAAGTACCTATGAGGAGTCTGCTCGTCTTGCCACTCTAGGAGTGACATTGGTCGTCGGCAGAATAGCGATGCTGGGACTGGAGGTGGCGCTGCACAAGACTGAGGCCATATGTTTTCATGGGCCTCGTCGTGCGCCACCCCGCGGGTCCAGCATCGTTATTGAGGGAACACGTATCGAGGTCGGGTCAACCATGAAGTACTTGGGACTCGTCCTCGATAGCCGCTGGAGCTTCCGCGAACACTTTGCGGGTCTGGCCCCGAAACTCATGGGGGCAGCGGGCGCACTTAGTCGCCTGCTCCCCAACTTGGGTGGGCCAGACACCGCAGCTCGCCGTCTCTACTTAGGAGTGGTCCGGTCAATGGCCCTATACGGGGCCCCGATTTGGGCCTACACCCTGACGAGCAAATCTGTCGCGCTGCTGAGAAAATCACAGCGCGTCATGGCCGTCAGGGTGATATGTGGCTACCGGACCATCTCGTACGAGGCGGCGTGTGTCCTGGCAGGGTCCCCTCCGTGGGACATTGAGGCTAAAGTCTGCGCGGATATGTATGAAATCCGCGCAGACGAACCTGCTAGGGTGCGGAGGCTCCTGTCTCGACAGGAAACACTGCGTATGTGGAACGAGAGGCTGGCAACTCCATCTGCTGGCCTCCGAACTGTCGAGGCAGTTCGCCCAGTACTCAAGAAGTGGGCGAACAGGCGGCACGGTTCCCTCACCTTCCGGCTGACGCAAGTACTTTCCGGGCATGGCTGCTTCGGAAAGTACCTCTGCAAGATAGCCGGAAGGGAGCCGACGACCAGATGTCATGAGTGTGGAGACTGCGACGAAGACACGGCGCAGCACAACTTGGAGGAATGTCCTGCTTGGACATTGCTGCGCCGAGAATTCGTCGCAGAGGTGGGGACGAATGACCTCTCGCTACCGGCCGTTATAAAGGCTATGGTGTCTAGCGAGGGGTCATGGAATGCGGCCGTCTCCTTCTGTGAGTCTATAATGCTCCAGAAGGAGACCGCGGAGAGGGAGCGGGAAAGATCCCAAGATGCTCCCTCAATCCGCCGCGGAAGAGCCGGGATCCGGAGGAGAGTACGATTCGCCTCTCCTCCCGCCCCCACCTGACCCCGTCGGCGACAGTCCAGTAGGGGACTGTCGCCGAACAACATATAGAGACGGGGTCAGAGGCTGCGCGCGATGTGTTCCCGCGCGCACCTCACAACTGAGATTAGAGTGCGCAGGAGAGTAACATTGCTCTCCTGCAACAAGAGGGGCCCGTTCGTTGGGAGAACGGGCCAAGCGTCGGCGGAGTTACGGAAATTGTGCTAAAGCGTAAGTCGTGCTCCGCCGGATGATCAGAGGAACACCGCGAGGGTTTTTAGTCGGTGAGAGCCCGACACTACCCGCCGCCTTCCCTACACTGGTGGCGGGTGTCCGGTAGGGATTTTCCCTCGCGTAACAAAAAAAAAAAAAAAAAGGTTAGGTTAGGTTAGGTTAGGTTAGGTTAGGTTAGGTTGGGATAGCATACAGAGAGAGGAAAAAGGCTCTACAGCTGTCCATCAGACAGGCCAAGGCTCAAGCGAGGGAAGAGCTCCTGGAGGGTCTCAACGCGGATCCGTGGGGGCGCCCGTATAAAATGGTTCGAAATAAATTGAAACCATGGGCGCCTCCGCTGACGCAGACTCTCCAGCCTCAGCTGCTCGAAAAGGTTGTGAACACTCTGTTTCCGAACAGAGTGGAACACACGCCTCCATCCATGGGACGCAGACCCAGGATGGAGGAGAGCGCTGAGGCACCGGAAATAACTCCGGTGGAGTTCGAACTGTCCGTGAGGAACATCCGGAGCAATAAAGCTCCGGGCCCGGATGGCATCCCCGGACGCGCTTGGGTTTTGGCCTTGAACGCCCTAGGGACCCGACTCTGCGAGTTGTACAACTCTTGCCTAGAGTCGGGACGGTTTCCCCAACAGTGGAAGACGGGCAGACTCGTCCTCATAAAGAAAGAGGGTCGCCCCGCAGACTCTCCCTCCGCCTACCGCCCCATAGTGTTGCTCGACGAGGTCGGCAAATTGTTCGAAAGAATAATTGCCGGCCGGATCGTCGGGCACCTAGGCTCGGTGGGACCGGACCTAAACAGTGTGCAGTATGGCTTCCGAGAGGGTCGCTCGACGATAGATGCGATTGAGCGCGTCAAGTCCCTCTCGGAAGATACCATCGCCCAGGGTGGAGTGAGTTTGGCGGTGTCCTTAGACATCACCAATGCTTTCAACTCACTCCCCTGGGCATGCATCAGGGAGGCATTGCAATACCATCGCATGCCTCCCTACATTCAGAGGATAGTCCGGTCCTACCTGAGCGAAAGGTACATTATGTACGAGGGGCGGAACGGTAACATCGTTCGGAGGGAGATGGTGTGCGGTGTTCCTCAGGGGTCTGTCTTAGGACCACTCCTGTGGAACATCGGATACGACTTCGTGCTGCGGGGCGCACTTCCCCGAGGCCTGAGCATCACCTGCTACGCAGATGACACGCTCGTAATGGCCCGGGGAAGTACCTATGAGGAGTCTGCTCGTCTTGCCACTCTAGGAGTGACACTGGTCGTCGGCAGAATAGCGATGCTGGGACTGGAGGTGGCGCTGCACAAGACTGAGGCCATATGTTTTCATGGGCCTCGTCGTGCGCCACCCCGCGGGTCCAGCATCGTTATTGAGGGAACACGTATCGAGGTCGGGTCAACCATGAAGTACTTGGGACTCGTCCTCGATAGCCGCTGGAGCTTCCGCGAACACTTTGCGGGTCTGGCCCCGAAACTCATGGGGGCAGCGGGCGCACTTAGTCGCCTGCTCCCCAACTTGGGTGGGCCAGACACCGCAGCTCGCCGTCTCTACTTAGGAGTGGTCCGGTCAATGGCCCTATACGGGGCCCCGATTTGGGCCTACACCCTGACGAGCAAATCTGCCGCGCTGTTGAGAAAATCACAGCGCGTCATGGCCGTCAGGGTGATACGTGGCTACCGGACCATCTCGTGCGAGGCGGCGTGTGTCCTGGCAGGGTCCCCTCCGTGGGACATTGAGGCTAAAGTCTGCGCGGATATGTATGAAATCCGCGCAGACGAACCTGCCAGGGTGCGGAGGCTCCTGTCTCGACAGGAAACACTGCGTATGTGGAACGAGAGGCTGGCAACTCCATCTGCTGGCCTCCGAACTGTCGAGGCAGTTCGCCCAGTACTGAAGAAGTGGGCGAACAGGCGGCACGGTTCCCTCACCTTCCGGCTGACGCAAGTGCTTTCCGGGCATGGCTGCTTCGGAAAGTACCTCTGCAAGATAGCCGGGAGGGAGCCGACGACCAGATGTCACGAATGTGGAAACTGCGACGAAGACACGGCGCAGCACAACTTGGAGGAATGTCCTGCTTGGACATTGCTGCGCCGAGAATTCGTCGCAGAGGTGGGGACGAATGACCTCTCGCTACCAGCCGTTATCAAGGCTATGGTGTCTAGCGAGGGGTCATGGAATGCGGCCGTCTCCTTCTGTGAAGCCATCATGCTCCAGAAGGAGACCGCGGAGAGGGAGCGGGAAAGATCCCATGATGCTCCCTCTGTCCGCCGCGGAAGAGCCGGGATCCGGAGGAGAGTGCGATTCGCCTCTCCTCCCGCCCCCACCTAACCCCGTCGGCGGCAGTCCAGGAGGGGACTGCCGCCATACACACCTTAGAGACGGGGTCAGAGGCAGCGCGCGCTGTGTTCCCGCGCGCGCCTCACAATTGAGAACAGAGTGCGCAGGAGAGTAACATCGACTCTCCTGCAAAAAGAGGGGCCCGTTCGGTGGGAGAACGGGCCAGCGTCGGCGGAGTTACGCGGGACTGCGAAAGTGAACTCCGTGCTCCGCCAGACGAACGGAGGAACACCGCGAGGGTTTTTAGTCGGTGCAAGCCCGACACTCCCCGCCACCCCTCCCTCCTCGGGTGGCGGGCGTCCGTTAGGGATTTTCCCTCGCGTTACCAAAAAAAAAAAAAAAAAAGGTTAGGTTGGGATGCGATGTCAGACTACCTTCTCGTGTGCCTGTCTGCTTGCCGTATTACTTCGGTAATGCGGAAAGTGGATGGGCCGGTGCATCCTGGGCATCAGTCAATAACTTCCCTTAACGGGGATCTTGTTGGCTGATGGCTAAAAGTCTGACGTGTGGCGCTGATCCGCGTGTCCCTCTGCTCTCGGAGGACACTGTGGAGAGGCAAGAGCGAGTGGTCGCCGGCGTGCAAGCCTTTGCCGCTGGCGGTGAGAGGATGGGATTCTCCCTTCCTCTACACTTTGCTGGCTCGTAATCCCTATGTGGTGTCGTGGTCACGTCTCACGGCCGCCAGGGACCGAGGGTCCTGCCTTAACCGGCCGGGCTGCGAGGAGACAACCTCTATAAAAATCCCTAATTCTAGACACTGGGGCTACGCGGTGTCTAGATGCTCGTTCTAGAGCGGCTGGAGGGTACACCAGTCATTAGCGGCCAACCCCAGGGACTTCCCGCCCCCCTGGGTGTATTAGGGTTATCAAGGTACAGGGGGCTCTGCCTTGATGGACTGTTTATTTCCCCCATACTCGTGGGAATCAAATGCCTAATTTAAAAAATTATACATCGGGAGAGGAGGACGCTGGCACTGCGCTGCCAGTGTCAAAAAGAGAAGTGGTGTCGCGCAGCCGCGCCTTGCGTGCTGCCAAACGCGCAGCGCCACAAACAGTGGAGTCGGACTCTGGCGGCTCGTCCTCAGACGAGGCAAGCCGAACTAGAGACAGAAGTAGAAGCGCTGGCAGCAATGCCAGCGCGAAAAGAGGTAGGGGGCGCCCGCCCACTACCCATGAATACGTTGGATTAGCCAAAGCTAAGGCAGAGGCTAATCAACAAAAAAGAGAGGAGCTCAAGCTCCGTCAGGAGGAAGAGCTCCTCCAGGTAGTGGCGGTCGCCCAAAAATGCAGGGCGGCAAACACGGTGACATCTGCGGCGGCGTCCGAGGAAGAGGACGCCACCGTGGATGCCATTAGAAAACTGGCAAAAAAAGAGGTGGACGCGATTAGGGAAATCGCCATTCATTCAGGGAACCTCAAGGGCACTTTTGTAAGGGCCCTTAAGGATGCGGCTGTATCCCTAGAGGGAATGGTCGAAACCCTAAGCAATCGCTCCACCTCCGAAGAGACAAAGAGACTGCAGGCTGAAAACAACCGCCTGCAGTCGGAATTAAACAGCCTTAAGAAGGACGTGGCGGCGATGCGCGAGGAGATGGGGCGCCTTAAGGGTGCGACCACTCCCGCGCCTGCTGTAGTGGAGGTCGAAATGGCCGAGTTCCCTCCGCTGCAGCCATCGTCGTCGCGTCCAAGGACGGCGGCGTCGGCTATCCCAATGCCGACGACAAAATCAATAAAAGAGAGCCCAATGGAGGAATACTTGGGTGCCATCATGCGCGCTGTGGGCGACATGATGGACTCCAAGATTGCGGGGCTGCAGGACAGGCTTTTGCCTGCTCAGCCCTGCAGGCCTCCATTGGGCAAAGGGGTGAAGGCAAAGGCCCCCCCACCATCTGGCGTAAAGACTGTCCCTGCTGCAGCCCAACCGCTGCAGCAGGGAAAGGCTTCTGCTGTGGCCCAACCGCCACAGCAGAAAAAGGCTTCTGCTCCTCCCCAAAAAGGGAAGGGTAAGCAGAAGCCAATAGTTGAAGAAAGAATTCCCCGCCCACTTCCGCCTCCTCCTGCGTCTATGGACGACGGATGGACGACGGTCGTGAAGCGAGGGAAGAAAAAGAGTAAAGGGGCACAGAAAACAAGTGCCCCACAGGCAAGTTCTTCTTCTCAGGGTAAGAGAGGCATGGCTTCTCCCCCTGAGAAGAAGAAGAAAAAGAGGAAACGAAAGCCGCGTGCTCCTCGCACTGCGGCTATTGTTCTAACTTTGCTGCCAGGTGCAGAAGAGGCTGGCTTCACCTATGATAAAATCATAGGTGAAGCCAAGAGCAAGATTTCGCCGGAGCTCGTGGGCCCTATTGGCCTACGGTTCCGGCAAGCCATCACGGGCGCACGCATTCTAGAGGTGCCCGGAGCCGATGGTAGTGACCGAGCGGACGCGCTCGCGCAGAGGATCCGTGAGATCCTCCCAGCGGAGCGCGTCCGTGTCGACAGGCCCACGAAGTGCGTAGACCTACGCATTTCGGAGCTTGACGACTCGGTCACTGCCGAGGAGGTAGTGGCCGCCCTTGCCAAAACGGGCGGCTGTCCGGAGGGGCAAATTAAAGCTGGAGTGGTCCGCTTTAACCCCTCTGGAATGGGTGCCATCTGGGCAAAGTGCCCCGTGGTGGCCGCGAAGAAGTTGGGAAGCCGATTGTTGGTGGGGTGGTCCTCAGCACGTACAACCGTACTAGAGAGGGCCCCCCTGCGTTGCGTCCGCTGCATGGAGGTTGGCCATGTGGGAGCGAGATGCAACGCACCTATCGACCGCAGCAATGAGTGTATGCGCTGCGGTCGGGAGGGCCATCGATCGGCCATGTGCTCCGCCGACAAACCGCACTGCGTACTCTGCGCAGCAGCTGGCAAGCCGGCGGAGCATCGAGTAGGCGCAAAGAGGTGCGCTTACCTTAAAAAGCGCACCTCAAATAAGAAGGCTGCCGGGGAGGAGGCGATGAGTACAGACCAAAATGGACAATAAAACTCATCGCTTCCTCCTAGGGAATCTTAACCACTGTGCCGCCGCTCAAGACTTGTTTGTCCATAGCGCGGCGCAGTGGTTAATTGATATAGCCGTGGCCACCGAGCCCTACTTTGTCCTTTCAGCTGACAACTGGTTGGGGGACTTAACGGGTTCGGTGGCCATAAACTTTGCAGTGTGCGCCGGTGCCCCGTCTCTCGTTACACTCGCGAGAGGCCAGGGGTACGCGGCTGCACAATGGGGGGAAACCGTAGTGCTGGGGGTGTACTTTTCACCTAACAGGAGTGTCGCAGAATTCGAGTTATATTTGGGCGAGGTGGCCAACGTCATCCAGCGTGCCTCGCCCAAACCAGTGGTTATGATGGGGGACCTCAACGCCAAGTCAACGGTCTGGGGTTCCCCTAGAAATAACGAGAGAGGCGACACTCTTGAGGAGTGGGCGATAGTGACTGGCCTGTCTATACTTAATAGAGGGTCGGTCAACACGTGCGTGCGACAGGGGGGCGGATCGATTGTTGATATATCGTTCGCCAGCTCTTCTGTCGCTCAGCGAGTCTGTCACTGGCGAGTGATGGAGGAGGTTGAGACGCTATCGGACCATAGGTACGTCCGATTCGACGTCTCCCCCTCCCCTCAAGTGGCAGACAACTATCGCCCGCAGAGAAGCACCCCAGCATTTCCCAGATGGGCGTTCAAACGTGTTCAGAAGGATCTCTTGATGGAGGCCGCTTTGGTCCAAGCCTGGAATGCCGAGGCACGACAGGACATCGGGGGAGAGGAGGGAGCTGAATGGTTCCGGGGCGCAATGACGCAAGTCTGCGACGCGTCGATGCCCCGGATGAAGTCCCTTCCTCGCAAGCGGCAAGCGTACTGGTGGAACTCTGCCGTCGCGGCACTCCGCATGGAGTGCATTGCGGCGCGCAGAAAGTACTCCAGACGCTACCGCCGCGGTACCCCTGATGTGACCATTGTGGCACAGCTGTACGAGGCATATAGAGAAAAGAGAAGAGCTCTGCAGCTGTCCATCAAGAGAGCCAAAGCTCAGGCGAGGGAAGAGCTCCTGGAGGGTCTTAACGCGGATCCGTGGGGGCGCCCGTATAAAATGGTTCGCAATAAACTAAAACCATGGGCGCCTCCATTGACACAGACCCTTCAGCCTCAAGTGCTCGAAAAGGTTGTGTCCGCTCTGTTTCCAAACAGAGCGGATCACACGCCTCCATCGATGGGACGTAGACCCCTGATGGAGGAGAGCCTTGAGGCGCCGGAAATAACGCCGGCGGAGTTCGACCTGTCCGTGGGAAGGATCCGGAGCAACAAAGCTCCGGGTCCAGATGGAATCCCCGGACGCGCCTGGGCCATGTCGATGAACGCCCTAGGGACCCGACTCTGTAGGTATTTCAACTCTTGCCTGGAGTCGGGACGGTTTCCCCGGATTTGGAAGACAGGCAGACTCGTTCTGATCAAAAAGGAAGGTCGTCCCGCAGAATCTCCCTCAGCGTACCGCCCCATCGTGCTGCTCGACGAGGTCGGCAAACTATTCGAAAGAATTATTGCCGGCCGTATCGTCGGGCAGCTAAGCTCGGTAGGGCCGGACTTAAGTAGTGTGCAATATGGCTTTCGAGGAGGCCGCTCTACGGTTGACGCCATAGAGCGCGTCAAGAGCCTCTCGGAAGCCGTAGTCGCCCAGGGTGGAGTGGCGCTGGCAGTGTCATTAGACATTGCCAACGCTTTCAACACACTCCCCTGGGCGTGCATCGGGGAGGCATTAAAATATCACAGAATGCCTCCCTACTTACAGAGGATAGTCCGGTCGTACCTGAGCGACAGGTTCATCACATACGAGGGGCGGTCTGGAGAGATCGTGTTGAGGGAGATGGTGTGCGGTGTTCCGCAGGGGTCTGTCTTAGGACCACTCCTGTGGAACATCGGATACGACTATGTACTGCGGGGCGCACTTCCCCGGGGCCTGAGTGTCACGTGCTATGCCGATGACACTCTGGTTTTAGCCCGGGGAAGATCTTTCGAGGAGTCTGCCTGTCTTGGAAAACTAGGAGTTACGCTGGTCGTCGGCAGGATTAGGATGCTGGGACTGGAGGTGGCGCTGCATAAGACTGAGGCCATTTGTTTTCATGGGCCTCGTCGTGCGCCGCCTCGCGGTTCCAGCATCACCATAGAGGGAACCACAATCGAGGTCGGGTCCACAATGAAGTACTTGGGACTCGTCCTCGACAGCCGTTGGAGCTTCCGCGAGCACTTTGCGGGTCTGGCCCCGAAACTCATGGGTGCAGCGGGCGCACTTAGTCGCCTGCTCCCCAACGTGGGTGGGCCAGATGCCGCAACTCGCCGTCTTTATTTAGGAGTGGTCCGGTCGATGGCCCTTTACGGGGCACCCGTCTGGGCGTACACCCTGGCGGACAAGTCAGTGGCGCAGCTGCGAAAGTCGCAGCGCGTCATGGCCGTCAGGGTGATCAGAGGGTACCGGACCATCTCATATGAGGCGGCGTGTGCACTGGCAGGGTCCCCACCGTGGGACATTGAGGCGAAGGTCTGCGCGGACATGTACGAACTCCGCGCAGACGAACCTGCCAGGGTGCGGAGGCTCCTGTCTCGACGGGAAGTCTTTAGATTGTGGAGCGAGAGGCTGGCGACACCAACTGCCGGCCTCCGAACCGTCGAGGCAGTTCGCCCTGTACTCAAGAAGTGGGCGAACAGGCGGCAAGGTTCCCTCACCTTCCGGTTAACGCAGGTACTTTCCGGGCATGGATGCTTCGGAAAGTACCTCTGCAAAATAGCCGGAAGGGAGCCGACGACCAGATGCAACGAGTGTGGAGACTGCGACGAGGACACGGCGCAGCACAACCTAGAGGAATGTCCAGCATGGACACTGCTGCGCCGCGACTTCGTCGCAGAGGTGGGGACGAATGACCTCTCGCTACCAGCCGTCATCAAGGCTATGATGACTAGCGAGAGGTCATGGAATGCGGCCGTCTCCTTCTGTGAGTCTATAATGCTCCAGAAGGAGACCGCGGAGAGGGAGCGGGAGAGATCCCAGGACGCTCCCTCCAACCGCCGCGTAAGAGCCAGGATCCCGAGGAGAGTGACGTTTGCCTCTCCTCTCGTTCCCACCTAGCCCCGCGGGCGGCAGTCATGGAGGTGACTGTCGCCCATTCACATCCAGAGGCGGGGCCCAGAGGCAGCGCGCGCGTGTTCCCGCGCGCGCCTCAAAACATTGAAATAGAGTGTTCAGGAGAGGGATCATCTTCTCTATCCCTCTCCTGAAACCCGGGAGGGGCCCGTTCGTCAAAAGAACGGGCCAGCGTCGGCGGAGTTACGGCGTTATTTCGAAAGAGAACCCGTGCTCCGTCAATTATGGCGACCGGAGGAACACCGCGGGGGTTTTAGTGGGTGCAACTCCCACACTACCCGTCCCCTTCCTCCAAAGGGGGCGGGTGTCCAGCGATTTCCCCCGCGCAAAAAAAAAAAAAAAAAAAAAAAGGTTAGGTTAGGTTAGGTTCCCCGTCTCTCGTTGCACTCGCGAGAGGCCACGGGTACGCGGCGGCACTATATGGGGAAACCGTAGTGCTAGGGGTGTACTTCTCTCCAAACCGGAGTGTCGCTGAGTTTGAAAGGTACTTGGGCGAGGTGGCTAACGCCGTCCGGCGAGCCTCGCCCAAGCCTGTGATCCTGATGGGGGACCTCAACGCAAAATCAACTGCTTGGGGTTCCCCTAGAACAGACGTGCGAGGCGACACTCTGGAGGAGTGGGCGATAGTGACCGGCCTGTCCATACTCAATAGGGGGTCGGTCAATACGTGTGTGCGACAGCGGGGTGGCTCGATCGTTGATATAGCGTTCGCCACCCCGTCTGTTGCTCAACGTGTCTGCCACTGGCGGATCGAGGAGGTTGAGACACTGTCGGACCACAGATACATGCGGTTCGACGTCTCCCCCTCGACCCGGGCAGACAACTATCGTCCAAGGAGAGGACCTCTAGCATTTCCTAGATGGGCGTTCAAGCGGGTCGACAAAGACCTTCTGATGGAAGCCTCTTTGGTCCAAGCCTGGGCTGCAGACAGCAGACAGGACATCAGGGGAGAGGAGGGGGCTGAATGGTTCCGGGGCGCGATGACGCAAATATGCGACGCGTCGATGCCCCGGATAAAGACCCTTCCTCGTAGGCGGCAGGCGTACTGGTGGAATGCCGAAATCGCGGCACTGCGTAAACAGTGCCGTGCGGCACGAAAGCAGTACGCCAGACGGTACCGTAACGGTCCCCCTGATGTGACCAGAGAGGCACAGCTGTATGAAGCATACAGAGAGAGAAAAAAGGCTCTACAGCTGTCCATCAGACAGGCCAAGGCTCAAGCGAGGGAAGAGCTCCTGGAGGGTCTCAACGCGGATCCGTGGGGGCGCCCGTATAAAATGGTTCGAAATAAATTGAAACCATGGGCGCCTCCGCTGACGCAGACTCTCCAGCCTCAGCTGCTCGAAAAGGTTGTGGACACTCTGTTTCCGAACAGGGTGGATCACACGCCTCCAACCATGGGTCGTAGACCCAGGATGGAGGAGAGCGCTGAGGCACCGGAAATAACTTCGGTGGAGTTCGAACTGTCCGTGAGGAATATCCGGAGCAATAAAGCTCCGGGCCCGGATGGCATCCCCGGACGCGCTTGGGTTTTGGCCTTGAACGCCCTAGGGACCCGACTCTGCGAGTTGTACAACTCTTGTCTAGAGTCGGGACGGTTTCCCCAACAGTGGAAGACGGGCAGACTCGTCCTCATAAAGAAAGAGGGTCGCCCCGCAGATTCTCCCTCCGCCTACCGCCCCATAGTGCTGCTCGACGAGGTCGGCAAATTGTTCGAAAGAATAATTGCTGGCCGAATCGTCGGGCACCTAGGCTCGGTGGGACCGGACCTAAACAGTGTGCAGTATGGCTTCCGAGAGGGTCGCTCAACGATAGATGCGATTGAGCGCGTCAAGTCCCTCTCGGAAGATACCATCGCCCAGGGTGGAGTGAGTTTGGCGGTGTCCTTGGACATCACCAACGCTTTTAACTCACTCCCCTGGGCATGCATCAGGGAGGCATTGCAGTACTATCGCATGCCTCCCTACATTCAGAGGATAGTCCGGTCCTACCTGAGCGAAAGGTACATCGTGTACGAGGGGCGGAACGGAAACATCGTTCGGAGGGAGATGGTGTGCGGTGTTCCTCAGGGGTCTGTCTTAGGACCACTCCTGTGGAACATCGGATACGACTTCGTGCTGCGGGGCGCACTTCCCCGAGGCCTGAGCATCACCTGCTACGCAGATGACACGCTCGTAATGGCCCGGGGAAGTACCTATGAGGAGTCTGCTCGTCTTGCCACTCTAGGAGTGACACTGGTCGTCGGCAGAATAGCGATGCTGGGACTGGAGGTGGCGCTGCACAAGACTGAGGCCATATGTTTTCATGGGCCTCGTCGTGCGCCACCCCGCGGGTCCAGCATCGTTATTGAGGGAACACGTATCGAGGTCGGGTCAACCATGAAGTACTTGGGACTCGTCCTCGATAGCCGCTGGAGCTTCCGCGAACACTTTGCGGGTCTGGCCCCGAAACTCATGGGGGCAGCGGGCGCACTTAGTCGCCTGCTCCCCAACTTGGGTGGGCCAGACACCGCAGCTCGCCGTCTCTACTTAGGAGTGGTCCGGTCAATGGCCCTATACGGGGCCCCGATTTGGGCCTACACCCTGACGAGCAAATCTGCCGCGCTGTTGAGAAAATCACAGCGCGTCATGGCCGTCAGGGTGATACGTGGCTACCGGACCATCTCGTGCGAGGCGGCGTGTGTCCTGGCAGGGTCCCCTCCGTGGGACATTGAGGCTAAAGTCTGCGCGGATATGTATGAAATCCGCGCAGACGAACCTGCCAGGGTGCGGAGGCTCCTGTCTCGACAGGAAACACTGCGTATGTGGAACGAGAGGCTGGCAACTCCATCTGCTGGCCTCCGAACTGTCGAGGCAGTTCGCCCAGTACTAAAGAAGTGGGCGAACAGGCGGCACGGTTCCCTCACCTTCCGGCTGACGCAAGTGCTTTCCGGGCATGGCTGCTTCGGAAAGTACCTCTGCAAGATAGCCGGGAGGGAGCCGACGACCAGATGTCACGAATGTGGAAACTGCGACGAAGACACGGCGCAGCACAACTTGGAGGAATGTCCTGCTTGGACATTGCTGCGCCGAGAATTCGTCGCAGAGGTGGGGACGAATGACCTCTCGCTACCAGCCGTTATCAAGGCTATGGTGTCTAGCGAGGGGTCATGGAATGCGGCCGTCTCCTTCTGTGAAGCTATCATGCTCCAGAAGGAGACCGCGGAGAGGGAGCGGGAAAGATCCCAAGATGCTCCCTCTATCCGCCGCGGAAGAGCCGGTATCCGGAGGAGAGTGCGATTCGCCTCTCCTCCCGCCCCCACCTAACCCCGTCGGCGGCAGTCCAGGAGGGGACTGCCGCCATACACACCTTAGAGACGGGGTCAGAGGCAGCGCGCGCTGTGTTCCCGCGCGCGCCTCACAACTGAGATCAGAGTGCGCAGGAGAGTAACATCGACTCTCCTGCAAAAAGAGGGGCCCGTTCGGTGGGAGAACGGGCCAGCGTCGGCGGAGTTACGCGGGACTGCGAAAGTGAACTCCGTGCTCCGCCAGACGAACGGAGGAACACCGCGAGGGTTTTTAGTCGGTGCAAGCCCGACACTCCCCGCCACCCCTCCCTCCTCGGGTGGCGGGCGTCCGTTAGGGATTTTCCCTCGCGTTACCAAAAAAAAAAAAAAAAAAAAAGGGTAGGGTAGGTTAGGTTAGGTTAGGTTAGGTTAGGTTAGGTTAGGTTAGGTTAGGTTAGGTTAGGTTAGGTTAGGTTAGGTTAGGTTGGGATGCGATGTCAGACTACCTCCTCGTGTGCCTGTCTGCTTGCCGTATTACTTCGGTAATGCGGAAAGTGGATGGGCCGGTGCATCCTGGGCATCAGTCAATAACTTTCCTTAATGGGGATCTTGTTGGCTGATGGCTAAAAGTCTGACGTGTGGCGCTGATCCGCGTGTCCCTCTGCTCTCAGAGGACACTGTGGAGAGGCAAGAGCGAGTGGTCGCCGGCGTGCAAGCCTTTGCCGTTGGCGGTGAGAGGATGGGATTCTCCCTTCCTCTACACTTTGCTGGCTCGTAATCCCTGTGTGGTGTCGTGGTCACGTCTCACGGCCGCCAGGGACCGAGGGTCCTGCCTTAACCGGCCGGACTGCGAGGAGACAACCTCTATAAAAATCCCTAATTCTGGACACTGAAGCTACGCGGTGTCTAGATGCTCGTTCTAGAGCGGCTGGAGGGTACACCAGTCATTAGCGGCCAACCCCAGGGACTTCCCGCCCCCTGGGTGTATTAGGGTTATCAAGGTACAGGGGGCTCTGCCTTGATGGACTGTTTGTTTCCCCCATACTCGTGGGATTAAAATGATTCAATCTAAAAGCAAAAATTATACATCGGGAGAGGAGGACGCTGGCACTGCGCTGCCAGTGTCAAAAAGAGAAGTGGTGTCGCGCAGCCGCGCCTTGCGTGCTGCTAAACGCGCAGCGCCACATACAGTGGAGTCGGACTCTGGCGGCTCGTCCTCGGACGAGGCGGTCAGGGATAGAAGTAGAAGCGCTGGCAGCAATGCCAGCGCGAAAAGAGGTAGGGGGCGCCCGCCCACTACCTATGAATACGTTGGATTAGCCAAAGCTAAGGCAGAGGCTAACCAACAAAAAAGAGAGGAGCTCAAGCTCCGACAGGAGGAAGAGCTCCTCCAGGTAGTGGCGGTCGCCCGAGAAAGCAGGGCGGCAAACGCAGAGGCATCTGCGGCGGCGTCCGATGAAGAGGACGCCACCGTGGATGCAATAATAAGATCTGCGAAGAAGGAGGTGGAAGCGATTAGAGGTATCGCCCTCCACTCGGGGAACCTGAAGGGCACGTACGTTAGGGCCCTGAAGGATTCGGCCCTCTCCCTAATGAGAAAGGTCGAGACCCTGAGTGGTCGCTCCACCTCAGACGAAACGAAGAGACTGCAGGCGGAAAACAGCCGCCTGCAGTTTGAGTTAGAAAAAATTAAAAAGGACGTGGCGGCGATGCGCGAGGGGATGGGGCACCTAAAGGGTGCGACCACTCCCGCGCCTGCTGTAGTGGAGGTCGAAATGACCGAATTCCCTCCGCTGCAGCCATCGCCGTCGCGTCCAAGGACGGCTGCGTCGGCATTACCAACGCCGACGCCAAAGACAAACAAAGAGAGCCCAATGGAGAAATACTTGGGTCCAATCATGCGTGCCGTGGGCGACATGATGGACTCCAAGATTGCGGGGCTGCAGGACAGGCTTTTGCCTGCTCAGCCCTGCAGGCCTCCATTGGGCAAAGGGGGGAAAGCAAAAGCCCCCCTTCCATCAGGAGTGAAGACCGTTTCTGCTGTGGCCAAACCGTCACAGCAGAAAAAGGCGGTGGCCCAACCGCCACAACAGAAAAAGACTGCTGCTGTGACCCAACCGCCACAGCAGAAAAAGGCTTCTGCTCCTTCCCAAAAAGGGAAGGGTAAGCAGAAGCCACCAGTGGAAAAGAAAATTCCCCGCCCACTACCGCCTCCTCCTTCGTCTATGGACGACGGATGGACGACGGTCGTGAAGCGAGGGAAGAAAAAGAGTAAAGGGGCACAGAAAACAAGTGCCCCAGTAACAAATTCTTCTCCTCAGGGTAAGAGAGGCGTAGCTTCGCCCCCTGAGAAGAAGAAAAAGAAGAGGCAGAGGAAACCTCGTGCTCCTCGCACTGCGGCAATAGTGCTGACGCTGTTGCCGGGTGCGACGGAGGCTGGCTTCACCTATGATAAAATCATAGGTGAAGCCAAGAGCAAGATTTCGCCGGAGCTCGTGGGCCCTGTTGGCCTACGGTTCCGGCAAGCCATCACGGGTGCACGAATTCTGGAGGTGCCCGGAGCCGATGGCGGTGACCGAGCGGACGCGCTTGCGCAGAGGATCCGTGAGATCCTCCCAGCGGAGCGCGTCCGTGTCGACAGGCCCACGAAGTGCGTAGACCTACGCATTTCGGAGCTAGACGACTCGGTCACTGCCGAAGAGGTAGTAGCCGCCCTTGCTAAAACGGGCGGCTGTCCGGAGGGGCAAATTAAACCTGGAATCGTCCGCTTTAACCCCTCCGGAATGGGTGCCATCTGGGCAAAGTGTCCCGTGGTGGCAGCTAAGAAGTTGGGGGGTCGATTGCTGGTGGGGTGGTCCTCGGCACGTATAACCGTGCTTGAGAGGGCCCCCCTGCGTTGCATCCGCTGCATGGAGGTTGGCCATGTGGGAGCGAGATGCACCGCACCTATCGACCGCAGCAATGAGTGTATGCGCTGCGGTCGGGAGGGCCATCGATCGGCCATGTGCTCCGCCGACAAGCCGCACTGCGTACTCTGCGCAGCGGCTGGCAAGCCGGCGGAGCATCGGGTAGGCGCAAAGAAGTGCGCCTACCTTAAGAAACGCACCTCAAATAAGAAGGTTGCTGGGGAGGAGGCGATGAGTACAGACCAAAATGGACAGTAAACCTCATCGCTTCCTCCTTGAAAATCTTAACCACTGTGCCGCCTCTCAGGACTTGTTTGTCCATAGCGCGGCGCAGTGGTTAATCGATATAGCCGTGGCCACCGAGCCCTACTTTGTCCCTTCAGCCGACAACTGGTTGGGGGACTTAACGGGTTCGGTGGCCATAAACTTTGCAGTGTACGCCGGTGCCCCGTCTCTCGTTGCACTCGCGAGAGGCCAGGGGTACGCGGCTGCACAATGGGGGGAAACCGTAGTGCTGGGGGTGTACTTTTCACCTAACAGGAGTGTCGCAGAATTCGAGTCATATTTGGGCGAGGTGGCCAACGTCATTCAGCGTGCCTCGCCCAAACCAGTGGTTATGGTGGGGGACCTCAACGCCAAGTCAACGGCCTGGGGTTCCCCCAGAAATAACGAGAGAGGCGACACTCTTGAGGAGTGGGCGATAGTGACCGGCCTGTCCTTACTTAATAGAGGGTCGGTCAACACATGCGTGCGACAGGGGGGCGGATCGATTGTTGATATATCGTTCGCCAGCCCTTCTGTCGCTCAGCGAGTCTGTCACTGGCGAGTGATGGAGGAGGTTGAGACGCTGTCGGACCATCGTTACGTCCGATTCGACGTCTCCCCCTCCCCTCAAGTGGCAGACAACTATCGCCCGCAGAGAAGCACCCCAGCATTTCCCAGATGGGCGTTCAAACGTGTTCAGAAGGATCTCTTGATGGAGGCCGCTTTGGTCCAAGCCTGGAATGCCGAGGCACGACAGGACATCGGGGGAGAGGAGGGAGCTGAATGGTTCCGGGGCGCAATGACGCAAGTCTGCGACGCGTCGATGCCCCGGATGAAGTCCCTTCCTCGCAAGCGGCAAGCGTACTGGTGGAACTCTGCCATCGCGGCACTTCGATTGGAGTGCATTGCGGCGCGCAGACAGTACGCCAGACGCTACCGCCGCGGTACCCCTGATGTGACCATTGTGGCACAGCTGTACGAGGCATATAGAGAAAAGAGAAGAGCTCTGCAGCTGTCCATCAAGAGAGCCAAAGCTCAGGCAAGGGAAGAGCTCCTGGAGGGTCTTAACGCGGATCCGTGGGGGCGCCCGTATAAAATGGTTCGCAATAAACTGAAACCATGGGCGCCTCCATTGACACAGACCCTTCAGCCTCAAGTGCTCGAAAAGGTTGTGTCCGCTCTGTTTCCAAACAGAGCGGATCACACGCCTCCATCGATGGGACGTAGACCCCTGATGGAGGAGAGCCTTGAGGTGCCGGAAATAACTCCGGCGGAGTTCGACCTGTCCGTGGGAAGAATCCGGAGCAACAAAGCTCCGGGTCCAGATGGAATCCCCGGACGCGCCTGGGCTATGTCGATGAACGCCCTAGGGACCCGACTCTGTAGGTATTTCAACTCTTGCCTGGAGTCGGGACGGTTTCCCCGGATTTGGAAGACAGGCAGACTCGTTCTGATCAAGAAGGAAGGTCGTCCCGCAGAATCTCCCTCAGCGTACCGCCCCATCGTGCTGCTCGACGAGGTCGGCAAACTATTCGAAAGAATTATTGCCGGCCGTATCGTCGGGCAGCTAAGCTCGGTAGGGCCGGACTTAAGTAGTGTGCAATATGGCTTTCGAGGAGGCCGCTCTACGGTTGACGCCATAGAGCGCGTCAAGAGCCTCTCGGAAGCCGTAGTCGCCCAGGGTGGAGTGGCGCTGGCAGTGTCATTAGACATTGCCAACGCTTTCAACACACTCCCCTGGGCGTGCATCGGGGAGGCATTAAAATATCACAAAATGCCTCCCTACTTACAGAGGATAGTCCGGTCGTACTTGAGCGATAGGTACATCACATACGAGGGGCGGTCTGGAGAGATCGTGTTGAGGGAGATGGTGTGCGGTGTTCCACAGGGGTCTGTCTTAGGACCACTCCTGTGGAACATCGGGTACGACTACGTACTGCGGGGCGCACTTCCCCGGGGCCTGAGTGTCACGTGCTATGCCGATGACACTCTGGTTTTAGCCCGGGGAAGATCTTTCGAGGAGTCTGCCTGTCTGGGTAAATTAGGAGTTACGCTGGTCGTCGGCAGGATTAGGATGCTGGGACTGGAGGTGGCGCTGCATAAGACTGAGGCCATTTGCTTTCATGGGCCTCGTCGTGCGCCGCCTCGCGGTTCCAGCATCACCATAGAGGGAACCACAATCGAGGTCGGGTCCACAATGAAGTACTTGGGACTCGTCCTCGACAGCCGTTGGAGCTTCCGCGAGCACTTTGCGGGTCTGGCCCCGAAACTCATGGGTGCAGCGGGCGCACTTAGTCGCCTGCTCCCCAACGTGGGTGGGCCAGATGCCGCAACTCGCCGTCTTTATTTAGGAGTGGTCCGGTCGATGGCCCTTTACGGGGCACCCGTCTGGGCGTACACCCTGGCGGACAAGTCAGTGGCGCAGCTGCGAAAGTCGCAGCGCGTCATGGCCGTCAGGGTGATCAGAGGGTACCGGACCATCTCATATGAGGCGGCGTGTGCACTGGCAGGGTCCCCACCGTGGGACATAGAGGCGAAGGTCTGCGCGGACATGTACGAACTCCGCGCAGACGAACCTGCCAGGGTGCGGAGGCTCCTGTCTCGACGGGAAGTTTTCAGATTGTGGAGCGAGAGGCTGGCGACACCAACTGCCGGCCTCCGAACCGTCGAGGCAGTTCGCCCTGTACTTAAGAAGTGGGCGAACAGGCGGCATGGTTCCCTCACCTTCCGGTTAACGCAAGTACTTTCCGGGCATGGATGCTTCGGAAAGTACCTCTGCAAAATAGCCGGAAGGGAGCCGACGACCAGATGCAACGAGTGTGGAGACTGCGACGAGGACACGGCGCAGCACAACCTAGAGGAATGTCCAGCATGGACACTGCTGCGCCGCGACTTCGTCGCAGAGGTGGGGACGAATGACCTCTCGCTACCAGCCGTCATCAAGGCTATGATGACTAGCGAGAGGTCATGGAATGCGGCCGTCTCCTTCTGTGAGTCTATAATGCTCCAGAAGGAGACCGCGGAGAGGGAGCGGGAGAGATCCCAGGACGCTCCCTCCAACCGCCGCGTCAGAGCCAGGATCCCGAGGAGAGTGACATTTGCCTCTCCTCTCGTTCCCACCTAGCCCCGCGGGCGGCAGTCATGGAGGTGACTGTCGCCCATTCACATCTAGAGGCGGGGCCCAGAGGCAGCGCGCGCGTGTTCCCGCGCGCGCCTCAATACATTGAAACAGAGTGTTCAGGAGAGGGATCATCTTCTCTATCCCTCTCCTGAAACCCGGGAGGGGCCCGTTCGTCAAAAGAACGGGCCAGCGTCGGCGGAGTTACGGCGTTATTTCGAAAGAGAACCCGTGCTCCGTCAATTATGGCGACCGGAGGAACACCGCGGGGGTTTTAGTGGGTGCAACTCCCACACTACCCGTCCCCTTCCTCCAAAGGGGGCGGGTGTCCAGCGATTTCCCCCGCGCAACAAAAAAAAAAAAAAAAAAAAAAAAAAAAAAAAAAAAAAAAAAAAAAAAAAAAAAAAAAAAAGGTTAGGTTAGGTTGGGATGCGATGTCAGACTACCTCCTCGTGTGCCTGTCTGCTTGCCGTATTACTTCGGTAATGCGGAAAGCGGATGGGCCGGTGCATCCTGGGCATCAGTCAATAACTTCCCTTAACGGGGATCTTGTTGGCTGATGGCTAAAAGTCTGACGTGTGGCGCTGATCCGCGTGTCCCTCTGCTCTCGGAGGACACTGTGGAGAGGCAAGAGCGAGTGGTCGCCGGCGTGCAAGCCTTTGCCGCTGGCGGTGAGAGGATGGGATTCTCCCTTCCTCTACACTTTGCTGGCTCGTAATCCCTGTGTGGTGTCGTGGTCACGTCTCACGGCCGCCAGGGACCGAGGGTCCTGCCTTGACTGGCCGGACTGCGAGGAGACAACCTCTATAAAAATCCCTAATTCTGGACACTGGGGCTACGCGGTGTCTAGATGCTCGTTCTAGAGCGGCTGGAGGGTACACCAGTCATTAGCGGCCAACCCCAGGGACTTCCCGCCCCCCTGGGTGTATTAGGGTTATCAGGGTACAGGGGGCACTGCCCTGATGGACTGTTTATTTCCCCCATAATCGTGGGAATCTTATGGAAAATTTTAAAACCAAATTATCGGATGAGGAGGACGCTGGCACCGCGCTGTCAGCGTCAAAAAAGAAAGAGGTGTCGCGCGGCCGCGCATTACGCGCTGCGAAACGCGCTGCACCAAGAAGCTTGGAGTCGGACTCAGGCGGCTCGTCCTCGGACGAGGCGACCACTGCCCGCTCAAGGAGTGGAAGCGCTGGCAGCAGTGTCAGCGCTAAGAGGGGTAGAGGGCGCCCGCCCACTACCTTCCAATATGTCGGGTTGGCTAAGGCCAAAGAAGACCTAAACCGACAAAAACAAGAAGAAATAAAGCTACGCCAGGAGGCGGAGCTTTTGGAAGTAGTAGCGGCCGCCCGAAAAAGCAGGCCGGCAAACGCGGAGACATTTGCGGCGGCGTCCGAAGAAGAGGACGCCACCGTAGAGGATATAAGAAGATCTGCGCAAAAGGAGGTGGAGGCGATTAGAGGTATCGCCCTCCACTCAGGGAACCTCAAGGGCACGTATGTTAGGGCCCTTAAGGATTCTGCCCTCTCCCTAATGAGAAAGGTAGAAACCCTGAGTGATCGCTCCACCTCAGACGAAACAAAAAGACTGCAGGCGGTAAACAACCGCCTGCAGTCGGAGCTGGAGACGCTGAAAAAGGACGTGGCGAAGATGCGCGAGGAGATGGGGCGACCGAAGTGTGCGACCACTCCTGCGCAGGCTGTAGTGGAGGTCGAAATGACCGACTTCCCTCCACTGCAGCCATCGCCGCTGCGTCCAAGGACGGCTGCGTCGGCATTACCAACGCCGACGCCAATTACAACCGAAGAGAGCCCAATGGAGAAATACTTGGGTCCAATCATGCGCGCCGTGGGCGACATGATGGACTCCAAGATTGCGGGGCTGCAGGACAGGCTTTTGCCTGCTCAGCCCTGCAGGCCTCCATTGGGCAAAGGGGGGAAAGCAAAAGCCCCCCTACAATCAGGAGTGAAAACCGTTTCTGCTGTGGCCCAACCGTCACAGCAGAAAAAGGCTGTGGCGGTCGCGCCACAGCAGAAAAGGGCTGTGGCGCAACCGCCACAGCAGAAAAAGGCTTCTGCTCCTTCCCAAAAAGGGAAGGGTAAGCAGAAGCCATCAGGTGAAAAGAAAATTCCCCGCCCACTTCCGCCTCCTCCTGTCTCTATGGACGAGGGCTGGACAACGGTCGTGAAGCGGGGTAAGAAAAAGAGTAAAGGGGCACAAAAATCAAGTGCCCCAGTAACAAATCCTTCTTCTCAGGGTAAGAGAGGCGTAGCTTCTCCCCCTGAGAAGAAGAAGAAGAAGAAGAGGCAGAGGAAACCTCGTGCTCCTCGCACTGCGGCAATAGTGTTGACACTGTTGCCGGGTGCGACGGAGGCTGGCTTCACCTATGATAAAATCATAGGTGAAGCCAAGAGCAAGATTTCGCCGGAGCTCGTGGGCCCTATTGGCCTTCGGTTCCGGCAAGCCATCACGGGTGCACGCATACTGGAGGTGCCCGGAGCTGATGGCAGTGACCGAGCGGACGCGCTCGCGCAGAGGATCCGTGAGATCTTCCCAGCTGAGCGCGTCCGTGTCGACAGGCCCACGAAGTGCGCAGACTTGCGCATTTCGGAGCTTGACGACTCGGTCACAGCCGAGGAGGTAGTGGCCGCCCTTGCTAAAGTGGGCGGCTGTCCGGAGGGGCAAATTAAAGCTGGCGTTGTCCGCTTTAACCCCTCCGGAATGGGTGCCATCTGGGCAAAGTGCCCCGTGGTGGCAATTAAAAAATTAGGAAGCCGATTGTTGGTGGGGTGGTCCTCAGCACGTATAACCGTGCTAGAGAGGGCCCCCCTGCGTTGCATCCGCTGCATGGAGGTTGGCCATGTGGGAGCGAGATGCACCGCACCTATCGACCGCAGCAATGAGTGTATGCGCTGCGGTCGGGAGGGCCATCGATCGGCCATGTGCTCCGCCGACAAGCCGCACTGCGTACTCTGCGCAGCGGCTGGCAAGCCGGCGGAGCATCGGGTAGGCGCAAAGAAGTGCGCCTACCTTAAGAAACGCACCTCAAATAAGAAGGTTGCTGGGGAGGAGGCGATGAGTACAGACCAAAATGGACAGTAAACCTCATCGCTTCCTCCTTGAAAATCTTAACCACTGTGCCGCCTCTCAGGACTTGTTTGTCCATAGCGCGGCGCAGTGGTTAATCGATATAGCCGTGGCCACCGAGCCCTACTTTGTCCCTTCAGCCGACAACTGGTTGGGGGACTTAACGGGTTCGGTGGCCATAAACTTTGCAGTGTACGCCGGTGCCCCGTCTCTCGTTGCACTCGCGAGAGGCCAGGGGTACGCGGCTGCACAATGGGGGGAGACCGTAATACTGGGGGTGTACTTCTCACCTAACAGGAGTGTCGCAGAATTTGAGTCGTATTTGGGCGAGGTAGCCAACGTGATCCAGCGTGCCTCGCCCAAACCAGTGGTCATGATGGGGGACCTCAACGCCAAGTCAACGGCCTGGGGTTCCCCCAGAAATAACGAGAGAGGCGACACTCTTGAGGAGTGGGCGATAGTGACCGGCCTGTCCTTACTTAATAGGGGGTCGGTCAACACATGCGTGCGACAGGGGGGCGGATCGATTGTTGATATATCGTTCGCCAGCCCTTCTGTCGCTCAGCGAGTCTGTCACTGGCGAGTGATGGAGGAGGTTGAGACGCTGTCGGACCATCGATACGTCCGATTCGACGTCTCCCCCTCCCCTCAAGTGGCAGACAACTATCGCCCGCAGAGAGGCACCCCAGCATTTCCCAGATGGGCGTTCAAACGAGTACAAAAGGATCTCTTGGTGGAGGCCGCTTTGGTCCAAGCCTGGAATGCCGAGGCACGACAGGACATCGGGGGAGAGGAGGGAGCTGAATGGTTCCGGGGCGCAATGACGCAAGTCTGCGACGCGTCGATGCCCCGGATAAAGTCCCTTCCTCGCAAGCGGCAAGCGTACTGGTGGAACTCTGCCGTCGCAGCACTCCGCATGGAGTGCATTGCGGCGCGCAGACAGTACTCCAGACGCTACCGCCGCGGTACCCCTGATGTGACCATTGTGGCACAGCTGTACGAGGCATATAGAGAAAAGAGAAGAGCTCTACAGCTGTCCATCAAGAGAGCCAAAGCTCAGGCAAGGGAAGAGCTCCTGGAGGGTCTTAACGCGGGTCCGTGGGGGCGCCCGTATAAAATGGTTCGCAATAAGCTGAAATCATGGGCGCCTCCACTGACACAGACCCTTCAGCCTCAAGTGCTCGAAAAGGTTGTGTCCGCTCTGTTCCCAAACAGAGCGGATCACACGCCTCCATCGATGGGACGTAGACCCCTGATGGAGGAGAGCCTTGAGGCGCCGGAAATAACGCCGGCGGAGTTCGACCTGTCCGTGGGAAGAATCCGGAGCAACAAAGCTCCGGGTCCAGATGGAATCCCCGGACGTGCCTGGGCCATGTCGATGAACGCCCTAGGGACCCGACTCTGTAGGTATTTTAACTCTTGCCTGGAGTCGGGACGGTTTCCCCGGATTTGGAAGACAGGCAGACTCGTGCTTATCAAGAAGGAGGGTCGCCCTGCAGAATCTCCCTCAGCGTACCGCCCCATCGTGCTGCTCGACGAGGTCGGCAAACTATTCGAAAGAATTATTGCCGGCCGTATCGTCGGGCAGCTAAGCTCGGTAGGGCCGGACTTAAGTAGTGTGCAATATGGCTTTCGAGGAGGCCGCTCTACGGTTGACGCCATAGAGCGCGTCAAGAGCCTCTCGGAAGCCGTAGTCGCCCAGGGTGGAGTGGCGCTGGCAGTGTCATTAGACATTGCCAACGCTTTCAACACACTCCCCTGGGCGTGCATCGGGGAGGCATTGAAATATCACAAAATGCCTCCCTACTTACAGAGGATAGTCCGGTCGTACTTGAGCGACAGGTATATTACATACGAGGGGCGGTCTGGAGAGATCGTGCTGAGGGAGATGGTGTGCGGTGTTCCACAGGGGTCTGTCTTAGGACCACTCCTGTGGAACATCGGATACGACTATGTACTGCGGGGCGCACTTCCCCGGGGCCTGAGTGTCACGTGCTATGCCGATGACACTCTGGTTTTAGCCCGGGGAAGATCTTTTGAGGAGTCTGCCTGTCTTGGAAAACTAGGAGTTACGCTGGTCGTCGGCAGGATTAGGATGCTGGGACTGGAGGTGGCGCTGCATAAGACTGAGGCCATTTGTTTTCATGGGCCTCGTCGTGCGCCGCCTCGCGGTTCCAGCATCACCATAGAGGGAACCACAATCGAGGTCGGGTCCACAATGAAGTACTTGGGACTCGTCCTCGACAGCCGTTGGAGCTTCCGCGAGCACTTTGCGGGTCTGGCCCCGAAACTCATGGGTGCAGCGGGCGCACTTAGTCGCCTGCTCCCCAACGTGGGTGGGCCAGATGCCGCAACTCGCCGTCTGTATTTAGGAGTGGTCCGGTCGATGGCCCTTTATGGGGCACCCATCTGGGCGTACACCCTGGCGGACAAGTCAGTGGCGCAGCTGCGAAAGTCGCAGCGCGTCATGGCCGTCAGGGTGATCAGAGGGTACCGGACCATCTCATATGAGGCGGCGTGTGCACTGGCAGGGTCCCCCCCGTGGGACATAGAGGCGAAGGTCTGCGCGGACATGTACGAACTCCGCGCAGACGAACCTGCCAGGGTGCGGAGGCTCCTGTCTCGACGGGAAGTCTTTAGATTGTGGAGCGAGAGGCTGGCGACACCAACTGCCGGCCTCCGAACCGTCGAGGCAGTTCGCCCTGTACTCAAGAAGTGGGCGAACAGGCGGCATGGTTCCCTCACCTTCCGGTTAACGCAAGTACTTTCCGGGCATGGATGCTTCGGAAAGTACCTCTGCAAAATAGCCGGAAGGGAGCCGACGACCAGATGCAACGAGTGTGAAGACTGCGACGAGGACACGGCGCAGCACAACCTTGAGGAATGTCCAGCATGGACACTGATGCGCCGCGACTTCGTCGCAGAGGTGGGGACGAATGACCTCTCGCTACCAGCCGTCATCAAGGCTATGATGACTAGCGAGAGGTCATGGAATGCGGCCGTCTCCTTCTGTGAGTCTATAATGCTCCAGAAGGAGACCGCGGAGAGGGAGCGGGAGAGATCCCAGGACGCTCCCTCCAACCGCCGCGTAAGAGCCAGGATCCCGAGGAGAGTGACGTTTGCCTCTCCTCTCGTTCCCACCTAGCCCCGCGGGCGGCAGTCATGGAGGTGACTGTCGCCCATTCACATCCAGAGGCGGGGCCCAGAGGCAGCGCGCGCGTGTTCCCGCGCGCGCCTCAAAACATTGAAATAGAGTGTTCAGGAGAGGGATCATCTTCTCTATCCCTCTCCTGAAACCCGGGAGGGGCCCGTTCGTCAAAAGAACGGGCCAGCGTCGGCGGAGTTACGGCGTTATTTCGAAAGAGAACCCGTGCTCCGTCAATTATGGCGACCGGAGGAACACCGCGGGGGTTTTAGTGGGTGCAACTCCCACACTACCCGTCCCCTTCCTCCAAAGGGGGCGGGTGTCCAGCGATTTCCCCCGCGCAACAAAAAAAAAAAAAAAAAAAAAAAAAAAAAAAAAAAAAAAAAAAAAAAAAAAAGGTTAGGTTAGGTTAGGTTCCGGGGCGCCCATAGTGTTGCTCGACGAGGTCGGCAAATTATTCGAAAGAATAATTGCTGGCCGGATCGTCGGGCACCTAGGCTCGGTGGGACCGGACTTGAATAGCGTGCAGTATGGCTTCCGAGAGGGCCGCTCAACGATCGATGCGATTGAGCGTGTCAAGTCCCTCTCGGAAGATACCATCGCCCAGGGTGGAGTGAGTTTGGCGGTGTCCTTAGACATCACCAACGCTTTCAACTCACTCCCCTGGGCATGCATCAGGGAGGCATTGCAATACCATCGCATGCCTCCCTACATTCAGAGGATAGTCCGGTCCTACCTGAGCGAAAGGTACATTATGTACGAGGGGCGGAACGGCAACATCGTTCGGAGGGAGATGGTGTGCGGTGTTCCTCAGGGGTCTGTCTTAGGACCACTCCTGTGGAACATCGGATACGACTTCGTGCTGCGGGGCGCACTTCCCCGAGGCCTGAGCATCACCTGCTACGCAGATGACACGCTCGTAATGGCCCGGGGAAGTACCTATGAGGAGTCTGCTCGTCTTGCCACTCTAGGAGTGACATTGGTCGTCGGCAGAATAGCGATGCTGGGACTGGAGGTGGCGCTGCACAAGACTGAGGCCATATGTTTTCATGGGCCTCGTCGTGCGCCACCCCGCGGGTCCAGCATCGTTATTGAGGGAACACGTATCGAGGTCGGGTCAACCATGAAGTACTTGGGACTCGTCCTCGATAGCCGCTGGAGCTTCCGCGAACACTTTGCGGGTCTGGCCCCGAAACTCATGGGGGCAGCGGGCGCACTTAGTCGCCTGCTCCCCAACTTGGGTGGGCCAGACACCGCAGCTCGCCGTCTCTACTTAGGAGTGGTCCGGTCAATGGCCCTATACGGGGCCCCGATTTGGGCCTACACCCTGACGAGCAAATCTGTCGCGCTGCTGAGAAAATCACAGCGCGTCATGGCCGTCAGGGTGATTCGTGGCTACCGGACCATCTCGTACGAGGCGGCGTGTGTCCTGGCAGGGTCCCCTCCGTGGGACATTGAGGCTAAAGTCTGCGCGGATATGTATGAAATCCGCGCAGACGAACCTGCCAGGGTGCGGAGGCTCCTGTCTCGACAGGAAACACTGCGTATGTGGAACGAGAGGCTGGCAACTCCATCTGCTGGCCTCCGAACTGTCGAGGCAGTTCGCCCAGTACTCAAGAAGTGGGCGAACAGGCGGCACGGTTCCCTCACCTTCCGGCTGACGCAAGTGCTTTCCGGGCATGGCTGCTTTGGAAAGTACCTCTGCAAGATAGCCGGAAGGGAGCCGACGACCAGATGTCATGAGTGTGGAGACTGCGACGAAGACACGGCGCAGCACAACTTGGAGGAATGTCCTGCTTGGACATTGCTGCGCCGTGAATTCGTCGCAGAGGTGGGGACGAATGACCTCTCGCTACCAGCCGTTATAAAGGCTATGGTGTCTAGCGAGGGGTCATGGAATGCGGCCGTCTCCTTCTGTGAGTCTATAATGCTCCAGAAGGAGACCGCGGAGAGGGAGCGGGAAAGATCCCAAGATGCTCCCTCAATCCGCCGCGGAAGAGCCGGGATCCGGAGGAGAGTACGATTCGCCTCTCCTCCCGCCCCCACCTAACCCCGTCGGCGACAGTCCGGTAGTTGGACTGTCGCCGAACAACTTATAGAAACGGGGTCAGAGGCTGCGCGCGATGTGTTCCCGCGCGCACCTCACAACTGAGATTAGAGTGCGCAGGAGAGTAACATTGCTCTCCTGCAACAAGAGGGGCCCGTTCGTTGGGAGAACGGGCCAAGCGTCGGCGGAGTTACGGAAATTGTGCTAAAGCGTAAGTCGTGCTCCGTCGGACGATCAGAGGAACACCGCGAGGGTTTTTAGTCGGTGAGAGCCCGACACTACCCGCCGCCTTCCCTACACTGGTGGCGGGTGTCCGGTAGGGATTTTCCCTCGCGTTACCAAAAAAAAAAAAAAAAAAAAAAAAAAAAAAAAAAAAAAAAAAAAGGTTCCGGGGCGCACTTCCCCGGGGCCTGAGTGTCACGTGCTATGCCGATGACACTCTGGTTTTAGCCCGGGGAAGATCTTTCGAGGAGTCTGCCTGTCTGGGTAAATTAGGAGTTGCGCTGGTCGTCGGCAGGATTAGGATGCTGGGACTGGAGGTGGCGCTGCATAAGACTGAGGCCATTTGCTTTCATGGGCCTCGTCGTGCGCCGCCTCGCGGTTCCAGCATCACCATAGAGGGAACCACAATCGAGGTCGGGTCCACAATGAAGTACTTGGGACTCGTCCTCGACAGCCGTTGGAGCTTCCGCGAGCACTTTGCGGGTCTGGCCCCGAAACTCATGGGTGCAGCGGGCGCACTTAGTCGCCTGCTCCCCAACGTGGGTGGGCCAGATGCCGCAACTCGCCGTCTTTATTTAGGAGTGGTCCGGTCGATGGCCCTTTACGGGGCACCCGTCTGGGCGTACACCCTGGCGGACAAGTCAGTGGCGCAGCTGCGAAAGTCGCAGCGCGTCATGGCCGTCAGGGTGATCAGAGGGTACCGGACCATCTCATATGAGGCGGCGTGTGCACTGGCAGGGTCCCCACCGTGGGACATAGAGGCGAAGGTCTGCGCGGACATGTACGAACTCCGCGCAGACGAACCTGCCAGGGTGCGGAGGCTCCTGTCTCGACGGGAAGTTTTCAGATTGTGGAGCGAGAGGCTGGCGACACCAACTGCCGGCCTCCGAACCGTCGAGGCAGTTCGCCCTGTACTCAAGAAGTGGGCGAACAGGCGGCAAGGTTCCCTCACCTTCCCTCACCTTCCGGTTAACGCAAGTACTTTCCGGGCATGGATGCTTCGGAAAGTACCTCTGCAAAATAGCTGGAAGGGAGCCGACGACCAGATGCAACGAGTGTGGAGACTGCGACGAGGACACGGCGCAGCACAACCTAGAGGAATGTCCAGCATGGACACTGCTGCGCCGCGACTTCGTCGCGGAGGTGGGGACGAATGACCTCTCGCTACCAGCCGTCATCAAGGCTATGATGACTAGCGAGAGGTCATGGAATGCGGCCGTCTCCTTCTGTGAGTCTATAATGCTCCAGAAGGAGACCGCGGAGAGGGAGCGGGAGAGATCCCAGGACGCTCCCTCCAACCGCCGCGTAAGAGCCAGGATCCCGAGGAGAGTGACATTTGCCTCTCCTCTCGTTCCCACCTAGCCCCGCGGGCGGCAGTCATGGAGGTGACTGTCGCCCATTCACATCCAGAGGCGGGGCCCAGAGGCAGCGCGCGCGTGTTCCCGCGCGCGCCTCAATACATCGAAATAGAGTGTTCAGGAGAGGGATCATCTTCTCTATCCCTCTCCTGAAACCCGGGAGGGGCCCGTTCGTTAAAAGAACGGGCCAGCGTCGGCGGAGTTACGGCGTTATTTCGAGAGAGAACCCGTGCTCCGCCAATTATGGCGACCGGAGGAACACCGCGGGGGGTTTTAGTGGGTGCAACTCCCACACTACCCGTCCCCTTCCTCCAAAGGGGGCGGGTGTCCAGCGATTTCCCCCGCGCAACAAAAAAAAAAAAAAAAAAAAAAAAAAAAAAAAGGTTAGGTTAGGTTAGGTTGGGATGCGATGTCAGACTACCTCCTCGTGTGCCTGTCTGCTTGCCGTATTACTTCGGTAATGCGGAAAGTGGATGGGCCGGTGCATCCTGGGCATCAGTCAATAACTTCCCTTAACGGGGATCTTGTTGGCTGATGGCTAAAAGTCTGACGTGTGGCGCTGATCCGCGTGTCCCTCTGCCCTAAGAGGACACGGTGGAGAGGCAAGAGCGAGTGGTCGTCGGCGTGCAAGTCTTTGCCGCTGGCGGTGAGAGGATGGGATTTTCCCCTCCTCTACACTTTGCTGGCTCGTAATCCCTGTGTGGTGTCGTGGTCACGTCTCACGGCCGCCAGGGACCGAGGGTCCTGCCTTGACCGGCCGGACTGCGAGGAGACAACCTCTATAAAAATCCCTAATTCTGGACACTGGGGCTACGCGGTGTCTAGATGCTCGTTCTAGAGCGGCTGGAGGGTACACCAGCCATTAGCGGCCAACCCCAGGGACCTCCCGCCCCCTGGGTGTATTAGGGTTATCAAGGTACAGGGGGCTCTGCCTTGATGGACTGTTTATTTCCCCCATACTCGTGGGAATCAAATGGAAATCTTAAAAAATAAATTAGCAGATGAGGAGGATGCTGGCAGCTTGCTGTCAGCGTCAAAAAAGAAAGGGGTGTCGCGCAGCCGCGCATTACGCGCTGCGAAACGCGCAGCACCTATAAATGTAGAGTCTGACTCTGGCGGCTCGTCCTCGGACGATGCGAGCAACACCAGAGACAGAAGTAGAAGCGCTGGCAGCAATGCCAGCGCTAAGAGAGGTAGAGGGCGCCCGCCCACTACCTTTCAATATGTTGGGTTGGCTAAGGCTAAAGAAGACCTTAACAGACAAAGAAAAGAAGAAATAAAGCTCCGCCAGGAGGCGGAGCTCTTAGACGTGGTAGCGGCCGCCCATAAAAGCAGGGCGGCAAACGCAGAATCATCTGCGGCGGCGTCCGAAGAAGAGGACGCCACCGTGGAGGATATAAGAAGATCTGCGCAGAAGGAGGTGGAGGCGATTAGAGGTATCGCCCTCCACTCAGGGAACCTCAAGGGCACGTATGTTAGGGCCCTTAAGGATTCGGCCCTCTCTCTAATGAGAAAGGTCGAAACCCTGAGTGGTCGATCCACCTCCGATGAGACGAGGAGGCTGCAGGCGGAAAACAACCGCCTGCAGTCAGAATTAAATGATCTGAAAAAGGACGTGGCGGCGATGCGCGAGGAGATGGGGCGCCTAAAGGGTGCGACCACTCCCGCGCCTGCTGTAGTAGAGGTTGAAATGGAAGAGTTCCCTCCGCTGCAGCCATCGTCGTCGCGTCCAAGGACGGCGGCGTCGGCTATCCCAATGCCGACGACAAAAATAATAAAAGAGAGCCCAATGGAGGAATACTTGGGTGCCATCATGCGCGCTGTGGGCGACATGATGGACTCCAAGATTGCGGGGCTGCAGGACAGGCTTTTGCCTGCTCAGCCCTGCAGGCCTCCATTGGGCAAAGGGGGGAGGGCAAAGGCCCCCCCACCATCTGGCGTAAAGACTGTCCCTGCTGCAGCCCAACCGCTGCAGCAGAGAAAGGCTTCTGCTGTGGCCCAACCGCCACAGCAGAAAAAGGCTTCTGCTCCTTCCCAAAAAGGGAAGGGTAAGCAGAAGCCAACAGTTGAAAAAAGAATTCCCCGCCCACTTCCGCCTCCTCCGGCGTCTATGGACGACGGATGGACGACGGTTGTAAAGAGGGGGAAAAAGAAGAACAAAGGGGCACAGAAGAAAAGTGCCCCACAGGAAAATTCTTCTTCTCAGGGTAAGAGAGGCATGGCTTCTCCCCCTGAGAAGAAGAAGACAAAGAGGAAACGAAAGCCGCGTGCTCCTCGCACTGCGGCCATAGTTTTAACTCTGCTGCCAGGTGCAGAGGAGGCTGGCTTCACCTATGATAAAATCATAGGTGAAGCCAAGAGCAAGATTTCGCCGGAGCTTGTGGGCCCTATTGGCCTACGGTTCCGGCAAGCCATCACGGGCGCACGCATACTGGAGGTGCCCGGAGCCGATGGTAGTGACCGAGCAGACGCGCTCGCGCAGAGGATCCGTGAGATCCTCCCAGCGGAGCGCGTCCGTGTCGACAGGCCCACGAAGTGCGTAGACTTACGCATTTCGGAGCTAGACGACTCGGTCACTGCCGAGGAGGTAGTAGCCGCCCTTGCTAAAACGGGCGGCTGTCCGGAGGGGCAAATTAAAGCTGGAGTGGTCCGCTTTAACCCCTCTGGAATGGGTGCCATCTGGGCAAAGTGCCCCGTGGTGGCCGCGAAGAAGTTGGGAAGCCGATTGTTGGTGGGGTGGTCCTCAGCACGTACAACCGTGCTAGAGAGGGCCCCCCTGCGTTGCGTCCGCTGCATGGAGGTTGGCCATGTGGGAGCGAGATGCAACGCACCTGTCGACCGCAGCAATGAGTGTATGCGCTGCGGTCGGGAGGGCCATCGATCGGCCATGTGCTCCGCCGACAAGCCGCACTGCGTACTTTGCGCAGCGGCTGGCAAGCCGGCGGAGCATCGAGTAGGAGCAAAGAGGTGCGCTTACCTTAAAAAGCGCACCTCACAAAAGAAGGATGCCAGGGAGGAGGCGATGAGTACAGACCAAAATGGACAATAAAGCTCATCGCCTTCTCCTTGGGAATCTTAACCACTGTGCCGCCGCTCAGGACTTGTTTATCCATAGCGCGGCGCAGTGGTTAATCGATATAGCCGTGGCCACCGAGCCCTTCTTTGTCCCTTCAGCCGACAACTGGCTGGGGGACTTAACGGGTTCGGTGGCCATAAACTTTGCAGTGTACGCCGGTGCCCCGTCTCTCGTTGCACTCGCGAGAGGCCAGGGGTACGCGGCTGCACAATGGGGGGAAACCGTAGTGCTGGGGGTGTACTTCTCACCTAACAGGAGTGTCGCAGAATTCGAGTTATATTTGGGCGAGGTGGCCAACGTGATCCAGCGTGCCTCGCCCAAACCAGTGGTTATGATGGGGGACCTCAACGCCAAGTCAACGGCCTGGGGTTCCCCCAGAAACAACGAGAGAGGCGACACTCTTGAGGAGTGGGCGATAGTGACCGGCCTGTCTATACTTAATAGAGGGTCGGTCAACACGTGCGTGCGACAGGGGGGCGGATCGATTGTTGATATATCGTTCGCCAGCCCTTCTGTCGCTCAGCGAGTCTGTCACTGGCGAGTAATGGAGGAGGTTGAGACGCTGTCGGATCATCGTTACATCCGATTCGACGTCTCCCCCTCCCCTCAAGTGGCAGACAACTGTCGCCCGCAGAGAAGCACCCCAGCATTTCCCAGATGGGCGTTCAAACGTGTTCAGAAGGATCTCTTGATGGAGGCCGCTTTGGTCCAAGCCTGGAATGCCGAGGCACTACAGGACATCGGGGGAGAGGAGGGAGCTGAATGGTTCCGGGGCGCAATGACGCAAGTCTGCGACGCGTCGATGCCCCGGATGAAGTCCCTTCCTCGCAAGCGGCAAGCGTACTGGTGGAACTCTGCCGTCGCGGCACTCCGCATGGAGTGCATTGCGGCGCGCAGAAAGTACTCCAGACGCTACCGCCGCGGTACCCCTGATGTGACCATTGTGGCACAGCTGTACGAGGCATATAGAGAAAAGAGAAGAGCTCTGCAGCTTTCCATCAAGAGAGCCAAAGCTCAGGCGAGGGAAGAGCTCCTGGAGGGTCTTAACGCGGATCCGTGGGGGCGCCCGTATAAAATGGTTCGCAATAAACTGAAACCATGGGCGCCTCCATTGACACAGACCCTTCAGCCTCAAGTGCTCGAAAAGGTTGTGTCCGCTCTGTTTCCAAACAGAGCGGATCACACGCCTCCATCGATGAAACGTAGACCCCTGATGGAGGAGAGCCTTGAGGTGCCGGAAATAACTCCGGCGGAGTTCGACCTGTCCGTGGGAAGAATCCGGAGCAACAAAGCTCCGGGTCCAGATGGAATCCCCGGACGCGCCTGGGCTATGTCGATGAACGCCCTAGGGACCCGACTCTGTAGGTATTTCAACTCTTGCCTGGAGTCGGGACGGTTTCCCCGAATTTGGAAGACAGGCAGACTCGTTCTGATCAAGAAGGAAGGTCGTCCCGCAGAATCTCCCTCAGCGTACCGCCCCATCGTGCTGCTCGACGAGGTCGGCAAACTATTCGAAAGAATTATTGCCGGCCGTATCGTCGGGCAGCTAAGCTCGGTAGGGCCGGACTTAAGTAGTGTGCAATATGGCTTTCGAGGAGGCCGCTCTACGGTTGACGCCATAGAGCGCGTCAAGAGCCTCTCGGAAGCCGTAGTCGCCCAGGGTGGAGTGGCGCTGGCAGTGTCATTAGACATTGCCAACGCTTTCAACACACTCCCCTGGGCGTGCATCGGGGAGGCATTAAAACATCACAGAATGCCTCCCTACTTACAGAGGATAGTCCGGTCGTACTTGAGCGATAGGTACATCACATACGAGGGGCGGTCTGGAGAGATCGTGTTGAGGGAGATGGTGTGCGGTGTTCCACAGGGGTCTGTCTTAGGACCACTCCTGTGGAACATCGGGTACGACTACGTACTGCGGGGCGCACTTCCCCGGGGCCTGAGTGTCACGTGCTATGCCGATGACACTCTGGTTTTAGCCCGGGGAAGATCTTTCGAGGAGTCTGCCTGTCTGGGTAAACTGGGAGTAACGCTGGTCGTCGGCAGGATTAGGATGCTGGGACTGGAGGTGGCGCTGCATAAGACTGAGGCCATTTGCTTTCATGGGCCTCGTCGTGCGCCGCCTCGCGGTTCCAGCATCACCATAGAGGGAACCACAATCGAGGTCGGGTCCACAATGAAGTACTTGGGACTCGTCCTCGACAGCCGTTGGAGCTTCCGCGAGCACTTTGCGGGTCTGGCCCCGAAACTCATGGGTGCAGCGGGCGCACTTAGTCGCCTGCTCCCCAACGTGGGTGGGCCAGATGCCGCAACTCGCCGTCTTTATTTAGGAGTGGTCCGGTCGATGGCCCTTTACGGGGCACCCGTCTGGGCGTACACCCTGGCGGACAAGTCAGTGGCGCAGCTGCGAAAGTCGCAGCGCGTCATGGCCGTCAGGGTGATCAGAGGGTACCGGACCATCTCATATGAGGCGGCGTGTGCACTGGCAGGGTCCCCACCGTGGGACATTGAGGCGAAGGTCTGCGCGGACATGTACGAACTCCGCGCAGACGAACCTGCCAGGGTGCGGAGGCTCCTGTCTCGACGGGAAGTCTTTAGATTGTGGAGCGAGAGGCTGGCGACACCAACTGCCGGCCTCCGAACCGTCGAGGCAGTTCGCCCTGTACTCAAGAAGTGGGCGAACAGGCGGCAAGGTTCCCTCACCTTCCGGTTAACGCAGGTACTTTCCGGGCATGGATGCTTCGGAAAGTACCTCTGCAAAATAGCCGGAAGGGAGCCGACGACCAGATGCAACGAGTGTGGAGACTGCGACGAGGACACGGCGCAGCACAACCTAGAGGAATGTCCAGCATGGACACTGCTGCGCCGCGACTTCGTCGCAGAGGTGGGGACGAATGACCTCTCGCTACCAGCCGTCATCAAGGCTATGATGACTAGCGAGAGGTCATGGAATGCGGCCGTCTCCTTCTGTGAGTCTATAATGCTCCAGAAGGAGACCGCGGAGAGGGAGCGGGAGAGATCCCAGGACGCTCCCTCCAACCGCCGCGTAAGAGCCAGGATCCCGAGGAGAGTGACGTTTGCCTCTCCTCTCGTTCCCACCTAGCCCCGCGGGCGGCAGTCATGGAGGTGACTGTCGCCCATTCACATCCAGAGGCGGGGCCCAGAGGCAGCGCGCGCGTGTTCCCGCGCGCGCCTCAAAACATTGAAATAGAGTGTTCAGGAGAGGGATCATCTTCTCTATCCCTCTCCTGAAACCCGGGAGGGGCCCGTTCGTCAAAAGAACGGGCCAGCGTCGGCGGAGTTACGGCGTTATTTCGAAAGAGAACCCGTGCTCCGTCAATTATGGCGACCGGAGGAACACCGCGGGGGTTTTAGTGGGTGCAACTCCCACACTACCCGTCCCCTTCCTCCAAAGGGGGCGGGTGTCCAGCGATTTCCCCCGCGCAACAAAAAAAAAAAAAAAAAAAAGGTTAGGTTAGGTTAGGTTCCCCGTCTCTCGTTGCACTCGCGAGAGGCCACGGGTACGCGGCGGCACTATATGGGGAAACCGTAGTGCTAGGGGTGTACTTCTCTCCAAACCGGAGTGTCGCTGAGTTTGAAAGGTACTTGGGCGAGGTGGCTAACGCCGTCCGGCGAGCCTCGCCCAAGCCTGTGATCCTGATGGGGGACCTCAACGCAAAATCAACTGCTTGGGGTTCCCCTAGAACAGACGTGCGAGGCGACACTCTGGAGGAGTGGGCGATAGTGACCGGCCTGTCCATACTCAATAGGGGGTCGGTCAATACGTGTGTGCGACAGCGGGGTGGCTCGATCGTTGATATAGCGTTCGCCACCCCGTCTGTTGCTCAACGTGTCTGCCACTGGCGGATCGAGGAGGTTGAGACACTGTCGGACCACAGATACATGCGGTTCGACGTCTCCCCCTCGACCCGGGCAGACAACTATCGTCCAAGGAGAGGACCTCTAGCATTTCCTAGATGGGCGTTCAAGCGGGTCGACAAAGACCTTCTGATGGAAGCCTCTTTGGTCCAAGCCTGGGCTGCAGACAGCAGACAGGACATCAGGGGAGAGGAGGGGGCTGAATGGTTCCGGGGCGCGATGACGCAAATATGCGACGCGTCGATGCCCCGGATAAAGACCCTTCCTCGTAGGCGGCAGGCGTACTGGTGGAATGCCGAAATCGCGGCACTGCGTAAACAGTGCCGTGCGGCACGAAAGCAGTACGCCAGACGGTACCGTAACGGTCCCCCTGATGTGACCAGAGAGGCACAGCTGTATGAAGCATACAGAGAGAGAAAAAAGGCTCTACAGCTGTCCATCAGACAGGCCAAGGCTCAAGCGAGGGAAGAGCTCCTGGAGGGTCTCAACGCGGATCCGTGGGGGCGCCCGTATAAAATGGTTCGAAATAAATTGAAACCATGGGCGCCTCCGCTGACGCAGACTCTCCAGCCTCAGCTGCTCGAAAAGGTTGTGGACACTCTGTTTCCGAACAGGGTGGATCACACGCCTCCAACCATGGGTCGTAGACCCAGGATGGAGGAGAGCGCTGAGGCACCGGAAATAACTTCGGTGGAGTTCGAACTGTCCGTGAGGAATATCCGGAGCAATAAAGCTCCGGGCCCGGATGGCATCCCCGGACGCGCTTGGGTTTTGGCCTTGAACGCCCTAGGGACCCGACTCTGCGAGTTGTACAACTCTTGTCTAGAGTCGGGACGGTTTCCCCAACAGTGGAAGACGGGCAGACTCGTCCTCATAAAGAAAGAGGGTCGCCCCGCAGATTCTCCCTCCGCCTACCGCCCCATAGTGCTGCTCGACGAGGTCGGCAAATTGTTCGAAAGAATAATTGCTGGCCGAATCGTCGGGCACCTAGGCTCGGTGGGACCGGACCTAAACAGTGTGCAGTATGGCTTCCGAGAGGGTCGCTCAACGATAGATGCGATTGAGCGCGTCAAGTCCCTCTCGGAAGATACCATCGCCCAGGGTGGAGTGAGTTTGGCGGTGTCCTTGGACATCACCAACGCTTTTAACTCACTCCCCTGGGCATGCATCAGGGAGGCATTGCAGTACTATCGCATGCCTCCCTACATTCAGAGGATAGTCCGGTCCTACCTGAGCGAAAGGTACATCGTGTACGAGGGGCGGAACGGAAACATCGTTCGGAGGGAGATGGTGTGCGGTGTTCCTCAGGGGTCTGTCTTAGGACCACTCCTGTGGAACATCGGATACGACTTCGTGCTGCGGGGCGCACTTCCCCGAGGCCTGAGCATCACCTGCTACGCAGATGACACGCTCGTAATGGCCCGGGGAAGTACCTATGAGGAGTCTGCTCGTCTTGCCACTCTAGGAGTGACACTGGTCGTCGGCAGAATAGCGATGCTGGGACTGGAGGTGGCGCTGCACAAGACTGAGGCCATATGTTTTCATGGGCCTCGTCGTGCGCCACCCCGCGGGTCCAGCATCGTTATTGAGGGAACACGTATCGAGGTCGGGTCAACCATGAAGTACTTGGGACTCGTCCTCGATAGCCGCTGGAGCTTCCGCGAACACTTTGCGGGTCTGGCCCCGAAACTCATGGGGGCAGCGGGCGCACTTAGTCGCCTGCTCCCCAACTTGGGTGGGCCAGACACCGCAGCTCGCCGTCTCTACTTAGGAGTGGTCCGGTCAATGGCCCTATACGGGGCCCCGATTTGGGCCTACACCCTGACGAGCAAATCTGCCGCGCTGTTGAGAAAATCACAGCGCGTCATGGCCGTCAGGGTGATACGTGGCTACCGGACCATCTCGTGCGAGGCGGCGTGTGTCCTGGCAGGGTCCCCTCCGTGGGACATTGAGGCTAAAGTCTGCGCGGATATGTATGAAATCCGCGCAGACGAACCTGCCAGGGTGCGGAGGCTCCTGTCTCGACAGGAAACACTGCGTATGTGGAACGAGAGGCTGGCAACTCCATCTGCTGGCCTCCGAACTGTCGAGGCAGTTCGCCCAGTACTAAAGAAGTGGGCGAACAGGCGGCACGGTTCCCTCACCTTCCGGCTGACGCAAGTGCTTTCCGGGCATGGCTGCTTCGGAAAGTACCTCTGCAAGATAGCCGGGAGGGAGCCGACGACCAGATGTCACGAATGTGGAAACTGCGACGAAGACACGGCGCAGCACAACTTGGAGGAATGTCCTGCTTGGACATTGCTGCGCCGAGAATTCGTCGCAGAGGTGGGGACGAATGACCTCTCGCTACCAGCCGTTATCAAGGCTATGGTGTCTAGCGAGGGGTCATGGAATGCGGCCGTCTCCTTCTGTGAAGCTATCATGCTCCAGAAGGAGACCGCGGAGAGGGAGCGGGAAAGATCCCAAGATGCTCCCTCTATCCGCCGCGGAAGAGCCGGTATCCGGAGGAGAGTGCGATTCGCCTCTCCTCCCGCCCCCACCTAACCCCGTCGGCGGCAGTCCAGGAGGGGACTGCCGCCATACACACCTTAGAGACGGGGTCAGAGGCAGCGCGCGCTGTGTTCCCGCGCGCGCCTCACAACTGAGATCAGAGTGCGCAGGAGAGTAACATCGACTCTCCTGCAAAAAGAGGGGCCCGTTCGGTGGGAGAACGGGCCAGCGTCGGCGGAGTTACGCGGGACTGCGAAAGTGAACTCCGTGCTCCGCCAGACGAACGGAGGAACACCGCGAGGGTTTTTAGTCGGTGCAAGCCCGACACTCCCCGCCACCCCTCCCTCCTCGGGTGGCGGGCGTCCGTTAGGGATTTTCCCTCGCGTTACCAAAAAAAAAAAAAAAAAAAAAAAAAGGTTAGGTTAGGTTAGGTTAGGTTAGGTTAGGTTAGGTTAGGTTAGGTTAGGTTAGGTTAGGTTAGGTTAGGTTAGGTTAGGTTAGGTTGGGATGCGATGGGATGCGATGTCAGACTACCTCCTCGTGTGCCTGTCTGCTTGCCGTATTACTTCGGTAATGCGGAAAGCGGATGGGCCGGTGCATCCTGGGCATCAGTCAATAACTTCCCTTAACGGGGATCTTGTTGGCTGATGGCTAAAAGTCTGACGTGTGGCGCTGATCCGCGTGTCCCTCTGCTCTCGGAGGACACTGTGGAGAGGCAAGAGCGAGTGGTCGCCGGCGTGCAAGCCTTTGCCGCTGGCGGTGAGAGGATGGGATTCTCCCTTCCTCTACACTTTGCTGGCTCGTAATCCCTGTGTGGTGTCGTGGTCACGTCTCACGGCCGCCAGGGACCGAGGGTCCTGCCTTGACTGGCCGGACTGCGAGGAGACAACCTCTATAAAAATCCCTAATTCTGGACACTGGGGCTACGCGGTGTCTAGATGCTCGTTCTAGAGCGGCTGGAGGGTACACCAGTCATTAGCGGCCAACCCCAGGGACTTCCCGCCCCCCTGGGTGTATTAGGGTTATCAGGGTACAGGGGGCACTGCCCTGATGGACTGTTTATTTCCCCCATAATCGTGGGAATCTTATGGAAAATTTTAAAACCAAATTATCGGATGAGGAGGACGCTGGCACCGCGCTGTCAGCGTCAAAAAAGAAAGAGGTGTCGCGCGGCCGCGCATTACGCGCTGCGAAACGCGCTGCACCAAGAAGCTTGGAGTCGGACTCAGGCGGCTCGTCCTCGGACGAGGCGACCACTGCCCGCTCAAGGAGTGGAAGCGCTGGCAGCAGTGTCAGCGCTAAGAGGGGTAGAGGGCGCCCGCCCACTACCTTCCAATATGTCGGGTTGGCTAAGGCCAAAGAAGACCTAAACCGACAAAAACAAGAAGAAATAAAGCTACGCCAGGAGGCGGAGCTTTTGGAAGTAGTAGCGGCCGCCCGAAAAAGCAGGCCGGCAAACGCGGAGACATTTGCGGCGGCGTCCGAAGAAGAGGACGCCACCGTAGAGGATATAAGAAGATCTGCGCAAAAGGAGGTGGAGGCGATTAGAGGTATCGCCCTCCACTCAGGGAACCTCAAGGGCACGTATGTTAGGGCCCTTAAGGATTCTGCCCTCTCCCTAATGAGAAAGGTAGAAACCCTGAGTGATCGCTCCACCTCAGACGAAACAAAAAGACTGCAGGCGGTAAACAACCGCCTGCAGTCGGAGCTGGAGACGCTGAAAAAGGACGTGGCGAAGATGCGCGAGGAGATGGGGCGACCGAAGTGTGCGACCACTCCTGCGCAGGCTGTAGTGGAGGTCGAAATGACCGACTTCCCTCCACTGCAGCCATCGCCGCTGCGTCCAAGGACGGCTGCGTCGGCATTACCAACGCCGACGCCAATTACAACCGAAGAGAGCCCAATGGAGAAATACTTGGGTCCAATCATGCGCGCCGTGGGCGACATGATGGACTCCAAGATTGCGGGGCTGCAGGACAGGCTTTTGCCTGCTCAGCCCTGCAGGCCTCCATTGGGCAAAGGGGGGAAAGCAAAAGCCCCCCTACAATCAGGAGTGAAAACCGTTTCTGCTGTGGCCCAACCGTCACAGCAGAAAAAGGCTGTGGCGGTCGCGCCACAGCAGAAAAGGGCTGTGGCGCAACCGCCACAGCAGAAAAAGGCTTCTGCTCCTTCCCAAAAAGGGAAGGGTAAGCAGAAGCCATCAGGTGAAAAGAAAATTCCCCGCCCACTTCCGCCTCCTCCTGTCTCTATGGACGAGGGCTGGACAACGGTCGTGAAGCGGGGTAAGAAAAAGAGTAAAGGGGCACAAAAATCAAGTGCCCCAGTAACAAATCCTTCTTCTCAGGGTAAGAGAGGCGTAGCTTCTCCCCCTGAGAAGAAGAAGAAGAAGAAGAGGCAGAGGAAACCTCGTGCTCCTCGCACTGCGGCAATAGTGTTGACACTGTTGCCGGGTGCGACGGAGGCTGGCTTCACCTATGATAAAATCATAGGTGAAGCCAAGAGCAAGATTTCGCCGGAGCTCGTGGGCCCTATTGGCCTTCGGTTCCGGCAAGCCATCACGGGTGCACGCATACTGGAGGTGCCCGGAGCTGATGGCAGTGACCGAGCGGACGCGCTCGCGCAGAGGATCCGTGAGATCTTCCCAGCTGAGCGCGTCCGTGTCGACAGGCCCACGAAGTGCGCAGACTTGCGCATTTCGGAGCTTGACGACTCGGTCACAGCCGAGGAGGTAGTGGCCGCCCTTGCTAAAGTGGGCGGCTGTCCGGAGGGGCAAATTAAAGCTGGCGTTGTCCGCTTTAACCCCTCCGGAATGGGTGCCATCTGGGCAAAGTGCCCCGTGGTGGCAATTAAAAAATTAGGAAGCCGATTGTTGGTGGGGTGGTCCTCAGCACGTATAACCGTGCTAGAGAGGGCCCCCCTGCGTTGCATCCGCTGCATGGAGGTTGGCCATGTGGGGGCGAGATGCAACGCACCTATCGACCGCAGCAATGAGTGTATGCGCTGCGGTCGGGAGGGCCATCGATCGGCCATGTGCTCCGCCGACAAGCCGCACTGCGTACTCTGCGCAGCGGCTGGCAAGCCGGCGGAGCATAGAGTAGGCGCAAAGAAGTGCGCCTACCTTAATAAGCGCACCTCAAATAAGAAGGTTGCCGGGGAGGAGGCGATGAGTACAGACCAAAATGGACAATAAAGCTCATCGCTTCCTCCTAGGAAATCTTAACCACTGTGCCGCCGCTCAGGACTTGTTTGTCCATAGCGCGGCGCAGTGGTTAATCGATATAGCCGTGGCCACCGAGCCCTACTTTGTCCCTTCAGCCGACAACTGGTTGGGGGACTTAACGGGTTCGGTGGCCATAAACTTTGCAGTGTACGCCGGTGCCCCGTCTCTCGTTGCACTCGCGAGAGGCCAGGGGTACGCGGCTGCACAATGGGGGGAGACCGTAATACTGGGGGTGTACTTCTCACCTAACAGGAGTGTCGCAGAATTTGAGTCGTATTTGGGCGAGGTAGCCAACGTGATCCAGCGTGCCTCGCCCAAACCAGTGGTCATGATGGGGGACCTCAACGCCAAGTCAACGGCCTGGGGTTCCCCCAGAAATAACGAGAGAGGCGACACTCTTGAGGAGTGGGCGATAGTGACCGGCCTGTCCTTACTTAATAGGGGGTCGGTCAACACATGCGTGCGACAGGGGGGCGGATCGATTGTTGATATATCGTTCGCCAGCCCTTCTGTCGCTCAGCGAGTCTGTCACTGGCGAGTGATGGAGGAGGTTGAGACGCTGTCGGACCATCGATACGTCCGATTCGACGTCTCCCCCTCCCCTCAAGTGGCAGACAACTATCGCCCGCAGAGAGGCACCCCAGCATTTCCCAGATGGGCGTTCAAACGAGTACAAAAGGATCTCTTGGTGGAGGCCGCTTTGGTCCAAGCCTGGAATGCCGAGGCACGACAGGACATCGGGGGAGAGGAGGGAGCTGAATGGTTCCGGGGCGCAATGACGCAAGTCTGCGACGCGTCGATGCCCCGGATAAAGTCCCTTCCTCGCAAGCGGCAAGCGTACTGGTGGAACTCTGCCGTCGCAGCACTCCGCATGGAGTGCATTGCGGCGCGCAGACAGTACTCCAGACGCTACCGCCGCGGTACCCCTGATGTGACCATTGTGGCACAGCTGTACGAGGCATATAGAGAAAAGAGAAGAGCTCTACAGCTGTCCATCAAGAGAGCCAAAGCTCAGGCAAGGGAAGAGCTCCTGGAGGGTCTTAACGCGGGTCCGTGGGGGCGCCCGTATAAAATGGTTCGCAATAAGCTGAAATCATGGGCGCCTCCACTGACACAGACCCTTCAGCCTCAAGTGCTCGAAAAGGTTGTGTCCGCTCTGTTCCCAAACAGAGCGGATCACACGCCTCCATCGATGGGACGTAGACCCCTGATGGAGGAGAGCCTTGAGGCGCCGGAAATAACGCCGGCGGAGTTCGACCTGTCCGTGGGAAGAATCCGGAGCAACAAAGCTCCGGGTCCAGATGGAATCCCCGGACGTGCCTGGGCCATGTCGATGAACGCCCTAGGGACCCGACTCTGTAGGTATTTTAACTCTTGCCTGGAGTCGGGACGGTTTCCCCGGATTTGGAAGACAGGCAGACTCGTGCTTATCAAGAAGGAGGGTCGCCCTGCAGAATCTCCCTCAGCGTACCGCCCCATCGTGCTGCTCGACGAGGTCGGCAAACTATTCGAAAGAATTATTGCCGGCCGTATCGTCGGGCAGCTAAGCTCGGTAGGGCCGGACTTAAGTAGTGTGCAATATGGCTTTCGAGGAGGCCGCTCTACGGTTGACGCCATAGAGCGCGTCAAGAGCCTCTCGGAAGCCGTAGTCGCCCAGGGTGGAGTGGCGCTGGCAGTGTCATTAGACATTGCCAACGCTTTCAACACACTCCCCTGGGCGTGCATCGGGGAGGCATTGAAATATCACAAAATGCCTCCCTACTTACAGAGGATAGTCCGGTCGTACTTGAGCGACAGGTATATTACATACGAGGGGCGGTCTGGAGAGATCGTGCTGAGGGAGATGGTGTGCGGTGTTCCACAGGGGTCTGTCTTAGGACCACTCCTGTGGAACATCGGATACGACTATGTACTGCGGGGCGCACTTCCCCGGGGCCTGAGTGTCACGTGCTATGCCGATGACACTCTGGTTTTAGCCCGGGGAAGATCTTTTGAGGAGTCTGCCTGTCTTGGAAAACTAGGAGTTACGCTGGTCGTCGGCAGGATTAGGATGCTGGGACTGGAGGTGGCGCTGCATAAGACTGAGGCCATTTGTTTTCATGGGCCTCGTCGTGCGCCGCCTCGCGGTTCCAGCATCACCATAGAGGGAACCACAATCGAGGTCGGGTCCACAATGAAGTACTTGGGACTCGTCCTCGACAGCCGTTGGAGCTTCCGCGAGCACTTTGCGGGTCTGGCCCCGAAACTCATGGGTGCAGCGGGCGCACTTAGTCGCCTGCTCCCCAACGTGGGTGGGCCAGATGCCGCAACTCGCCGTCTGTATTTAGGAGTGGTCCGGTCGATGGCCCTTTATGGGGCACCCATCTGGGCGTACACCCTGGCGGACAAGTCAGTGGCGCAGCTGCGAAAGTCGCAGCGCGTCATGGCCGTCAGGGTGATCAGAGGGTACCGGACCATCTCATATGAGGCGGCGTGTGCACTGGCAGGGTCCCCCCCGTGGGACATAGAGGCGAAGGTCTGCGCGGACATGTACGAACTCCGCGCAGACGAACCTGCCAGGGTGCGGAGGCTCCTGTCTCGACGGGAAGTCTTTAGATTGTGGAGCGAGAGGCTGGCGACACCAACTGCCGGCCTCCGAACCGTCGAGGCAGTTCGCCCTGTACTCAAGAAGTGGGCGAACAGGCGGCATGGTTCCCTCACCTTCCGGTTAACGCAAGTACTTTCCGGGCATGGATGCTTCGGAAAGTACCTCTGCAAAATAGCCGGAAGGGAGCCGACGACCAGATGCAACGAGTGTGAAGACTGCGACGAGGACACGGCGCAGCACAACCTTGAGGAATGTCCAGCATGGACACTGATGCGCCGCGACTTCGTCGCAGAGGTGGGGACGAATGACCTCTCGCTACCAGCCGTCATCAAGGCTATGATGACTAGCGAGAGGTCATGGAATGCGGCCGTCTCCTTCTGTGAGTCTATAATGCTCCAGAAGGAGACCGCGGAGAGGGAGCGGGAGAGATCCCAGGACGCTCCCTCCAACCGCCGCGTAAGAGCCAGGATCCCGAGGAGAGTGACATTTGCCTCTCCTCTCGTTCCCACCTAGCCCCGCGGGCGGCAGTCATGGAGGTGACTGTCGCCCATTCACATCCAGAGGCGGGGCCCAGAGGCAGCGCGCGCGTGTTCCCGCGCGCGCCTCAAAACATTGAAATAGAGTGTTCAGGAGAGGGATCATCTTCTCTATCCCTCTCCTGAAACCCGGGAGGGGCCCGTTCGTCAAAAGAACGGGCCAGCGTCGGCGGAGTTACGGCGTTATTTCGAAAGAGAACCCGTGCTCCGTCAATTATGGCGACCGGAGGAACACCGCGGGGGTTTTAGTGGGTGCAACTCCCACACTACCCGTCCCCTTCCTCCAAAGGGGGCGGGTGTCCAGCGATTTCCCCCGCGCAACAAAAAAAAAAAAAAAAAAAAAAAAAAAAAAAAAAAAAAAAAAAAAAAAAAAAAAGGTTGGGATGCGATGTCAGACTACCTCCTCGTGTGCCTGTCTGCTTGCCGTATTACTTCGGTAATGCGGAAAGTGGATGGGCCGGTGCATCCTGGGCATCAGTCAATAACTTCCCTTAACGGGGATCTTGTTGGCTGATGGCTAAAAGTCTGACGTGTGGCGCTGATCCGCGTGTCCCTCTGCCCTAAGAGGACACGGTGGAGAGGCAAGAGCGAGTGGTCGTCGGCGTGCAAGTCTTTGCCGCTGGCGGTGAGAGGATGGGATTTTCCCCTCCTCTACACTTTGCTGGCTCGTAATCCCTGTGTGGTGTCGTGGTCACGTCTCACGGCCGCCAGGGACCGAGGGTCCTGCCTTGACCGGCCGGACTGCGAGGAGACAACCTCTATAAAAATCCCTAATTCTGGACACTGGGGCTACGCGGTGTCTAGATGCTCGTTCTAGAGCGGCTGGAGGGTACACCAGCCATTAGCGGCCAACCCCAGGGACCTCCCGCCCCCTGGGTGTATTAGGGTTATCAAGGTACAGGGGGCTCTGCCTTGATGGACTGTTTATTTCCCCCATACTCGTGGGAATCAAATGGAAATCTTAAAAAATAAATTAGCAGATGAGGAGGATGCTGGCAGCTTGCTGTCAGCGTCAAAAAAGAAAGGGGTGTCGCGCAGCCGCGCATTACGCGCTGCGAAACGCGCAGCACCTATAAATGTAGAGTCTGACTCTGGCGGCTCGTCCTCGGACGATGCGAGCAACACCAGAGACAGAAGTAGAAGCGCTGGCAGCAATGCCAGCGCTAAGAGAGGTAGAGGGCGCCCGCCCACTACCTTTCAATATGTTGGGTTGGCTAAGGCTAAAGAAGACCTTAACAGACAAAGAAAAGAAGAAATAAAGCTCCGCCAGGAGGCGGAGCTCTTAGACGTGGTAGCGGCCGCCCATAAAAGCAGGGCGGCAAACGCAGAATCATCTGCGGCGGCGTCCGAAGAAGAGGACGCCACCGTGGAGGATATAAGAAGATCTGCGCAGAAGGAGGTGGAGGCGATTAGAGGTATCGCCCTCCACTCAGGGAACCTCAAGGGCACGTATGTTAGGGCCCTTAAGGATTCGGCCCTCTCTCTAATGAGAAAGGTCGAAACCCTGAGTGGTCGATCCACCTCCGATGAGACGAGGAGGCTGCAGGTGGAAAACAACCGCCTGCAGTCAGAATTAAATGATCTGAAAAAGGACGTGGCGGCGATGCGCGAGGAGATGGGGCGCCTAAAGGGTGCGACCACTCCCGCGCCTGCTGTAGTAGAGGTTGAAATGGAAGAGTTCCCTCCGCTGCAGCCATCGTCGTCGCGTCCAAGGACGGCGGCGTCGGCTATCCCAATGCCGACGACAAAAATAATAAAAGAGAGCCCAATGGAGGAATACTTGGGTGCCATCATGCGCGCTGTGGGCGACATGATGGACTCCAAGATTGCGGGGCTGCAGGACAGGCTTTTGCCTGCTCAGCCCTGCAGGCCTCCATTGGGCAAAGGGGGGAGGGCAAAGGCCCCCCCACCATCTGGCGTAAAGACTGTCCCTGCTGCAGCCCAACCGCTGCAGCAGAGAAAGGCTTCTGCTGTGGCCCAACCGCCACAGCAGAAAAAGGCTTCTGCTCCTTCCCAAAAAGGGAAGGGTAAGCAGAAGCCAACAGTTGAAAAAAGAATTCCCCGGCCATTTCCGCCTCCTCCGGCGTCTATGGACGACGGATGGACGACGGTTGTAAAGAGGGGGAAAAAGAAGAACAAAGGGGCACAGAAGAAAAGTGCCCCACAGGAAAATTCTTCTTCTCAGGGTAAGAGAGGCATGGCTTCTCCCCCTGAGAAGAAGAAGACAAAGAGGAAACGAAAGCCGCGTGCTCCTCGCACTGCGGCCATAGTTTTAACTCTGCTGCCAGGTGCAGAGGAGGCTGGCTTCACCTATGATAAAATCATAGGTGAAGCCAAGAGCAAGATTTCGCCGGAGCTTGTGGGCCCTATTGGCCTACGGTTCCGGCAAGCCATCACGGGCGCACGCATACTGGAGGTGCCCGGAGCCGATGGTAGTGACCGAGCAGACGCGCTCGCGCAGAGGATCCGTGAGATCCTCCCAGCGGAGCGCGTCCGTGTCGACAGGCCCACGAAGTGCGTAGACTTACGCATTTCGGAGCTAGACGACTCGGTCACTGCCGAGGAGGTAGTAGCCGCCCTTGCTAAAACGGGCGGCTGTCCGGAGGGGCAAATTAAAGCTGGAGTGGTCCGCTTTAACCCCTCTGGAATGGGTGCCATCTGGGCAAAGTGCCCCGTGGTGGCCGCGAAGAAGTTGGGAAGCCGATTGTTGGTGGGGTGGTCCTCAGCACGTACAACCGTGCTAGAGAGGGCCCCCCTGCGTTGCGTCCGCTGCATGGAGGTTGGCCATGTGGGAGCGAGATGCAACGCACCTGTCGACCGCAGCAATGAGTGTATGCGCTGCGGTCGGGAGGGCCATCGATCGGCCATGTGCTCCGCCGACAAGCCGCACTGCGTACTTTGCGCAGCGGCTGGCAAGCCGGCGGAGCATCGAGTAGGAGCAAAGAGGTGCGCTTACCTTAAAAAGCGCACCTCACAAAAGAAGGATGCCAGGGAGGAGGCGATGAGTACAGACCAAAATGGACAATAAAGCTCATCGCCTTCTCCTTGGGAATCTTAACCACTGTGCCGCCGCTCAAGACTTGTTTGTCCATAGCGCGGCGCAGTGGTTAATCGATATAGCCGTGGCCACCGAGCCCTACTTTGTCCCCTCAGCCGACAACTGGTTGGGGGACTTAACGGGTTCGGTGGCCATAAACTTTGCAGTGTACGCCGGTGCCCCGTCTCTCGTTGCACTCGCGAGAGGCCAGGGGTACGCGGCTGCACAATGGGGGGAGACCGTAATGCTGGGGGTGTACTTCTCACCTAACAGGAGTGTCGCAGAATTCGAGTTATATTTGGGCGAGGTGGCCAACGTGATCCAGCGTGCCTCGCCCAAACCAGTGGTTATGATGGGGGACCTCAACGCCAAGTCAACGGCCTGGGGTTCCCCCAGAAACAACGAGAGAGGCGACACTCTTGAGGAGTGGGCGATAGTGACCGGCCTGTCTATACTTAATAGAGGGTCGGTCAACACGTGCGTGCGACAGGGGGGCGGATCGATTGTTGATATATCGTTCGCCAGCCCTTCTGTCGCTCAGCGAGTCTGTCACTGGCGAGTGATGGAGGAGGTTGAGACGCTGTCGGATCATCGTTACATCCGATTCGACGTCTCCCCCTCCCCTCAAGTGGCAGACAACTGTCGCCCGCAGAGAAGCACCCCAGCATTTCCCAGATGGGCGTTCAAACGTGTTCAGAAGGATCTCTTGATGGAGGCCGCTTTGGTCCAAGCCTGGAATGCCGAGGCACGACAGGACATCGGGGGAGAGGAGGGAGCTGAATGGTTCCGGGGCGCAATGACGCAAGTCTGCGACGCGTCGATGCCCCGGATGAAGTCCCTTCCTCGCAAGCGGCAAGCGTACTGGTGGAACTCTGCCGTCGCGGCACTCCGCATGGAGTGCATTGCGGCGCGCAGAAAGTACTCCAGACGCTACCGCCGCGGTACCCCTGATGTGACCATTGTGGCACAGCTGTACGAGGCATATAGAGAAAAGAGAAGAGCTCTGCAGCTGTCCATCAAGAGAGCCAAAGCTCAGGCGAGGGAGGAGCTCCTGGAGGGTCTTAAAGCGGATCCGTGGGGGCGCCCGTATAAAATGGTTCGCAATAAACTGAAACCATGGGCGCCTCCATTGACACAGACCCTTCAGCCTCAAGTGCTCGAAAAGGTTGTGTCCGCTCTGTTTCCAAACAGAGCGGATCACACGCCTCCATCGATGGGACGTAGACCCCTGATGGAGGAGAGCCTTGAGGTGCCGGAAATAACTCCGGCGGAGTTCGACCTGTCCGTGGGAAGAATCCGGAGCAACAAAGCTCCGGGTCCAGATGGAATCCCCGGACGCGCCTGGGCTATGTCGATGAACGCCCTAGGGACCCGACTCTGTAGGTATTTCAACTCTTGCCTGGAGTCGGGACGGTTTCCCCGAATTTGGAAGACAGGCAGACTCGTTCTGATCAAGAAGGAAGGTCGTCCCGCAGAATCTCCCTCAGCGTACCGCCCCATCGTGCTGCTCGACGAGGTCGGCAAACTATTCGAAAGAATTATTGCCGGCCGTATCGTCGGGCAGCTAAGCTCGGTAGGGCCGGACTTAAGTAGTGTGCAATATGGCTTTCGAGGAGGCCGCTCTACGGTTGACGCCATAGAGCGCGTCAAGAGCCTCTCGGAAGCCGTAGTCGCCCAGGGTGGAGTGGCGCTGGCAGTGTCATTAGACATTGCCAACGCTTTCAACACACTCCCCTGGGCGTGCATCGGGGAGGCATTAAAACATCACAGAATGCCTCCCTACTTACAGAGGATAGTCCGGTCGTACTTGAGCGATAGGTACATCACATACGAGGGGCGGTCTGGAGAGATCGTGTTGAGGGAGATGGTGTGCGGTGTTCCACAGGGGTCTGTCTTAGGACCACTCCTGTGGAACATCGGGTACGACTACGTACTGCGGGGCGCACTTCCCCGGGGCCTGAGTGTCACGTGCTATGCCGATGACACTCTGGTTTTAGCCCGGGGAAGATCTTTCGAGGAGTCTGCCTGTCTGGGTAAACTGGGAGTAACGCTGGTCGTCGGCAGGATTAGGATGCTGGGACTGGAGGTGGCGCTGCATAAGACTGAGGCCATTTGCTTTCATGGGCCTCGTCGTGCGCCGCCTCGCGGTTCCAGCATCACCATAGAGGGAACCACAATCGAGGTCGGGTCCACAATGAAGTACTTGGGACTCGTCCTCGACAGCCGTTGGAGCTTCCGCGAGCACTTTGCGGGTCTGGCCCCGAAACTCATGGGTGCAGCGGGCGCACTTAGTCGCCTGCTCCCCAACGTGGGTGGGCCAGATGCCGCAACTCGCCGTCTTTATTTAGGAGTGGTCCGGTCGATGGCCCTTTACGGGGCACCCGTCTGGGCGTACACCCTGGCGGACAAGTCAGTGGCGCAGCTGCGAAAGTCGCAGCGCGTCATGGCCGTCAGGGTGATCAGAGGGTACCGGACCATCTCATATGAGGCGGCGTGTGCACTGGCAGGGTCCCCTCCGTGGGACATCGAGGCGAAGGTCTGCGCGGACATGTACGAACTCCGCGCAGACGAACCTGCCAGGGTGCGGAGGCTCCTGTCTCGACGGGAAGTCTTTAGATTGTGGAGCGAGAGGCTGGCGACACCAACTGCCGGCCTCCGAACCGTCGAGGCAGTTCGCCCTGTACTCAAGAAGTGGGCGAACAGGCGGCATGGTTCCCTCACCTTCCGGTTAACGCAAGTACTTTCCGGGCATGGATGCTTCGGAAAGTACCTCTGCAAAATAGCCGGAAGGGAGCCGACGACCAGATGCAACGAGTGTGGAGACTGCGACGAGGACACGGCGCAGCACAACCTAGAGGAATGTCCAGCATGGACACTGCTGCGCCGCGACTTTGTCGCAGAGGTGGGGACGAATGACCTCTCGCTACCAGCCGTCATCAAAGCTATGATGACTAGCGAGAGGTCATGGAGTGCGGCCGTCTCCTTCTGTGAGTCTATAATGCTCCAGAAGGAGACCGCGGAGAGGGAGCGGGAGAGATCCCAGGACGCTCCCTCCAACCGCCGCGTCAGAGCCAGGATCCCGAGGAGAGTGACATTTGCCTCTCCTCTCGTTCCCACCTAGCCCCGCGGGCGGCAGTCATGGAGGTGACTGTCGCCCATTCACATCCATAGGCGGGGCCCAGAGGCAGCGCGCGCGTGTTCCCGCGCGCGCCTCAATACATTGAAATAGAGTGCTCAGGAGAGGGATCATCTTCTCTATCCCTCTCCTGAAACCCGGGAGGGGCCCGTTCGTTAAAAGAACGGGCCAGCGTCGGCGGAGTTACGGCGTTATTTCGAGAGAGAACCCGTGCTCCGCCAATTATGGCGACCGGAGGAACACCGCGGGGGTTTTAGTGGGTGCAACTCCCACACTACCCGTCCCCTTCCTCCAAAGGGGGCGGGTGTCCAGCGATTTCCCCCGCGCAAAAAAAAAAAAAAAAAAAAAAAAAAAAAGGTTAGGTTAGGTTAGGTTAGGTTAGGTTGGGATGCGATGTCAGACTACCTCCTCGTGTGCCTGTCTGCTTGCCGTATTACTTCGGTAATGCGGAAAGTGGATGGGCCGGTGCATCCTGGGCATCAGTCAATAACTTCCCTTAACGGGGATCTTGTTGGCTGATGGCTAAAAGTCTGACGTGTGGCGCTGATCCGCGTGTCCCTCTGCCCTAAGAGGACACGGTGGAGAGGCAAGAGCGAGTGGTCGTCGGCGTGCAAGTCTTTGCCGCTGGCGGTGAGAGGATGGGATTTTCCCCTCCTCTACACTTTGCTGGCTCGTAATCCCTGTGTGGTGTCGTGGTCACGTCTCACGGCCGCCAGGGACCGAGGGTCCTGCCTTGACCGGCCGGACTGCGAGGAGACAACCTCTATAAAAATCCCTAATTCTGGACACTGGGGCTACGCGGTGTCTAGATGCTCGTTCTAGAGCGGCTGGAGGGTACACCAGCCATTAGCGGCCAACCCCAGGGACCTCCCGCCCCCTGGGTGTATTAGGGTTATCAAGGTACAGGGGGCTCTGCCTTGATGGACTGTTTATTTCCCCCATACTCGTGGGAATCAAATGGAAATCTTAAAAAATAAATTAGCAGATGAGGAGGATGCTGGCAGCTTGCTGTCAGCGTCAAAAAAGAAAGGGGTGTCGCGCAGCCGCGCATTACGCGCTGCGAAACGCGCAGCACCTATAAATGTAGAGTCTGACTCTGGCGGCTCGTCCTCGGACGATGCGAGCAACACCAGAGACAGAAGTAGAAGCGCTGGCAGCAATGCCAGCGCTAAGAGAGGTAGAGGGCGCCCGCCCACTACCTTTCAATATGTTGGGTTGGCTAAGGCTAAAGAAGACCTTAACAGACAAAGAAAAGAAGAAATAAAGCTCCGCCAGGAGGCGGAGCTCTTAGACGTGGTAGCGGCCGCCCATAAAAGCAGGGCGGCAAACGCAGAATCATCTGCGGCGGCGTCCGAAGAAGAGGACGCCACCGTGGAGGATATAAGAAGATCTGCGCAGAAGGAGGTGGAGGCGATTAGAGGTATCGCCCTCCACTCAGGGAACCTCAAGGGCACGTATGTTAGGGCCCTTAAGGATTCGGCCCTCTCTCTAATGAGAAAGGTCGAAACCCTGAGTGGTCGATCCACCTCCGATGAGACGAGGAGGCTGCAGGCGGAAAACAACCGCCTGCAGTCAGAATTAAATGATCTGAAAAAGGACGTGGCGGCGATGCGCGAGGAGATGGGGCGCCTAAAGGGTGCGACCACTCCCGCGCCTGCTGTAGTAGAGGTTGAAATGGAAGAGTTCCCTCCGCTGCAGCCATCGTCGTCGCGTCCAAGGACGGCGGCGTCGGCTATCCCAATGCCGACGACAAAAATAATAAAAGAGAGCCCAATGGAGGAATACTTGGGTGCCATCATGCGCGCTGTGGGCGACATGATGGACTCCAAGATTGCGGGGCTGCAGGACAGGCTTTTGCCTGCTCAGCCCTGCAGGCCTCCATTGGGCAAAGGGGGGAGGGCAAAGGCCCCCCCACCATCTGGCGTAAAGACTGTCCCTGCTGCAGCCCAACCGCTGCAGCAGAGAAAGGCTTCTGCTGTGGCCCAACCGCCACAGCAGAAAAAGGCTTCTGCTCCTTCCCAAAAAGGGAAGGGTAAGCAGAAGCCAACAGTTGAAAAAAGAATTCCCCGCCCACTTCCGCCTCCTCCGGCGTCTATGGACGACGGATGGACGACGGTTGTAAAGAGGGGGAAAAAGAAGAACAAAGGGGCACAGAAGAAAAGTGCCCCACAGGAAAATTCTTCTTCTCAGGGTAAGAGAGGCATGGCTTCTCCCCCTGAGAAGAAGAAGACAAAGAGGAAACGAAAGCCGCGTGCTCCTCGCACTGCGGCCATAGTTTTAACTCTGCTGCCAGGTGCAGAGGAGGCTGGCTTCACCTATGATAAAATCATAGGTGAAGCCAAGAGCAAGATTTCGCCGGAGCTTGTGGGCCCTATTGGCCTACGGTTCCGGCAAGCCATCACGGGCGCACGCATACTGGAGGTGCCCGGAGCCGATGGTAGTGACCGAGCAGACGCGCTCGCGCAGAGGATCCGTGAGATCCTCCCAGCGGAGCGCGTCCGTGTCGACAGGCCCACGAAGTGCGTAGACTTACGCATTTCGGAGCTAGACGACTCGGTCACTGCCGAGGAGGTAGTAGCCGCCCTTGCTAAAACGGGCGGCTGTCCGGAGGGGCAAATTAAAGCTGGAGTGGTCCGCTTTAACCCCTCTGGAATGGGTGCCATCTGGGCAAAGTGCCCCGTGGTGGCCGCGAAGAAGTTGGGAAGCCGATTGTTGGTGGGGTGGTCCTCAGCACGTACAACCGTGCTAGAGAGGGCCCCCCTGCGTTGCGTCCGCTGCATGGAGGTTGGCCATGTGGGAGCGAGATGCAACGCACCTGTCGACCGCAGCAATGAGTGTATGCGCTGCGGTCGGGAGGGCCATCGATCGGCCATGTGCTCCGCCGACAAGCCGCACTGCGTACTTTGCGCAGCGGCTGGCAAGCCGGCGGAGCATCGAGTAGGAGCAAAGAGGTGCGCTTACCTTAAAAAGCGCACCTCACAAAAGAAGGATGCCAGGGAGGAGGCGATGAGTACAGACCAAAATGGACAATAAAGCTCATCGCCTTCTCCTTGGGAATCTTAACCACTGTGCCGCCGCTCAGGACTTGTTTATCCATAGCGCGGCGCAGTGGTTAATCGATATAGCCGTGGCCACCGAGCCCTTCTTTGTCCCTTCAGCCGACAACTGGCTGGGGGACTTAACGGGTTCGGTGGCCATAAACTTTGCAGTGTACGCCGGTGCCCCGTCTCTCGTTGCACTCGCGAGAGGCCAGGGGTACGCGGCTGCACAATGGGGGGAAACCGTAGTGCTGGGGGTGTACTTCTCACCTAACAGGAGTGTCGCAGAATTCGAGTTATATTTGGGCGAGGTGGCCAACGTGATCCAGCGTGCCTCGCCCAAACCAGTGGTTATGATGGGGGACCTCAACGCCAAGTCAACGGCCTGGGGTTCCCCCAGAAACAACGAGAGAGGCGACACTCTTGAGGAGTGGGCGATAGTGACCGGCCTGTCTATACTTAATAGAGGGTCGGTCAACACGTGCGTGCGACAGGGGGGCGGATCGATTGTTGATATATCGTTCGCCAGCCCTTCTGTCGCTCAGCGAGTCTGTCACTGGCGAGTAATGGAGGAGGTTGAGACGCTGTCGGATCATCGTTACATCCGATTCGACGTCTCCCCCTCCCCTCAAGTGGCAGACAACTGTCGCCCGCAGAGAAGCACCCCAGCATTTCCCAGATGGGCGTTCAAACGTGTTCAGAAGGATCTCTTGATGGAGGCCGCTTTGGTCCAAGCCTGGAATGCCGAGGCACTACAGGACATCGGGGGAGAGGAGGGAGCTGAATGGTTCCGGGGCGCAATGACGCAAGTCTGCGACGCGTCGATGCCCCGGATGAAGTCCCTTCCTCGCAAGCGGCAAGCGTACTGGTGGAACTCTGCCGTCGCGGCACTCCGCATGGAGTGCATTGCGGCGCGCAGAAAGTACTCCAGACGCTACCGCCGCGGTACCCCTGATGTGACCATTGTGGCACAGCTGTACGAGGCATATAGAGAAAAGAGAAGAGCTCTGCAGCTTTCCATCAAGAGAGCCAAAGCTCAGGCGAGGGAAGAGCTCCTGGAGGGTCTTAACGCGGATCCGTGGGGGCGCCCGTATAAAATGGTTCGCAATAAACTGAAACCATGGGCGCCTCCATTGACACAGACCCTTCAGCCTCAAGTGCTCGAAAAGGTTGTGTCCGCTCTGTTTCCAAACAGAGCGGATCACACGCCTCCATCGATGGGACGTAGACCCCTGATGGAGGAGAGCCTTGAGGTGCCGGAAATAACTCCGGCGGAGTTCGACCTGTCCGTGGGAAGAATCCGGAGCAACAAAGCTCCGGGTCCAGATGGAATCCCCGGACGCGCCTGGGCTATGTCGATGAACGCCCTAGGGACCCGACTCTGTAGGTATTTCAACTCTTGCCTGGAGTCGGGACGGTTTCCCCGAATTTGGAAGACAGGCAGACTCGTTCTGATCAAGAAGGAAGGTCGTCCCGCAGAATCTCCCTCAGCGTACCGCCCCATCGTGCTGCTCGACGAGGTCGGCAAACTATTCGAAAGAATTATTGCCGGCCGTATCGTCGGGCAGCTAAGCTCGGTAGGGCCGGACTTAAGTAGTGTGCAATATGGCTTTCGAGGAGGCCGCTCTACGGTTGACGCCATAGAGCGCGTCAAGAGCCTCTCGGAAGCCGTAGTCGCCCAGGGTGGAGTGGCGCTGGCAGTGTCATTAGACATTGCCAACGCTTTCAACACACTCCCCTGGGCGTGCATCGGGGAGGCATTAAAACATCACAGAATGCCTCCCTACTTACAGAGGATAGTCCGGTCGTACTTGAGCGATAGGTACATCACATACGAGGGGCGGTCTGGAGAGATCGTGTTGAGGGAGATGGTGTGCGGTGTTCCACAGGGGTCTGTCTTAGGACCACTCCTGTGGAACATCGGGTACGACTACGTACTGCGGGGCGCACTTCCCCGGGGCCTGAGTGTCACGTGCTATGCCGATGACACTCTGGTTTTAGCCCGGGGAAGATCTTTCGAGGAGTCTGCCTGTCTGGGTAAACTGGGAGTAACGCTGGTCGTCGGCAGGATTAGGATGCTGGGACTGGAGGTGGCGCTGCATAAGACTGAGGCCATTTGCTTTCATGGGCCTCGTCGTGCGCCGCCTCGCGGTTCCAGCATCACCATAGAGGGAACCACAATCGAGGTCGGGTCCACAATGAAGTACTTGGGACTCGTCCTCGACAGCCGTTGGAGCTTCCGCGAGCACTTTGCGGGTCTGGCCCCGAAACTCATGGGTGCAGCGGGCGCACTTAGTCGCCTGCTCCCCAACGTGGGTGGGCCAGATGCCGCAACTCGCCGTCTTTATTTAGGAGTGGTCCGGTCGATGGCCCTTTACGGGGCACCCGTCTGGGCGTACACCCTGGCGGACAAGTCAGTGGCGCGGCTGCGAAAGTCGCAGCGCGTCATGGCCGTCAGGGTGATCAGAGGGTACCGGACCATCTCATATGAGGCGGCGTGTGCACTGGCAGGGTCCCCTCCGTGGGACATCGAGGCGAAGGTCTGCGCGGACATGTACGAACTCCGCGCAGACGAACCTGCCAGGGTGCGGAGGCTCCTGTCTCGACGGGAAGTCTTTAGATTGTGGAGCGAGAGGCTGGCGACACCAACTGCCGGCCTCCGAACCGTCGAGGCAGTTCGCCCTGTACTCAAGAAGTGGGCGAACAGGCGGCATGGTTCCCTCACCTTCCGGTTAACGCAAGTACTTTCCGGGCATGGATGCTTCGGAAAGTACCTCTGCAAAATAGCCGGAAGGGAGCCGACGACCAGATGCAACGAGTGTGGAGACTGCGACGAGGACACGGCGCAGCACAACCTAGAGGAATGTCCAGCATGGACACTGCTGCGCCGCGACTTCGTCGCAGAGGTGGGGACGAATGACCTCTCGCTACCAGCCGTCATCAAGGCTATGATGACTAGCGAGAGGTCATGGAATGCGGCCGTCTCCTTCTGTGAGTCTATAATGCTCCAGAAGGAGACCGCGGAGAGGGAGCGGGAGAGATCCCAGGACGCTCCCTCCAACCGCCGCGTCAGAGCCAGGATCCCGAGGAGAGTGACATTTGCCTCTTCTCTCGTTCCCACCTAGCCCCGCGGGCGGCAGTCATGGAGGTGACTGTCGCCCATTCACATCCAGAGGCGGGGCCCAGAGGCAGCGCGCGCGTGTTCCCGCGCGCGCCTCAATACATTGAAATAGAGTGCTCAGGAGAGGGATCATCTTCTCTATCCCTCTCCTGAAACCCGGGAGGGGCCCGTTCGACAAAAGAACGGGCCAGCGTCGGCGGAGTTACGGCGTTATTTCGGAAGAGAACCCGTGCTCCGTCAATTATGGCGACCGGAGGAACACCGCGGGGGTTTTAGTGGGTGCAACTCCCACACTACCCGTCCCCTTCCTCCAAAGGGGGCGGGTGTCCAGCGATTTCCCCCGCGCAAAAAAAAAAAAAAAAAAAAAAAAAAAGGTTAGGTTAGGTTAGGTTAGGTTATTACAACCAAAGAGAGCCCAATGGAGAAATACTTGGGTCCAATCATGCGTGCCGTGGGTGACATGATGGACTCCAAGATTGCGGGGCTGCAGGACAGGCTTTTGCCTGCTCAGCCCTGCAGGCCTCCATTGGGCAAAGGGGGGAAAGCAAAAGCCCCCCTACAATCAGGAGTGAAGACCGTTTCTGCTGTGGCCCAACCGTCACAGCAGAAAAAGGCGGTGGCCCAACCGCCACAACAGAAAAAGACTGCTGCTGGGGCTCAACCCCCACAGCAGAAAAAGGCTTCTGCTCCTTCCCAAAAAGGGAAGGGCAAGCAGAAGCCATCAGTTGAAAAGAAAATTCCCCGCCCACTTCCGCCTCCTCCTGTCTCTATGGACGAGGGCTGGACAACGGTCGTGAAGCGGGGAAAGAAAAAGAGTAAAGGGGCACAGAAATCAAGTGCCCCAGTAACAAATCCTTCTTCTCAGGGTAAGAGAGGCGTAGCTTCTCCCCCTGAGAAGAAGAAGAAGAAGAAGAGGCAGAGGAAACCTCGTGCTCCTCGCACTGCGGCAATAGTGTTGACACTGTTGCCGGGTGCGACGGAGGCTGGCTTCACCTATGATAAAATCATAGGTGAAGCCAAGAGCAAGATTTCGCCGGAGCTCGTAGGCCCTGTTGGCCTACGGTTCCGGCAAGCCATCACGGGTGCACGAATTCTAGAGGTGCCCGGAGCCGATGGCGGTGACCGAGCGGACGCGCTCGCGCAGAGGATCCGTGAGATCCTCCCAGCGGAGCGCGTCCGTGTCGACAGGCCCACGAAGTGCGTAGACCTACGCATTTCGGAGCTTGACGACTCGGTCACTGCCGAGGAGGTAGTAGCCGCCCTTGCTAAAACGGGCGGCTGTCCGGAGGGGCAAATTAAAGCTGGAATCGTCCGCTTTAACCCCTCCGGAATGGGTGCCATCTGGGCAAAGTGCCCCGTGATGGCAGTTAAAAAATTAGGGAGCCGATTGTTGGTGGGGTGGTCCTCAGCACGTATAACCGTGCTAGAGAGGGCCCCCCTGCGTTGCATCCGCTGCATGGAGGTTGGCCATGTGGGGGCGAGATGCACCGCACCTATCGACCGCAGCAATGAGTGTATGCGCTGCGGTCGGCAGGGCCATCGATCGGCCATGTGCTCCGCCGACAAGCCGCACTGCGTACTCTGCGCAGCGGCTGGCAAGCCGGCGGAGCATCGAGTAGGCGCAAAGAGGTGCGCCTATCTTAAAAAGCGCACATCAGAAAAGAAGGACGCCAGGGAGGAGGCGATGAGTACAGACCAAAATGGACAATAAAACTCATCGCTTCCTCCTAGGGAATCTTAACCACTGTGCCGCCGCTCAGGACCTGTTTGTCCATAGCGCGGCGCAGTGGTTAATCGATATAGCCGTGGCCACCGAGCCCTACTTTGTCCCCTCAGCCGACAACTGGTTGGGGGACTTAACGGGTTCGGTGGCCATAAACTTTGCAGTGTACGCCGGTGCCCCGTCTCTCGTTACACTCGCGAGAGGCCAGGGGTACGCGGCTGCACAATGGGGGGAAACCGTAGTGCTGGGGGTATACTTCTCACCTAACAGGAGTGTCGCAGAATTTGAATCGTATTTGGGCGAGGTGGCCAACGTGATCCAGCGTGCCTCGCCCAAACCAGTGGTTATGATGGGGGACCTCAACGCCAAGTCAACGGCCTGGGGTTCCCCCAGAAATAACGAGAGAGGCGACACTCTTGAGGAGTGGGCGATAGTGACCGGCCTGTCTATACTTAATAGAGGGTCGGTCAACACGTGCGTGCGACAGGGGGGCGGATCGATTGTTGATATATCGTTCGCCAGCCCTTCTGTCGCTCAGCGAGTCTGTCACTGGCGAGTGATGGAGGAGGTTGAGACGCTGTCGGATCATCGTTACATCCGATTCGACGTCTCCCTCTCCCCTCAAGTGGCAGACAACTATCGCCCGCAGAGAAGCACCCCAGCATTTCCCAGATGGGCGTTCAAACGTGTTCAGAAGGATCTCTTGATGGAGGCCGCTTTGGTCCAAGCCTGGAATGCCGAGGCACGACAGGACATCGGGGGAGAGGAGGGAGCTGAATGGTTCCGGGGCGCAATGACGCAAGTCTGCGACGCGTCGATGCCCCGGATGAAGTCCCTTCCTCGCAAGCGGCAAGCGTACTGGTGGAACTCTGCCGTCGCGGCACTCCGCATGGAGTGCATTGCGGCGCGCAGAAAGTACTCCAGACGCTACCGCCGCGGTACCCCTGATGTGACCATTGTGGCACAGCTGTACGAGGCATATAGAGAAAAGAGAAGAGCTCTGCAGCTGTCCATCAAGAGAGCCAAAGCTCAGGCGAGGGAAGAGCTCCTGGAGGGTCTTAACGCGGATCCGTGGGGGCGCCCGTATAAAATGGTTCGCAATAAACTGAAACCATGGGCGCCTCCATTGACACAGACCCTTCAGCCTCAAGTGCTCGAAAAGGTTGTGTCCGCTCTGTTTCCAAACAGAGCGGATCACACGCCTCCATCGATGGGACGTAGACCCCTGATGGAGGAGAGCCTTGAGGTGCCGGAAATAACTCCGGCGGAGTTCGACCTGTCCGTGGGAAGAATCCGGAGCAACAAAGCTCCGGGTCCAGATGGAATCCCCGGACGCGCCTGGGCTATGTCGATGAACGCCCTAGGGACCCGACTCTGTAGGTATTTCAACTCTTGCCTGGAGTCGGGACGGTTTCCCCGGATTTGGAAGACAGGCAGACTCGTTCTGATCAAGAAGGAAGGTCGTCCCGCAGAATCTCCCTCAGCGTACCGCCCCATCGTGCTGCTCGACGAGGTCGGCAAACTATTCGAAAGAATTATTGCTGGCCGTATCGTCGGGCAGCTAAGCTCGGTAGGGCCGGACTTAAGTAGTGTGCAATATGGCTTTCGAGGAGGCCGCTCTACGGTTGACGCCATAGAGCGCGTCAAGAGCCTCTCGGAAGCCGTAGTCGCCCAGGGTGGAGTGGCGCTGGCAGTGTCATTAGACATTGCCAACGCTTTCAACACACTCCCCTGGGCGTGCATCGGGGAGGCATTAAAATATCACAAAATGCCTCCCTACTTACAGAGGATAGTCCGGTCGTACTTGAGCGATAGGTACATCACATACGAGGGGCGGTCTGGAGAGATCGTGTTGAGGGAGATGGTGTGCGGTGTTCCACAGGGGTCTGTCTTAGGACCACTCCTGTGGAACATCGGGTACGACTACGTACTGCGGGGCGCACTTCCCCGGGGCCTGAGTGTCACGTGCTATGCCGATGACACTCTGGTTTTAGCCCGGGGAAGATCTTTCGAGGAGTCTGCCTGTCTGGGTAAATTGGGAGTTACGCTGGTCGTCGGCAGGATTAGGATGCTGGGACTGGAGGTGGCGCTGCATAAGACTGAGGCCATTTGCTTTCATGGGCCTCGTCGTGCGCCGCCTCGCGGTTCCAGCATCACCATAGAGGGAACCACAATCGAGGTCGGGTCCACAATGAAGTACTTGGGACTCGTCCTCGACAGCCGTTGGAGCTTCCGCGAGCACTTTGCGGGTCTGGCCCCGAAACTCATGGGTGCAGCGGGCGCACTTAGTCGCCTGCTCCCCAACGTGGGTGGGCCAGATGCCGCAACTCGCCGTCTTTATTTAGGAGTGGTCCGGTCGATGGCCCTTTACGGGGCACCCGTCTGGGCGTACACCCTGGCGGACAAGTCAGTGGCGCAGCTGCGAAAGTCGCAGCGCGTCATGGCCGTCAGGGTGATCAGAGGGTACCGGACCATCTCATATGAGGCGGCGTGTGCACTGGCAGGGTCCCCACCGTGGGACATAGAGGCGAAGGTCTGCGCGGACATGTACGAACTCCGCGCAGACGAACCTGCCAGGGTGCGGAGGCTCCTGTCTCGACGGGAAGTCTTTAGATTGTGGAGCGAGAGGCTGGCGACACCAACTGCCGGCCTCCGAACCGTCGAGGCAGTTCGCCCTGTACTTAAGAAGTGGGCGAACAGGCGGCATGGTTCCCTCACCTTCCGGTTAACGCAGGTACTTTCTGGGCATGGATGCTTCGGAAAGTACCTCTGCAAAATAGCCGGAAGGGAGCCGACGACCAGATGCAACGAGTGTGGAGACTGCGACGAGGACACGGCACAGCACAACCTAGAGGAATGTCCAGCATGGACACTGCTGCGCCGCGACTTCGTCGCAGAGGTGGGGACGAATGACCTCTCGCTACCAGCCGTCATCAAGGCTATGATGACTGGCGAGAGGTCATGGAATGCGGCCGTCTCCTTCTGTGAGTCTATAATGCTCCAGAAGGAGACCGCGGAGAGGGAGCGGGAGAGATCCCAGGACGCTCCCTCCAACCGCCGCGTCAGAGCCAGGATCCCGAGGAGAGTGACATTTGCCTCTCCTCTCGTTCCCACCTAGCCCCGCGGGCGGCAGTCATGGAGGTGACTGTCGCCCATTCACATCCAGAGGCGGGGCCCAGAGGCAGCGCGCGCGTGTTCCCGCGCGCGCCTCAATACTTTGAAATAGAGTGTTCAGGAGAGGGATCATCTTCTCTATCCCTCTCCTGAAACCCGGGAGGGGCCCGTTCGTTAAAAGAACGGGCCAGCGTCGGCGGAGTTACGGCGTTATTTCGGAAGAGAACCCGTGCTCCGCCAATTATGGCGACCGGAGGAACACCGCGGGGGTTTTAGTGGGTGCAACTCCCACACTACCCGTCCCCTTCCTCCAAAGGGGGCGGGCGTCCAGCGATTTCCCCCGCGCAACAAAAAAAAAAAAAAAAAAAAAAAAAAAAAAAAAAAAAAAAAAAAAAAAAAAAAAAAAAAAAAAAAAAAAAGGTTAGGTTAGGTTAGCCCCGCGGGCGGCAGTCATGGAGGTGACTGTCGCCCATTTACATTTACATCCAGAGGCGGGGCCCAGAGGCAGCGCGCGCGTGTTCCCGCGCGCGCCTCAATACATTGAAATAGAGTGTTCAGGAGAGGGATCATCTTCTCTATCCCTCTCCTGAAACCCGGGAGGGGCCCGTTCGTTAAAAGAACGGGCCAGCGTCGGCGGAGTTACGGCGTTATTTCGAGAGAGAACCCGTGCTCCGCCAATTATGGCGACCGGAGGAACACCGCGGGGGTTTTAGTGGGTGCAACTCCCACACTACCCGTCCCCTTCCTCCAAAGGGGGCGGGTGTCCAGCGATTTCCCCCGCGCAAAAAAAAAAAAAAAAAAAAAAAAAAAAAAAAAAAAAAAAAAGGTTAGGTTAGGTTAGGTTAGGTTAGGTTAGGTTAGGTTAGGTTAGGTTAGGTTAGGTTAGGTTAGGTTAGGTTAGGTTAGGTTGGGATGCGATGTCAGACTACCTCCTCGTGTGCCTGTCTGCTTGCCGTATTACTTCGGTAATGCGGAAAGTGGATGGGCCGGTGCATCCTGGGCATCAGTCAATAACTTCCCTTAACGGGGATCTTGTTGGCTGATGGCTAAATGTCTGACGTGTTTCGCTGCTCCACGTATCCCTCTGCTCTCAGAGGGAACTGTGGAGGAGCAAGAGCGGGTGGGTCGGTGGGATCATTCCCTCCCTCACACTTTGCTGGCTCGTAATCCCTGTGTGGTGTCGTGGTCACGTCTCACGGCCACCAGGGACCGAGGGTCCTGCCTTAACCGGCCGGACTGCGAGGAGACAACCTCTATAAAAATCCCTAATTCTGGGCGCTGGGGCTACGCGGCGTCCGGATGCTCGTTCTAGAGCGGCTGGAGGGTACACCAGTCATTAGCGGCCAACCCCAGGGACTTCCCGCCCCCCTGGGTGTATTAGGGTTATCAGGGTACAGGGGGCACTGCCCTGATGGACTTCTTATTTCCCCCATACTCGTGGGATCCAAATGATCAAAAATAAAACAAAAACTTCGGGAGAGGAGGACGTTGACACCACGGTGTCAGTGTCAAAAAAAGTTGGAGTGACGCGCAACCGCGCTTTGCGCGCGGTGAAACGGACTCTGGTATCGGACTCTGGTTCGTCCTCAGATGAGGCGACCATTGTTCGAACAAGAAGTGGAAGCGCTGGCAGCAATGCCAGCGCTAAAAGAGGTAGGGGGCGTCCGCCCACTACCTATGAATATGTTGGATTAGCCAAAGCTAAGGCAGAGGCTAACCAACAAAAGCGAGAGGAGCTCAAGCTTCGTCAAGAAGAAGAGCTCCTAAAAACTGTGGCGGACGCCCGAAGATCTAGGGCGCAAAACATGGCATCTGCGGTGTATGACGAGGAGGGCGTCACCGTAGATGCTATGAAGAAATCTGCACTAAAGGAGGTGGAGGCGATCCGGGAGATCGCCGTCAACTCAGGGAACCTCAAGGGGACCTATGTGAAGGCCCTTAAGGAAGCGGCATCCTCCCTCGGGAGGATTGTCGAGTCCCTGAGTGGACGCTCCACCTCCACGGAAGTAGAAGCACTGCAGACGGAAAATACCCGTCTGCAGTCAGAGATGGTGTCGCTGCGCCAAGACGTGGCGGCGATGAGGGCGGAGCTTGGGCGCCTTAAGAGCGCACCGGGTCCCGCACCTCAAACAGTGGTGGAGGCAATGGAGGACTTTCCTTCATTGCCACCGTCGCCGCCGCCGCGTCAGGGTAAGACCGCGGCTGCCTCGGCTTTGCCCTCCGCTCCATATAGGAGGGCAACAACAGTGGCCAACCCGATGGAGGAGTTTGAGCGCTCCATCATGCTTGCTGTGGGCAAGATGATGGACGCCAAACTAGATGGGCTTAAAGGCAGACTTCTGCCTGAACAGCCCATCCGTCCTCCATTGGCTAGCACAAAGAGGCAAGCGACACCAGCTCCCCCGGTTTCAGTCGGGGAAGCTAAAGAAAGTGCAGCACCGCGGCCTGCTCCCCGCAAAAAAGTGCCGGCCTCTGCTTCTGAAAAGAAGCAGCAGGTTAAGGCGGCAAAAGGGAAGGAGGAGCCAAAAAAGAAGACACCTCGCCCGCTCCCACCAGCACCGGCTTCTATGGAAGCCGCGTGGACCACGGTGGTGAAGCGTGGCAAAAAGAAGAACAAGCCGAAGGCAGCACCGCCGCCTCCTTCTCCTCCTACCAAGGAGAAGAAGAAAAAGAAGAGAGGCGGAAGGAAGAAGAGGATCCGTCCTCCTCGCTCCACTGCTGTAGTCCTAACACTGCAGCAGGCTGCGATCGAGGACGGGGTCACCTACGGTGATGTCATAAAAGAGGCAAGGTCTAAAATGACGCTAGAAAGTGTCGGCCTGGAGGGCGTGCGATTTCGACAGGCCATGACAGGGGCAAGAGTCCTGGAGGTGCCAGGCGCAAACAGCGGTGATCGTGCGGATGCGCTCGCGCAGAAGCTCAGAGAGGTTCTGCCAGCTGAGCGCGTCCGCGTCGACAGGCCCGTGAAATGCGTAGATCTGCGCATCACGGACCTCGACGACTCGATCACCGCTGAGGATGTTGTGGCCGCTCTGGCGAAAAAGGGTGGTTGCCCGGAAGGGCAAATAAAAACCGGTGTTGTCCGTTTTGACAACACCGGAATTGGCTCCATATGGGCGAAGTGCCCTGTCATGGCTGCCAAAAAAATAAAAGAGGGCAAACTGCTGGTGGGCTGGGCCTCTACACGAGTCATCGTGCTGGAGACTCCGCCCCTGCGGTGCACAAAGTGCATGGAGGCCGGCCATGTAGGTGCAAGGTGCACCGCAGCCGTTGACCGCAGCAATGAGTGTATGCGCTGCGGTCAACAGGGCCACAAATCGGCAATGTGCTCCGCCACTGTGTTCCACTGCGTGCTATGCGCAGCGGAGGGCAAACCGGCGGGGCACAGGGTGGGCGCGAAGAAGTGCGCCCACTTAAAAAAGAGGAAACCTGAGGCCTTGGTGCCTAAGGAGGGAGCGATGGCAACTGACCAAAATGGCCAGTAAGCCCATACGCTTCCTCCTTGGGAATCTCAACCACTGTGCCGGTGCACAAAATCTCTTTGTGCACAGTACGGCACAGTGGTTGATTGACGTCGCTGTGGCCACCGAACCCTACTATGTCCCTTCTGCCGATAACTGGCTGGGGGACGTAACGGGCACGGTGGCCATTAACTTTGCTGTGTACGCCGGTGCCCCGTCTCTCGTTGCACTCGCGAGAGGCGGAGGGTACGCGGCGGCACTATATGGGGAAACCGTAGTGCTAGGGGTGTACTTCTCTCCAAATAGAAGTGTCGCTGAGTTTGAAAGGTACTTGGGCGAGGTGGCCAACGTCATCCGGCGAGCCTCGCCCAAGCCTGTGATTCTGATGGGGGACCTCAATGCAAAATCAACTGCTTGGGGTTCCCCTAGAACAGACGCGCGAGGCGACACTCTGGAGGAGTGGGCGATAGTGACCGGCCTGTCCATACTCAATAGGGGGTCGGTCAATACGTGTGTGCGACAGCGAGGTGGCTCGATCGTTGATCTAGCGTTCGCCACCCCGTCTGTTGCTCAACGTGTCTGCCACTGGCGGATCGAGGAGGTTGAGACATTGTCGGACCACAAATACATGCGGTTCGACGTCTCCCCCTCGTACCGGGCAGACAACTATCGTCCAAGGAGAGGACCCCTAGCATTTCCTAGGTGGGCGTTCAAGCGGGTCGACAAAGACCTTCTGATGGAAGCCTCTTTGGTCCAAGCCTGGGCTGCAGACAGCAGACAGGACATCAGGGGAGAGGAGGGGGCTGAATGGTTCCGGGGCGCAATGACGCAAATCTGCGATGCGTCGATGCCCCGGGTGAAGACCCTTCCTCGTAAACAGCAAGCGTACTGGTGGACCGCCGAGATCGCGATACTGCGTAAGCAGTGCATGTTGGCGCGAAGGCGGTACACCAGACGTTATCGCAATGGACCCCCTGATGTGACCATAGAGGCACAGCTGTATGAAGCATACAGAGAGAGGAAAAAGGCTCTACAGCTGTCCATCAGACAGGCCAAGGCTCAAGCGAGGGAAGAGCTCCTGGAGAGTCTCAACGCGGATCCGTGGGGGCGCCCGTATAAAATGGTTCGAAATAAATTGAAACCATGGGCGCCTCCGCTGACGCAGACTCTCCAGCCTCAGCTGCTCGAAAAGGTTGTGGACACTCTGTTTCCGAACAGGGTGGATCACACGCCTCCAACCATGGGACGCAGACCCAGGATGGAGGAGAGCGCTGAGGCACCGGAAATAACTCCGGTGGAGTTCGAACTGTCCGTGAGGAACATCCGGAGCAATAAAGCTCCGGGCCCGGATGGCATCCCCGGACGCGCTTGGGTTTTGGCCATGAACGCCCTAGGAACCCGACTCTGCGAGTTGTACAACTCGTGCCTAGAGTCGGGACGGTTTCCCCAACAGTGGAAGACGGGCAGACTCGTCCTCATAAAGAAAGAGGGTCGCCCCGCAGATTCTCCCTCCGCCTACCGCCCCATAATGTTGCTCGACGAGGTCGGCAAATTATTCGAAAGAATAATTGCTGGCCGGATCGTCGGGCACCTAGGCTCGGTGGGACCGGACTTGAATAGCGTGCAGTATGGATTCCGAGAGGGCCGCTCAACGATCGATGCGATTGAGCGTGTCAAGTCCCTCTCGGAAGATACCATCGCCCAGGGTGGAGTGAGTTTGGCGGTGTCCTTAGACATCACCAACGCGTTCAACTCACTCCCCTGGGCATGCATCAGGGAGGCATTGCAATACCATCGCATGCCTCCCTACATTCAGAGGATAGTCCGGTCCTACCTGAGCGAAAGGTACATTATGTACGAGGGGCGGAACGGTAACATCGTTCGGAGGGAGATGGTGTGCGGTGTTCCTCAGGGGTCTGTCTTAGGACCACTCCTGTGGAACATCGGATACGACTTCGTGCTGCGGGGCGCACTTCCCCGAGGCCTGAGCATCACCTGCTACGCAGATGACACGCTCGTAATGGCCCGGGGAAGTACCTATGAGGAGTCTGCTCGTCTTGCCACTCTAGGAGTGACATTGGTCGTCGGCAGAATAGCGATGCTGGGACTGGAGGTGGCGCTGCACAAGACTGAGGCCATATGTTTTCATGGGCCTCGTCGTGCGCCACCCCGCGGGTCCAGCATCGTTATTGAGGGAACACGTATCGAGGTCGGGTCAACCATGAAGTACTTGGGACTCGTCCTCGATAGCCGCTGGAGCTTCCGCGAACACTTTGCGGGTCTGGCCCCGAAACTCATGGGGGCAGCGGGCGCACTTAGTCGCCTGCTCCCCAACTTGGGAGGGCCAGACTCCGCAGCTCGCCGTCTCTACTTAGGAGCGGTCCGGTCAATGGCCCTATACGGGGCTCCGATTTGGGCCTACACCCTGACGAGCAAATCTGCCGCGCTGTTGAGAAAATCACAGCGCGTCATGGCCGTCAGGGTGATTCGTGGCTACCGGACCATCTCGTACGAGGCGGCGTGTGTCCTGGCAGGGTCCCCTCCGTGGGACATCGAGGCTAAAGTCTGCGCGGATATGTATGAAATCCGCGCAGACGAACCTGCCAGGGTGCGGAGGCTCCTGTCTCGACAGGAAACACTGCGTATGTGGAACGAGAGGCTGGCAACTCCATCTGCTGGCCTCCGAACTGTCGAGGCAGTTCGCCCAGTACTCAAGAAGTGGGCGAACAGGCGGCACGGTTCCCTCACCTTCCGGCTGACGCAAGTGCTTTCCGGGCATGGCTGCTTTGGAAAGTACCTCTGCAAGATAGCCGGAAGGGAGCCGACGACCAGATGTCATGAGTGTGGAGACTGCGACGAAGATACGGCGCAGCACAACTTGGAGGAATGTCCTGCTTGGACATTGCTGCGCCGTGAATTCGTCGCAGAGGTGGGGACGAATGACCTCTCGCTACCAGCCGTTATAAAGGCTATGGTGTCTAGCGAGGGGTCATGGAATGCGGCCGTCTCCTTCTGTGAGTCTATAATGCTCCAGAAGGAGACCGCGGAGAGGGAGCGGGAAAGATCCCAAGATGCTCCCTCAATCCGCCGCGGAAGAGCCGGGATCCGGAGGAGAGTACGATTCGCCTCTCCTCCCGCCCCCACCTGACCCCGTCGGCGACAGTCCAGTAGGGGACTGTCGCCGAACAACATATAGAGACGGGGTCAGAGGCTGCGCGCGATGTGTTCCCGCGCGCACCTCACAACTGAGATTAGAGTGCGCAGGAGAGTAACAATGCTCTCCTGCAACAAGAGGGGCCCGTTCGTTGGGAGAACGGGCCAAGCGTCGGCGGAGTTACGGAAATTGTGCTAAAGCGTAAGTCGTGCTCCGTCGGACGATCAGAGGAACACCGCGAGGGTTTTTAGTCGGTGAGAGCCCGACACTACCCGCCGCCTTCCCTACACTGGTGGCGGGTGTCCGGTAGGGATTTTCCCTCGCGTTACCAAAAAAAAAAAAAAAAAAAAAAAAAGGTTAGGTTAGGTTAGGTTAGGTTAGGTTAGGTTATAAATCGAAGGGATGCGATGTCAGACTACCTCCTCGTGTGCCTGTCTGCTTGCCGTATTACTTCGGTAATGCGGAAAGTGGATGGGCCGGTGCATCCTGGGCATCAGTCAATAACTTCCCTTAACGGGGATCTTGTTGGCTGATGGCTAAATGTCTGACGTGTTTCGCTGCTCCACGTATCCCTCTGCTCTCAGAGGGAACTGTGGAGGAGCAAGAGCGGGTGGGTCGGTGGGATCATTCCCTCCCTCACACTTTGCTGGCTCGTAATCCCTGTGTGGTGTCGTGGTCACGTCTCACGGCCACCAGGGACCGAGGGTCCTGCCTTAACCGGCCGGACTGCGAGGAGACAACCTCTATAAAAATCCCTAATTCTGGGCGCTGGGGCTACGCGGCGTCCGGATGCTCGTTCTAGAGCGGCTGGAGGGTACACCAGTCATTAGCGGCCAACCCCAGGGACTTCCCGCCCCCCTGGGTGTATTAGGGTTATCAGGGTACAGGGGGCACTGCCCTGATGGACTTCTTATTTCCCCCATACTCGTGGGATCCAAATGATCAAAAATAAAACAAAAACTTCGGGAGAGGAGGACGTTGACACCACGGTGTCAGTGTCAAAAAAAGTTGGAGTGACGCGCAACCGCGCTTTGCGCGCGGTGAAACGGACTCTGGTATCGGACTCTGGTTCGTCCTCAGATGAGGCGACCATTGTTCGAACAAGAAGTGGAAGCGCTGGCAGCAATGCCAGCGCTAAAAGAGGTAGGGGGCGTCCGCCCACTACCTATGAATATGTTGGATTAGCCAAAGCTAAGGCAGAGGCTAACCAACAAAAGCGAGAGGAGCTCAAGCTTCGTCAAGAAGAAGAGCTCCTAAAAACTGTGGCGGACGCCCGAAGATCTAGGGCGCAAAACATGGCATCTGCGGTGTATGACGAGGAGGGCGTCACCGTAGATGCTATGAAGAAATCTGCACTAAAGGAGGTGGAGGCGATCCGGGAGATCGCCGTCAACTCAGGGAACCTCAAGGGGACCTATGTGAAGGCCCTTAAGGAAGCGGCATCCTCCCTCGGGAGGATTGTCGAGTCCCTGAGTGGACGCTCCACCTCCACGGAAGTAGAAGCACTGCAGACGGAAAATACCCGTCTGCAGTCAGAGATGGTGTCGCTGCGCCAAGACGTGGCGGCGATGAGGGCGGAGCTTGGGCGCCTTAAGAGCGCACCGGGTCCCGCACCTCAAACAGTGGTGGAGGCAATGGAGGACTTTCCTTCATTGCCACCGTCGCCGCCGCCGCGTCAGGGTAAGACCGCGGCTGCCTCGGCTTTGCCCTCCGCTCCATATAGGAGGGCAACAACAGTGGCCAACCCGATGGAGGAGTTTGAGCGCTCCATCATGCTTGCTGTGGGCAAGATGATGGACGCCAAACTAGATGGGCTTAAAGGCAGACTTCTGCCTGAACAGCCCATCCGTCCTCCATTGGCTAGCACAAAGAGGCAAGCGACACCAGCTCCCCCGGTTTCAGTCGGGGAAGCTAAAGAAAGTGCAGCACCGCGGCCCGCTCCCCGCAAAAAAGTGCCGGCCTCTGCTTCTGAAAAGAAGCAGCAGGTTAAGGCGGCAAAAGGGAAGGAGGAGCCAAAAAAGAAGACACCTCGCCCGCTCCCACCAGCACCGGCTTCTATGGAAGCCGCGTGGACCACGGTGGTGAAGCGTGGCAAAAAGAAGAACAAGCCGAAGGCAGCACCGCCGCCTCCTTCTCCTCCTACCAAGGAGAAGAAGAAAAAGAAGAGAGGCGGAAGGAAGAAGAGGATCCGTCCTCCTCGCTCCACTGCTGTAGTCCTAACACTGCAGCAGGCTGCGATCGAGGACGGGGTCACCTACGGTGATGTCATAAAAGAGGCAAGGTCTAAAATGACGCTAGAAAGTGTCGGCCTGGAGGGCGTGCGATTTCGACAGGCCATGACAGGGGCAAGAGTCCTGGAGGTGCCAGGCGCAAACAGCGGTGATCGTGCGGATGCGCTCGCGCAGAAGCTCAGAGAGGTTCTGCCAGCTGAGCGCGTCCGCGTCGACAGGCCCGTGAAATGCGTAGATCTGCGCATCACGGACCTCGACGACTCGATCACCGCTGAGGATGTTGTGGCCGCTCTGGCGAAAAAGGGTGGTTGCCCGGAAGGGCAAATAAAAACCGGTGTTGTCCGTTTTGACAACACCGGAATTGGCTCCATATGGGCGAAGTGCCCTGTCATGGCTGCCAAAAAAATAAAAGAGGGCAAACTGCTGGTGGGCTGGGCCTCTACACGAGTCATCGTGCTGGAGACTCCGCCCCTGCGGTGCACAAAGTGCATGGAGGCCGGCCATGTAGGTGCAAGGTGCACCGCAGCCGTTGACCGCAGCAATGAGTGTATGCGCTGCGGTCAACAGGGCCACAAATCGGCAATGTGCTCCGCCACTGTGTTCCACTGCGTGCTATGCGCAGCGGAGGGCAAACCGGCGGGGCACAGGGTGGGCGCGAAGAAGTGCGCCCACTTAAAAAAGAGGAAACCTGAGGCCTTGGTGCCTAAGGAGGGAGCGATGGCAACTGACCAAAATGGCCAGTAAGCCCATACGCTTCCTCCTTGGGAATCTCAACCACTGTGCCGGTGCACAAGATCTCTTTGTGCACAGTACGGCACAGTGGTTGATTGACGTCGCTGTGGCCACCGAACCCTACTATGTCCCATCTCTGCCGATAACTGGCTGGGGGACGTAACGGGCACGGTGGCCATTAACTTTGCTGTGTACGCCGGTGCCCCGTCTCTCGTTGCACTCGCGAGAGGCGGAGGGTACGCGGCGGCACTATATGGGAAACCGTAGTGCTAGGGGTGTACTTCTCTCCAAATAGAAGTGTCGCTGAGTTTGAAAGGTACTTGGGCGAGGTGGCCAACGTCATCCGGCGAGCCTCGCCCAAGCCTGTGATTCTGATGGGGGACCTCAATGCAAAATCAACTGCTTGGGGTTCCCCTAGAACAGACGCGCGAGGCGACACTCTGGAGGAGTGGGCGATAGTGACCGGCCTGTCCATACTCAATAGGGGGTCGGTCAAACGTGTGTGCGACAGCGGGGTGGCTCGATCGTTGATCTAGCGTTCGCCACCCCGTCTGTTGCTCAACGTGTCTGCCACTGGCGGATCGAGGAGGTTGAGACATTGTCGGACCACAAATACATGCGGTTCGACGTCTCCCCCTCGTACCGGGCAGACAACTATCGTCCAAGGAGAGGACCCCTAGCATTTCCTAGGTGGGCGTTCAAGCGGGTCGACAAAGACCTTCTGATGGAAGCCTCTTTGGTCCAAGCCTGGGCTGCAGACAGCAGACAGGACATCAGGGGAGAGGAGGGGGCTGAATGGTTCCGGGGCGCAATGACGCAAATCTGCGATGCGTCGATGCCCCGGGTGAAGACCCTTCCTCGTAAACAGCAAGCGTACTGGTGGACCGCCGAGATCGCGATACTGCGTAAGCAGTGCATGTTGGCGCGAAGGCGGTACACCAGACGTTATCGCAATGGACCCCCTGATGTGACCATAGAGGCACAGCTGTATGAAGCATACAGAGAGAGGAAAAAGGCTCTACAGCTGTCCATCAGACAGGCCAAGGCTCAAGCGAGGGAAGAGCTCCTGGAGAGTCTCAACGCGGATCCGTGGGGGCGCCCGTATAAAATGGTTCGAAATAAATTGAAACCATGGGCGCCTCCGCTGACGCAGACTCTCCAGCCTCAGCTGCTCGAAAAGGTTGTGGACACTCTGTTTCCGAACAGGGTGGATCACACGCCTCCAACCATGGGACGCAGACCCAGGATGGAGGAGAGCGCTGAGGCACCGGAAATAACTCCGGTGGAGTTCGAACTGTCCGTGAGGAACATCCGGAGCAATAAAGCTCCGGGCCCGGATGGTATCCCCGGACGCGCTTGGGTTTTGGCCATGAACGCCCTAGGAACCCGACTCTGCGAGTTGTACAACTCGTGCCTAGAGTCGGGACGGTTTCCCCAACAGTGGAAGACGGGCAGACTCGTCCTCATAAAGAAAGAGGGTCGCCCCGCAGATTCTCCCTCCGCCTACCGCCCCATAGTGTTGCTCGACGAGGTCGGCAAATTATTCGAAAGAATAATTGCTGGCCGGATCGTCGGGCACCTAGGCTCGGTGGGACCGGACTTGAATAGCGTGCAGTATGGCTTCCGAGAGGGCCGCTCAACGATCGATGCGATTGAGCGTGTCAAGTCCCTCTCGGAAGATACCATCGCCCAGGGTGGAGTGAGTTTGGCGGTGTCCTTAGACATCACCAACGCGTTCAACTCACTCCCCTGGGCATGCATCAGGGAGGCATTGCAATACCATCGCATGCCTCCCTACATTCAGAGGATAGTCCGGTCCTACCTGAGCGAAAGGTACATTATGTACGAGGGGCGGAACGGTAACATCGTTCGGAGGGAGATGGTGTGCGGTGTTCCTCAGGGGTCTGTCTTAGGACCACTCCTGTGGAACATCGGATACGACTTCGTGCTGCGGGGCGCACTTCCCCGAGGCCTGAGCATCACCTGCTACGCAGATGACACGCTCGTAATGGCCCGGGGAAGTACCTATGAGGAGTCTGCTCGTCTTGCCACTCTAGGAGTGACATTGGTCGTCGGCAGAATAGCGATGCTGGGACTGGAGGTGGCGCTGCACAAGACTGAGGCCATATGTTTTCATGGGCCTCGTCGTGCGCCACCCCGCGGGTCCAGCATCGTTATTGAGGGAACACGTATCGAGGTCGGGTCAACCATGAAGTACTTGGGACTCGTCCTCGATAGCCGCTGGAGCTTCCGCGAACACTTTGCGGGTCTGGCCCCGAAACTCATGGGGGCAGCGGGCGCACTTAGTCGCCTGCTCCCCAACTTGGGAGGGCCAGACTCCGCAGCTCGCCGTCTCTACTTAGGAGTGGTCCGGTCAATGGCCCTATACGGGGCTCCGATTTGGGCCTACACCCTGACGAGCAAATCTGCCGCGCTGTTGAGAAAATCACAGCGCGTCATGGCCGTCAGGGTGATTCGTGGCTACCGGACCATCTCGTACGAGGCGGCGTGTGTCCTGGCAGGGTCCCCTCCGTGGGACATCGAGGCTAAAGTCTGCGCGGATATGTATGAAATCCGCGCAGACGAACCTGCCAGGGTGCGGAGGCTCCTGTCTCGACAGGAAACACTGCGTATGTGGAACGAGAGGCTGGCAACTCCATCTGCTGGCCTCCGAACTGTCGAGGCAGTTCGCCCAGTACTCAAGAAGTGGGCGAACAGGCGGCACGGTTCCCTCACCTTCCGGCTGACGCAAGTGCTTTCCGGGCATGGCTGCTTTGGAAAGTACCTCTGCAAGATAGCCGGAAGGGAGCCGACGACCAGATGTCATGAGTGTGGAGACTGCGACGAAGATACGGCGCAGCACAACTTGGAGGAATGTCCTGCTTGGACATTGCTGCGCCGTGAATTCGTCGCAGAGGTGGGGACGAATGACCTCTCGCTACCAGCCGTTATAAAGGCTATGGTGTCTAGCGAGGGGTCATGGAATGCGGCCGTCTCCTTCTGTGAGTCTATAATGCTCCAGAAGGAGACCGCGGAGAGGGAGCGGGAAAGATCCCAAGATGCTCCCTCAATCCGCCGCGGAAGAGCCGGGATCCGGAGGAGAGTACGATTCGCCTCTCCTCCCGCCCCCACCTGACCCCGTCGGCGACAGTCCAGTAGGGGACTGTCGCCGAACAACATATAGAGACGGGGTCAGAGGCTGCGCGCGATGTGTTCCCGCGCGCACCTCACAACTGAGATTAGAGTGCGCAGGAGAGTAACATTGCTCTCCTGCAACAAGAGGGGCCCGTTCGTTGGGAGAACGGGCCAAGCGTCGGCGGAGTTACGGAAATTGTGCTAAAGCGTAAGTCGTGCTCCGTCGGACGATCAGAGGAACACCGCGAGGGTTTTTAGTCGGTGAGAGCCCGACACTACCCGCCGCCTTCCCTACACTGGTGGCGGGTGTCCGGTAGGGATTTTCCCTCGCGTTACCAAAAAAAAAAAAAAAAAAAAAAAAAAAAAGGTTATAAATCGAAAACCAAAAACAATACATCGGGAGAGGAGGACGCTGGCACTGCGCTGCCAGTGTCAAAAAGTAAAGTGGTGTCGCGCAGCCGCGCTTTGCGTGCTGTCAAACGCGCAGCGCCACAAACAGGGGAGTCAGACTCCGGTGACTCGTCCTCGGACGAGGCGGTTAGGGACAGGAGCAGAAGCGCTGGCAGCAATGCCAGCGCGAAAAGAGGTAGGGGGCGCCCGCCCACTACCTATGAATATGTTGGATTAGCCAAAGCTAAGGCGGAGGCTAACCAACAAAAAAGAGAGGAGCTCAAGCTCCGTCAGGAGGAAGAGCTCCTCCAGGTAGTGGCGGTCGCCCAAAAATCAAGGGTGGCAAACGCGGAGGCATCTGCGGCGGCGTCCGATGAAGAGGACGCCACCGTGGATGCAATTATAAGATCTGCGAAGAAGGAGGTGGAAGCGATAAGAGGTATCGCCCTCCACTCGGGGAACCTGAAGGGCACGTATGTTAGGGCCCTGAAGGATTCGGCCCTCTCCCTAATGAGAAAGGTCGAGACCCTGAGTGGTCGCTCCACCTCAGAGGAAACGAAGAGACTGCAGGCGGAAAACAGCCGCCTGCAGTCGGAGTTAGATAATATTAAAAAGGACGTGGCGGCGATGCGCGAGGAGATGGGGCGCCCGAAGGGTAAAACCACTCCCGCGCCTGCTGTAGTGGAGGTCGAAATGACCGAGTTCCCTCCGCTGCAGCCATCGTCGTCGCGTCCAAGGACGGCTGCGTCGGCATTACCAACGCCGACGCCAAAAACAAACAAAGAGAGCCCAATGGAGAAATACTTGGGTCCAATCATGCGTGCCGTAGGCGATATGATGGACTCCAAGATTGCGGGGCTGCAGGACAGGCTTTTGCCTGCTCAGCCCTGCAGACCTCCATTGGGCAAAGGGGGGAAAGCAAAAGCCCCCCTTCCATCAGGAGTGAAGACCGTTTCTGCTGTGGCCCAACCGTCACAGCAGAAAAAGCCTGTGGCCCAACCGCCACAACAGAAAAAGACTGCTGCTGGGGCCCAACCCCCACAGCAGAAAAAGGCTTCTGCTCCTTCCCAAAAAGGGAAGGGCAAGCAGAAGCCATCAGTTGAAAAGAAAATTCCCCGCCCACTTCCGCCTCCTCCTGCGTCTATGGACGAGGGTTGGACAACGGTCGTGAAGCGGGGAAAGAAAAAGAGTAAAGGGGCACAAAAATCAAGTGCCCCAGTAACAAATTCTTCTCCTCAGGGTAAGAGAGGCGTAGCTTCTCCCCCTGAGAAGAAGAAAAAGAAGAGGCAGAGGAAACCTCGTGCTCCTCGCACTGCGGCAATAGTGTTGACACTGTTGCCGGGTGCGACGGAGGCTGGCTTCACCTATGATAAAATCATAGGTGAAGCCAAGAGCAAGATCTCGCCGGAGCTCGTAGGCCCTGTTGGCCTACGGTTCCGGCAAGCCATCACGGGTGCACGAATTCTGGAGGTGCCCGGAGCCGATGGCGGTGACCGAGCGGACGCGCTTGCGCAGAGGATCCGTGAGATCCTCCCAGCGGAGCGCGTCCGTGTCGACAGGCCCACGAAATGCGTAGACCTACGCATTTCGGAGCTAGACGACTCGGTCACTGCCGAGGAGGTAGTAGCCGCCCTTGCTAAAACGGGCGGCTGTCCGGAGGGGCAAATTAAAGCTGGAATCGTCCGCTTTAACCCCTCCGGAATGGGTGCCATCTGGGCAAAGTGTCCCGTGGTGGCAGCTAAGAAGTTGGGGGGTCGATTGCTGGTGGGGTGGTCCTCGGCACGTATAACCGTGCTTGAGAGGGCCCCCCTGCGTTGCGTCCGCTGCATGGAGGTTGGCCATGTGGGAGCGAGATGCAACGCACCTGTCGACCGCAGCAATGAGTGTATGCGCTGCGGTCGGGAGGGCCATCGATCGGCCATGTGCTCCGCCGACAAGCCGCACTGCGTACTTTGCGCAGCGGCTGGCAAGCCGGCGGAGCATCGAGTAGGAGCAAAGAGGTGCGCTTACCTTAAAAAGCGCACCTCACAAAAGAAGGATGCCAGGGAGGAGGCGATGAGTACAGACCAAAATGGACAATAAAGCTCATCGCCTTCTCCTTGGGAATCTTAACCACTGTGCCGCCGCTCAGGACTTGTTTGTCCATAGCGCGGCGCAGTGGTTAATCGATATAGCCGTGGCCACCGAACCCTACTTTGTCCCTTCAGCCGACAACTGGTTGGGGGACTTAACGGGTTCGGTGGCCATAAACTTTGCAGTGTACGCCGGTGCCCCGTCTCTCGTTGCACTCGCGAGAGGCCAGGGGTACGCGGCGGCACAATGGGGGGAGACCGTAGTGCTGGGGGTGTACTTTTCACCTAACAGGAGTGTCGCAGAATTCGAGATGTATTTGGGCGAGGTGGCCAACGTTATCCAGCGTGCCTCGCCCAAACCAGTGGTTATGATGGGGGACCTCAACGCCAAGTCAACGGCCTGGGGTTCCCCCAGAAATGACGAGAGAGGCGACACTCTTGAGGAGTGGGCGATAGTGACCGGCCTATCTATACTTAATAGAGGGTCGGTCAACACGTGCGTGCGACAGGGGGGCGGATCGATTGTTGATATATCGTTCGCCAGCCCTTCTGTCGCTCAGCGAGTCTGTCACTGGCGAGTGATGGAGGAGGTTGAGACGCTATCGGACCATCGATACGTCCGATTCGACGTCTCCCCCTCCCCTCAAGTGGCAGACAACTATCGCCCGCAGAGAAGCACCCCAGCATTTCCCAGATGGGCGTTCAAACGTGTTCAGAAGGATCTCTTGATGGAGGCCGCTTTGGTCCAAGCCTGGAATGCCGAGGCACGACAGGACATCGGGGGAGAGGAGGGAGCTGAATGGTTCCGGGGCGCAATGACGCAAGTCTGCGACGCGTCGATGCCCCGGATGAAGTCCCTTCCTCGCAAGCGGCAAGCGTACTGGTGGAACTCTGCCATCGCGGCACTCCGCATGGAGTGCATTGCGGCGCGCAGAAAGTACTCCAGACGCTACCGCCGCGGTACCCCTGATGTGACCATTGTGGCACAGCTGTACGAGGAATATAGAGAAAAGAGAAGAGCTCTGCAGCTGTCCATCAAGAGAGCCAAAGCTCAGGCGAGGGAAGAGCTCCTGGAGGGTCTTAACGCGGATCCGTGGGGGCGCCCGTATAAAATGGTTCGCAACAAGCTGAAACCATGGGCGCCTCCATTGACACAGACCCTTCAGCCTCAAGTGCTCGAAAAGGTTGTGTCCACTCTGTTTCCAAACAGAGCGGAACACACGCCTCCATCGATGGGACGTAGACCCCTGATGGAGGAGAGCCTTGAGGCGCCGGAAATAACGCCGGCGGAGTTCGACCTGTCCGTGGGAAGGATCCGGAGCAACAAAGCTCCGGGTCCAGATGGAATCCCCGGACGCGCCTGGGCTATGTCGATGAACGCCCTAGGGACCCGACTCTGTAGGTATTTCAACTCTTGCCTGGAGTCGGGACGGTTTCCCCGGATTTGGAAGACAGGCAGACTCGTTCTGATCAAGAAGGAAGGTCGTCCCGCAGAATCTCCCTCAGCGTACCGCCCCATCGTGCTGCTCGACGAGGTCGGCAAACTATTCGAAAGAATTATTGCTGGCCGTATCGTCGGGCAGCTAAGCTCGGTAGGGCCGGACTTAAGTAGTGTGCAATATGGCTTTCGAGGAGGCCGCTCTACGGTTGACGCCATAGAGCGCGTCAAGAGCCTCTCGGAAGCCGTAGTCGCCCAGGGTGGAGTGGCGCTGGCAGTGTCATTAGACATTGCCAACGCTTTCAACACACTCCCCTGGGCGTGCATCGGGGAGGCATTAAAATATCACAAAATGCCTCCCTACTTACAGAGGATAGTCCGGTCGTACTTGAGCGATAGGTACATCACATACGAGGGGCGGTCTGGAGAGATCGTGTTGAGGGAGATGGTGTGCGGTGTTCCACAGGGGTCTGTCTTAGGACCACTCCTGTGGAACATCGGGTACGACTACGTACTGCGGGGCGCACTTCCCCGGGGCCTGAGTGTCACGTGCTATGCCGATGACACTCTGGTTTTAGCCCGGGGAAGATCTTTCGAGGAGTCTGCCTGTCTGGGTAAATTAGGAGTTACGCTGGTCGTCGGCAGGATTAGGATGCTGGGACTGGAGGTGGCGCTGCATAAGACTGAGGCCATTTGTTTTCATGGGCCTCGTCGTGCGCCGCCTCGCGGTTCCAGCATCACCATAGAGGGAACCACAATCGAGGTCGGGTCCACAATGAAGTACTTGGGACTCGTCCTCGACAGCCGTTGGAGCTTCCGCGAGCACTTTGCGGGTCTGGCCCCGAAACTCATGGGTGCAGCGGGCGCACTTAGTCGCCTGCTCCCCAACGTGGGTGGGCCAGATGCCGCAACTCGCCGTCTATATTTAGGAGTGGTCCGGTCGATGGCCCTTTATGGGGCACCCGTCTGGGCGTACACCCTGGCGGACAAGTCAGTGGCGCAGCTGCGAAAGTCGCAGCGCGTCATGGCCGTCAGGGTGATCAGAGGGTACCGGACCATCTCATATGAGGCGGCGTGTGCACTGGCAGGGTCCCCCCCGTGGGACATAGAGGCGAAGGTCTGCGCGGACGTGTACGAACTCCGCGCAGACGAACCTGCCAGGGTGCGGAGGCTCCTGTCTCGACGGGAAGTCTTTAGATTGTGGAGCGAGAGGCTGGCGACACCAACTGCCGGCCTCCGAACCGTCGAGGCAGTTCGCCCTGTACTTAAGAAGTGGGCGAACAGGCGGCAAGGTTCCCTCACCTTCCGGTTAACGCAAGTACTTTCCGGGCACGGATGCTTCGGAAAGTACCTCTGCAAAATAGCCGGAAGGGAGCCGACGACCAGATGCAACGAGTGTGGAGACTGCGACGAGGACACGGCGCAGCACAACCTAGAGGAATGTCCAGCATGGACACTGCTGCGCCGCGACTTCGTCGCAGAGGTGGGGACGAATGACCTCTCGCTACCAGCCGTCATCAAGGCTATGATGACTAGCGAGAGGTCATGGAATGCGGCCGTCTCCTTCTGTGAGTCTATAATGCTCCAGAAGGAGACCGCGGAGAGGGAGCGGGAGAGATCCCAGGACGCTCCCTCCAACCGCCGCGTAAGAGCCAGGATCCCGAGGAGAGTGACATTTGCCTCTCCTCTCGTTCCCACCTAGCCCCGCGGGCGGCAGTCATGGAGGTGACTGTCGCCCATTCACATCCAGAGGCGGGGCCCAGAGGCAGCGCGCGCGTGTTCCCGCGCGCGCCTCAATACATCGAAATAGAGTGTTCAGGAGAGGGATCATCTTCTCTATCCCTCTCCTGAAACCCGGGAGGGGCCCGTTCGTTAAAAGAACGGGCCAGCGTCGGCGGAGTTACGGCGTTATTTCGAGAGAGAACCCGTGCTCCGCCAATTATGGCGACCGGAGGAACACCGCGGGGGTTTTAGTGGGTGCAACTCCCACACTACCCGTCCCCTTCCTCCAAAGGGGGCGGGTGTCCAGCGATTTCCCCCGCGCAACAAAAAAAAAAAAAAAAAAAAAAAAAAAAAAAAAAAAAAAAAAAAAAAAAAAAAAAAAAAAAAAAGGTTAGGTTAACGGTAACATCGTTCGGAGGGAGATGGTGTGCGGTGTTCCTCAGGGGTCTGTCTTAGGACCACTCCTGTGGAACATCGGATACGACTTCGTGCTGCGGGGCGCACTTCCCCGAGGCCTGAGCATCACCTGCTACGCAGATGACACGCTCGTAATGGCCCGGGGAAGTACCTATGAGGAGTCTGCTCGTCTTGCCACTCTAGGAGTGACACTGGTCGTCGGCAGAATAGCGATGCTGGGACTGGAGGTGGCGCTGCACAAGACTGAGGCCATATGTTTTCATGGGCCTCGTCGTGCGCCACCCCACGGGTCCAGCATCGTTATTGAGGGAACACGTATCGAGGTCGGGTCAACCATGAAGTACTTGGGACTCGTCCTCGATAGCCGCTGGAGCTTCCGCGAACACTTTGCGGGTCTGGCCCCGAAACTCATGGGGGCAGCGGGCGCACTTAGTCGCCTGCTCCCCAACTTGGGTGGGCCAGACACCGCAGCTCGCCGTCTCTACTTAGGAGTGGTCCGGTCAATGGCCCTATACGGGGCCCCGATTTGGGCCTACACCCTGACGAGCAAATCTGCCGCGCTGTTGAGAAAATCACAGCGCGTCATGGCCGTCAGGGTGATACGTGGCTACCGGACCATCTCGTGCGAGGCGGCGTGTGTCCTGGCAGGGTCCCCTCCGTGGGACATTGAGGCTAAAGTCTGCGCGGATATGTATGAAATCCGCGCAGACGAACCTGCCAGGGTGCGGAGGCTCCTGTCTCGACAGGAAACACTGCGTATGTGGAACGAGAGGCTGGCAACTCCATCTGCTGGCCTCCGAACTGTCGAGGCAGTTCGCCCAGTACTGAAGAAGTGGGCGAACAGGCGGCACGGTTCCCTCACCTTCCGGCTGACGCAAGTGCTTTCCGGGCATGGCTGCTTCGGAAAGTACCTCTGCAAGATAGCCGGGAGGGAGCCGACGACCAGATGTCACGAATGTGGAAACTGCGACGAAGACACGGCGCAGCACAACTTGGAGGAATGTCCTGCTTGGACATTGCTGCGCCGAGAATTCGTCGCAGAGGTGGGGACGAATGACCTCTCGCTACCAGCCGTTATCAAGGCTATGGTGTCTAGCGAGGGGTCATGGAATGCGGCCGTCTCCTTCTGTGAAGCTATCATGCTCCAGAAGGAGACCGCGGAGAGGGAGCGGGAAAGATCCCAAGATGCTCCCTCTATCCGCCGCGGAAGAGCCGGTATCCGGAGGAGAGTGCGATTCGCCTCTCCTCCCGCCCCCACCTAACCCCGTCGGCGGCAGTCCAGGAGGGGACTGCCGCCATACACACCTTAGAGACGGGGTCAGAGGCAGCGCGCGCTGTGTTCCCGCGCGCGCCTCACAACTGAGATCAGAGTGCGCAGGAGAGTAACATCGACTCTCCTGCAAAAAGAGGGGCCCGTTCGGTGGGAGAACGGGCCAGCGTCGGCGGAGTTACGCGGGACTGCGAAAGTGAACTCCGTGCTCCGCCAGACGAACGGAGGAACACCGCGAGGGTTTTTAGTCGGTGCAAGCCCGACACTCCCCGCCACCCCTCCCTCCTCGGGTGGCGGGCGTCCGTTAGGGATTTTCCCTCGCGTTACCAAAAAAAAAAAAAAAAAAAAAAAAAAAAAAAAAAAAAAAAAAAGGTTAGGTTAGGTTAGGTTAGGTTAGGTTAGGTTAGGTTAGGTTAGGTTAGGTTAGGTTAGGTTAGGTTAGGTTAGGTTAGGTTAGGTTAGGTTAGGTTGGGATTCGGACTCTGGTTCGTCCTCAGATGAGGCGACCATTGTTCGAACAAGAAGTGGAAGCGCTGGCAGCAATGCCAGCGCTAAAAGAGGTAGGGGGCGTCCGCCCACTACCTATGAATATGTTGGATTAGCCAAAGCTAAGGCAGAGGCTAACCAACAAAAGCGAGAGGAGCTCAAGCTTCGTCAAGAAGAAGAGCTCCTAAAAACTGTGGCGGACGCCCGAAGATCTAGGGCGCAAAACATGGCATCTGCGGTGTATGACGAGGAGGGCGTCACCGTAGATGCTATGAAGAAATCTGCACTAAAGGAGGTGGAGGCGATCCGGGAGATCGCCGTCAACTCAGGGAACCTCAAGGGGACCTATGTGAAGGCCCTTAAGGAAGCGGCATCCTCCCTCGGGAGGATTGTCGAGTCCCTGAGTGGACGCTCCACCTCCACGGAAGTAGAAGCACTGCAGACGGAAAATACCCGTCTGCAGTCAGAGATGGTGTCGCTGCGCCAAGACGTGGCGGCGATGAGGGCGGAGCTTGGGCGCCTTAAGAGCGCACCGGGTCCCGCACCTCAAACAGTGGTGGAGGCAATGGAGGACTTTCCTTCATTGCCACCGTCGCCGCCGCCGCGTCAGGGTAAGACCGCGGCTGCCTCGGCTTTGCCCTCCGCTCCATATAGGAGGGCAACAACAGTGGCCAACCCGATGGAGGAGTTTGAGCGCTCCATCATGCTTGCTGTGGGCAAGATGATGGACGCCAAACTAGATGGGCTTAAAGGCAGACTTCTGCCTGAACAGCCCATCCGTCCTCCATTGGCTAGCACAAAGAGGCAAGCGACACCAGCTCCCCCGGTTTCAGTCGGGGAAGCTAAAGAAAGTGCAGCACCGCGGCCCGCTCCCCGCAAAAAAGTGCCGGCCTCTGCTTCTGAAAAGAAGCAGCAGGTTAAGGCGGCAAAAGGGAAGGAGGAGCCAAAAAAGAAGACACCTCGCCCGCTCCCACCAGCACCGGCTTCTATGGAAGCCGCGTGGACCACGGTGGTGAAGCGTGGCAAAAAGAAGAACAAGCCGAAGGCAGCACCGCCGCCTCCTTCTCCTCCTACCAAGGAGAAGAAGAAAAAGAAGAGAGGCGGAAGGAAGAAGAGGATCCGTCCTCCTCGCTCCACTGCTGTAGTCCTAACACTGCAGCAGGCTGCGATCGAGGACGGGGTCACCTACGGTGATGTCATAAAAGAGGCAAGGTCTAAAATGACGCTAGAAAGTGTCGGCCTGGAGGGCGTGCGATTTCGACAGGCCATGACAGGGGCAAGAGTCCTGGAGGTGCCAGGCGCAAACAGCGGTGATCGTGCGGATGCGCTCGCGCAGAAGCTCAGAGAGGTTCTGCCAGCTGAGCGCGTCCGCGTCGACAGGCCCGTGAAATGCGTAGATCTGCGCATCACGGACCTCGACGACTCGATCACCGCTGAGGATGTTGTGGCCGCTCTGGCGAAAAAGGGTGGTTGCCCGGAAGGGCAAATAAAAACCGGTGTTGTCCGTTTTGACAACACCGGAATTGGCTCCATATGGGCGAAGTGCCCTGTCATGGCTGCCAAAAAAATAAAAGAGGGCAAACTGCTGGTGGGCTGGGCCTCTACACGAGTCATCGTGCTGGAGACTCCGCCCCTGCGGTGCACAAAGTGCATGGAGGCCGGCCATGTAGGTGCAAGGTGCACCGCAGCCGTTGACCGCAGCAATGAGTGTATGCGCTGCGGTCAACAGGGCCACAAATCGGCAATGTGCTCCGCCACTGTGTTCCACTGCGTGCTATGCGCAGCGGAGGGCAAACCGGCGGGGCACAGGGTGGGCGCGAAGAAGTGCGCCCACTTAAAAAAGAGGAAACCTGAGGCCTTGGTGCCTAAGGAGGGAGCGATGGCAACTGACCAAAATGGCCAGTAAGCCCATACGCTTCCTCCTTGGGAATCTCAACCACTGTGCCGGTGCACAAGATCTCTTTGTGCACAGTACGGCACAGTGGTTGATTGACGTCGCTGTGGCCACCGAACCCTACTATGTCCCTTCTGCCGATAACTGGCTGGGGGACGTAACGGGCACGGTGGCCATTAACTTTGCTGTGTACGCCGGTGCCCCGTCTCTCGTTGCACTCGCGAGAGGCGGAGGGTACGCGGCGGCACTATATGGGGAAACCGTAGTGCTAGGGGTGTACTTCTCTCCAAATAGAAGTGTCGCTGAGTTTGAAAGGTACTTGGGCGAGGTGGCCAACGTCATCCGGCGAGCCTCGCCCAAGCCTGTGATTCTGATGGGGGACCTCAATGCAAAATCAACTGCTTGGGGTTCCCCTAGAACAGACGCGCGAGGCGACACTCTGGAGGAGTGGGCGATAGTGACCGGCCTGTCCATACTCAATAGGGGGTCGGTCAATACGTGTGTGCGACAGCGGGGTGGCTCGATCGTTGATCTAGCGTTCGCCACCCCGTCTGTTGCTCAACGTGTCTGCCACTGGCGGATCGAGGAGGTTGAGACATTGTCGGACCACAAATACATGCGGTTCGACGTCTCCCCCTCGTACCGGGCAGACAACTATCGTCCAAGGAGAGGACCCCTAGCATTTCCTAGGTGGGCGTTCAAGCGGGTCGACAAAGACCTTCTGATGGAAGCCTCTTTGGTCCAAGCCTGGGCTGCAGACAGCAGACAGGACATCAGGGGAGAGGAGGGGGCTGAATGGTTCCGGGGCGCAATGACGCAAATCTGCGATGCGTCGATGCCCCGGGTGAAGACCCTTCCTCGTAAACAGCAAGCGTACTGGTGGACCGCCGAGATCGCGATACTGCGTAAGCAGTGCATGTTGGCGCGAAGGCGGTACACCAGACGTTATCGCAATGGACCCCCTGATGTGACCATAGAGGCACAGCTGTATGAAGCATACAGAGAGAGGAAAAAGGCTCTACAGCTGTCCATCAGACAGGCCAAGGCTCAAGCGAGGGAAGAGCTCCTGGAGAGTCTCAACGCGGATCCGTGGGGGCGCCCGTATAAAATGGTTCGAAATAAATTGAAACCATGGGCGCCTCCGCTGACGCAGACTCTCCAGCCTCAGCTGCTCGAAAAGGTTGTGGACACTCTGTTTCCGAACAGGGTGGATCACACGCCTCCAACCATGGGACGCAGACCCAGGATGGAGGAGAGCGCTGAGGCACCGGAAATAACTCCGGTGGAGTTCGAACTGTCCGTGAGGAACATCCGGAGCAATAAAGCTCCGGGCCCGGATGGCATCCCCGGACGCGCTTGGGTTTTGGCCATGAACGCCCTAGGAACCCGACTCTGCGAGTTGTACAACTCGTGCCTAGAGTCGGGACGGTTTCCCCAACAGTGGAAGACGGGCAGACTCGTCCTCATAAAGAAAGAGGGTCGCCCCGCAGATTCTCCCTCCGCCTACCGCCCCATAGTGTTGCTCGACGAGGTCGGCAAATTATTCGAAAGAATAATTGCTGGCCGGATCGTCGGGCACCTAGGCTCGGTGGGACCGGACTTGAATAGCGTGCAGTATGGCTTCCGAGAGGGCCGCTCAACGATCGGTGCGATTGAGCGTGTCAAGTCCCTCTCGGAAGATACCATCGCCCAGGGTGGAGTGAGTTTGGCGGTGTCCTTAGACATCACCAACGCGTTCAACTCACTCCCCTGGGCATGCATCAGGGAGGCATTGCAATACCATCGCATGCCTCCCTACATTCAGAGGATAGTCCGGTCCTACCTGAGCGAAAGGTACATTATGTACGAGGGGCGGAACGGTAACATCGTTCGGAGGGAGATGGTGTGCGGTGTTCCTCAGGGGTCTGTCTTAGGACCACTCCTGTGGAACATCGGATACGACTTCGTGCTGCGGGGCGCACTTCCCCGAGGCCTGAGCATCACCTGCTACGCAGATGACACGCTCGTAATGGCCCGGGGAAGTACCTATGAGGAGTCTGCTCGTCTTGCCACTCTAGGAGTGACATTGGTCGTCGGCAGAATAGCGATGCTGGGACTGGAGGTGGCGCTGCACAAGACTGAGGCCATATGTTTTCATGGGCCTCGTCGTGCGCCACCCCGCGGGTCCAGCATCGTTATTGAGGGAACACGTATCGAGGTCGGGTCAACCATGAAGTACTTGGGACTCGTCCTCGATAGCCGCTGGAGCTTCCGCGAACACTTTGCGGGTCTGGCCCCGAAACTCATGGGGGCAGCGGGCGCACTTAGTCGCCTGCTCCCCAACTTGGGAGGGCCAGACTCCGCAGCTCGCCGTCTCTACTTAGGAGTGGTCCGGTCAATGGCCCTATACGGGGCTCCGATTTGGGCCTACACCCTGACGAGCAAATCTGCCGCGCTGTTGAGAAAATCACAGCGCGTCATGGTCGTCAGGGTGATTCGTGGCTACCGGACCATCTCGTACGAGGCGGCGTGTGTCCTGGCAGGGTCCCCTCCGTGGGACATCGAGGCTAAAGTCTGCGCGGATATGTATGAAATCCGCGCAGACGAACCTGCCAGGGTGCGGAGGCTCCTGTCTCGACAGGAAACACTGCGTATGTGGAACGAGAGGCTGGCAACTCCATCTGCTGGCCTCCGAACTGTCGAGGCAGTTCGCCCAGTACTCAAGAAGTGGGCGAACAGGCGGCACGGTTCCCTCACCTTCCGGCTGACGCAAGTGCTTTCCGGGCATGGCTGCTTTGGAAAGTACCTCTGCAAGATAGCCGGAAGGGAGCCGACGACCAGATGTCATGAGTGTGGAGACTGCGACGAAGATACGGCGCAGCACAACTTGGAGGAATGTCCTGCTTGGACATTGCTGCGCCGTGAATTCGTCGCAGAGGTGGGGACGAATGACCTCTCGCTACCAGCCGTTATAAAGGCTATGGTGTCTAGCGAGGGGTCGTGGAATGCGGCCGTCTCCTTCTGTGAGTCTATAATGCTCCAGAAGGAGACCGCGGAGAGGGAGCGGGAAAGATCCCAAGATGCTCCCTCAATCCGCCGCGGAAGAGCCGGGATCCGGAGGAGAGTACGATTCGCCTCTCCTCCCGCCCCCACCTGACCCCGTCGGCGACAGTCCAGTAGGGGACTGTCGCCGAACAACATATAGAGACGGGGTCAGAGGCTGCGCGCGATGTGTTCCCGCGCGCACCTCACAACTGAGATTAGAGTGCGCAGGAGAGTAACATTGCTCTCCTGCAACAAGAGGGGCCCGTTCGTTGGGAGAACGGGCCAAGCGTCGGCGGAGTTACGGAAATTGTGCTAAAGCGTAAGTCGTGCTCCGCCGGACGATCGGAGGAACACCGCGAGGGTTTTTAGTCGGTGAGAGCCCGACACTACCCGCCGCCTTCCCTACACTGGTGGCGGGTGTCCGGTAGGGATTTTCCCTCGCGTTACCAAAAAAAAAAAAAAAAAAAAAAAAAAAAAAAAAAGGTTAGGTTGGGATGCGATGTCAGACTACCTCCTCGTGTGCCTGTCTGCTTGCCGTATTACTTCGGTAATGCGGAAAGTGGATGGGCCGGTGCATCCTGGGCATCAGTCAATAACTTTCCTTAACGGGGATCTTGTTGGCTGATGGCTAAAAGTCTGACGTGTGGCGCTGATCCGCGTGTCCCTCTGCTCTCAGAGGACACTGTGGAGAGGCAAGAGCGAGTGGTCGCCGGCGTGCAAGCCTTTGCCGCTGGCGGTGAGAGGATGGGATTCTCCCTTCCTCTACACTTTGCTGGCTCGTAATCCCTGTGTGGTGTCGTGGTCACGTCTCACGGCCGCCAGGGACCGAGGGTCCTGCCTTAACCGGCCGGACTGCGAGGAGACAACCTCTATAAAAATCCCTAATTCTGGACACTGGGGCTACGCGGTGTCTAGATGCTCGTTCTAGAGCGGCTGGAGGGTACACCAGTCATTAGCGGCCAACCCCAGGGACTTCCCGCCCCCTGGGTGTATTAGGGTTATCAAGGTACAGGGGGCTCTGCCTTGATGGACTGTTTATTTCCCCCATACTCGTGGGATTAAAATGAATAAATCAAAATCAAAAAACTATACATCGGGAGAGGAGGACGCTGGCACTGCGCTGCCAGTGTCAAAAAGAGAAGTGGTGTCGCGCAGCCGCGCCTTGCGTGCTGCTAAACGCGCAGCGCCACATACAGAGTCGGACTCTGGCGGCTCGTCCTCGGACGAGGCGGTCAGGGATAGGAGTAGAAGCGCTGGCAGCAATGCCAGCGCGAAAAGAGGTAGGGGGCGCCCGCCCACTACCTATGAATACGTTGGATTAGCCAAAGCTAAGGCAGAGGCTAATCAACAAAAAAGAGAGGAGCTCAAGCTCCGTCAGGAGGAAGAGCTCCTCCAGGTAGTGGCGGTCGCCCAAAAATGCAGGGCGGCAAACACGGTGACATCTGCGGCGGCGTCCGAGGAAGAGGACGCCACCGTGGATGCCATTAGAAAACTGGCGAAAAAAGAGGTGGACGCGATTAGGGAAATCGCCATTCATTCAGGGAACCTCAAGGGCACCTTTGTAAGGGCCCTTAAGGATGCGGCTGTATCCCTAGAGGGAATGGTCGAAACCCTAAGCAATCGCTCCACCTCCGAAGAGACAAAGAGACTGCAGGCTGAAAACAACCGCCTGCAGTCGGAATTAAACAGTCTTAAGAAAGACGTGGCGGCGATGCGCGAAGAGATGGGGCGCCTTAAGGGTGCGACCACTCCCGTGCCTGCTGTAGTGGAGGTCGAAATGGCCGAGTTCCCTCCGCTGCAGCCATCGTCGTCGCGTCCAAGGACGGCGGCGTCGGCTATCCCAATGCCGACGACAAAAACAATAAAAGAGAGCCCAATGGAGGAATACTTGGGTGCCATCATGCGCGCTGTGGGCGACATGATGGACTCCAAGATTGCGGGGCTGCAGGACAGGCTTTTGCCTGCTCAGCCCTGCAGGCCTCCATTGGGCAAAGGGGGGAAGGCAAAGGCCCCCCCACCATCTGGCGTAAAGACTGTCCCTGCTGCAGCCCAACCGCTGCAGCAGGGAAAGGCTTCTGCTGTGGCCCAACCGCCAAAGCAGAAAAAGGCTTCTGCTCCTCCCCAAAAAGGGAAGGGTAAGCAGAAGCCAATAGTTGAAGAAAGAATTCCCCGCCCACTTCCGCCTCCTCCTGCGTCTATGGACGACGGATGGACGACGGTCGTGAAGCGAGGGAAGAAAAAGAGTAAAGGTGCACAGAAAACAAGTGCCCCACAGGCAAGTTCTTCTTCTCAGGGTAAGAGAGGCATGGCTTCTCCCCCTGAGAAGAAGAAGAAAAAGAGGAAACGAAAGCCGCGTGCTCCTCGCACTGCGGCGATTGTTCTAACTTTGCTGCCAGGTGCAGAAGAGGCTGGCTTCACCTATGATAAAATCATAGGTGAAGCCAAGAGCAAGATTTCGCCGGAGCTCGTGGGCCCTATTGGCCTACGGTTCCGGCAAGCCATCACGGGCGCACGCATTCTAGAGGTGCCCGGAGCCGATGGTAGTGACCGAGCAGACGCGCTTGCGCAGAGGATCCGTGAGATCCTCCCAGCGGAGCGCGTCCGTGTCGACAGGCCCACGAAGTGCGTAGACCTACGCATTTCGGAGCTTGACGACTCGGTCACTGCCGAGGAGGTAGTGGCCGCCCTTGCCAAAACGGGCGGCTGTCCGGAGGGGCAAATTAAAGCTGGAGTGGTCCGCTTTAACCCCTCTGGAATGGGTGCCATCTGGGCAAAGTGCCCCGTGGTGGCCGCGAAGAAGTTGGGAAGCCGATTGTTGGTGGGGTGGTCCTCAGCACGTACAACCGTGCTAGAGAGGGCCCCCCTGCGTTGCGTCCGCTGCATGGAGGTTGGCCATGTGGGAGCGAGATGCAACGCACCTATCGACCGCAGCAATGAGTGTATGCGCTGCGGTCGGGAGGGCCATCGATCGGCCATGTGCTCCGCCGACAAACCGCACTGCGTACTCTGCGCAGCAGCTGGCAAGCCGGCGGAGCATCGAGTAGGCGCAAAGAGGTGCGCTTACCTTAAAAAGCGCACCTCAAATAAGAAGGCTGCCGGGGAGGAGGCGATGAGTACAGACCAAAATGGACAATAAAACTCATCGCTTCCTCCTAGGGAATCTTAACCACTGTGCCGCCGCTCAGGACTTGTTTGTCCATAGCGCGGCGCAGTGGTTAATCGATATAGCCGTGGCCATCGAGCCCTACTTTGTCCCTTCAGCCGACAACTGGTTGGGGGACTTAACGGGTTCGGTGGCCATAAACTTTGCAGTGTACGCCGGTGCCCCGTCTCTCGTTGCACTCGCGAGAGGCCAGGGGTACGCGGCTGCACAATGGGGGGAAACCGTAGTGCTGGGGGTGTACTTTTCACCTAACAGGAGTGTCGCAGAATTTGAGTTATATTTGGGCGAGGTGGCCAACGTGATCCAGCGTGCCTCGCCCAAACCAGTGGTTATGATGGGGGACCTCAACGCCAAGTCAACGGCCTGGGGTTCCCCCAGAAATAACGAGAGAGGCGACACTCTTGAGGAGTGGGCGATAGTGACCGGCCTATCTATACTTAATAGAGGGTCGGTCAACACGTGCGTGCGACAGGGGGGCGGATCGATTGTTGATATATCGTTCGCCAGCCCTTCTGTCGCTCGGCGAGTCTGTCACTGGCGAGTGATGGAGGAGGTTGAGACGTTGTCGGACCATCGGTACGTCCGATTCGACGTCTCCCCCTCCCCTCAAGTGGCAGACAACTGTCGCCCGCAGAGAAGCACCCCAGCATTTCCCAGATGGGCGTTCAAACGTGTTCAGAAGGATCTCTTGATGGAGGCCGCTTTGGTCCAAGCCTGGAATGCCGAGGCACGACAGGACATCGGGGGAGAGGAGGGAGCTGAATGGTTCCGGGGCGCAATGACGCAAGTCTGCGACGCGTCAATGCCCCGGATGAAGTCGCTTCCTCGCAAGCGGCAAGCGTACTGGTGGAACTCTGCCATCGCGGCACTCCGCATGGAGTGCATTGCGGCGCGCAGAAAGTACTCCAGACGCTACCGCCGCGGTACCCCTGATGTGACCATTGTGGCACAGCTGTACGAGGCATATAGAGAAAAGAGAAGAGCTCTACAGCTGTCCATCAAGAGAGCCAAAGCTCAGGCAAGGGAAGAGCTCCTGGAGGGTCTTAACGCGGATCCGTGGGGGCGCCCGTATAAAATGGTTCGCAATAAACTGAAACCATGGGCGCCTCCATTGACACAGACCCTTCAGCCTCAAGTGCTCGAAAAGGTTGTGTCCGCTCTGTTTCCAAACAGAGCGGATCACACGCCTCCATCGATGGGACGTAGACCCCTGATGGAGGAGAGCCTTGAGGCGCCGGAAATAACGCCGGCGGAGTTCGACCTGTCCGTGGGAAGAATCCGGAGCAACAAAGCTCCGGGTCCAGATGGAATCCCCGGACGCGCCTGGGCTATGTCGATGAACGCCCTAGGGACCCGACTCTGTAGGTATTTTTACTCTTGCCTGGAGTCGGGACGGTTTCCCCGGATTTGGAAGACAGGCAGACTCGTGCTCATCAAGAAGGAGGGTCGCCCCGCAGAATCTCCCTCAGCGTACCGCCCCATCGTGCTGCTCGACGAGGTCGGCAAACTATTCGAAAGAATTATTGCCGGCCGTATCGTCGGGCAGCTAAGCTCGGTAGGGCCGGACTTAAGTAGTGTGCAATATGGCTTTCGAGGAGGCCGCTCTACGGTTGACGCCATAGAGCGCGTCAAGAGCCTCTCGGAAGCCGTAGTCGCCCAGGGTGGAGTGGCGCTGGCAGTGTCATTAGACATTGCCAACGCTTTCAACACACTCCCCTGGGCGTGCATCGGGGAGGCATTAAAATATCACAGAATGCCTCCCTACTTACAGAGGATAGTCCGGTCGTACTTGAGCGACAGGTATATTACATACGAGGGGCGGTCTGGAGAGATCGTGCTGAGGGAGATGGTGTGCGGTGTTCCACAGGGGTCTGTCTTAGGACCACTCCTGTGGAACATCGGATACGACTACGTACTGCGGGGCGCACTTCCCCGGGGCCTGAGTGTCACGTGCTATGCCGATGACACTCTGGTTTTAGCCCGGGGAATATCTTTCGAGGAGTCTGCCTGTCTAGGTAAACTAGGAGTTACGCTGGTCGTCGGCAGGATTAGGATGCTGGGACTGGAGGTGGCGCTGCATAAGACTGAGGCCATTTGCTTTCATGGGCCTCGTCGTGCGCCGCCTCGCGGTTCCAGCATCACCATAGAGGGAACCACAATCGAGGTCGGGTCCACAATGAAGTACTTGGGACTCGTCCTCGACAGCCGTTGGAGCTTCCGCGAGCACTTTGCGGGTCTGGCCCCGAAACTCATGGGTGCAGCGGGCGCACTTAGTCGCCTGCTCCCCAACGTGGGTGGGCCAGATGCCGCAACTCGCCGTCTGTATTTAGGAGTGGTCCGGTCGATGGCCCTTTACGGGGCACCCGTCTGGGCGTACACCCTGGCGGACAAGTCAGTGGCGCAGCTGCGAAAGTCGCAGCGCGTCATGGCCGTCAGGGTGATCAGAGGGTACCGGACCATCTCATATGAGGCGGCGTGTGCACTGGCAGGGTCCCCTCCGTGGGACATAGAGGCGAAGGTCTGCGCGGACATGTATGAACTCCGCGCAGACGAACCTGCCAGGGTGCGGAGGCTCCTGTCTCGACGGGAAGTTTTCAGATTGTGGAGCGAGAGGCTGGCGACACCAACTGCCGGCCTCCGAACCGTCGAGGCAGTTCGCCCTGTACTTAAGAAGTGGGCGAACAGGCGGCATGGTTCCCTCACCTTCCGGTTAACGCAGGTACTTTCCGGGCATGGATGCTTCGGAAAGTACCTCTGCAAAATAGCCGGAAGGGAGCCGACGACCAGATGCAACGAGTGTGGAGACTGCGACGAGGACACGGCGCAGCACAACCTAGAGGAATGTCCAGCATGGACACTGCTGCGCCGCGACTTCGTCGCAGAGGTGGGGACGAATGACCTCTCGCTACCAGCCGTCATCAAGGCTATGATGACTGGCGAGAGGTCATGGAATGCGGCCGTCTCCTTCTGTGAGTCTATAATGCTCCAGAAGGAGACCGCGGAGAGGGAGCGGGAGAGATCCCAGGACGCTCCCTCCAACCGCCGCGTCAGAGCCAGGATCCCGAGGAGAGTGACATTTGCCTCTCCTCTCGTTCCCACCTAGCCCCGCGGGCGGCAGTCATGGAGGTGACTGTCGCCCATTCACATCCAGAGGCGGGGCCCAGAGGCAGCGCGCGCGTGTTCCCGCGCGCGCCTCAATACATTGAAATAGAGTGTTCAGGAGAGGGATCATCTTCTCTATCCCTCTCCTGAAACCCGGGAGGGGCCCGTTCGTTAAAAGAACGGGCCAGCGTCGGCGGAGTTACGGCGTTATTTCGAGAGAGAACCCGTGCTCCGCCAATTATGGCGACCGGAGGAACACCGCGGGGGTTTTAGTGGGTGCAACTCCCACACTACCCGTCCCCCTTCCTCCAAAGGGGGCGGGTGTCCAGCGATTTCCCCCGCGCAAAAAAAAAAAAAAAAAAAAAAAAAAGGTTAGGTTAGGTTGGAGCGCGTCCGTGTCGACAGGCCCACGAAATGCGTAGACCTACGCATTTCGGAGCTAGACGACTCGGTCACTGCCGAGGAGGTAGTAGCCGCCCTTGCTAAAACGGGCGGCTGTCCGGAGGGGCAAATTAAAGCTGGAATCGTCCGCTTTAACCCCTCCGGAATGGGTGCCATCTGGGCAAAGTGTCCCGTGGTGGCAGCTAAGAAGTTGGGGGGTCGATTGCTGGTGGGGTGGTCCTCGGCACGTATAACCGTGCTTGAGAGGGCCCCCCTGCGTTGCGTCCGCTGCATGGAGGTTGGCCATGTGGGAGCGAGATGCAACGCACCTGTCGACCGCAGCAATGAGTGTATGCGCTGCGGTCGGGAGGGCCATCGATCGGCCATGTGCTCCGCCGACAAGCCGCACTGCGTACTTTGCGCAGCGGCTGGCAAGCCGGCGGAGCATCGAGTAGGAGCAAAGAGGTGCGCTTACCTTAAAAAGCGCACCTCACAAAAGAAGGATGCCAGGGAGGAGGCGATGAGTACAGACCAAAATGGACAATAAAGCTCATCGCCTTCTCCTTGGGAATCTTAACCACTGTGCCGCCGCTCAGGACTTGTTTGTCCATAGCGCGGCGCAGTGGTTAATCGATATAGCCGTGGCCACCGAACCCTACTTTGTCCCTTCAGCCGACAACTGGTTGGGGGACTTAACGGGTTCGGTGGCCATAAACTTTGCAGTGTACGCCGGTGCCCCGTCTCTCGTTGCACTCGCGAGAGGCCAGGGGTACGCGGCGGCACAATGGGGGGAGACCGTAGTGCTGGGGGTGTACTTTTCACCTAACAGGAGTGTCGCAGAATTCGAGATGTATTTGGGCGAGGTGGCCAACGTTATCCAGCGTGCCTCGCCCAAACCAAACCAGTGGTTATGATGGGGGACCTCAACGCCAAGTCAACGGCCTGGGGTTCCCCCAGAAATAACGAGAGAGGCGACACTCTTGAGGAGTGGGCGATAGTGACCGGCCTATCTATACTTAATAGAGGGTCGGTCAACACGTGCGTGCGACAGGGGGGCGGATCGATTGTTGATATATCGTTCGCCAGCCCTTCTGTCGCTCAGCGAGTCTGTCACTGGCGAGTGATGGAGGAGGTTGAGACGCTATCGGACCATCGATACGTCCGATTCGACGTCTCCCCCTCCCCTCAAGTGGCAGACAACTATCGCCCGCAGAGAAGCACCCCAGCATTTCCCAGATGGGCGTTCAAACGTGTTCAGAAGGATCTCTTGATGGAGGCCGCTTTGGTCCAAGCCTGGAATGCCGAGGCACGACAGGACATCGGGGGAGAGGAGGGAGCTGAATGGTTCCGGGGCGCAATGACGCAAGTCTGCGACGCGTCGATGCCCCGGATGAAGTCCCTTCCTCGCAAGCGGCAAGCGTACTGGTGGAACTCTGCCATCGCGGCACTCCGCATGGAGTGCATTGCGGCGCGCAGAAAGTACTCCAGACGCTACCGCCGCGGTACCCCTGATGTGACCATTGTGGCACAGCTGTACGAGGAATATAGAGAAAAGAGAAGAGCTCTGCAGCTGTCTATCAAGAGAGCCAAAGCTCAGGCGAGGGAAGAGCTCCTGGAGGGTCTTAACGCGGATCCGTGGGGGCGCCCGTATAAAATGGTTCGCAACAAGCTGAAACCATGGGCGCCTCCTTTGACACAGACCCTTCAGCCTCAAGTGCTCGAAAAGGTTGTGTCCACTCTGTTTCCAAACAGAGCGGAACACACGCCTCCATCGATGGGACGTAGACCCCTGATGGAGGAGAGCCTTGAGGCGCCGGAAATAACGCCGGCGGAGTTCGACCTGTCCGTGGGAAGGATCCGGAGCAACAAAGCTCCGGGTCCAGATGGAATCCCCGGACGCGCCTGGGCTATGTCGATGAACGCCCTAGGGACCCGACTCTGTAGGTATTTCAACTCTTGCCTGGAGTCGGGACGGTTTCCCCGGATTTGGAAGACAGGCAGACTCGTTCTGATCAAGAAGGAAGGTCGTCCCGCAGAATCTCCCTCAGCGTACCGCCCCATCGTGCTGCTCGACGAGGTCGGCAAACTATTCGAAAGAATTATTGCTGGCCGTATCGTCGGGCAGCTAAGCTCGGTAGGGCCGGACTTAAGTAGTGTGCAATATGGCTTTCGAGGAGGCCGCTCTACGGTTGACGCCATAGAGCGCGTCAAGAGCCTCTCGGAAGCCGTAGTCGCCCAGGGTGGAGTGGCGCTGGCAGTGTCATTAGACATTGCCAACGCTTTCAACACACTCCCCTGGGCGTGCATCGGGGAGGCATTAAAATATCACAAAATGCCTCCCTACTTACAGAGGATAGTCCGGTCGTACTTGAGCGATAGGTACATCACATACGAGGGGCGGTCTGGAGAGATCGTGTTGAGGGAGATGGTGTGCGGTGTTCCACAGGGGTCTGTCTTAGGACCACTCCTGTGGAACATCGGGTACGACTACGTACTGCGGGGCGCACTTCCCCGGGGCCTGAGTGTCACGTGCTATGCCGATGACACTCTGGTTTTAGCCCGGGGAAGATCTTTCGAGGAGTCTGCCTGTCTGGGTAAATTAGGAGTTACGCTGGTCGTCGGCAGGATTAGGATGCTGGGACTGGAGGTGGCGCTGCATAAGACTGAGGCCATTTGTTTTCATGGGCCTCGTCGTGCGCCGCCTCGCGGTTCCAGCATCACCATAGAAGGAACCACAATCGAGGTCGGGTCCACAATGAAGTACTTGGGACTCGTCCTCGACAGCCGTTGGAGCTTCCGCGAGCACTTTGCGGGTCTGGCCCCGAAACTCATGGGTGCAGCGGGCGCACTTAGTCGCCTGCTCCCCAACGTGGGTGGGCCAGATGCCGCAACTCGCCGTCTATATTTAGGAGTGGTCCGGTCGATGGCCCTTTATGGGGCACCCGTCTGGGCGTACACCCTGGCGGACAAGTCAGTGGCGCAGCTGCGAAAGTCGCAGCGCGTCATGGCCGTCAGGGTGATCAGAGGGTACCGGACCATCTCATATGAGGCGGCGTGTGCACTGGCAGGGTCCCCCCCGTGGGACATAGAGGCGAAGGTCTGCGCGGACGTGTACGAACTCCGCGCAGACGAACCTGCCAGGGTGCGGAGGCTCCTGTCTCGACGGGAAGTCTTTAGATTGTGGAGCGAGAGGCTGGCGACACCAACTGCCGGCCTCCGAACCGTCGAGGCAGTTCGCCCTGTACTTAAGAAGTGGGCGAACAGGCGGCAAGGTTCCCTCACCTTCCGGTTAACGCAAGTACTTTCCGGGCACGGATGCTTCGGAAAGTACCTCTGCAAAATAGCCGGAAGGGAGCCGACGACCAGATGCAACGAGTGTGGAGACTGCGACGAGGACACGGCGCAGCACAACCTAGAGGAATGTCCAGCATGGACACTGCTGCGCCGCGACTTCGTCGCAGAGGTGGGGACGAATGACCTCTCGCTACCAGCCGTCATCAAGGCTATGATGACTAGCGAGAGGTCATGGAATGCGGCCGTCTCCTTCTGTGAGTCTATAATGCTCCAGAAGGAGACCGCGGAGAGGGAGCGGGAGAGATCCCAGGACGCTCCCTCCAACCGCCGCGTCAGAGCCAGGATCCCGAGGAGAGTGACATTTGCCTCTCCTCTCGTTCCCACCTAGCCCCGCGGGCGGCAGTCATGGAGGTGACTGTCGCCCATTCACATCCAGAGGCGGGGCCCAGAGGCAGCGCGCGCGTGTTCCCGCGCGCGCCTCAATACATTGAAATAGAGTGTTCAGGAGAGGGATCATCTTCTCTATCCCTCTCCTGAAACCCGGGAGGGGCCCGTTCGTTAAAAGAACGGGCCAGCGTCGGCGGAGTTACGGCGTTATTTCGAGAGAGAACCCGTGCTCCGCCAATTATGGCGACCGGAGGAACACCGCGGGGGTTTTAGTGGGTGCAACTCCCACACTACCCGTCCCCTTCCTCCAAAGGGGGCGGGTGTCCAGCGATTTCCCCCGCGCAACAAAAAAAAAAAAAAAAAAAAAAAAAGGTTAGGTTAGGTTGGGATGCGATGTCAGACTACCTCCTCGTGTGCCTGTCTGCTTGCCGTATTACTTCGGTAATGCGGAAAGTGGATGGGCCGGTGCATCCTGGGCATCAGTCAATAACTTCCCTTAACGGGGATCTTGTTGGCTGATGGCTAAATGTCTGACGTGTTTCGCTGCTCCACGTATCCCTCTGCTCTCAGAGGGAACTGTGGAGGAGCAAGAGCGGGTGGGTCGGTGGGATCATTCCCTCCCTCACACTTTGCTGGCTCGTAATCCCTGTGTGGTGTCGTGGTCACGTCTCACGGCCACCAGGGACCGAGGGTCCTGCCTTAACCGGCCGGACTGCGAGGAGACAACCTCTATAAAAATCCCTAATTCTGGGCGCTGGGGCTACGCGGCGTTCAGATGCTCGCTCTAGAGCGGCTGGAGGGTACACCAGTCATTAGCGGCCAACCCCAGGGACTTCCCGCCCCCTGGGTGTATGAGGGTTATCAGGGTACAGGGGGCACTGCCCTGATGGACTTCTTATTTCCCCCACACTCGTGGGATTTAAATGGAAAAATCGAAAACAAAAAAATCTGGGGAGGAGGATGCTGGCACTGCGCTGCCAGCATCAAAAAACGTAGTAGTGCAGTCGCGCAGACGCGCTTTACGCGCAGTCAAGCGCGCTGCACCTAAAAGTGAGGTGTCTGACCTTGGCGGCTCGTCCTCGGACGAGTCGACAATAGTCAGACAAAGAAGTGGAAGCGCTGGCAGCAATGCCAGCGCAAAAAGAGGTAGGGGGCGCCCGCCCACTACCTACGACTACGTTGGTTACGCCAAAGCCAAAGCTAAGGCTAACCAACAAAAAAGAGAGGAGCTCAAACTCCGACAGGAGGAGGAGCTCCTTAACGTAGTGGCGGACGCCCGTAAGGCCAGGGCTGTAAACATGGCATCTGCGGTGTACGATGAGGAGGGCACCACCGTAGATGCCATGAAAAAGTCGGCAAAAAAGGAGGTGGAGGCGATCCGTGAGATCGCTGTCCACTCGGGTAACCTCAAGGGCACGTATGTAAAGGCCCTTAAGGACTCGGCAGTCTCTCTCGAGAGAATTGTCGAGAACCTGAGTGGACGATCCACCTCCACTGAAGTGGAAACGCTGCAGGCGGAAAACAACCGCCTGCAGTCGGAGCTCGAGCAGCTGCGTCAAGACGTGGCGGCAATGAGGGCGGAACTGGGGCGCCTTAAGGGCGCACCAGCTCCCGCACCTCTTGTGGAAGTGGCAATGGAGGACTTCCCTTCATTGCCAACGCCGCCGCCGCGTCAGGGTAAGCCCGCGGCTGCTTCGGCCTTGCCCTCCGCTCCAGTGAGGAGGGCACCAACTGTGGCGAACCCAATCGAGGAGTTTGAGCGCTCCATCATGCTTGCTGTGGGCAAGATGATGGACGCCAAATTGGATGGGCTAAAAGACAGGCTTCTGCCTGAACAGCCCATCCGCCCTCCGTTGGGTAAAACGAGGCAGGCGGCACCAGCTACTCCGGCTCCGGGCGGAGAAGTTAAAGTAGGTGTTGCACCGCGGCCCGCTCCCCGCAAAAAAGTGCCAGCTGCTTCTGAAAAGAAGCAGCAAGCAAAGGGGAAAGGGGAGCCGCAGCAGCAGCAGCAGAAGAAGAAGGCGCCTCGGCCGCTTCCACCGCCACCGGCTTCAATGGAAGCCGCGTGGACCACGGTGGTAAAGCGGGGCCAGCGCAAGGCAAAGCCCAAGCCAGCAGCGCCTCCTTCTCCTCCTGCTAAGGAGGAGAAGAAGAAGAAGAAGAAACGTGGCGGAAAGAGGAGAATACGTTCTCCTCGTTCCGCCGCTATTGTTCTAACAATAGAGCCGGAGGCATTGGCCCAAGGTCTGACCTACGGTGCCATACTGAAAGAGGCCAGGGAGAAGATCGACCTTGAGAGCGTCGGTCCAGCGGGAGTGCGCTTCCGCCAGGCCATCACAGGGGCCAGAATTATGGAGGTGCCAGGCGCCGATAGCGGCGACCGGGCGGACGCGCTCGCGCAGAAACTCAGGGAGGTTCTGCCAGCTGAGCGTGTCCGCGTCGACAGGCCCGTGAAATGCGTAGATCTGCGCATCACGGACCTGGACGACTCGCTCGCCGCTGAGGATGTTGCGGCCGCTTTAGCAAAGAAAGGTGGCTGCCCGGAGGGGCAAATCAAAACCGGTGTGGTCCGGTTTGACCCCTCCGGAACTGGCACCATCTGGGCCAAGTGTCCTGTGGTGGCTGCCAAGAAAATAAAGGAGGGCCGACTGCTGGTGGGTTGGGCTTCAGCACGAGTAACCGTGCTGGAGAGTCCGCCCCTGCGGTGCACAAAGTGCATGGAGGCAGGCCATGTCGGTGCACGGTGCACCGCAGCCGTTGATCGCAGCAATGAGTGCATGCGCTGCGGTCAACAGGGCCACAAGTCGGCCATGTGCTCCGCCACTACCCTTCACTGCGTGCTATGCGCAGCGGAGGGCAAACCGGCGGGGCACCGGGTGGGCGCAAAGAAGTGCGCCCACCTAAAAAAGAGGAAACCTAAGGCTCTGGTGCCTAAGGAGGGAGCGATGGCTACTGACCAAAATGGCCAGTAAGCCCATACGCTTCCTCCTCGGGAATCTCAACCACTGTGCCGGTGCACAAGATCTCTTTGTGCACAGTACGGCGCAGTGGTTGATTGACGTCGCTGTGGCCACCGAACCCTACTATGTCCCTTCAGCCGATAACTGGCTGGGGGACGTAACGGGTGCGGTGGCCATCAACTTTGCTGTGTACGCCGGTGCCCCGTCTCTCGTTGCACTCGCGAGAGGCGGTGGGTACGCGGCGGCACTTTATGGGGAAACCGTAGTGCTGGGGGTGTACTTCTCTCCGAATCGGAGTGTTGCCGAGTTTGAAAGGTACTTGGGCGAGGTGGCCAACGTCGTTCGTCGAGCCTCGCCCAAGCCTGTGATCCTGATGGGGGACCTCAATGCCAAATCAACTGCTTGGGGTTCCCCTAGAACAGACGTGCGAGGCGACACTCTGGAGGAGTGGGCGATAGTGACCGGCCTGTCCATACTCAATAGGGGGTCGGTCAATACGTGTGTGCGACAGCGGGGTGGCTCAATCGTTGATATAGCGCTCGCCACCCCGTCTGTTGCTCAACGTGTCTGCCACTGGCGGATCGAGGAGGTTGAGACATTGTCGGACCACAGATACATGCGGTTCGACGTCTCCCCCTCGTCCCGGGCAGACAACTATCGTCCAAGGAGAGGACCCCTAGCATTTCCTAGGTGGGCGTTCAAGCGGGTCGACAAAGACCTTCTGATGGAAGCCTCTTTGGTCCAAGCCTGGGCTGCAGACAGCAGACAGGACATCGGGGGAGAGGAGGGGGCTGAATGGTTCCGGGGCGCAATGACGCAAATATGCGACGCGTCGATGCCCCGGATAAAGACCCTTCCTCGTAGGCGGCAGGCGTACTGGTGGAATGCCGAAATCGCGGCACTGCGTAAACAGTGCCGTGCGGCACGAAAGCAGTACGCCAGACGGTACCGTAACGGTCCCCCTGATGTGACCAGAGAGGCACAGCTGTATGAAGCATACAGAGAGAGAAAAAAGGCTCTACAGCTGTCCATCAGACAGGCCAAGGCTCAAGCGAGGGAAGAGCTCCTGGAGGGTCTCAACGCGGATCCGTGGGGGCGCCCGTATAAAATGGTTCGAAATAAATTGAAACCATGGGCGCCTCCGCTG